>CM036539.1:17107961-18412961 GCA_020745685.1 Tautogolabrus adspersus
CTCTGTTCTTGTTTACCAACAAAGACAGAATTCGCCATGTGAATTCTCAGTCTGGAGTGTTTATTCTGAGCATTTTTTTTTTTACAGTTATTAGCTTCATGTTTGAATGCTGAAAAGCCTCATTAGGAAGAGAATATGAAAGTAGTAACAGTTTACCTCACACACTCCCTCGTTCCGTTTGCCTCCTGCACAGATCTTGGTGTTGGTAATGTGAAGGTTCCCTCTGTGCAACTCTCTACACCTTTCATTGTTGACGATGGGTAGGTTGACCGCCTTCAATACGTCATCATTGCCAGTGCCTGCAAGTGTTAAAGATTGCATTTTATTACCCATGTTTAGACTCCTACGGTTTTTGGCACAATCTGATTTCAAGAGCAAAGTGTGAGGACAGTCTGAATGTTTTTTTGCAGAAATCGTAGCAGATTGGTTTAGTGTAAGCCACCCAGCAAGAAGGACTGAAATATGGTTCCAAAAACAGGCCTTAGATTTAGGGGAACTGTCTTACAATATACATTTCACATCCACCTGATAAATTAATTTTATGAAATGATATAGATCAATCCGAGACTGCTGAAGGAGAAATCCAATATAACAGCAATATATCACAAACCTGCAGGGAGCGTATGAATACAACATCAGCAGTTATTGTCGAATATAGAATATCATTACCTTTAGTTTCTCCCCAGCCGTACATTTTACATATTGTTCCTTCTGGGATTGAGCACCCAGCCACAGGTAGCTGAATTGTATGAACATTGTCTGCTGGAAGGGCTGGCCTGCACAGAATAAACGAACACATAAAGTTAAAAAAAGCATCATTATTATCAAAAATGCACATAAACATATGTCAATGTATCTGTGAGATTACTTTCCCAGGTACTCACTTAGACAGCCTTATGAGGGCTAAACTGGAGCCCTCAGGACCACATATCACATGAGCTATGCTGACTTCCTGTCTCAAGGACCAGTCAGGAGCACCGTCTCCAATATCTGAGACTCCTAACCACACCCGATACTCGCTGAGGTCTGGAACACTGGACAGGCACAAGGCAAGAGTTAGAACTTAATAAAATAGCTCACTTGCACTTTCCCAGATTGATAGTTACATACTGCAGCAACTGCAGAGAGCTGCTTAGGAGGTTGTGCTTAAATACAGACGAAAGCATTTTAACTAAGAACATAAATCTTACACTGCATACACTAAGGGTATAAAAGAACATAAACTTACGAGCAAGGGAATTTAGGGAAAGAATCGACATAAACAGAGAGCGAGCAATGAAGTTACCATGAGGAGAAGCACTGTCTGTCAGTGAGCACCCACTCCTCTCGTATTAGCGAGCCTCCACACCAGTGCATCGACCTAAAGAGAGGGCAAAATAAATACAAATATACATCAGCAACTTATTGAGGACACCAGTAGTTTAAAGGCACCGTGAAATAGTCGAGAATTCACATAAATAATGTTTGCCAAAGACGTGAGATGATGTTCTAAGGTAGTTAAATGTATGGCTGTTAAAGTGTACAGTGTCATGTTAACTTTTCAGATAAATGAGTTTAAAGACTGACAGAATTCTTACAAAAAATAACTTTAACTGTGACTATAAGACAACTTAGAATTGCTCCTGATAAAAAGCCAAGGTGAGTTCTGTATCTCTACGAAGCTATGTATGACCATAGCATGTACAAAACATGGACGCAGTCTCAGTCACATCACACTTTGTTTACAAAAGAGGCCTCCTGAAGTTGAAAATGTTATCTCCACCTAACTCTCGATCAATCTAGAAACAGGCAGAGAGGGGGAGTTGAGCAGATCTTCAACGGCTTCAATGTGCCTAGCAGTCAGTCAACGTAACAATACATAATGTTATGCAAATTGATGCATAACTCTTAGCCTTCATAAAATCAAAACGGATGCATTATAAAAGAGTTTAAAAAACTTCCCCCGTACAGTTATTACTAGGGATGTAAAGATTAATCGTGAGGCAGTTAAAAATCGATTCAAAGCTGTCAAGGTTCACATCGATTCTCTGAAAAATGAATCGCAGTAACAGGGTCCGAAATCCACACCCGCCAAGCGCCAAATGCGGGTAGATTTTCCGTTTGTTGAGTACATTTCAGAGGGTTATCTGCCACAGGGCGGGTAAATATTTGACCAGAAAGTCATAAAAACTATGCTATGAGTATTAAGCACGTTTTATTTAGCTGCAGCCGGCTTTCCCTGCTCCTCTCTCTGCTGTCATGACTGAGAGCATCGCGGAGCACGCTGCCTGAGACACACCAATTTCAGCGCAAACGCGCGCACACACATACACACACACACACAGCGCGCGCGCGCCCCTTTTAACTTAAAGTGCATCAGCACGTAGCCTACAGTTGATCCGTGATCCGTACGGACCGAGTCAGGAACATGTGATCCGGTCAAACGGTCGATTCGACTTTTCTCCGTTCACTCGTCTGCAGCTAACATAACGATAGCAACGTCCTCTCACCTGCTGTAGTCTCAGTCTGTGAACGTCTCCACTCAGACTCTGTGAAACAGCGCTGCGTTATAAACACTGCAGATATAGTGCGCGCTAAATGCACGCGCAGCAGGAGCAGTCAGAGATACACACACGTCTAATAAAGAACAGCCTGATTATATTGTATAAGTGTCTAATAATGTCAAAGCTAAATCAAGAGAACACTTGTTTTGTGGAATAATAATGTATTATTCTCTGAAGGATTTTAGTTTTTAGTCTGTAATGTTGTAATGCAGGGGGGTTCAGAGGGGAGCAGGGGGGGTCTGGGTATACCTATTTAAAAAATAAAGGCCAGCAAACATATTTTTTAATTTCTCAATTCCCTGATCTGATAAAATGATTGAATCTGTGACTTAAATCTGTGATTGATTCAACAGAACATAATGCCTTCTCAATTAAATGTACTGTAACAGATGTGTATGTGACACAAAAACCCTATTTGTTATTTCTGCCGTTAAAAAATATGTTTGACCAGTGAATTCTTTCATTCAAAAAGTAAAAAAGTTAATTTGGGACCCTGCATGTGATGAGTGTCAGCAGCTGTAGAGCAGAGGCGGTTGGTTGTAACAAGCAGGCGTTACTATGGCAGCTGTGAAGCCAAACTATACTAACAAACAGATTTGTAGCCCCGTTCACCCAAACGAGTGTAAGAGCCAAAGATTACGAGGTGCATTAGTGCTTTCATGAAAAAATTAAAGGAATCTTTTTTAGTTATAATTTTTCTTCAGTCTCATTTTGTAAAATAAATCGTGAAAGAATCGTATCGTGAACCCAGTATCGTGAATCGTATCGTATCGGGAGGTGAGTGAATCGTTACATCCCTAGTTATTACAAACTGAGAAATGAACTAGAGCCCAAACCATTTTATTAACCAGGCTGGAAAGTGTTAATTTCTGTTGTAAAAATGTCATTCTAATATGGGGACCTGATGGGGATTCCTTGACTCTTGTAACCCCCATCAAGTGGACACTCAAGGCACTGCAGCTTTCACTCTTCAGCATTGGCCTAATTTCTCAACACCAGCGGTGTAGCGTTCATATGACCAATAAATATTTACCAACAAAAAAAATCAAACAAAATACCACCACATTTGCACATGCATAGGCCATGGAGCATTGTAGGATTCCCTCTGAAGGGGCATTTAAACCCTTCAAGAAAAAAAAAGAAAAAAAAAAGGGGAAAACAAATTCCCCTGAAATTTCTAAAGAATTCAAGTCAGCATGCTCTACTGTTCTCCTTCAGTGGAGGAGGGGAAAAAAATGTGCCGAATATGAAATGCATCGAATGTACCCTTTCTGTATGCTGACCATCCAACTGCCGTCAGATATGCCCACTGGAGCTCCTCCAACTATCCTGGTTCTTTTATGGACAAAGCACCCCACAGAGGACAGCTCACCTGTAAAGAAGGTTACAGAAAAAACAAACACATACATACAGTAAATATATATTTCACTGTGAAGTTTACAGCAGTATGTAACAAGTCATACATTTACATTCATAGGCAGACATATCATTTAATGGTGAGTTATTGTTTACACAGATAAAATACAAGAGGCACTTGAGCTGCCTAATGATCCCGTATAATAACCATCGCAATATACAGAACATAACGGATATACTAATGAGGCTATTCATTAAGGTGGTAAGTGAGACTGTTTATGTATCACATGGGTGTAATTTAAACTCCTTATGTAAAGTGATGAAGGGCTATATCTTATGTACTTGAGTTATTATGTGAAAAAGAATGCACACACACTGCACACACACACACACACACACACACTGGTTCTGTTTATACACAAATATGCACAACAACAGATGCCCCCTTGACAAAATAATGTAGAGCATCATGTGGAATAAGAGCTGGAGACAAAAAGGACTCACTCAGGTTCTAAAAACATTAAAACCTTCAAGATCAGAGGCTTTCAAATACAGATCAGAAACTGAGCCCCTCACAAATACAAACAGACAGACCAGCTGACAGATACTCACCCAGTGGAATGGTGTTCTGAGAAGAATCACCTGCAAAGACGAGAAAAGAGAAACACAGGATAAGGCGTCATTTACATTTTCAGGAAAAGCGGCAACCTCACACTGAGGTGTGACATTTATGGTGGTTGAACTGATCTCAAAACAAAAGAAAAACCAGGTACAATTTTTTTAATAACCTTTCCTATTTAACTGGCTAAGGCTAGTATTTTCATTTAGTTTCATACAATTTAAAGAGCAATTACTTTACTCATACAGCCTGGATTTGTTGTGTAATCCTTCAAGTTTAATTCCCAATTACAGTTCATCGCTCTTGCATGTTAATGTACTTTACATTGAATTACCTCAGCATAAATGGGCAAGATTGCATACAAAATAAATAGCCTCAACATCTCTTGAACACAAAGGCATTGTGTGCAAAACAAAAACTTCCGATGGTAAGTAAGGGCAATGTTTATTTTAAACATGCACAACCAATGTCAGGTCTTTTAATAGCTGGTACAAATCTTCTTTAAAGGTCCCATATTATGCCCTTTTTGGGGTTCATATATCTAATGTATGTGCCTACTAAAGTACGTTCACAATCGCTAATGTTTCGAAAAAAGTGTCAGTTTTCATGTACTGACGATCGATGCAGCCCGTCTCATCTGCCTGTGTTTGCAACGCTCTGAATCCCCCCCGAGCAGGGTCCCCACGTGTGCCAATTCTGACCTGATTGGTTAGCCGATCTGCTCTGTTGTGATTGGTCAGTCGTTCGGACAATTCTCGGAAAAGTAACACCCCTTTTACCATATTGGGAATGTAGCTAATGCGCAGCATGAGCTTGTGCTTGTCACAACGAGCCAATGGGCTTGGATCAGTGACATCATCGCAGTTTGATATCACACTGCACTTTTCAACGAGGGGGGCTAGGACCGAGCGTTACATGCAGCTACTGCTACTGCTAACAGGAGGAGGTAGGAGAAGCCGCGTTTCCGCGGACTTTGAATTTTTGCACATAGATGTGCCTAAACATGCACAAGACACCTGGAAAACACACTAAAGAGCATATAAAACCAGAAAAGCATAATATGGGACCTTTAAATATACCATTTTATTGGCCAGACTAACTTTAGACACCAACACCAGAGAAACACAAAGCCACTAACACAGAGAAATGATCGAAAACAGGCAAACACACGAACACGAACACGCACGCACACACACACGCGCGCACACACACACACACACGTGCGCACACATACACACTCAAGAGCCACATGTGGGAATGGTTAGAAAGAGCTCTTCCCCTGTCTTCCGGATGAGTTGTGAATCTTCTCTAACACACACTGACCTGTGAGTGTAGACAGATCTACACACTGCAAATGAAATCTGTGTGTGTGTGTGTGTGTGTGTGTGTGTGTGTGTGTGTGTGTGTGTGTGTGTGTGTGTGTGTGTGTGTGTGTGTGTGTGTGTGTGTGTGTGTGTGTGTGTGTGTGTGTGTGTGTGTGTGTGTGTGTGTGTGTGTGTGTGTGTGTGTGTGTGTGAGACACACACAAGCTCTGCCTAAGATAAAAAATCATGACCAATTTTCGATTTTCTCAAAGTCACCCAGATGTGCTTTTTCTAGCTGTGTTTCTATTTCTGATTGTGTTTTTTGTTGAAGGTATTGCATGCACTCACATGGTTTGACATTGCAGTAGTCCCAGGGAATGGCAGAATTGTTGGAGTAACACCAGGGACCATGTTTGTCCTTATCAGGGTTTCTGCAGTAGTTTCCCTCCAGCCCAGCCGTCAGCATGCCCCTCTCGCCACTGAACAAACACACAAACACAAAAAAAGATCTTAACTAATTCTCTCTCATCAACGCGCAATATGATAGAGATTCATTTTAAACATAACATGACTTTTTTATTTACTGTGCTTATCCCTATAAGAAAAGAACTTGGCATCTGAAGAAAGCAAAAAGTATTTGTCTGCGATTTATAACTACAGTATTAAGCTGAACTAAATTAGTCAGATACGATCTAGACAATCAAACTGCACAGCTGTGTAGGCTCTGTCTCTGTGGACAAGATAAGAAGGTGATCTGCAGAGAAATTACTCACTGAAACAGAATGCACCCACATACACTCAAATTTATTATATGTGCTCATGCAGAAATATCCCACACGTGAGAATTTGAAACCACACACAGAACTCTTTCCCACACTGAATTCAATGGCTGATATTGTATGGGTAAAAAGGGAACAGAAGAGGGAAGCTGCGTACCAGAATCACAGCGATCCTTAGTTTTCAAATCTATGTTTGTATGCGTATTATTTCTAGCAGCTAGCAAAACAGTCAGCACTCAGTGTGACTCACTAACCCTGACTTTTGACCCCTGGGCAAGAGCCAAGCAGTGCAGCCGATTGGCTTTGAAGTGTTCCCCTACAAAGGAGGAGTTTGGGGTCATAGGTGGGGAGTGAAGTGTATATCCCCCAGCCAAGTTATCACTGGGAGTCATTCCAGCTGCGTTAGGTCATCTCCAGGGAAATACTTCTCCAGCCATTAGGAGATGCTAGAGATGCTAGTCACGGCACCCGTAGGAGCCGTTTTCTCCTCTGAGAAACTAGAGACCTGACTTGATCAGCTAACGACACTGAAACTTACTTAACTAGGGGTTGATGATGGGTCGCCCTCCCCTCACTAACCACCATGTCTCAGGTTTGCACACATGGTTCTTGACACATTCCCCTGCACACTAAGGCTGAACAAGGATTGAAACTATCTTTCTCCTGCTGAAACGTGTGAAATGTGCATATCTTCTGCTCATTATCAGTGGTTTCTTTTGATCCCATTCAGCTTTTCATACCTAAGTTAGACTCACTCTGGTGAGTGAATGTGTGGTTGGGTTGTTTGACATCTTGATATGTCTTTTAGGCAGAGGAGCTTGTTTACAGTTTAATGATGACACGGGTCTGTTTTCTGCATCATCCTTGAGTTTGGGAAAGTTATTAGGTCAGAAAGAAAAAGAGATCTCGTAGGCCGACCTGGTGCTGTGGTCTCTCCAGGGAGCACAAGGCAAGTTTGATCTAGTCCTTGACAGCTCTCCTTGGTAATTCTCTCCAAAGCCTTCATAGCAGTCTGTATTTGGAGAAGAAGGGGACACAAGATGAGACAGGTATTCTTCCTACTTCACGTCTGTTCCTTTTTTTCAATTAAGCACAATAGGCTCTGCTAAATATTATTTAGCCTCTGTAGCCATCACAACAACAGTTTAGTGCAGTCTTTGCCCTGTAGTATTGCTGTACAAAATGAACAAAGAAAACAACCCTAGGTGTAGTTAATCACACAAAGAAAAACTTTTAGCTATTGTGGTTGCAGCTTGAATTGGCAGAACTCAGAACGGGCAAAGAAGCTGTCCTTTTGAAAAACACATAAATAAGAATTTTAAGACGTCTGTCACCCTGCACCTAATTTTATATGTGGGAATGTATTCAACCCTCAAGGGTAGACCACAACACGACCACCGAGAGATTTTATAATCCCAGTGCAAGTCCAAGTAATCTCAAAGACATATCCCCAGAAGATCTCTTGGGGAATTTGCATTTGTGCACTCAGCCATTGATCTACATCTTTGCCTTAAAAATCTCATGCTACCCAAGCAAGAATCCCATCCAGCACTAATCCCTCCACTCCATCTTCCCCTGTCCAGTAAAACCTGACAGTCTGTGACGTTGAGCGGCTGTCAGAGTTCGTTAGTGTGAGGCATGGTGGTCAGTTCCCACAGTCTGATAGGGCTACAGATCTCCGCAGGGATACGACACGGGGTTACAAGCCAATATGAACGTCTACAGGGTCTCATGTGAACTCAGCTGCTTACAAATATGAAAATGCTGAATATTTCTCTGCTTAAGAAAAAGAGAAAATCTGCTTTTTCCCTCGCTGTTTTGATTGTTAAATAAAGCCATTGAGATTCTCACCACTGACAGGCTTGTTTTGGGTGCCGCACTGAACGATGTTGGTGCAGAACATTGTGCGGACTCTTGGGTCTGTAGTGAAGCACCAGGGGAGTTCTTGGCCATCTGGATTGCGGCAGTAGTTTTCTCTCAGGTCTCTGTAAAACACAGGGAATGTCATCCAGTAATCTGTGCAGAGATAAATGCATGCAGGTTGGCAAGCGAGTATATGGCTGTTTTAAGCAATAGTCAGACTCACTTGCAAAGGTAGGCTTCAGGTATGAATGTGTGGTTATGGGGATACTGGGAGTCCCAGCGTTGGCAGGTCAGTCCGGTCGGCAATAGGTCCACTGTCCCCCTATAACTTTCTCCTCTGCCCTGGTAACATTGTGTTGTTTCCACCAAATTACTTTTAGGAGGTGTTTCTGTGAAAGAGCAAAAATGAATTGGGGGGGGGTTATTGTCCAAGGAGTATTGCTTATAGCAATGTGTTTGATTAGCCAGATTTTGGAAACATTATTTGCATAGTTCTTCAGCCCTTTTAAATGTTACTGGCCAATTCAATAGAGGGTAATTGGTTGAGGCTATGGAATTGTGTGGTGGTATGACACGTGTATCTTAAAAAACACCCAAAAAATCATCTTTGTATTTCCAGACTTTGTTTGCCATACAGCTATTTCCTCACACAAACCCAGTCCATGGCCCTTCAAAGCACCAAGAATGTTAGATAGAGAAAAAAGTCTTAAAGTATAAATGGAAAAGATACAGCTAAAAGACAATTTATGCGGTTGTTACCTGCTGGAGAACCATAAGAACAATAGACTGTAAATATTAATGGACAAAGCCTAAGTGATGTCAGCCATCTGTTACGGCAGGGGGCTCCAGAGGCTCATCGGCAGCAGCCGCCATTGTGCTGAGGCTGAGAGGTGGAGCTGAGGCGGGTTTTATGCCTCTTGACGAACCGTGACATTGCGCCCACCTCTCAATCATGTCAGCTACGCGCCTAACTATGGATACGATGTATCTTTAATAAAATCTAAACAGAGCCATTTAACAACATGTACCCCCGTACACTGTGTGCCAGTGATGACAATAACTAATCAGACCTATTTTGTTTTTTGTACCAGGCTTTAAACATGTTAATTTATGCTGTAAAATAGGCTTTTTTGGCTGTGGTGTGTATGTGACTTCCGGGGTTCCTGGAGCCAGTCTCAAGCGGACACTCAGTGAACTGCAGGATTTTGCACTTACGCATTGGCTTCATTTTTCAAGACCGGAGTTTGCCGCTTGGTAACAACCCTAAAGTATTAGGTTTAATAAAGACACATTTTTTACTTTCAAATAACTGAACACCTATATTTAAGACACATACAGAAAATTTAGCAAATGATTATTTTTGTGCTATAGTAGATAATTCCCAAAATCTACTCCATCCTGAATTTTCAGGTTCAAAATAGAAAAGGACTTGGAATATAAGTTGCAATTTGAACAGAAAAAGCTGAGACTCGCATAACTTCCAAGTCTGGATGAAATTGATGGAGAAATGTGGGAAACTATAATTAGGAAAAATTATAATCTGCAGAGAGGGTTGGAAATTAGTAAACTTTGTAAGAGTGAGGTAAACCCCAACTAAACTATGGCTGCACTTAAACATTGATGAACCACATCACAATACATGTTTTTCCCATTCCCATGCCCTTCTATTATTGCTCCCACTCAAAAACATAATGCTGAGGTCTCCATTCTAGTCGTACAAATCACACATAGCAAGATTTGATCTCCCTTCTGTCAACACCCAATGTTCCAAACGGTAATTGACAATTTGCACGGATCAGGATTGATGCCCAGAATGAATTGGCCTGAAAATACCAGTGTGTCTGCACTCGCAGGTCTTTAATGTGTTTACATTTGAGCTGCAAATACTTCCCTATTTCCCTATCTGGTTTATATCAGGGTTTTGTAGCACATATAAAGATAATTATAAACAGCCAGGAGATATTCACAGAGGAGAAAATCGGTGTAACCAGTGCTTTGACAGATTTAATGTCTTTACCACCTGCCTTCCACAAAATGGCCCACTCATTGAGTTTGACTGACAGTATAGTAAGGCTGATCTGGCCAAAATTAGAAGTCTAGGCAGTGAATTTGATCAGCTCTACTTTTTTTCTATAGAAGGGCTGTTAATTAAATTGGTGTAGTTCATTGGCCTGAACCGTGCCCATGATTGTACCCACCTTTGTGTTAAACTGCAAATGATCAACACTCTTAACCAGACATTTTCAATCAGTACGTCTAAAAATAGATACACACTAGTTGTGATGGTAAACAAAGGAGCAGGCTTTAACAAAAGAATGCTTTGTCTCTCTGTTTCCTGCTCTCCCCTCCCTGCATTGTTTTCATCATTAGACTAACTGGGTCGTAAAGTTGGTTGGTTCCCAACAAACTCCCATATCAGTTAGACAGAGAGTAAGAGACAGACCAAGAAAGATGCAGACAGTGCAGGATGGGAGACAGTTTTTAGAGGGGGGGGGAACGAGGGGGAGCAGTGAATCACAGGGTCCACATGGAGGAGTGCCATCTAGTAAACGTGGTGCCAGGACTGCAGATGAGTGTAGCAGGCAAACAGGCCAGTCACACACTCAGGAGAGAGAGGCATAGCCCAACAATAACACCAGTGCACTCTCTGTTTCATGTTCTACAGGACCACAGTGGCTGTTTCAGTGAATCATCACTGATTACAGGTTAGATCATACAGTATCTGCTGCTTTACTACAAGTGTATAGACAAACAAAACAGATGTTACACAAACACCAAGAGCATACACATCCATCACACATAAGAGGTGTAATGAAAGCAGGCTGCTTGTAGAGTGTATGACCCTGGTGTTGTGTCTGTGTGTGTAACAAGAGGTTAATGTGGAGCAGTCACTGAGCCCTGTGCAGTTTGACTCCCGCACATAAGAGCTGGCATAGAACAATAAACAGCAGGTCAGTGGCGTAGGGGGAAATAAACATTCTGGCTATTAGAGAAGACATAACAGAGAGTCAAACCTAAGGGGGGGAACTCTCTCTCTGTGTGTGTGTGTGTGTGTGTGTGTGGGTGTGGGTGTGGGTGTGTGTTTGAGTGTGTGTATATTCTATAGCACTGGCTAATGATGGGCAGAGGAACTGTTAATTAGAGGTACAGGCAGTTGTACATTTTGGTTTAGTCAGTAACACTTCGAGGGCCTGTGCAGAACACAAACACCCCCACGCACAAACATAGATAGACTTAATGTGTATGCATTTAACCACACACACACACACACACACACACACACACACACATACCACAAACTTTGATGTCACAGTACTCCCAGGGTGTGCTGGGGTCCGTGGTAAAGCACCAGGGTCTGTGGCGTCCGTCTGGGTTCCTACAATAGTTGTCATCCAGGCCTTTGTCAGGATACCTAATACAAAACAAGCAGAATTGTATAATTTTAGCAGCTTTATTTGAGTGAAAAAATGAAACAAAAATGGTGTCACACTGTGACTTACCACAGAGCATAACTCTCTGAATTGAAGATATATAAAAAATATTTAAAATTGCATCATTCAACCGACCATCACCAGAGAGAAAAATAAGGAAAAACATGTTTCCATTTTTGGTCTGAATCCCTAGGAGAACAGAGTAGAATTGAGGGATAATTCACCATTGCATGCAACAGAAGCATTAACAACTGGAATGGTGCAACAAGGACTCCATCTGTGAATCTGCTTAGCTCTCAGTGGAAGGAGGGAGATAATAGGCAGTACAACTACAGGTGTTCTACAGCAAGTCAACCCAAAAGTCCCTCATCCCTCCAGGCCTCCCGCCCCAAGGCATGAAGCATCAGGTCTGAGGGACCCTCTCATTACATTAGTGCTATGAGCAGTCTGGGACCTAGTTCACACAAACACTGGGATGATTAAGGATGTGTTAACGAGTCCCTACTAATCCAGACCACCTGCCATACGACTGGCTGGAGCACTCTTTCGACACAGACACATGTGCACATGCACACATGCACACACACACACACACACACACACACACACACACACACACACACACACACACACACACACACACACACACTTACACAAAGAGATCATGTAAGGAATACTAATGCAGGCTAAAAAATATAGCCTCCCTTAAATAGGTATAAGCTTATCTCACGGCTGGACTCTTGTTTGCTTTACTGAGAGCTTAAAGGAATTTGGGCCAATTAATTTAGATTAGAAGAGTTTCCCAGCAAAGTGTTGCTAAAAACACACAATTACAGTCTGGATTGAGATGGCACACTTTCAGGGAAAGACTCCAGATCACTTAATCTGTATAGTTAGTGCACCACAGCCCCACTTAAAAACCTTGTCAGTACATTGAGTATGCTCATGCATTTCACTGTAAAATTACAGTTAATCTCTGTGTGTGGTCTTTATAGTGATTGACCATGTATGATTTAGTGTGATGCAGATGCCTGTGAGTCTATTTGTGTGTGTTATACCTCTTGGGGTGGTACAGGTGTTTGTGTGGTCCGTCCAGGTCCCAGCGCTGGCATTCCTTTCCACTTTCTGTGTGGTCCATGGGTCCTCTGTAATCTTCCCCATTACAGGTCATACACTCAACTACGCAGCAATGACACAAACAGAGCAACATCTTAGAGAAACTAAGAATTGTTGTACCATTAACACATTGCTCTCACCACTAAAAGTGTACTGTTTGGACTTTTTTAACCAGTTCTGGAACAAACTCAATGCTATTATATAACCTACAAAAGCAAACCAGACCATCTGCAAATAAAAAGGTATTTTAAATTCCTTTCAGCACTGCCACCAGGTCGGAACAGGACCAAACCATACACAGCTCATGGTCCGAAAGAGCCTTTGTTTACATTTACCCCAGAAAGTTTCACTTTAGGCAGTAAAAGGAAGCAGGTTGAGATTTTCAGTAGAGAACACTTTGCACAGACACAACAGGATCAGCAAAGATATAAAGCATGCTGTTTTCACAGGGTTAACCAGAAAACAAAATTGAAGTTACTCACAGTTATTTAAAAAACTGAACAAAAAATGACCATTATGATGGAGATATAAAAACACTAAATGTTATGATTGAGAGCAGAGGATGGTTACACTTATATAGAACAGTCACAGATTGAAACACAGTAGATCAGAATTTCATACAATGAAGTTCCTGAATTTCTGCCCTAAAATGATTATGCAACACTTGACAATAAAAGCTCCCGTAAAACTTAAATGGTCTCCCTTAGGTTAAGACATTAAACGCTGCACTTAATCTATGGAACGACATATCATGTGTCGTACTAATGAAGCCGTGGAACTCTTTGATGTCGCAAGGGCACCATTTGTTGCGTGGTAGTACACACAGTCTAGTGTAAACAACAGAGAGCATGTAGATTAGAACCAGATGTTTATGAGTCCACTGTTGTCATGACTGAGCACATTTTAACCACTGGCTGCATGTGTGTACATCAACACCAACACCATGTTGGCATGTCTGGGTGTATGTTTTATATTAATGCTGTCTTATTTTTGGGGAAAGCCGTCTGGTTATTATCTTCGGAATGATCATAAAAAAAGTAATCACTGCTGTCACAACTAGTGATTAACTGGTGGAACAGCATGTGTGAGTCTAGGAGCCAGTGTGAATTCTATCCTGTCTGATCGAACCGCAGCCTGGTTCCTCATTAAGATGATGCATTGTCATACATGTAGTGTAAATAGCCTCTCTGACAGCATGTATCCCCATGGGATTAGATAACAGGGGGTCCTTATCATCCCCCTGGCCTGTTCCAGGAGACATCAGCGCCTCACAGTAATGTGTGTGTGATATAACATTAAGACCCCCCCAAAAAGAAACGCTGGGGAAAGTAAATATCTAACTTTTACTTGAACAGATCCATTACTCAACAGTTTCCTCTTTGTGTGCACAGGGATGAATGAAACAGCTAACAGTTAATCTGTAAGGAGACGACAGTGGATAAATATCCTCCAACATTCCAGCTCTGTCCTTTTTAGGTTCAAGTCACTTGCAAACCCTGAACTTGATGCAATGAGAGAGGACAGCATAAACTGAACCACACACCTGGAAACAGCTGCAGCTGGCTACAGCAAGAACCCCCCCCCCCCCACACACACACACACACAGGTAGAGGAGAGCACAGTTACAGCCAGCTTTGCTTCTCCCAAAGATCTGTGTCATTGTGTAATTTGCTGCAACTCATTTCAGACCATCAAGCCTCAATTGGAGAGGCAATTTGCAATTTGAAATGGGCATTATTTTTAAATAAATGTGTGCTCAGATGGATACATATCCTTTTTCTGTCAGTGTGTATGTGCATGAATCTATGTTTGTGTGACCCACCATGTGAACACTGAGGTATGCCACACTCCTGGTGTCTGAGGTGTGGCCGGGGGTCAGTGGTAAAGCACCAGGGGCCGATGGTGGAGTTGTCTGGGTTGCGACAGTAGTTTTCTCGGAGGTCCTTCTTCCTGAACCTCTTGGATGTGAATCTGTCAGGAGCAGAAACGCAGTTACACAAACAGACACATGCACCAAGATTGGCTGCCAAATACCTCAGCTAACAAGTAGAGCAACCTCTTATTGGAAAAAAAAACAAAAAAAAACACCCAAGGCCACAGTTTGTGTTGTCTTTCCTCTCTGGCTGTATGACAAATCACCTACGCATTTTGTGAGAGAGCTGTTGCTGTACCTGCCTGTTGAAACGACCAATGAAAAGTAACAAGTAAACAGGTTATTGATGGCAAATCTGACTAAAATCAAATGTGAATAACAAGGTTAATGAGTTGAAGCAATGTTAGTTTTCCATGAGGCAGGTTCTGAACGTCGTGTAAACACTCCGACAAATGACTCATATCTTCGACATCAGGCGAGCACATGGCTGTAGTCGTCAGTCGTGATGACGAACCTGGAGGGCAGACTTTTTGTCAAACTGTGTTTTTCCAAATGATGATGAAAGATTGTGCTGAAGTAGAATTTCAGCCGATGTGGCTTATGACAAGAGCAGAAATGAAGCTTCTTGGAAGAACAGAAGAAACCTTTCACAGACGAAAATGCAATCTGTGTGTGTGTGTGTGTGTGTGTGTGTGTGTGTGTGTGTGTGTGTGTGTGTGTGTGTGTGTGTGTGTGTGTGTGTGTGTGTGTGTGTGTGTGTGTGTGTGTGTGTGTGTGTGTGTGTGTGTGTGTGTGTGTGTGTGTGTGTGTGTGTGTGTGTGTGTGTGTGTGTGTGTGTGTGTGTGTGTGTGTTAGTTTCCCATGTCTGTACACTGACTGATTAAACATACAAAGTGCCTGGGTTTAATTTCCTTATCTACAGAGACATTAATAGCACTTGATAAAGAAGGTTCACCGCAAACTAACACTGCCCTCTTTGATTGGTCTGCTGCTTTGACATCACACTACAAAGCCTTTCAGAGTCATTTAATACCTCTGAGTGAAGAGAGTGCAGGAGGAAGAATGTAGTTCAAAGATAATAAAGGTCTTTAAGGTGTGTGTGTGTGTGTGTGTGTGTGTGTGTGTGTGTGTGTGTGTGTGTGTGTGTGTGTGTGTGTGTGTGTGTGTGTGTGTGTGTGTGTGTGTGTGTGTGTGTGTGTGTGTGTGTGTGTGTGTCATGTTTCAGGTACTCTGATTAATGTTAATTGTTTGTACATGATAAACTCTCTTTGTTTTACTTTTTTTTCTCCTTAGTTCTCTTCAGTGTTCTTTCAATCACTGCCTTCAAAGGAAGTAGAAACTATCGGCCAGCTTCTCTTTGTTTTTACAGAGATGATGGGAAACAATGAGATAGTGTATCAGTTTGAAATGTAAAGCTTCGGAAGTATATCCTGTGTTTTGTTTTCTTAATAATGTAGCATCTCCATTCAACTGAATAGCAGACAAAATACTTTGTTGGACTTTTTTGTAAAAGATACAGTTCCTAAAGATCCAACTTTCATAATCCTACAGAAGGCTTTGCTTCCCTTGAATCTTTTGTTTTAAACTCAATTTAATTGTTTTTTTCTACAGGGAGCTAAGTCAGCTAGTATGCCTCCACATTGAAACATGAGCTTTATCTGGGTATTTACTTGAGGGATACCTAAAGCTTAACCAAAGGCTGCATATTAGATATGATCCTAATCCGAGCAAAACACACACAGACGAATACACACATGCACACCTAGATAAACAGTAGGGCCGCAGCAGGAAATGATCTGTGACTCTGTAAAGCGCTACAATGAGGTCAGTTCTGATGAATGACTGCTCCCAGGAGCCTAATCAACCCCTAATGTATCATACTCGTATACACATACGCACATGTACAGGCTAGCCCCTAGCTACTAGCTAATTGCATCACAAACAGGTCAGCACTTACGGTAAGAAGAAGCTTTGACACAACTTTGTTTGACTTTGTGGTGAATGTACGTAAGGTTCTCACTTGTGTTCGTGAGGGAAAGGAGAGGCCCATGCCTGGCACAGGATCCCGCTCACTGTCACCGACCTCCGCCCCCTGTAGGTCTGACCGGTACCCACAATGCACTCCCGAACATAGTCTGAAAAAGAGGCAGAAAGACATAAAAAAAAAAAAAGAGAGAGCAGATCGATGTCAGGAGAAACAACCTGAGTAAAATGTTATCCACACAGCGCCAGTAAGGATGATGAAGAAAACAGACAGAGATGTTCAGCTGTAACATGGAGAAGAAAAATCTGTTTTCCTAATCTGCCCTTAAAACATTTGGAACCAGTAAAAGAGGCTGCACAACTTGCATGTTCACTGTTGTGGTCAGTCATAGTGGGGTGGGGGTTTCCATCGTTTAAACAAACACCACGTAATGACAGAAAATGGGCCATAATGTGCGGCGACACAGTAAACACGACAAATGTCCTTGCCCTTCCTTGCCTTCCTGTTGAGGGATGATATCATTAAAAGGCTACAATAACCCTGTAAACAAGGCTTTATAGAGATGCTCTAAAAACAAACAAGTACACTAAAGCCACATTGCTGACTGGACCATGGGGGACATTTTTTATAGAGTGGCATGGGGAGACTACATTTTAGTAAACAACCCCACATACTCCTCCCCCTCCCCCTATTTGAAACCAGCACTCAGTTGGTTAAAAAGGGGGAAAAGTAACAGGCACCTTTCTTTTGATAGAGTTGGTAGTTGAAGTCCGGCTGGCTTTGAGCTCCTGGTGAGTTCCTGTCAAACGACAGCCACTGGCATTTCCTGTTTTTATGATCATAGAGGAACGCTCTAGAGAATAAGGAGGAAGATGAGATGGGGGAAAGTGAAGTGCATAATGGTCAGTTTTCTTTCTATGTCTTGAGGCAAAAACACAGGAGTATGCAAAGCAGCTACGTTGCCGGCCAAACAGGATAGACAACAAACAGTGCATTTTACCTTCCAAAAGCATAATTACAGTAAGCAACTTGAAAACGCCCTCTTAACTGTTTGTAAAACTGACATTCACAGAGTGGGAGGGTTACAGGAAGGCAAAAGGAACAGTGCAGCTGACAGACATACCTGCAGGTGAAAGGGAGTCTCTTGTTGCGACTGCAGGTTTTGGCACACTTGGCCATGCTCAGCTTCCTGCTTTTGGTCAGGTGGGAGGAATCAGGAGTCGCCACAAACAGACTTATACCATCAGTCTTCTGGTAGTCCTGGAGCGCATTTCTCCTGCCCTCTGAAACATAATTACATAATAAACCATGACAGTTCAGCACTCCCTGCATTTACAAGGAAAGCTGGCAGTCATTTGCATAGAGTGTGATTTAAACAACATCCTTGATGAAGATCATAACTCACATGAAACTCAATTATGTTGGTATTTAACCAGAGACATTCTAGTTTTGTTACAGTCTAATGGCTTGTCTGCTCTGCCGCCACAGGGAGTATAGCTCAGATGACATTAATTCAAGCTCATCGTTACCACAAGTTCATCTTACTTCATGGTCTTTCAATTTTATTTTTCCATCTATACCTTCTGTTATTTTACTTTAAAGATATTATATAGATAGGCCTACAGTATATGTGGACTGGCATTATGTTTATAATTTACTATGCAAGTTTTCACACACACACACACACACACACACACACACACACACACACACACACACACACACACACACACACACACACACACACACACACACACACACACACACAGACACACACACACACACAGACAGACAGACAGACAGACAGACAGACAGACAGACAGACAGACAGACAGACAGACAGACAAAGGAATCAGTGCTCAGTGCTTTGAATGCCCATAAGCAACTGCTCTGCAGATTTAGAGTCATACATTTACATTTTGACAGAAACACATGCCTCTTTCTCCTCCTCCTTCCTCCTCCTCCTGCTTATCAGAACTCTGCCTATTTGCACTTCAGCCGGTTCAAGACCTTCTATCAACACAGACAACTGCATCACATGGTGATTCGTTTTGAAAGGTCCCTGGAAAGCTGTTTCTTATTAATTACTTATCATGTATTCTATAACCAAAGAAAGGCTTCCAATAGCAGAGCTGCCCTCTTAAATTCTGTATTTGGCTGTTTGGGGAAGTGGGGAGCATATCAGAGTACCAGAGTAATAATGTTTGTCCGTTTGTCAACTTGACCAGCTCGGCGAGTTTCTGCCTGAGTGCCTGCAGGCTCAATGAGCCGCAAAATCGCGCTCTGTTAGGACCACAGGATGACTGAACCTCTAATTAGATTTTAATATGGGTCATATCGTGGGACAGTGGGTTGCATCTTTTTACTTTAACATTTAATGTATTCGTCTTGTGATCTATTCAGATATAGGCCTATGTTTTGATACGTGTAGAGCGTGCGTTGTAATGCGCACTGGTCAAGTGAGGATGAATAGTCTTGGAGAGCTGAGATTAAAAAGCCCCATCTCAAAGTCAACAAAGCCAAAAGCATCGTGCTCACCTCTCTCAAATGGCTTTTCGTTTTTTGAAAGATTGATTGAAGAACTGCTCTTACGCGTGTTTCACTGAGCCTTTATTCTAAGCATCACAATCTTGACTGAATAAGATGCAACACACAATTGATCTATTCTAAAATGACACATGTATCGTCCTAGAGATCGTAACGAGTGCTGCTGTAGAGGTCTGCTCGTTTAATATTTAAAAAAAAAGGGCTATAATAAAGTTCCATGAATGCAGCTTTCTTTACTCCAGTTTGTCGGTCCTGCTCGCTGCAGCTCCAGCGCGCGTGCAGCCGCAGCAGCTCAACCAGAGCAGTTGTAAAAATGTTTTTCGCTAAACTTACCAGAGCAAGAAACGACGAAGAGAGGTAACAGAAGAGTATAAATCCACATCCTCGCGTTATTCTGAATCAAAGTTTTAGAGGGACACAACTAAACGCTTTTCGCTGTTCTGTTGGAAAGCGGACAGGAGATGTTGCTTTCACCACTGTGCGGAGGATGCGTCTCCTCTCTAAGTACTTCTCTCTCTCTCTCTCTCTCTCTCTCTCTCTCTTTCTCTCTCTCTCTCTCTCTCTCTCTCCCCCTCCCTCCCTCCCTGCCTCGCTCTCTCCCTCTGTTTGCGTGTGTGTGACTTTATCTCTCCCTCTCTCTCCACTCTATCTCTAGCAGGCTCAGCTTCCCCCGTTTGCAGTGATACACATTAAAGTGACATTCAATATTGCAGAAGCTGCAGCGACATGTGTTATCAGTATATGCTTGTAACTGTGTGTCCATGGGCTAATGTTCACATTTTCTTAAAACCCCTTCAAAATAATAATGATTATAATAGCAGACTGGTTCTTTCTTACTCTCTTTCTTCATCCCCTATCTGTGTGTCCTTCAATATAAAACTTAAACCTATAGAACTGACTTTACAAATATGCAATAACTACCTTTTCATTAAGCCTATTAGCCTTTCTAATGCACTGAGTTGTGCACTATAAATAAGGGACTTTCTTCAAAATAAATGAAAACAACAGAAACACTTAGGGATAAAAACAATAGGATGTATTGTAATTGTTCTGCTTATTCTCTGTCCATCCCTCTCTTTCACACAGCCACACGCAGCAGCATCCCCCTTTATTCTGTATCTTTTAACACAATTACCGGGCAGCACACTGTGCAGAGTGAAACATATATTGGCAGGCACTTGTCTGTGACGGCAGACTTAGTGGGGATGCAGAAGAGGGGGGGGGGGGGGGGGGGGGGTTGTTTATGCTACTTTTCTTCACCCCTACTGTCTCAGATAAGAAGTTACTGGTGAGAGGCTGTAAGAGGACAAGATACCTCCTGAGTGTCATCTCTATTTCCAGCGATGACAGCATGAGATAGGAGATGTGACACTTAGCTTTAGCCATAGCATGTTAAATAGGGGCCCTTTTAGGTAAAATCACATTAGTTATCACAGTGAAGATCAGGAGTTACAGCATGATGGGGATTCCCGGTAGTTTCTTTAGACTCACACCATGTGCACATAACAACCCAGAGGGAAAAGGTGGATAAATATGCAGCAAGAGGCAGGCTCCATCTCTATATTCTCTCTGGTTCAATGAGTAATGCTCCCGCGGCTTCCTGACATGGACCACAGAGTCATTCGCAATAATAAACAATCAGCCATGAGTCAGATACTTTCACTGGAATACAGCACAAGCCTCAATTATTCTCCTTGTCCTTTTCTTTTCTTTAAAGCCTCCTTAACTTAGAAATGCATGCTAAACACAACCTCATTCGCCGTCTACTGCAGGCATTCAGACCCCCTTTTTTTTCCTGCTTTCTGCCCATCACATCAACAATCACGCATGCTCATACATAACAAGCAGCAGATGACTGGATAACCTTCACCAACAAAAAGCTCTCATCACCACAATCTCATTACTGACTCTCCTAGCAGGAATCCAGTGGGTGTTTTTTCGCAGCGTCTGAGAGCAACAGCTTCTGCTAGAAGATGAAAATCAGAGAGAGACACAGCCAGTAGCCTACTGCTCCCACATACGAGTGCCGTCACCATTCAAGACTCCTGACATCTGTGGCTGGTTATTGCCAGAAACTTCATATCTCCATGCAGCTGGTAATGACGGGAGGAAGTTCAGTGGGAGATGGAGATGATATGGAGAGTAAGATGAGAGGAAAATGGCTCGACTGTAGCAGGAAGGTACAATACAGACCACTGTACTCCATGCTGCTCTGTATGAGAGCATATTTGTGGAGTGTGTGGATTATTAATAGACTTCCTGTAGATTTGTTTTTGTGTATTGTGTGAGCCATGTGTTGTATACTATTATTCCCCTGTGCATGTATGTGTCCATATGGTCATGTTTTCATCTGCAGCACATTAGCTGGACCTCGTTGTGACCTCTAATCGTTCCAGCCTCTCCTCCAGATATCAGTCATGTGACCTTCTGTACAAGAGATGGATTAAAATGGAAAATTTGAGATGATGGGAAGAAAGGACAGAGTGTGAGTCTCTGAGTGGGACAAGGAGAGATAAGGAAAGTGGAAAAGGTCTCTAAAGGAGGAAGTATGGCAGTAAAGAGCAGGTATTTCACTCTAATGAGAATAAGGGGTTTTGTTAGTGCGTCTGAGTGTGTGGGTTTGTGTGTGCGGGGGTTTAGTGATGACAGTGGTTGGCCATGATGCTGTAAACACAGATACTGTGTCAAGAGATCCTCCTTTAAAAGAAAACACACACTTCCTGTTGTCAGTGTTTGTGATTGTAGAGTCACTGCTGGTAATTGCGATCTGCTGACAGTTACAGCTAACACAAATAAACAGAGTACAAACACAGTCTGTCCTTACAAACATTATGCAAATGTGGCTGTGTGCAAAACAAAACTTTTTCTTTTTGTTGTATTTTTTTTTTTTTTTTTGCATCTCTGTGGCTTGCCTTCAAGACATATTTCCATTTGGTTTTTCAGACTTCGACACTGAAGAAAAAGAGTGGGCAGCAGTCGGAAATGGAGAACAGTTTTTTTTTAACACTTCAGTTGATTAGCATGCACATTAGCAGACTGAGTCACCAACACATCCCCAGAAATAGCCTTAAAGAGGATCAGAGGGCCATAACACATTAAACCCACTCAGTAAGCATATATTTCCTTTAGATCATTTGCTCTATAGCAGCAAACAACTACTTTTTCTCATTGTCCTTAACCATGTAACCTATTGATCTCAGAATGTCAAGAGCAAACTGTTTTTTTTTTTTAAATACTTATTTGCGATGTGTTGAATCATTCAATTTGACAAAGTTGTCAAAGACATGTCCTGGGAGTGCATGGCATATTATTTTTGCGTTTAACCTTTTGTGGGTAAACCATACAAGAAATATTAAGTCCATAGGCAGTTTCTCATATTGGCTACTTTCCAGCACATAACCTCTGAGATCATTCTTTTATTGGGACATATTGAGTCTCATAGACGCTCGCCTTGAAAGAACAGATTCAGTCCACAGTCCTTATTCAGCCTTTTGTCCGTCCCTGCTCTTGTGTTTATGGGTGTTGATGTGAACGTTGGAGAGGGAACCTTGGAACAATTCATCGTCACATTGGGCTGGTGAGTTTGTATATTCACCCAAAACACAACTGTTTAAATTACACATCCTTTAACATGGTACACATGAAGTGTGTCACACAAATACATCAACATCCCACACGCACTCTATTGTGGCAGCCGACTGACAGTGGAGGTCAGTCACTCAGAAGCACAGACAACTGAAGAGCTCCCACAAATAGTTCATGTGTACTTACACAACCTAGATTGTATAAGGACTATTTTGTACTATTGTAGTACATTCAGATACAGTACATGTATTTATTTTAGAATCAACCTTCCTGAACACTGCCAAACACTTGTACCTATACTTCCCTTTTAGAGCTTGAAATATATATTTTTTAAACACACACACTTAATTGACTTTGAGTGTATTTGATGAAGACACATTTTGCCTTCAAACAAAGACACAGTCATTTTCTTTTTTTTAATTTTAGCTTAAAAAGCACAAAAAAGTGAATCTCCAAGCACACTTCAAGCATTAACATGAACTACAAAAAAATAACTACTACATGTTCACAAAATAAAGCCAAAAAAGTAAACTCAATAGTGCCTGAGGACGGGAGGAAAGGGGAGAGCAGGTCTTAAAATAGTGCCTTAACCTGTGTTTCCCCATTTCTTACACATCTGCTAACAGTCAGCTTGTCTTGTCTGCTGCTTACTGCTTATTTACCCCCGCATGACTCACATAGAGCTGGAGACGCACACAGTGAAGGGAGGGTGGTCGGTTAAATTAAAAAGTGGAGGGTTTCTCTGGGGCGGCAGGTTCATTTGATTCCACATGAGTCAGTGTCAGACCTCATATGTGTAATTAACATGTCTATAGTAAACATGGCATGGGGCAAGCAAGACTGCTTGCAGCCTGCAGCTTGGCTGTTCAGAGCCATTCTTATTCATTTGCCAGACACCCATTAAAGTAACAAAAAGTTACATCACACAAGAAACAATTTAAACATTTTGTAAGGTCTTTAGGAGCCAGCAGCTATAGTTTTATCACAATGTTTTCATGTTAAATAACGTAAAAATTGCAAATATTGAACAAAGACGCTAACACACACCAATTCATGCCCAGGTCATTTTTTCAGACACACTGAATGAGGACGTGAAAAAAACAAACATGTCAGAGTTTCCATTTATCCATATCAATACTTCAATATATAGAATATGGATTGGGACAGAAAGTCATTGCCCCCAGAGGAAGAATCTCAATGACTCACTTTAGTGATCCCATGACTTTCCCCCCAGCAGCACCAGCTGGCCATAGCTGTCACCAGCCTGGTGAAATAGCTTTACGTATACATAATGGATTGGGACCAAATCTGATAGAGACATTCATGATCCCCTTAAGCTGTATAATAAAAGAATCCTGGCTTCATCCACTGGGGTCATAAATGTCTCAACATGATTTTTGTCTTCTCTATAAATGTGTGATCTTTACAGTTGAAGTACCATATGTGCAATTAGGGTTTTTCTAGACCATTGTTATCAGTGAAATGTCCCAGGTTGTGAAAACTAGAAATCCTCTACCAGCTGTGGTAGTTGTATCTAAATAAACACAACTCCAAAAATATTTAGTTAGTTAACATAAGGCAAAGTTTACTTGGATAAAGTTAAACAACCTTGGATAGTCAGCATCTAGTAATACAATCACGAAAAAACTCAGACTGAATAAAATATCTAAATATATTTCTATCTCACATACAAACTATTGAGTTTCTAAAAATAATATATATATTTTTGTAACCAGTCTTGAGAAAGCATTTGCTATGAATTGTTGGTAAATAAATAGAAGTTGATGGATTGATGGGTTGAATGATTGTATGTTGATTTAAAAAAATACAATATATTAGTGGAAGTAATCCTGGTTACTGACTTGGCTAGCTTAGATTTAGATTTAGGCTTAGAATTAATGGCACCACACTGTGTTTGTCGCATGAGAAACTTGCTTCAAACCAATTGTGTTTTTGGGGCTAATTGGTTATGGTACCAAATCAGTGCATTGAGTGGCATATTTGTCCATACCTAGTACCCAAATCTGGATGCCAGGCAGTATGGGGCTCGGATATTGGTACTAGTTCACCAAATACTTAGTCATTTGTGTGTAACCTTGAACCAAAAACCTATTTTTCTTACCACTTGGAGCCAGTCAAGTGGTAAACCCTATATTACCTTATCGTTCCATTTTTAAAGTGGGGTTTGGGATTCTTGAGAAACTCAACTTCAGCAGCCAAACCATCACTCCCTTCAACTGCCTGTCATATTCAAGGATATACATTGGGGAAGGACTCTAACAACTAACATATAACACATGCTGCCAGAGGGAAAATAAGGCTCAATAGCGGAAGCATTTTTTCATCCTTATCATGATTTAGGCATGTTCCTAATGGGCAAGAGCATGGAACAGTAAAAGGTGCTGGAGGGGCTTGAGAACCATGCAAGAATGGTACCTGCTGCTAGAGGCACAAACTGTGAAAGCAAAAAAAATAAAAATAAACAAAACTTTAACATGACTGTGAAAATACACCATCATGCTACAAGTGATTCCGTAAACACACTATGCAGTTTTAGTATTTATTTCACAGAAATAGGTAATGAAGGAGACTTAACAAAACACCTGATCCTAAAAGCTATGTGAAACATACTCGTGAACCTATAAGTAAATGTGCGTGCCCCCCACAAATCTAACACCTCATGTGACCAGTTCATCTATTTTAGGCCCCACTCTAAATACAGGGAAAATCCACAAATCAATCCCCAATCTGGACTGGAATGGAATGTATCCCGTTGAGACTGTTCACCTGGATGGAGTTTTTTCAGTGTAATGCCTGCCAATCAAACTGAACACACAGTCATACACAGGCACAGCATTTTTACAATGTGTGAGAGAAGAAGAGAGAAAAAACAAGATAGTGAGAAGAGAACCGACAATTGTGTGATTATGTTTATGGGGGTTGCTGAAAGCTTATGGCATTTCCTGATAACCCATGCCAAGTCTGTGTTTTGTGTTTTCTCCAACAACCAATTTGTCTCGACACCTTACATATTTTTCCCCTTTTTCTTTTGCTAATATATTTCAGTGTTTTCTTTGGCCTACTTTATTGCTAGGCTTGTGGGGGAGAGGGTTAGAAGATACAGGTGCCAGAAAGTTTGAACAATCACAGGAAAAGATCTGAGGGTTTTTAAGATATTTTGTTTCGGTAATAATGAACTTATTTGATTTGATGATATCTGTATTTCTCTTTAGCTGCAAACTACGGGTTGGCAAAAACAACATGATTTATCTACAGATGCTTTTTTATCATAGGGAGGATTGGGGGGGGTTACACATGAAAACACAGTAGACTTTGCACTTAGACTCTTTTTTTACGAGATGTCAGAGCTATGACCCTGATGGCCCTGACCTGCTGTGTTTTATGATGACGGAAAAACTGTGACCTTTCCGTTGCTGCTTACAAGAAGTGTACACTGTTTTTAGAAAAGAAACAAAAGGTGCCAATTAAAAATCGTGTGCTAAATGTAAACCACACCAGATTGAGGGAAGTTTATTCAGACTCGGGTTGATTGCCCTGGTGGATGTCATGATCCTGAGGTTGCTTTGAGTGCTGGGACTAAATTTAGTGCTAACAGTACAATCAAAGCGTCACTGAGTTGCAAAAGTGTTCCAAAAATAGCTTTTGCTGGTCGAATACTACGCAAATGGATGTCATTTTACTATCAAAATAATGTTAATGAACTTTAGAGGGCTTTACTAATGACATGCTGATACTTGCAGCTCCAGATACAGGCCATGTTGTTGATGCAGCATCAATCTCGTGTGTCACTTCCTGCAATTAGTGGAACAAACCCAAGAGGCCACTCTTAATACTTTAACTGAACCACCAATGACTCATACAGCTCTTGCTGCAATGGCTTACGATTGGTAGAAATGTTCTTTCTTGGGGAACCAAAATCTGCTGATGTTCTGCTAAAAATATGTGTGACGGATCAGCTGGTGTAGAGAAAAGCTGATGAGCACAAAACCTTAAAACAGAGTTTGAAAGTGTCTTTTTGGTAATAGTGGTAAATGAAATACCCTTTTCTGAAATTAAAAGGCTCTATTGTATGACTAATTGTTCTGATTGAAATGAAACGTTCTAATGGAGTTTTCCTGTCACACAAATCCTTATATATATATCAACATTTTTACTTCAGTGCAAACAACAGATACTGCAGGCTAAGAGTTCACTAGAAAGTAAAAAATAAAGGATATGTTGCCTGACAGATATGGTAATCATTTTTATGTTTTCCTCTATTTTTCTCTCCAAACAAATGGTTTTAATAATATAACTGAATTTGCCTCTGGGACTAATAAAGTATTTCTGATTCTGATAAGAACATGGACCTGTGGTCTAAGACACATGCCAAATCTTCAATCCACAGTCTTTTCCCAACCTTTGTTGTATTTAATTCCCTCTTGCTCTCCCACCCATTTTTCCTGTCACTTTGACTGCCAGGGGTCGTATAAAAGACAAATAACAGAGCTGGAATAAAAGTCGGGAAGCTGTTACATGTGTTGCGTTGACTAAGTTGAGCCATCATTAGTACAGTCACTCTGGTTCACCGTGTCAGCAAAGAGGTTTGTAAGCTGTCATAGATAAAATGAATAATGCCAGAGTAGAGAAATAAGCAACAAGCTGCATTCAAGGACAACATTTGTGTTGTTGTTGCATTAAACCACTTTTCTTTATTTTATCATGTTTTAAATTCTCATTTCATTCTCTTCTTGAGATTTTCTGACTGCAGAGGTATCCTAAGTAACAAATTGAAAAGAGGTGCAGAACTTGCCCCTGCTTTTCCTGCGTCTGTTACTTCTTAAGCCCAACATGTTAAAGGCTAAGACCTCGTCCCCATTTACAAGAGTATCCTGTTACAGCCTCCCTTCTATGTATCACCATATAGCACACACACGAGGACCTCCCAACCTGACACAACTCCAAGAAAAACAAACACCTTTATACTCTCTCCACTCAAAACTGTGGACATATTGATTCTTAGATTGCCATCAGATAAACACAAATACCATCAAGTGAAGCGCACTTGTTTTACAACTACTCTGCATCTCTGGTGTTGAGCATCTGGCTTTCTACTGCAGCTCCGGCCAGTAGAGAGAGCAGAACTATCCGTGTCAATGATGTTGCCAGAGGCGTCTCATAAACTCAAAACATTGGAAGGTCGTTCTACATACAGTTGGGTGTTTCATTTTTAGGGAGCTTCAGTAGTCCTTCTCACTTTGGTATAAATGTGAAAATGTGGTCGCTGTGTTTGCACCCCAGGGTGGGGAAGAAGAACTGAGCAAACAGGAATGATCTAATTAACGGATTTCTATTGAGCTGCCATTTCTATGGTAAATACATTCTTGACCTTTGCACTTTTGTCCGAGGGTGCCATTTTTTTTAATCACTTAATCTAGCAAGACAGAGACAAAATGTATTGAATTTAACATTATAGAACATATAGGAAACCATCTACAGCTTCTTGGAAACAAACATGTCCACCTCTCCGTTTGATTATATTAACTGTCCCAGGTAAGCACTTAAGTTAGCAAATCTTTAGGAGAGCATAACAACATCTCAAAAAACCTGATTTTACTTACCCTATAATGAGTGTTAACTTTATACCTTCCTGCAGTGACGTAGAAGTGAACCCTGTGTGTGTCAGTGCACTGTGAAACCCCTGTTGGGCATGCTAAAACAAGACATTAAACTTTCAATCAGAGATTGTAGTAAAATATACTTTTTCAGCCTGATGCAACATCACTTTTTAATCTTTTGTTTGCCTTGATATAAGTAGGCAGGAAAGAAATTAACTGCACTTATAGAGCTAAGGGCTGTTTGCTAAAGTAGCAATCTCTCACACTTCACACACAAACAGACAAGGTGAAACACAGATGCGGATGTGCTTCCCTTCCTCAGCAGCTGTCTCTTACTTCAGGAAGGATGACATGATTGGTCTGCTCCAACTGGAGCCAAAGCATCTGGCCAGATGTGACAGAATAGAAAAAAAAGAAGCACCTCAGATCATAACAATACAACACTTTTATTGTGAATATATTATATTTGCACAATAGTCAACACCATATTATAAACATTTTTCTTCCATTTCATTTTCTCTTTTATACAGTAAATAGTATAAGTGTACAAATGTATACAAAAATTTATTCAGGCTAGTCAAGATCCACAAAAGAGTAATTCATGTACAGTATTAAAGCACAATCAGATATCGGAAGGAAACTCACATGCCTGCACATAGACACGGACCCCCCCCCCCCCCTCCGGTAAAACACAAGTCAACACGCGACTTTGATAGACAGGCATTTTCTGAACACTCAACACCAGCAGGTCACCATGAGGGCCAGATGAAGAAAACTGACTTTAACTTTTAAAATGGCTAAAAAGGAAGGAACGCTGAAATACTTATGTATGATCTTAATGACTTTTTATAAAGTAAGGCAATGTAAAGTTACCACTGGTAATAGTGTTAGATCTCCCCAACAGGCCCTGATGCTGACCCTGGGCAGAGGCAGCGTTCAAACACAGAACAAGCTTTTCCCATGACATTGCAGCGTTTGGACACTGAGCTTTCAGCGTCTGCTTCACAGCACTTATAGAGCAACACAAAGGAGGAAACAAGCATAAGGAGGAGAACATTAAGGAGAAGAAAATTAAAGAAACAGTCAATTTGTTATGCTGATCTCATTCAAAAGTCATCCTGGCTCCTGAGTCCGGTGATCAAGAA
This sequence comes from Tautogolabrus adspersus, assembly GCA_020745685.1. Lineage (NCBI taxonomy): Eukaryota > Metazoa > Chordata > Actinopteri > Labriformes > Labridae > Tautogolabrus > Tautogolabrus adspersus. Next base: position 17,137,725 of record CM036539.1, read on the forward strand.
GGGGTGACGGAAACAAGAGTAATAAAGAGAGGTGTCGGAACACAAGCTCAAGTCTGGTTTAGGTTTGTTTGGCCATGGAGGGAAACTATATTCCTTTCCCATAATCAAAATCTCTGACGTTTGGGCCAACATAAAGTTCATAACTGCAGCAGATTTGGCCCATTTCACAATATATCAGTGCAAGGGCTATCCTCCATGCTATGCATTAGCATAAGAATAGCATACATGGTAGGAAAACAACTCAGGTGCACTGCTTCATTCAGATAACAGACTGAGCTACTATGTAGGCACTGGGGATTCGATGCATCAAATTGAAGACAACTGAAGCTGTCCAACCGAGTACAAATATATTTGAGTTTGTGAGATCCTAATACATTTTGATTCGCATGTGTGCTCTCTGAAAAAGCTATCTCCATAACTTGAAAACAGATGAACACCTACATCAGAGGAATATCTTAAAATAAACTGGCCTGCAGAACTCTGTAGTAGGTTGCGTTTACTGTATTAGTACTGTGTGGAACTTTGGTGTCAGAGTGTTGTCTTTAGCTCTGTACTGAGCACATGCTGCTACAGTGCAACACCCATCTAGTTAGAAAATACTAGTTGTTTTTGAGTAAGAACAAAAAAACAGAGATAAATAGATAGGTACAGTACATTTAAAAACACTCAAACAGAAGGGATATTCTTATTAGTTGCACTGGTTGCCAAAATAAACGATCATTACAGCATAATGATTCATACGCAATAAATATAATAAGCAACAAACGATATCGACAACTACACAAATCAACGCTGTCAGTGAACATACAGTCTTTTAATGATATTCAGTTGGCATAGTGGGACAACTCTACAACCTCCGCTCAAATAAATCCGAGAAACAAATGAGGCAGAATTAAAGGGTTTGGTTAGCTCTTACTCTTGCACCATAGGAGAGTGTTAAGGAGTATATCATGGGAGTGAGTGCAGCTGAGCACAGTAAATGTGTCTCTGTTTTTGGAAATGACGAGGAGGAAATGCATGAGCACCCTTTGGCATTGGAAAATGGAAATGCTGATAAAATGTCTCATTGCACATATTCTCTATACATCCTGGATGGCAGAACTGGAGTGTCTTCTGGCGTCTCGTGAAATGAGATGATGACGGATGAATGTGCATGTATGTGTGTGTGTAGGGGTCATAAGTGTTGCAAAGATGTGGAGAGCCACAGAAGCAGTAGTTGAAGCCCAAGCATTGGCCAAAGACACGGGCTTAGGCAGGTCCCGCCTCCGCAGTCAGAATCATCCTCCTGTTGGAGAAATCAGCAGTCAATAGTTTAGATACACAGTGTTCTTCGACATCTGTTACCTTTTCCAAAACAACCTCTGTCTGCTCTACTTCTGCTCTACTTCTGCTAATGCAATACCAGTTCATGATCATATTGTATCTCATGCTTTGGCATACTTAATTATTGTGAGCCTGGATTCCTGAGCCAGTAATGCCAGCCAATGCTCTTATGTAAATTATCATGTGAAGCTAACAAAAAAACATCAATAAGGTGCAAGCAAAGAATGTGGTCAAAGTTCGAAAAATGTTAGCAACCCATATTTTTAAATGTTTTAACCAGCACTAGTATCGGAGAGTTACTCTGTATTGGCCAATTCCAAATTAAAGGCAATTAAATGGTACAGAAACATCTTTGTGGCACCCTTTACAACTTTGTGTAGCTGTTGGCAAGATTGCAATCAAGAGTGTATCACAAAATATATTCACTGAAGGCTCTGGTATAGTCATAGAAAAATACCTAATTCCGTCTCTGGTAACTGTGTGTATGCACATGTGCCTGTTTACAGTAGCTGTAGGTTTTTTGCAGTTGATGGGAGTATTCAGGATGTCTGTGCCTGCCAAAGGCCTCAGAGACAGAGGTGGGAGTCTTCTGTATTCAAAGGACAGGAAAGCCATGTGGAGCTTCCTCTGTTTACACCGTTGGCAAAATGGACTGGCCTGAACACAAACTGTCTTCCTATGAGAAGTTGAGCCAAAAGTAGAACGACAGATGGAAAGAGGAAAAGGGAAGCCTACTTTTTTCTCTGTTCATCTACTTCCTCGCCCAATCCTCCCCTTCCCTTTGCTTCCAAGCACAGCCTCTCAACATTATAAACACGCAGCCACATGAATTAGTGGCCTGCTCTATGTCTGATCTATGCCTTCAGAACACAATGAACGTCTGAGTTCATAGAGTTTTAAGAAATACTTATTGCAAATATTTGGAAGTCTTATAAACTGTTCACAGTTTGGCGGTGATGCAATGATCTCACACATGATTTATCCACCTAGCCCTTTTGTTTTAACTGACGTAAATACAATACATGCACTTTCATTAGATCTTTTCCATTCTGCGAAAATGCTTTTGATGATACTGGAAACCCTAGAGTACTTTACGGATTAAAGCAAGAAAAAATCCAAATGTGCTTACATACTTATGAGATATTTTTGGGTGACAAAGCACTAAGCAATGGTAATTAAAGATGTGATGGTTGCTGATTAATTTATGCATAGTTATGTGCTGCTATTATTGCATTGTGCTGGTGTAGAGCTATTACATCCAATTGATTAAACACTTTAAGCTGCCAAGATTCAATCTGCTTTTCATCTGTTGGGGTGATAAACAGGAAGAAAAAATAAAATAAAGAAAGGTGTAAATAAGATGCTGCATTACATTGAGGAGGTAGCCATGCAACAACGAAAAAAAGGCACCAACATGAATGAGCACATGGAAATAATGTGGGATAGGTGGAGCGTGAATTCTTGTCAAACTATTAATATCCTAGATGTTACCCAACAAAGACTACAAAAGAAACATTGCAAAATAAAGTTTCATTTTTCATTAAACCAACCAGCTGTGAGGATCTGCAAACCATCACAGTGCCTGGATTGCCCTTGCCAAGAACATTGGGATGAAGAAGGAACACCAAAGATCTAATGTGGGTAATGAAGCTGTGTGAGAACACTGACCCTGAACTCAGCACCAGAACCAACAAAAGAGGTGAAGGACTCAATGCAGAACATCTGCTGATTGGACACAAGGGTTCATCCTAGCAGACAAGAGCAGCAGCCAATGGGATGCAGAGAAACAAAACAAGAATGAAAGAAGATGAGTAAAAAAAAAAAAAAAACATAGACAAAAAGTTGAAACTGCATGCAATAGTAATCAAATAATAATATAAAAGGAAATGATGAAGACAAAATAAACTGAAAGAATAAACGAGGTGGATCAGAGTGGAAGATCTGGCAGTCGACAGTCCCTTGAATCTTTACAGAATTCTAATCAAAACCAGATAAAAACTGACAGGCCGACTGTGAAGCCCTGCTAATGGAGTTTTTTTCAACTATATTATCTGCACAGAACCACATGTGGTTGCCTCTTACATTTTCGTTGTTGTCAAAACACACGTCCGGCCCTTTGCGATATCTGGGGTTCTGAGCCAGCTCACATTGATCTGGCCCTTCAGCTGAACATACACACTCAGGAAAATGTGATTGATCATCAGCAGTGCACTTTTAACACTTTTCACAAAAACAATTAAATGATGTACTGCTGACTCTTCATTTCCCCTGCCAGAAAGTCCAATGTAGTTCCAAGTTATCAGCCTTGGGTAAAGACGACCTGATTATTTTTTTCCAAATGTTTCTGATTTCTATAAACTGTCTGAGAGAGATTAAAATCAAACAACTCTAAAAAGGCAAGCCTAGAACAATAATACTACAACATGTTTTGCAATGTTGTCAGCCTTTGTCTGTTAAATGGTATCATTATTTGCAGCTGGGGGCCCTCATTGTGACACCATTGTAAACTCAATGGGTGACACCTGTGCTGTTACACCAGCAGAAAGCTGCTTTATATAGGCACATTTGTCAAACAGGTATCCTGAAATAATATCAGTCCACTCTGTATGCATATAATTGCATAAATATGATACAAATTGTACACACCCATACTTTTAACCTTAATTCTACCGGATGACAGCACACAGTCCAGATGGATTTAAACAAAGAAATCTAATCTGGTAGTAATGTGAGACAGGCTTTCATATGCCCTGCATCTGGTTTACTGTTCACCCGTGAAAATTCAGGGTGGACCTACTGCAGACTCCTTAGCTGTGTGTCGTTGCATTGTGTGTTTAAAGCCCGCTGTCATAAGGGTGATGGATGGAGGGCTAGAGAAGGAAGTGTAGGTCTATGTTTGATTTTTATTTTTTTTTACGAGTTGAGTGGAAGGATACAGGGTTGTTCAGCCTGTCGTAGCGGTCTGGGGTCACACGACAAACATGTTGCCTTGGCATCAGTGATCAGGAACACTAGGTTGGTGTATGGCAGCTTCTCGGCACGGTACATCCTAGAAAGCAGACAAGGCAACACAGACACATAGAGGTAAACACTATACAGTATTCATACAGTATCATACCAATGGATGTTACTTTATATGTAATACAGACAAGGGTTTGTGTGCACATGTGCCCACATTCATACCTCCGCTCTCCTTTTGGGATTGACTTTTTATGGAAGTCATGAAAGTTTCTGTGTCTAGAGTCGTTAACATCGGGGGAGTAGAGCACCAGACACGTGGGACTCATAACAACCAGTAATTACAGACATATATAACCTCCACTGACAGGCCAAATTGACAGAAAAGGAGGTTAAAGCAAAGTAAATGTGCAGTGGTCCATGAATGTGTGTATTAGTGTTTTTGAAGTACAGCCAGAGAGCATAGGAAGAAAAACAGATAAAAGAACATGTTGTGCTTCCTTTTACAGTTCTGGTCACTGACAGATCAAGGTAAGCTGTGCCTGATCAGGACTCATCAGAAAACAGCTGCCTGAAATCAACCTGGAACACAAAGAGAAGCCAGGAAACCAACACTATTCTGGAGCCATCCCTAGAGACCAGTTAGAAGAAAGATGTTAAGGAAGAAGACCCATTTAGAGGTGGGAAATCTTTAATAACCCAACATGTTCACAGGCTATTAAACAAGAGCACAAACAGATTTGTACATATAGACTGATATGAAAGAACGCAGACGTACCTGGAACAGTTTCCACAGTCTAGGACACCTGAGTAGGATCTTTCATCATTGTCAAAGAAGTACTGAGTCTGCTCTGTGATGCAGCTTTCCTTGAACATGGTATCTGGCACGTCTTCCTCTGCTGTCTCCGCTGAAAATAAAAGGCAGGTTTAATGAGAAAAAAAAAAAAATAGGAGCAAGGAAGTGGTAGGGTTCAATTTGGTCATATGTGGCTAATGGTTTAGAACCATAGCTTTTTGGCTCACCTGCCTCTAGAAGGTTTGGGAACATAAGACCAAAGAAGAGCTGCTGAAGTATAGACCTGGACACGAAGAATAAATACAAAGAATGATTCCAATGGATGACTCAATAGACCATCTTTAACATATAAACTTGTAATAACCACATACTGTTAAATAACAGCTTAAATCTGTTTAAGGTTAAAGCAAGTGATGATGTAAATATCTAAGGAACTGTCAGTAATTCCATTATAACATCTTGTTAAGTTGCAGTTGGATACAGATGATAATTCATTGTAATATTGTGTAACTGCCTTTGTCCCGCGTTGACCCAGCCGGCCTCATTCCTCAACAATATGCAAGTCGACTCCCATACAAACCTTAAAGATGAAATGTCCTCCCACTCAGAAACACACGTGTAAACAAACACAACCTGCACACTCACCAGGCAGCACTGGAGGCCCACCAGCCGATACTGAGCAAGTCTGCAATGGTAGGCTGGAGAGGAAAGGATAAGAAAGACATTTTGAGTAAACAAAGCTGATGAGGATGAAGGAACGATCAATATAGTCATAGTTTTTGTATTTGGCCATTTTATATAACTATGTGAATCTAGTGATCAAAAAACAAATGGGACATGCAATGACAATATTGTTTTAAGTTATTTAAAATCTATAAAAAATGGCTGCTTGTATGTTACCACATAAACGGAGCGAGGTCCTGCTGCAGCCTGGCTGTCTTTCTCGGGGTCGCACACAGACTGGTAGTCATAGGTCTTGTTGAAGGAGTACAGGGAGGTGTTGACCAAGTTGATCATCAGCACAGGGTCCACCTCTCCAAAGAACTGACCTATCTAGACAAGTTCACACAAAATGTAAATACACACCCACAAAATGATAAAAGGCTGTGTGTGCACCATTTTATCTGACACAGTGGTAGCCATTCACGTTGACAATTCTAATTCACATGCTGAGCCTTTACGAAAAGGCCCATTCAACAATTGTATCGAAACTTAAAATAGTATTTACAGCTGTCTTTATTGGCTAAACATCTGTCAACATACAATCAATCAAGTTAGATCACATCACTCTATAGTTTCTGGAGTAGCAGAACACCATTGGATGAGCTATTGGGGGATTTCTCTTCTTTTAGGAGCAGCTTTCACAGTAATAATTGTTAAAGGATTCTGCTAATGAATACAAAACCTGTAGGCCAGGGACAAGACTTTTGGTCTCAGCAGTTTTTTGTTCTTTTTGTTTGTTGTCCAAGTAGTATCATCTGCTAGTAATTCAGCCCACTTTAATTGAATGAAAGAAAATGGTCTGTATGGGGAGCATAAAAAAGCAGCTGCTGTACAGCTGATTTGTCTTTGAGTTTGCTGTCCTATGCTTAAATAGGCCGGTTTAAACTGTATAGATTTACAGTATAAAATCAAAATAGATCTTAAATGAGCTAATATAAAACATGGTGTCTAAAGCATAGAGGCTTAGACCATAGAACTTTGGTTACAGTGTGTAACTGTTGTTTTGCTAAGGCACAAAGACAGACACAATTTTGCTTGATCCCCACAGACGCCAAATGAATCACTAGAAACAAAAAAGAAGACAGTCGGGTTCTTATTCATGAACTGTATTGCAGACGTTGTGATGGTGGAATGGATTTAAGGCCGCAGATGTCCCATCCTGACTCATAAGAAATGTTTCCAAATCCACTGAATATCCTAAAACTGACACACAGGGGCCTATAGCAGCCTGAAAGAGTGGAGCTAATACAGCAGAGCTGACTTCTTGCATACACGGGGGACTATCTTCGATCCAGCTTCCTTGACTGTCTAAAACCCATCAGAACCTTCCCTTTGATCCTCCTCCTCCACTTGCTAGTGCTGAACTTTCCCTGAGACGTGGATGTACTGCTACAGAAGCTTTCAAACTGCTCAGAGCTAACAGGTCATTCTCATAACTTAGCTGAGTCATAGGCCCTTCATTTGACCTCTATATAAGATTAATGGGTTTCTCCGACAAAGGAAACTTGAGTTGAGGTGTGCAGACGAGTTGAAAAAAAGTTTAAAAATTCTGGCAAAGTCTAGGATTTCTGACTGTGATACAAACATTCATTTTGTGATGGTTTATAATTGCTGACCATTTCATGAAAAACAACAAATTCGTGAAGCAAACATGCGCCTGATAAAGTGAGGAGAATGGTTTCTTTGAACTCACCAGGTTGATATACTCATCCTGATTAGAAATAAGAAGGAATCCCCCATCGTCCAGTATTACACAGTCAACATGCTGCAGGGTGAAAAAAGATAAAATGATGTTAGCATATCAATTGTACAAAGAAATTAGAATAACTGTAGTGTGATACCTTGTCATTCCTCAGACAGCCACAGATCTCATCCTTGCACTGAAAGGTAAAGAGCGAGACATTTTGAAAAATCAGTATTAGTGTTACTACAGCATTATTTGGAATTGTCACAGATGATATATTTGGTGCACATTTACTTTATGACCAGAACTCACATTTAGCTTCAATGTAGCATTCATGAAACTGTTCATCCAAAATGACACATTGAGTTTCACTCCCACCACTACAGAGAATAAAAAATCCAAAACAGGTTACAAGTTACAACTTGAACAGCTATTATAGTTTAATTTATTTTGCATTACAAGAGGCAATAAATCTGGTTTCAGCCAGACGGACCTGCTGGTTTGAGCGTGACTTCGTTAATCGTGATCTCCACTGCTTTGCTCACTAGAATACCTGACTCAGAAACGGGCTCCCTGCCCTCTGCTGCTTTTCAGGAGAAAGGAGAAGAGAACCCATAACCATGGCAATTTAAGTAAAATTGTGTTTTTAGGGTACATGGCAGAGAACATTCAGAATGTGAATCACAGTTAAATTGGGAATAATCGCTCCCCATTGGGAGTGATTATTCCCACTATGGGAAATTCCATTCATTTTTAGCTGTAATTTATGAGAATTGAGTGGAGTCTGTGGAGCTAAGACATGTGCTAATCCAGCCAAGTGTAAGCATGGCTACATTACACTAAAGTTTGCCTGTCCTGATGTCTGTTAAAGAGATCAGTGGAGATAAGAAGTATGCAGAGAGGGAGGGTGGGGACAATTGCTGAAAGACACCGCGGGAACAAGAGAAGGATAAAGAGGGTGATATCAGAGGCCTAAGAGTGTGATCTCGGCCAGTAGTGTTGGGAAGACATCCAAAGGCATGGATCTGGATAGGATCAGTGCCAGACCACAGGGTAGTCACTCACACACACAGAAATGAGAATACAAATACACATATTCAAACCTTGCAGCAAACTTACTGTTGAAAGACGGAGCTGTGAAAATATAAATCTCATTGTCAAGGGTCCTTTTGTAGAAGCTGGACTCATATGTCTCTGGATTTTCAGTCCACTCTTCCCCGGCACTGCAAACAATGTTATGGCCATGGATCATTATAGACATGAAACACCATGAAAAAGTGTTTGATTTTTCTTAATAATTTATGTTTTCATCTAAAGCCAAATTCTCTTCATCTGAATCAGAATCACACCCAGAGCAGGCTATACATGTCAGTGGCATGATCCCGTAAAGGCTAAAGCTGATTGTATTTCTTGTTTTATTGTCAGAATAAAATGCATTCATCCCTTGCTTGGATTTTACATTCTGAACAAGAGGAACCCCCAAGTGTTGATCAGACAAAAGCAGCGGCAAGTAAATAAAGGGAAAATATCTGCCTTTGAATGATGGATTTGTGGAATTTGCCCATGTCCCATTCTGGCCTGGCAAGCCCTGTGAGTTCAGCTCAAAGTGTCTTATCCCCTATGTTCTAGAAAAAACCCAAGTGGAGCAGGTGAGAAAGGCAGGCAAATGCTATTAACCTAGGAGTATTAAAGTCTGTATCAACTTTCATCTCACACATTCACACCACCAGATAGTTGGGCTAAGCCTCAAAGCTAACGCCAGACATGTGACTGAGAAGAAAGTGGGGGAGAGTACCTCTTTGGGTAGACTCTTGTGATTCCTCCATCTGTGGCTACAAACCTGGCCAGGATCCCATCCCTGACAACATGGAGAGAACAACAGCCAATCAAACATCAAAGTCAATCACACATATTAGAAGAAGTGTTTGTGAACTCCGAGGCTGAGCTGCAGACACCACACAAATTGTTTTATGCCCACAGTAACTTATCTCTACGTGCCCTAATATTAAACAGATACTCTGCATTATATGTGCAAGTGTGTGTTCAAATTATTTCAGACAAGTGGGCATACTATGAAAGGAAACGCACAGCTGTAATCATCTTGTGTTCCACTTTACAGTAAAGCAGCACGTCTTGGCAGAGCTCAACTAGGAAGGCTGGGTGTGATATGAACTTTGTGCTTATGCTTTCATCATGTTTCACTTGTTGGACATGATCGAAACCTTCAGAGTATTAAAGAGAAAAAAAACTAGGTTTGTAATTTGCACATGACCGTCAGTAAGCATCAGCCATGGTAGTTCAAAGCATCAGTGTAGACGTGCAACAAAGACACAAGAAGAAATTCTTACTTTTAACAAGTACAGTTGTAAACTACAAAGTAAAAAAAGAAGATAACATCTTAGCATCACTTAAAACGGAGAGAAGCAGAAAGGCTTGGCACTCACACTGTCTGCTCATTCCAAAGTTTAACCAGTTCTGCTGTCAGCCCTGCATCCAGGATCAGTCGGCTCACCAAGGACACGTTACCTATGGAAGGTATATTTATATATGGTGGACATTACAGAATCTAAATGACAAATTGTCTTTTAAGTTGGTAGTCTTTAAGGAGATAGTAAAATGTTAACTGTTTCACAGAGTTTATACAACTTGCACCCTGGAACACAGGGGTATGACAATAGAGAAAAACTGCAGAAGTGTGGCTATGGTCAATGGTTAAAAAGTAGGAAGATTCATTTCTTGATTATTGGCCATCACAAAAAAACACTATTGATTTCATGGCACAATGCACTTAACCCTGTATTTTTACAGCATATGTTTAATCACTATCAGTTATAATAGCTATATAAGACTTGTGATTGAAGTCAGCCCACAAAGGGGTGCGTGTTGAGCCAAATACTCTCCTTGGATAAAGAGAGGGACGGGGAGTGATCTCATGGTACTTGTCAGGATATCGTCCATCAGGGAGACATGTTGAAATGTTTTTGTAGTTTTTCTCTGAGTGACCATTAGACAGTCAGACAGCAGGAGGTTGTGAGGGATTGGCTGTTGTAGCTTTTGAAGACAGACAATGCGAAAGGTATCAAGTTCAAACTCAATTTTCCTAAAATGTTCTTTTTAGAAAAGATAAAGTTTAGTGGGCCTTTGTAATACTGCTTCCCTTGAGTCTAGAGTGTTTTAAGTCATGCCTGTAACTGTCCATAAAGACTCAAGGCTATGTTAAAATGAATAGTGAGAACATTCTGCACAAACAGAAACAGGAAAGGCTTAAATATATAGCTTGACCTCAGGTTAAAACGGATCAAGGATACCTACTATATATCCATTAGCTGGATGATGGTGGTAAGCCATATTACAGGGGTGATGCATTAGATAATGACAAACCTGATGAGTCATTTTATACCATGACAGCATCAGGCTTCTAGGAAACTCAGTGGGTCAGGCTGATGTCACTCTGCTAAGACCGTACTAATCGAATGACCAAAGTCATGCACTGACCTTCAGATGCAGACCATGGTGATATCAGAGTGGAAATAATCCACCATGACTGATGATAACACAGCATATACCCGTAAACATGAACACATACTTCCACTCTTATTAATGCACACACAGCAAAACAACGCAGTGTATTTGAATCAAGTGATATACAGTATGTGCATCATTGGTATGATAATACTAACATAATTACAAACAGTACAGAATACTGACATCACAACCCGTACAAATGTGCCAACACCAGCCATAAAGAATGCTTGACTCACATGCATTTGGAGTGTTTCTGTCAATGTACTGACTGAAGTCGAGGAGAAACTGTGTGTTGTTGAGTGACAGCTTCAGCTCTTTGCAGTACTCCCTGAAGAAACAGTATTGGTCAGCCTCAGTTCCAGCATTGTTTTTTTGCGTTACAGTTTATTGGGTTGTACACTAGTGTCGGGATCACTCACCTTGGAGCGATGTATGTGTAACCAAACTCCTCGAACCTCTCCAGTTGTATGGTGTCCATGGCTTTTAGAATCACAAAACAGCAGATATGTTTCTCAAAAATGTGATCTCTATTTAGGTAACTCACAATACAGTATGATGCGATACAATATGATACAGTACTCTATATGCGATACGACATACTTCTTTTTTCTTACTCTTATTCTTATCTTATTATTATTATTAGGGTTTACTTTATTATTAGGTTTGTATTGATATCGAATGTGTTTTCCCCTCTAAATTAATTAAGTTTTTGCAACAAACAACTGTAATCTGCTCAATTAATCCACGCACAGACCCAAACACGACTACGCCTCGTGTTTGAAAAGTTCCACTCGATATTCCGTTATTTACAGGAGTCGAGCACTGAATCAGCAGCATTAACATTTTTAAAACGAAGCCATGAGAAGCTTCAGTTTCGCAAGAGCAGTGAGGAGAGAGAGACAGAGGGAGCGAACGGAGGAGAGAGAGCATGCGAGAGAGAGTGCAGGCGCGCTCTCTCTCTCTCTCTCTCTCTCTCTCGCACACAGCACTTTTATGAATAAATTAAAAATGAAATAAAAACAGGTCGGAAATGTACTTCGGCAGCCATACATTTACTTGGGCGGCCCGCCCAGGTATCGTCTATGTGTAGGCTAGGCTGGGGGTGGAGTCCATGGGTGGAGATACCAGGGGAGGGAAGGGTATTTTTTTTTACCACAATCCCACTGTGACGTCACAAGGAGAGCAAATGTGAAACGGAGCATTTTTCTCTGTGTTGCAAGACTTATGCAGACCACAAACAAAGGACTGGATGGGTTTATTTCACATTTTGTGGGTCGGTAGACACTCAGGTTACCCAAATACAGTATATGTTCAAAAACACTGTCAAAGTGGATTTTTCATAATATGTCCCCTTTAACCTCGTTAACTTTGTTACCCTCTTTCATATCATAAGCGCCACCATGAGGAGAAGTGTTGCAGTGAACATGGTAGGTCAAATTGCCAGGAAAAACAATGGTGAACACTGTTTTCTACAATGTGATAACTGAATCATAAGAGTCAGGATGACAGTGTATTGCTGTATCACATTGTGCCCCACCCCTATTTAGGGGATAAAGTAAATGATTTGGCATTTGTGCTGTGAGATGACTACATGAATTCAAAAACACCTCACTAATATATTGTCATATCAAAAAACGCAGATGGCGAAAACAATGACACAGTAATGCGTATAATCTAGCTGAAAGCCCCCCCCTGCACTTTCATACACACAGGCACATGAAAAACTGGACAGCTATGAGGTGATGTATTAAGGTAGAGAGTGTAAATCCAGGTGCAGTAAGGAAGCATGAGAAAATAACTGAATGAGAAATACTTGCCTTCCTGCCCTGTTGTGACCCCAGAGATGAAGAGAGAGGAAAGGAGGAAAGACAAAGGGCTGATAAAAATGCATTCATCATCCAACAAATGATGTCATACATTGGAAAATATGCTGAAAAATGTCAATATTTCACACAGGTGGTTGTAAAATATTCTGCTGCAGTGAAAGAACATTACATCTCCAGGACAAACTTAGTGCAACAGAGTGCACTTTCTAAGAATGCAGAGAGGGAAACGATCAGAAGGTGGCTATAGCATGCAAGGAAAGTCATGTAAATACACGGTTGTAAAGAAGAATATTCTTTCCAAGAAATGCTTTGTCCTGGTCTGGATTTCATTTAAAACGCTGTCTGATAGTTCTTATCTCATAAATGACATGACAGGCATCTACAGCCATCATTCACTGCTCTCTTAAACTGAAGACATTTTGGACACAGCCTTTAAAACATATTAAGTCGTGTGGAGAAGTCTGCGGAAAATATTACGGAGCACTGGGTTTCCCCGGGGTCATGGAAATCTGGTGCATGATGAAACAATGTCCTTCACATAAAACATAACGGGCGGATTCATTGTCCCTCTGTCTCCATAGACTGGCAGGGTGTCTCTTTGCCCAATTGCTGTCCACACCACACATTCCTTTTCTTCTTTTTGCTCTTTTCTCCACTGTCATCATCTTCACAACCCCAGGATTAGGTCATTTATTTAATGCATTCAGCATTCCTGCTATATGATGAAAGAATCTATATTCATCAATCACACCCTTGGCTAAGATACCCTTTCTAATGTATTAGGAGGACAAGTGGCTGCAGGAACTACCTACTGCAGGAAAGGTAAGATGAATCGAGGTATTGGTGGTCTGGCTCCACTGTGAAACTCTATATGGCTGTACAGAGAACTTAAGAGTCCCAAACTCCCTATCCGAGTTGTCTGTGGCAGCAAGGCATGCTGTGTTACTTTCTTTAACAGGCCTGTAAACGTTCTGACAGCCTCGTTATAGCAGAGAGGGAGTGATACAGAGGCCAAAACACTCAGTCAAAATCTCATCTTTTGGAATAACTGCACCATTAGCTGTTTATGCGTTGTGGCGTCACATCAGAGCTATGGAAAACATACTGAATCCAGATGGTTGTGTGCTGAATCTGATGTTTTTCTTCTAATTATATACATTGATCAAAGGGACTGTTCATCTTTGCATCTATGAACAAGATTAAGAGTTCAAACATCAGAGCATGTTCATCCATTCACCTATCTTTAAAAAAAATGCAAACACACACAGAGGACAAACATGTTGATACAGTAGAAGAGAGTCACATTGCAAGAAAGACACAGAGAACAGAGAAGAGAGAGAGTACTTGCCCCAAGTTGAAGCTGTAAAATCCAAGCAGGGAAGAAGGAGAGAAAAAGATAAGTTGCATCAGATTCAAAATGCAAAGAACTGTGTGAAGAGTGACAGTTGCACATAAAAGGGCTGACTTTGAACGTCCTTGTGAATATAGCGATGTTCTAAACTGTCAGGAGAAGCAGCCAGAGAACAAGCAAGACAGCCTTGAGAGCACCAACAGAGTGAAAAACAAGCTGAAGAAAAAAAAAGAAGAGGAGGAGATATTTGAAGGAATGAGGTGAGGACAGGTTTATAGATTAGACAGAGAGACAGACAGATAAAAAACAATGCAGATTCAACTCTGCTTTGGTTGCCTATGACTTCATGAAGCATTTAAGGAATAAAGGACTTTAGACATGGCGGTACAGAAGGATAGAGTTGGAAAACCAAAAAGTTAGTTTGTCAGGAGATGGGATAATGAGCAGTGAAGCAGAGGGAGGTTTGTTCTTCTCTTAAGCCAGAAGGAGGGCCAGACAAGGGGAGTAATGAGGGAGAGGACAGCAAAATGTAGACGAGATCAAAAGAGATGTGCTTGTGCTAGGTCAGAGAGGAGGAAAGCATGTGGATGAGTGTGTGTGGGAGCGGAGGGTGACTGACCAGAGGGTTACACTACAAAAGAGATGCTCCGTGGGGATCCGCTGATCTGAACAGCAAATACAAAGGAGTGGTTGTGGTTCCAGCTAGGAACTAGTAATACAAATCAAGTGGAGATACTGGAGAGTACAACCCAAAGAAAGTATGCATGGGAGCTGGTTGTGATGCATCAGAACAAATGAAAGCTGATTGATTTTTTTTTTAATGAGGGTGTACGCTTTACTTACACATGGCTTCTCTCATGTCATCCCCCAGCTTAGCTTGAATGAAGTGTTCACTGTACTTAGGCAGAGCAAGAGCCAGGCTGCAGAAATGACAGTTACAGGCACACTGATGATAGACATTTTAATTGGGTGTAATTTGATCGATTCATTTGTTCAAAGTTCCAATTTAAAGATCATCCAAACATGCGTAGTTCCTGTAAATCTACTAGGATGTGCTTCAAATACTTGTAAGTTATTTTTTTTATCAGTAAAGAAAACCTCAAATATTCAGGGTCTACATGTTTTCACAAAGGCATACTTTTTTAACATGTTCTGTAAAATGCAAAAAAGATGAGCAACTAAATACATTTCCCACTAACCAAGCAGAGCCTGGTTCTAAAAACAAGAGAGTGAGCCCTGTTGGCTTAAGTGGAGTCCTCCATCAGCCGGAGTGCTCTCTGTAGGTAAGCAGTGAATCTACTTTAGGGACACTGACAGCTTAATGATCCATTATGAAATATAACAAAAGTGCTGAGTTGGGCTCACCTGTAATCTGTTCCATTGACCGGAGCCCACGTGTAGGTCCTGACTCCTCGATCTATGTACCTCTGCAAATGGATGATTTACACAGGAACTGGCATTGACAAATGCTACAGTATGTAATGTTCAAGTAAGTGAGGCAGATTATTAAGTTGTCACTTGTTACAGCAATACAGAACATGAGCTTTTAAACTGTGAAAATCTGTTTAATATAAGGGCCAGGCAGAAGTTTGATTATTTCATTGTTTGTTGCTGTCCTTAACAACAAGGACATTTATGAAGCATTAACACAGAATATGCAGCAACAGAACAAGAAGACATTTTCATTTAAACACATGAAAGTTCCCAAACATACTGCACTGTAATATGTCAAGCCCTTTTCCAATATTTCTCTTACCTCATCCTGAGTTTTCACCAGAGTGTCAATGGTATATTCGCCTGTCTCACCGTCGATCAT
The DNA here is from genome assembly GCA_020745685.1 of Tautogolabrus adspersus. Lineage (NCBI taxonomy): Eukaryota > Metazoa > Chordata > Actinopteri > Labriformes > Labridae > Tautogolabrus > Tautogolabrus adspersus. The sequence goes on from CM036539.1 coordinate 17,153,727, forward strand.
CATTCTCCTGATCTATAGGGAGAGACAAATAAAGAGATAGTACATATGTAGTTTCTGGATTTGATTAACTGAGCTATTGCTTGTGTAACTAGTAGGGCGCACTAACTAAATCACTTGCGGAAATTGGTTTATGGTTCATGGCACCTTCCTTGACACGTATCCTCTTTACATTAGCCTGAATGTGTTATGTGTGTCGTGTACTGAGGATTTCCATGTCTCTGCACACTCTACCTCCACTTTGATGTCATTCTCTAGTTCAGCGTCCAAGAAGTCCAGGGTAACTGGTTCCTGGAATTTAGGGTTCTGTGGAGGAGGAGAGCATTGAGTTTGTAGTGAGACAGAACTGGAAAAGAAATGCACACAAACAACACCTAAACAAAGAAAAACCCTGTACTTTCAGTTTATTGTGAGTCGTTCTGCTCAAAGCAAAGTTTATAATGCAATATCCTGCCTTCATTTCACTCTGTCTGAATCTCGCTGAGTTGGTATAGCTAAATGTTATAAAATGCATTGGACCGTTATACAGTTGTTACCCAGAGCTAGGTCCTTTCTATGGCAATCAGCCATTGATAGGAGTATCCCTCCGAATCTTTTGCTTGAGTAATTGACTTTAAATATTTGAGCCACAATGTTCTTTTGTATTCAGTTCAAGAAGGACAGTCCTTTTCCTTAACATATGTACCTAATCAATTCCATGGTATGAAAATAGGGGGTACCATGTGGCAGCATTTTGACAATGTATTTGTAGCACTCGACACAGCTGAATCAGATTTGATACAAAGTGACACTGGACCCTATTAATGTCCTCTCTTAAAAACTCTATACCGCTGAGTGGCTTTATGGCGGAATAAAATGGTAGCAGTAATCTAGTGCTTCTCTATAAAACAGCAGTACATGGAATCTGATACTATTCTGTCTTCCAAAGGGGTTTTTCAGTACGTGCCTCAAAATATGGGGCGATGCCATGAGGGCATATTGTATTGATACCGTTTTGTCTGCAAAGTTTCTAACTTTTGAGTCGACACATGAAACGGTGAAGCATAAGATCAAAAAAAGATATATGCGTTTTAACTTCGAAGGGAGAAAGAGGAATACAATGTCGCTCTTGTCACAAAAGTTCTTTAATTAATGAAATAAACTACTCGGTACAAGAAAAGGAATTACTAAAATAATCAATGACATGGCATGAATTGGAAAGCCTTACATTTGATGGTTATTGAAATGAAATGGAGCAGCAAACGAAGATGATAAAGATGAAGCATCTCAGCATGAAAATGAGAAAAAGAAAGAATAAAAGATCAAGGGATGGTACAGAAAGATGCATCAAATTCAAGAGAGACAGGAGAATATAAAAAGAACGGAAATGGGAACATGGATGGTGTGAAAAGATCAAATGGAAAAAGAAAGGATTGCGAAAAAGAAGCGATACAAGATTAAAAAAAAGGATGATAGAGTGGGAGAATACTGTATGTCAGCAAGAGAATTTGTTGAGGTGAGCTTGGGCGAGAGATCAAAATAAAAACACTACTGCAACTGGGGAGATCTGTGTGAAGCACATGAAATATGCTCAAACATAATCGAATACAGAAAGAACCACAGCTGAGAGGAAAGAAGGCAGACTCAAAGGGCCCAAGGTCAAGGTTAGTATTCATCCCATCTCCGATTTGGTTGATTCAATGACACAATGAGTGATTGACAGGCAACCCTCCAAACCGTACACACATACCATATATGTATGAGGTTGACATAAGTAACAATAAATTAGGAGGAAACCATAAATCATGTTACAAGTAATGTGTGCGAGGGAAGAAGGTTAAAGCTAAGCTAAAAATGTGAAGAACACCTGTAGAATAATTGAACCACTTTAAAAAGCCAACAAAAACTTATTGACAAAAAAACTCAAGTAAAGTTCTTCTACATCTGTTAAGCCAGTCGTGTTTGGATTTTAACTATACCTCTATTTTTATGTTTATGTGGAGTCATGGCACCTTCCATGACGCGTGTCCTTTTTAACCTTTGCCTGAATGTGTTTGTGTGTGTGTACTGATCAGAGACAGTCATTACAAGCTACAGGAGACTGCACCACGGCTTGAGTTCTGTGGGATTCCAACATAGATTACAATATTGATGTGATTTACAAAAAGTATTGACTACATACAGCAACTAAAAATGAAATCTATGGGACTAGAATTCACTCAATTCTACTTTTCTACCTTTAGGACCACTGCTGCTGTCTACAGTATCTACTACTGTATCTCACCTCATGAAAAGTGGCAGCAAACTTATCCCAGAGCCTGAGATTCCTGTTATGAATCCTTTTCTGAGAAATGTATGAAAAGATGTAACACGGTGCAATTTGATGTGTCAAAAATGTCAAAAGTTAAGGACATTTTCTACTCTGATATTTTTCTTTCTAAATAATAATGATGTAAAAATAAATGTATTTTTACAACCAATTTAGGTGCAAAATGATTCAAAGTAAATGCCCAGAAACAGAGACCCACACTTGGTCAGTTTAGCCTTGTGGTCCCCTGTTTTATGATATGAATGTATGAATGTGTGTATAAAAGAACAACTAAGTTTTAATAGATGCAGCTCAGTGAGCATTTGGGAAAGTTATATACACACACTCAACATCTGAATTAACATGTCATTATGAACTGTTAAACTGAAAGAAAAAAAAAGGTAATTGGATGAATACGTTTGTGTTGATGGATTAGATGAGACAGTTGCAGATAGACGGATGTGCTGGAAGTGTGTGTCCCAAAGGATCCACTGTTTCAGATTCAGAGAGGTGCATTCTGACCATTTTGACCCTAAACATAGATCAGTCCGGGGGCAGCACATCACCACTTTGCAGCCTGTCAGAACAGGTTGTGTCTCAGGCTGGAGTTGGTGGGTTGAAACCAATTGTGGGGTCATGGCTGAATTTCAAAGGGCTGCGTGAAAATATCTGCCTGGGGCTAAAAAGTCTTTCAGCACTTATTTGCTGGAGAGTTGTACGACCACCCAGGGCGTTTGGTCCAACAAGACCCTTGGAAGTTGCTGAATATCTCCAACATATTTCAGCTTTTAGCCTAGTTGTTGAATACTTACATTGGAATGAAGTTAAACAAAATTGAATGAAGCTAAATGTGCAATAAAGGCTACTCTAAAAACACACACATTCTTTATCTTACAACACCTGATCTATGCAAATAAGATGATTCAAACAACAAATCAAGTTACAGTATATCCCGGCTAGTACTTTCACTTTAAAATGCACATAGCTGTTTTTTCTTAACTTTTTGCTATTGATGCTGTTTATATTCCTGTTTTTGAGCTGCTGTAACATCTAAATTTAAATAAATGATCTCTTCTATTTGCTCCAGTGACTTATGCTTCAATCCTTAACATACTGCATATTCCAGATCACGGGTAAGTTTACAGATCTATTTTGTCTCACATGGTAATGAGCCACCCTCTAGCAGACATCTAAGGGCTGATGATGTCAAGTCATACTTTATCTAAGGAGGGAATTCTCCTCATAGAGTTTGATCAGGTGACGTAAAATAAAAGTTTTAGAAGAGCCTCCACCATCTGAAAGCATTTATTCATTGAGTACAAGCAGTGGTAATTCTGTGGAATCGTGAGAATATGATGTAATGCTTCAGGACAAGGACCATGTGCAGGGCCATATGCCATACCTTTGGCTGGAGATTGGGATGCAGCAGGACATATCCATTGGGATCAATGGCAAAGTAGTATCCATTTGGACCAATCTGAAGCCACAGAAAACAAGGAAATTAAATCTTTGTGAAATCCACACATTATTCAAGATAATTTCACTTTGACGGCAATACATCTGCTAAAAGATATTTAAAAAGTGTGTTAGACAAATGATTCACTGTTCCAAAAAACAAGAGACTAATGTACAACAAATGGGCTGTAATTAAACCCATATTTTCAGTAATTACTCATTTATTACACAAGAGGGAAATGTTTTGCAAGTTCTTTACAACTTAGCTAGTCATGAGAGGTGCGTGTGATGAATGTTTTATTTTTCTTTGTGATCCCATCAGGGTATTAAACTCACCGTGAAGCGTGGTGTGAGCTTCTTGATGTCACCAAGAGAAACGTCAATTCCCATTACGCCAAGAATCAACTGATTCTGGTACTGAGAGAAAGCATGAGAGGGAGAGAAAAACGTATAAAGAAAAAGACTTCCATCTTTCTCTACTACTGAAAAATGAGCAAATCATATGTCCCAAGCATTTATTTACTGCACCTCGCCATTCTTGTCGTCTTTGGTCTTTGTTTTATTAAAGACTGGGAGTGTTCCAGTGATGACCAGTCCAAGTTCCTGGCAGAGAGTCAAGCAAATGCACTATTCAGTTCAGGATTCTATTAAGACTAACTGTGCACTGCAGGAACCTAACCCTAACCCTAACATGACTAAATGAAAGGACATCATACCAGAGCATCGAGGTATACGTTAGTCCACTGGACTTGTTTGGCCTGCTGGTCTGCGAGAACCATCGGTCTTCCCAGGACATCCAGGTACTCCTGGAAACAACAAACAACATATTCCCAGATTGATCCTTCAATGGAAACTAAATGCTAAGTGCTTAATGAATGTGAAAATGATCAATGTGTTACCTGTGTGTTTATTCTGATAGCTCCAATTGAAGGAATCTCATAGAAGTAACCTGGACAAACAAACACAATGACTTAACCAAACTTCATGCGCCTATCAAACCATGAAAATATAACAATAAGATCTGTATAAATCAGCAGACCAAAAACATGGACAAAGTATACTGACTGCAATACAGTATTGTAGTATATTGTATTATGACTTTTTGCTACAAAGTAAACTGACATCCAGACTTTCATGAGCATGTCTGATGAGCTTTTCTGTTAGGTCATTAATGGTCAAATGTTCTACCTACTGTAGTTGCATTTCTCAACGTGGAAGATTAGAGGGCAGTCAGTGTTTAAGGTTTGACCAAGGACATTTCAGCGGAGTCAATGACAAGGAAGCTGCGCCATCCAACTAAGATTTTTATTATCATTCACCATTGTGTCTTCTATGAATCCCGTTTAAGTTCAAATAAATCTAATACGAGGATTATTTTCCTAACTCAATGCAGATGTGTTTTATGATGGGTGGGGTACCTTTGTTGGAACAGGCCATCCACTGAATGGGTCCTTTATCGTAGTTGTGCTGTCCTACTGAGAAGGTGAAGATCCTCACCTGGATCACAAGATTCAATTCAACCTTCATTCCAAAGCCACAAAGCCTCTCACAATGCCTCAAAGGTTTTTTTGATAAATCTAGGGGGAAAACTGATTTGTGTTTTTAGATGGATGTATGTGGTCCATTCATGATTATCTTGTGACTGATGAAATGCTAATATAAATACTTTTGCTAATTGATTGAAATGTGCATGATCATTCACAGATTACTGACATAATAAAAAACTTGAAAGTGATTTGTGTTGAACAATTATCCAACAGTTTTTAAAATCACATAATGCCCTCATAATACAACATTTCAGATGAACTCCAAATTCTGTTCAGTCACAGGCAGAATGTGTGCTGAGAATGTGTGCAACCTACTCATATGTCAACCTGTTTCATGTGCACATTTGGACTTTTTGCTTGTGCATCCAAGTCTCTGTGACGTGTGTGTTCATGTGTGTGTGTGTGTGTGTGTGTGTGTGTGTGTGTGTGTGTGTGTGTGTGTGTGTGTGTGTGTGTGTGTGGTGATTGTTTGTTTCACACAATATGCATAAAACCTCCTTTGAATAAACTGTTGGGAAGTGAGGGTATGCACACGGAAATTGGAACCCAAAGGGAGTTCCATAAAGCTGAGTCTTTGGAAAAAAGAAATTAAATGGGAGTATATTCATGAAGATTAAAGTAAATCATTCACACTGCAGTATTATACACCCAGACTGTGTGTGTCTGTGTTTCTGTGTGTTTGATCAACATACCTTTTTGTCAGCATTGTACTTCTCCAATATGGCTTGAGCTCTTTCTTCACCTCCATCAGTGAACAGCATGATGATCTTATTGCAGTTTGCTCTGCTCACATTCACCTAGTGGATGGAAAAACACTCTTATACAGTATCCTGGATGTTGAGATGTAAATAAGACCTTTTCTACTGTCATCATTGCTGCAAAATGTAATCTATGTTCAAGCTATCTTAGATAGATAGATAGATAGATAGATAGATAGATAGATAGATAGATAGATACTTTATTGATCCCGAGGGGAATTCTTATAATTATGGTACGGCAAAATTCTGCTTTGAAGATGCATAATCCTTAAGAATACACCTAATCATATTTGAGAACCTCAAGAATTTCCCTTTCATCAGACAGGTTGGATTTATAGATCTGAATATGATCTTTGGATCTTTGAGCTAATTGCCCTGTAACTAGTTCCCCACTTGTTTTTTGTGAATTTAATTTAAAGAATCAAAGCATATCGATATAAACTTGCAAATCATTGCAATTGCTGGCACGGCCTCAGACCTTTTCCTGTTAACAAAACGTAAAAAATCATACCTATAAAGGCGCATATCTTAATTGTCCCACATTGGTGTAAATCTTTTCCCATTCCAGGAGGATCATTTACTTGTAAAGATCTAATCATTTTTTCATTATCTGTAAAATGAGTCAAGGTAACACATTCAGCCAGCAGATGGCACTATAAGACAAAGCTCTGTTTCTACTGCTGCTGCTGCTGCTTAAAACAGGATGAGGCATCAAAGGCAACGTTCACTCGAAACTTCTTTTAAACCTCATCTGCTCTTTAGTGAACCTCAAGTGAGGTAAATGACATGTTGTGTTTTAACTCAACAGTACACTACTTGATCTCACCACAGACAGCTGCTCAAAAGCAAACTCAAAGCCTTTTGTGTAGTTTGTGATTCCTTTAGCCGTGATGTTCTGCACAGCATCCTTCAGCAGCTTCTTGTTCCTCACGTTGGCCTGAACCAGGTGTTCGAAACATGCCGTTTTCTTCACCCTGGTATTAAACTGTGAAAACAGAGGTGAAGAGTTATGACCTACAAATTATTTATGATTACAACATGTGTGCATATTTAACACACATTAAAAATGCAGCACACACACCCGCACAAAATCACTCCCACCTGGCTTCGGCTGTTATCAAGCGGTGGTAAACAGACACATTCATCAAGCCCCACTAATTGCTTCATGTCCTCGGAGCTCAACGATTTGGTACCCATGGAAACAAGATTCTGCTATATAAAAGCAATGTTAGGCAGCAACACTGCCTTTTTGAAAAAAAGGTGAAAACTCCTCAGTTCCACCCAACATCACACATATGTACACACACTCCACCCAAAGGCGTGTCCCCGAGTTGACTAATCTCTGCCTGGTACGATGGATGGTGCATAATTTCATTGGTCAATGTCTAAATAGAAGCAACAGAAAAAAGTGATTCAAAGAGAAGTTAAACTAAGTAAAAATAACAGGAAATACTACATAATAGACTATATAACCGTGGATAATGAAGGACATGGTACAGCAGAGTAGTAAACCAGCAAATCTATTGTGTTGCAAAAGTCTTCTAGAACAATACTGCACCTCATCGATCTCAACTAATCATTGTGTCTCTATGAGAAGGCCAATAGGGACGCAGAAAACTCTGGATCACAGACAAGCAGGGGGAAAAGAGCTATGACCGTATGTGTGTGTGGGTAAGTGTTTCCAATGAGCCTGACAGCCTTGTTCATTTCAGATTGACCGTAACAGAAGTACACATCTACTTTGGAATAAAGGAAAAAAAGAAGAGTACTGCGGTGAGATAAAAACAGTCAAAAAAGGAAACACACAAGCTCTTACAGGCGCACACACACAAACGTTGGAAGCTTATAATTGCAGCCATATGTGGAGGGGGATCTTTTATCTCATAATCTATTAAAAGGAGAAGTGAGGAAGGTGAGAGGGGAACGTGGGAAGGTGAGGAGCAGAAAGTGACAAGAAGAGGACGGAAAGAGAAAGAGGAGGGGGAAGGTTTGAATGCTGAATTCTAGGCAGGAGTATCAAAGGATCCAATTCATAGACAACAATAAGCTGAAGTATACATGACAGTTAGAATATTTGGATTAAACGATAGATAACCCTATTATGTCATGGGTGGAAAAAAGAAGGTGTATTTAGAAAGAACACATTCTTGCTTTGTTCGATGGTGGTCCTGGCCTTGCACACACGTGTGAATACATCTACAGCAAATCCCACTGTTCCCTTGTGATCCCATTACAGCAGCTTTTGTCATTGCGTGTGTGTGTGTGTGTGTGTGTGTGTGTGTGTGTGTGTGTGTGTGTGTGTGTGTGTGTGTGTGTGTGTGTGTGTGTGTGTGTGTGTGTGTGCGTGTGCGTGTGCGTGTGCGTGTGTGTGTGTGTGATGGTCCAGGCCCTGGGAATGGATTAGTGATGACACAAGAGAGAAGGCTAATCTTTGAGCCCTAATCCCGTTTGACTGTCTGCTACTTTGTTTTGGTACTCTGGCTTGCCCACCGGACTGATGCAGGCTAACAGCACTGACACCCACTAACACAGCTGAACAGGTCGGATGAAAGTGACGGCGGCTCTGTGAGGTATAAGAGAGTGAAGGAAAGCGAAAACACAAGTGAGGACAAAAGAAAGCGAGAGGATGAGGATAGAGAAGGGGGTAAAATGAGCAGATAGGAAGAGCCATAAGCATTTTCCTGACCTAACACAGTTGGTGAGGAAGTGTGTGAGCATCTTCCATGACCAAATGCCAACTCAGTCCCTGGGCTACTGGTTAATGAGGAGGGATTTATGGGTAATATCAGAGATGAATGATTTACTGTCAGGTTACAACACCCTCAGGGCCAGACATAGGGCACTGTGCGTGTGTAGGTGTGTGAGGAGGTGAGTCGATGACGTGCAGAGAGAGAGAGAGAGGGTGATGGCGAATGAGACTGAGAGGTAACTGAAAATGTCACAACATTATTAGATGTAGCAAAATACACGAGCAGTCATGTGATTGTACTGGATGTACACGACCCCTAGGTGAACCAATAGATTGTTAATAGGAAGCAAACTTTGGTTTTAAAGTGAACCAAATGTGAAAGTGCCTTTCATTTTTTCACTTCCAGCAGGGGGCGACCTAACTGGTTGTAACCAGACGCTAACCTTTGGTGTTGAAAAATTTAGCCTAAACAGAAGTGCCAAAAACTGCAGTTCATCAAGTGTCTACTAGTTTCTCTGTAGCTCACTTCTTTATTAGTAAAAACTGTACAGGGGAGGATTTTCTCACCAAAACTTGTCTTAATTTGTTTGGGTTGGAATATTTTAGCTGGCTGCCACACATTATCATACTATGCAGCTTCCATGCCCATTCACCAGCATAGATGGGTGGCTGCGAGTCTACTTTCGACGGAGTACGCTGCAGGCACGCATCAAGCTAGACAGAATATAACAACCCGGACAGGAAGTCAGACAGGAGAACACACAAAGCCTTCGGTCAATTTTAAAATAAAACACAATATACGGACTCACAATCATATTTTCCACAAAGCAACATGTTGTTTGCACGTTTTTCTCTTTATTCCCTTGTGATCTTGTAGTTCTCTTGTGATGTGTGCACAGCTGCTCATGGCTCACGTTCCAGAAAAGGATCCAGTGGGGCAGGGCGTGCGCTGTCTGACAGAGCAAAACCGTGGCGCTGATGGATCGTGGCGCACGGACTATGTGGAATTTGAGGGTAAGTAAATCAGATAGTGATGGGAGTACTTTATAGATCCCAGATTAAAATAATCAGATCTATCCCTGATAGCCCCCACTGTCTGACCACAGCACTGTAGTTTTAAAAAGTAGTAGGCAACAATTCAAACTAAAAAAAAGTTACATGTCAGAACTAAGTTCAACTTTTTAAACCAACCTCTATCACTGTCACTTTCCTGATGTACACAAACACACACACATCGAACTCCCTGACACATTCCAATAATTGCAGCTCTTTGGTGAATCACAAGTCCACAATGAAATAGAATACATTGTGTCCAAGACAAAAGGTTCCCCGGAGAGAGGAAACAGAGCCTGAATTGCTGTCTTTGTGCAAGGAAAGCGAAGACAGCTCCAATCCCTATAAAGACCCATCTCAATAAACACCTCCACAGGCGCCCATCTAGACATCACACAGACTACTGATTGGCTCTTTCTGAGTGTAATCACAAGCATGGAGGGCCTAGAATAGATGGTCAGAGAATGAAAAGGTGGAGGGGGAGAATGATAGAAGTGATTGGTGGGTGAGAAAAGTAAAAACGAAGGGAGAGAAGGCGGAGGCAGTGAGAGGAGGAAAGTTGTCCATAGAGGTATATTGTATATAGTGGAGGAGAGGTGTACAATGTACAGAGAGATCATGCTCTGACACAAAGAGATGAATGGAGGTCTATGGTGAGATGAATTGCAGGACTCAATGATGAAAGGAAAGAGTGATGGAGAGATCAAGAGGGTGATGGATGAGTGTTTCCTGTGGTTCCCTCTAGTCAGAGGTGCAGCTTTAATTCCTTTAGGAGCATTGGGAGTGCACACACAAGCACACACACAAACACACAACTGGGTAACGAGATGGGGCAGGGGCATGTAGTGCAGAGTTTTAATCCTGTACACCAAATAGAGCAGTGGGTATTTCATTAAAGGTCTGTTTCAGGGTGGCCAGACCTGAGAGAAATCCATATTTCATTACTTGTCATCCATCACTCTGCCTCTCCTGTGTGGACATGTGTATGTTTGAGCAGGGGTTGTGTGTGTGTGTGGGCTACGTGCACAAATTATCAAAGTGCACGCGTGCCTCTGTGTCCATAATTTTCATTCATATCTACCTAAGAAAACATGAATGGGCGTCTAAATGCATCAGCTCATTCAAGCACACACTTTTATCGTGCACCTTTTCCCCAGCATGCATCATTGCATCGCACGAACGGACAACCCAATAACTCATTAAGCAACAGCTTAACAATACTCACATAAACTACGTTGACATAGTCGTCGTCAGACAGAGTTTCGAGCATCTCACTGACAGATGTCCTGATCAGTTTGAGAGTCAAGCCAGACACACTCCCGCTTCTGCAAATAGATACAGACACAAAAAAAAAAGAATAATTATATAAATAAATATTCAAGAGCTTATCACTGCAATCGGTTGGCTGAATTCTTGTCCCCAGAGATTTAACACAACGCAATTAGAAATGCCTCTGCCCTGGGAAATACATCACATTTTGTGGCAAGTGTAGGGAGGCATATATTATAATCAGGGGAAATCATGGCTGATGTGAGAAGGCTACACATCAATGAGGCTATCAATTGACTCACGCATCCACGAGGATTAGCATATCTTTGGGTGAGGAGGCTCCTTGAATGTACCTACAAGGACATGAAAAGACAAGCTGGTCTGAGACAAAACCTCTCTAAACGGCAATTAGAACAATATGTTGAAAAACTGACACTTTACATGATAAGTCTATTAAACACAACAACACTTAGACCTCATTATGCTTAACTCTTTTAAAATAGGGGTGGCCTAATAGTGTTAAAAAAATAATTTAAAAAAATCCCTCAGAGCTTCTTGTTAGATTTCCAGTTAGTCACTCAGATTCATTTTTAATTAAACCACAAAATGATGCAAAGCACATTCAGACATGCGGCATTATCACTTTGCAATTCTCATAAAAGTTATATCCTCCAGTCAGTTGACTCACTTTAACCATTTCTTAAACACATGCTTACATCTATGCAACCAAACAAGCAACCGCATTAAAATAAACAATCACATATACACAATCATTCACAAATATTGAAATGTTTGGATTAAATTCGGACCAAATGTAAATCAATGCTATGTGAATCTTGTAGTTTTCCTACCATGGCCTCCTGCGGACATCATACAAGTCAATTTTACTGGGTGTCTTCCGAGCATCCATCCAGGGAGAGGCTGTAGAAGGAGAATAGATACATATAAAAAAAAAAGATAGCTCAAGCAGATAAAATGCTGGTCTGTATTTTACATTGTTGTTCAAGTGCCAGATGAAGGTGTTGACTGATAAATATTTGGCAACATGTAGTGTTAAATTCAGCCCACCAGTGTCTTGTTGCTGTCAATCATGATGTGTAGATAAATAATGACACATATTGGGTACAAGAAAAACTTTCATTTGTGCCACAATTACAGTTTGGGTGGGTTTTTTTGTTTTACAATAAACCCACATTATAACATGTTTTATGCTTGGTGAAAGTATTCATAACGAGGTAAACAACAGGGAAATAAAGTCATCTGGATCCACTTGCTTCGACAGTAATCCTCTGCTTTCTGTGTGTGTGCTTTAAGTTGAGGGCGCCATGAAAACATCACGCCAGCATGAGAGAGTGTGATTGCAATTGATGCAAGCTAAGAGGTTAAACAAAAGGGCCAAAGAGGAATAAATTCAGGGCAGATGAAAATTCATGAATATTAGACATAAACTTTTCCCGTAAAGCTATACAGAGTCTATGATGACAGGCAATCTCATGAATAGAAATAGCTTGGCAGAGAAAACACTCAAGCTGGAGGGCAGCCGACAGACTGATGCAGTTAAAGATTGTATGACTCCATCTATGGCCCCATATTAAATCAGTGCAATATAAGTAATAACGATGATTTTTAAGCTCATTTGATCAGTCGCGTGAACAAATCAAACTTGTGAATACATTACCCAGCTGACTATAGTTTAGATTAAAAGACACATGCTGTATCTAAGGTCAGTCAGAGAATAATGTGCTGACTATTGTGCCTCTGAATGGTAAGAAAGAAGACAGATACAGACACTGCTACAGTCTGCTATACACAGATACACAAACCATTTAGTACAATTACTCCTCTAATAAAAAAAAACAGTTTGTTGTTCTTTACCTGGGTAGTAGCGTGCCAGGCCTGTAGCACTACCAAACACCTGCCAGAGGAGTGTCGGATCATCCTCTCTGTTCTTTCGAAACACGTCCTCCAAAGCCTCTGTCCAGTTCAGCTCATTCAGCACAATGGTGGCTAGAAATCCACAGATAGAAAAACACACAAATACATGTCTCAAAAAGAGAAATGCACTTATATGTGACGAACATGCAAAAAATTACTCATCATTGTTACTAGATCTTCATTGTCCACAAATCTGTGCGTGGAACATAGTGGACCAGGTAAGCAGGCAAAGACATGTGGACATCTCATATTAAAACATGCATTAAGATTCACACACACAGGCTCAGTGTTAGCCCACCTGCCCAGCTGGACACAGGAGCAAATATTAGGCAAGCAAACCCAGCCAGGGCTGTATTGTAAGACATTCTGATGACAGTTCTCTGGTAAGTAATAGGTTTCCACAAACATAAATTAAAGTGTTTAATTTTCCCTTAAAAACTAGATAACCTGTGTGCATGTATGTGTGCATATATGTGATTGATATCCTGTGCTGTGAGAGGCAACAGGCATTATGGATGTAATGACACAGCACCCAGACAGCTCAGAGGCACATAACACTCACTATGATGGATGGAGACCAAACACATGCTGCCCCAACTCTATCTGTGCTGTCTGTCGCTCTGATGCTCTTCTTTTTTTTTCTTCTTTTTCTTCTTCTTCTTCTTCCTCCCTTTTGTTCTTCATACTAATGTCGTGCTGCACATATGCTGCTCCGTGACTCTGTATGTGTTTGTGTGCATGTGCAAGAGTGCATGTGTGTGAGATAGATTGGTACCCTGTATTGAGTGTGACGTGGCTCATTGATGTGCAAAGCAAGCACTGTTCATTTGCATGCATGCCTCTAGAGGGGCGAGTTAATGAAGCCTTGGTTGCCAGGAGTGCATGTTTTTTTATCATAGAGAGAGAGAGAGGGAGGGGGAGGGGGGAGAAAGCATGCAGGGTGTGTGCACAGTAATGTATTTCCCTCATTAAGTGTAGAATTTTAAAGCAAGATGGAGACAAAATAACACCAAACCCTTGGTTAGATAATGAGAAAATTACAAACTGCATGTGTTATTTAGTGAATCCTGACGAGAACATACAGGTAGGTGGTAAAATATTTACAAAGGACTAGTCAGAGCAATTTAGACAGCTAGGTATTTACATGCTTTACAATTTATATACACATGCACTATGCTGAAAGACCAAAATACAGTGCAAAACAAGCAAACCCAAAGCCTAACCCAAAAGTAAAATGCAGCCTTTTAATCTTTCTATTGGTTTGAAGGATTCTCGTGTTAGCCATAATATCTAATAAGGTAAATTCCTCTGTTGCTTCATACGGGATACAGTATCCTCCAGTCTTCCATATTGCCACTGACACTAATGAATTCCCCGGCTGCACTCGGCTTGGCTTTGATGCCAAACTGAATCTGCACCCTATGAAGACTTCATCCATGTAGGCTATTAGGAGCTCAACATTTAAGTCAATAACAAATACAGCACAAATTAACAATGAAGAGATTATGTCTACCTATGCTCCTACAATCATTGTATACGTGTCCAAAACAAATGCTAGTTTAAGTACATAAAAAAAAAATGTTTTTTAGAGAAATGATAGTGAGTTTTATAGTGTTGTAGTCAAATCCACACTAACCGAGACCAAGGCATACTAGAGACCGGAGTGCTCCGAGACTGAGACCGATTTTGAGTACTACAACACTAGGTTTTTAACAACTAATGTCTAAAGGGAAACAAAAACAATTTGGAAAATACCATCGTTCACTTTAATTGTCAAGAGCTACATGAGATGATTATGTCTTTATGCAAACTAGAGCCATTAGTGTATGGAAACTGGAGGAAACAGGTTGCCTGGATCTGTCCAAATGAAACAAAATGCACCTGACAGCACCTCACAAGCCCATAATTAATCTTGTTTGTTTAATCCATACAAGAGAGGAAAGTCACAGTGGGAAACAAGAGTGGGGAGGAGCCTGGGCGGGCTGATGTTAGAACACACATCATACACACATGCAATGATGACACACATTGCCGTTTATAAAATGTTATATTTGACTTATAAAACAGAAACTCTATTTGGGGACATGATACTGTATCAGCCTGAAGAAAACATTGTGGTATTCTGTCTGTGCATTTGAAAAACTGGGGTTCTTCTCACATTACGGGACTGGACATATCTGTCATTAACCATTCAAAACTCTGTCTCTGTTGATGTCCTTAGTGTTGCTGTCTTTCTGTTTGGTTGTGGGCTTGTTCCATTCTTCTAGAGGAGAAAAAAAAACCTGCTGGCATGCTTGATATTTTGCAGATCAAGCATATCATACGCAGTCTTCAAAATGATTTATTTAACTGTCTGCAGCCCGGGGTGTCATATATATTGTAAACATACATTTTCAGCTTCTGTATCCAAAAGCAACACCACTGTATCCAACCCTTTTCTTATCTGTCTGTCTCTCTGTGTATCTCCTCCTTCTATCTACCACGCCGTGTCCTTCATTAGACCAACAGATGTTGCTTTTGTTATCTTACTGTCATCCAAACGTCTGTTTCCTACCCTGCCCTCGTCTCTCACACACAAGACGTGCCGCTGCCTACAGAAGGTGATTTCATAAACTTGTCTCCCACTTTACCCAGAAAATCCAATTTTCTCCAGCTGAGCAAAGGCTATTCCTGGAGCATTTATGGGGTGGAGATCAAATTGGAGAGCTGAACCTCAATAACATATGAATACTCTGTCTCTTTTTTTCCCCCCCGTGGCGTGCCAGTTATATGCTACAGCACGTGCCCCAGTACCTGACACAGTGTTATATGTGTAAGCCAGAGACAAAAATGTGTTTCTTCCATCAGCATGTCATGTCAAATCTTAACCCTCAGCCTTGCTTATTTTTAACTTAAGTCTGAAAACCTTGTCCTTAGTTCAAAATAAACTTGTCTGGACTGGCTTTTCAGCCCACATAAGGATAATATTCCCACTATTTAAGCATGCTACTAGCATTGGGTCCTCACACACCTTCACACACACCTACCGTTTCTTTCATCTCACTCAGATCAAACTTCAGGCCTGGATAGGTCCCAGCAGCTCAGCGTATCAATGCATACTCATTACAGGCTCCCTATACAGCATCCTTGAAAGAAAGGGAGTGTGAGGAGTCATGGCATCTGGCCCAGATTAAGGCCAAAGTGGTGTCTTGGGGAAAAAATGACACATCAAGTTCAAAAGGCATGCTAATAAAGCTGGCCTGCACTTTTTTACAGATAACAATCACTGACACCAATGTGGACCCATCACAACCCCTCATTCTGCCCCCTGTTTATGGGTCAGCACTGAGGTGAAATGTGTAACCTTGGGGCCAGACGGTGCCCCAGCAGGCTGACAGCCATGCTGAGGAAATCACTCCATTCTGCTGTCTCTCAAAGTCATCGCTGACGCATCGCATCCCCACTGCACGATAATTACAGACACACAAATACTCAGTCTCACAGCTACAGATAAAAATACACAACAGGCCGAGCAGCACCAGTGCAGCCTGGTGATACAATCTGGAAATTGGACTTGTGGTTCAACTCATAACGAGCTGTGTGACCTGCTGAAGTATCTTTAAGCTAACCACTGAAAACTTTATTGCTCACTCATTGTAAGTCACACAATGATGAGAGCATCACCCAAGTGCTTAAAATGTAAAAGTAGCATAAAAGGAAGTTGTTAAAATACATAATTCAGACCACAGTAAAGGTATTCAACAGACATTCCCTCAGTCATTGACATTCAGCCTGAGCTCTGCTAATGTCAGAGGGACTTTCAAGAATCAAATTATTCCAAAGTGTTCGAGGTAAATGTCAGCACACAATGAGGAAATGTTTAAAGAGGTACTTTTGTAACAAACAGAGCAAACATATGTGATTCATCATAATCTCACTCTTTTTTTCTATACATGACCGCAGTGGTAGGAAGTCCAATTGCAGATTACAACATAAACATGCAGTTTTATTCTGCATAAATATGCAGAATCTGTGGCGTGGGACCTGGTTTTGGTTTCTGAACTGTTCTGCTTGTTGTTTGTTGTACAATTGTTTACTTGCATTTCTGAAGGCTTTGATCAATGGAGGAAAACAATCCATGCAGAGTCAAAGATGTGAAACACAGTCTGCCGTTATGAAACACGGGACCCATCGGCTGTTATATAACGACTGTTCAGCTTTAATTAATGTCTATGAACAGATAATAAGTGCATTCAAGTGCAGCTTACTGGCCGCTCTTAGACGTCCTCTCTAAACCAGGGGTTCCCAAACTTTTCGGCCCGTGACCCCCAAAATAAGGTGCTAGAGACTGGGGACCCCTACTTACCCTGGATGCGGTTAAAACATTTAACATTGCGCACAGCGTAAACACCTTGAAATTAATTTAGTAATTTATTGTAAAAAATGCTTGACTAGAAAAGAAGCAGAACTGATTAAATACTTAATTTGTAAATATTTTCAGAATAATGTGTAAAATATGCAATTTGAAGACATTTTTCATTTGTATATGTTTTTGAATGGAATCTCATGACCCCCCTCACAGTGTCTTGTGACCCCCCCGGGGGTCCCGACCCCAAATTTGGGAACATCAGATCTAAACAATTTTGCTTCTGAAGTTGCTCGTCAGATTGTAAACAATGGCAACGCATAGTAAATCAAGTCCCTCAAATGCTAACCGTTGCGTACATGAGAAGCCCTGTATCAAACAATAGATGATGGGTTCTGAGAATGTATGAGTACCAATATAGCAAGTTAGCTATTTATTTAATCATAATATCCCTGTTTCTCCTTATTATAAATGTGATTTTGGGGAGAATGATAAGCTAAATATGGGCTCATTAGTAGATTACTGTTGGGTTTCTGTAACTAATGTTACACAAAGTACAGTTTAGATCTCCTTCATATATTGTAGTGTAGTGGAAGCTTCAAATGATGACGATACAGATGTCTTTTAAACAGAAGCATTTACTGCTCAGATATTAAAGTTTACAAAGGAAAAGAACACGCTGCACAGTCTTCTGCATGTTGTCTCGACTTCATAACATCGAGCTAGCAACAACAGCATTGCATTTTGCATTTCCTGCGACTTCAAAATAAAAGCACTTCCTGTCAAATAACTTACATTAGCAACATTTCACACCTTTTAGTGTAAATAATGTAAATAGTATATTTTAACATCTCATTATGAACTTATTTAACTAAGTGTAACATTTAAAACAGCAATGTGTTACCTTTAAGAAAACTATTCACGACATATATTAAGTGTCATGAGAAAGCTTCCGTTGTTGAGAGGCTCAATAAATAAATCAAAATAGACTGAGGCCGCACTCACACTAGGCAATCCTTACCGTTCCTAAGCACCCTATATCCCTAAAGTCCAGTTTGTTTGACTAGTCTCAGTACTCCGATCCATGCTCGAGCACGGTACACTTCCTTGCCCTTGCACGCTTGGAAGAGGTGTGCTTCGGCACGGTACAGTTTGTGCACAAGCACAAGCACAGGTAAACAATGTGGACAGCCTTCATTATGGAGAAATCCTGGAGTGTTCTGGCTGTTTCTGACTAAAATGACTCAATGTAAGCCACAAAGTCAGTAAAGTAGCTGTCATGTTCTCTATGTTGTGCAGACGTGGACTCGACCGCGCATCCCTTTAATTTCTTTGATTTTCGAGTCTGCCAGACAAAACTTAAGCAAGCTTCATAATTACATAAAGTGTAGTTGTATTACAACTTTATGTAAGAGGTAACCGTGCTCAGTGTGATAACTGGTTAAACATTAATAAAACTTTATTTATCGTCCAGCCTTGGTAAGATAAAAATCCAAGCCTCAAAACATTACCAGATGGATACAAATACTTTTCATCAAAATCCTCTTTTCAAAACCAAAGGAAATACAAATGAAATGAAGGGATTCAGGTTTGACGGTTTTCTCAGACAAAGGCTTAAAGCACACGTCTATTTATTTCAGTTAGAGGCTCCTCTGTTCACTCACATCCCAAGGACTCAGTGCACAGTCAGGCAGACAGTTCAGGAGAGGATCCCATTATGCTTTATCACTTTTTTCAAACCATCCTTTAGCCATGGGCAAATTTGCTAGAGGCACAATTTGTATACAACATTTCATAATGGGTTGGTATGTCAGTTGTAACCATGGTCACCACTCAGCTTTGTGTGTACATGTGTGTTTTGTGTGCATGTGTACTCACAGCCATCATATATGTCAGTGGGGATGTGGACGGCCGTGTGGTTGTGGTCGGTCAGTCGTCTAAATAACGAGTCCTCTTTAAAGTCTGGTCGGATCCTGTATTTTCTTCCCTCTGTCTCATTTGCATCCAGCTGAGGGCGGGAAAAAAAAATCAAGATGCAGACTGTGATGCTGACCGTGGGTTCAGGATATCATTCAAAGCCTCTTTTATTCTATTTGCTGAAGCATCATTCCATGCCTGAAAACAGCTTGTGGGTTTCGATAAAAGCACAGGACATTAAAAGACAGTCTGACTATATGTCCTCATCAACTCCAGTCTGATGAGATAATGTCATCGCTGCACTTTTCACAACCTCCCAGCTCGTTTAGGAAAACATAGCATCACTGAATCTGCTCAAAGATATCTTCCTTTTTTCTCCTTCTTATCATTTTCTCTTGGGAAGAGTAGCAGCAGACAGCCAGATTGTCTGTGCCCCTTGCGGAGATTTATTACTTATGCATTCGGCAATTTACATCAATGAGAGCAGCACAGGCAGGGAGATATATGAAGAAAAGCATGATGAGAAATGGAGGAAAGTATGCAAGGTGGAGAGGTAGTGAGGTGGAGAGAGATAGAGGAGGAGTGAGAGAGAGAGAGAGAGAGAGAGTGTGCGATCAGTTGCTTTCCTAATAAAGCAACAGTGTAGCCAGCTCATACATCTCATCTGTCAATTAGAGGAGAAACATGGCAGAAACCTCTTCACCTGCGAGAGAGGAGGGGAGGAGGGATGACGGAGAGGAAGATGCTGTGAAAGAAAAGCCTTGAGAAGAGGCAAAATAGGGAGGCAGTGCAAGAAAAAAAAGGTTGAAGCAATGATAGAAAGCTGGGTAGAGAAAAAAAAAAGATGAGAATGGTTAATAGGAGATGGAAAGTAGAGTAGAGGAAAAGGAAGAGGAGGTGAAAGGGAGGACAAGAGAGAGAGAGAGAGAGGATGCCTTATAGGAAAAATTATATTACTTGCCCGTGTCTGAGTGTGACCTGTCTGTTTGCGGGGGCTAAGACGGAAAGAGAGCTAAGAGACGAAAGGAAAACAAGGATACTTACATTGTCTTTGGCGTTGTAGTAGGCGATTTCATCATCCTGTAAACACAGAAGCACAAACATGACTGCGGCTGCAATGAAGTTTAACGCTTATTTAATCACAAACTGTTTGATCCATTTCTAAACTATCCTTTATTTTGCTAACGGACAACTTCATTAGTTAATTCCCCAGTTTTATTCTAATGCAGAGACTGGTCCTTGCTACCAATTGAATGAATGCTGTATAGGTTGGGGTGTGCAGAGTGTTTCTCTTTTCCCATCTGTGTCTGTACGCCTAGAGCCATTTGCAATGCTCTGGGGAAGCATCTTAAAGCCATTGAGAAAGCAACGCACAGCTTCGACACATTTGTATTATTTGTGACACATTTTGTCATGTCCACAGCTTTGCTCTGTGTTATAATTGTCTGCAAGTGCAGCACTTGGAAGGCGGAGTATGTGTCATCTAAAATGAGAAGCATAATGCATCATTACACAGGGTTTTATGTGCATAAACTTATTTAGTAATGGAGCTGTAATCACTGCTTATGATAACACACAGACACAAACACATGAAACCCTATTCAGACAATAAAATGAATTTATGGTCAGTAAACTCACTTTATATGGACGACCACTGATGCATGCGACTTGTGTCTCCCTGTGTTCAACCAGCATAAATCACCCAAATACCCACAGAGATAATTTGTATGTGCTTTAGCAGTATTTCAAAAGCGTGTGTCTGCATTTTGTGTCCCTTAGTTACCTCAAACTCGTCTCTCCACTGATGCCCCATCTGGAAGTTCTCAGCAGCTGTGGCCAGTTTCTGCAGAGTGAAATATGACAGGGATTTAGATTGGAAACTGCACAAGGTATGCCTCCTTCACTGCATCGGTTTAATTATAGAGAACTCGAGTGAAAGAGAGAGTATGCTAAAGAGCACAATGGAGACCATCCCAGAAGTGATTATGATCCCAGTCGCAGCTTATACCACAGAGCCGACATGGTTTTACAGCACTGTCCGCTAAAGGCCACACGGTAGAGAGTCATAATGTCAGAATGAAAAGGTTGTACTGCAGACGATCAGTGTGTATGTGTGTTAGAGTGTGTGTGAGTGTGAAAGACAGAGATATGAAGAGAAAAAAAGGGGGTCACTCAGTAATAGAAATGGTAGGTCACTCAGTAAAGTCAAGTGCAAATGAATTACAAGCTGAGAGGCTGTCAATCAAAATGACACTACTACATAACACGGGACAAAATTGTAATTAACCTCACCTTTGCTCTAAACATCTCTCTAACATGCATACATGCTCTACCTGATAAGCAAAACTGAAAGAGAGAATAGCACAACAAATAATTTAACATAGTAGAAAATGTATTCCACAGTACAAGGGATAAAAAGAACAAGTATCAATATAAACAGGTCATATTTATCACTCTGGGAACAAATGAGTGCTTTATCTGCTCTGCAAACATCCAGGAAAATATTTTATGTTTAACTGAAACAGCAAGCTTTGAGATTGCACTAAAAATTGGGTGAGAATGCCGTGGTATTTAAACAGCATTAGACAGTGCTTTCCAATTGAACAATGCATTCAGCACTTTAACTTGCCGTCTTTATGATCCTGAACAATTTGATTCCATCTTCATTGTTTGCTTAACAGGCAAAGCAGCCCAAACCACCACTGAAAATAAACATTCACACACAGATCTTTTTTCTATTCAGCAGTTGAAGAAGAGTAAAATATCTTCTCAATTAGAAATGAGAACTTGTAAGTATATACATCCATATCATAATCTAGCCATGTTCACAAGATGATGTCTTCAAATGACTTCTTTGATCCATTGGCTTTGCGTAAAGCACCACTACAAAGTTGCTCTTTTATAGTTATATGGAAAGCTTTGCCTACTATTGGATGGATGTGGATGAAATTGGGTATGGATATTCATAGCCCTCAGGGGAATAGTGACTTTATTGATGTTTGTCATTCCCCATAAGCAGAGCTTGGCACACATCCATTAATCCGTTAAATGTTTATCATCGGTGTTCATTATCATTAACTTCCGTTAAAAATTGTTCTGTTAATGTGCTTTTCGTTTCTTGAATTCACGTTCACCAACTCGAGTCAGTTGACCACATTTGCTACTGACTCTCTGAAGAGACGAGACTGCTGACCCTGTTGTTATCCTTTTCTTCCAACTGAAACATTCTGTATCACTTGGAAATGTGAAATGCCGACGACAGAGGGGAGAAAAAGTAAAGTCCTTTTCCTACTCACACTTTCATTGGCTAAAGTAGCTTTGGAACCGTGTATGGAAGGTCCTGATTGGTCAAATAAGAAGCCAGTCTAAAGTTCAGCATGCATGACTTAGTTCAAAAGGAAACAGCCAGGGGGAATTTTGAATCAATCCGTGGGTCTTTATGGATGTAAACTGTTTAGATTCTATATTTTTCTGGATTTGTAGTGTGGGGACCGCTGTCAATGCAGCAGGACCATTTTTGTTGAAACATTTTGACCCAGGGAGTTGCCTTGCCTACAGAAACTTTCATACTGTAAAAAAGGTTAGAAAGACTTGTTGTTGGTGGTGGTCTGACAGATGCATAGATTGTGGCTGCTGAGTTGGTTGTATCTTGAAATGGTTTACAAGGTCAAGTCACAAGAACCGTAACTTTTATAGTGATGTAGGCCTATAGCATGAGTGATATACACAACACAGCAGTTGTTCACATGACAGTGATACTGAGAATAAACACACACGTGGGTCAGGACAGTTGATATGAAAAAAGTTTCTATTATTTGAAGATTTTCAACACAGACACGTGAGATTGTCTAAGTCATCATGGCCTCTTAAGAACTCCAATCTATTGACATTGTAAAAAGTTGATGTTATTTTTTGATAATACCGGTTTAATGTTCATTTTAACTTCAGTGAAATATTCATGGATTAACTGATGTTGAAGTTAAGGTCTTGCCTGCCAGCCATGCCCACCTCATCAGCCCACTCAACTCACCTCTGCACACAGCTGCTGCTCATCTGCAATCAAGCCAGTATAAAATCCTCTCCTGTTCACTCAGACACTGCCAGATTGTTCTTTCCCTTTCATTCTAGACTTTCCAGCAGTCACCATTGGATTGATTACCCGGTACCCACTCTCCCTGCCTCTGACCACCGCACCTTGTCACTCTCCTGGTAAACACTTCAGCTTTCTGTCCCTGACCTCGACTTCTGCCTCTTTGTTCTTGGATATTGTCTTGGCCTCTCCTGGGCTGTTTGACGTTTCCCAGCGTCGATCCAAGAGTGTGAGTTTTTCAAGTGTGCTATCCTGTGGATCGCTGTGGTTCAGTGACTGCTTCTGTGTGGCCGCACTGGCCCCCCAAATGTGGATTCTTACCTGCTGGCTTTTCCAGCCTGGTTCTGACCTGTCTCCCGCCTGTACCCTGTTGGATTGTTTGTCATTACAGTCTGCTTTCATGGCAAACCTGCTGCCTCCTTGACCACATCCTCAGTCTGCTGCCCCACGGTACCGTAGCACTGTGTTGAACTTTTGTGTGAGAGTTTGTCTGTTGCCTCTGGGCCTCACTCATCTGTACCCGGATTAGATCAGAGCAGCCAGTGCTCCTGGACCATTAGAAAGACTATTACAGCATCTAGTCGAAAGATTGAACTGAACAGAGCTGATATTCACCTCTGTTACTCTGTATCAGTCAAGACCTTGAGTAAAAAGCATTACCTTCAAGTCTTGTATAGTCCTTGTATAGTTGGCGGATTACACAATCTACGAAAAGCAGAAGACTAGACTTTGAATCAAAGTACAAGATTCCTTAACTTGTTGGGAAATGTTTTTTCAAATAAATGTTAGAGGGTCAGAATAAAAGAACAGTAAGATCCTCAGGCAGTCAGCAGGCAGAGAAAAAAACGGATACTGACACTTTCCTCCAGGACTGTGTATATGTTCAACCGCTCAAATCCACACAGATCAAACCTTAGCCCTGGCCTGCCTTTCTCTGACTGTACTGGGTAATGACAAGCCTGTGGAGGAAAGAATTGCCCTTAAAAAACCCACCTGTCCAACATGCTGATTTCCTTCAACAGCAAGGTTACCACAGAGCATAGAAACTCCACTCAGGGATATATTATTATGAAATAACTGAAGCTATTGGAAGTGATGAAATAAACTTTTGTAGAGCAGAATCTATTTCTGTTATCCATCTGTTGGGCTTTGCAAGTAGGAGAGTATAACATAAGGCATGTTGGTCCTGTGCGTGAGCAGTAATTGGACGAGATGTTCATAGTAAAGGTCAGTCTGTGCTTTTACTGAGTATGGGTTTGAGTGTGTCTGTGCTGTGACCATGTGTCTGCTGTCAGCAGTCGTTCATTCTTGATCAACAGTCTCGTCTCTTTGGCCTCCAGTCCTGGGCTCTGTTCCAGACCTGTCTCCACCTCCTCTGCACTGCCTGTCGCTGCTAAAAATACTCTCCAATTTGAGCCATAAACACACATATATGCAAACACTCTGACACATTATAGTGACCACGAAACTATTATGCATCATGTTGACCATGTACAATAACACATTTCACCATTGCGTCAACTGCCAAATCGTATGTTTTAAAAAAACAAAATGCTCAAATTCTTGGCGCTGACGCTTTCATGACGCATAAGCAGTGTTCAGACAATGTATGAGTCAGTCTGGAGATTAAAATCTCCAATCTCCTTGATTCAAATCAATAGCTCTCATTCCATTTTTTTAGCAATCAGACAGAGTGTCTTATTTGAAGCCACATTACCTTTCTTATTATCATCTTTCAGAATTTGTAGTATTTTCTACTTTTAAGTAATGTTGACAACATCTACCACTTCTCATGGTACACACCCAGTCTGCTTCAAGCTACAGATATATTGATACCCTCTTTTGCTTCTCATATTCAGCAGCTGGTAAAAAGTTTTATTTAAATCCTGCCTTTCCTTTTACGTCCATGCTAGACTTTGGTGAGCACGCCACGTCTCAAAGCTTACATGCTATGGACATTGTGTATCATGGCGCTTTCAGGTTTATCATGCATTTTAAACCTTCACCTTTGATGTACATTAACCTGTTGGATCATTGTCTTCTTTGTCTAGGCTTCGATTAAAACAGTGGCGTGTTCTTATTTACAAGATTATTTTAGGTCTACTTCCTTCATACCTTCTAACCTACATCAGACAGAAGAGCGCAGGGATTTACAATCTTCAAAATCTTCCAAATGTCACAACTGAAATGGGGGAAAATGCGTTTAAGTTTGCTGCTCCCTTTAGTTGGAACAAATTACATAAACACGTGGAACTTAATGAGCTAGTCTCATTGGATGCTTTTGAAGGGGAATTTAAATGAGTTGTAGGCAGGAACATCTGGCTGTAGATATTCTGCTTGATGTGTTTATGATGGTAGATGATCAAGACAAATATTTGCTTTTTTTATTTTGTATTTCATGCCTTTTTATTATATTATCTTATATTATGTTTTTGTATTTATGGCTGCTCATTGTTTGTCAGACACCTTGGTAACTTAGCTGCTGCCCTATTTGGACAGGACACTCTGGAACAAGATATTTTTAATCTAATTGAGCTGGTTTGGTTTTCCTGGTAAAATGAAGGCGACTAAAAGTGTGTGATTCTGTGATTCTGGTACTTTTAAAATAAAATAAAAATATGTAGGCTTGTTTCAAAAGAATTCCTAACATGCTTAGTGAAGGTGTTCTACCACAATTGTTGCTAAAATCACTCAAAACACACAACGTTCATGATCCATAAAGACTTTTGTTTCAACAAAAACTTAGTCAACAGTAGATCAATTTTATTACTGTCAAAATAATCTCTTAGTAAATCCAATTTTTCTTTCTACTGATTGGGCACATGCTAATACAACTGTAATGAATGCCTAATTCTTCATGTGAGGCAACCTCTTTGTGTCACATCTCTCTGAGATGTCCGACATGATAACAATTAGCCGTAATAGCCCGGGTTAGCAGTTAAATACCGGGGAATGCAAATGAACGCCTCATTATTACTTTGCATTAGAGTAATATGACTTAATTGTCCATTGATGAATTTGGTCTTGACGATGTGGACAATCCTGCTCTGTAAGCCAGATTCATTCAACACTCCTCAGTTGAAAATCGCTGAAGCTTTGAAATTTCAAAACACAAATGTGGTTATATGTAATTCCTTAAATGTTAAGGAATGAAGGACTAATAATCCAGACTAGTGGTCCACCTGAGGGGACGACGTTTCATAATCTTGCTGAAAGGGGCTGGTTCACATGGTCATACCATTACTTTAATGTCAGCTAATGTCAGTGTTACATCGCATCATGTTAATGTCACTGAGTTTTATTGCTCAGGCAGGAATTCATTTATTGTCCAATTTGCAGAATGCTTGTGCACAGTGCTGTACCAATACAAATATGCACAGACACACACTTGGGGATGCAATAACATGTGGATATTGATTACTGATCTCTTCTTTGGTTGGCTCTCTCAGTAGGATGTTGTTAGTGATGTAGCACATGAGTATGTGCAACAGCTGTTCAATACTTGATACATCATGCATCATACTCTTGAAATCTGTGAGACGTCAATAGAGAATATAGGACCACAGTACTTGTGACCCTTCTCCCTCACACACTTCCGGTGTATAAACATGCACATGCAAACCCACACACACATACATGCACCTCCTGAGAGAGCAGACCGACTGGGTTGTTAAAAAATTCATGACAGGGCTTTGACGAGGCTCCTCTCCCCTCTGGGAGATATGGGGGAGGGTGAGGAGGGTGTGTGTGAGGAAAGATACCTAATTACTCCTCTCATTTTTCTCTCTTTTTTTTTCTCTGTATCCCTCTCCAGCTCTCTCTTTTGTCAAACACACAGACAGGTATTCCCTCCACCCGAAAAAAAGCAAAGCCACAAGAAAATGGGCTTTAAACTACAGAGCTTTGATTTGATGAGGCGTCTCCCTGAGTGACAGCTAACCTCACTAAACTGGCATAACAGTTCATTACACAGTGACGGCAAGTTGCTGTTTCTGCCAATTTGATTAGCAGCCAGTGTTGCTCAGTTGAAACGCGCAGATTTAGCACTACAAGTGCTCAGTTATGGGAGTGCATAACACACTCCCCGTAGCTTGCTTGATCTAACTGCTCATTAGTCTCCCTCTGACTTATTGTAGTATAGATACCCCAGCTCCACACAGTAATGAGTCCACTCTGTCACTAGATGACCACTGGAGATATGAGGAGAGCCACCACTCCCCTGCAGCCTTAATGGGGGAAGAGGGATACATAGATGCAGAGGGGAAATGGGAATTGGATCCATTCATTGAAAAAGGTGCGACTGTGAGAGAGAGTTGTTGATTTTTAATTTCAGTAGAATTTTTCTTTATTCTGTATTACTTATAAATAGCAGCTGGACAGTCCAAGGACCATTTTTCCTAAGGGGACAATGAAGTATATCTTATCTTCTGTTCTCTTAGAAAGGAGAAAATACATGATCAAAAGGAATAATACAAATCTAATACAAGGTGGGAGGAACATCAAATTTCATTTGCCGGCAATATTTCTTTTGCATGTGATTATCTACATCTTAATCCATTTTAAGCACAACAACAACCCCAATGATGACACCAATAAAGGATTTTTCTGTGATAATGAGTTCATTAAAGTTGTTTTCTTGAGATGTTATATGTTTCTCGTTATCTTGGGTAGACAGCTGATACGTCCATCATGATGGATTCATTTATCTTTCATTATCTAGAGTTAACAAAACGTGTGTTCTGTTGATAACAGAGTTATTTTCTGGAGATCTAGAGAACAAAAAAATAGGCTGGTCACTGTAGCCGTTTTCACATATGCACATGCAATATCTAGATAATTTCAGGAGGACTGCTCCAGATATTCTCCCGACCTAGCCGTTCACATTTGCTCCTCACAGTGGGAGACTATCCCTGTTAGACAGGAGGGGGGGGGCGGGGGGTCTCCTGAGGTAAGACGTGACAGAAAAAAACAACGAGGAAGTTGCGGACGAAGCAGCAGAGTCCGCTATACGATGCTATAATGAGAATATTTGCCTTTATATCAATGCTATGTGTAGTTCAACGGAATGACAACATCCACAAAAGAAAGAACAACATTGTGCCGCACAGAATACGTAATGCAGCTTTATTATGTGCACAGAGATCTTAGCGCTCGCATGTTTACACTCTATGCACCTTACAGCAGTCACAGAATATAAACGTCACTCCCCTCTCCCATTGGCTCGAGGTGAAATCTCCGAATAATATCCTGCTGCCCACTCGGACCTGCTGCAGAATATATACTAGGGGTCTGGCAGGGGAAACTCTGGGTGAAGTCCGAGCGAAAACTTCGACTGTATGCTTTCACACATACAGTTCCACCTGGAAATATCCTCAGTATTTCAGGAGTTTTCTGCAAGTGTGAAAGCCCTATGTGATTGCCCAGACCAAGTCATGTCTTGCTGCCATTTCCCGCACTAATAATGTAAGGTAGCCTATTTCTACGATTGTTTTGTGCTTCTGCAACTTTGTGGAGACCGAAAGTTAAAATCTTGAGAAACAACTGTTTATATTTGAAAATCAGTCAATAAAATATATGGATCCATGTCTGCTTAAGGCTTCCAATCCCAAAGGCCAAGTAAGGCAGATGGTATAATATTATCACTTCATGCTCTTTCCACTGATGTATGAGGTCATTACACTGCAGCCAGAGAGCACAGAAAACATCCAGAGCCAGGCTCAGTGTTGGATGGCAGTGGAGTCCTACCTGCTCACACCTTAGAGAGATATTTCTGCCCCGCTCGCTTAGTTGTCATTCTGCCAGGGCAGCCCAGCAGCCCACCATGCATTTAGTGAGAAAGCAGAGTACAGCTTAAAGGATAGACAGGGAAGATGAGACAGGCTCTGCTAAACCTCACAGAGCCTCCCAGACTCCCTCAGTGTGTGTGTGTGTGTGTGTGTGTGTGTGTGTGTGTGTGTGTGTGTGTGTGTGTGTGTGTGTGTGTGTGTGTGTGTGTGTGTGTGTGTGTGTGTGTGTGTGTGTGTGTGTGTGTGTGTGTGTGTGTGTGTGTGTGTGTGTGTGTGTGTGTGTGTGTGTGTGTGTGTGTGTGTGTGTGTGTGTGTGTGTGTGTGTGTGTGTGTGTGTGTGTGTGTGTGTGTGTGTGTGTGTGTGTGTGTGTGTGTGTGAAAGCTCCACACGCCTGAAATCAATGGGCCATTCAGAGCACACAGCCTTCTCCCCCCCTAGACAACAAAGCAATACTCGCAAGAGTGGTAACGGCCTAAAAGATCATTAACACCCACATTCAGCCTTATCTTTCCTCTGCTCGTTTCTGACAACGTGTCCACATTCGTCGATGCTTGTTACCTACTCCCCATAATGAGTCCCAGCTCAAAGGGATGTGGAGAAAGTAGAAATGTAAGAAATGTAAAGGGTCAGTACTACAAACATAAAAAGAGAAGGCTTAAAAAGCTCCCAAAAAAGAAAGAAAGGCAGACGGATTAACAGAAAGGAAAGTCCAAAAAGAAAAACAATGCTCCGTCTCAGCGTTATCAAAGTTTTGTATAGTCATCATTAAAACTTTGCTTATTAAAATGCACGGTGGAATAATATAGAGAGATATGCAGAGGGTGCATGGAGGTTGTTTGGTAAACATCGACGGAAGCTTTCTCAAACAATGCATTAGTTGGTTTCCTGGGAAAAAAGACAAATAGTTTCACCCTCTCATGTTTATGTCTAAATAATGTGTTGTGTTTATTATGTACTGAGGAAGCAACGTAAGCGAATGATGGGTAAGAAACAAGATGAACCGTTAGTTAAACAAGAAACAGACCATATTTAATATCCATCGACCAACAGAAGAGGAGACCAGAGGAAAGGAGTAAAAAGAGCATGATATGAGAGAGGAAGAGGTCAGAACGTCAGAAGAAGAGATGATTTCAAATTCAGGTCTGACAGAGAACTGTGGTGAAAGGTCATGAGCTGGACACAGGAGAGGAGAGATACAGGAACTTGGAGGCGCAGGGCAAGAGAAAGCAAGAGGTGCACAGATTGAAGGGGAAGGGAGGTAAGATGAGGAAAAAAAAGAAAAGAAGAGCATGAGACAGACAGAGCAGAGGTATCTGCAGCTGTGAGAGCCCAGGGGAGAGCCTCGCTGCTCCACACGGCTTCTCGAGGCCAAACCCTCCGATGGGAGCAGTAAATCCACAGCTGCTGCATGTTTTATTCGCTTTCTTTGGCTCTTTTTTCTCTCATTTTATTTTTTTATTTAACCTTTATTTAACCAGGTAATTAACCCATTGAGATCAAGATCTCTTTCGCAAGGGTGACCTGGCCACATGACCTTCTCTCATGTACTGCACATACAGTATGTGTGTAGATTACCACTTTGGAAAACGTACAAAGTCATTTATCCAGATTGCAGAGAGAAAACAACTGGATTTATTCACTATTCAAACATTGAGAGTCATGATTTTTTAAATTTTAAAAGAGAACAGAATTTAACTGATCTAAAAACATATTTTTGATAATATTTAATGCCATTATTTACAACGTATAACCCCTTTACTGGAGAGTTTTGACACAGAAAAAACATACAAATGTAAAGAGGAACTCTCATGATAAAAGGTAAAAAAAGAAGCTTGTTTGGATTGCCGTTCAGAAATCTAAATCTGGTGTATAATTCTTACCTTGTCCCAACTTCATTACATTATTTTTTTCATGTTTATTTAAATTTCAAGATATGATATGACATGAAACGAGCATTTAGAGAAATTAAAACATAAAGGAAAACTAACACACTAAAACAAACTCTGATACACTAGATTATCAATGTCTGATACATTGATGGTAGAGAGATAAAATATTATTAGTGTATGGCTGGCAACCAGGTATTGTAAATTCATGTGCCTGCATACAGTAGACAGATCTGTGCATACATGCACATACATCCTAATTCAGTTCATATGCACATCTGTAAATGTCCATGCTTAAAGGGAAATGACTAACACACTTAAATGTACAATATGTAGAATTGTATGATGATGTTTACATTAAAATATTTAAATGATTCAAAATTGACTAAACCTAAGACATTTTTGTTGTTGTTGAGTACTTACATTACCTCAAATTTTTCCAACACTTCTCAAAGCCAGAGAACTCTGTTATTTAATAGTAGTAACAGAACGTGTCTTGTTGTGGCAGCCGCCATCACAGAGCGGCCATGACCGACAGAATGTTTATCGTTGCCATGGAAACACTGGATGTTATGTCAAAGACCGCTACACAAAGAAGCGGGAGCTGCTACTGAATGCTGCCGTACTGTTGCTGTATGCGCTGCTTTGATTAAAACATTAAGTCAAGTTTACTTGGATACATCGTCGGTAACGTCATCTTTTGTTATCGTAGTATTGATTGAGAGCCCTCTGGCGGAGGAATCTACATATTGATTCTTCAATACCTTAATATCATTCAATCAGAGGATCATTAAAGTTGTGTACATCTCAATATCAACCTGATTTCTACGTTTTTTTCCATTCCATATTTAATTTACAAGATCCTTTCATTTTCAGTGAATAAAGGTTTCATATTTGAACCAGCTCTTTGTTATTTCTTTAATAATTGCTGCTCTAAAAACAAGTGATAGTCGTTCTTCTTCATCCCGTCTGGTAATTTTTCTTACAGTACAACTTGAGGGTTTTTTTATTTAGAGAAATAAGAAAATTATTTGTAAGTTCTCTGACGGAGTTTCCCCAAAATGCACTTATAACTCTACAGGAGCAAATATCTATGAGCGTGGTTTGCCATTTGCTCACCGCATTCTCTCCATCACCTTGGCGTTACATGTTCTTTGTACTTTCTTTGAATTTGGGCTGTTTTTAAGAATCTGTTTAAAATCTTCCATCTCTCCAATAGGTTGAGTTTGTAGTTTAATTATTGTTTTTTCTGCACATTTGTTCCCGATCAGTTGGAGATATATTGCATGAAAACTCATGCTCTCGTTTATTTATTTCTATTTTTTTACCTTGACACACATTTGTTTGTCATGATTGTTAGATTTTACTATTACATTCCCGCAGTCATACATTTCTACATTTTACCAGTGGATCAATCTTTTTGAAAAGGTAACCTCTCACTTGGAAGAATGTAAATCAGTGAGAGTTGGGTGGACCGTACTGTAAAGATAACTGTTCAAAAGACTTGATTTCTTTATCTTCAAACATTTGTCCATATTTACAGAGACATTTAAGAAGCCCACTTGATTACTTTAATCATAGAGTGAAGCGTCACAATCTTCATTCTGAAAATTGCTGCGTGTCCGTTTAATAAATGTTGATCACTAAATTGGATACAAAACAACTTAATCTCTTGGCTGTGAAAGACTGAAATGCAACTGTGAGCATGTTGTGTTCCAGTTTGGATTTCTTCTCTCTGAATACATTAGACACTTGTCCCTGGCTTACCATAAGTCTGGTTAGAATTTCCCATCTGCACCGCTCCCTCTCTGTCTCCCTCCCTCCCACTCCCTCCCTCTTTCCCCCCCTGTCTATCACATACACACACACAAACACGAATGCAAGCACACACACAGTGACACATGCAGACACCTCTTGTCTGTTTAATATGATCAACGCAGAGCGGAGATGGGAGGTTGAGTAACATCTGCTCTAGAGACTGAAATATCTCTGATCGTATCATAGCCTCCGTTCATTACTGTGTTAAGACAGCACACACACACACACACACACACACACACACACACACACAAACAGGCACACACACACACACACACACACACACACACACACACACACACAAACAGGCACACATACTCATGAAAACATCATAATGTCACATCTTGTGCTCATTATTATAACATTGTAACAGCAGGTGACAGATTAAGAAAAATATGGTCCAACACCTGGGGCACAAATATTGAAGTTAAGACATGGACAGATAACACACTAAACACTTAGCTGCACCTCTAAATGAGAGAACATGATAAGTGTGCTGCTGAGCAGTACCAAAGATATCCTGAAGAAGAAAACATAGAACATGTGAATATTAAGATATTGTTGTAGGATGTAGGAACACATCAGGTTATAAACTGAAAATAAATGATGCTGTATTTGGTATACATTGAGAGGTTTTGTCTTAAAGGCTTGTTAGTTGCCATTTGGGTTATAACATGGAACAACATCTCTGGTTTCCTCCGTGCAAATAATTGCAAAATGTTCTGTTACAGCCCCGCCCATCCTGATGTTCCTCTTTAATGTAGACTTCAAAATGAAATCCTGAATAGAAAACGGAGTACTTGCAGAATCCAGAGTGGTACAAAAATAGAAAACTAGCTCTCATTGGACAAACACTGCTGGGTAATGGAAGACAAAAAAAAACAAATATGAGCCTAGATGTTTTTATGTGACTATCACGAACTATGAATTTCAAAGACATATTCTTCAAAACAAAATCCTGTTAGTCTCATCTTTTTACTGAACCAGCTGCTAAAACCTTACGGATGAATTTCTTGATGAGACTATATTTCAAATACTTAAGTATGATGGAATTGTTAATGAGTATACCAGGCCTACTTTTTTATACTCATTCATCAAGTAGAATACCATAAATCTGGATCATATTAAATAATAAGATTTAGCTAATTTTCAAAAGGAATGTTAATGAGTTATTTATTCCAATAACACAGTGTCTCCATGCGTATATAACTGAAGCTTGCTTTATTACAGTGAACATATGATGCATATGCAATACTTGTACTGAGATCTTATAAAGGTCTGTGGCAAAAATGGGAATGTTGAGACCTTACTGAATTTACTGGTCATTCTGACGATGTCAACAGTGTAGGGAAAAGTAACAATGGCAGACTGATGTATGCCGGGCATACTGACGTGCTGTTTGTTGTTATGGAATGTAACCTGGAGAAAATTATGAACAACATGCAAGGAAAGAATTATGTTGCGTCTATTGCATTGGTTAAATAACCCGTGTAACTAAAGCCTTTATCAAATGAAAAAGATGTTGATGATGTAAACGATGAAAACGTGAAGCTGACGTACAGCATCATGTTGAGGCTGGACATGCAGAGCTAAGGACATTGTTTGTATCAGTGCAAGTTAATTTCCTTCATTGCTTTTTGGATTAAATGAGAAGACAACTAGGGCCGATATTAATGTCAGGATTACAAAGTAACTGTGTAACAGCGTGAACTATGTGGCAACATTGAGGGCTGAAAAATGAAGCCAGCGCTGACATGCCAAAGCTGAAGTTCCTTGAGTGGCCACTTGAGGCTTTCTCCCAAAGCAAGTCAATCTCTGTTTAGCTGCATATTAAAATGCCCAACTTAAAGTGGAATTTAACAGATTTATAGCCTGGTACAAAAGTGATTCTGGTCTATAGCCATTTTCCCATTCATATCACCTGGGCAGTTTTTATATGACCCATTTGATTTATATTAAGGCTTAAAGCAATGTATAATTTGGGGTGTGGCTTCCTTGAGTGACAGGTGGATGCCTCTGGCTGCTATGTCTAATAAATCACTACTCCAGCAGCTCAACCACAAATAGAAACTCATTATGTGGAAACAATGTGGTTAAATATCTAATTAGCCAGTTTATGAAAAAGCCTTTGGGCATAGACTCGTTCCCTTTGACAATTTAGCATTTGCCAGTCCCTCGCTACTATTAAGCTCCTCCCTTTTATCCAAATATGGTCACTTCTGGCTAAAAAAACAACAACATGGGAAAAAAGCAATTATTGGAACTTGAGGCTTCAAAACAACAATCAGAAAACCAGTAACTGAAATCATGCAGTCTTGTTAACGTCTTCTAATCTGGAACATACTGATTTCATTAAGGTGGCAATAGTAGCTGCGGGAGAATTTCAATGGACTTTTCTGTATTCATCCTGCAGCAAAAAAAAAGGGTCCTAACTCGGTCTGTACTGACTAAAGTCAAGCTAAGACATGGCAAGCTCATTAATAAATGTAATAATTACTAAGGTATAGTTCGCTGATGTCTCACATGTTTTAAATAATGCTGAAAATATCATCTGTCCTTTTTAAACCAGATGATCGTATCCAGTATGATATTTCATTATTTATAAATGACTGCTATACTGAAGCTCATTGTTCTAATCTCTTTCAGTAATGTTCTTAACCTGCACTCCAGCTATAGCAACTTAAAATCTTGGTAAAAGAAGATATGTTGTTTTGAACACACATTTGCTGTAGGTGCAGACAGACAAAAGTTCACATACCTATCATACACACTCACATGCACACACACACACACACACACACACACACACACACACACACACACACTCGCAGACAGTGGGCCACCTGTGTCCTCGAGTTTTAGTGGTGCTGGTTGAGATATTACTCTTAGAGATGTTGTTTACCGGCTCATTAATCACTGTATAGAGCCCTACACCTCAGGAGAAGAGAGAGAATTGCACACGCACACACACACACACACACACACACACACACACACACACACACACACACACACACACACACACACACACACACACACGAGCACACACACAGGTGAACCTCATGCAGATTGTTCAAACAAACGCAAACAACTGCGGTGAACACATGGCTGCTGATTGTTAATAACAGAGGGAGGTGGACTATAGACAATACCTTGATGTGTGAGCCTGTGTGGATGTCTGTCTTTAGTCTTTTATCAGTTTGCCTTCTGCCTCAACAGTTTTGCAGCATCAATAAATAAGTTTTTAATTACAGGGTAAACAGAAAGAGAGACAATGGGAGAACAGGCTGGTGTGTGGGGGAGGGGGGAGATGAGTGCAAGTAATTGGATAAAGCCTCAGGCACATCGTACACTTTCACTTTGTGGTCAACAACTTTAAAATACGTTTTCAGAGCCGCCTCTCTCTCTTTCTCTTGCCCCCTCTCTCTAAATGACTCTGCCTCTCGCTCCCTGTCTCTCTCTATAAGAGATAGAAGTACGTTTTGATACTAATGACCCCTAAGCAGCTTCATATTCTTATGTGTGTGTTCCTAATGCCCTCTCCAATTACACATTTCTTCAATAACCATGGCAGCTTTATTAGGTCTAATAAAAATGAATAAAGATCTTTGATCTGACTCTGATCAAAGAGTTAGGCCTTAAGTCAACGGGTTCTATTAAAGAAATGTAAAATGATGTAGATGTACATAATCCATATGCTTCATTTGTAGCCTTTTATTTTGAAACCTTTCTGCGTTCTATCTCCAATAGCATCTCCAATATTTATCCCAGTTTTACCACCTTATGCTCATGGATCGTATTTAAAAAAAAGTCAATGCTTTTTAAGTTGGGTAGAATCACTTAAACCTGAACCAGTTCACTATCCTGCTTCCATGCTGCACCTGTTGGTTTGCCGTTTGCCTGGCAAACTGAAGGGCATCCACAACAGTAGTGTGGGAGTGCCTTAAAACAGCCTGGTCAAAACAAATACAGACCATTCTGGACTGGGATGAAACTTAGAAGGAGGACATACTGGCTGCTGCATTGTTGTCAGAGCCAGTATTACCACAGCATGTTACCTCAATGTCTGATGATATAGTATGGTCATTTTAGGATTTCATTCCGTAGATATCTTAAATGTTGCTCCTTTAAGAAATACTACAATTTGTAGAGACTGTTTCTTAAAAATTTGAAGCCACTCCGAGCACTTTCTCTGCTCACAACGTTTGCTTTTCTCTCCTTAGCTCTTCATCAAAGGTTGGTTGTGGGTTAGTTTCTGCCATTGTGAACACAAGGGGACAGCAAGATTCCAAAAAGGAGAAAACACTGCATTGTTCAGGGGTAACAACTGCCAAGCAACATAGAAACAAGTTTAAATCTGTATTGAGAGTTAGTTTATAAAACACTTTTTAAACTTTTAGCTGTGATGGCTCATTTCAACCAGACACTTTATTAGTAGAAGAGATTCAATCCTTGAATCTTACAATTTCTTCTTCTCAAACACAAAAAATCATTCATCCACAAGAACAGAAATTAAAATTTCTTACTGTAAATCCTTAAAGAATAACCTTAATTTACTCAACAGCAGAAAGTACCAGGTTTTAATATGAAGGAGGATTTTTTATTAGAGGCAGGCCTTTATATGAAATGCTCTCGTCTGAGAAGTTTCATAGTTTGAAGTTTAGTACAAAGTGAATATGTTTGAACAAATATCCGTTGCCTTATTAAAGTTAATGAAAATGTACCGTAACTGCTGTCATCTGCTGTGACTTGTTATTTTAAATGTGTGCTTTGTCACGCAGTGATGTTTTAACATTTCTGCAGCTAACGATCACCAGCGTATTGAATCATACGAGACACTGCTTTAAACTGCCCGTGGGGGCAAATCTCTTTCTTTGTGTCTGCTTTTCTCATTTTAGAGCACACCATGTTTACTTTTCTCTGACTCACTTAGTTTCTCACGTTGTTTCTGATACTTCCCGTCTACTGACTCCCTCGGGGTGTTTCTGTTTACTTGCCGTGCCTGGTCTGAATAAAGCTTTTGATTGGCTGAGTCGTATCACGTGTGACAATGGCTACCGTAAAGGCAAGAAAAGCAGCTGCGTTTAAAAATAGACTACAGTTAAACCAGCATTAGAAGCTGCACGGGTTAAAATGAAAAAGTATGTGAATCGGCATGTTCAAGTGAACAAGTTAATGCGGCTTGTAAAAGGGGGCCAGTCTTCATGTGTTCTTGCGGGCCGTGCCTACCGGCTGTAATACGAGGCCTGGCCGCTAATTGATTACTGGTTACTACTTGATGATTTACGGTAATTACATTTGGATAGAATTGTTCATGTTAAAAAGGTAATTCCACTTTGTTTTACTCTGACCAGCAGGGGTAGCTGCAGCCCCCCCTCCACCTGGGCTAATGTGTATGAGTACCAGAGGGCTCCTGTTGAGATCAAACCCCAGTACACACTGTAAATTCTTTACTCCTAACAGTGTGCATCCGAGTACTCATTAAAAATGCATGTGACACTCTGCCACACACTTATTTATGGAAGGATTGGTAGACACACATGGACTCTCTCACACACACACACACCTGTGGCTTTCTGAACTGTTTCAAAGGTCATCACGCAGCGTTACAGATCAGAGACAGAAAGTCAGAGAGAGGAAGACAAGGAGGCAGACGGAGGACAAAGTTAAAGTCGTTGATTACAAAGTAAAAGTCACTCGTGTGCCTTGGGCTACCTCCAATTATTTTGACATTGAGAGTCATTCCCATCTATAAAAGGTACTGAACAAGAAAGCATTTCACAACTTCATTGAAGATTCTCTTCCTGCATGCTTGATGAATTTTAAAGCCAATCCCTTCAATTCATGTTTACATTCCGATTTGAATTTTCTCGGCATTACTAAATGGTCTGCTCATGAAGCCTAAAAGTACCCCCAAAGTAGGGCATTTTCTCAATCTCTCTCAAATATTCATTTATATTGTCTCACGATAGCATCCTGTGCACTGACCTCCTTTTCTAAATCTGCCTGTCTATCTCTCTATGCATCCATCATTTTCATGCAATTTCCCTTCTTTCTCGTCATCCATTACTCTCCCTATCCGTACATCTCAGAACAGAGAATTTCATATCATCTTGCCTTGAGGTTACTGGTAGGAAAAGATGAGACGCCATAAAGACCGAGTTGTGATTGATGACAGGAGGTTGGATTGACTGGAAGCATCAGGCTAGCTGATCAACAACGGGCCACCTAACATCTAAACTCACACTTAGAAAAACACATAGGCTGGAACATCCTCGCAACTTTCTCTCATTTGTATCAGCTGGTAAAAGCATCGAAGGAACTTTTCCTCCTACTGCTTACGGCTCTTATGGCACCAGTACTCGGAAAAATGATAAGAACACCAGGATGTTTACTTAGCATACACAAGACACACACTTAGCAGGAGATGTGTTTATGAACATTCATAAATACTCTCTCTCCATTCTAAGAAGACAACAGCAGGGATGCCTTATAAAGGCAGAGCATGGGATGCTGTGAGCTCCCTCTGCTTTTTTTTTAATTTTTTTAATACAGTTCACATATAGATGAGCATCTCTGACCCACTTTACAGTAAAAAAAAAAAAAAAAAAAAGGACCAAAAGTGAGAGGGAGAAGGAGTGAACATCCTCAGGGTCAAAGCTCTCATTATCACATTGAACCCTGCGGAAAACAAGGTCTTCACTTTCTACTAGTTTGTGTGCATGCTTCATTCAGTGGTTTTTACAAACACTCAAACTAATGTGAGGACAGCCACATAACTAAGTACTGTACATTTCTCCAACAGCTTAGGAGAAGATCCTGGGACACTGTGACGGAATGATTAGTTAAATGATGTGAACGTGTCTCTCTTTGTTTTAAGGGTTTATTTTAATCAAACCAACTTGATTAACCCTTAAGAACCAGTATCAAACCTCAGGCAGGTCAACAATAAGATAAAAAAGCCAGATGGTGGTAATGGTGGTGCTTTGAGTAGTCAGAAGACTAGAAAACTGCGATACAAGCTCAAGTCCATTTACCCTAATTGTTAGCCTCATAGCATAATTGCCTAAGTTATATTTTAATCATGGGGGCCGCCATATTTGTACGTAGCGTCAAAAATACCTAAGTCAAAGAGATGACTTAGGCAGATAGTGATTTTGGGATGTAACAATCATTCTGATAGGCTGAGGACATAGGCAATAATGCACGGTGAGTCACCAGTGTTAGGAGAGTAGAGTTAGGCAGATATCACAATTTGGCCAAAATATGACTTAGGCAATTATGCTATTAGTCTAAAATGTCAGCAATAGTTCTTTGTTTACATAATTATTCTATAATGGCTCACTAAAAATGTTTACTTACAGCTGTCAATCAGTTTGACTTTAGTGGATAATGTATAATTAAATAGATAGCCCACTGTTCTTTCATCTACTTCATTGACTGGATCTGAATAGTGTAATTATTATCACAAAGATGTGCTTAATTCTTTGAAATGCCGAACATGAACGAGAGGAGACATTTAATGAATGATGCACTCTTTTCAAACTTTTCCCCAGAAGATGTTCACACCAACACTACAGCTCTGCAGCTGAAGCCCTCAGGCTCACAGTTGTGGGTTCAATCCAGGTCTTCCCTCTCCAAAAGACAAACTGCTGAGAACAAAAGGAACGTGTTCCAGGTGAAAGTTTGAAGCGCCTTTCATAATTGTTATCTGAAGTGTTTTCTTTGTAATCTTATACTTTCCAGTTCATGATGACAGAGTCAGCACTACCGCCAAAGGTTGAACCGTGAAGTGAATCATGGGGGAAAAAATAGTCCACCCCATGGTCTTTGGTTATTAAATAAACATGTTCAAGTCGACAATATCCTAACAAGAAACAGATGGAACATTCCTTCTGTAGTCCTGGTTCATAATGACTCCTTCCTGTACTTGGCTTTAAAAGCGATGTAAAATCACAAACAGACAGTTGGTTCCTGTAATAGTGGTGAGTCTTACCTCCAAGGCAGCAGACCTCTTCAGCAACAGCTGTTCAATTTTTCTTGCTGCTCTGGCCACCAGCTCCTCTGCGTCATTTTGCTCCACAGTGAACAGGTTTTGGTTTCTCAGGAAAATCTAGTTGAAAACACCACACATACATGATGCAAAAATAAATATTCCTAGGTCATACGCTTTTTTTTGCTGAAAATAAAACGTTTATTTTGAGAGGAATGGCACTTTTTAAACAAGAAAGAATGCAACGTCTTTGACACATTGACTCTTTTGGGGGATACATAGCAGTGTAAATCTGGATTTCATTTTCTTCATTATGTAGTTGTGGAGGTGGTGGTGATAGAAGGAGGGGTTGTACCTGAGTGAGGCTCTTCCCGGCTGTTGCGGTGTCTGCCAGGGTGACGAGCTCTTTCTGCATCTGATCAACCCATTCTTTAATCCTACGGGACAAAAGCGAAATGCACACAATCAATCTTGTAACCAGTTTAGAAGACACATCACAGCCTTTCACAATTAAACTGTCAATGAAGTTATCTAACATCCATCAGCTAACAAGACCATCCAGCCATCCGGACACGCAGCGTAAAAAAAAACACACAAGGCCTGAGAGAATCTCTCTGATAGGTCACACAAAATGTCAACCAATCATTGCCTGAATCAACAGGAACAGATTCAATGCCATCTAATCAAACACGTGTCATCGGGGGAGTCAACCAATACGATTGCTTTCTGAGAGTTCAAACATGAAGTCAACCAATCAGATAAGTGTCAGCCTGTGTTGTGAGCTGTGACGGTGATGTGACAGGACAGGCGAAAGGCCAGGACCAGCGTGCTTTTCTGAACATCAAAGAGCTCAGGGGACGTCAGGTGTGCCCTGCTGGTGCCACACACTGGATTATACCTTCCTCTCATCCTCCTCCAATCATCTTGTCAAACCAAAGTAAGCCCCACAGCAT
Organism: Tautogolabrus adspersus; assembly: GCA_020745685.1. Taxonomy (NCBI): domain Eukaryota; kingdom Metazoa; phylum Chordata; class Actinopteri; order Labriformes; family Labridae; genus Tautogolabrus; species Tautogolabrus adspersus. The sequence continues at coordinate 17,195,506 of CM036539.1, forward strand.
GTGCTTTAATATACTGAAATAGTAAATCACTCCTTGCACCCTGAACACAGATACAAGGACCTTAGAGATGTTGCATGAAGTGACACAGCGGCTTGTGCGAATAATCTGGCTCATCTCGAGGTGTATACGTGCTTCTAGATGCTTGTAGGAGCGTAATACATGTGTGCATTATGGATGCATTAATTCTCAATAAAAGCTGTCATGCATGCACAAACACTTACATGCACAGTGAGATAGATGCATTAATATTTTATGAGAATGTTAACAGGTAAACAGTGAATACAGATACTCTCATTAGGATGCATTCACACTAAATCCACTGTGATCCTCTACGATATACAACACACATAATGTACTTGCATATGAAACTGAAATAAACATAAAAAAGACTGCATTCATAGAATCTACTCTTCAAAAGTTTACTCTGCAGAAGTCTAAGTTACAGTGTGCAGAACATCTACTGCCGCTCAATACGGCTAAAGGGAGGAGGCAAGATGCAAATACAGAGAGAAAGGTAGGGAAGATCAGAAAGCCAGAAAAGAAATGGAAAAGATGCATCAGGGACACAAAATCCACAGAGCATGGGAAAATACAGAGGAACCGCGCATGTGGAAAAAGATCAGACACATTGTATGAGTGGGAATAGCAGCAGGAGAGCACAGTGCAAAACTGTTCAGAAAGAGGAAGGGAAAGGTGTAGATACTAGAGCAGGGTCAGTCTTTTATTCAGCCTGCAGGTTTAGAGGTTGTGGATAAACTACAGACAGAGGCTTGGCAGAGCTTTATGGATATGCCAAGGAAAACTAACATAGGAGTTTGACTAAAAGACTGGATGCACCAGTGATTTAGAGCCTCAAATGCGGTTTGTTTGTGTGTTTTCAGCCTTCAGCTTCCCACAGAAGAAAAAAAAGAACAGTGGTGCTGGATGACCAAGGGCTGTTCAGGGAAATAAAGCAGCATTTGTTTTCCATTGTATTTTTGAGGCATAAACTGATGGTGAAATGTGTATATAATGTGGTTTTATATATTTTTTCTTTACATTAAAACATAACACAATGTTTTTAGAGACAAGAGTTCCCATTTTTTCAATTATTTTCGAGTAAAAATAAACGTGAGTGCTCTGAGGCTGACAAACGATGTATCGACAACACTGTCTCTAAAGAGCTCTGACATATCGTTCATTTATCTGTGATTGTCTGGTATTTAATCGGCCAATCCACATGCCAATATTGATACGTCATTGATAAGTCTCAGCTGAAACTTTCCAATGATTGCAGCAGCTTTATCGCAGCGAGGCTTGCGCTGAAGAATGGAGTTTGAAAGATGTCAGACCGTATGAGCTGCATTATGAGAAGTTTTTCTGGAACTTGACTCAAACTGGCAACTTAAAGTCCAGATTTCTTAGACTGCTTCTCCCATTTTTGACAGCTCTGGAGGAGTAGAGTACCAAGTTACAGACTGCCTGTTTCATCAGAGGACTTCCCATGCACTTGCTTATATGTTTAAGTTAATCATATTTTCTATCTAGGGACGGAGATTATGATTAAATGAATGTTGTCTCAAATTGTTAAATATTACTTCTCATTTGCTGCTAATTGAGCCACATGGATCATAGTCATTTTGTAAGATTATAATTACACCACTCATACAATAATCATATTAACCTAATGCTAAGTGTATTAACCTACAGTGTTCAGTCATTCTGTTAGGAATAAGCATTTTAAATAAGTGAACTCAACCAGTCAGATTCCTCTTCTGTGAACAAAATGAGCTAATAAATCAGATTCTTTATGGCTCTTACCGAGTATACTTACTGAATCTGTGCATTGTGTTTGGCAAAAATCAATCCTCTCTTCCCCTCTTTATTCCTCCGTCGTACCCGATAATTCCACATCTTAGATTCTGTTCTCTTGATCCTCCTCTCTCTTCCCCTTTGCCACACCTTTTCTTGTCCCCAAACAAACTGATTGTAAGGTGTTTTAGTGGACCTTGGAACCCTAAGCTCTCTAAGCCTGAAGCATCGACAAGTCAATTCTGAGTGAGACTTTATGTGTACAAGTGTGAGTGTGCATTTGTGCAGTCTGTGTATGTTTGTGTGTGTGTGTGTGTGTGTGTGTGTGTGTGTGTGTGTGTGTGTGTGTGTGTGTGTGTGTGTGTGTGTGTGTGTGTGTGTGTGTGTGTGTGTGTGTGTGTGTGTGTGTGTGTGTGTGTGTGTGTGTGTGTGTGTGTGTGTGTGTGTGTGTGTGTGTGTGTGTGTGTGTGTGTGTGTGTGTGTGTGTGTGTGTGTGTGTGTGTGTGTGTGTGTGTGTGTGTGTGTGTGTGTGTGTGTGTGTGTGTGTGTGTGTGTGTGTGTGTGTGTGTGTGTGTGTGTGTGTGTGCGTGCGTGTGTGTGTGTGCGCGCGTTCTTTCAGGGACTTGGCAGTCAGAGAAGCAGAGGGACGTCTCTCCAGAGTTTAACTTCAGTGAAATCTACTGCTACCGGTGTAAATCTCTGTAACAAAAAACTCTCAGTTGCTGACAAATGGATGACATAACCTCAGGCTGTGGTGCAGTATGTGGGCATGTGTTCCTCTGCATGTATAGATGACATTATCAGAACAAATTTACAATATTTATGTCCAAAGACTTTGCAAAATTCTCTTCCTTGAATCCCTTGTTGTGTGTATTCCGTGTGTGCATACGTTTTAATACCCAACACAGCAATGTGCGGACAAAGGGGACTAGACGATAAAAAGCTGACTTGGCTCATTAAAAACAGTAAAGGACCATTAAAAAAAAATTACACTACTGCTCCCCAAAGCTATACGTCGGTTGTTCTCTATTGTAAATCTTCTTGTTCATTTGGCCTTTAATAGTCGGATGTATTATCCACAGGCATGGTAAATCTCTGTGCATTAATTCCTCACCCTTAAATCATGCTCTATCCAACAACACCTTGAGGTCCAAGCCATATTTAATGGCAACACTTAATAAATGCCATAGGTGAGGCCTGCACTTAGCCCACTATGGTTGAACTCTATGAAGCAGGATCTTCTCCTGCACTCACAGCTATACTGTATCCCATATAATTACAAATTAGATGAATTACAGTGATGCTAATTATCTTATCATCATTACGTTGTTATCACAGGCATAATGTATGCACTTTACAGATGCTCTTAGCTCTAATAATGTCATGGTTGTTAAGCTGAGGTAGCAAAATATTTCTGCTCTGGTTGCTGGGCTTTGATTACTGCAGCCTCTGGTACCACGCTGGATAATTAAACACACACACACACACACACACACACACACACACACACACACACACACACACACACACACACACAAACGCACATACAAATGGCAACTGGGTCAGACACTGCCCTACATTGTTTTTCTGACACAGGAAGAGCCAAACGAGAGCGAAGCAGAAAGAGAGGCGGAGAGACAATAGAAGAAAGAGAGAGGAGGCAGATGTTGTGGCACCATCACTCCGGCACTGGAGAGAGTAATGAGCTGGCCCGTAGTGTACGTCTCAGTCGGAGGCTGTGTTAAACTACAGTTTAATTACACATCATCATTACAGAGGCAAAGACAGAAGCAGTCCATTTCAGATAAAGCAGACTGAGGCTTTGAAACACCAACAGTAATGCAGCAAAAAACAACCCGCGGTGCTCTGCTCATGCTCTGTAGCATACACTAACACCCAAGTGGCCAATTCAGCCCTTCTTCAGCCCGGCCAACATACTACAAAAATAAAAGTCATTACTTTGGATCAAGCTCTGACCTGCCCAGCACTATAGAATGCACTGTAATAAGCTCCCAAAAATTCAACTCCATATTGTGTTTTCTTTTTACTCACTTTGAAATACTGCTCCCCAACATCTAAGGGAGTGCAAATGTTTCATCTCCAGAGTGTTTCCCAGAACAACAGAGCTATTAAGGGTCATAAAGAGGCACAAAACCACCTGGTTTCAGTTCGCAAAAGTACTTAATATCATCAGAGTTTTCTCTTTTTCCATCCATTTGATCAGTGAAATCCATGAGGATGCATTTTATCCAGGTAATTTTAATTTCTCTCAGCTCATTTTGAGAATAAATTCATTTGCACCTCATCATTGTGTATATATTTCCAAACAAAACGATTTACCTTATAGGGATATAACAACCATTAGTATTACTCGTCTAGAATCCTTTCACTGGTATGTTGTGCAGATGGACATTAATATATTGATTCAATGTATTTTTAATGCTTGTTATGTCACAGTCTTATGCTAAACATTAAACTAAAATAGGTATGTTTTTTATTTTGTATGATGACTATCCTGTAGAGGATTCAGGCTGAAGATTTTCTCCTGCAGATAATTCAATTGGAGAGCCCTCTACATCAACCTCTACTTTCAATAGAACATTTTTCATCAAGCGTACATAAAAGAAGAGAGGCCATGGAAATACAAAAATAGTGATACTGAATAAACACTGTCACCATAGCAAACCAAAGGCAGACTGTCGGCTTCCAGTGTAATGTGCAGTTTGTATGGATGCTCTGCTTTGCAAGTCTTTAAAGCACTCAATTCTTAAATGAACAAATGTCTTTAACGACAACCTATAACAACATACAGCACATGTGGTAAGTTAAGTGGAAGTCAAAGCAGTCAAATCTGAATTTTTGATTTGTTTTTGCATGAATGATCAATGCAAGCACTTCATGAATTGACTTTCTGCTTATTCACACATGTACACACTCATTCACAAATTCAAACTTCATACACACCAGCATATTAAGCAGGAGGGGATGTTTGATTTTGGACAGTTCCTTGGTGTCACTATTAGGGCTGCACAGTTTCATTTAGTTGTGGGTATGCCAAAAGGTAGCCATAATAAAGATTGTAATATATCATTTACTTCTACAGCCGTCTGATCTGCAGCTCAGTGACTTGAATTAGTAACTTGAAGCTTTAGAAATATGATTCAATATCAGCAAGAGGCTTATAAGTGAATTTAGTTGGTGCTGTCAGCATACTGAAAGGCATTAGTTATATTGAGTCAGCCATCAGTGATATAAATGAGTTTGACAAAATACAAGATATCAGATTTTTTGGTCCGGTGACCAAACTTTAAATTGCAGTAAATTATCATGTAAAATAATAGAGGTAAAAATAGGATGAAAGTGATAGCATGAGGATGTTACGTTAATAAGGCATCTCTTAAAAAGAGATTGTTGTGCCTGTGCAGCCCTGTTTGTTTGTCTGTCTGTTAAATACAAAGACGGGTCTTTCTTTAGTTTGACTTATTACTTTATTTTGTTTTAAATATCTTGTTTACTTGTGAGTCTATTTGTTTGTTTTATAGTCTTGCACAAAGAGGTGGTTAAAATAACATTTATAGTTTAGCTTTACATAAGGACACCTAACAATGAACTGGATTTAATAAAAACGTTTCTGGAAACAATATTGCATAAAAACAGTGATACAAATAAATAATGAGACAGTAATCAAGTTCAATCACTGTCATTTTGCTATTGACTAATAGGGTTGTTGGGAAATATTTTAGGCGAAAAATAATCTTATTATGACAGAGGATTGACATACAGTCTCATAAGGATCACAGCCAGGAGAGCCTGCAGGTTTACTCTTTAAAAACTTCATAAAGAGCTGTGTCAGTTCTCCCTGTGTCCACATCCACAGGAGTCATTCCCTTTAACTCCATTAATCACCGCCCGGCGGGTAGCGGACGGAGGAAATATTGTCATCCCTCAAACCTGTGTCCATCACGGTGACCAGCGGGGCATGAATGAAGCTCTCACCCCCCCCCCCCCACGCTTGCACGTACAGTACAGCCTACACACCTTGAGTGGCTCATTACATGTGATAGGATACTTGTCTGTAAACGGTGAGCACTTAAAACAAGGTACAGTCACAACATTTGTCTACTGCTCGAAATAGGATTACAGGCGCTATACTTACATGAGCTGTGTTGGAAACTGCGATGCCAGAAACCCGTCCTGCCAGAATAAGAGCAGAAACACCCAGGCTCGTACCCTGCAGGTATCCATTGTTTAAAAAAAAGAGGGGGAAATTCCCCGCCGCGCGACAACCCGAACGTGCCCCTCTCCCCTCCGCCTCTCCGCCGATGAATGGGAGCGGTGACTTGGGGCAGCGTGAGTGGCAGTCTGTCCCTCCTTCACAGATTAACCAAACCTGACGCCTCTAATCTGATCAACTGGCCAGCCAGAGCTCTAACAGGTACTGAAGCTGGAGATCTCTCTCTCTCTCTCTCTCTCTCTTTCACACACAAACACACACCCTCCTGCCCCCCCCCTCTACTTTTTAATCGAACACGGAAAACACATATGCTTTTTTAAATCTTGTAATATCAGCATTTCCATAGCCTCTGCAACATTAAAACAGTTTAGATATTACAAAGACCTTCAGTAGCAGTGCTTATTAAACAATAAATACAATCTAAACGTATAGGCTACTATGTGAATATTTGAAAAAATAGACCTATGTCTTTTGATTCTGTCCAAGTAGGATCACACTATATTCTTTCATCCCTCGAGGTGTACACCACTCCCTATTAGCAGCTACAAATAGTTTTATTTACCTCCCAATAAAGAAACACCTACTGAAAGGATGGTCTGACCAAACACACACACATACTAGGGGTCGTGCAGTGAATACAAAAGCAGGTTTAGCTCTTTAAAATGCCCTACAACCTTTCAATTCCTAGTACCTGGAGGGATGGTAGAATTTACAGGCTTTGATAGCATAATCTTGGCCAGTGCTTGCTATCAGTCATGCTGATAGCACGAGTGGCAGCAGGCAGGGAAGCTGTCCCACATGGGAATCAGGGCTAGTGTGACAGATCTATTGATTTCACACATGTAGTGTAAAATCCGTAAAAGCAAAGAACAGTAAAAGCCCAATAAATCTCTGTGCAAATCAATCATACTTGCTTTATAAGGTTGAGTTTACAGCTGTGTGATGCCTTCTAACATGAACCTATGATAGAATGTATGAAATATATACAAGCTCTTGCACAACTACATTCGCTAAAACCACTTTGTGTTATCACTTTAATTTACAGGAGCGTCAACACTTTAAAATGAATTGAATGAATTAAGTGATAACATAAACTTGGATTGCGTGTGTGTTAATGTGTTAATGTGTGTGTGTGTTTAGGCCTGGAGAGGAGGGCAGGGCAGCACAACCAGGATGCTTTGGGGATTTGGTTATCAATCGTTGCCAGGCAACCACACACCATCTCTCGTGTCCTCTCACCCTCCTCCTCCCTTTCTTTCCCCCTTCTATCTCTCTTTGTCTCTCCCATTCCCAACTCTCCCCCTCGCTCCGCCGCACTGTTGCTCTCTCCACCCCGCCCCTCAGTTTCTCCACTCCTCTCATCCCCCTCACACCTCGCCACATCCACCTTCTCCACATTCTCTGTCTTTCTACACCTTCCTCACACCCATCACCCCCAGCCTGGGGAGCCGATGCACCTGCTGATAGGATGGAGAAAAGGCAAGAGAATAGTGAGAACTGAAGGGCTAGCAAGAAGTGAAGCAACATAATGGTATCATCGCAAAGAGCAGACATCTCAGCAGACATCCTCTTTCAATACTTTTTTGTTATTAATTGGGAACATCTCACACTATATCCTGAGTAGACAGAGGTGTCAGACTATTGTCTGGACTGCTACACCTCTCTTCATGAAATAGGTAGAATTAGAAAACCAGAATAGATGATAAAGGCATTTTTCAGACAGACCCAGACAAAAAACACAACTCGTGTTACCAGGGTTTGCACCAAAGTCCTGCATTAAGAGTGAGAATTGAGAATTCCCAGATGAACAAAACTATTGTTGAGCATATTGGTACAAAATGAGTAGAATATAGATTCTTTTGGGTAGCAGCCTTTGGCAAATGCTGAGTTCAGCAGAGAGAATCACCTGTAGACCTTAATATCATCAGCCTGATTCCAATGTAAAAGCACCACTAGTTAAATATGAGTAAATGAAGGTTCAGTTTATTTGGTATAGTATACCACCATCTAGTGGCAGTGCATTTGAATCACAAGAATATGTTGCTAAAGATCGATGCTACATGTATGCAGTATGTATTTGAAAAGCTATACTACATTTATTTGCTCTTTTTTAGGTTAATTAAATAAAGTGTACAGACAGCACAAAAGGCTCTGCGTAAAAATCATTTGAGTTTTGTTGGTATTTCCTAGTAATGAGTGTTGTCCTGGTTCCCAGATACCATCCACTTCTTTAGAACCTGAAAGTCCCTGCATATACTGTACAAGCTCATAGGTCGTGCCTCGGACGGTAGCTTGACTTAGCTGTTCAGCTCCAGGTTGGTCGTCATAACAACCTTAAACCAATCATGCTCAAATCTTTAGACACGACTGTGGCCTGCAGGAGAAGCCCCTCCGACACCTAAAATTCATCAAAATATTCACGAGCAGTGGGTGGGCTGTTGAAACCTTCAGGTAACGGGGATCTGCAAGCTCCCAGGAACTTAAGTGGGCGACCAGCAGCATATATAGTTTTATATGCCAGCTCAGGAAGTTCAACCTGCCTCAGGAGCGGCTTATTTTTTTGTACACTGCAGTCATCCAGTCTGTTCTCTCAGAATTTGGTTTGAATTAGTCACAAAACAGCACAAGACAGACTACAGCAGACAGTCAGATTTTAGAAACAATAATTGCCAGAGCAAGCCCATTTTCCAATACGATTTACGTATCCATTTGAAACATCACCTCAGGTCCCGGAACACATCATGATCCAAAGTCTTTACTTTGATAGGTGCTGATGAGTTCTGTGCCCTAAACCAACCAGACATCAGAACTTAACAGGACTAACACATAAATCAGTCATATTTTTGCAGTTGCATTAAAACATATACTAATATTATTTTGTATTTGTATACTTATTTTTACAAGGACATCTATGTATAAAACAGAATTCTATTTATTTTTGTCTTCTCTTTTAAGACCTAAACCTTGCATCATGTCCAAGTCCGTCACTAGACTTAGGCAACTCTGTTAGTCATTTTTCATTTCACACTTAATCCTTGTAGTTGTTGCCACTTCATTTTCAACTAGTGCTTACTTGTGAGTGGCTATGTGCAGAGAAAGAGGACAGGGTCTTCAGGGAGCAGAGGAATAATGCAATAAATCCAATTTCCCTGAAGCAGACTTAATTAGTAAACACAACGCAATGGGATTAAAGTATTGATGAGTGGATCACTGTCATACCTTATATTTAAAGCCACAGTTTGCATCCCTTTGCACCATCTAGTGGTAATACCAATAATTGCAACTGTTAACGATCAATGGATTACAATCTGCAATTGTGTTTTTAGAGCCTTTAATTATTGAAAAAGCGATTTGGTTCCATCCATCCATCCACTATAAATACCGCTTTCCCAGCCTGGGGTTGCAGGGGGCTGGAGCCCATCCCAGCTGTCATTGGGCGCAGGCAGGGTACACCCTGGACTGTTCGCCAGTCAATCACAAAGGGACATACAGAGACAGACAACCAGCCACACTGACAATGTAGAGTGACCAATTAACCTAATGAGCATGTCTTTTGACTCCTTGAGGAAGCCCAAGTACCCGGCGAGAACCCATACATGCACAGGGAGAACATTCAAACTCCACACAGAAAGGCCCTGTCTGACAGGGATTCAAGCTCTCGCTGTATATGCAACAGCGCTAACCACTGCACCATCGTGCAGCCCACAATTTGGTTCTAATTTCCAAATAAATAAAAAAGAATAATTCTGATTTAAAGCAAAAACAAAATCCAGACCGCAGGTGTAATATAGCTCTTCTTAATATTTATTCTTTAGACATATGGGGAACAGCTGATTCTTTTACAGCACAATTTGCATATTATCTCAACACATCCTGTGTACAACCACAAAACCATGACATTGGATTCTTTGTTTTTACACTGAGTGAAAAACAAGACAATTGTACAAGCATATCTCTTTACAGTCAGCATACAGATAAATCTATACATATTCTGTCTCTTTTTAAACATAATGTGTAGGCAAAATATACAGACAAACCATCAACAGAACATGCAACATCCAAAACATAAAGTCTCAGACATATATTGTTGTTGGATAGTTATTTTTTTCCCCTTTGAGTTGTTTCGGCTGTTTTTACGGGACGTGGTTGCACAGATAGTCATTGGTTGACAGCACATGATAACACAGTCAAATCCCCTTATACAACTATAGACACGCATTGCTGTACAATTTTAAGTCTAATGTGATTTTTTTCAACACTCACATGCTCAAACTTCAGACAATATAAACATTCAATCTTTGTAGAAAATAAACACTTTATGTACATGTCAAAGGACTTGAGTCACATTCACACCCCTCTGAACGACAACATATAGATGGTTTCACAATAACAGGCAACAGCTGACCTAAACAAAGTGTGGAGCTGGAGGGAAGTCTAATAAACACGAGGGGTTAAACAGTCATGACTGAGCATTGAGGGATTATTCTTTACTGTACTTTGTCCACTGACTGTTCAACTATGAGCATGATGTTTTAAGATTAACTTCTGCCTACATTGTGCATTGTGATTAGGAACCCCAACATGTCTGCGTGTTTTTCTTTTTTAGCCACATTGATACAGAATGCACACCAAAGATTTTCTGCCACCATGTGCACTGTCATTCGCTTCATTCCAGTGCAGAGACGAAAACCACATAAACTTGCATGTTATTGACAGTTAATATGAGACAAGAAAATAAACAATGTCATAATAAAGTGCACAAGCTTAATGTCAATGTTAACAGATGTTAACATCAATTTATATTAGAATCAGTAAAAAACTCAATATATTTTCATCTTTTCTTTCAAGGATGTACAAATTAAAGTTCTTTTTTTTTCTATACGACATATTTCAAGACCATATGTTCACAGATATAACATTTAGTTCAAAAAACAAATGCATTCAAACACATTTATGTTGCATAGAATTAAGAACCAATAGGTCTGGAATAATAATAATAATTAAAAAAAAAGTTGGCACAGCAAAGTAACTACTGAAAAATCTGCCACATATCCCCTCCTAATTATTTTCTCTTTTCTCTTTTTCTCTTGTTTAAATTGAAGTGACATCATGTTCTAAGTGTGTTTGACGTTTTAAATATTTAATTCTTTAAAAAAAATTGCATCATCCCTTTGATATGCCCTAATACACTGACAGTAGCTCTGAGGGTCACTCGATAGTTATATTCATCACTATTATGTTGCTTTGGTGGCAAAACATTACAAGACACATACAGGGGTTTTCTGCTGCTCATGAGTACTGAGACTTGGCCCTATGTGTTCTTCAGACCCGGATAGGACTGAACCCTGGCAGGCCTGAGTGAGCGTTCACAGGCAGTGAGAGAGGCTGGTTCACTGTGTTGAAACAGGAGTCACTGACACAAAACACCACAGTGAGTTTTACAGCACAGTCAGACAAACAGTGGGAACCTTGACATTTGACCTGGGTATTTTTTTTTTGTCGTCATATTGAAATACATTTTTGGTCAAACTCAGACCAGGGGGCTTCACTAACACAGAGTACGCAGAGCTGCCAATACTGGAGTAATGACAGGTGCAGATCTACACATGGTTTTGACACAACTTGTGAGAAAGTCCATTCTAACAATTTAATCACCATATGGGCTACAGAAAACAAAGTATTAGTCTACTCTGAGCAACTACAACAGCCTTGAAGTAAAATGTACACATGACACAGGTGTGATTAACTCTTGTCGTCCTCTAGAGTTGGCTTGTAACATTCATTACATCATGTTTTTTTCGGATTTCAAAATGCTTTCATTTAATAGTTATTCTGACCTGCACTTCACAACAGGATACCAGTGAGGTCACCGGATCTTGCCCTTTAACCGAAAATAATCTGTTTAGTGGTACATCAGCGTGATCAAAGGACCGAAGAGCTGTTTTTCATGAGCATCCATAGGTCCACATTCACAGAACAGCTATTAAGACTGCTTACACCCTCAAGTAGCCTACTGGATTGTCAGTGCGCCACCCACAGCCTCAGTCTAATAGAGATCATATGTTTATATTTGAATATATATATATATATATATTGTGTAGTGACAAGTGAACAACTCTTATACAGTGTACTGTATGTAGATATATACTGAATCTGATATCTTTGTATATAAACCTCACACTGTACAATGTGATTCTCTGATATGCTCTGAAACCTGCATGTGAGATATGTACAATCTGAAGTGCTGTACAGTTCTCATCTGTTACTCTGACTTATACAAATACATATGCCTTTTTTTTTCTTTACATGAAACTTCAAGACTATTATACAGAAACACTTTGCATTCCTTCATCATCAAATATTTCAAGAGCACTGATGTCCATACACGTCACAACCATCATCCAGCATTACGACGACGACTCTCGTATGAGAAAAAAAAACCACAACGCTAACAAAAGGTTTACGATTCTGATCAAGTGAAATTCATCTTTTTCTATCTTTTCTCTTAATAGATAAGTTAGATCAGTTGCACAGCACCAAAACAAAGTCTCATATGCATCAGGGCATAAAAACTAAGGATAGAAAGGCAACAATGCTCTCAAAGCAGTCCACAGCCGCTAGACTCTTGACATGTGAGGATGTGGGTGTGTGCTGGCAGTGTTGGACTGATACAGTTGTTATGGTATTAATTCCCTTCTCCTTAGAACGTACACCAGGAAAGTAAAGGACAAATAGAGGACTTAAAATAGATCTATTTCATTCCTCTTGTTGCTGCTTTCTTTCTTTTTTTCCATTCATCTTTTTGTCAAGTCAGATGTCTAGTTCATTGTAGATCATAGACTTCACCTTCCGTGGCTCTACCACATCTTCTTTTTTTTCTGGTGGTGGTGCTCAGGGGTTGGTCTGAGTGGAGCTGACAAACAGCTTGTGCCAGCTGACCACTCTCTTCCTCATGTCCACGTTGTCGAGCCAGATGTAGGCTTCCCCTATCAGGGTCTTCTTCACAAACTTTCCTCCGTTCGACACCAAGAAAAGCTGGAAACACATTGAAGAGAGCAACAGATGTGTCATGACTTAATCTGTTGTCCTGTTATTGTAACTGTTAAGATCTTTATAGGATTATCAAGCAATATGCAAAAAATGTATTGAAAGTTAAAATATTGGAGCAGTTTTGTGTGACTTATCATGTTTAACAGACAGACAGACAGACAGACAGACAGACAGACAGACAGACAGACAGACAGACAGACAGACAGACAGACAGACAGACAGACAGACAGACAGACAGACAGATCCATATCTGACGCCAACATTTAGGTGCCTGCCATACCTGAATGGAGTGTCCAGTTGGGTTGAGGGGGAACCTGAAGGTCTCATTGAAAGAAGGCTCTCTGTCATGTCGACAAACTCTGGTCTTCTTCTTGATGATCCTCTTTTGAGTGGCGACATTCACCACATACAACTTCACGTACAGGTCTGAGGGCAAAATAAAAAGAAGGAACATGGGTCAGAAAACCTGCAAAACATCGTTAATAAACACTAAACTGATATTAAATTAACTTTAGTTAATAATTAATTTACTAACTGTTTTACAAACAATTAAAAGATCATGAATATTGTTATTGTTGTATCATAGCTAATAATAGACAATAATGATCATATTCTGATTACATTAGTAAACTATCTATTAACAGTTTATTGCGGCACACATTATAACACTTATTATACTGTATTGAATATTTGTTAATGATAACCAAATGACTTCAAAGCTCAAAGAAATGAAAGTTAAACACCTTTAAAGATATGTACAATATTATTTACATAGCTAGTTAATATTTTGTTACAGGTTATTGATTGGTTTGTAAACCATTTACAAACATTATTTGGGAGGTTATTATAAAGTGACAACAGCTTTGTATAATTATTTACTGTGTAGAGCATAATACTATTTGGATTCCTATAATGAAGTTATAACTGAGGTTTTATACTTATTATAATACTTTATAACTGTTAATTACATTTTAGTGGCCAACAATGGCAATGTTTTTCTTCAAGCTTTCAAATCATTTGGTTATCATAAACAATATTATTAAACTACATTTTAATAAGAGTTATAAGGTGTACAACAATTAGACTGTTTCTATATAGTGTGCTAATGTAATCAGAATGTGGTTGCTATTGTCTGTTATCGGCTGAGTTACCATATACAATAATGATTTGATTTGACACCAGCTAATGACAAAATATCATCAATTATAGCATTGATAATAATTATTAAGCATTATTAATGATCATGTAATTGATTGTCAACAGTAAAATAAATAGTAACTTAAACGTACAGTATGTAAAATCCGCCGCTAGGGGGCTCTCAATCAAAACAATAACAAAAGATGACGTTGAGGCTTGCAGTGTATTATGGGAGAAAAAAAAGGAACGAATCAATACGAACGGGCGAAACCGACCTGAGAAAGACAATATGTGTACTGACGATGTATCCAAGTATAATTTACATGACGTTTTATATCACAGCAGCACATACAGCGACAGAACGGCAGCTTTCAGTAGCAGCTAGCGCTAGCGTATGCAGTGGTCATTGACGTAACATCCGGTGTTTCCTTAACAACGATCAACATTTCCTGTCTATCGTGGCGGCTCATCATGGCGGCCGCCTACAAGACACATCCCGTTACAACTATAAAATTATGGATTTCTCTGGCTTTAATAACTTTTGGAAATATTTGAGGTGATGTAAGTACTCAACTAAAAAATATATATAACATGGGTTTAGTCAACTTTTAATTGAAGTTAGATATTTTAATGTAAACATTAGCATGCAATTCTACATACTGTACCTTTAAATTAATTAAGTATCAATTTAATCTTTATTAATAATGGCTATTAAAAAGAGTTACCAAACTCAGTTTAGCTGGAAAAGGGCTAGTAGCACATCTTCTCTTTGTCACTAACTGAGGAATTCTGAATCAGACCTTGTACCCCGCCAACACCTGCTCTCACTGGGAAGTCTGCTTAAAGAGCAGTGAGCATCAAGTTGGCTAGCATTAGATGTGACATCGATGAAGCTATAGCATCTTGTTGAAGCCTCAGTCCGACTCAGATGAGTCTGTAGTGTAGAGATGTTGTAACAAGCAGACGTCTGAAAGCACTTAGTTAAGATAGCATGTTCAGATTTGTTCTTTGTTAGCATTAGCTTGTTAGCCCAAAATTGATTGTGGTTGACAGTCTTAGTGATGGTAATGCACCCGAAAATAATAAAGCTGATTCTCCTGTTTGTTTGGTAGTAGTGTTGTAGTCAAGACCACACTAACCAAGATCAAGACATAACCCATACCAGAGTGCTCCGAGACCGAGACAAGACCAAGACATTTAGGGATAGAGACTGAGTCAATACCAAGACCAAGGCAGAGCGAGACAGAACAAAAATATCAATGAAAGATCTTCAACTTGAGTGCAGTAGTAATGTCACTCACTTAGAGCGTAACAGCGGGAAGGTTGCGGACTTAACCGGGCAATAAAAATCAAATTATGAATGAATGAACTGAAACAAGACTGAATAAAAATGCTTTCGATTCCGGGAGGAGACTGAGACATTATAAAAGTGGTCTGAGGACAAGACCAAGACCAAGACCAAGACCAAGACCGATTTCATGTACCACAATCACAACACTATTTGGTAGTAGTTTTGGCAGATACATGAAGAAAACTACAGGATCTGGCATATGTCCTATATTGTGTTAGAAATATGTATAGTGACTGCCCTCTACAGATTGAAAGCCGGCTACTGCAACTGAATTTTCAATTGGCTGATCTGGTGCTTGCTTACATATGTGGTAGTCTTTCGTTGAAATAATTCTCACAAACCTTACATAAATACAAGTCAGTATATAGCATCAGACATTTTAGGGGCAACAGTCTTAAAAAAAAAAAAAAAACATTTAATAAGACACGTGTTATGGTAAATTCTCACTCATGCATCTGCACAAATACACAGTACTTCCGAACCTGGTAGGTGGTCTGGACTCTTGAACTTGTAAGTGATGTTCCTGCATTGAAGGACCTCCAAAACCAATTGGTCTCCTTCTGTCTTCACCTCCTTCTTGAGAGCGACCTTGATCTCCCCCATTACTTGTGTTTTACCACCTAAAAACGAAACACAAATGAAAGAGTGTGTGTGATCAGTTTTTTTAAATAAGTTGATGATTTCGGTAGAATTTTTTTTATCTTGCTAGCCTTTAGTGAACCCTGCAGGACGATACAGTCGCAGAGAAAAGGCATGTTCTCCTTGTGCCAATCAAGATTATTTGAATAATTTAACAACCGCTAAATTGGGTCTTGCAGCAGCATGAAACCAGGTCAGGACATTGCCATGTCTCTTTCAATTTCAATTCACAGGGCTCTATTAGCATGGGTAACATACCTTTACATTTCCACAGCTCAATAGAAATAAAACAGAAAATTAAGTACAATCAAAGCATAACAAAATAATTAAATATTAAAGTAACAGAGCTGTGCATGATTGCAG
Source organism: Tautogolabrus adspersus (assembly GCA_020745685.1). Classification (NCBI taxonomy): domain Eukaryota; kingdom Metazoa; phylum Chordata; class Actinopteri; order Labriformes; family Labridae; genus Tautogolabrus; species Tautogolabrus adspersus. Next base: position 17,212,071 of record CM036539.1, read on the forward strand.
TATAATAAAGTGTATAAACCTGAAAACAGTTTGTGTTTAACTCATAAATACAAGTTGAAATCTAACTTTACATACAGATTACTACAGATAACTTTCAAAAATATTAAAATGTAAAGAGATGTTTTTTTATTTCTAAAGAAGTAAATTTACAGCTCTATGGTCTGTATGTATGTAAAGCTGCTTACAGAGTTAAGTAGTGCAGATTGTGCAGTGACACACAGATAGACTGTTTTGTTCACGGTGGTTTTGAGCTGTTCAACGCTCTTTTCCGCTCACAGCAGCTCGCATATTGGCTGCAGTGTTTGCACATTGATGTACCTCACCCAGCAGGTACATTACACACGTTTTTGGTCGTTGTCCATTAAGTTAAATCCTTTATTTGTGTTTGTGATGGGTGGGAAGTAAGGGTCTGTGATGTCCTGGTACAGTGGACAGGTGTGTAAAAAGTGCAGCTTTGTTTCTACCTCCTGTTGGGTGCAGTGGGTGCAGAGTCTGTCCTCTTTGTAAAGACAAGTCTAACTGTGGCGTCCTCTCTTGTTGGTGAGGCTGTGCTCACTGAGTCTGTACATCGTCAAACACTTCCTCAGTTTCGGATCAGTCACAGTGCTCAGTTATTCTGCCATTGTGTACTCTCTATTTAGGGCCAGATATCATTTTGATTTGCTCTGTCTTTTGGTTTTCTTTCTAATGTTTTAAGTTGTTTTATTTTTGTTGTTTAATCATTTGGTTTATCTGATCGGGTTTCTGTCTGAGGACTCTACTTGTTAACAGAGTCCCAGAACCAGCTGTCTGAGGGGGCAGCTCTCTGTAGTCTCTCTGGAGGTGAGTGCTTTGTTATGGAGTGTGTCAAACTTCTTTTTTTTTTTAAATATAGATGGAGACAGATGGAAATGAAATGACCTCCTGACCCCCATTTGTGAAACACCTACCAGCCTACAGCCTAAGATGACCTTGGGCCTTTAGTTACAAACTGAAACTAGAGATGGATGGGCTTCATGACACCCAAGCAACACGAAACGTAGATATAGTTTTGACACAGGTAGGATAGTGTGACAACCACTTCTCTCCCAAGTTCCAGCAACTTGAGTGAATTCATTAGGCTTGGCTCATATTGGTTATAATTGACAATATTTACTTAACACATTTTTTTATTGCACAATTGAATAGAGTCAGTACCAAAACACAGTTTGGAGGTGATTAAATGAGTTGCTGGGTTAATTTAAAAAAAACAAGTGTTGGGGTGCCTTGTGGTTATGTTGCGTGCCCCATGTATTGAGGCTAGTCCTCATTGCAGCGGCCATGGGTTCAAATTCGACCACGGCCCTTTGCTGCATGTCACCCCCTATCCTCCAATCATTTCCTGACTTTCTTCAGCTGCCCTATTAAATAAAGGCAAAAAGGCTCCAAAAGAACTACAAAGAACTACAAAAAACAAGCAAGCAAACAAGTGTTGTTATAATAAGTAGCCAGCAGATGGAGACCTCTACCATGTAAAATAAAACAGGAGCAGTTTTTATCACAGCCTTAAGACGTCTTGAACAGAGGATGTTTCTGGAACTTGCCTTCATTTTCTGTGGTCCCTAGTTGGTTTTTGTCTGTGCCATTGGGAATGGTCTTCCCCCTGTGAGAAAAAAAACACAAGAGAAAAATGACAAATAAATACTAGACAGCCTAAGGCTCTACTGTTTGCATATTATGCTTTAAAAAATGAGCCCTATATGATCTCACATGCGTGGCACTTGAAAAATGGCACTGTCCACTCCGGTGCCCTCCCCATCGTCACCCTCCAGGCCTCCATAGGCGTCTCCCACAAGACTCGGGGCTGACAGCACCACTGACCCTGAGACATCAGCCAGTCTGTGTCCTGGTCCTGAGGGTAGCAAGAGTGAGCTAATGGTGAAGAAATATCTTTCTATCTATCTTTCACTTTAACTATCCATACCTTTCTATCGACAAACTCAAAGGTCTGAATCGTGTTTTCACCACGCGTGCATGCACGTCTACAGAAACACTTCACACCCCCAGCTATCAGTCACTGACAGTGACGCTGTCTTCACACATAACTTTGACTGAGCATCACATAACAGCATATCAGGGGAGGAACCAATCAATGGATTTGACAGCTTGTCCTTTTAGCAGTGCAGTGCAGTGTTTAACCGTTTTAACTGATAGAGACCACACTTGCATTCCTTCATTAGAAAATAAATGAAGGTCACTTGGATTCATTTACCCATTCATTTAAAGTGAGACAACAATGTATTTCCACAGACTTAGGTATTTGTTCGTGGCCCCTTGCTGCTGTTGAGTCATGCTCGAGCCTATATTATGAAAAATTATGATTAGTTCAGGGAGTATGTAAGGTGTTTCTGTCTAGACTGAAGGGTGGATACATTCTTCTCCTTCACAGTGTCCACTCCCTCACAGTAAAACAGAGACAGATAGTATCGTTAAATTGTGTTTGAAACACAACATGACTTGATGAAATAGCTTGGAATTCTGTTTCTATAGCCATGAAAACTTAATTATTAGGGATGTACCGATTGGGAAATTTAGGGCCAATACCGATACTGATGTTTGAAATAACAATTTAGCCGATTGCCGATTCCAATGTTTGTTTCATGACTTCTTTTGATGTCAGACTACCACAATGCCAACATTTTCTCTAATGTTTGACAATGAAAACAAGTCAGTTTGTTCATCAGCTGATCAGTATTTAGATGAACTACACATCAGCATTAAGTTGATTTGGCTGAACAAATAAACGTCGGTTACTGACATCGGCTCATGCTACATTATTTGCCTATATGTGCCGATATATATCGGCAGATATCGGCCGTTACCGATGTTGAACCAATGCATTGGTGCATCCCTAATAATTATGTCAATAACAAGTAACATAAAAACATGCACACTGTCAGACAGAAACAATCTTAAATGTATACAAATCTTTACATGACATTTAAATTAGTTACCTCAATAGATTAACATTTGATTTAATGGCAGACTTCATTTTATTTCTATGTTTTTAGTTGATATTTTTTTATTGCATAATGGTTTATGAAGAAGTATTACAAGTATTTATCAGTATATTTTTCCTATGTTGCCTCACCTTCCCTCGACACTTGTTCCCCTCATGGTCAGCTGACCGCTTTACTCTCATTGGCCGGTGAATGCAGAGTGAGCCTCCTGTTGACTTTGACACCTCATGGTGCGTCTGTGTTTCCTGGTTTGATTTATGTCCCTTTTGTTTTAGGCCGAGGGTTTAGGAGAGGATTGGATAGGGGAAGGGGGGCCTGTGTGCCATACCTGTGTGAGTCTCTGTGTGTTTCCTTGTAACTCATATTAGGGTTCATTCATATGGCACAGACATGCACACACACAGAGGCTGCAGCATCACAAAGCCCTCAGTGGCCAGGGAACAGTAGCCAGGGAGGCGGCAACTGCATGCTTAAATAGCTCTGACTCAGGACAGACTTCTCTTAGAAGGGGATCACATAGTATTTCTTCATTTTGAGGACATCACACTAAACTATAAATTAACAGACATGGATATTGTTTATATGATGTTAATGTGGTTAAAGACATGGGAAGGATTGCCATCCCAGTTTGGTTTCTATACAGGGGTCGGAGGTCTCCACACTGGGGTTCTGTAGAAACCATATGCTTGGGATCGGCGCATGCACATTTCATGTAGAAACACAGGAATCTGGGCGGGGCTTTTGTTGTGGAATAATAATAAAATACACATGTATTTGTTAGTTTGTCAAAAGATTCACTTTTCTGCTGTGTTAATATGTCATGTTTATATATAAACTTTATGTCGTACTTAGAGATAGAGAACTAAATTGTGGATATAACATATATTGTTATAGAATATTTAGTGCACCAAATGTGCCAGATTATTTGAATTTAAAACTTAATTAAATTAGATTTTTAATTCAATTTAAGGTTAAGGCATATCTCAGATATTTGACTTTTCTTCTGACTTGGATTCTGTTCAGTCACTGTGTTAGTAAGATTGATCTATCTCCGTTGCAACAGGAATTACATTAAGATAAAAGATCAAAGCATTATTTGCGTGGACAGAAAAAAAACAAAACAAGACGAGTAAGCAAAGGTTAAAATGTTAAGGGGGTGAATAACATAGCGGTTGAGGTTATTATCAAACGATATCGACAAAGCTTGCATGCGCTGGAAAAAGGAGGCATGTCACAGGAAGTGTATCAAAGGTAGGGGCGGGATTTACTTGGTTGCAGGCGGGATTGTTGCACGGCAGCCTCGGCAGCAGCAATGGCTATCCCAGCATCCTCGAGGTGGGCCTGAGTGACGCTGCTTTTGCTTTGGCTTCGGGAGGGGCCGTGGGAGCGCAGTTGGCCGTCAGAGGAAGACTTGGAGCTGCCCGGGCTGCTGTGAGACTTTTCTAAAGGCAGCATCTGCATATCTGTAGGGAGATGAAATGAAGGGTTATGACTGCTAATAGGACAAATGAGAAAAGCTGAAGATGAAAACTATTCAAACTGCTAAAGTATTTGATTTTTTCTGCTCCAAAGCGGTCCTAATTATGCCTTGTAGCTGTTGACAAGCACATGCAGGGTAATTACAGCTGTCAAGATACGATTATCGTTGTTGTTTCTATGGCAACAGTCTCTTTCTCTGTGTCACAACTCAGTGACCACATTTTAAATCACAGATTTGTGTTACAAACAGAAACCTGCTAAGAATAAAAATGTGTGTTTCGTGATCCAGACCATGCAACAACTTCATACAAATGATAGCATCAAGGATAACTAGTAGATAACGGGCTAAAAAAACAGATTTAGGTTACTATCACTTTACCTTTGGCTGGATCAGGAAAGATTCCGTGGCTTCTACTCTTGATTACAGAGTTTTTAGGTGAATCATGACTCCCATCTCCAAGTCCTGATCCTTGACTCTGTCCTGTGCCATAGCCATGTCCCATCCCAGGCCCTGATATGTGGCCTTGGCCTTGGCCTTGGCCATATCCCTGACCCTGACCAGATCCAGAGCCTGGTGGGCCTTGTGCAGCAGTGTGTGCCCTGCTGTGCTCAATGCTCTCACTCTGCTCCATCAGAGGCAACCAGCGGGGCGTATTGTCTAGCTGGGCCGTGTTCGACAAGTCAATCAACACCTAGAATGCAATCAACATGTACAGCAGCATTGATAGAAGGAAAATCATAACTTTGAAAGCAAGCCCAACACAAATGTTCTACTACAACACAAAATAAATAGCACTGCACACAATACAAGCTTGAGGCATAAAGTAATGTTTGGTTTCAGAGCATTTGGGAGAAGAAAGCTGAGGTTTTTTCCTTTCTTTTAAAAAAGCTGGTCATTTCAAAATATAAAGCAGTAGAAAACGTTTATGGGAGGTAGAATACAAAATGAATTTGACATTTTCAGACATGGCATTCAGATTTCGAAAAGCACTCACTTCTCCGAGGAAGTCGTTGGAGGAGGATCTGTCATAGTCCCACACTGTGACCTCCAGCGTCTTTTTCTTTAACTGGATAGAGTGAGTGGAAAAGAGGAGAGAGAAGGCAAAGATTATGATGACAGATCTTGTATGTGTGTAGCTAGAGAAGTGTGTGTGTGTGTTTGTGTGCAGATGGGTGGAGGAAGCGTGACAGAATGGTGTTCAGGCATACTGTACGTGCAGTGCATGAATGAATGCACACCCACAGCAGGAGGGTAATTCACTGTAACCACTGAGAGAGTAAGGAGTTACATTAAATGTCTTTCCTTTATGTGTTCATACATGTGAAAAAAAATACCTGTGAATGTGTACGTGTGTGTGTGTGTGTGTGTGTGTGTGTGTGTGTGTGTGTGTGTGTGTGTGTGTGTGTGTGTGTGTGTGTGTGTGTGTGTGTGTGTGTGTGTGTGTGTGTGTGTGTGTGTGTGTGTGTGTGTGTGTGTGTGTGTGTGGGAGAAGATGTAAACATATCTCATGGGGGGAGTGGGCAATGATGCAACATTTTTAAATGTTGCTCCAGTGATGAGATGTGATTTAACCAGCAGATCCAAATAATCCCCTGTCTCCATAGAGGGCTTCTAAAGTCTGACCACCAAAGCTACCACATCTGCACTCAACCCTTACAGCGGTAATTACTGTCTGGGTGCCGTCTCTGTCACTCACAACACATACTTCTAGGGAACTCAAACCCCCAAGAATAAAAACACATGTCCAGACACACAGCAACACAATGGCAGACTGGTAGGCACAAGTTTCTAACGCTCTTTTTAGGTTCAAATAATACAAATTCAGGCTGTCTGTGTTGAGCAGAAATGATGGTGGTTAAAATTGAGTTTCGGGAGTGCTGATAAGAGGCTGCACAGGGATGCTAAAAGCAGCCCCAGGGATAAGGCATGAGGACAGAATCCGAACAAGAGTATAAGACGTAAACTTCACCCAAAATGGCTCACAGCACAAACAGTAATTGCACAAGTAAGACAGGGTGAAAGTGTGTGTGTGTGCACCTGCATTCGTATGTGTGATGTCGCCCTGCACAGTACCTGCTCCAGATGGATGTTCTTGTAGATGACGGTCTGGTTCCACTCAGGGTTCAGAGTCCTCTGTGCATACTTGGTCCTTCTCTTGTTATCAGCACTGATAAGTTATGAAATTCAAAATGATTTATCAGTAAGAAAGCAAAATTTCTCTTCAGTGCTTGACTCCATGGCAAACATTCACCAAACATGTCATACTCAACAAATGTAGACTGAGTAGATGCTTTTATAATAGGCAACCTCCTGTTTTGGAGACTCCAGACAAAAATTTGAATGTAGATGTTTACTTAACTGACAATATGTTTTTTTTTTTTTTTTTTTTTTACAAATTAACAAATCTGTTCAGAGATAAAATCAGAGGAGAGTCAAAATTGAGAGGCATGGAGAGAAAAAGGCAATGACAGGACTGTTTTTAACACCATGAACTACAGCAGATAATTGGACAAACAACAAAGGCCACAACAGAAGGATGGAGCACTGCTTTGGAGGAGACGTCATTTACAGAAAGGAAAAAATAATAACACTAACAAAAAAAAAAAGCAAAGATCAGCACCACACTACCTTGCATTCTGGACAACCATGACTTGGCTGAGGGAGTCCAGAAGAGGAAGAGGAGGGCAGATATCACAAACAAGAAAAGCAAAAACACAAAAAACAGTCAGAGAAGCCCAGAAGAGCTCAAAGTAACGGCAGTAAAGGATAGAGAGCTGAGGCAATCCATATTCTTCCCTTCGTGTATCGTTGTTTTTTGTGTGATGCAAGACCTCAAAAAATCCTCGCTCATGGTTGAATGACTAATTCAGAAATGTTGTTGTGGCACTATAGCTGTGCACTGTACTCCTAACGTCAAATAAATTCATTTCAAAATGCTCATATGACAGCAAGAAGCAAAAGTGCTTTCCGAGCTTTCACTTCTAACCTATATAGCTTGTAGGTAGAGAAGCTTTATAATCTCATAAACAGGTCTGATGGGGTTATTATCTAAGAGCAGATACTGTTGTAGAGAAGATAAAGGCTGTATCGATCCTTTCTCCTGCTATTCACGGGCTCCTGGGACTATGGGGGAGCAAACAGGATATGAGGAGGAAGCTGCGGACATAGATCTAGGGGACGACATTAAAATACTACAGGGGAGCGCGTGTAAATTCATCATTGCGTATGGTTTTAACAATGTCGTTGGAAAAAATTTGGTAATTTTGCAGTGTACCAAAGTATCCTGTCATGGCTCTGTTTTAAATATAAAACACCCAACCACTGACTCAGCAATTTGACCAATTTGAATCCAATTACACTATAGTCTACGAATGAGTGCCTCATATCATCATGTCCAGTCTCATTCTCTCATACAAACTACATGTAGTTAGTCAGTTCCATACAGCACAGCACACTCAATACAAAGTCAGAAAGAAATAGGGGGAGAGGGACAGAGACAGACACAGAAACAGAAAGGCAGACACAGACCAGACATTCATTGGAACTTAAACACTCTCAAAACTCACCCTCTCCCAGGTAAGAGGTAGACCTTTACAAAGGGATCAGAGTAGCTGTCGTTGTCCCTCTGGGCCAGGTTTCTAGCCTGCAGGACGTGGACGATCAGGTTTCCGAGGTTCCTGTCATAGTTGATCTGGAGCTGAAAAGAAAAAAAATAAAGCAAAAGCTGTGAGTGTAATACTGAGAAAAAACTTAGAAATGAATGATCTAGTACTTTTGTAAGTGTTTTCCTACCTGAATCTCCCCAGTGATTGGGTGTGGGGTCCTAATCGAATCAGTTTGCTGCGAAACAATTGGGGGAAGTTCTTACAATGACAGTTTTTTTATGGTCATAGAGGCAGAAAGAAAACTTGAACAGGTCTGATCAAAAAAGAAAATGTCTTGTCAGTTGCTATCAGCAGTTACATTGTGATTACGTTGCAGTAATTGGTTCTATGACTTAGCTCTCAAAATAAACAGCATATTGTCAGCTCACTGATGAATAGTCTTTGTAGAAGAGATGAAGAGTAAAGATGCCTAATTGGATCTATAAGCCTCAGGAGAGATTTGACCATCTGAACCATGCTATCGACTTGAAAAGTCCTCCAGTGAAGTCCGCTAGATCAATTATTTGAGCTACTTCCAGAAATAAGTTTTTTCCATTACAGTTTAGGTGCTGTCTGCTAAACAAATATATTGGTTTTGTCCTCTTTATTTAGCTTGTTATGCTAGGTTGTTATCACCAGATGTGATTTTTGATGCATTTTTATCCCATTTCAGGTGTAATGGACACCCAGGGTCATGCGCAGTACCACACTATTTTCTTGTTCTACTATAATTGGCCTGTCTTCCTGATTGAACACAGGAACACACCATTTGACCTTCATATACAACCTGCCCTTTGTACTGTTCTATGATGTAACACTAATGGAGAAGCATGATGCATCACACAGAGTTCCACAGGCTGTGGCTTCAGAGATAGATCCATACTCTCATGTATTGAGACCAGATTTTCTATTTTACTAAATGTAAAGCTGTGGCGATATGTACCAGTTGTTTGCAAATGCAAATATCCCGACACTGTGACAACGAAAGGGTGTTTCCGAGGCGTGCTAGCAAAAACTATGCTAGAAAGTCAAATTCACTACCTTTTGCCGTTGTTTCTTGTTTATGGCCGGGGATGCAGGCTGGCCAGGGCTCGGTACACCGCTTGAGGCTGCAGATCCAGTACCTGAGTGGAGGAGGGCAGAGCGCTCTAGTGCAGAGAGGACCCCCAAGCCTCCAGACCCAACACCAGGAGCCTGCTGCTGGGACACCTTCTGCAGCTCTGCAGCTAACTGCTTAGGATCCACTCCAGGTGAACGCTGCCCACCTACTAAGACACATAGGTATAGTGATGCAGATTGCATTTATGTGAAATAAGTACACAGATACATGCATGCATGCAGACATATCAACAAAATCCTTGTACATACCAGCCTTAAGCTGGACATGGTGCTCCAGGGCTTGTGGGTGCTCAGGGTCAGACAGCATGTTAAGGTCACTGTTTGGATCCATACAGGAAATTTATGATGGAATATCATCCAGTGTAACTAAGCAGTAATCATTCATAGTGATATTTGTCGGATAAAGGGGTGTGCAATGAAGAGAAGGGAAGGGAGGGAGGAGACAGGCTGTACATGGGTGCAATGTTACCATATTGCGACTAAACATGTGGGAGTTTCAGTGGGATAGAGGGGTAAATGGTGACAGATGCAACTCACAGTCTCACACAGAGCTCCGCCTCTGCACATGGCTGGCCCACGATGCTCTGCACCTCTTCATAAGTCTTTCCTGTCAGAGTGATTCCGTTCCACTCTAACACCTGCATTCCTGTGGTGAGATAAAAGGTAAGCGGCAGGTTCAAAAGGGTGTTATCAATTCCCAGACAATATGCTACAGCCTGTGGCAAGGCATTTCCCTTTATCTCAGCATGAGAAACGAAAATCCATCTGCCTACATGCTCACAGAGCAGATGTGATATTTCAATTTGTAGTACACCCAGTGGATAAGTTAAATCATTTAATTTTCAATAAGGTTTTTGTCTTGCCATCTCTTCATGCTACCATTTAGAGCGGCAACATGAAAACTAGAGTAAGCACTCAATCTTGTTTTCACACAAAGAATTCAACCAAAGAATGGCACCACAGAGGTAGAGGTGAGACAATGCATCCAACAAATGTTGTATGAAAACCTTTATGTTATCGAGAAAAATACATTAAAAAACAGACACACAGCAAACTCAAACATGCAAGGCCAGAGCTGTGTGAGGCCTCACTTACAGGACTGAAACCTGGTCTTTTACATAAAAAACCAGCAACAGTGACTACGTTTACATACACACCATATTCCTGTATTAATCAGAATAATGACAATATTCTGATTGCGTAGGAATCATGTAAACACCTTATTCCAATTGCCATAACCCGGTTAAGCTCATTTTCCGATTATTAAAAACCTGAATAAGACCCCTGGCATATGCCTGTATCAACCCGAATATTGGGTCATGTAAACGCGTTAGATAGATAGATAGATAGATAGATAGATAGATAGATAGATAGATAGATAGATAGATAGATAGATAGATAGATAGATAGATAGATGTACTTTATTGATCCCAAACTGGGAAATTGTGGAAAGTTAGTCGGAATATGCTCCTGAATATGCTACTTCAAGGATTTGTTTACGCCCCTAGATGACGTCTTGTCATGACGCTACTACTGCTACTACTACTACTACTACTACGGTTTATTAGGAATATGCTGATTAACATGTAAAAGGGGAATATTCCAGTAGCTCAGCACTCTGCGGAGCATGTAAACACCTTTTTCGGAATATTGCCTTAACCAGAATATGGACCTTAATAGGAAAATGGTGTGCTTGTAAACGTAGTCAATGACATAAAGGCTTGAATTAGTTCCTCAGTATGCATCTGCAAGAGCCAGTGCTTATTCAGATGATTCCCCCCTGCTCTCTATATAACTCACTGCATCCTCCCCCACTTAATTTCTTCATGCACCTAAAGGCATGTTCCGCTGCCATTGTCCTTTAGTGGAGCATATACATCGCATGACATTTGCGTAATTATTACTTTATTATTCAGCATACACTGTTAGTAAACACTGCCTGACCAACCCTGTTATATAATACAACACTTTAGATCTCATTTGCTTGTAAAGGAAATAAAATGGAATACATCAGTCCAAGAGCAAATACATAAGCTCATCTGCCCTTCACCCCCTCCCTTCTGCAACAGTGAAGCCATTGCGGCCCCTTTGGTGGGTTTCCAATTGAAGAGAGAAACTAGAAGCAGATACAGTAAGCCCTAAAATATCAAACTGCGTGAATTGCCATGAATTATCTGCCTCTTGAAATAATGAACATTAGGAGATTAATCGTATAAGAACTCTAATAAACTAAAATCTATTTAAGTAGGTAATTTTTCACAGTAATGAGACTAATTATTGTGTATATGTTTGTCTGTGCCTGGTGCTGTGTATTTGTGTGTCTATAGCGATGCTAAATATAACCTAATGACTAACACAGCTCAGTGCTGGGCAGGGTTGGCTGACAGGATTTTTTTTGTGTGTGTTGGATGTGATGTGCTGCGAAGAGACATGGCAGACCACAACACAGAAGGCTACAGCAGCAGCTCTCTTCTCCATCTGGAATTCAGTGATTCATGCAGGGATTTTTAGTGAATAGCTTACATTGCTCTTCAAGAGTTATAATGTTTTTCTTTTAAATCAGTTTACAGCTTTAATCTCTCAGGCCTTAAAAATGGTGTACCATGTACTGTATCACACCAAGCAAAGTCAAATCAAAGCAGCTCTTTTACCTTGATTTGAAAAGCTCATGTTTTCTCATGGAATGAGAGAATAATGAAGCTTTTTCCTTACAACTCCCAACAAAGGAACTAAGCAAATTCAAATAAATAAGATAATGCTAACGTTCAAAATAAAACTTAAAGATTCCCCACTAGAATACATATTTATACCACCTCCTTTTCTCATTCTCCTCTTACCCTCTACAACTTTTCCTGTTTGTTCTGCCGCTCCACCGGGGATGACCTTGGCGATGTAAGCTCCAATCTCTCCTCTGCTCCCCGGAATCAGCTTCCCACCTACCACACGGATCCCAAGTCCATTCCCTGAGAGAAATGTAAACATACAAGTAACTATAACAAAACTGCGATACAACATATTCTCGCGCATCATTTTTGTGAAATACTTAATGTATGCATTATACCAGACACACTGGTGTCCTTCAGGTCTCTCTTAAGCTTGAAGCCAGTGTGAGGGAAGGCATAGGGGACCAGTTTCATCTGAGAGAGATTTTTAAGAAATAACAGCATGAGGGAAATGGGTTTCCTTACAGAAAAAAAAATCACATTCATAAAGTAAAAATGTATGCAAGGAAAGAGCACAGTGTGAAGTTGAATGCTGTTAGCTTGGACCTCACCTGTCTTCTGTCTGACATGCTCCCGCTCTGCGGATGTCCTTCTCTTGGCTTGTCAAACCAATCTGTGTCCTCGTTCCTTAGATGGTAGGCTGAGCAGGGAGAGGAAGTGGTTAAAAGGTATGTACACAAAAACACACTCCAACGGTAGCTTCCAGCTTTCAAGCAAAGAACTGTGTTTCACATGTGGCAATGACAACTTGGGGAAGGACAAGCTTCTAATACGCATCACAACATTTGTCTCATCTCAGTCTACTTGAATGCAGTACAGATCTCTGATCAGACTGGATAGGTGAAAACAAAGAAGTATGAACATTGTTCAACACTATCCGATCAAATGATCACTGCAAACACTGAATGAGGGATGAAAACATTTTGAGAGCATTTAAGGTTAGGCATGCTTTGATACCATGCAATGCTCCCCGTCTTGGTGTGAGGGCTCTTTTAGGCCAGATTTGAAATGTTGCTTTACATACAATATTTCAGCTGAAAGAAGCCCTGGGAAATCAAGTATTGAGATATAGAATACTTTCATTCCAAACAGTGTGGGTTGGAGTTGTCCCATTGATGATTACTTACATACAAAAGCTAATCAACCTTATTTATAGATGTATTCCTTACACAAATTTGTGTACTGTAAAAACAATTTCTGATACAATTATTTCAGAAATGAAGGGGGGAAATATGCATGATATCTAAATCCTTATCTTTCATTTAAGCTAATGGTATGCCATCAAAACATATAACTGTAATGTATTACTTTACTATGTTGAGGTATTTATAAAGTACTATAAGAGCAGTATAACTAAATAACTAAAAACTTACCATATACCCTTTCAATATGGTATATTACCCCTTGAAGATATTAGCTGTCTTGTACCACATTACAGTATCATTATTGCACACCCTGAACATCTTGTATATCTCTACTAAAAAGACCTTAAAGAGCCATGATAAGAATGCTGGTTTGTTAGGAATGTCCTGCATTTGAATTTGAGTCATTACTTGCTGTTAAATATTAAATATTGTCACTATAGGGATATAATGTGTATAGTTCTCTAAGGAGATGCACCGAAAATGATGAAGAGAAAATGCCCAATGATCCTTTATGCTGAAGGTAAATGTTGCCTTTTATCTACCTGTATTAGAATAGGAAGCACTGATCACTTTTTAACATTACCAGAGTTGTATGATCTAGAATGATTGCATTAATAACATCGGCAACATCGACCTTCAGAATACTATAAAATGCCTTTACATATATACACTGGATAGCAATTACAATATATTTTTGTGGAAACAATTGTGTATGATCACTCAATATACAGGAGATAGCAAAAGTGCATGAACATGAATATTGGATATGGGCCTGATATGTTTACAGAACCACTGTGATGTGCAGTCATTCCAGAATGATGTATTTTGAGCTCACTTCTATAGGATACATAAGGCCCAGTGTCCACCTAGCGTTTTTTCCGGGCAGAAAAGTGCTGGCTGTGCGCTCGGGAGTGTTTGCATGAAGCGTTTGTTCGCTGAGATGAAAAGCGCTGCACGTTTGTCCTGTCTCTATGACAACAGTGTGTTGACAACAGCCGCTGTATAACCGACACGGCTCCGTCACTTTTTACTGCATGTTTTATATTTGAGATTGTTTTTTACCCCAGCAGACATGGAGCAAAGAGGATGCGGGTACAAGATACGATCAGCAGGAGGCTAAAATACGGGGAATATCATACATTTTGAAAAGAGCGCTGGTGAAGTCAACAGCGCCTGTCTGAAAAGTTGAAAGATTTTCAACTTGAGCGCTCGGAGCGGCCGAACAACAGAAGCCAGAGTGCTTGTTAAAAAGACGCTGGGCGGCGAACGCTGTCTACCCATTGAAAACAACTGAAAAAAGACGCTGGCACTGATAAAAAAAAAACGCTAGGTGGACACGGGGCCTAACATATTTCCAGTGCCACTGAGATGAGGTTCATTCCGGAATGAATCTGACATGTCAACTACTCAAGTTTGGCTAAATGACATGTTTTGTCCATGAGTCTGGTATGTTTACAAATCAACCAGAAAAGTGCATCATTCAGGACCATGATATGCAGAATGGAGGCATACAGTCTCTGTTGTAGCTTCATGGAAGTTGGGATGCTGTCTCACCTTCTATATTCCAGTTTGGGCCTCCAGCTGTGGTACAAAGTTGTATGTTTTTTTTCAGAAATGCATTCAACCAAGGTTCATAAACAGACTTAAGGAGTTGTGCTAAGATCAGAACTATTGTGAGAATACTACAGCACATGCACTTAAAGCACTTAGTCAATATAAGATGCATGCTTGAAATTACTGCACAACTGACATTACTAGCCTCAGAAGGTTTTCAAATTTAAGAAGAAGCAATGTGTAAAACATTTAAATACATTTTAGGGGAAAGGCCAACAATAACTTAATGTAAAATTGAGACGTATTAGTAACAGGAAAGTGAGGGGTTTTAACTAATACTGTAAAATACTCTACCGTGTCTGATACTTTCATGAAAGATTCTGGCATCATCTCTGTTCAAAGCCAGCATGGACTCACTTAGTGCTGTAATCAAGGCAGATGGAGACTTTCACATGGGGTCAGGATAAATATTTTCTTAGAATTTAACTATGCTCTTCCTCAGTAAATGGTATAGAAACAAACCTGACAAACTTTGCGAAACGTAAATGTTAAGTGTAATGCATTTTTCAACTTTTCTTATAGACAATATGGATGATATGAATCCCTTTTTCAACTAATCAGGTTGCTTGCAACAGCACTGTTATTTTATTGTTCGCAGCGTCTAAGTTTCAAAGAAGTGCATAACATACTGTATCAAAATAAATGTTAAAAATAAAGAACTAATATCTACAGAGATTCATTTAGCAAACGTAATGGAACACTACCAATCCCACACTTAAAGATATGGGAATAGTTCATGTCAATTACTGGGGAACATGGACAACTCACAACTCACATAGCCATTAGACATGCAAAACAGCAACCGACAAGCATAAAACATACACTTTATTCAGATGGAAATGAAGAATGTATTGCACGACATGCATGGATGCAGAGTTAGATACAAATAGAAAATTAAAGATAAAAAGTAACAAAAACATACACCTAACATAAATGAGCCAATGATACGATGCTAAAAGCAATTTTACATATTTGCATAGAAGTCCTCAGAAGAAAGTAATTGTTTTTTGCAGAATGGGTTCACAACGAAAGAAAAAACTCTTTGAATTGGTACGTGTGATACTGGCTTACAAAGAGCTAGAGAGAAGAAGCTACACAAAGTGATTTCCTTGACCATGACTGCATAAAACTGCAAAATATCCAGACCACCATGATTCAGAAGTATATATTTAAAGTTACTGCAGCTTATTCTTTATTTAGGGATTATAAAAGGGTGACTTAAAACATAAATATACTTATATTTGAGCCACCTGCAAAGTAGGAGCAATAAAGAAGACAAGCAAAAAAACCAAAAAAAACAAAGAGGGAATCCCAAGACACTCCTTTCTGTATCTTGTACAAATATGTTATTGCAGATTTCAGATGATTTGGACTTTTTTTGACTAAACATTATGAATGTTCTTGATTACTTTAAATTGTATGCAGGACTCATGGTAGTGTATATAAACAAGGACATCATTAAATTCTACATTGTGAGAACTTATCATAATGTTTCTTTATTAACAATGACCTACATTTTTTTCATTCAGATGTTTTCATCATACAAAGCTTGAACTTTTTTATTAGTTGTATTAACTTTTATAGGTATCTTACTTTAAAAGAAGATTATTCAGCCCAGTGAGTAAGTTTCTCAATTATTTCTCATGTCTGCCATTATGTGCCACCACTACCTCTCTGAACATGAATTTTTTTGCAGGCTTGAATTTGTAATAACTGTGTAATATCGTCCATGCATTTACTGAATGTGCCAGGTGTACATACTTTTTAAAGATGGTTTTAAAATGTGTTTTTCTAAGATTTAAATAAAGTTAGGCATTTTACTAAAACAAGTCAGCCACAATATGGGGTAAAAATTGAACTGTGGAGAATTAAAGGCATGGCAAAAAAAGACAAAGCATGCTAGTGAACTCAGAGATCAAACATGGATAGAGCTGCTAAGTCACATACATAAGCTCAGGCTGAGAGTATTATGTATCAGTGAGTAATGTATTCAAAATAAAAGAAGTAGCATGCAAACATGTACATGACCTTTACTGTTAAAGGTGGAAATTTAGTAATGCACAATCAACAACAATTATCTGGAGAACGGAATTGAGAAAAAAACACTTATGCACAAAGTCAGTAGGATGACTCAGCATTAGCATGCATGATAAGAAGGTCCAAACAATTGAGTTGCTGCAACAGTCTTAGGTTCCATTTACCTTCACTGTCAGACATTGCACCTTGCAAGTCATCCATGATGAATGCGATATCTCGATCATAGCCTTTTGTCCGAGACTCCTCCCTCATATGTTGCTGTACCTCTGGCAGGGAATGACTGGACCCAAATTGGTCCCTGGAATCAGCTGAGATTGGTGGTAGAGGTCCAGCAGAGGCTCTAGCCATGCCCATAGGCTGTCCCACTGGACTCAGGGGGCTCTCCTCTTCAGAGTTCTGAGCAACAATGGGGATACGGCCCCGGCTTTGGCTGATAGGTAAACTGGTTGGTTTTGCTCTGGCCACCCCAGGTGCAAATGCTGCATCCAGGACCTCCCCTTCTGTTTTAAGTCGAAGTGAAGAGCTAGATAAGTCCCTTTTGATAGATAGATCCAAACCATAAACTGAAGAGGGGCGGGAGGATGGGCGAGATGAGGGTCTTGAACGGGATCCACTTGGGTAGGTCCCATCATCCTGGGCTGTTGCCCTGATAGCGGATCCCAGCCCAAGGGACTGCCCAAGATTAAGAGAACCTGCTAGATTGGCCCCCAAAGAGGAGCCCAAATATTTTTGCTGCTCAGACAAGTTTTTTCTTATCCCAAATGTAATCTCATCCTGAAGCAACCTTGCCGTAGCTGCTAGATTTGTTACAGAGGATGCCCCAGATCCCATGTAGTTGCCAAAGTCAGGCTCAAGGTCCCTACTCTCCTGAATTGGGGAAAACTTAGTGATGGCCTTTGGGTCTATCAGGGCCTTTTTGTTCTTCATCTGTTTCTGGTAAAGCACAGCTGCTGGGAGTTGTTTTGCAGCCTGTTTTTCAAGGGTTAGCCTGCCAATGCTATATTTTTCGCCTTTAGGAAAATGGCGGAAACTATCACTGGGGAGATACTGGGGCAGGCCAAGGCCTGTTAAGTGTTCTAGTCCCTCGGTTCCACGCCTGAACTCCTGTTTTATTTGCTGCTTAAGTAGCTTCAGCTCATAAGGCTCCTCCATAGTGTCATCTTCGCCTTTACCGTAACCCTGAAGCCGAGATGAGCCTAAAAAATCTGCCACCTGTAAGGGAAAAATAATATGCAATACATTAAAGGAGATCTATTATGTTGATCCATATTTAACTACATACAGTTTATGCTGTTGGATGACCATACTAAACCTTGGCAACGTTTTTTAAAACACAAGATACACAGTTTTTGGCGTAATCTCCTTACATGGTTTCCTGCCGCTCTAAACAAAATGTACAAGAACTTTGTAAGACTTGGCCAGAACCTGATGTCAGGTTCTGCCGACATATAAGAGCAAAGCATGGAGCAAAGTTGTAGGACATGCCCACCCTGGCAGCTCTTTCAAGAACACGCCCACCCGGAAGCTCACTCAATTTTTCCTGCGACTGCATACAGAGCTGGCCAATCTGAGGAAAGTGGGCATGTGGGGAGGGGGGCCTTAAAGAGACAGCAGCTGAAATTAATCATTTCAGGCAGATGCTGAAATTAGGGATATTACTGACGCTAGTATAAAATAAATAATGAGGTTTTTGAGCTACACATCTTGCAACGCTACTCAATATGCGTCTCAGACTGACATGTGGGGAAAGTGAGTAATTGATCTCCTTTAAGTGTCTCTCAACAGTAGTGTAAATTTAACTTGCAAAATAACGTAACATAATGTATTTTATGTCTCTAACAATTATATTGTATAGTTGAACAGTAGCATGTATATATTACTGACCTAACTGATCTTTGATTGATTTTGTTTACATTTGCTTTTGACTAGTGTGTTGTGAGGGTGTCTGATGTAATCAGTCCCTTGCATTTTTGTGTCTGTATTTATATGCCAAGCGCTCAAATGCTTAACATTAAGGAACATATAACTGCTCTTTATATAAATCAGCTTTTTTATACCACAATTTTATTTTATTTTGCCTTTAACAACCCTTAAAATTGGTATCATAGAGATTAAAAAACAGTGTGGTAATGCTCTTAAGTTCATTTTTTTACAAAGGACGTGAAATTGTTAAGGAGATGAGAAAGGTAAAGGTATTAGATATTGTAATGGAAAAATATTTACCTCTGCTGTGCGCCTGACTTCTGCTGCCCTTAGGAGCCTGTCTGCCTTAGCCAGCTCCTTATCAGGCAGGCTGAATCCAGAACCTAAGCCACTGTTGCTTAGCCCTGTTGAGGTCTTAGTGAGCTCCCCTATATCTTCTATAAGTACATAGTTCCTGTTATTGTGGTGGTCAATATCGGCATAAAAGGAATCAGCAGAAATGCTAGACATGGGACTTGAGGCCATGCTCCTCTCCTCTATCCCCAGTCTCAAGTCCAAGCTTCCATACTTTCCTCCAAGGTGAGCCACCCCATAGCCACTTTCTGTAGAGGTTGGCACAATGAGAAGAGGCTGGTTGCGCATCCCTTCGTAATTGGTGGTCATCTTGGGCTCTAAATCAGACAGACTGGATTGTCGCTGCTTTCCCTGCTGCAAAAGCAGAGCATGTTGGTAACTGCTTTGCTGTGTCTGGGCATGGGTAAGTGAAAGAGTTGGGTAAGGAGACCCCTGTTGGTGGTAAAGGGACTGTTGCTGGTACATATTCTGTTGGGTGTAGTGGCTGGTGGTTTGGGTCTGGGGAACATACTGGGCATAGTGAGAGTAGGGACTAGTTAGTGTGTTATACTGAGAATCAGCTTCTGTTTGAGGGGGGACAAATTGGTCAAACTCTGATTGGGGTGCTGTCCTTGGCCTCTCCAGGCCATCACCCCTGGCCTCTCTGATGTTGCTAACCTCACTGTCTGACATGTAGTCTCTTTCCTCTGCCACCCCCTGAAGATAGGCCCGCTCTCTCTTCTCTCGTTCTTTCAGCAAGGCTTCCTTACGCCGGTTGATACCCATCTCCAGGTATCTATAGCAATAAGAAAATAAGTAGATTGATCTTAAAACTTTAGCAATAACAGTTCAAAGAGGCAAGTAACATTCTGTGTTCTCACACATTAGTACCTTACTATGTGTGAATGTGGAGAGGTCTCACTGAGTGATGTCAAGGAAGCCTTTTAGCCCATAAGCTACCAGGGTAAAAAGGGAATCATGCAGATGAATTAGGAATAATGATTGGGTGATAGGGAGGCTGGCAAAACAATTCATGACATATTCATTGGATGCTATCGATAATAGTTAATGAATTGATGTCAAAAGGGATGTAAAAGTGGAAGCTTTTCCTGACATCTATTGCATCTCACCGTAGCTTGGCGTCAATCTCTTTTTCCTCTTCATCAAGCTCAGCCTGTTTCTTGCGAAGTTTGTAAGATTCTCTCTCCACCAGATCAAGCTCCTTGTCAATGTCCTGCAGGATCTTTGCCCGGGCTATCGTTGTACTGCGGGCAAGACGCCGACGAGCAGAGTTGGTGCTGTAGCCTGACCGTCCTGCCATAGAGTCATCATCGGGAGGGGGGTCTGGTAGTGTCCGCTTTACCTTCTTACCTGTACCAGAGGGAGAGCCTCGGCCCTAGAAAAAACAAACAAACAAAGAAATACAGTTCTCAGTTATTAAAAGAAATTCAGCATAATTGCTTTAAATATTGGTAAGATAGTAATTAATTCCATTCTGCTTACAGAATAGCTGTCTGCATAGTATCCACCCATCCTGTCTTCTGTAGAAGGACTTAGGGATTTAGGATCAGACAGAGATTTCTGACCAGCCTTTAATATCCTAGGGCCGGAGGAAAATCTGGTGGGGTCAGCAGTCAACATTCTTTGCCCTCCAAGTGACTTTTCTGGAGACATGGGGGAAACTTGGTTGTAGAAGACTTTGGACTTTGAGGGAAGATCAGCTGTTAGATGAGTGCTGTAGGCCACTTCAATTGGTGTGTGCCTTCTGTCTGAATCTGTCTGACAGCTCAGACTGCCACCTCTCTGAGAGTTCTCAGGAGCTGATATATGCTTGACAATTTCCACTTTTGTGTCCATTTGGACATTAGGTCGTTTGATAGTTCCAGAGTGGTCTGTCTGGACAGATATCTCTGCTACAGTCTGAATAGCAATGCTAGAGACCTTGGAGCCATGTTTCCCATCACTGCTGTGCTTTCGTGAGCGTCGCCTGGCTTTTGTAGGAGCATCCCATTCATCTTGATCCTCGTCATCAGTTTGGGCTGAGCTATCAACATTTCTCTTACTTTTCTTTCTTCTTCCAACATGCTGCTTCTCTGCTGAATCTTCATCATCTGTCTGCACTCCACTATCAATTATTTTTTTCCCTGTGTCCTGATCAGCTTGAAGCTTCTTAACTAAATTAAGATGGTCCTGACCTTCCTCAAACTGTCTCCGTAAGGAAAGAGTTACACACTCATCTTTGACAGGCCAGTATTGGCCACTGTCCCCAACCCCTGCATATTTAGCATCTAGAAGATTCCCTGTGGTTCCAGTACTACCATAGTGTTCATCTAGCTGGCGCTGGAGTTGCAGTTGGAGTTGTTGGATTTGTTGTAATTGCTCTTTCTGCTGGGCATAGGTCTCCTGCTGAGCCACCATGTGGGCATGATGCTCTTCCTCTTGTTGAAGAAGTAGCTGCTGTTTCAGAGCCTGTAGTTCCTCAAGCTCTCTTTGGACCATAAACTGCTCTTGTTCACGATATCGCTGAATCTCTTGCCTCTCCCATTCCAGCTCCTCAGCAAGACATAGCTGCTTAAGCTTCTCCAGCTCTAGAAACTCCCTCTCCATCTGATACTGGGCCATCTTAGTGTTGTCTAAACCAGGGAATATGGGGGAGGAGGCTAGGGCATCGAGAGAGGCTGCAATTGCTTCCAGGGTTGTGTCTGAGTACATATCTGGGTAGCCTGTTATGATGTCAGCCAAAGCAGTAGGAAGAAGCTCCTTGGGTAGTCCTGGGTCAAAAGCAATTATCTGTCCTGGGTCGGTACTAGGAATGAAACCATACGGATGTGGCAATGTCTGGTTCTGTGCTGTTGATGTAGGTGTTAAGGTAGTACTAAAGACGGAGCCTGGCTGAGTGGTAATTGCATATGTGGATGGGACTGGAGCAGCTACAGAAGAATAAACTATTCCATCGGAGGTTCTTAGAACACTATTTACACCAAATCCAGCTGAAGGGACCTGGGAGTATGGAGCTGTAGTCATCCCAGGGTAGCTTCCAGTAGCTTTGCTAGTGAAGTCAAGAGGTATACCTGCCATAATCAAATAAATATTTTTTTTATTTTTCATTACATTATAATGTTGAAAAAAAACATGTAAAGGTGTTGAAGGTGATTTGGATTTACAAAAGACTCCCGCTGCGCATGCATTTTGGCTAGCAAGATGCAAAACCAAAATATTGAGGGAGAACACGCAGGCACACGCATGCATCTGTATGAAGACAAAACAAAACAAAAAAAGCTTCTGTTAAAAATAAATTAAAGCATGCATATTGACCAACAAGGAAAATCAAACAATTAAAAAAAGCATGACAAAATAAACTTGTAAAAAATCAGTATGCAAATTAACAATAAAAATACTTTGCAAATGAAATTCACAAATATAATAAATTAGTTAAATACATGCCCATGATGCAAGCTTAGGGGATGGTAACAAAAGTACAGAAATGCCCCACTACTCACCGGCAGAAAGTTTTGCTGCAGTGAGGTCTATGGCGCCATTTTTGGATCCACTGAGATAATCATAGTCACTCTTGGGATCATAGGAGAACAGTCCCGCCTCTGTCAGGTTAGTCTCAGACATGGATGATTTTACACCATTCAATCCTTTGACACCATACTGTCCAGCATGATCATATTGGTAGTGGTCATCTCTGTAGCCAAAACGGTTGTCAGGCTGAGTTGTGACTGGGGGCTGTGTTCTGCAGCTTCCTGTAAATGGTAGCTTGTAAATGACATCACAGCAAACACTTCTTCTACCAGCTGTAAGGTCAACTGGAGTCCCATCATCCTCTACAACAGTAGTCACAACTCCTGGGCTTGTGCCAGACAAAGCTACCATAGCTTGCAAAGGCCTGTAGTTTGATAAATCCATGGCACCTGTGGCCTCTAGAGAAAGGAAGGGACCTCCATTGCTGATAGCTGCTTTTGCCGGAGATATAGGTTGCTTTCCTCCTGGGGAGACTCCAAAGGAAAGATTCATTGGTATTTCTTGAGCTGTAGATGCTACAGCACTGACTACAGTCTGCAAGGTCACAGGTCTGTATACAATCTGTGCTAATGGTTCAAATGGTTTGTATGTGGTGAGAGGTAGAGGTAATGACACAACAGGGCCTTGCAAATCAAGTGGTTTTTCTGCTGGTGTGTTGTTATATGAGGAAATCGTGGCTGTACATGTGACTATTGTTATGCTGTCAGTGACAACAGACAGTGTAGTTGCAGGTGTGATTTCTGCACTAAGATTCACTATCTCAGGCTGCACTGCTGTAATTTGACGCAAACTAGAGTCACTTGAAACAGACTGTCGACATGACTCAGGTGGTGTCAGGTCCATACCTTGTTCAGTCATCTTTAGTCCAACCTTCATGGTACGTAAATCAATAACATCCCCAGGGTAGATTATCTTCCCATTCTGTTTTGGCAGAGGTTGGACTTTAGCTATGTCTGGTTGTATGGTTATTGCTACACTTGGTGGAGGGGCCTGTGGGAGTCTTTCATGGACCACAGAAACAGTGGTCCTCTGGACCTCAGTGGTGACCACCTGAGTGACCAGGTTAGGTAGGCTTTCAGGAGGCTGGCCTGAGGTTGAAATTGAAGATGAATACATGTGGCTCATACTGGAGACCATTTTTTCTGATCCTCGAATCTCTTGGCTCTCGATAGACTCTTGTTGAATTTTAGTGATAGTGACTGGTGCCACAGATACGCCCTGTGGAATGTTTTGCGTGGTGGGCATTGAGGTTCTTCTTGTGTATGCCTCAGTGGTTATTATCTCGAGAGGGTGATCATACTCTGAAGGATAGTTTAATACCTGTGGTATTTGTTCTGTTGAAGGAATTCTGTAGGGGAACTGAACAGGATGACCATCAGTAGTAATATCTTTCTCAGCTGGCAAGTTTATGACCTGTGCCAATGGTAATATTGGCTGCATAGTTATGGATTCTCTTCTGGTGGCAGCAAAGTCCTCAGTTGTAACCACCTCTGTGGGTATTTGATATGCTGAGGGATAGGTAAACGTGTCACTTGAGGTGTATGAGGGCTGAACTATGGATGATATAGATGTCCTTCTCCGACTGGTGGTTTTCTCAGTTTTAATGACTCCGACTGGCATCTCAGCCAGAGGCTGCACCATTGGTGGTATTGAAGCCCTTCCTATATCAATATCCTCTGTTATAATTTCTGTGGGTGTCTCACGCTCAGGCTGCAAAGCTATGATCTCCAGAGGCACTGCTGAATGGGACATGATTGAGGAAGTATTTGCTCCATGGACCTGTGGCATGTAAGTATAAGAAGGTAATTCCGGTTGTACTACCATTTGTTGGATTTCTATCCCAAGAGGTAATGGTATGACTTGATTGACTGTAGGAGTGGTCATGTTAGCAACTGTAGTTTGTGGCATTATCTTAGCTATGTCTGGTGTTGGGGTAACTTCAGCTACTACATTTTGAGATTGCCGTATGGGAGGAACAGTTGCTACTGTTGGTATTCTTACAACAGTATCAGTTAAAATAACTTCTGGAGGTAATTCAAACTTTGAAGGGAGGGTCACAGCTTCAGCAACAAGATGGGGTTTCAGCTTAGATAGCTGCTCTGTAACTAAAGGCAGAACTCCTAGAGGCTGAACAGTTTGTGGTGCTTGAATTTCTGAAAAAGTGTCAATTATGTTTAAACCTGTTGGCAGTTCTTGCTCTTTGGAGTGGGTTGTCACTTCAGCTATCACATGTTGCTGTTGAACAGGAACTTGTTGTTTATGTTCTGGTACTGGGGATCTTATATGAACTATGTCAGTGACAATGACATCAGTAGGTATATCATGTTCCTTTTCTGGTATTTCAATTTGAGTTTCTTCTTGAGGGTAAAAAACAGTAGAGAGGACTGCAGCTTGTCTGTTTTGGGGAACAAGTGCATGTAATGGTACCTCAGGGTGGACTGGCACAGCAACAACTTCTGTCATAGGCTGTTGCTGCAAGGGAAGAGTTTGAATGGGGACTGCAGGAAATAATCCTACAGCTGAAACCTCAGTTGGAACTGTTATGACCTCTGAGGCTTTATTTTGATGCTGATCAACAAATGGTTTAGACCATGCTCCTGCTGTGGCTTGGATGAGTAATTGTTGAATAGGAACTTTTTGCTCTTGGGGCATTGTTATGTCCTCGGAGATCATCTTAGTTGGTTGAAGTTGCTGAGTAACTGATTGTTGTTCGACATATGGTTTCTTAATTGGAGCAGGCACACTTTGTAACTGAATAGGTGTATCATGACCTGATGCAAAAGATAGTGGTGGTTGCACATCAGAAGGTACAGAGTTTATCCTTGCTTTAACAGCTACTACCTCTAAGGGTGTCACTTGCTCTACTGCCACAATTTGAGCTGCGGGTATCGGTGGTTGATGCCTTACAGTGGGGACAGAGGCTCTTCTGACTGCAGCTTGTGCTGAAAATGCATCAGTTGGTGTTTTCTGCTCTAATGGTGTGGCACGTACCCCTGACACTTTAGCAGATGGGATGGAGCCACGTCTTACAGGTGCCTGGACTGTTATTCCCTCTGTTGGTGAACCAGGCTCAGATGGAAGGGTTATAACCACATAGGTTTGTAAACATTTCGCATGTCTGGGAGACAAGGGTGACTTGGGAGATGTTGCTCCCAGCTTTGACTCCACAGGGCGTGTGAGGCTGAGTGACAGAGCATTTGGAGGTTCTTTAGTCCTGGGCAGTGTTGCAGCTTTAGGAACCACATGATGAGGTGGCTTGACACTCTCTCCTGGTTTATGGCTGAAAACCAGTCCAGCTGGAATTGATATAGGCTTTGGTGGTATGGGTGGAGGAGGCTTGGTGGTTTGACTAGGGCCTGATGTAACAGAAACTTGTGGCACTGTTGCTGTAGCAATTGTCATAACAGCAGAAATTGGTGGCTTTGGATAAACAGTTGGCTTGGGTAAAGTGCTGGGAGCTGGTGGAGGTGTTTCTGCTACTGGTATTTCTACTGTGTCTACAACTTTTGGAATAGGTTTAGGTGGAAGTTGTGGAGCTGAAGTAGACACTTTACAGGCTAGTGAAGCTGAATCTATACTGGGTATATTTTGGGCAGGTTGTGTGGTTTTTTGACTAGTTTGTGGAATAGAAGGAGTGAAAGGTGTTGGCCCTGTGCTAGCTATGGCCTGTGGGATTTGTCTGAGCAGAGATAAGTTTTCCCCACTGGGCACTATAAAGACTACATGCCCTTGTCTTGTTTGGGTAAATAATTGAGGTACAGCCATATTATCTGGCTGTATGTCATCCATTCTTGGTTGTATGTCCACAACAACTGACTGCATTGGCTGACTAGATACTGTAGCTCCCATAGCTAAGGTGGTGGTCATAGTAGGGGTGGCATGCTGAACTGCCCTAACAAGTGGCAACTCTGATGTAGGCTCAGCTAATGACACTGAAGTAGACCGAGGGGGAGGTGGGGGTGGGACCTTCTTTTTTATTATAGTAGTTGATGCTGCAGCTGACCCGGGCCCCTGAGTTGTTTGAGTGGGCACTGGGACTATCCCTTGACGCATAGCTGGGATACAAGGTTGTATTGGGACTGAGTGTACCACTCTACCTTGGGTTGGAGCTGGGGTAGAGATAAGTGCTGAGACTGGTGGTGGGGCTTGTGCAGAGATTGGAGATGTGGTTGAAACCAGGTCAGGCATCTGGACTATGACTGGCCCTGGGGCCAGAGTAACAGATGCAGAAACAATGTGGATGGAAGCTGTAGTGGAGACTGCAACAGGTGTTGCCTCCACAATCGCTGTAGGTGCTGGACTTGGTGCTGAGACTTGTATAAAAGCTGGAGCCTCAAACGGCACCTGAGAAGGAGACGACACCAAGTCTGGCATTTCAACTACAACAGGTTCCACAGAGGGTCTTTCCACTAGGGCTGATGCTGGGGCTTCTCCCTCAATAGCCATTAGTTGACCTTGAGCTGTTTGAGCTTTAGATGGATCAGACACCACATCTGGTATAGTAACTATAACCACAGCTGGAGTGTGATCAGAGACTGAATCCCTCCTAGATACCAATGCTGAAACTGTGGCAGAAGAAGGTGGCAAGATTTCTGGAATTGATTTGGTTAAAAATGAAGTTGGAGGTGTTGGTGTAGACAGTGGAGTTGAGTCTGATGAAAGAGGTGTTTGAGCCTGAAATGGTGATGAAGATGTAGCATTAGAAGCCAAACTGGAATCTGGAGTTACTGGTGAAGTTGGAGGAGACACTGGTGATACAGAGGAAGGTGTTGTGGTTAGTTCCGGGGCTGATATTGGTGTTGGAATAGGTTTTGGCTCTGGAACTTCACAGACCACAGAGATGGGCTCAATCTCAGCTATTTCAGACAAAGTTGGGATAATAGATGGCTCTTCTTTAGTCTCAGAGTCATCACTGGGTGTAATGTCAGAGGAAATACCAACTCCATATTCTTCAGCAAGACTATCATCCTCTTCCTCCCCAGAAGAACATTGGGTAATCTTGAGGTCTGGTATGGGGAACAATGCCTTTCTGAGTGCCGGATCTTGGGGGACCATAGGCCTAATGAAACCTATAGATCCACTCTGAGTACTAGTAACAGCAGTCCCCTCGGAACGCTTAGGAGGTTCAGTAGGGCGTGGTGGAGCTGGCCGTTTCTTTTTCTTGATTGGCATTTCATTGGAAGTTTCAGTACTTATGAAAGGAAAATCAGTTTGTCCAGTAAGTGATGTCCCTTCAGTTGGTATTGTCACCACACAGGTGTCAACAATTGCCATAGGACCAGTGACCTCTGATGAGGAGGTTTCCATGGCAGTCTGGGCCTGTTGAAACTCTTGCTCTATCATCATCAGTTCTCTCTTTTTTTGCATCATCTCTTCATAAACCTCCTCTGGAGACCTGAGTTTTTTCATCATGTCATAGACATTGTCAGGTTTGGGTTCTTCCTCTTGCAGTTCACACATCTTGAGATCAGGCTCCTCGACTAAGGATTCATAAAGATAGTCTTCTATTGCCATTCCTCCATAGAGTGGCTCAATATCAGGAGGACTGTCCCCTGGAATAGCTTTTGTCTTCTGGATAATTTCCTCATATGCTTCCTCTGCACTCTTCAATGATTTTGCAGCTGTATACATATTTTCAAATGGATCCGGGGGAGTGTATGGTATCACTGTTGGTGAAGGCTTACGTCCTATCTGTACTGCTCGCCTAGCCTCTGTTTCTGATTCCATACTGGCAGAGTACTCGGAGCCAGATGTTCTAGTTGTGTCAGTGATAACTGTAACCTGTCTCAGATCCTCTGAGGAGGAAGCATCTTCAGTTGGAGACAGTATTTTGCCATGGGTCCTAACGTCATCTTTGTCTTTCCTAGACTTATCTTTCTGTTTCATCTTTTCTTCCTCAGATGAGTCCTCAATTGTAGGGAGAGGCTGGGTTGGCTGCCTGTGTTTACCTCTGCGATGTTGTTTGTCCCCTTTGACCTTCCTGTGACTTGGACTGCTATCACTGTCCTCCTCCAGAGATGAAGCTGATGTAGGAGAAGATCTTGGAGTAAAGCCAGATACCTGAACACTAGATGATCCCTTTGAAAGGGATTCTGTGATGCTCTCTACTTCTTCATCAGTGCTTTGTCTCGTTCTCAAGACAGGAATAGCTGTCTTAAAAGCAGTTTTAGTCAATGTTTCAGTAACCTGTTGAGTAGTTGTAGTGTCTGTTTTAGGGGTAATTCCCCTAGCTAGGTGGCCTGCATTTTCTGTGCTACTCTTTCTAGGCAGTGATTCGACTGTCACTGAAGCATTTTCAAGCTCGGCCTCCTTGATGACATCTTTATTTTTTATATTCTCTTCTTTCTCATCTTCTGAAAGAGACATTTCTTCATCATCACCCATGCCCATTATCTGCTTGCGGATGAACTCTTCATCTTCTATGTTGGAGTCAGCACTTTCAGTTTGGATGTCCTCACTGCTTGAAGAAACATTGCTAACTTTCAGCCTTCTCCTCTGGACTTTTGGTGAGGGTGAGGGTGTGACTTCACTTTCACTGCTCTCTTCCATTGCTTGAAAAGTTAGACGTCTCCTTTCAGCTATAACCTCCTCCTTCACTGTTGTAGATGTATCTGTGTTTTCAATATTTTTACTTGTATCACTATCCATCTGCCCATCCTTAAATTCCTGGGATATGGGTAAAATCTGGGGTTCTTCATCATGCTCTTCTCCTTTTGAAGTAGGCTTAGTAGCTGTCACAGGATCAACTTTGTTTTCCAGTGCAATCTGCTCAGTATTAAGTTCTTTGTTGCTGTCATCTTGCTCCTAAAAAATGAAAAGAAATAACAAGATATGTGAAGAATTCTCAAAATTCTCAGGTTTTATATCAACAAACACTTCACCTTATTTACTTGTAACTATGAGGATTTAGATTATGACATTTTATTTCTTTAAATTTAAAGAATAAAAGTATATATGAAATATGTTCAGATATTTTTATTTCTTTTTATTATTTTGTGCACTTTCAGATGTTATTTTATTACAGTCAGACTTTTGGATATGATCTAGCCTTGGTGCATGGCATTGACTGAGAGGGGGTTGTAATTGTGTCAGCACTACTAAGAAGTTTCAAGACCTTCTTCAATCAGGCTACCTTCAGAAAACATAGGTACTACAAGATGTTATGAGTGACACTGACTTACAGAATGAGACAATGTTTCATGTGGCAACTTGTTTTTGTCCTTGCACTGATTACAGTAAAAGAGCTATATGCCAGAATGTGTTCAACAGTACTGTAACACTTTGAGGATCTTCTCTGTAGTACTAGCTCTGGAAATGAACACCCTCTTGGTTAATGTCATGTTCCCACGATAGATGAGAGCAAAAGGTCTGAACTAAAATAATATTGTGAATATAAAAGTGAAAAATGTAAGATGTGAAAAATATAATACTACTGTATATGTGAAAGTTAATAGTAAAAACATGTTATTTGTAATGAAAAAAAAGGAAAAATTGGACACAAACTGAACATAATTCCAAGTTTGAATTTAAACTTTTTTAAAATTTGAATTCATATAGTTTTTACAAAGCTCAATATATATATATATTTTTTAAAAAGCAAAAAAAACAAAGCTCAAAATATAAACACGTTTTTTTTTGTTTTATGTTTAAGTACAGTTTTGTTTTTACATAATTCATATTAGTTAAAATAGTTTTAAACTTTACACATGTTTCTTCCCAGATCTGGGTGCACATAAATGTAGCTTACTATTCAGAGCAATTCTGAAATAGTTATGTTACACTCATTCACGTAAGTATTGTAATTTTGAGGTACACTTTACTTTATACTAAGGGAAACCTCTTACTTTAGTTGAAAGACACATTTACATCAGTGTCCTCTATTTATCATTTAAAACCGTAATTTTTAAAGAAAAGTCAACCAACAATTGATTGGTGGGGGAAAAAAATGTAAGTGTCTCATATAAAACTGTGCATTAAGTGTTGAAAGCTTTAAATTATGTTAATTCAACAGTTTTTTTTTAATAGGGAAAAATCTTACTTTTTTGATGATGTTCTTTGTAGGTGCTGGAAGTTTTTCTGGAGTTAAGGTCACGACAGCTATGTTTTCAACCGGCTTCTCTGCCACTTTCTTGCTGTTAGGTTCTACTTCTGATACCCGCTGTGCTTCTTCTGACATTGGTTGCACCTCATCTTGCTGTAAAGACTTTGTTGGCTCTATCTGTTTGATGTACTCATCCTGCGGTACTTCCTTAATAATCCTCTCTGGAGCAGAAAATTCTGGCTTTGTTTCAATCCTTGGAACAGCTCCAGCCGTAGTTACCTCTTCAGAAATAGGGGGAGTCGGTATAGTTGTAGCTGCAGTCACTGGAATAGAAAGAGCTTCTGCTTCATGTCCTTCAGCTTTGATTGTTGAAAGGTCAGGTTTAGACTCTTCAGCTTTTGGAATTTCTGTCACACTAGACACCAATTTCACTGCCCCCTTATTATCAACTGTTACAGTCTTGGGAACTTCTGTGTTTGATACTTCCCCTATTGGTGTTGCTACTGTCTGCTTCATTAGGGCCTGGGGTTCAATTACCTCGGTTTTGGATTTTGCTAAAGGAAGTTTTTCTAAAATTAGAGGTGAAGCCTTTGCTGTTGTGGGTATGACTGCAGTCTTGACCTCGATTTGTGTGGAAGCTGTTGTGGCTGTAGTTTCTAACATGACAGATGTTGGCTCCATCTTTGCCTTTGGGCCTGGGACTGTTGGTATTGCCTTGATGAGGTCTGTTGTGGGCTGGGACTTTGCAGATGAAGGTTTGGGCTCTGCCTTTGTAGGGGGAGTTTGGGGCTTTGCCTTTGTGGTCGCAGGTGGGGCTGAGGTCTCTGGCTTTGCGGATACAGGTAATGGCTGGGACATTTTTCCTGAGTCGCCCAGCTGTCCCAACAATGCCCTTTGAGTCTGGCAGTTCAGACATAGCCATTCCTTCTGTGATGAAAAAGACAAAGACTATCAGTAAAAATACAACAGAGATCAACATAAAAACAAGAGGAAAACAACCTTGTGTAGTAATGTATTAAAATTAATGCTAAATCAGCATTTTGCCATCACAGCCGGCAACCTGGAACTATAATTGAGTTGACACACTCCTACCAGTGCCATTTGCTCTTTCATCTAGCTCTTCCACTACATTGTCTTTTGGTATTGTTGACTTAACTTAACATATTATACATTTGTTCAATCAAAATACTTAAGAAAACTGATGCACTGTATTTTCACTTCCAATTTATCATACGTGTGCTTTACAAAGACATAGCATTTGAGAAGTGTGGGATGAAAAAAAAGCAAAAATCCATTAAAAAAAACTATGGGAATAAAAACAGCATCAGTAGATGGACTCAAGCCTAACTTTGAAAAAGAAAGAGGGTATTTGTCTTCCCATGGCAGAGCCAGAGACATAAGAAACACTTAAAAGAAGCCTGGCAAGGAACTTGTTTTCCATTTTAATCTAGATTATCCACAGACCACAGACACAAAGAATGTCCCTCATGTTTACCATTACTATACGCATCTCTATAATTTCATTTTTCTCATGTTTTATGCAATTATTTATGTCTTAAACTGTAACTTTAAAATAATTGGAGGTGCAATATTGGAAACATCCACAACTTGTTTAACCTACTGTAACAAACCTAAGTGGAAAATTACACATTTGCAGAGAAAATGGGGTCTAGTTACGTGGGCAGAACTAGAGAACAATACATTACATTTCAAATTATGAGTTATATCAAAGGACTTCAGTAATATGAATTAAACCTTCACCCTACACTTTCATTCTCTGATATTTCAAACAACCAAAGCAATTCACAGAAATCCAACACGTCAAATCCTTTTTAAAATTACGCTAGAATTTACCACGCATGTAAGACAGCAATAACACATCTTACCTGGCAATAGAGCTAATCATATTTTAAAAGTTATACTTTTAAAAGCGGACGGTTAAGGAGGAGAAGAGGGCTCAAGCTGTCAATAGATAAAACTGTGTTTCTGTAGCAGCCTAGCAGACCAAATCACAGCAATGCGCCTGCCTCTGCCTCTGCAGAGCCAGGGAGAGCAGTTCAGATAGACAAGACAGAGGCAGAGATTACATCGCATAAATATCCTGTTTGTGAAACACCATTTAAGTTTGATGTGCTTTATCCAAGAGATAAGGTATCAAACCCAAACACATTTACACTACATCCTTATTATGGAACAAATATGGCCACATGTCCACACTTACTGTCTAAGTACTTTATAACAACAACTGGTCTCTAAACACACATTTTGCCAAGCTCTGACTCAGAACACACTGACATGTTAATAACTCATTCAAAGGCACATGTGCTGAGCATTGGTAATATTGCGTTAAAATTAATCTTTGTTCCAATAACCCAGACAGAAAAATTATCTTTAATCTTATCTTTAATCTTGTGGTGTGAATGACTTTGTAACTGTGGTTTGAAATTAAATGTTTTATTGTTGTTATAATTATTATAAGTTGTATTATTTAATTCAAGAGACTATGTTTTTACAATTAATAGTATGTTCAATCAACACTTGACGAGCTGCATAGCTGTAAAATCCTGCCATATTCATATATTTCTTATATTCATGGCTAAACATATTTTTATTGATGCAAAGGTGCTTTTGTTTAGTCACCTGTGGTTACTCTGGTATGATAATCCTGTTGGTTCTAAACAGCAACAAAGCCTCATCAGCATAGTGCCTAATGCTGATAATCATGTTAGCCAATCAATCGTTTAAAACTCAATTTCTTCTGTTATCTGATGCAGGCTAATTTTCACTTATGATAACCTTTTAAGGTGGACAAAGTGAGTTATAACGCTCCACATTAAACTATAGAACACTTTTTTATTTTACAAAGTTATGATGCTGCCATGCATTTGTCTAGTTCATTAAAATGTCCTATCCTGGATATGTCTGTCATTGAGATTACAACTGATATTTGGGGTCATTGCAGGGTAACCTCCTTATATTTAGTGACAATTGACACATGACATACAAAGAATGTTCGTAGGATTAGGATTGTCAGAAACCACATTTGCAAATCCAATTTAAATCAGAAATTGTGGCCTATTGCCTATCATACTTCTGCTGCCTTCTAACAGGACAAACTTGAAAGGAGCTGTCAGGAAAATGATCTAACGGCAGTGTTCACAGATGGCTGAGCCATGGCTGTGCATCCATGAGTGTTTCTGCTGGTCTACTGTATTCTCCTTCTTCTGCAAACTAAATATGGCCCTGGCCCCACACCTCTCCAGGTGCTGGTATCACACAGGTCCAAGCCTCAGTGTGATAGCTGCCCATTTTAACCAAGGGAAGGACTGAGTGTTTACATTACTATGCAAACAAACGGTTGCTTTGTATTGTGTATTATACTCCGAATTAATGCCAAATAAATCAGCTAAAATAAACATTTACACCTCAAAACTGCACCAGCCTTGCATCTGATAAGTCACTTAACCTGCCCATTTTAAATCAGACTTAAAAAAAACATCTAAGTCAACAAAAAAGGACTAATCCCATCACATTACCCTTCAGCGCCAACAGTGCCTCATGGCCACACAGTCTAAGAGCCATGACTCAGAGCCACAGGGTCTGGAAAGTGGCCATCATCCTTTTGTCTAATTAAATATGTTTTATAAGTAAAGAGTAGGAGCCCCAGGCACAGATCCGTGGGAGAGGCTGCTTCTTATGATTAGGCTTGAAGCTGGATTACCAGACCTTCCCAATGACTGCAGTCAGGAAATGATGCTCTTGACACACAGGCATTCTGCATCAGACTGGATCTGCAGAGCTCTTTAAAGAATTACCCAGTGTCCTTTTTTTCCACAGCAAAAGACTTTTTGCAACATCTTATCCATTCAATCCATTCAAATCAGGCACAAATTAACTATAAACATTGACATATTAAGAAACCTTATTTTTATACTGTATTTCCAATTACATGTGTGTTTATACACATCCCCACATACAAAGTTGACACATCCCATTATGCATTATGAATATCTGACAAAATATATAAGTCTTCTTTGCCATTAGAATAAGGTATAATCGTTGTGCACTCAAAAACAGCATTGTAAATCAAGGTAACAAGAAGTGCACACTCATCTATCAAACTGCTCTTAACAGAGAAGCTTTGCCACTCCAGCATTTCCAATCTAAAGAATCAATGCAGACATGTTTGTATTACTGGTACATGCAGAAACCCACACTTCTATATACTGTAAAACACAAGTAACTGGGTGGTTCTGTTATTTACATTTTATTAAAGCTTGACTGATGTTTAGTGTTTGGGCTGTAGACGACACCACTACTTCCCAGACTCTCTTTTGTGACTCCCTGCTATTGATACTGGAGCAGGCAAGTTTTCTTATTGATTTTCTGGCAGATGCCCTTGGCACAAGCTGTAGCTGGCAAATACAGTACACTTGGCTTTCAGCAGCCCCTCCAGAACAGAACTCCTTATAAATCAAGCCCCTTGATAATAGAGAACGTTGACCTACTAATATGTAATAAGCAGAGTGCTTTATTCTAAAGAAAAATAAAATACAGCAACTGAATTTTCCAACCTGTCAAATGGCATATCAGGAAACCTTCTTTTGATGGCATGGTACAATGGTACAATGGGACAATCTGCAAATGTGAGATGGAGGGTGTGGCAAGACAGTACAAGTTAAATTAACAGGGCTAACCCTTTAAGGTAAGGTCCTGTGAATCGTTCCCGATAATTAAAATAGAATCATGGATCCTCACAATCAGAGCAATCATTGCAGCTTGAGGGATACGTGTTACAACTTTCGATGAAATTATAAGGTCATAATTGGCCTCCATTGGAATGTAAATCGAGCAATGCAAGTATGTGCAATGAGAAACTACTAAAAGCTGTGGCAATGAGTAAATGAAATGGCTTTGTTGTTCACAATAATGTTAGACCATGTAAATGTATGTAAGCAGTATTCACTTTTAGAACGTCAAGTTGAAACTTTTTAAAGGTCACATATTATTATCCTTTTCAACCAGTTTAAATAAGTCTCCTACCTCTTCAAAACATGTCTGTGAAGTTTCTTGTTAAAAATCCACTCTGATCCTGTATTTTATCATGCCTATTAACCCCCCTATTTCAGCCATGCTCAGAACAGGCTGTTTCTGTGTCTATAGCTTTAAATGCAAATGAGCTGTGTCTGACTACGGCAGACTCGGAGTGCAGAGCAAACACCTAGCTCTGGGAGTGTCACCCACCTGGGGAAGGGTTACTGCCCTTTGTGATGTCACAAAGGGAAAATCTCTAAACCGCCTGTTTGAGCACTTATTTTCAGAAAAGTGGAGCAGGCAAAAGATGGAGAAGATGGAGTTTTCTCACAATTTGGGGGGTTTGTAGACAGGCTGGAGACACAGTTTTAGAAAAACATGGTAAAGTGTGTTTTGAATAATATGTGACCTTTAAAGAGGCTGATTAAAATATTAGTGATGCAGGAGGTAGGCAATGCTGGGTCTCTCCTCAGAGTGACTATTTTTAACACTGTCACTAGGAGCACCAGGGGGCGTCTAATGGTTATCATTGGGCAACAGTCTGGGATTGTGAGGCTTACAGCAAATAAAAAACATCTTGTGTATGTAAAGACAGTAAAAATGTTGATTGCAATGAAAATAATTCACATGTGCTGCATTGTTGCTTTAAGGTAGCCTGTGCTTGGCCTGTGTGCCATTCACAATGCATCTATAGTCAAAAATAAGTATTTTTGCAAGCTCTGCAATATGATGGTCAGTTGCTTTTACCTGTGATTAATTTAAACAATTCAAGAGGATTACTTTGGAAAAGTCATATATGGCCACAAAGAAACTTTTAAAAAAAAACGGAGGAAAAATATTTCATACTGTCATGTTTGTCACACACAAGCTCAAGCTGGCAAAGGAGGACACGCGTGTGCCCTACTTAACAGACAAGAGTCACTCACAGGCCTTTGATAGTATCAGCTCAAGCAGAACAGGCAAAAGGAAAATGGATATAGCTAGTGCTCACTTTGCCCAAAGTGGCCTCTCCCTTTTGAAACACACAAGTCCTTTTCAGTATGTCTGCCCATAAGCCACACACAATCATGATAGAGAACTGGCAGTCATAGAACATTTGGATAAAGCAGGGCAGCAATAAGTATTGCGACTCATTCTTAATACGTGTTTAAGCTAAGCTATTTCTGTTCTTCTTAGCTGTTTAGAGGCATGGATCTATGATGTACTGTACACAGCAGCAATCATCCATGTTTGTCCCTTCCCCCATCAGAAGTCTACCCTAAGGCTCATCTCCCTCTCTGGTGTCCATGTAAAACGTGAGAAGTGTCAATTACATAACAGGCAAATCTCTTTCAGTGTTATTTCTCCATAACAACGCACCATTTGGACTGAGGTAATCCGTGTCTGGGAAATCAGAGTGAATGCAGAAGTAAACAAAAAGAAAAATAATGCTGACATTTACTCAATCACCCGGGAGATGTTCTTTGTTAACTAAGAGTCAATTTTTCATATTCTTAACTGTCTGTAAGAAACACTTGGTCTTTTATAGAAAGTATTCAAACAAATTCATCGTATTACCGAACAAACCTACAAATTATTCAAGGCATCAACAGTGAATAAATAACAATAAGGAAATAGAAAGTTAAGGTTACACAGCCTTGCATTTAACAATGGTGTACTTTACAAAGACACAGGTACACATGAACTACTGCCGCCCACATAAAATGATGGGAAAATAGTCGAATTAGATGGAGTCACTGTTCTGTGAGAGAGCAGATGGCCTGATAGGAAATGTCTGCTGCTCTAATGTACTAAACTGTGCTATACTGGACCAAATCCTTGTCACCTCTGCTTATTGGCATATCACGGGGCTCTGACATCTCAGATCTCTCAGGGGGGTGGAGATTCCCTGTTCCCTGGTCTGCTATGGCAGCAGATCCCATCTCACTAATGCTGTTGCACAACCTTCAATCACTTTAATACATTTTCAGAGCTGCCCGTCTGCTGATGCACTGCTCTCATGAGCAGTTATGTAACGTCTCAGGTCACTCTTCTGGAGGGAAGTATCTTTAAAATGTTGTTTTACAACCCCAATTAGTATGTCAATAATTCCCATGGATCATAATAATAACAGCATACAGACTTATTTTCGAAGTCAAAGTCCAAACATAGTTTCAAGCAACCTCATTTACTATTCCTCCATTCTATACTATTTATGGTCTATGAAAAGAAAAAAATCTTTAAAAATCAATTGTCATTTATATGCTAAGATGTAAATGTGGCTTACAATATTAAAGGGCAGATAAAGAACACAATAGCATGTATGCTACATTTCATGTAGAAAATAAAAGTGAAAAAAATGTATATCACTTACTGCTGATGTATGAGGCATGGGGTTAAATCCACAAAGACTGCACACAGTGTTCTTGCATTCAGTGCAGGTGTTGTAATTTGGAGGGTCTTTGGAGCCAATGTTGAGTTCTACTTTACAAAGAGGACAAGTGGACAGACTAGCTTTAGGAGCAACTTGTTTCACTTCCATAGGTGAAGCTTTCACGTCTTTGGCCTGTTCATTGGGCTTGGCTTTTTGAGGTGGTTCAGATTTCTGTGGTATGGTCTCCTTTACAGAGGGCATCTTGGGAGAAGCTGGAGGTGTAGTTTTAGGAGAGCCTTGGGTTGTAATTGACATCTTACGTGGCGTAGGTGGGGTCGATTTAGGAGAGCCTTGGGTTGTAATTGACATCTTACGCGGCGTAGGTGGGGTAGATTTAGGTTCGTCTTGAACAGCTGATGTAATCAATGTAGATGCAGAGCTGAAGAGAGATGAACCAAAACCGAACATCTTCCCAGTCACCGACTCAGCTGACTTTGCAGCAGCAGGTTGAGTTTTAGGACCACCAAAGCCAAAGAGGCCTCCTGATTCTTGTTGTTTAGCAGGCTGAGCTGCTGGTGTTGCAGATTTGGCAGGAGGGGTAGCAGATCTTAAGGGCTGTTGTGGCGATTTTCCAACTTCTTGTTTCGTAGGACCTTCCTTGATTACTGGCACAGTAGTTTGAGGAGGCTGTACCTTTGGAGCTTTTTCTTCAAACTTCTTCTGCTGGCCAGCCACATCCTGGCCACGTCCTTTCTCAGTACTTGAAAGGATCTGTGTCTTTTGCAAAGAGTCTTGTCCTGGTGGGTCTGTCCTTATAACTGCAGTTGGCAAATGAGCCTCAGCTTTGGGGATTTCTCCTGTTTGTGATGTTGCCTGAGGGATCTCCTTTTTGACTACTGTTGACTCTGAAGGCTTCTCCTTCTGGATTACTGCTGGTTTATCTGTCTGTTCAGAGCCAGTAAGAACCTTGCCTGGGGAATGTTGCAGTTTCACTACAGGGCGTCCAGCAGGCTCAGATGCCCCTAGAGCTCTTTGCATCTGGCAGTTGAGACAAAGCCATTCATTTACCTGAAAAAAGAGTAATGAAATATATCAATTATTGGTGAATTACAAGCAACAATGTGTTTACGATTAATAAACCAAGGATTCAATATTTTGCGGGACACTTTAATTTGTTTTAAATTAGCTGTCAAATATTTTTTACTTCTTCTGCCATCTGTGTCTGTGTTTTTGCAAATTCTTTCATAGAAGCTTAAACATAACTAGTGTAAAGATAGAAAAAGTTGATTCTCAATTCATGTATCTTTCAAATGAATCCTGATAGGTTCAAAATAAATCATCAGCTCCATTATCTATGAGGATGTATGTTGAGGAGCTATTCTTAATTGCCAACATAAATCGTTATGTTATATAAAATATCATTTGACAGTAAAATTGTTGTAGAGCAAGTTATTTACCTCTGCCTCTGCCACATTTGGCATGGGATTAAATCCACATTGGTTGCAGACATTTGTCTTGCACTCTGTGCAAGTGTTGTAGTTCGGAGGATCTTTAGAGCCCCTGTTGAGTTTAACTTTACAGAGTGGACAGATGGATAGTTCTGCTTTGGGAGCACCTTGGCTCTCTATTGGTGCACTGGGTGGCTCTGGTGAAACTTTAATTATTTTGGCTTGTTCTATTGAAGGAGTCTTCTTCTGTTGCGGCTCTTCTGGTTTCTTCTCCTGAGGTGTCTGTAAAGCAGGTGGCTTGATATCCTTTGCAGGCAACTTTTTAGGAGATGCTGGTGGTGTAGCTTTAGGAGAAACATGGGCTGCAGCTGACATTTTCCGTGGAGATGGTGGTGTATTTTTAGGTTCATCCTGGACAGCAGAGGTTATTAAAGTTGATGCAGAGCTTAAGAAAGAAGACCCAAAGCCAAACATCTTTCCAGTCACCGACTCAGCAGGCTTTCCTGCAGATGGCGTTGTTTTAGGACCGCCAAAGCCAAAGAAGCCTCCTGACTCCGGTTTTGCAGACTGAGCTGGTGGTGGTACAGACTTTGCTGGAGAGGTACCAGCTTTTGCAGGTTGTTGTGAGGGTAGCTTTGCCACTGCTCGATCAGGTGGAGGAGCAGTCTTGGCGATCGAAGTCACATCTTGCGGCAGCTTTTGTTGTGTTGGCTGTCCTGCCTTTGGATCTGTTTGAGGAATAGACTTAGCAATAGAAGTCACAACTTTAGGGGGTTGCTGCTGCGGCACACCAGGCTTTCCTTTGGTTGTTTCTGCAGAAGGGGTTTGTGATACATCAGTCTTTATTATAGTGGATGGAACAGCTTTGTCTGACAATGGAACCACTGGAGGGGCCTCTGTCTTTGTTAATGCATCAAGGGCTGAAGTTGTGGTGTCTTTGGTCTGAGCTACAGTGACTAGCTCATTTAAGGTTGCAGCAGGCTTAGGGATGTCATCCTGAGAAATTGACATGGGTGTCTCTTTCTGCTGAGTGTTGGCAGGGACCTCTTTGCTTGGTGAGGGTTGGGGTTTTATCATGGGGAGGCCTGGAGGTTCAGAAGCTCCTAGGGCTCTTTGCATCTGGCAGTTGAGGCAAAGCCATTCCTTCTGCTGAAGAACAAAAGCATACAATGAGTAACATTCTTTGCATTTAAATTCACAAAAAACTCTCAAGACAGCCTTTCAATGTACTGTTCAGAATAAATGTGTATTTGTAGAATTTACAAGACATGTCTTTTAGGAAAAGGGAACAAGAAATATGAATTTATATTTAATCAATTTAACAGCCCTTCCTATTTGAAAACAAAATGTAGTTAAAAAAGATGTTTTTTTATATTTTTTGTTGACAGTGATACTGACTGAAGAAATTGTTTCAAAATTAAGATTGGTATTTAGTAATTTAATTACCTCTGTTGCATTTGGCATAGGATTAAATCCACATTTACTGCAGACAGTGGATTTGCAATCAGTGCATATGTTGTAGTTGGGAAGATCCTTAGAGCCCATATTCAGTTCTGTCTTACAGAGTGGACAAACAGACTGGTCCACTTTGGGAGCAGCTTGGTAGGCTTCTGCAGGAACATTGTTCACTTTTGCCTTTTCTGATGAAGGAGCCTTGGTCTGCTGAAGTTGGTTAGGTATCTTTTCCAGATTTGGTACCTCAGGAGCAGAAGATTTTCCCTTTGCTAAAGTTATCCTGGGAGAAACAGGAGGGCTGGACTTCTGTGATGCTAACATTTTATCGGAAACTTGAGCTGGAGCAGACATTTTGCGGGAACTTGGTGGTGTTGTGCGGGACTCCTCCTGAACTGAAGACGTAATCAAACTGGATGCTGAGCTAAAGATGGATGAACCAAATCCCAACATCTTTTCAGTAACTGCGTCAGTTGTTTTTGAGGAAGCTCTCTGAGATTTAGGACTGCCAAAGCCAAAGAAACCTCCTGAATCTTGATTTTCTGGCTGTGTTGATGGAGGAGCAGATTTGGCAAGAGATTTTTCTACAGCATTTGATTCCTTGCTTAATGTTTGTTGGGGCTGGACTTTATCATGGGATGTGATCAGTTGTTCAACAGATTTCTGCACTATAACAGATTTCTCATCTTTCATTTCCATGGTGACAGGATGAGTTTTAGCAGGCAGTGGTTTATTCTCTGAAACCACAGCGGTTGTCTCTTTACCAGGAAGTACATGGGAGGTGGGAATTACTGTAGCCTTTGTATCCCTTGTAACCGCTTCATTGTTCGTTGGGGCTGAAACAGTATCTTGGGAATCTTTTGCAACAAGCTTCTCAGTGGTAGTTGTTTGAGTACCATCCATTTGATGTGTGGATACAGTTTCTTCTTTATTTTCCTGGGTACCTGGTGTTGGACTGCCCTGGATTTTGTCAGGCACAGTTTTTTGTGCAGAAATAATGTCTTTCTTTTGAAGTGCAGGTGCATCTTTATGAGCATCAGCAGTTGAGGACACTTTGTTGGGTGATGCCTTAGGTTTCATCACTGGAGGCTCTAATGATTCAGATGCTGCAAGAGCCCTTTGCATCTGACAAGTGAGACACAACCACTCCTTTACCTGTGGGGAGAACACACACTCTATTGAGTAAGCATGTATTTTAGATAAGTCACTATAATTTCATTGAAGTACAGTTCAACAAAAATGTAACATATTTTATTTTAGATCAAATATGCCATCCCTTTATAGAATGGTATGATATAGTTTTATCAAGTAATTTGCATCATTATTACACACATGCTTAGTGAATCTCACTTACATCTGACACATTTAGCATGGGGTTAAATCCACACTGGTTACAGACGGTGTTTTTGCATTCGGTGCAGGAATTGTAGTTGG
This sequence comes from Tautogolabrus adspersus, assembly GCA_020745685.1. Classification (NCBI taxonomy): domain Eukaryota; kingdom Metazoa; phylum Chordata; class Actinopteri; order Labriformes; family Labridae; genus Tautogolabrus; species Tautogolabrus adspersus. The sequence goes on from CM036539.1 coordinate 17,254,357, forward strand.
GAAGATCCTTGGACCCAATGTTGAGTTCAAGCTTACAGAGTGGACAGGTTGACAAGCCTTGTTTGACAGTTGCTTGGGGGACTACTGACGTCTCTGATGGAGCTTTGTCCTCTTTGGCCTGGACTTTTTGAGGTGTTTTCTTAGGTTGTTCCGGCTTCTTCTGTTGTTCATTTTTCTGGGCAGCAGGGGATTTAATCTCTTTTGCAGGCGACATCTTTGGAGAAACTGGTGGAGTAGTTTTGGGCTGGTCAACAGCTGAGGTTATCAAAGTAGATGCAGAACTGAACATAGAAGAACCAAAGCCAAACATCTTACCGGTTACTGACTCTGCTTGTTTTACAGCATCGGGTTGAGTTTTACTAGAACCAAACCCAAAGAAATTTCCAGCCTCTTGCGAAGTCACTTCTGAGGCAATACTCTGTTTACGTTGAGTTTGCCTAGGCTGTTCAAATAATTTGTTGGGACCAGGTGTTTTCTGGGGCTCCTGTGGCCTTCTTTGAGAAGGAGCTGGGCTGAGCTGTTTTGGACCTCCATGCTCTTTAGCAGTCTCAACTGTATCTTGCTGTGCTGGTACAGATGGTTTCCTTTGAGATAAGTCTCTTGCTGGTGGTTCTTTCTTTTCAGGCTCAGTTGGGCCGGCGATGTCTTTCTTTTTGGGGTTTGCAGGTATTTGAGAGTTGGTGGGAGCTACATTTTGAGGCTTTGCGTCTCCTAGAGCCCGCTGCATCTGGCAGGTAAGACATAACCACTCCTTCACCTAAAAGAAATAAGGGATGTCATTTTACACTTATTTTACTCTTTTAGATATTTAGTTTATTGTTAATTTTGGATTTTATTTGCGTATTGCAATCAGAATAGTTATGCTATATTATATATATATATATAGATGTATACGTGTGTTTGTGTGTGTGTGTGTGTGTGTGTGTGTGTGTGTGTGTGTAATAGAAACTAATTGGAAACCTCAATATTTATTATCACATGAAAAAAATTAAGGCATGCAAAATTTAAGAAAATAGAGAAGTCAACACAACTTGAATGTTTAGTTGAATATAATTATAGTCAATAATCTGTAAAAGGTAAATGGTCTCATTCTTACCGATGTGTCATTTGGACTAGGGTTAAATCCACACTGCTTACAGACAGTGCTCTTGCAATCAGTGCAGCAGCTGTAGTTTGGGAGATCCTTGGAACCGATATTGAGTTCGACCTTACAGAGTGGACAGTTAGACTGGCCTGGTTTGATAGGTACTTGGGAAGCGTCTATAGGCTGTGAAGACTCTGATGGGGCTTTGTCAACCTCAACCCTTTCTGATGGAGTTGTCCTGGTCTGCTCTGCTTTCTTCTGCTGCTCAAGCTTCTGAGCATCAGGAGACTTCATATCTTTTGCAGCAGACAGCTTGGGAGAAACCGGTGGAGTAGTTTTGGGTTGGTCATCAGCTGAAGTTATCAAAGTAGATGCAGAGCTTAAGATAGAAGAACCAAAGCCAAACATCTTCCCGGTAACTGACTCTGCAGGCTTCTGAGCATCTGGTTGCGTTTTACCACCACCTAAACCAAATAAGCCTCTTGATTCTTGCTGTGTAGCAGTTATAGTGCTACTCTGTTTATGTTCACTTTGATTTTCTTCTTTTAGTTGCTCCTTTGAACCCACTCTCTGCTTGTCCTGTGCTTTTTTGTGATCAGGTGCTGGGCTGTCCTGTTTAAGTGGTAAAGTTACAGCCTCTGGTTTGCCCGTCGGCACCGATGCTATAGACTGTTTCCTCTGTGGTAAGACTGGTTCGGAGGTTTCTGTCTTTTGAGTTGTAATTGGTTGGGAAGAGTCCTTCAACTGGGCTGCCACAGGTGAAGGAACTTTACCAGGAGCTGTTTGAGACTTCATTTTTGGAGGCCCTGGAGGCTCAGACGCTTCATCTGCTCTTTTCACCTGACAGTTCAGACATAGCCACTCTTTTACCTAAAATGACAGAAATGTGGTTATGTGTTGTAGACAGAAGCATTTCATAACAATCCGAATATGCAAAATAACAGATTCATTTAAACCATACTAAAGATCAGTAAGGTAATGGTAAAAAGCTTGCAGACTTTAAAAAAAAAGTATATAATATGAATGTGCTGACTGCAATTTGGTAGAGACATTAACAATATAAAGTATTATTTTATTTTTTTTATAAAGGATATCTATGTTTTCCTTAACCTACCTCTCCTGCAGGCATTGGGGTGAATCCACATTGGTTACAGACAGTGCTCTTGCATTCAGTGCAGGTATTATAGTTTGGTAGATCCTTGGAACCAGTATTGAGTTCAGCCTTACAGAGTGGACAGTTAGACTGGCCTGGTTTGACAGGTACTTGGGAGGCTTCTGTAGCCTTTGAAGATGCTGATGGGGCTTTGTCAACTTTGACCTGTCCTGATGGAGTTGTCCTGGTCTGCTGGGAGTGCTCTGCTTTCTTCTGCTGCTCAAGCTTCTGAGCATCATGAGACTTCATATCTTTTGCAGGAGACATCTTGGGAGAAACTGGTGGAGTAGTTTTGGGTTGGTCAACTGCTGAAGTTATCAAAGTAGATGCAGAACTGAAGATAGAAGAACCAAAGCCAAACATCTTCCCAGTTACTGATTCTGCAGGCTTTGCAGCATCGGGTTGAGTTTTAGGACCACCAAAGCCAAAGAGGCCTCCTGAGTCTTGCTGTGTTCCTGCTGTGGTATTACTGTGTTTGCGTTGAGCTATGCTTTCTTGATCTGGTGGCTTCTTTGGACCTGTCTTTGTTTTTTCTTCTGGTACTTTATGATCTGTTGCTGGACTTTCTTGTTTCACTGGTAAAGTAGCAGTTGCTGATGCTGTAGATTGTTTTCTCTGTGGTGACACTGGCTCTGAGGTCTCCTTCTTTAGTTGAGCACTATCCAGACTGTCTGTCTTTTGAGTTATAGTTGGTTTGGAAGTGTCCTTTAATTGGACAGCAGCAGGTGAAGGAACCTTATTGGGAGATTTTTGAGACTTCATTTTGGGAGGCTCAGATGCTTCAACTGCTCTTTTCACCTGACAGTTCAGGCATAGCCACTCTTTTACCTAAAATGACAGAAATATGGTTATGTGTTGCTTTTGAGTTGCAAACAGAAGCAGCTCATAACAATCCGAATATGCAGAATAACAGATTCATTTAAACCATACTAAAGATCAGTAAAGTAATTGTAAAAAGCTTACAGACTTTAAAGGGGACATATTATACCCCTTTTTCACCTTTTCAAACAGTCCCCTGTGGTCTAAATGAAACATCTGTGCTGTGCTTTGGTCAAAATATAACATGAATCAAGCACCAGAGGAGGTTTGTGACCCTGTATAAACCAGTTCTCTCAGAGCGCTCCATTTTGGTGTATGTGTCTCTTTAAATGCAATGAGCCCCCCCTGAGTTTCACAGTAGACATGACTCCTCTGTAGCAAGAATAAAAATGGCAGACCTGTGCAAAAGTTTTGCTCTAGTCTGGGGGTGGAGTCCATGGGTGGAGAAACCAGGGGAAAGGAGGGTATTTTTTTTTACCAGAATCCAGCTTGTGATGTCACAAACTGAGAAAATTTGAAACGGAGCACTTTTCTCTGTGTGGTGAGACTTATGCAGACCACAAACAAAGGACTGGATGGATTTATTTTAAATTTTGTGGGTCGATAGACACTCAGGTTACCCAAATATATGTTCAAAAACCCTGTAAAAGTGGATTTTCATAATATGTCCCCTTTAATAAGAGTATATCATATGAATGTGCTGACTGCAATTTTGTAGAGACATTAACAAAATATAAACTATTATTTTCTTTTGTTATAAAGGATATCTATGTTTTTCTTAACCTACCTCTCCTGCAGGCATTGGGGTGAATCCACATTGGTTACAGACAGTGCTCTTGCATTCAGTGCAGGTATTATAGTTTGGTAGATCCTTGGAACCAGTATTGAGTTCAGCCTTACAGAGTGGACAGTTAGACTGGCCTGGTTTGACAGGTACTTGGGAGGCTTCTGTAGCCTTTGAAGATGCTGACGGGGCTTTGTCAACTTTGACCTGTCCTGATGGAGTTGTCCTGGTCTGCTGGGAGTGCTCTGCTTTCTTCTGCTGCTCAAGCTTCTGAGCATCATGAGACTTCATATCTCTTGCAGGAGACATCTTGGGAGAAACTGGTGGAGTAGTTTTGGGCTGGTCAACTGCTGAAGTTATCAAAGTAGATGCAGAACTGAAGATAGAAGAACCAAAGCCAAACATCTTCCCAGTAACTGATTCTGCAGGCTTTGCAGCATCGGGTTGAGTTTTAGGACCACCAAAGCCAAAGAGGCCTCCTGAGTCTTGCTGTGTTCCTGCTGTGGTATTACTGTGTTTGCGTTGAGCTATGCTTTCTTGATCTGGTGGCTTCTTTGGACCTGTCTTTGTTTTTTCTTCTGGTACTTTATGATCTGTTGCTGGACTTTCTTGTTTCACTGGTAAAGTAGCAGTTGCTGATGCTGTAGATTGTTTTCTCTGTGGTGACACTGGTTCTGAGGTCTCCTTCTTTAGTTGAGCACTATCCGGACTGTCTGTCTTTTGAGTTATAGTTTGTTTGGAAGTGTCCTTTAATTGGACAGCAGCAGGTGAAGGAACCTTATTGGGAGATTTTTGAGACTTCATTTTGGGAGGCTCAGATGCTTCAACTGCTCTTTTCACCTGACAGTTCAGGCATAGCCACTCTTTTACCTAAAATGACAGAAATATGGTTATGTGTTGCTTTTGAGTTACAAACAGAAGCAGCTCATAACAATCCGAATATGCAGAATAACAGATTCATTTAAACCATACTAAAGATCAGTAAGGTAATTGTAAAAAGCTTACAGACTTTAATAAAAGTATATAATATGAATGTGCTGACTGCAATTTGGTAGAGACATTAACAATATAAAGTATTATTATTTTTTTTTTATAAAGGATATCTATGTTTTCCTTAACCTACCTCTCCTGCAGGCATTGGGGTGAATCCACATTGGTTACAGACAGTGCTCTTGCATTCAGTGCAGGTATTATAGTTTGGTAGATCCTTGGAACCAGTATTGAGTTCAGCCTTACAGAGTGGACAGTTAGACTGGCCTGGTTTGACAGGTACTTGGGAGGCTTCTGTAGCCTTTGAAGATGCTGATGGGGCTTTGTCAACTTTGACCTGTCCTGATGGAGTTGTCCTGGTCTGCTGGGAGTGCTCTGCTTTCTTCTGCTGCTCAAGCTTCTGAGCATCATGAGACTTCATATCTCTTGCAGGAGACATCTTGGGAGAAACTGGTGGAGTAGTTTTGGGCTGGTCAACTGCTGAAGTTATCAAAGTAGATGCAGAACTGAAGATAGAAGAACCAAAGCCAAACATCTTCCCAGTAACTGATTCTGCAGGCTTTGCAGCATCCGGTTGAATTTTAGGACCACCAAAGCCAAAGAGGCCTCCTGAGTCTTGCTGTGTTCCTGCTGTGGTATTACTGTGTTTGCGTTGAGCTATGCTTTCTTGATCTGATGGCTTCTTTGGACCTGTCTTTGTTTTTTCTCCTGGTACTTTATGATCTGTTGCTGGACTTTCTTGTTTCACTGGTAAAGTAGCAGTTGCTGATGCTGTAGATTGTTTTCTCTGTGGTGACACTGGCTCTGAGGTCTCCTTCTTTATTTGAGCACTATCCGGACTTTCTGTCTTTTGAGTTATAGTTGGTTTGGAAGTGTCCTTTAATTGGACAGCAGCAGGTGAAGGAACCTTATTGGGAGATTTTTGAGACTTCATTTTGGGAGGCCCTGGAGGCTCAGATGCTTCAACTGCTCTTTTCATCTGACAGTTCAGACATAGCCATTCTTTGACCTAAAACACAGCAGACAGCTTGTTATGTATTACTGTGGAATAGCAATAATCGATAACAAGTAGAGAATTTTTTAAAAAAATATAATGAAAATATAATGGAGATGAGATCATTTAGAAATTGTTACAAATCGTATTACCACACATTTATTGCAGATGTATACAGTATATAAAGATATAATTGTTTTGGTCCGATATGTTGTGAATAATTTCATTTACCTCTCCTGTAGGCATTGGGTTAAATCCACACTGGATACAGACAGCGGTCTTGCATTCTGTGCAGGTGTTGTAGTTTGGAGATGCCTTGGAACCGAAGTTCAGCTCAACCTTACACAGCGGACAGCTGGCCTGGGCTGTATTAGAGTGTGCTTGGGTAGTTGTTGCGGCTTTTGGTGGCTGTGATAAAGTTTTGTCTTTTTTGCTCTGCTCAGATTCCACTGGTTTTTTTTCCTGCCCTGGCTTCTGAATTTGAGATTTTGGATCTCTTGCTGGCGACATTTTGGGAGAAACTGATGGTGTACTTTTTGGAGAAATCTGGGGCACTGTGGACATCTTTCGGGAAACATGTGCTGGTGCAGACATCTTACGAGAGCTTGGTGGTGTAGTGCGTGATTCGTCCTGAACAGCTGATGATATCAAAGTGGATGCTGAGCTAAAAATGGAAGACCCAAAGCCAAACATCTTCCCAGACACAGACTCTGTTGTTTTTGAACCATCAGTCTTTGCTTTAGGACCACCAATGCTAAATTGGCCGCCTGTCCCCTGCCGTGCATCTGGAGTGACTTTTCTCTGTTCATTTAACTGGGAAGTTGGTTTCTGAGATGGGCTGTCCTGTGTGTCAGTCTCTGATCCTTTTGTAGTCTTATTTGCTAAAAATACTGTTGAAGGCTGTGCTTTCTTAGGAGACCCTGGTGCAGAACTCCCCTTCTTGTGAAGTGTATCAGCCACTGGAGCTGCCATTTTTAAAGGTTCATCCAATTGTGGTTGTTCTTTTTTAAGAGTTTCCTTTTGATTAGGTAAATTTATTTTCTCATCTGCAGAAGATGGAGGATTTTTGCTTGCTAAATTATGAGGTTTCATTGGAGGTGCTGTGAGTTCAGATGACCTAAGAGCTCTCTGCATCTGACAGTTGAGGCATAGCCATTCCTTTACCTGGAAAAAAGAAAAGCAAAATTAATTCATGAAACATTGACTTTACATTCATTCAATTATTTAAAAAGTCAGGAAATATACTGTGTTGATGGTGTATGTCTTCCTTTTTAATTAAAGGCAGTAATATTTAATAAATAACTATTTTCATAATTTTCCTCCAGCCTTGTTTGTATGTTTTATTTGGAAATTATTGACATTTTTGCTTTAATTACCTCTGACACATTTGGCATTGGATTAAATCCACATTGGTTACAAACAGTGTTCTTGCATTCAGTGCAGTTGTTGTAGTTGGGAGGCTCCTTGGATCCAATGTTGAGGTTCACTTTACATAGAGGGCAAGTAGTTTGGCCGTCCTTCGAAACAGATAGGAAAGCTGCTACATCTTTCAGAGGCTCTGATGGAGCTTTTTCTGCCTTGGCTTGTTGCAATGGAGTGGCTTTTGGTTGTTGCACTTGCTCTAGTTTCTTCTCCTGCTCTTGTTTCTGAGAAGGAGGTGATTTTGTTGCCTTTGTGGCAGGCATCTTGGGAGAAACAGGTGGTGTCTTTTTGGACTCATCTTGGACAGCTGAGTTTATCATAGTTGATGCAGAACTAAAGATAGAGGAGCCAAATCCAAACATTTTTCCACCTAGTGATTCTGAAGGCTTTGCAGAATCAATTTGCGCTTTGGGACTGCTTGATCCAAAGAAGCCTACAGATCCCTCTTGTTTAGCTGAGGCAGTATTACTTTGCTTATGTTCAGATGGATTTGTCTTGTCTGATTGTTTCAGAGGATCTGGCGTACGGCCCCCCTGCAGAGTTTTCTGACCAGGTGCTGGGCTGACTTGTTTCTGACTTTCAGCACTTTTCATGACCTCAGGTTTTACCGACTGCTCTGCTTGTGTTACTGGTTTCCTCTGAGGGGAGCCTGGCACAGACAACTCTTTTATTTTAGACCCAGAAGGTGTTGGAATGTCTTTCTGCTCAGATTTATCTAGTTGGCAAGTTTCCTTTTTTACGTCTTTGGCAGGTGCTGTGACTTTGTTTGGTGAGGCCTGTAGTTTCATCATGGGAGTTCCAGGAGGCTCAGATGCTCCTAGTGCTCTCTGCATCTGACAATTAAGACATAACCACTCCTTCGCCTGTATGAACACAAACAGTTAATAAGCACAGTTAAGATCAGCATTATTGTGCAATGGTATGTAATTCACTTGTAAAAAATAAACGTATTACATAGTGAGTAAAAACAAAAGAATGGGATAATCTTGTTGAGGTAGATTTTCTGTATTTAACAGCAGTACTATGAGCTTACCTCCTTTACGTTTGGCATGGGACTGAATCCACATTGGTTACAGAAAGTATTTCTGCACTCTGTACAGGTTTTGTAGTTGGAAGGCTCCTTAGAGCCCATGTTGAGTTGCAGTTTGCAAAGAGGGCAGGTAGACTGGCCTGATATGGAAATTGCAGGGGAGGCTGAATCTTTCTTCGGTGGATCTGAAAGAGGTTTTTGTACTTTCGGTTGTGCTGGTAAAGGTCCCTTGGTATGGTGGAGTTGTTCTGTTTTTATTTCTTGATCTGATTTCTGGGTAATGGGGGATTTGGAGTCCTTTGCAGCAGAGATTTTAGGAGAAATCGGTGGGGTTGTTTTAGGCTCATCTTGAACTGCTGAGGAAATCATAGTGGATGCAGAACTGAAGATAGAGGAACCAAAACCAAACATTTTCCCAGTCACTGACTCAGCAGGCTTTGCAGCATCTTTCTGACTTTTAGGACTGCCAATACCAAAGAAACCTCCTGTCTCTTGTTGGGTAGCTGCAATGACATTTTCCTGCTGTCGTCCGGTTTGGCTTGGATGGTCTGGTTGTTTCTGAGGTCCTGTCTTCCGGCTCTCTTGTGGCGTTTTCTGAACAGGAGCTGGGCTAGCTTGTTTGGAACTTTCTGGCCCTTTAGCAGCTTCTGCCTTTACTGCTTGTGCTGCTGGAGTAGATACTTTTCTCTGAGGGGAGCCTGGTGCAGAAGTCTTCTGTAGAACAGGCTGTGCTGGGGTAGGTTTTTTAATTGATGAATCGACCAAAGATTTCTCTTGATGAGTTTCAATTTCACCAGTAGCCCGTTTCACCTGGCAGTTGAGACAAAGCCACTCTTTTCCCTTAAAAACAAAAACAAAGATACAAATTATACATGCAAACATCTAATAATAACATTACACAATGAAAGCTTGAAATATAAAAGAAACAACTAAATAATAATGCATTCCTAACAGAAAAAAACAGTTAGTTAAATTGATCATTTTAAAACTGTTTAAGTAAGCTCATAAGTAAGTAAGCCAAGTTACAGTACTTACAATGGTGTTTACACTATACAATTTAATGTTCAAATATCAGTTGTAGAGTGGTTCAGAAGCACTGATGGATCTACTAATCCTGATCTTGGTTCACCACTGTTTCAGTTTAAGCAGTATCACATGATCAAGTAGCCTCCTACTGTCCTTGGCAAGGTAACTTGAATTACAGAGTCAAGTGTCAAGCCCTTTGTGCCTCAGATACCCTGAAAGAAGCCACGTCCATTAAACCTGTATGCGGTATTCCCTGAAAGACAATCCCCATGTGCTGTGTGTTTATGTGGTTAAAATGTATGTGTATTTTACCTACAGCTTAAGCTTATTCTTTATGTAACTATAAATTATTTTAAATATAATTACTGCTATCCAAAAAGGACTTAAGGGGAAGACCATGACCCAGGAGGTGTGTGGAGATGCTTTTTTCTGTCTGAAGGTCTGACATAGTCCTCTCACAGCCTGACTGTTTTGAGGCTAGAGAACTGTGAGTGGAATATTGAAACGTAAGAAAAATGGCTTTGCAGCTTGTCAGCTTTAGTCCAAGGATTGGCCCAAAACATAAAACATCAATCACTAAAGTTATTTCATTTGAGAAAATCCAAAACATGACTTTTATCACAAGCTGAACTTGAACTTTGTGACTTGAAATGATTGCAGCAATTACACGTATTCATGTAAATATTTTGAACCATTTGGGAAATACAATTAAATAAAAGGAATCACCCTTAACATCAAAAGGAATGTTTCTGCTAAGCCTAGTTTACAAGAATTGTTCGTGTGCTTCTTTATTGTTACTATGAACACCTCAGAGATAATAAGCAATAGTGTAACAAATTAGACTGTACCAGCTCACTGATTATCTATGACCTATGGAAGCAAAGGAAATGTACATCGGAATTTATAAAGATGATAATGATGATGTATGTCAATAATTAGAGTTCAACAATTTTAAAAGTCCTTCCTCCCTTTTTTCAATTCTTCATGTATCCCTTTGTTACCTCATTGATCAATATCAACCATGTCTTACCTCTTTAACATTTGGCATTGGGTTAAATCCACATTGGTTGCAGACGGTACTTTTACAATCTGTGCAGGTGTTGTAGTTGGGAGGATCCTTCAAGCCCTTATTGAGCACCATCTTGCAGATTGGACAAGCTTGGCCTGTTTTAGGGACATTTTGGGAGGCTGCTGCTGCCTTTGGAGTCTCTTTAGTAGCTTTGGCCACTCCTACTGTATTGGATTTCCCTTCGTTGACTTGCTCTTGTTTCTTGTCTTGCACTGACTTTTGACCAGAGGGTGGTTTGGTCTCCTTTGTTGACTGCATTTTGGGAGAAATTGGTGGTGTGGTTTTAGGCTCATCCTGAACAGCTGAGGCCATCAAGGTAGATGCAGAACTAAAAATTGAGGAACCAAAACCAAACATCTTTCCAGTCACTGACTCTTCTGGCTTTGCAGCTTCAATTTTAGAGCCACCAAAGCCAAATAAACCTGCTGACTCCCGCTGCTGGGGAGCTGGAGCTGCACTGCTTTGTTTTCGTCCAGTTTGACTAGTCTGGTCTGGTTTTTGAGACCCAGATTTTCTCTCAGGCTCAGGTGTCATTTTCTGCATGGACGCTGGGCTGACCTGTTTTTGACTTTCTGGTCCTTTAGCAACTTCACCCTTGGATGGCACTTTTGCAGACGTAGACTGCATTTTCTGAGATGAACCTGATGTTGCCGTTTCTTTTGTCACAGATGAAGCAGGAGATGGCTGACTTTGAGCAGGGGAGACTTTGTTGGGTGAGGGCTTTTTCATGGAAGGTCCTGTTGGTTCAGAAGTTCCTTGGGCTCTCTGTATCTGGCATGTAAGACACAGCCACTCACGCCCCTATAAAGAAAATGAAAACATAAATACATTTTCACAGTTAGAAAATATAAATGCTCAAAGTTAAAGATAACAAATGGTCCAGAAAAAAACATTATTTTCCTTATTTAATATAATCATAGTAACCTTGAAAAATTGAATTTCTGTACAATTACTACTATTGTAGTATAGATAGTGCAGTGCCATAGTGTATTGAAAATAAGTAGCCTCACTGAGCTTTCCCTAATTGCACTTTTTACATAGTGAAATAGTTTTCAATTGTCAGTTAAAAAATAAAATCAAAATTCAGTTTGAAGAAAGTATAGTAACAAGAAAATGTAATGTACTTACATCAGAGTCTGGAGGGCTGAAGCCACAAAAGCTGCACACTTCTGTTTTACACTGTGTGCATGTTTTATGGTTCTGTGGTTCCTTGGTGTGCATATTAAGTTCTGTTGTTTTACACACAGGGCAAAGAGGCTTAGCTGCTGCTTTTGACTGAGGTCCAGCTTTGGTTGCCCCCTGTGATGAAGACCCTGTCCGAGATAGGCCAGGTGTACCAGGTCCCTTAGTGCCTTGCTGCTGAGGCCCAGGTTTAACCGAGGACTGCTGCTGTGGTGTAGTCCTGACTCCTTGCTGTTGCTGTCCTGGCTTTGTTGAACCCTGTTGTTGCTGGGCTACTTTAGGGGAACCCTGTTGTTGCTGTCCAGATCTTGGTGAACCCTGCTGCTGCTGTCCTACTTTAGGTGACCCTTGCTGTGTGCCAGTTCTTTGTGGCCCAGCCATTGTTGAGTCTTGCACGCCAGACGTAGCAGGCCCTTGTTTTTGCATCCCTGTCTTAGGTGGAACCTGTTGTTGTGATGATGCCTTTGAAGGTTCATGTTGTGCTCCACTTTTAGTCAGAATCTGTTGTTGATGTCCGGATTTCGGTGAACCATTCTGTGGTGGGCCCTTAGGCTGTGTCCCTGCCTTTTGAGCAACTTGTTGCCCGACAGGCTTGTTTGGGGGTCCTGCCTGTCCATTCCCATGCAGCTGCGGTGACCCTTGTTTAGGAGGAGGCTGGCTCTTTTGCATAGAGGGTCCCTGGCCCGATTTTTGGGGTCCCTGCTGCGGTTGAGGGCCTTTGCCAGGGCCTGCTCCTGGTTGTTGTGCTCCAGGTGGTGGCACCCCTTGCTTGGAAGGTGCTTTCTGATTTTTATCCCCTTCCCCATCATCTCCAAATAATCCAAATTTATTCACAGCAGAGGACACAGCATTTAGAGGGTTGGCCCCACTTAGGAATTTGGAGGAAAACATGGTGGGGTCTTCCTCCTCCTCCTCCTCCTCCCCCTCCTCCTCCCCCTCCTCTTCCTCTTCCTCCTCCTGCTCCTCACAAGAGCTGGAGTCTACAGGACTGTCTGAGTCAGAACAGGAGCTGTCTCCTCTCTGTTCTGCCTCTCCTGCAGAGGCCTGAGGGAGGGCTGTGGCTGGAGCTGGGGAGAGGGCATCTACAGCCCCAATGCTGCTGCTGCTGCTGCTGCTGCTGCTGCTCCCTGGGCTCTCCTCTGGCTCAGCATCTACATCAGACTTCCTAAATGCACAAAAAAAAAACAGAAAGAGAGGATGTGTTAGATTATAGAGGACAAGACAAGACTAAGGAATAATAGAAGAGAGCGAAAGAATTTGTGAACCATATTCAAACTTCTCTATATGCCAATATTTTTTCTGGTGCAAAAACAGTCAGTCCTGCAGCAAGAGCAAACCAAAGTGTGATGGATGAAGAGGAAACCTTATATCATTCATTGACTGTTTCACACTCAAAGCTGGGTCTCTGATCCAATTTAACATTTGGACTCAAGTAATTTGTGATAAAAAATCCATTAAGAGAGCAACCTTTTAGCTATCTGTGGCTTGGACTCTACAGTGCATATAATTCTTTGAACTGAAAACAACAGTGAAAAGACTGTTAATATGCCTCTGTGACACAGCATAGTGCTTTACAAATATAATTCACTTTTATCCGAGCAGAAACGATTATCATTTACATAGCAGTCGTCGCCTCTATACACAGAAAGCCATTAATGATTCAGCCTCACTTTGATTTACTTCGCTTCGACTGTTGCTTTCAGCACCATGGACAGGGTCAGAGCCGCTCTGCTGGTCACAGCATATAGCCTACTGTACAAACCTCAGAGATCGCTTTCAGCCAGCAATACAATACTGTAAAAGTGCAACACAGGAGGCATACTTCTCTCAACAGCCACTACAAATCAAATGCCAATAACCATCCAATGTGGACTCACAGGTCCGGATTACTATTTGCCTGCCATCGTCATCCTCTGCTGATCACATGCACGCGTTTTCCTCGCCCGTATAGCCCCTTGTGTAGAGGAGTGAGCAATATCATGCAGGATATGTTTTACAGCAGCACGTCGAGTAAACACGGGAAAGCTAGCGCTCTCTCTGGAGAAACTGCAGGCACATCCGGGAGGCCTGTCAAAAACTGATACTTTGCGTTACAAGAAGCAAAAATCAAGGGCAGCAGAGGTCTGGGATGAGCAGTTGTCTGTATAATTTAACGTTTACACGCAGTGTACGCAAAAAAAACACTGGTTCTCAAAATGAGCAGAACAGAGGATTTGATGTCAATCCACATCACATCGTTTTTATCGAGATATAAAAAGCAACATGCATAGCGCCTGACCGTACATAGCCAGATAATATGCAAGTCCGCAAAGGGTATGAGGTGATGACAGCTCTGAGCACAGGGGGTTAGCAGGAAATAAAAAGCACGTTATCACCTATTTGTGTGCCCTTGAACAGAAGTCTGCTTAGATTTCGGAAAATTAGAAATGTTTTGCAATCCAGATGTGTTTTACAACCAGCAAACATCAACGAGGAAACCCATGAAAAGCTCTGTCATCGGCGGCATCTACAGAAATACCATCTGTTATCCACTCCCGTGTCTCCCCCCACCTCCCATCCTGCAGCCGAGCATCCTTCACCCTACATGGTCACAATGTCAAACACTGAAGCGCGCTATTCCCGTGAAAGCGGAGTAAATTGTACCTTCATCAATAGCAGATCTGTGTCCCTATCCTCGCCAGAAACTCCTCGGATATCCCCACGTCCGTGTCTGATCGCCGAGGGATGGAGGGCACAGGGCAGCAGATAGAGAGCGATCAGCATCCACTCCGCCTCCCACTCCAGTGCGCAGGCGCCGCATCTGACAGGTGATCACAATATATATCACGCACGGAAATTGAAATTAAAGGGGACAAGGCGATTTATTTCCCCCGGAGTCACGTGTGATCGGCGGCGAAGACATTAAGATTTACCCTCCTCGTAATATGTTGCACATTTTCTCTGCGACAGTGACATAGGCCTATACGAAATGTCAGTGTGTAGATCATGAGTACTGTAGAGGGATAATGTGATATAGCAGTGAGAGTGCAGAGCCATCAGGGGAATGTCTATTAATCAGATTAAGTATTCAATTTCACATATAGGCTAAATATCAAATACCATATTCCGTATTTTCTAAACCAATCTTTGTTCAAACATCTATACTAAGATTCACATAGTGTTTTCTGCAAAATAAGTTAAATCTACATAACGATACATGGCATACTAAAAAGGAGAATAGATTGATTGTTTACACTGTCTTGCATTTTCTCTAGTATTTGAAAAACACAAATCTATGTATTTGCTAACCTTTTACAGGTTTATGCCAGGTTAGCATTGAAAATAAGATGAGCTATGCTGTAACGGTAATATTGATAAATCTTTTATCTTTTATTCTATTATTATTTGTTATTTGAAATATTTACCTTTTTATGATTTTATTCTTTATGTTGTTACAATTATATATCAGTTTAATTACATAGGCTATCAGTATACATTTCGAATCTTATTCCACATCTGAGCTCCTAAGCAAAATGTATTTCTTCTCTGCAGCAGTTTTTTTTTAATGTACAAACTTCTCCAAACCATTGACTCTAAAAATGGTTCCTAGTGGGATGAATAACGTTTTTTGAATTTAATCGAATATAAGAAGGAAATTACTGTCATCTTTTCCAATTCACATATCTCAGACATTATATGTACTTCCATCTCTACGTTTTTGCCCTGTAAGTAGCATGACTCATCTCAGCTTGTCTGTCATACAGTATTTATCTTTACTTTATCAATGTAGATAACCAAATTGCTTCATCAATAAAGACTTATGACATGTGCTAGATATAATCCACACAGGTTCCAGTTTTTTCACATCAGCCATTCTTAAAGCCAAATGTGGGCAAAGACTGTCTCCAAATAAAGACATTTTTATTTAGCATATACAGATGTTTTTTGGAGCAGAAGCCTTTCCTAAGTCTGCAGCAGTTCTTCTATAGTATATACACCGTCTAGACATTTCCTCCTGGGCCTGGATCAAAGGTTTTTGCTGTTGGTTGCATTTTTAGTTTATAGAAGACTAAATGGAGATGTATGTAATAGGATGTGAACACCCACAGGCACAAAGCACTTCTTGAGTCAGTGTAACCTCTCTCTTCTTCCTGTGTTGGCCTTCTCATTCTGGCAGTCCTCCAACAAGAGTTTTTCTACAGGGCAGATGTGATGTGAGGAGACACTCTTGGAGATCTTATCTTGTGCCACTGTCAGAGTGACAAAAAAAAAACTTGCTGGCATTCTTCTTTTTGCTTCTCCTTCTCAGGCCAGATGAAGAGACAAAGCGAGACCGACCATGATGCTCGAAGTTAATTAGTATCTTTAGCACGATACCACATAATAAAGCCCTGACCATAAAAATTGTGCTTTACACATCCTCCCTCACAGAATACAATCTAGATGTTTAGAAATCGTGATTTAAGAATAAGAGGAGGACACATCCAAACTGAATGATAAAAAACTCATAAAAGAATGAATGACATCTCTCCCACGCTTGTGCAAATTTACACACCACAATCAATACATTTCTATTCAGTATGTGGGGAGCGTGTGTGAGATGTGTGGGAAGGACTGAGAGCAAGTGGTGTGTGGGCGTGTGTTGAAGAGTTACGTCATGCGTGATGTGCGAGCGGCTGAATCGCTGTGGTCTCTCTTTGGAAAGTGCCAGATTTGGCTTCATTGCTGACACACACACAGACGCGCAGAGGAAACGTTCATCAGCACAATCTCCATCTGGGGATATAGGCAGTGGCTTTGCATGGGCCGGAAATCCTTTAAGTAATCTAAGGCTGCTAAAACCTACCTCATCCTGACAATCTGCTGCTTGACAATCTTTTGCTTAAAATAAGAATATAATACTCTTCTCAGTTTTTTTCTGGAATAGTACAATTTGTCAATGCAGGCCTAATGATATAGTCAGGACAGAGATATGGACCTCTCCATATATTTTCAAAAGAATATGTAACAGCACTTCTTTGGCCTGTTAGTTTAAAGCACATGGCCATACACAAACAAACTGAGTTCCTCATCATTGTTTTCATTGATGTGAAAACAGTTTTCATCCTACACCGAGAGTGAGTCGTGTTTGTCAGTCAACAGTATTATGTAAGAGTGTAAGACAGCAGGCAATCACCAGATGCGCTACCATCATGTTCTTTTCTTTTGATCTCTCCCCGCTTGTCAGTTTAAAAGCAATAACCACAATCTCCACTGTCACCATCCTTTTTTTAACTCCCACGCACTCTCTGATAATGCTGGACCAGACTTTAATCCTGCGCTCTCACTGCTGAAGCATCATGGACTTTAACAGAATCACTCGTTTGTAAAGATAGACCCAAGAATGAAAGGGATGGTCCCGTGCTTATTAAGTTGTGACTGGAATTCAAGCTGCTCATGGGGAACTAGCTTGAAAAGCTTGAATATTAAAGTGTTTCACCTGCAGGTTCTTTTGTCTGAATTTACCTGTATGTGTTGAGTAAATTCACAAGGATTGAGATAAAATGCCTTTCAAGGAAACAATCTTTTTCTTTACAATGCCTCTCCATTCACGCAGGTCCCGTAGAAAACAGACTGAATTCCCAGCAGGAATTTCAAAAGAACAGCACTCTGCTTTCTGTTCTCTTGTGTTACTTAGTAGTCCTGGTAGAGGCACATAGCCTACTGTAATTACTGAATATATTCACATTTTCCATTAAAATTACGCAAAAATCCCCAGCTAGGGAAGGGTAGAACAGGCAAATGATAAATGAATGAATATAAATTATACTTATTGTTATTTTAACTCTTCCTTGACTTTAAACATGTATCCCTTAATTGTGTTTCAATGACACATATTAGCTCTTAATACTTTACAGCTGGAACAGAAGCCAATTTTTATTTAAAGAAACAATCCTGTTGGGGGGGCTGAAGTCTTGATGAGGAAAGCTGGGGAACATCTTGGACAGGTCACTAGTCCAACAAAAGACACAACAACATCCACACCTACAGACCTTTGATAGTTTGAGTTTGCAGTCCAGCTAACCTGAAAGTCTTTTGACTAACACCATACTAACACAATGTCACTGATGTCACACCTGGGATCGACAAGCTGTCATAAGGTTGTAGTGTTGTGTTCCAGGTGCAGAATAGAATAGTAGACGTAGGGAATGTGACATGTATGGATTATTTACTCATTCCTTATTGAACTACAAAGACAATGGATAGTAAAAAATCCTGCACCATCCAGTCATAATTAAACTGAACACAACAGTTTTAACTTATTAGCTAGCATAAGAACCAGCTAGCATTTGCATTAAAAATGTCCTTGGTAACATTAATATTTAAAATGTTTTAAGATCTAATAATAAGGCATGGATTCCAAGTTAACAGTAATGTTAGCTAGGTACTGGTAAGGCTAGCTTTTGGTAAACTTAGTTAGGAATTGGTGACATTAGCTAGAAATTGATTAAATGCTAAAGTTAGCTGATGTGACTCAGCTGCTGATAAATGAGCTCTTTAATATGTTGTTTAACCTTGTAAATTTGTCAGATTTATTACATTTATCTTTTTTGCAAACCTGAAATACATCAGTAAAAGTTAAAACAGCTCATACCTATCCCTTCTTCTATTTTTCCAAACATTAACATAGACATGAGGTCATGTCTTGTCTGACAGTTGACCAGGTGCCTCTGTGGTTTTCCTTTCTGCAGCATTGCCTCGCTGCTCACTCAGGCGTACACCATTAGAAAGGCATCACATTTATACAGCATTTGTATTCTTTTCTGCACCGGTGAGCTCGATGCCAGAACCCACACAACCAACTTCTTTCTCTCTTTGCTCTCTCACACTCAAACACACTCAAACAAACAGAGCTCAGAAGCAGTACTTATCTCGCTCACATTTTAATTAAGCCACCACACTGAAGCATAATGCTGCCTAGCAGTTTCTAACTCCCCGAGCTGTAATTCTCATGGATGAGAATGCAACTTGCACAACAACAACAGCCAAAGAGTCACTTACATGTGCCTTAAGAATAAACAGGTAAAGCACCTAGTTTGAAAAGAAATACAAATACACACACACCTCTTGTGACCCTTGAGGAAGGCAAAACAGTTTTTCCCCGGCATGGTTTTCTCTGGAGCAGAACCGGAGCAGTGTGGAGCTGTAACCTGCATGGAGCTGTATTGCTGTCCTCTCTAGGTCTCTAGGTCTCTCTACCTGTGTTTGTTAGGGTCACCATGTAATCTATACAGTAACCCGATCACATACACTTTGCCAGTGTCATTAAATTTACAAACCTGCCCTGATGAGGGGAAAAATATGGACTCACGGCACTCCTTTCAAGAATGCACCAAAATGACAAAATGAAAATTGATTTTTCACGTTATGGTTTGAAGTATTGCATTAAGACTTACAGAAATGATGACTGGTGTCATATGATCCACCCTTGTTTGTATCTATAAATTAGTAAGTATATAAAGAAAAAATATTTTGTTGTTCAAATGATTGACCCTTACATAAAATGAAGACATGGGAAAACGTATTTTCCTCTTGAATTCTGCTTCACATTCAAGTCTTTACCTTGCCACACATTATAAATGTTACAAGAATGTAATTGACTGTCTGATAACTTGATTGTGTTAAAATGTGCATGATACGCAGGTAGAGTTACAGCCTTGGCAGTCTGCTGTGTCACTAAAAGGAGCATCGTTAGTGCTTTGCCTTCTCCCTCTCCTCATGCAGCATCTCGCCAGAACGCTGCACAAGTCTCTCAAGCCACCCAGGCTTTTTTTTTTTTCCTGACCAGTGACCACTGCTATCCACCAAACTAAAAATACTCTTAAAGGAACAGTGCCTACAAGACATCACACTTATCACTGCTCCCCCTATTCTTATCTTGATTTTCCTGCCAGCCCCTCCCTCTACTGCCATGTCCAGGGAGAGTTCTGAGGATAACACAGTTCACGCCCTCGTATCCTACAAATCAGTGAGCAGGAAATCAATGCTGATCAGAGTCGCAAAAGAGAAAAGGATGGGAGCACATCCTGCATAATAGCACATCTTGTCTGATTATTGTAATAAGCACAGTACATTGATAAAAATGCGAGAACAGGAAAAGAGTGGCATGGTTTAAACGCAAAAGGAAGATAGGCAGAGCTGCAGCTGCTTTAATAATCCTTTATTAGATCTGGCAAATGCCTTTAGCTGTAAGTACCCACTGTCATTCTTTAATCAGACACATCTAATACTAGTAGCCATTAGCTGCCTGAATTATTTAGAGGCAAAGTAAAGTGCAGACATCTGCATTGTGTTCTAGGCGTTGCTCTTTCTTTTTATGGCCCAGTAAGAAAGCCTGCTAAACACAAATTCTAACTGTGTGGCAGAAAATCACTGAAACAGAGAAAATGTATTAACCCTACCGCTGAACAGACCAAATGATCAGTGGTGAGGCTGTGCAGTCTGGAATATTGCTGTTTGGTGTACAGTGTTGTTTGATGTTCGGCAGGGAGAGGGACA
Organism: Tautogolabrus adspersus; assembly: GCA_020745685.1. Lineage (NCBI taxonomy): Eukaryota > Metazoa > Chordata > Actinopteri > Labriformes > Labridae > Tautogolabrus > Tautogolabrus adspersus. The sequence continues at coordinate 17,274,427 of CM036539.1, forward strand.
TCAGAATATTTGCAGAGGTGCTGTGATAAGGTCTAGACAGCCGGCTTTATAATTGAAGAGGTGTAAAGGAAGAGGAGGTTTAAGACTACCAGAGGACTCCTGCTTCACCACAGTGTCAGAGGCAAACATTGTTCACATACTTTGCATATCATTCAAATTTGTAAGTAATATTTTACACTCACTGTTGGTAGAGCATAAAACTGAAATTGAATATCTGTTAAATGTTCAATTTCAAAATGTGTTTGAACTTTCCTAATGTTTTACATGTTTTCAATTCTTCACTAGAACTGTTCCATAAATGAACCCCCTTTGATGCGATACAGTGTCGTTTCACGTTGGTCCTTACTGCTTGTTTTTTTTTAGCATTAATATTCCTCTGAGGTTGTGCCTACTGTACTTTCCCTCTGCTGAAAAAAATGTTGGCTACTGTTCGGTAGCTGTTGATTTTTTACTCTGTACATGATTTGGATGGTTTTAAAGTCGAACAGGTCTTTGAATGTCAGTGTTTTCAGTTTGATGAAGAGTGGGTTTGTTGGTTCTGTAGGTGGATTTAAAAAGCCTTATATGGTATTTAATGCTCCAAATAGTATTACTCCTGAATATCAATACAAGTGCACTCAAAATTGCTCATTTTCTAGCCCACCTTATTCTTTGACTCCCTCATAGTATTCCTCACTTGCCACTTGAAAGCTACAGTATGAGGGAAAACGAGCAGATGACCTTGCATGTGTGCATGACTGTGTGTCACATTCATTACTAAGAAGGCGCCCATGGAGGATAAGAGGCATCGCTTTCTGGTGTGCTTTTCATCAGGACTTTTGCAGTTTACTCTTATATCACCTTCACTGGCTGCTCAGCATACAGCCGTGGTACAGCAGAGAAACTGTACCACCTGCTGTGTGTGTACATAAGCGTGTGCCTGTGCGTGCACGTTTGTGTGTGCGATTGAGTATGCACACTGTGCACAACCTGCCTTGGGAGAGGATCCATTCTCTCATCAAATATTCACCAGCAGCCACAGGCTCCCAGCTGCTTGCTGCTATAATGCACACACATTGCTGTGTTATGGGTGCCTGATGTATTCACTGAAGAAAAAAAACTGGCTCATAAAATGTTTGAGTAGTTCATTTTGAGGACCATTTTTCGAGTTTATGCAGCTCAGCTTAAAGTGTAACTGCTGCACACCTACACCTGGATACAGCAAATCATCCACCTCAGTGCAAGCTGACTGCTTTGCTAACTTGTGAAAACAGCAATTCCCAGGTTTCTGCTTATGTGATGTCAGTGTGTCTCACTACTGTTAGTGTAATATCCCCCTTTGATGGGCATGCCATGCTTATCAAAATAGTCAAAGTATTGGTCTAAACCGGCTAGGTTGATGTGCAGTTAGACTTACAGTAAAACAAGCATGACAGGCGTAACTGCAGAAAAAAACAATGTTCATGTATGCATTTATTTAGCCTGCACTGTCTTATTTATTTACTGCCATGTATATCCTGTGACATGATCCACTCCAATGTAAAGTATATCACATGCATTCATGCAATGACTTTTGAAAAAAGTTCATGTTATATGTAACTGATACTTCTTAAATTAAAATGTGTGAATTAGACATTTTAAGAACTGCATAACAACATGATAAACTGAAGTGCTTGAGGTAGGCTATTACAATGAAAAGAAGAAATGAGAATGACACTTTGTCTTTCCATAGAGCTATAACACAAACTAAAGAGCAGATTCTATAAGTTTACTCCAATTTTAAATAAATGGTAAATGGACTTGAGCTTGTATAACGCGTTTCTAGTCTTCTGACTACTCAAAGGGCTTTTACACTGCAGGTCACACCTACCCATTCACACCCTGATGGCCGAGGCTGCTATGTTTAGTGACTATCAGAAGTAACTAATCCCATTCATACACGCTGATACGCCACAGACGAAGCAGCAGGAGCAACTTGGGGTTAAATGTCTTGCCCAAGGATGGAAATCCTGACCTTCCGGTTAGGAGACGACCGACTCTACCAACTGAGCCACTGCCTAGATCAGTTTAGATCAGCCAAAAATATTTCATAAAATGAATGAGTACAGTCTTAAAACACTGGCAGAACACAGAAAAACACTCCCTCCTTTGTAGATATTGAGCCATGATTTATAATTCAACCCTTATATTGAAAAAAAATGCAGTTACTGAACAACTGAATGTCTGTTTATTTACAACGCAAAAAAACTGTGAAAGTCAAAAAGAAACAGTATCCAGTACCTTTGTAATAGTACTATTCTACTGGAGGAATTAACTTCATAGCTGACTTGTTTCATGTGCTCATGAAATAGTGGCAGCTCAGTCTTCTGTTGCCAACACATCTCCTTTGCATAAGGTACAGTTTGAGAACTTCCCATTCTTCAATACAAACAGGTTCTGCTAATTTTACAGTGATAGTTGAGGTAAATTTGTAGAATCGGACCGTGTTTGACAGTTTTCTACTTCAGTCGACAGTAGCAAGAACTGAGCGGTAAAAGAGAGAAGTTGCTTAAGCGGTGATGTATTGCATTTGAGACAAATCTTACATAATCACTTGTAGGTGTCTAAGTGTTCAAAAAGACACTTTAAAAAATCTCTCTGAAAATGTCATACCAAAGGTGAGCAGTCTGCGTAATACCTTTAATTAGATCACTCACATGAGTCCTTCCATATTCTGAGGAATAAAAACTGTGTCTGCAGTTGCATCTCTACCTCACAGCCTCTAAGAAGTGTCTCTCATAGCAGAGAGAGTCAGAGAGGTGAGTCAGCACTCGGTAAAATGTTATCTCACTTGTTGTTTACCTCAGCTTTCATCCCCCAACCAAAGTGGGGAGTTACTTTCTTTGTCATCAGAATATCACCATTTTTTTCATTTTTACCTTTTCTAAATCTAAGCTATTTACCCTTTAAAGGAGGGCTATATCACATATTTTTACCATCTTGAAGACTGACATATAATTACAAAAAGGGTGATAAATGTTTATTGTCTTTAAAACATGAACAGAAAATATAAAAACTAAATGAAATGTGAATGTAACATCATCGTATTCACAAAAACATCTGAATCGAAGAGAAGGAGAGTTTTTTATTCAAGGAGAAATATAGATTAGATGAGAGAAGCTCAGTGACTGAAACTGGCAAACACAATGGTTGCAAATCAAATACAAGACTTCCAATAATTCAATACAAGCATTTATTCTGCAGTAAACATCTTTTGAGATCCCCAGCAATTAATTCATAGAATTCCTGCTACACTACAGCGCATGCCATAGAGCTCCAAGCATTCATATTTCATATCCCTGTGTTTATAATCGAGCTTCTGTCAGTGACGCTGCAGTATTATGTAGCCATGTAGCAGACATTTAGCTCTTCATATATTGTGCTAAACTTCCAGATTCCCGCTCTTCCTGTTGTGCCCAGCATGTGGAGTCAATATGGTGTGTTGCTCGACTGCACGTGTTTGCTGTGCTGTTGTTCAACAGCCTCTGCCAGCTGTTAGGACCGCCGCCAGGGTGCGAAGGTCAGAGTGATGTAATGATGAAGATGCAGGGATAAAGAGAAGGATTAGAGGAGGGATCAACCCCCACATGGACACAAATGTAGTGATTACACCCAGATTAATGACACAGCACTCACTGCGTCACACACGTGCATGCGGATTCATGAAATGGTCAAGACTCTCGTTGGACATTAAAATGCATGCTGAAACATATAAATGCACTTAATGTAGATGCAGATAAATATGCAGAGATTTTGCTGGAGGTGCATACCAAGAAATAAAAGCACCTGACAGAGTCTCCTTTTTTTCCTTCTTCTCAACACATTTCTTATGTATTCCTGTCCGACGTGTTTGCTTTCACTTTGTATTGGGGCATCTGCGTTTCTCTCTTGCATCAGATACCTGTCCCACTTCTCTTGGCAGACTCAGAGTTCAGGTTGCGAGATAAGGCAGCAACATAATTCAAAGATGTGTTTGTCCCAGGGGAGGCAAAAAACCCCAAGGTGAGAAGAGCAGAGCTCCACATCACACATTCCCCCTGAGTACAAGTTCCTCTGTTCTCTCTTACTTTCTCCTCTCGTGGTTTCCTTTTGACTCATCCTCTCTCTTCACACATCCTCTCTCATTGACTCAGCCCCCCCTTCTCTGCTTTCCCTTGGCTATCAGCAGCAGTAAAAAAAAACCCGGATGATCTACGCCTCCCATCTTTCTCACTCCCTCGGCCGTCCTGTCTGTGCCTGTTGTGTGTTGTGAGGTATAAGAGCATCTTTCATACGTGCAAACTCCAAAGCAACATAGAGTGAGACATGTGCAGCCCAGTGAATCATCTTTATGAGGTTGAGTGAGTTTCCTGTATGCCTTTAGAAAGCATATGTAGGACAAAATGATGTATTATTTATGGATTTGGAGATTATGAATACAAACAGATGAACAAAGAGACACCTGCTTGAGAATCGCATTTTGCAGGGGTCATTCCAACTACTCTTTGTGCTGGTTATGAAATGTACTGACTGTTACAGGAAAAGCCTGCCTGACAGCTGTTCCAGTGAGATAACACATAGAACATGTTGACACATCACTTCTGTGTACAGCGGCTTGATGTCTGTGTTAATTTAGTATCCCTTTATTTATTTTGTGTATTTTGCATGCTTATCTCTCTCTCTGTGTATGTAGTCATCTTGTTTATTGGTGACAAATATACACCTTGCTGTGAAGCTGGAGTCTCTTTTGTCCTAAACTGATATGCAGGGCAAGCTACTGCCTGCACCACCACTGATAGTGCTTTCCCCTTTTGCTTATCAGATCACTTTTGGATGTTGGGAGAATATTGTGTTTGATGTTTAACCTTCACTTGTCGCCTCTGCAGTACGTTCGGAAAACATTAGAAGGGAGAAATAAAGGGTTACTCTGTGCGAACTTAGTGCGAAAATGGTTTAAAAAAGGTCTTAGATTGGAGCAAATCCAACAAGGTTAGATTTATGGACATAGTAAAAGCAATTTGAGCACTGTAATAAGGATCTACACCCAGAATATGATCATGTCATTCCAAGAGGCTTTAATCTGGATCATACAGGTCAGTCTTTATGAAGTGAACATGAAATGAACAGTTGCTTTAGGGGGGTGCTTTAAATGTCTATGAGGTTTGCTTTACCTTATATCAAAGAAAAAAACAGAGAAGGCAGGATATCTGAGCTTTCAGCCTTTTCTATGCTAACCCTCCATGACTGATTGTGTTCAACATAACATGCAATCCTTCTTACCTACAGTAGTGTGCACATTGACGACATGTGTGGTTAAACCAGTTGCAGAGGCTCGTTCACTGCTTGTACCTCCAATGTTCTTTTTCCGCCCCACTAGCCCTCCTCCCCTATCTGACATTTCTCTTGTAATAAAGCGTTCTGGTGCATTGGCTTCTGATAGAACTAGTGCTGTGTGGGGAAAACAAAGAGGCCTGAAAGAGAGTAAAATTACAAGCACTGTCATCTTCTCAAAGAACCAGAAATGTGCAGCAGTCTGTTTTAGTTGAGTGGCCTTTAACCTTTTGCTCCCTTTGTGGATCAATGGATGGATTTACAGCATTTCATTACACTAAATTGGTCTCTTGAAGCATGCAATGTATGATTCTGGTGCAGCTCCAGATTTAAACTCTATTTTTGCATCAGTTCCCAAAGCTGATCAGATGGCATCTGCATGTGGGGTCAGAAGCACCATCCAGCAAAAAGCCAGCTCCAATCCCAGAAGAAAAGACGGCCCCTTTTAAGCTTAACTAAGAGGACCAGTTTCATATACAAGAGTTTGATATATGAGTTGCTACAGGGACCAGTGGCTGGAGGGACTCAGGGGCCAGAGTAACAGCGTTAAAACTTGACAGAGAGAGACGAGAGAGCTTTGATGAGGAGAGGAGCTGAACTGGTTCAGAGCCTGTTGCTATGGTAGCCATGTGGAATAAATCAGCAGCATGCATTCCATTCTCGAATGCCTTCAGCACCCCACTGACTCAGGTAAACCGAGACAGAATTTGAATGAGCGTGGAGTCCTCATGGGCATCCCACTGTGGAAGAAAAAAATCATAACCAGTAGTTGATGGTTGAATTAGATTTTGTATTTCACTGCCATATGGTGTGTTCAATGGTATCAAGAAAAACAAAATAACTTCAGTACTATGTTTCCCTCTGTGATGAAGTAAAGCTTAAATTAAATTAGAACAGAAATTACCTCAGTTTATTCAAGTTGATTTGTGTTGTAATCTAAGTTCATATCAAGGCTCTACCTCCTTTCTTCTGTTTCACTGGCTCTCTCAATGTGTGCATGTGTGTGTGTCTGTGAGTGTGTGTGCACATGGACTGTGTGTCGTTATTGATTGCTAAACCACAGAGGTGACACCAGCGAAAGATGGCCCATCTTTTTTAATGGCAGTTATTTATAAAGGGTATAGCAGACACAACATTCTCAATCTTAAGCTTAGTTGGAGGATATTCAAGGAGAATGATGAGCGACAGAGACCATCATTTATGTTTGTTTGTTATTCTCGCATTATGATTTAGTAAAGACAGCAAAGTCCAAACTATACATTTTGACTTAGTGATTAAATAAGGCACAGTATGGATAAAGAAGTGATCACAACCCAACAACTATAACACCTCTCTCTCTCTCTCTCTCTCTCGCTGACATCTCAGTTAGATGTTCATTGTTTGTTTTGCTAATGACATGCTCGGGTGGTCAACCCAACATTTCTTTCTCCTTTTCATCTGAAGGAAATGTGCTGCTTGTAGTGTTAATTATAAAGTCCATTTGCAACATTGTTACAGTCTAACAAAAGGGAGATAAATTAAGGGTGAGAAACAGAGGAAGTGAGAGAGAGAGAGAGAGAGAGAGAGGAGAAAGGAAAGAGGGGAAATGGGGGGGACATCAGAGACAAGTGACTTTTTGAAAAGACAGTTATATTTTCCATATTGGCATCAAACGACCACCCTCAATTTTACATAAATAAAATATACATTACACACAACACTGCTGGTACATTTGATCACAACTGTAAATGTAGACACTTACAATGACAACAATAACCACTTATAGGAGCACTTTTCATCTACTCTAACTGTTTTAACATGTTCCAAAGTAGCATTTATTTCCATTAAGGGCACAATTATAATGAAAACATGCCTCATATAACCATTATAGTGGTATGCAACATCTTAATGAATGCATTGTGGCCAATGTAACCCTACATTTCCACATTGTAATACAAGGAGCAGTATCCTAAAGCTCAAGGCTTATATTAACATAAAACAACAACAGCACTACGTTTTCCAGTTTACGACATCTAAACAGCAACAGAACTCAAAGTAGAGACATAGAAAATAAGTTATAGTACCAAAAGAGCTTAGAGGGTCTTTTCTTTAACATGTTGTTTTTCTCTCATAATAGATATATTTATGTAGGTTTTGTCATGTTGAGTCAAGGACTGAGAGTCGGAGCAGAGGTGTAGGGTAGCAGTCTCTGTGTGTGCGTTTTGATTGACACCAGAGTCAGGCTGGGTCAGTCCACAGGAGCTGATTTGTTGTATTCTGTCTCTTCAGATCAGAGGCGATGTCGCTTAATCAGTTGTCCATCTCCTACCAAGGCCTCTGCTCTGCGCTGACACTGACATTTTAAGTGCTTACACAGTGTCTGCACCAGATAATCAGTTTACACCACACAAAAAGGCAAAACACTGCTTTATAAAATACTAACTAGAGAGTGATAAATGTAGGTATAATAGCAGGACAGCCTGCTACTGTTGCTCTACTGTTACTGCACTTGTTTAAAGCAAAGTGAAACCTTTTTTACATGGTGCAAACACTGAGTGAATCTGACCTTTAGACTCTATGTGTGCGTGCATGTGTATATGTGCAGTTAGTGTGTGCTCCTCAGGTGTCCAAGGTGTGCCTGGGTGCTCGGTGGGAGTTCTCCTCCCCCCTCCCTTTCCCTCTTTTCTCACCAGCAGGCAGAGCATACTTCTTTTTGGTCTTTTTACGTTTTTTATCCGAGCACCACACTCTCTCACAGTATGCCTCCACTCTTTGAGCATCCCCGTAGCCAATCAGCTGGAGGAACTCCTTGTACCACAGCCTGGAGTTGGGGCCCGGGCCTGAGGAAGGGACCAGAATCCTGGGGCTGATGCTGGGGCCAGGTGGAGGGCCAATGAAGGAATGGCATGGAGCTGCAGCTTTCTCTCCCTCCCCATCATTTGCTCTGTGTATTGCTGACTCCACCCTCTCTCCTCTGAGCACGTGCAGAGTGATACGTAATAATGTGTGCACATAACCATGTTCAACAGTCTGGCACACGTACACACCAGCGTCAGAGCTTCTCACTCGCAAAAACAGCAGCCCGTGGGAAGTCACGATTACCCGCTCATCACCTCGAACCTACAGGGAGGGAAGAAAGCCAAATGATTCAGAAAGCAGCTCAGACATTTGCAGCACCGCTTGCTGCATTTTCTCGCATCCCATGAGGAGTTTGATTTAAACACCCACAGGACAAATGAAGTAAAGAAAACTGGACTGGAAGTAACTCAATACTATTCACAATACACTGATTTCTTGACTGAACCTGGTATATTAACCATACCACGTTTCTGTTAGCAGCATGAACACTTACTGTTGAATTATAATGTTTAAGATCTAACAATAAAATGTATTCAGTAGCATTGGAATGCTAAACCTTTACAACCAAGACGAGGAACATTTTATTTGTGTAGCTTTTTTCATTGAAATTTCAGATTTAAACAATTGACACTATATTCTCCAAAGCTTGGGACAAACCACAAACGTGTCGTCAGTGTAATTACTTTGATGCTTTAAGGGCCACAAATGTAACTCCATTCAGCCCAACTGCACTGAAGTAGTAGCAGAAATCTCATCTTTAAGTCAAACTTGCACTATCTGCATGGCGAGACTTCTCTCTAGGTGCAAAAAGAAAAAAAACGTGTTTTCTAGAAAGTTCACAGAAGAAGAAAGTTCCTAAATTATTTTTGAATTTAATTCAACTTCCCTGTGCAACTTATCCTTTCCCACTGCAGTATATCTTTATCTTTTCTTTTCTTTGTTTTGTAATACATTTTCAGAATGATCATTTTTTTAGTCCTTTATCTTTTGCTCACCTCGTGTTTTTCTTCACCTCTCTGTAAGAACCAGAGGACCTTGGCTTGAAGTGATCGGGGGACACACTCCAGTAAAGTGCTGTTGTTCTCCACGCCGTAAACAAACCTCTCCTCTGCTCTCTGCCATTGTTCATCTACACACAAAAACACACATTTCAATGGAAGATAGTGTAGTTAAATAGACAGCAAGAGACCACCATGACCTTTCATTCTCTAAAAAAAACATTGGATGGTTTGTTCTACCCTTATCTACACTATCAGCAGAAGAAAAACATCCTCTCAATTCAACTGCAATCACACATGGAGTGTTCATGGTGTTTGTTTTCAGTGCTATTGTGTGGCAAAATGTTGCAATACCAGTAAATAAACACAAGCCCTTCCATGTACACATAAAAAAACAAAACATCATTCAGTCGTTTCATACACTTACTGTCAATTTGCAGCCCATTACACAGCTGGACAGCGTTGCCATGGCGAATATCCTGCCGCCTGAATCGTCTACTGAGATGGGAACGAGAGAGATGGGGTAATTTTTAACGCGATGGAAGTGCAAAAGAAAAAAGAAAGCAAAAAGGAAGAAGGAGAGAGGAGAAAATAGAAAGAGGAAGAGGAGTGATCAAGTGCATACTAATAGACATTACATAAGACCTGGCTGACACTTCCCTTACAGCCGGTGATAATGACTTGATAAAGCAGACTTGGAGCAGTGTGACATTCAGGGCAAGATGCCACAATGGAACAGAAGTACTGGTAAAGGTGTGAACAGCTGGCACCCCCCCCCACCCCCTCTCCTGTCTCACAGTGTGTGCTATTACCTCTTGGTGAAGACTCCAGCAGGGTAGAATCTAGAGCAGGTGAGACCATCCCAAGCGCAGTAAGGGTCTCTGGCCAGACAGCAATCAGCACATTCAGAGCCATAGAGGTCACACTGATGCAGTCTGACCTGGGCCACACCCACCTCTGACCCCACATACAACTGTTGCTGTGGACCAATATGAACAGACATAGTTTAATTAGTAGATAATTTAAAATAAATGCTCTTGCTCCTTACCTTTTTTTAACCATTTTAGCATTGGCAACAAGCACACAACATACTGTATAGTGACCATTTCAAGTAATGAAAGTGTTGCAATGTTAACATCTTGTGGCTTAAAAACAGTATTGCATGATTGATCAACATTATAAAAATTCAGACGGTCCTCTTACCCTTTTAGGTGATATAATGATCTCTTTTATAGGCACTGGCACCTGCAAATCAAATGGAAATTTATATTATTCACAAGTAAAAAATGGTTCATCGTTTGATGTAAAAATAATGAAACAAGAGCTGATAAAAAGCGTTTTGTCACTGCAGGCCTCCTGTCATGCTTCAATCCATCCCAAATCCCCCTCAAATCAATTTTAGATTTAAATGGCAGCAGAGACCTTGTGCAGACTCGTTTTCAAATTGATATTCGATATATTCAAATTATTCTGAAGATCTCTCAGCAGGTAGGCTGCACAATCATACTTACAGTACACCCCTCTTATGAAGGAAAAGAGGCAAATCAGCAATCAGTGTTTTCTAAACAGACCCTCTGATTGTATATGTGCGGCAGTACAGTGGACTCTGAGATGTGTGCAATACAGTAAATGCAGCATTTGCTTGGTTGCAAAGTCTACTTTGCTCTCTCATTTTGTAGCTAAACATAGACTACCTTGAATACTTGCAGCTCTTCCAGCAGCACCTCCTCCATAGTGTCTGTGTCTTTGTTGTAGATAGTGATAATTTTCAACACCATGGAGTCATCTAATGAAAGAACACATTATCATGAGCTTTTCAGGATATCTCAAAAAACACCTTTCTTATCACCATCAGTGAAACAGTTTAGGTTCCAAACTGTCTCAGAGCAACAAATCCTCTATTGTGTTAACTTATAATTTTTTTTATGCCATCAAAATCTTGCATTGAGTGTTTGTGTGAGCTGGGATATCAGGCTATCTCAGTTGTTTGCATGATATTTTGGATGAAGCATTATAGGTAATAATTCAGGAGTGTATGTACCAGTGCCAATGTAGAGAACATGGTAATGTCCATCCTGGGCTTGGACTCTGTCCACAGCGATCTGGGTCAGCTTCCTCCCACCTGGTTCTGTCTGTAGCAAGACAGGTCTGCGGTGTTGAGGGAAGACTGGACGATACATGACAGGATGAGAACGTATGAATCGCAAAACCTCGTCCGGAAACTCCTTTGAGCTGGAGAAGCCCCCTCCGTTCACTTTACTGGCACACTGTTAGAAAGGTGGTGTGAGAGTAATAGAGAGAGTGAAGGGGTGGATCAAAGACAGGAGAGGGTCTAAAATTGCTCAAGCACTTTTTGCAGTGTAGGAAAAAAAAAAGGCTGACATTCTTCAGTGAGGCTCAGCCTGTCCCTGTCTGACCTGCTGAGGTAGCTACAACAGTGATGACATTCACAAGCGCTGTCCGACATGCTCTCTACACTGTCCCACTCAGAGGACGTCTGGCGTGAACACAGACTAAAGGAGAGTGATGTGAATGCATAATGGCGCATCAAGTAATGAAATCCCATAAAACATGTCTTTATTATGAGACTCACAGATCCAGGTCGAGGGTAGGGGACTCTGTCCTCATAAGGAGTCCAGTGATGCTCAGGCCGCTCTCGGTAGGCAAACTGACCATTAAAGGCAGCTCTGATATCATCCATGTGATAGACACACACTGCATAGCCTTTAAACACCGCACTGTAAAAGATGGTTTTCATCAGTCATTTGATGCATCATAAACATTTTGACTGTATAGTGAAAAGATCATGTCATCCTCCACTCACCTTGTTGTACTAAATAGGCCAAATATTTCTGGGTTTTTCTTGTCCTTGTTCTTGAGCACAAAGACGTCCTCTGAAACAATACAAAAAATAGAAATTAGCCATTGTTTGTTAGCCACACAAAGTTGAAACAAATATCTCAAAACTAGACATAGTGAACATGATAAACATTACCACATTTTAAACATTAGCATGTTTTCATTGAAAGCGTGAGCATGTTAACATGAGCAATTTACTAGTAACATTGTTGTGCTAGGCTAACAGGTTCGTTAGGGTGGTTTTAAAAATGTTGTTAAAGGAAATTACGTTTTCCTTCTCCTAAGATCAATCCAAACACGTAAGAACATTTTTTAAACTAACATTTAAACTGTAATTTCTGCTGCTAGATGTCTGCAAAATAAATCATTTATAACAAAAAGATGTAGATAAATGATATTGTAAAGTAATGTGGGCTAATGCCAATGGTTGTTTTCTTAGTTAAACCATCAGCAGTTCTACTTAGTGTTTGATACTAAGATACTGTATAGTGCAAATAGTCTCCTTGAAGTCCTACCTAGCTCATCAAAGTGTGTATCGATGCCATTTGGTCCGGCCACAGAGCAGATAAGTCTGGTTTTCAGGAAGGAGCTCCATCTATTCACCAGCATCCTCTGCCCTCCCTGGTCATTCTGAAAGATGGAGGCAGATATAGAAAGTGAGAGCAGTACTTAGGCTGGCTTATGTTCAGAATAAATACAGTATCTCCATAGTGTTGGCATTCTCACCGCACAGACTCGGCCAACACGTGAATATACAGCTTTGTTCACTCCCCCGGGATCTGCCTCTCGCTCAGTGAAGAAGAAATAAACTTTATCATCGTCCCTGTCATCGTTGTCAGGAATAACTGCTGAGCCCACAAATGTAGGTTCTGTAGAAATGAAAGGTTTGAAACAAAAGGCTAGAAATGAAACTTAAAGTCAAGGACAGTCAGGTATAGTGTTAAGTTATTGGAGCATACAGTGAACCTTTATAAACCGGTTATATAATGTGTACGAGGCGAAAATTATTAGACTGCATGAAATTGGTAGCTAGTGTGTTTTTTTATGTTCTTCTCTCTCTTTATGTGGAGCGGAAGTAAAGACTCTGAATTAGTGTTTTATTGCTGTGGTTTTGGTTGCCCAAGTGCTTTTAACTGGACAGACCATCTAGAGGTCACTAGTTTCTTCTTTGAGTGAGGGCAGGCGAAATAAGATTTGTTCTTCTCCCTGCTCCTTTCCAAACATGGATTGGGATACAATTGTGAATCATTTTCTGTAAAGGGTTGTATGTATTGCCATGTGTGGAACTGCCACAGTGGAAGGCTTAACATACAGGACATTAAAAGTCACTAAATAACATTTTTGTTACTAATAATACAACTGTGATTGGGAAGGGAAAAAAAGAGTACAAAACTTGTACATTATGATCATCATCAAAAAATGTCATTAAAGGGAATCCAGTTTTCTGAACTGTCACAATATTCTCGTACACTTTTGAAAACAAACTTTGTATTTGTTACCACAAATACAATCGGTTTTTACCCTGCTGCATATAAAGCAATATTTGATGATTTTCCATATTGTACACGTACCATTGAGTTGCTGCCGGTCGTCTCTTTCAGTGCGTGTGTAGGTCTGGTTGTTGAGTCGACACAAAGCTCCATCGTTCTCCCAGTAATCAGTGTACAAGCCAATATATAGCTCTCCCCCTGATGTACACACACCAAACACACACACAGGTGATACAAAAACAATGATAAACCTATTAAAGAGGAAACCCCCATTTACACTGATGAAATACTGACATTAAGCATAACCACAAGATGGCAGTGTTGTCTCATTAAAGGTCAGTAAGATGTGCAAACCTCTATTCTTTGAAATGCTTAGAGCTAAAATGATAGTCTCACAGTTGTTCTTTTAGTTTAACTTATTGTGAGTGATAGAGTGAGCAGCATCTTACTGGACAGCGTTGACGTGCAGGGGCTGTTGGGGTCATATGGACAGCGTCCTCTGCCACTTATAATACTGTCGTCTTCCAGAGCAAAGTGCCTGTCCTGAGGGCAGCACACAAAAAACACACATAGATGCAGGCAAAGCTATTAGTGCACAAATTTGTATGAATAGAAATACACTAAAGCTGCACACTTGCAAAGGCGTCAACAACATCCGTCAAACCCAAAGTTTGTGAAGCACTGAGATAGAAAGATGTGAGTTAGAGACGGAGGAATCAGAAAGTGATGGATGAGTAGGAGGAAGGAAGATAAATGAGACAAGGAGTGATGGATGACCAAAAGAGGAACTGTTGTCTGAATCTGTAAAACCAACTATGTTCTGCTCTTCTATCATACTGAGTCACTGCTTCTACTCTCCTGATCTTGTTGCCCTGCACAGCAGGTGGCAGACGAACACACACACAGACGACCACGCACATTTGTACCCCAAACCCCCTGCAGAATCACAGCTCATATGTTTGGGTACACCACAGTGTTTATGACTGTCACTTGCAAATCAGAGGGGTGTCATATATTGATTTATGAGTACTACAGGAACCCCACTGTGCTGGGACTACCACCCTGCATATGACTGTAACAGAAGTCAGAATGTGGGTTAAACTCATCCATCATTTAATGGGATCTATCAAAGACAAACTGGAAACAGGTAAAATACAGTTGGCTGAACCCATATTAATCTACATGTAAGACTATGAAATGTGGGCTTTCTTTTTTTGGACGTCTAGGCTAGAAGTGCATTCATCCTTCATTTTATTAGTCTGTGGTTGGTTTGATTAATAGCTCTAGTATTTTCTACTGAAATATTTTCTCATTATCTAAATATTATTCAGCTTGAGCCTAGTGGTAGATGAAATTTCATTCACAAAGTATGACATTAATGTGAGGCAATCTTGTAAAGAGATTAAGTTGCTTATACCAATCCAGTGTTGGTCACTCCACTAGCATTCCATAGATATGAGAAATGATTGAACGTTGTTCCTGTTTTGGAGGTGTGACCTACTGCACCAGTGCATGAAAGCAGAGAGGAAACCTCCTCCTCTCCCCTCTCTAACTAAATACAACCCAGACACAAACACAAGAAGACAGACACACACCTAGTATGGTTTCATGTTTGACATCTGGAAGATACGTGTTAGACAAAAATGCTTGCACAATTGTATGCAGGCAATTTTAGACACCAGCATGCATGCAAAACTCTCCCGTTCACTCAAATTCCACTCGGGCAGCTGACACGCACACATTCCAAATGACCTCTAAATGAGAAACTTGCTCCTGCACCTGGCCTGTTCTCCCAACCTACCTGAACTGTATTTGTGTCACTTTTTTAAAATCATGGATGAGCAGCTTTTGTCAAATAATTCTCTCCCTCTGACAAAAAGTTCCCCCTATCTTACACGCTGTCTTTTTCATTTGCCCCACAAGTCGATCTTTGTTTCCAGTACGATTAACTCAACTACAGCAGCATCTGCTAAGGGTTTAACCGCTCAGCAGTCCAAGCTGAACTAACAGTTCTGGGAGCTTGTGGGCAAAAACGTGAGAAGTGTTTGGCCATGGTCATGACAATAGGGAAGGGTGTAGGTAGAGGTAGAGGTGAACTGTTGGAAATGTTGCTAACTGTAAAATAAAGAAAAATTCAACATTTCATTGGAACAATCATGTTTTGCTGCCAACTCTTTGCAAAATGGGATTGTCAACCCAGTTTTTAAAGCAGGCGGAGAAATAACCAGCTTAATATGGACTATCTACCATGGGATAACAACCAAGAAATATTAAACTTCCAACCCTCTGGCTGGAGGAACCTTTGAATAAGACTTGATTTTTATTGTTGTTACACAAAACCATTATTTTGGTCTTGGACTCACCTGCTGTGTGTTTCCCACTGTGACAAAGCCACAGACTGGGTTGAAGGCTCCCGTTCCACATACCAGCAAGTGTGTCTGGTTGTACAGTTGCAAGACCTTAATGTAGTTAGCACACTCCGGCTGTTGGACGAGATACAGAGAGGATTGGGTAGGGAGACGGGGTGAGGGGGTCATGAGGGCAAATTGAGGCCAAGCAGGGATAATAGTGGGATGGAAAAATGCCAGGCTTTTACAGCATCATCAATAATGTCAATACATAGGTTAAGCAAAGGTTAATGAGCACAGGGAGATACATAAATAAACCCATACAAGCTTACAATATCCAAAGCTTTAATGGAAAATTCTACCTCTATCATACATTTATTTTACACTCAATAAAAATTCCAAGTTACTTCACATTATCAGCTATGTTGGGGCCTTGATCGTCCATCTTAGCTGTACTACTATCAACTAGAAAGGATCACTTTTTCATAAGAGTTTGTCCTTTACCTTTTCTCTCCCCTTCATCAAACATTCCTCGATCTGATATTCCGTACTGGACCACTGGATCTGAAAAAAGACACAGAATTGCACTTTTATTCAGACAGTGTTAATAAACCTCGAATAAAAAAATACAGAAAACGTGTCCAAAGAATCCTTATTGACACTGCTTAAAAAATGCCCAATTTTAGTTCATTAAAAATCCAGTCAAAGTTCAAGGCCAACCAAACACTTCCCTATGTCGGCACACACGCACGCTCAGTTTGGTTAACCTATGCCCTTTGGGTGTGTCATTTTAATATGTCTCACTTCCTTTTAGGCCAGGAGGACAGATGAACATATACCTACCTCTCTGTGGTGTGCGTTTACCCGGTCCAGGCGAAGAGAGAACAAAGCATTTTTAGACCCGACATAAAGCCTCTCGTGGCCTTCATCAAGCAGCATGGTCTGAGGCTGAAGAGCTGCTCCATGACCCTCAAACACCCAGGTCCTGTTCAGCTGCCAAAGCTCTGCAGACAGCAACACAAAAGAATTATAGCAACACAAGATAATTTAGTGAGGGGTTGCTAGCTGGCTATCAAGATAGACTTTCATTTCAAAGGTAGATTCTCATCTTGTTTGGTGCCTTAAGCAAGACCAAATTAGACCAAAGCCTTTTCTCCAGAGATTTCTAACCTCTACGGCAACATGCGGCCGAGTCTCATCTGCTCCCATGGCCAAGGGCAACATGTGTTTCTGATTCATAGCGTCCCCAAGAGAATAGCAAAGAGCAGCAGCAGGGTTATCTTTCCATCACTTTTCTCACTCTCTCATGTGGCACCTTTTCCTCCTCTCTCTCAACTCTCAACTCTCAACTCTCAACTCTCTCTCAACTACATTTCTAAGCATCATTGGCTTGGTAAAAGAACTACGGTGCATCTTGTTTTCATCATCAGTAAAAGTGCAGATGGAATGGAAGAGTACAGGCACTTCAAAGCAGACCTCCTACGCACCAATGTTTACCAATAAATTGCATTGAAGACTACTGCTGGACACTAACGAAGCTCAACTGAGAAGACAGTTTAGTTACAGTAAAAGTACTTCACAGAAATGTCATAAAAGGAGTCATGGGAAAGACGATATCACCTGGAGGGACATTTGATGCACATAGTGCGACCTATGGTCTCTTATCAGAAAGAAGCTGTCTTTTTAAACAGGAAACGAAACAAGTCTCTCCATGAGTCAATAGTTTGAGATCAGCTTCCACTCCCTGTCAGTGTTGCTTTAGGTGATTTCAAATCCTTCACAAAAAAGGAAGCATCGGCCCATGACAGATATGCCATTCCACATAAAACACATGATCATCACTATAACAACAGACCATGCAGATAAACAGATAGTTAGCAAGCACACAAGCAGCACACCCGTCTACCTGATTGAGCCTGACAGGGTGCTGCTCTCTGGGAGCTTCTGGAGGCAGTTTAGGGAGGAAGGTTTTAAACAAAGTGCTAAAGGGCTCAAAGGTGTGCACTTCCTCTGGGCAGCACTTGTCTGAAAAACCTTTCATTAACACATGACTGAGTTGGACAGGGTGTCCTTGTAAAAGAAGAAAGGGGGAATCTGGGTTGTGTTAGGAGACCTTTCTAAAATCTCAGACTGATTCAAGCAGACAAGCTGCGGTTTGTGATAACATTTATATATAACAGGCAGTACTCTCTACATTTGTGTGACATCTATGCAGACATTAGCCCACCCATGCATTACCAAGAGAGGAAAAAATGTTACCCATTGCCCAACCTGTCAACAATTCAAAAAAGAAAAGAAGTCTTGACATGGTGGGCCTGCAGGGGGTAATTGTATGATTTGCTTTTCTAGCATCTGTATATTTTTACTGGTATTTCAGCTTCAAGATTGACGGAGAGAGTGTTTATCCCGTTTCTCTAAATTACTCATAGCAACAGTCACTCAGTGGAGGTTTTTATTTGTTCAATATGGGATTAGGTATCCACAGAGGAGTGGGTGAATGTGTGTATCTTGTTGCTATTAAGATTTCTGTGTTGGAGACAAGGGACTGTTTGTTTGAGTAGCATTCGATCTGGACAAGTTAGGTCGCAGAAAGTGTAGGGAAGTGGCAGTGGCGTTTCTGCCAGGGCTCAGACATGCTTCCTGTAATTATCTAATCCACACACACGTCTGCTCTTTTTCTTTCTCGCACACACACACACACACACACACACACACACACACACACACACACACACACACACACATTCACAGTGTCTCTCTCCTCTATCTCCTCACAGTTTCCTCTAAATTAAGCTTAATGTGGAACAAGGACATTCCACTGCGGCGTTTCTATGAATGTTAGGCCAGCTCTAAAACAATCAGCTCCTTCTCTACATGAAGTAAGATCTGCGACCAGTTATTCAGATGACAGATTTAGACAGCTATATATAGAGATGGAGTAAACACTCCATATTCCAAACATTTTTTCCATCCAGTCTTCACTTGTCATCGTGAATAATAATGAGAGGGAGCAGATTTACATGTAAATACAGGGAGGTGCATTATGGCCCTCTTGCACATGAACGCAACACAGAAACATCTAATTTTGTCACAAATGTAGGACTGCAACTAGATATTTTGGATGTATATTCCTTTATGTACTGCTATGGTACCTTTCCATGCATGCATGCTCAAACAGACGGACAAAACCGTTAAAATGAAAGCACAAATCCATTACCCACCTGTAAACATGAAGAAACTATAATCACTTAAATAATAAAAGAAGGTGTTGCTTAATTACACATGATTACAGAGTCATGAAGCACAATTGTTGGATCTGATTACAGTGACACACGGAGAGACGGATCAGCAGGCACATTGCTGTTTAAAGGTTTTCTCCCCTGTCATTATGTACACAGTAACAGACAGTTGCAGCCACAGCTCAGACTGAAGAAGGGAGAAGGGGGATTTCCGCATTTCCCCTCTCCTTCCTCTCTCTCTCTCCAAGTATTTTCACCATATGCGGCATGTGACGGCTGCTTAGCCGTCAGCTAAAGAGTTGAGAGGAGGGAGAGGAAGAGGAAGAGGAGGATGGTGTTTTTCCATCAGCAACTGAGCCAAGGAGACACACAGCCCTACTGTGATCCCACTTCAAATGGAAAGCAGGGAGAAAAAAGGACTCCCTCAAGACAGACACTTTCATCGGCTGTCTGAGGAGTGCTGAGAGATGCCTGAGAAGATTTGGGGAAGTGAAATCAAAATAAACTTTGGGATCTCCTCTTTATCCATGTATGGAAACTGTGCCGGGGAGAACAATGACTGTGTGTGTGTGTGCGTGTGTGTGTGTGTGTGTGTGTGTGTGTGTGTGTATAATCGGTGTAACCTACTTTTCACCAGGAGTCTGTTAGCAGCGGTGAAACGTTTATGTTTTTAGTCAAAAATAAATGAAACCTACTGAAATCTTAAAAACACAGATTAAATAATCTGTAATTTTATGATCTATTGCCATTGTATTACCCATATTTTGTGTTATAAATTACACTCTTGGTAGGCAGTCTCATGTTCCCAAAGCAATAATCCTATGGAGGCTTACTCACTGAGTAATGGGACTTTGGCACAGAGTTATTGGAGTGAACTTGAGTTAAAAGGGACCACATTAAGTAGAGAGTCTGTTCTCCTTGTGTCGTTTAGGCTGGACTGTGAGTGTGGAGCCCCTGGGGGTGGGGTCAGGAGCCCGAGAACTGGGGTGTCATGTCATTATCGGCACACAGCCTTGTGTTCCCTCATCCTCCTGTGTGTGCGTGTGTGTAGGGATAATGATGTCACAGAGCAAAATGAAAGCCACATGGAGTGTCTAAGAGAGAGAAAAAGAGAGCAATACATGTGTCTCTGAAATAAAGATTAAGTGTAAGTCTGTAACCTGATTGATGTTATAAATTAGAAGAATTCCTCGGCAACTTTAAGTTTATATTTTTATCATCCCCAATAGATTCAGTATATACCTCTCAATCAAACACTGCAGCTATTCACGTATACATATGGCATGTTTTAATAAGCTTTCGTAAAAAAGTAGTGCGCTGTCTTTGACTGACATTTAATTAAACTCTATCCCCATCTGTTCCAAACTACACTACCTCAACCGTGCATTTATATGACCTTAGACTCCAATTGAATTAGCTGTTGATGTGGCTTACTGTATGTCAAAGGGCTTAGGCTTTATGTCAAAAGTCTTGTCGAAAGCGATATGATTATGGAATAGACGTTTTTTCAAGCAATGTCTGCAAACTGTTAGATTCAATTTTTCGTTACCTTGATCTATTTAAACAGATTAGGCCTATACATGCAGAATCTTTATGAAAGTGACATGATTTTTGGTATAAGAAGTGTTCTGTTTCTCATTTGTTGTTAGATTGTCCACTAGTGTTTCAGCATCATCCAAAGACTATTTAGTGTTTTGCAAATCTCTATGAACAAATATCTGTGCAACCCACACACTGCGGTTAGATTTTGTCTTTCAACTTCAACTTAATACGCACTTCTGAGGTTGCTAGACTGACTGTAGACAAAGGCCCTACCTACAAGGAAAACAAACACTTGGCCAGAAGGTTTTTTTTATCTATCACTAACCCATGGTCCAAGTTGGACGTCATTCTCAGCTAATGTCATCAATAGCTTTGGGATAGAAGATTGAGGTCATTTAAACTTGCCTTTAGATCCATTTGCTGTTTTGTTACATGAGTTATTGCATTCATTCACCTTTTATTACGAATGTAAGCTAGACCAAATGTTTTCTGCAGTGATGTTCCAGAAATCATCCACTCATTGTATCATCCCTGTCCCCATCAAGTTGATAAAGTAAATAATAAAAGGTCTGTACTTATACCGCATCATGCTTGACAAACTGACATGTCACATTCATCTATTCAAACAAACAGCATACACTGATGGTAGAGGATTCCATGTATTATCAGTATTAACTCACCTCATTCCTACACGTTCACACACCTCGTCAATGTCTTAAAGAGGACATATTACACCCCTTTTTCACCTTTTAAAACAGTCCCCTGTGGTCTAAATGAAACATCTGTGCTGTGCTTTTGTCAAAATATAACATGAATCAAGCACCAGAGGAGGTTTGTGACCCTGTATAAACCAGCTCTCTCAGAACAGTTTTGGTGTGTGTGTCTCTTTAAATGCAATGAGCCCCCCCTGAGTTTTCCCAGTAGACATCACTCCTCTGGAGCGAGAATAAAAATGGCAGACCTGTGCAAAAGTTTTGCTCTAGGCTGGGGGTGGAGTCAATAGGTGGAGATACCAGGGAGGGGAGGGTATTTTTTTTACCAGAATCCTACTTGTGATGTCACAAGTTGAGAAAATTCGAAACTGAGCATTTTTCTCTGTGTTGCAAGACTTATGCAGACCACAAACAAAGGACTGGATGGGTTTATTTAACATTTTGTAAGTCGATAGACACTCAGGTTACCCAAATATAAGTTCAAAAACACTTTAATAGTGGATTTTTCATAATATGTCCCCTTTAAGCAATAAATTGGGGTTCAGTGTCTTGCCAAATGACACTTTGATATGTGGACAGTGGGAGTGGGAATAAAACTGCCAAACTTCCAATATAGAGATGACCCTTTCTACCACTGAGCCAAAGCCAGCCCCCTTTAGAGTGACATAAAAGATGCTTTGCTTTAAACGTCCAGTCAACAATACACAATCTCACCCGAGAAGTTCTGTGTTTTAAAGTGCTTGCTAACTTTGGATTCTTGTAATATCACTATAATGTACACTGAGGACTCTGTGCCCTCTCTCGTTTTCCCATTTTACAAACTTGAGTCATCTCCTCTCTGTGATCCCTGCATGGGGAAAAGGTCAGAAAGGATATTGGAGTTTCACCAGCTGCCTTCCCCTCTGGACATCTCATTAATGACATCGAGAGCACACACATAACACAATGGGAGAGGAGAGGCTGCTGAGATGTACACAGACAAAATGAGAAAGTGAGGGAGAGAGGTGGTCGGGGAGGGGAGGAGGGGGGAAGGGGTTTAAAAAAAATACAATTTTCCGGTAACACTTTATAATGACCATCATCTATAAAGGGTAAATAAGGGTAAATAGATAGTTAATTAACCCTTAGTTAATAGTTATTTACTGTTAACAAACAATGAAATGATAGTCAATAATGTTTCCTAATGATTTGTAATGCTATAATTGATGTTTTATTAACTGTTTATTGATGCACACATTATAACACTTTATAAAGTGTTTTTTAATGATTGACAAAGGATTAGTAAACCTTTAAGAGATGGTTTATAAAACATCTATAAACATTACAGAGACACATGGACCAGATATTTGTTAATGCTTTATAAATATTTTATAAAGCATCTATAAACATTATTTGGATGGTTATTATAAAGTTGGAACTGAAGATTATAATCCCTTATTAATACTTTATAAAGCATCTATAAAAATGTTTTAGATAGATAATTAATACTTTACTAATGGTTATTCATTGGTTTATAATCCGTCTACAATCATTATCTGGATGGTTATTGTAAAGTTGGAACAGATGTTTATAACACTTTATAAATGGTTCATAAATACTGTGTAGAGCATCTATAAACATTATTTGGATGGTCATTATAAAGTTGGAATTGATGTTTAGAAAACTTTAACAATTGCTTTAGACATGGTTTATAAACATTATGTGAATGACTAGTTATAACTAGTGTTACTACTTTGTAAATGGATCACTGCTTTGTAAAACAAACAAATACTTGTGCACCCCATTAAATGTTTTACAGATGACTTATAGAAATGTATTTTTTGCACACCAATAACAATATTGAAAACACTTCATTTGTATATTTTACAAACCTTTAAGTCGGTGTTGAATAGCAGCATTGCACCAGAAGTAAACAAATTGAGATATGAGAAAGATGGAATAAAAAAAAAGTCAAGAAAATAGATAAGTAATAAAATCTTTATTACAAGATCACAATTTCGAAGAACATTATAGTACTTGGAAAAAAGTTGTATCCGTGCATGTAATAAAAAAATAAAAAATACTGCACGTTAACAATGAATGATCGTGCCTATACAATATTGAAAAATTCCTTTAAACAATAGCCTAAAAGCAGAAAGATAAATACTATTTGTAAGTTTAAACTGTGGCTCATCCCACCCAAATGCTGATAACTCACCACTATACATTGCACGGCCCTTTTTGCATCACAGTAGAACTTTCTCTATTACAGTAAAACATCACACCAGACGCTGTCCAGAGGATTACTTCAGCTCCCTCTTGTTGTATGGTATCAGTTTACCCACCGCTTTATTTTTAGCTATACTGGCCTTGACTTCTGCATCATTTTGAATGATGTCTTCACATCTGCTGACAAAGTCAGCTATCTTATCTGTGTTGTGGTATCCTGCCAGTAGTTCCTCGAATTTATCTGGGGAAGCTATGGCAAGCTCCGGGATTGCCGCTTTAGACCTCACCGTCAGCTCTGTCACACCAGCGTGTGCACATGCTTCCCCCAACTTCATTCCACTGTTGTATGCCCTCAACACCCTCTTGTATCTCTTGATGATCTCCATGGGACTACAGGCTGCAAAAATAAGAGAAAAGTTATTAAATAAAGATGAACTGAATGATCAATGAATTTTACAACTTCTATTGTACATTTCCCACTGAGACGATGCATACGCATCTCCATGCATGGTCGGCCTGTGAAGAGAAAAAAAAATGCATTTAACCCTGTAGAGATTTGATTAAACTGTATACATTAACTTAAATGACAGCACAGCTGATAATTCGCCATATCCAATTGTACTTCTACTTGTACAGCTGTGACTGGTTTCTTAAATGATTAGAAGGCCTGTTAGGGTGTACAGTAATGTAGTTTTGGGTGTAGTATAGTGAGAAAGCAATGGACTTAAAAGGGAAGCTCAACCCAAAAAAAAAAAAAGGTTCCTCTCATCGAGAGTGTCATCTATCTATCCAGCTAGCTTGAGTGTGATTTGCAGAGGTTGGGAAATATCAGCCATAGTGATGTCTGCCATCACCCAAATACAATGTAGCTCAATGCGTCAAGAATTACATTTGAAAAAATCAACAACATTTCATTTTCCAGAATCAAATGAGATAATCCACAGACCTTCTGGAAAGAAACATTGCTGTTGAGTTTTTCCTTTGAGCGCCACAATCCCAATACTATACAGCTCAATTGTATGGGGTGATATCAGACTACTGTATGGCTGGTATCTCCAAGCCTCGCCAAATGAGTACAACTACGTTGTCAAAGAAACAATTTGCAATTCAAGTAAAGTTGGGCCGTCACACGGCAACCCTGGGGCCAAGGTTTGCAGTGTTCACTACAACATATTTTAAATATTCTTAAGAATCACATTATCTGATTAAAAGTGCAGTGTGCAGAATTTAATGGCATCTAGTGTTGACCCATTGATATTAAAAAGGCAGCCTCTGTGGAAGAGGATCCGCTATTTGATTGAACTATATATATATAAATATGAATATTATATTCCATTTTTGTCAAGTCCATTCTGCGATGCCACTTAATCCTACACACTGCACCTTCCATAGAGGTAGCTTTCAGGCTATGGAGAGAAAAAGTAAGGAAAGAGCGGGTGAGTAGATGAAGCCTGGCTGTGAATGGGCGCAAATGTGCACAAAAAGTAATTAATATCCAAGAAAGTATATACTCAACCCCCACCCCCCTCCCCATTTCGATGTTCCATTGTGGACATCTTCATATGCCAATTTGTTACACATCACCCAATCCTAATATTTAGACTAACATTTACACCCCTAAACACAAATTTTACACAATGTAAATTAAAACATTTTTTAAACAGCCGCTCTTTCCATGACTCACCTCTTCTACCAAGTGATGTCCTCCCTTTTGCCACCTTCTTTTTCTTATGTCTTCTTTTCATTTTGTCACGGCTCTTTTTTTGGTCCTTCTTGAAATGCTTCTTTTTGTACCGTTTTCTTTTCTTCTCATCCTCTGAAGAAGATGAAGAGGAGGAGGTAGACGAAGAGGAGGTGGTAGTAGAAGAAGGGGATTCAGATTCAGACTCCGGGACCACAGCACTAGCCTGGGCTAAAAGGAAGAGAAAATACTGTTAACAATAACAAAAAAACAGACACTATATGGACTGCTCAAGTAGGGTTGGGTATTGTTTGCATTTTATTGATTCTGGTTCCAATTCTACTTATTGAATCTATGATACGATTGTAATATTTTTGGTGAGGGAGAAAATGTAATATCAAGAATGAAAATGCTTTCATTCTTAGCTATTTACTTAAGGGGTAAACGAAGCTTCGCTTTCAGATCATCACCACAGTAATATTACCACAGAATCTGACCCAGTAGTCTCAATTTGGGGTTCCAGAGGCATGGTAATACTGGAAAATGCAATGAGAGTGTTTCTCAAGAGGACCCACTATCTAGGTAGGTGTATGTAAAAAAAAAAATTCTAGTAATAGGCTTAAATAATATTTCATGCTCTAACTGTAGGGCTAATACAGTATACCCGCTATGAATTGCATATATGAATATTGTTTACATCAAATTCATGTTCTAATGTCGGCTAAGATCTTGCTCGTTTCATTCAGCTTCACTTTTTTTTATGTCTGCCACTACAACGTGCAACTGCTAGGACCTAAGACACTCCAAATTGGTCTATAGTGCAGTGCATATATTTGTTTTGTTCACTAGAGGGTCACTACTTCAAGCAAACAACAATATATAGCGATAACGATGTCATTATCAGCCACTGTACTAAACGGTGCTAGATTTTTCCCACTGAGAATCTCGCTTGTCTTTGTTGGTGTTGCACAGTTTTTACAGTAAGTAAAGTACCAAAAATAGGTACTGTTGGTTACTGGTACTGAACGTCAGTTACCGGTATCAGAAATAGTTTAATTATGAATGGTACCCAACCCTATTTAATGAGCAGCATATGCTATTTATATTATTTGCATTTTATTTAACCAGGAAAAGTCTCATTGAGATTAAGAATCTCTTTTACAAGAGCATCCAGGCCAAGACAGGTGGCAGAACAATTAACAGGGCAGCAGACGTAAAAGGCATATAAGAGCATTGAACATATATAGCTAGGCCTATATAAGAGTTTTATAGTTAACGTTACTATGTTTCCTGCATGTGCTTCATTGATTTCTGAGTTGAGGTACGTAAACTGAAAAGTCTTTTAGAGGAAAATGAAAAACACCAACCTGCTAATTGTTGGCGAAGGGAGTCCACCTCCTTGTTCAACTTCATGATTTTTCTTTTAAGCAAACCTTCTGTTTTCTTAGCCTTTTGGAGCAGGACTGGTGATGTCGGAGACATGTTGGTAGTCAAGACTGGAAGAAATAACAGAAATAAACTTCAGCACATATAGCAATCCTCAATAATGTTAAGTAACGTCACATGTCATTATTATGTGAACTGCGGGTTAAGGAGGTTAAAATATAATTAGTATATAAAATGAATGGGAGATAGTTTTAACATGATTCACACTAGAGGTCTGAAACCCGTCCCGAGCCCTACGGAACCTAGGGCCAAACCCTGTAGGTGTCACGATTCCGGAAAACAGGAGGAGATGGACCCAAGTGCAGAATAAAAAAACTATTTATTTAATTCCAAAGGCAAAACCAAAACTACTTATAAAAAGTGTCCAAACAACGTTCATCAAAATCCAACACAAAATCCACAAAGAAAAACCAAAGATCCATGAGGAAAATCACTGATAAGGTGTTTAGTTCATTGTTGTTTGTTACTATTCCCCATATCAGAATCATGGTGTACTTATGGAATAATGTGTTTTTACAAGAGATCAAAGTCAGAAAAAAATACTCTATAATATGACATATAAGGGACTTTGATGGTGGATTTGTCAAAAAGTACACAGTAAAAGTACTTCATAGTACCTGTGCATGTAGTCTAAAGAGTACTTAGTCCAACCATATCTGAAACCATTGTGTACTTATGGAAGAAAATGTTTTTACATGACATCAAAGTCAGAAAAAAAGGCTTGATAGTGATTTATAAGGGATTTTGACACATGATTTCTCAAAAAGTACACAGTAAAAGTGCTTCATATTATTCATGCAAATAGTCTAGGAAGTACTAAGTTCAGCGGTATATGAATCATGGACTACTTATGGAAAAAACGTTTTTTATTCCACATCAAAGTTGGATGAAATATCCTTAATCTTATCTTCTTTTTAGGATTTTGACACAGGATTTCTCAGAAAGTACACAGTAAAAGTACTTCATATTATTCATGCAAGTAGTCTAGGAAGTACTAAGTATCACCGGGAATAATTTCTGTAAAAAGTATCGTATGTGTCATGGGTCTGATTGTGAGACTGCAGTCTGCCACACAGTCACTACCAGCAGCTCTTCAGAGCGGTTTCATTACGATTACCGTAAATGTTAGTAGATTCGCGCACTGGAAAAAAACCTGCGGCTGATTTGACCAAGCAAACGCGAACCACGGCTGGCTTGACCGCAGTCTTTAGTAGGCACATAAATTAGATATATGAACCCCAAAAAGGGCATGATATGGGATCTTTAAGGTCTCATCTGAACAGATTCCCGGCGTTCAGATAAGTTCAAACTTACATCAGTAAAGCCAATTTATTTAAAATAATAATTATTGCGTTTAAGTCGGGCTCGTGCCCAGAAATACAGTTATTGAGATGGTCTGGTCCGGGTCGGACAGAACGTGCACGGGCTGGGGTTGGTTCGGTTGGAAAACGGTAAACATATAGAAACTAAACACACACACACGTGCCAACAGGTTAGCTAACTTACCAGTTGTCTGAGATGTGTCTTCGCTGCTGCTGGTGATGTACAGATCCGTGGATTCATCACAAACTTTAGCTCCCGCTTCATCATCCATCACGGTCAGGTTAATAACTTCAGATTTTTTCTTTGATGGTGGCGTCGTTGTCGCTAATTGTTTGCCTGATCTGGTAAAATGTCTTTTTTTACCTGCCATGGTTGAATAAATGTTGTTTAATATGAATTACAAGTAACGTTATCGAGCTCTCCCTGTTGTCTGCACGTCATTAGCTAAGAGGCAATAAGTGAATGTTGTGGTCACATGTCACTGCAGGGTTGCCAGGTCTGTGTGACAAAACAAGCTCAATGGCCAATCAAAACCATGATCAAAACCAGCCCAATTCCGCGGTTTTCCCGCGGATCTGGCGACCCTGGGTGCCAGGTCAGAGGACAAGCGCAGCAGATAGGGGAAGTACCACTTTTGGCGCAAACAGGAAGTCTAATAAGTATGAGGAAGGCTGACGTGACTTAGCACTTGATGGAAAATGCCTGGTTTAGCAAGTGAATTGCGGGAGTTAATTGAAGGTAGCCGATCTAAAAGAAAACACTACAAGAAACTAATAAAATGGCTACAAAAAAGAAAACTTCTCAAAAGGAAGGTGAAATGCAATGTTTGCCACCACAAAATGAAGATGAAGGACAGCAGTCGTGGAGACCTCTATGAATGGTAGGTAATGTAAACGGTTTGTCTTGGGCCTATGATATGGCCTAAGACATGTTATTCAATCACAATCTAAAGAATTGTACATCACAGTAGCCAAGTCGTTCTGTTTCTTATTTTTTTTCTTCAGATAGGTTGTTTGTGATGTTAGTAAATTACAGAAATTCTTTATGTGGGGTAACATTAGCTGCGGGGATAGCTAAGTGGGCTGAGAGTGAAAACTTTAAAAATATTAAATTGATTTTATACATACTGGTAAAACAAACATAAAAATTGTCAAAGCATTATTCATGTTGCTTGGTTAGTTACCCGCTGTAACCTAAGCCCTCTGAAAGACCCTGGTTAAGTTACATTAATCTATAATAATACGTTTAGGCCTAGTTGCTTGTCATTTTTTAATGCACTAAAAAATCAAATTCTTCCCTTCAAGCATGTTTCAGAGCAATCAGTTTGAATCAAATTTTTCTTTTTTCTTTTTAAAGTAGATTATCTGAATTGGATTAATGTTACTTTGTTGTTCTATCGATCTATCTACATGTTTTTGTTTATCCGGCTAAAATGCAAATTTTTAGATTTGTATATCGCATTAAAACAAATATTTTTGGAAAGGTCTTAAACAAAGATAATGACAATTTTGGTGTATCATTGAATTCCATTGGATGACAAGTTGTGGTGTTGTCCATAGGGCATGTCAACGGAGGTCCAACCACAGAGGCATTGTCAGAAAATCAATCCGGCACAAGTCAATCTTCAACCGATCCAAGGTATCTCTTTTCAACTGGATGAGATTCTTGTACAGGTATGGAAATAATACCAAATTATTGACTGAATGTTTCAGAAATTACATATAATATGCCTGAATGAATAGAAAGAATCACAGTACCTGTGGTTTTGTTTTTTTATAACACCAAAACCATCTTATTTATATAAAAATTCCATATAACTTTAATTATTCTTACAATATTCTAAAGGCATATGAAATGCCTTTGACAGATACAGTGAAGTGCTGGACCAAAGGAGATAATAGCACTGTCTATTTGTTTGATATATAAAATGTCAGAAAATGTCAGTTTCCCATAGCCCAAGATGATGTCCTCTTGTTATGCCCACAACCCAAAGATCTTCAGTTTACTGTCATTACAAAACCATAAAATATTCATATTTAAGAAGCTGCAACCAGGGATGTTGCACTTCTTTATTCAAAATAATGACTCCAACTGTTAATTGATAATTCAAATAGTTTTTGACAAATTTTCTGGTGACTGACTAATCGACTAGGCCTCATCTTTGCAGCTATGGCCCTGGCCCCTGTCCATAATATTTACAGTCTATGGTCCATATGTATTGGATACATTTAACCTAGCTTCTGGGTCCTATCATTTTAGTTTATTCAGAAAGAATATTAAAATATGACCATCGGCTTATATGCTGAGAATAACTGAGAAGTTTAACTGAACTGAACAGTGCTACAGTACACTGTACCTTGAATCCCTGTCAAGCCCGTAATCATAGTAAAGAAAGCCCTCACAGGTGTAATTGCTGAAGTATTGTCTGCATAAGGCCACAACATTTTCACCAATTATGTTTTTATGTATTTTCAGGTTTGCACAAGGCCTACGATTAAGACAAATCGACATGATGACAGATGACATTGCCGCAAGCTCAACTACACTTTCAAAGATGGCCAAAAAGCTCCGAAATGTCTGTGTTTGGGCAATGGAGAGAAGGAGGAGAAGAAAAGGACAGAGCCTGGGAGGGCGGAGAGAGTTTGTGGTTATCGATGAAAGCCACTTCAGACACAAAAGAAAGGTGAGTGCAAACGGCATCAAATAAAAATTCTGTAGGAAATCCCGCCACAAACCCAGTGCCATTCAGCTCCATTGTATTCGAGTGACAGCAGACATCTCTATGGCAGATATGTCCACAACTCAGCAAATCATACCAAAACAACCTGGTCGGATAGATATTTTTGTTTTTTATTATATTATATTTGAACGAGATCAACAGTCTAACAGGAGGAGTAAGGGAAAATGTGACTATTAAAACATTTGAAATGGCATTCTACGCCCCTTCACTGTTGCTGCAACCTGGACCGCCCAATATGACTGTGATTGTTTTGAAGACATACAAACAAGCCAGAGCCTATAGCCGAAGATTATAGATTCGGCAAGACGTTTCTCTAGCGCTGGCACAGCACATAAAGTTTGGAGATATGGATATGCAAGACAAATTAAGGAAAGATCTGCAGGGGGTGAATCCATACTTATATAACACATCAATAACTTTTACAACTACCCTAACTAAAGTAAATCAAATTAGTTAAATGTTATTGTTTTAACAGTCAAATTTGTACTATACAAATATTATTTTTACATCATCATGTTAATCATTACCATCTGGAATATGTGTTCTATTTGCATATTTTTACAGTACGGACGTGGAAGAATGGCTGGTGGCTGGAAAAGAAAAAAGTGGGTGTTTGGGATGCTGGGCGTGAAGCACAGAGGACAGAAGTCAGTGCCTGTTCTCCGCTTGGTGGAAAGAAGGACCAGACAGGAGCTGGTCCCACTGATTGTGCACCATGTTCGGACAGGATCCACAATATTGAGTGACGAGTGGCGTGCCTACCGTCAGGCTCTGCCTGCATTTGGCTACAGACATTATACAGTCAACCACAGTGTGGCATATGTTAATGCTGTAACAGGCTGCCACACTCAGCACATTGAGAGGGCCTGGAGGAGCTACAAGGAGACCATCGGAAGACTCAGGGGGAATCGCACCGAGGACCTGCTAAGAGATCACCTGGTTGTGATAGAGTGGAACGAATGGCTGGGTAAAAAACACTATAATGGTTCTTTAGGACGCCTGCTTGATGATATTGCTAAGCAATACAAATAGATGCAAGTCAAATATAGCCGCAAGCGACAATTGTAGGGGTTGAAGCACTTGCGCAAGCATTGAGGCATCATTAGTAGATGTACAGTATGAAGCACTGAAAAAGTGAAGTAGCAGCAGCAACCATGTATCTGACTTTGCCAATTCATTGATTGTTTGTGTCTCTCTGGCCCCATTTGCTGTTTGTCAACTTTGCTGTTACAAGAAATGAGGAAAAAATGGTTGCATTTTAATAAAGTTTTCATTTCTGAGTTGTGTCAACTCTTTTTGAAGTTCCATGACTTTCTGTTTATAAATGTGTGTTACTTGATGTTTTATAAACCACTTAATTATTAATTAGTTATAAATATTACAAGCATTAGTTGCAACTTCATAATATTCATTAACATATGTATACATGGTTTATAAACCATGTCTAAAGCAATTGTTAAAGTTTTCTAAACATCAATTCCAACTTTATAATGACCATCCAAATAATGTTTATAGATGCTCTACACAGTATTTATGAACCATTTATAAAGTGTTATAAACATCTGTTCCAACTTTACAATAACCATCCAGATAATGATTGTAGACGGATTATAAACCAATGAATAACCATTAGTAAAGTATTAATTATCTATCTAAAACATTTTTATAGATGCTTTATAAAGTATTAATAAGGGATTATAATCTTCAGTTCCAACTTTATAATAACCATCCAAATAATGTTTATAGATGCTTTATAAAATATTTATAAAGCATTAACAAATATCTGGTCCATGTGTCTCTGTAATGTTTATAGATGTTTTATAAACCATCTCTTAAAGGTTTACTAATCCTTTGTCAATCATTAAAAAACACTTTATAAAGTGTTATAATGTGTGCATCAATAAACAGTTAATAAAACATCAATTATAGCATTACAAATCATTAAGAAACATTATTGACTATCATTTCATTGTTTGTTAACAGTAAATAACTATTAACTAAGGGTTAATTAACTATCTATTTACCCTTATTTACCCTTTATAGATGATGGTCATTATAAAGTGTTACCAATTTTCCTTTGCTGACCTAAAAGGTGTGATTTATATAATCATCACCATCCTCTCCATTTTCCAGTGGTATGATATAAGGCCTATGACTGCCCCATGGCCATGATCCAACGTGGTAAATGTTAATCATAGGTCTCTGCACATGAAGGCAGAAGAAATTTAATAGGACTCCTCACTTTGCACATTAGCTTTCAGGCAGAAACAACTTTAGGGCATATTGGTATTCCCCATCTCGCCCTCAGAGGAAAGTCACCTACAGCCACATCATTTTAAGGCTGTAAAATAAAGAGAGCTTTTTCTTGTCTGGAGAGGAAGGTTTAAAATTACAGCTCAAAGGGGGGTTTCATACATCAGTAATTGCTACCTGAGTAATCCTTGTGTGCACGCATGCAGGTACCTCGACTCCTCCTGCTTACATTGTACATTTTTACGGACTGAGCTGAGAAATTAAATGTCTACAAAACATTTTAAAATGTTTTGACCTATTTATTGGCAGGAGCTCTAGATGCTGATTTCTATTCTCTTTAATACTTGTTAAAGCGTATTTGAGTAAGTTGAGCTGGAATGCTTTTTAAACATCTTTTCTTCTGATCTTTATGTAATGAGGGAAAGCCCAGAGAAAACACAATGTCAGTGCAGTTCAAGTATTGTAATATGTTAAAAAAAATGCTATCTGTTCGTTTATTAAAGGTGTGCTTACATTAACCGAACTCAGACGTGATTTTGGGAGCAACAGATTAGTATGCTATGCAATAACTACTTGACAGCAATTTGCTATTGTTCAATATTTTAATAAAACCAGCCTATCATACAGTTTTTGCTGTAAGTGCATTTTGCTGGAGCAGTTCTTGGCTGGTTTTGACTATTTGGGTAGAGGCACATTTTTAGCTTCCCTAAACCCAGAACTCATCATCTCAATTGATCCTTAAACACTGATTTATTGAAATTAACATGCAGGATTTGAATATTTAACACATTCAGAAGTCAGTGCAAAGATGCCTTAATTAGTCAGCATGTTAAACTTTGCAGAAGAAGTTTTGAAAAGTGACTTTGATCTGATTAGGTCATCACTAATGTGCAAACTGCTGTATCACACTCTCTGCAGCTCTATAGCCAAGCATGACGGTGCTAGAAAAGGCTGCAACGTGAATCTAAACCTGGCAATCTACCTGCAGCCTGCTGGCACCCTGACACATACCAGCTGTGCTACAGCTTCATTAGCAACAGAATTAATAGTTGTCCTAAAAGAAGAACTCATTTCACTCCACAGGCCTCCGCAGGTCCGGATTTGAAACTGCTGCAAAGGCAGCCTTATCTGTGTGTGTCCAATGGCAAAATGTAACCAGAAGAACATCATTATTTCTGGTCTAAGGGAGCACATCTCAAGAAGGGCAAGTCCACATCAAATAATCCAGGGTTTTTGGCGTTCAACTGGTCAAAAATCCAAGCAATTGAAGTGTATGACCATTAGTCCACGTTTATGGTCCTTGGAAACTGTGTGCAGTCAAAGGGTCAACTCTCTCTACAGACCACGTACAGTCTGTGATTGTAACTTTAAACTCCATGTTGTTAAAGGTACATCTTAAAAGTACATTGAAGTAGTAATTTTCACTGGTCCAATAATCTAGATAAGAAGATGGTGAAAAGATGAAAGAGAGTTTGATGATGATTCCACACCATGTGTGAGGTGAAGCAAACATCAAAGCATGCACAGATCAATCTTGCAAGGTAGGGAGGTTTTCCCTGAAACACATGATGATGTGCCCAAAGGAATTCATTCCCAGAAACCAGGAGGAAGATAATCTGACATTTTATTGACATTTCTATTGATCCAACTCTTGGAATCTGCCTATTTAACCAGAAGCAGGTTGAAAATATGTCAGTTCTGATATTATCATAAGTGTTCTTTCACTCTTTCTGATAAAGAGGATAATCTAGTTTTAACACTAAATTGTGATAGCAGATGTTATGGTAATATCCCTCTCCATCTCCCTGAACTGCATCCAAGTCACTGGTGTGTGAAGAATTCACACTACTCCGCCTGTAGATGTGGGTGTGTGTGAGTGTGTGTCTGTGGAGTGTGCGTGTGTGTGCGTGTTTTGAGTTAGTTTTTGTGAACTTAAGGGTGTGTGCAAAAATCACCGGAAGAGTCCATGAGGCATATATTAAGGCTTAGATGTTTTTCATTCCATAATGATAGGATCCAACTGCAGTCTTTGCAAGGCGCTACGTGCTAGCCAGAACATGTATCAGGGGATGGAAAGAGAGAGAGAGAGAGAGAGAGAGAGAGAGAGAGAGAGAGAGAGAGAGAGAGAGAGATAGGTGGGATGTCAATCACTGTAGCAGCTTTCCCCTTAGGCACTTAATGAATTGGGTGATATATGAAAGTCAGGATAATAACAAATACAGATGTGACATGTATGACTAAGCACATCAGCACTTCCGTTCACTTTTATTGATATATGAACTTTGTCCTTCTTTGACTAAAAGCATCTCTTTTTCATTTTTTTCTCTCACTTCAGCTTTCAGTTTCACCCAATTTTTCTCTTCCATTCGCATCACTTCGTACTGAAAAACTGTGGTTTAATTATTTCTTGTGTTGCTCCTGACAAATTCCACTATTTAAAAAGGGAATATACACAAAACAGTACACTTGCAAAACAGCAAACCTGTCATAGCAGACTCGCAGCTCCGTATTTATGAGTTATTGACCGTCCAAATTCCACACCTATATTCAACCATGACTAACAGGCTTATGTGGAATCATCACCTTCTGTTGCTATAGAGATCAAAGAAACTGTGAGAAAAAAAGTGATGTTTACTCAAGAGTGTCATCTTTCATCAAAAGATAAAACCCTCATCATCATCATTGTAGAGATACACGAGAATCAGACAACATACCACTGCATGCACCACATCACACGCTCCCACACACATAAACAGTTATCACTTTCTTATTTCCATGCCCCAGAGAAAAGAAAAAAAAAATCCTCCATCTCTCCGCCACTATGGCATGAGAGAAAGCCACATTGTGTATTCTCAGCCAGCATGGCCGACGGATCAAAACAAACTGTGGAGACGCTCCTTCAACATCAGCAGGCATAGAAAGAAAAAATTCAAACTTCACAAAGTGAGAGCAGTAGACAGCCTTGTTAAATCCAACTCTGCATTTTTAGTTGTTTTTTCTCTCTCATGAATCTTCAATGACCACCATGATAAAGGTGACAGCAGCAACTTTAATTTACATACAGGATGCGGCTCCTCCGACTTTGTTTAGTTTACAATACATTTTCTGCGTTAGTAAAATACCTATAAACACATTTGTACTTTGCATTTAACTTGAAGGTGTCATCACTTGTTAAACCACGAAATAGGTATAAATAACTATTTGGAATACTAACTTTCATTTACTATATGGTGCTACCACAAAAAAAGTTGCAGTCAATGCTCCCATAAATGAAGCGTGGAAGTGTAAAGGATGATCAACATTCTGCTCAGTTACACCTGTCTTATTCCCAACCTCCATGAGAGGCAGCGAACAGAAAGTGCTTGTTCCAGTTAATGTTGCATTAAGTGTTCTGAACAGTAAACTAAATGTTGCATCCGCTAAAGGCTGTCCTTGCCTTTATGTTTGTGTAACAAAGCAGCGCATTTGCATTTGTGCAAGAGCAGATTCAAGGTTATAAAAGAAACACCCACTTGATTTCTTACCTTTGTTGGAGAGTCGTATCCTTGGGTAGATGCTGTGGGCTGTGTGAGCCGTACCCAGCAGAACCAGATAAAGCAGCATCAGTGTCAGATAAACAGTCCTTATGCACTCTTCCGTCATAGTTGGGACAAGCGCTCCACATTAATTTAAACAGAAATCCTGCAAGTCCCCTTAAGAAGGGCAGCTAAGTCCATGAAAAGGAAGAAAGCCCACTGTCTTACCCTGCAAGTTTCTACAAACTATAACAATTTGTCAAAAGTCTGCTTGGAGGTAAAATCCTTTTTTTCTGGTGATGTATCTCTGCAGCTTCTTTACAGTCTCTGCTTTCCCCTATAGCAGTCGGGTGAATGCTGCATCCACCCACCACCTCAGTGGACAGGATAGTGATCTGACTATTATCCTTGTTTGGTTGTAATAACCAGGGAGAGGAGAAGTCCAGTTGCTACATTCACGCCGCAGTGCCCACTGCTCTGTCCATATGTCAGTCCTTCTGTCTGTATGCCCAGCTTAGATCCAGTCCTTGTGATCTGATGACAGAAAAAAAAAAGAAGAAATCTCACAAAGGTAAGGAGGTGCTGATTTGTAAACCTCAATGAATCCCTCTGTCCCAGCAGGCTGAGGCAGGGCTGAAGCTCCTGTTCTGTTTCCTCAGGCTGTGTTCCTCCTCTGAAGTCCACTGGAGCCAGTCATTCTCTGGACAGTAGCCCAGGAAAAGCAAGAGCAAGGGAAAAAAAAAGGCAGAGTGGGAGAAGGGTAGGAAGAGGGGAGGAGTAGGGAGCCTCGTGCCTGGCGTGCTGTCTCTCTGCACTGGGGAAAGAAAGTGAAGCTTGAGCTCCAAACTCTGCTCACGCTCCAACAGTCAGGGAGGATCCCAAAACCTCAGCTCCAAACCTCAAAGAGTCAGTTAAGATGGCTTCTACCACATGCTACTGATCTGGGCAGAGGCCACCTGCCATGCTGTGGTGTGTGAGAAAAAGCCGGTGTGTATGTGTGTGTGTGTGGTGGAAACATAGAGTGTGTATCAGCCTGAAAATTGCCTGCTCCCTCCTCTAGATTGCCTTGAGATCTCTCTCTCTCTCCCTCCCAGGCAGCGGGATTAAGTGTGCCGAGTCTCCCAGGCAGTGAGACTCTCCCCTGCCTCCCATGTCACTCTACAGACCACCCCTTGCTTCTCCTCTTCTCTCCCCTTCTCCCCTTCCCCTCCTACCTCTCCTTCACCACCACCACCTCTTACTGCTCCAACCTCGGCTGCATTAACTTGGACCTTAGCCAAAGCTTTTCAGCCTCTTAACTCACCTCTGGCACCTCTTTCATTTTCAATTATTGCTCTCTTTGTGTTTGTTTCCATTTGGGTAGTCATTATCGCTGTTACCATGGATTTCCATGAACAAGGTTCCTTTCATGGCAATTTTCTTCTCCCTTAACTCTCCTTGTGTTTATCTGTCTACCCATCTCTCACACTCCTCAGTCGTGTAAAACCTTCTTATTACTCTGTCCTTGTGTCCAGTGTGGCCTTCATTAATATATCATAACAGACCTGGCCTTTGCAAATTCTTTCTCTGGAACTGTTTATCTTCTTTCTTTAGTAAGGTTTCTGTTATTGTAGCTGTGTGTGAGGCTCTCAGGTATCGCAAGTATTGTGTAAAATAATACAACTCATTGGTAAACATCCTTGTAATTTGTCCTTGTATCCTTGTTATTTGTCTCAAGGTTTTAAACTCTAAGATTTAGCTTAACAAGAACAAAACGCTCTCTCTCACTCTGGAAAAAAACAGACAAGATGTGACTGGATTCATTATTGAATTTGCACATATCCCACTGTAAAGTCCCAGAGGCGTCCAGTTACTGGTGCAAAGCATTGTCTGTCTCCGGTAAATCTCTCTGTAATACATCTGTTTCTCTCTGTCTCTTTCTCATGGCTGTGTGGTGACAACAACAGTGAGTCATGCTGATCCCTAAAATGGAAGAATTCCATCAGTATGCAAAGGGAAAAAAAGTTTCCTTTTGTTGTTCTTGTTCTCTGGTTCACATTGTGGTGGAATTGTTTTTTTTAAATTGGTAAAACAGGGACTAAAAGGGAACATTTCCCAAGCTTAATTTGTTATTGATCGAAAAAATCGTTTGATAGCATAAATATATGTAGACAAAATCAGATTATCTTGCAAGAACAATGCAAACATATTTTATTAAAAGGGGAGGCAGAAAATTGACAGGAATGTGTGCACAGTGGGAATAAGAACAACTTGCAAGCCTTTACATCAAGACACATTCTTTAATATGGGATTTCCATGATTGCATTTAACTGTAGCAGCTGCACCCCCACCCCTTGGCACCACCCTGGGATCTGATGACTCCAACTCCCACATTGCACCTGTTCCCTGCCAGAACAGAAGGACTTTGTATGCAGGGGGGGGAGGTGGGGATGGGGGGGGTCTCGTAACATACACTATCCCTGTTATTTCATTGCCTGGTGCAATTAAAGACTCATCTGTTGTTGAGGGTGAGACAACTGGTCAACGTCAGCTTCTCTTGGCGCCAACCGACAGTGACACACAATTTCATCACCCTCAGCCTGCAGATGAGAGTTAGTCCTCTACGGTTCTTATTTCCGATCGTAAAAGCCACTACAGCAGATTAATAGCTGTTTAAACACGCTAATGCACACCGGCCAGTGGGTATGGCATCCACTCACATCCGCCCCTCAATAACTGCACACGTCTCTCCCTCCTTTACAAGGTCTAATAGCAGTAATCAGTCAAAAACAAAAACAGCAGCAGCTCAATCCCCCACCTCCGCCACTCCTTTTTAACCCACCCTCCCTCCCTCTGTCCCTGCTTCCCTCCCTTTTTCTTGATTTGTGTTGTTCTTTCAGCCCTTGATGTTTCCATTTGTATATTCTGACTGCGCCAGTAGCTTGTATCCAGGGCCCCTCTAATGCCGCACTCCATACTCCAGCAACCACACACCCACTTTCTTTCCACCTGCATTAGAATTCTGTCCTCTCACATGCGTCCCTGGGATTTCACCAATTCCTTGAATATTTATCCCGCATGTACTGCACTGCAGAGAAATGTGTCGGCACTGTGAGCTCTGTGAATGTGAAACAATTCAGTGGGTAGAAATCATGGCCATAAAATCTGTTCTAGAGTATATGAAACCCCTTTGTGTCCCAAGCCGGCGTGTGTGAAAAGACTGTTTGATTGAGTGCTGATGTCTCCAGTTTGTTTGAACAGGCCATGTCCAAACGTCTGGCGGTGTTCCTTTCCTGCTCTCTGAACATTGAAAATATTTTCATTCATGTTAATGCTGTGTCAACATCCGCCCCTGATCAACACACACCTCCCTCACCTCCTGTTTGACCCACAGAGACGGACATGTAACGCTCCTCCTGCCCCGTGCAATGTTATTGCTCATGCAAGTGTCTAATAATAATGTGCATTGAACTGCAGTTTTACACTTTGCGGGAGTAAGAAGGTAAAGGAAATAAAGATATAAAAGCAAGATAGACTTAACTGAGTGAGTTTATGTACATGCATTAATGCATGAAACTGTGTGGATGTTATGTGTATGTCTACCACGGACCGCCTGCAGGGCTCCATTCTCCTGAACAGAGGTCAGGCCCCTGGTCTCCCTCAGCAGCACTCTTAGGATCCAGTGTTTTAGAGCCACTAGATACTCCAACCGTTTACACAGGTGGCTATCATATGGCCCGTTGAAGTTTGTCCTTGAATACAAAAATGTCTTTCAAAATGTGTTGCCTGGTAGCAGTAATTGCTTCTTTGCCATATTTCAGTGATAACAGTAGATGAAATAACTTGCTGGGCTTTCACAGTCACAAAAATGTACTCCATGTTTGTGCAGTTTGGAGGTTCTATCTGGGAGTTTGTGTTGCATTGTGTTTGATACTAGGCCTATTCTGACTGAGAAGCCAGGTGTGTTACGGTTGTCTTACTGTGAACATTATGATAAAAAAAAAACCCACTGGCACATCTCCATGATAACATCCTACTTGTAACCACTTTCAATGTATGTTTTATAGATAAGTGGAAAGACATCCATGTATCCTTTTACACTTTATTATGTCCTCACATTTCTGTTACTGAGTGCTGCTAACCAGGTGAGGCCCTAAGTAGGTGCCTATTCTCCATGGGTTTCCATGGCACCACAGCATTGTAATGTATTCTATCTTTGTCAAACATAATGGCAGAACCCACAATGTGTCATCCCAGCTCAGATAGTTGAAAAACAATGTGAAAAAAGTTACATAGCCAGCCTTTCACCCTGTTTCATGGGATTGGGCTTAAGGATACGTTTGTTAGTTATAGGGTTAGTAATGGGAAACCCAGCTTAGACCTGTGCTCTGCAGTCACAGATGGTTAAAAGGAGGAATGGGTCACGCCACTGGAGTGATATGTGGAAGTGACCATCTGGCTCCATGTGTATTCTCATCCATCATCATGGTAACCGTCATATAATCTACAGGTGTGTGTATGGGGGGGTTTCTGCTTGTGAATGCATGCGTATTGTTTTCCTGTGTTTATGCACTCTTAGGTGAATTGTGCCGTTTTTCTGCACGTAAGCACGAGGATGAAAGAGCTCACTCACATGTGGAAATGTACATTAATCCTCCAGTGCGCTGTCATTCGACATGCTCGGTATAGTTCCATGTGTGTATTTAAGTAGAAAGGTAAAAAATGACAGACAGGAAGCTATTTAATGTAGTCTAGTCTCTTTCTGGCCCAATATTTCCTAAACACTCTTAGTTTTGATCACTGTAAGCAGACTAATGAAGATTGATATGATAATAATAGTGACAAGCATAGACTAAACATCTGCCTTCAGTATGTGCGTATGGCAGGTTTTTTTTTCCAGCTTTCTGGTTTTATGATTTATGCTCACACAGAAATGTCAGTCACATTTCATTCAGCACCAAAGCTGAAGCACAAGGGTGGGTACGTGGAAAAGCCATCGGAATCTGTGTGGGTAAACTGTACATTGCATCAATTCACATTTTGGTTCTGGCTGAAAAAAACAACTCTCTGCATAAAAACAGACCAAACAATGACGGAACTTGGTTTAAAATGTATGCATTGCTCATACATGTGTGCTGGTGAATGACACCTGTCAGCGTGAGCTGCCGTCTGTATGTTTATGAAATAGTAATAGTCACAATAGCAACGAGCGAGAGCGTGAGAAATGTGTCACTTTTCACAGCTTCACTTTTAAGACAGTTGCCTTTCAAGTGATGCAGAAGCAGCAAAAAATCACATATATAACAATTTTCTGTGACCAGTAAAGGCCAGCATTTGTGTTAACAGCCAGTCATGAATTTCACATTGACTCTAAAACACACATTTAAAGGTACAGTACGTAAGATTGCATGCTAATGTTTACATTCAAATATCCCGTGAGACCCTGCGAGGAGCAACGTCATCTCTTTTGTTATTGTTTTGATTGAGATCTCCCTGGCGGCAGATTTTGCATACTGTACGTTTAACTATATAAACACCCTCTTTGGTGTAAAAACCATGAACTGAAAGTTTAATTAAGACCAATTGCTTAAAAAAAGGAGTACATACAGAATCCACGTATTAATGAAGAGCCTGAGTCTTTGGGTTTATCTGTTAGCTGGAATGTCTCTATTGGTAAGGTATGGCCCAGTGTGTGTTGTTTACAGCATTTATTTTCCTTTTGCAAAGCCAGACACTTTTCACATTAACACATAGTCCTTATCTGAAGTGAGGCCTCACCCATCAAGAGGACAGTGGTTTGAAAAGACCCTTCAATATTAACTGCATTAGTATTCCGCATGCTGTGTGTGCGAGGGTCTGGTAAGAATGCGGGTGGGAAGATGAGAATTGGGTAAAGGGTATCAGGCATAATGCTTGTTACAGATGTGTCGGTCCTTCTGGCAGAACAATCAGTTAACCTGTTAACCTGCACTATATCACTCTGACCGCTTTAAATGGCACTACAGTGACCTGTGTAAGAATGTCCTGTTCGTCCATTTGTATATGTCAGTAAGTTTACATTTCCCACTAACTCTGATTAATGACCTTTAGAAATATTTAAAATCCAACTTGGCATATTCCAGAGAGAACCAAGAAAGCTGACTGCACAGAATGTGTTGAAATGCACATGGCGGGAAAGAAACACAACCCTTTAAAGCCAGCATTTATATTTTTGTCATCAGTGCCACAACGTATGATTTAAAATGAAAGTTTGACTTTTGGGGACAACATTTTTTTTTTTTTACATAGTTAAATTAAAACATCAATACAACTCTCATGCCTGTAACGTAAATATCACGCAGCCAGCAAATATAGGTTTTCTTTAACCTTAGCACAAACTAGAAACAAGGGTGCACAGCTTCCCTGGCTCCATCCAAAGGTAACCAAATCCACCTCCAAAGTGACCTTATCGACACAATCGATTTTCAGACAAGTGTAAAACACGGTTTTACCTGGAAAAAATGTATGCGTTTAGCCTGTAGCTAACTCAGGTTCGCAGGTTGGCTGTGCACGGGGTACCCAGTACCCAGTGTATACAACTTGGCTATCAGTAGCATCATATTCATTGTACAGTACTGAGAGTGGTATCAGCCTTTTTTTTATTATAATGTTCTCCCTTAAAGGATTTCATAAACTTCCCATAATGAAGTACCGTTCCTTTAACTTCAACATTTATCTATTTTTGACTGAAGCAGTTAGTCTTTAGCACTGCCCCAAAACCTTTACAACAATGACGAAGCACTGCTATAAAACCATTAATAAGTTACAGTTTTAGACTGACGTCAATGTGGCACTGAAGAAATGCCAGTTAAACTTGGGTGTGCACTCTCTACTTGTTTCATGGCTGTGCAACCTCCAACGTCTTTGTTTGTCACTTCATGTGCCCACAATTACTGGACTAACAATTCCACAAAAAACATGGCAACATCCGCTTTGACTCTTTGAAGAGAAAAAGAGGTAAACACTTTTCAGAGTCAATAAAATCAACACTTCGTCTCCAATGACAAACATGTTTCCGGGAACAAAACACACTTGCTTTGGAGCCACATTTTTTGAGCCACAAATGTATACTCATCAACAGTCTCACACAACCAACAGGAACTGTGAGAAGTAGATTGTGCGGTGGCAGGGGAAATTCCTTCTCCAACCACTAATTGGATAATGTGGTGACAGCACAAACAGATGGGCTATTTTCAAGTGTTTACCACATGAAAAGGTTAGCTAGGGGTTACATTTGGGCGAGAAAACACCTTAAAGTTAACACCTGCGAGTGAAGCTCCTGACAGCAGCACTTAAGCTGCAAAAGTGTCTTCTCATCCTGACAAGTATCAATGTATGAAAGAG
Source organism: Tautogolabrus adspersus (assembly GCA_020745685.1). Taxonomy (NCBI): domain Eukaryota; kingdom Metazoa; phylum Chordata; class Actinopteri; order Labriformes; family Labridae; genus Tautogolabrus; species Tautogolabrus adspersus. Next base: position 17,318,310 of record CM036539.1, read on the forward strand.
CTCTGAGAAAACAGCCAACTTTCTGACTGGCCAAGACCAAGGTCATATACCAAGGAGGCCATTTGAAGTCTTCACTGCACCTCCAAACAATCATTCACATCTAAATAAGACTGAAGGTCTACACTACGCACTTACACATATTCTGGTTGTTATTTAAAATGTGCTCTCATAAAGTGTCTAATAATCAGTCAATAACAGAGGTACAATCTCTGGTTCCGTGATTCAAATTGCAGACAGAAACATTAAGTTGAAAGATATGTCCGAAATTGTTTCCCTGTAAAAACAAAATAGAAACCGTACAGCATTAACCGAGAATTTTTGTGCTTAAAAGAAACACCAAAGAATTCACTGGTGAATAAATCAGTGTCAACTAGACTGAGCATGCTCAGGGGTGTTATGAAAAAAATGTTTGGAATTCATTTTGCTCAGTGTTAAAGAAGTGAAACTTAATTGTTGACATAGTTTTGTCTGTACCCCTGTCTGTTTGTTTTTCTTTCTTCTACTTGACAGAAAAGTGAAGACAGTAACAGAAAATGAATAATGGCTGTGCATGTGTTATTCTTTGTAAATTAGTGCTGCTTTGTGAGCCATCACATTATGTGTGTGGTAGATTCAGAAATGCTGATAAGTTTTTTGTCTTGCTGCCCAATATTTTAATGACAGCCGGTCTTGGTGTTATGAATAAATGGTAAAGCATTTGTTCAGTTTCCTGTACATTATATGGCTGCATTAGCTACTCTGTTCCGACAACGATTAATTTTGGTGGTGAATGTTTAAGCTTCCATGTCTGCAATTCATCTTAAATTACAACAACAAAGGAAGCAGAGATGGACAGGGGGATTTATTCGTACTCTCAAACTTTTACAAAGTTGTAGTAATTTTGATTGCTTAACGGAAAGAACTTTAGAATCTGACCTTCCTAATAAACTTTTTAAGCTCTGTTAATTTCAAATAAGGAGTAAATTATTCCTCACTCCCCTAATGTTTAGTAAGAAGAGCTGAGCTAGCCTGTCAGTGCTAAGCCTTCTACAGGGTGATGTGTTCCAGGAGCTCCAGCCAAACCTCACTTAAACAGCCCGCAATCAGTCACAGATTGGAAGTGTGGAAGGGAGCAGCCAGGCAACAGTCAGACACACGGCAGGCTACCTAGACACATTTTTCTAGGCATATGACCTCTGCTCTTTGGTGCACAAACCTTTGACCCATCTCAGGGTCAACAAAGGTCAAGCCTGAAGCCCCATTCATCGATTGTCTGATCCTATCTCATCCGCTCCTTTCAGCAGCTTTCATGCTGGTGTTTTCATTGCCCCCCTATAAGGCCTGTAGTCTGATATCTGTTCCCACCAACAGCCTTTTCCCCCTGAAGGCTTGTAATATCATCCCCCATCTTTTCTTTGATTCTGACATTTTCAGGATTCTTTCAGTCTAAAAAATCATTTTACAGGAAACATACAACAAGGAAGGAAAACTGAAAATGTTTTCTTGCAATATCCACACATTCCTCCCTCAGTCTGTCAGTGCTGTGGTAGATAAATCTCTCATAACAACATTCTCATTTAGATCCATCCCAGACTCACGTTATTGCTGAGTCTACTTTTGTACAGTCTAGACAATTACACAGAGCAGTACACATAAACTAATTGACCTGCCTTGTACATCATATAGCCACCGGATAAACAATTCAAAGAGCTTACAAACAGACTTAGGATGATTGACCATTCATGGCGAGGTTTATTCTAGTGTAATTGCATGTTTATAAGTGCTCTCCATGAGTCAATTGAGGGCTTGTAAAGGTGAAGGAAGAAAAAGACTCCAAATGTCTTTTGTTTACTCGATCTGTAAGATGTTTCAAAAGTGCTCCAGTTAACTGTTGGCAGGGAAAAACTGACTGATGGTTTTATTAAAATATGTGCGTTTGATTTGTGAACTGACAAAACTAAAATAGTTATAATTAAAGATGACAGCTGGCAAATTACTGTGTAATTTTGTTGCACTTAAAGGAAACCAATTAAATGCTTATCAAGTGCAAAGCTATACTGTATGACACAAGGACATAGTTTTTGACATATAAGCAAAATAAATTAGGTCAATAATACCAATGCATATTTGTTCTACAAGAGTTAATACACTACACTATGACTACATGACAGTCGTAAAAATAACATTAGATCAAGTTCGTTCCAGATAGGAAATGAGCCAAAGGCCTTGCTGCACCTCTAGTCTTAGCCATTCTGTCACTATTTGTAGAGAGGCAGTCCAGGTTCCTGCCAACTGTACAACACCACCTGCACTACAGCTGCCAAGCTGCCACAGCTAAATACTTTGTCCTCTGTTTTACCCCAGGCAAGGGATGTGCCCCTGCATGCTAACACAATGCTAGCAATGCTAAAATACATTATCGTTAGGTGGGGAAAAGCACACATGGACGCACTCAAACTTGATCTCACTTCAAAGCATTATCCATCCATGATCCTGGAAATATCCCCTGGCCTTCTAAATTAGGTTTTATAGATAATAAGATTTCACCCCCCTAACAATAACACTCACACTCTCATACACACACTTTAACAACCAGTCTGAACTGTATGACGCAGACAGGGACACAGGCAGAAATCTAAAAGTCTTTGAGGAGTGACAGCTGGAGGGAAAGAATAGATCCTTACCTCACTCAGAGAGCTATGTGATATGATACTCTACTAGAAAGTGACAAAACAGAGCTGTGACATATCAACGTTATTTCTCGCCTCTCTAGTGGGCTGAATGCTGCCTGGGTTCATTCTTAAGTTGAGATGTCAGACATGTTGTGGCTGAGAAAGTTGTGTTTGGCTGAACTAGAGCTTTGTGGGTGATGCAGCTCATCCTGCTCTGTCTTCAAGTTTTGATTTAAACACCTGGAAATATGGATTTTAATCATACAAAAGTAGCATTTAATATCAAAGCAGAGAATCTCAATAAGAATCCAATGAAACCAGAGGGAAAATAAACATTACATAACTATTACAATGCTCAGAAACCATGTTAGCAGTGCTATTGAAATCATGGAGCTAAACTTCCTCCGATGGCACTGATTACATGTTGCCAAAAACTGATCATCAAAGGATACAATAAATTTAGCAGCCAAAAAATAGATGACCATGGTCAACTCTGAACAGCCAGGATGCTCCTGAAGGGAGCTAACTCTGGGAAATTGTTGCAGTGTGACTTCTTCATGTGATTTTTTCCCAGATTAATTGTGTATAGTCATTGTAATAAATATCTAAGCCTCACCATGCCCAATTTAAACCAATTATCAGGAAAGTTTATAGAAACTTTAATGACAGTATTTGGTTTTGTATTAAAACTAAATCTAATACTTTTTGGGCCTACTATTATAAACCTTTAATTATACAGAAGGCTGTTGTGGATCTGGGTTTCCAGGAGCTTTAAGAAAATAATCCTAACTATTGGGAGTGTCCATGTCTGTAGTTACATTACAATCCAAACATCAACTAATTTAGGGATTTTAATGCTAAAACTTGGTGCTGAATCTTCTGCTTTGGAATTTTTTTCCGTCAATTCGTCAGATAAACCGACGTGTTGTCTCTTGAGTTGACCCAGAACAGAGCATCTGGAACGCACCAGTGATCTGTGCATACCTCCAGCAGAACCCTACTGGGCCTAGTGAAGCATCAACCCAGTGTATTGTCTCTAGTAAAATAAATGGCCCCATATCTGCCTCATTTCACTTTTTCCAAGTCTCCCGATAGGAGGGAATACACTCGTGCTTCTTTCCCATAGCTGCAGTAAAGGATGCAGCTGCAGTAAAAGATGATGAGTGTCTGTGGGATAGAGTCTAATGCAATGTGTGTTTCTGCACTCAAACGTGCTCTCAAATGTTCACCCAGCTGCCTTCCAGATGACTCCTGATCCACACCTTTCTTGTTAAAAGTCTAAGGGTCAGGAACACGTTCAAATGATGCAACAGAAAAGTTAAGTATCACAGTCAACTTTCTTTAAAAAATCTCTGATTTAATTTCTACAGTAAATGCAAACAAAATCAAACTTATTTTCATTGAACTGAATTTAATTCTAATAACTAAAAGTTTTAGGATGTGTTTAGAAAAAATGCAACTCTTTCCAAATTCAAAGACTCTTTGCAATAAAACAGCAGCAAACCTGCTAATAACTACTCCCTAATATTTGTATTCTCCCTCTCCCAATCCATCACTCATGTGTCAGATTTTCCACTGAGTGTATTGGCCTTTTGTGTCAGGGAGGCTCTTCTCAGTCATCCAATGCCTTGGCTGAAAGTCAAAGGGGCAGCTGTAATTTTTCCATTAGGCATAGATGGATGTTGGAAATTACTTGTGTGATAAGAGGTCATTTCCACCACCAGAGGGCAGTCATGCTCTTTTATTTCAGGTTTCACTGTAATGCCAAAAAGCTACCGTATTGGAGAGCCTTTGAGCAGATCATTACTAAAACCTGTCTTGTCACTTTGCTGAGATGACATGATCCCAGCAAAAGCTTCTATAGCCATTAGTTTAAATGACCAGAATGTGAATAACTCTTATCCCCATGATGAAGGTGTGCTTTACCAAAGTTACCAGCAGAGGGCAGTAGTTAAACACAATTCAAATATTGATGCAGGGCATGTAAAAAATAAGTCTTTTCAAGCCCTTGAGAACTTGCATTGATAGCAAGATGTTAGTTTTTTCTTGGAAAACCAAAGTTATACAGTATCTTTTACTATTATGTCTTGTCTGTATGCAAATAGAACCGCTGGGTTTCCGAAAGAAACCGTCGAGGATCTCATGTATTATTTACTTATCATCATACATCAAGGTCTCACAGTAATTCTCCTACTGCCTGAGGCACACCATTGTGCACAGCTTCACTTTTCAATATGAGTAACAAGAGCTTGAAGTGACTGGTATTCTCCCCTAACCACTTTGATTTTCCATATGTATTTCCCTCATGGTAAATACTTTGGCTAATCCCATTATTAATGTAAACATGTCAGGACAGAACAGAGACGTACAGCATCAAGTAAATCCAAACGCTAAGGACGTAAAAAGAGTTTCCAAAAGTTTTTCTCATTAATATGGAAATATAGGTATCCAATCTGTTATCTGATAATATACTCTACAGAAAAGGCATAGCCAGATGCCATGACAGCAGCAAGGCATCACACATTAAAAATAGATTAAATCAAAGCAGCACTTTATGAAGAGACATTTATTAGATCAGTAGAATACATCACCACCATCATCATCATGCCAAGAAGCAGCAGCAGCAGCAGCACTTAATTTCCTCACTTTTATTGAATGTCCAAGATAGGTGGAGCGAGGCATCCTTTTTTCCCTCTTTAATAATGATGATCTTATCATATGCACATCTCGACTGAAAGTCCCACAACTCTGGAGTTCAGCTCAGTTCAACTTTCTGTTTTTTTTAAACACACACCAGACAAGATCTTCTAACATACTGATGTGTTTGAACTCACATTGTCCATTGTTGTCCAGGATGTTAGATATTTAAATCCACGACAAAACCCTGCTTAGATCTTGTTGATAATTTTTTAATGACTACCTACCTCAGGAATTATCATTTATACAGTTCAGAGTCCTAACAGAAATATTATGTACAACTATAATATCACATACTGCATAAGAAAAACAACAGAGTTTCGTGGACAAACACCAGACTAGTATATCGTCACTATAGCAAAAACAGGAACACTACAATAGCATTCACATGCACTAGTAAACAGTGTCATACTTGTCGAACGTAGAACATAGTATTTATATTTACATAATGTTCACAGCTACATTCCAGGTTAGTGTGTGTATTTGTGTGTGTGTGTGTGTAAACTGTATAATAAAAACTAGTGTGTTTTTTGTTACATGCAGTGATATGAAGTTTTCACACTGCGCTGCCTGTGAAGAATATGGATATGAGGCGATACAGGTAGAAGAAATATACAGTATGGACACTGGGTAATTGCCCAGTGTCTTGATAGACTATGTAATGCATGGTGACCAATATTGTAAAAAAACAACGTAATACAGTAGTCTTACTACAGTATTTAACAGTTACCTTAAGAGACGGATGATGTCAATGAAAATGAATCAATCCAAGTAATCAATAGAAAGAAAAACGTCTGCACATGGGAGAAAATGTTCACAATGTACACATTTGAATATAAATAAATACACATATTTTATCAAAATAATGCATGTATACAAAGTAGAATGAACATGGAAGAACCCAGTATGACATTTTGTGCACTGAGAAAAGGCAGCTGGCAGACATCGATAAAGAGTGACAGGCTGCTGACACTGGAAGGAATCTGATGAGTCAAATAAAAACGGATAAACAAAACAGAAGAATAAAAACCTGACTTTGTTTGGGAAGCTTATCTAGGTCATGGACACGACGTTATGTACAATATCTCCCTGTTTACATCTCTTTTTTTGTTTTTTTCTTAAATACATTTTCATCTGGGGAAACAACAAAAAGCAACAAGACATTTGCAAGCCATTCCCTTTAGTACGAGGAGAAGTCCTAGAATACAATATTTACACATATTAGCTACATCATTATATTTATTGACGCATGGTAAATGTCCCTAGATTCTTGCAGCGTTTGGGCATTTCTCTCTCTAATGTCGCTTATTTAACCACCTATAATACCAAAAAAGACCAAATATCCCATCATGTGCTTTTCCATGAGTTTCACTTGTTTTGTGCTTGTTAATCAGATACAAGTCCATTTTCACTGCACACTGTATTTAATACAATCCCACTACCTCTTATTTCATAAATGTGAAGTAGAATATAAATTGTTTTTAGATATCCACTTAGTTTTACACTGATATGGACACCGTAGTAGCATGCCATGAGACAATGCCATTAAAACTATGATGCCAAAATGGAGTCAGTCATATCTGAAGGATGGGCAGATGTGTCCAGGTCTTGTGCTGGTCGACACAGTCCCTCTGATGTGCTCAGGCCTCAGAGGCCAGCTGAGATAATATGCTCCAATGTTCTGGTGTGATACAACATCCTGCACCCTGCAGTCCTCTGCACCGGCATACTGTAAACATGGCTGCCCACGCATGAAAGCATCCACCGGCTGATCAGGATAGTTTTAGTGGTAAAACTTAGCTATCCTTGTGGAGGAAGTCCATATCTCGATCTTAAGGAGAAAAGTGGGAACGTTCATTTGGAATACAGGATGAGATCTGGATGTGGGTTCAGGTTTGGGAGTTAAAAGTCTGGGTTTGTAGATTAGACACTGCGGGGAGCCCTCTCCAGTTCATGGGTCCTGCGGTTGCGTCCCTTCTGCCTGTCTTGCAGGTGTTTCCACTTGGCAGAAAGCCCTTGAGCATGCATGTGGGGGTGAGGGTTCACCACAACCTTCTGCTGCTGCTGTTGCTGCTGCTGGTGTATTTGTACTTGCTGCACCAGGTGAGCTTTCTGCTTCCTGTGCTTCCTCTCCCTTTTCCACACTTGCTCACAGAACTCGTCAACGCTGTTCAGAGTCGGGTGGTTGACCAGGGACAGGAAGTCTCTGTACCACAGCTTCTGATTGGGTGATTCTTGAAGTGAGGAACGGTCCTGAACTGGAATACTGGCCACAGTGTCTTTGTCGCGATGGAGCAGATCCTCCAGGCGATCTGTGTCAATGACCTCTAAGGTGACCTTCAGGAGTGTCTGCATGAATCCATGTTCCACTGCCTGGCACAGATAGATCCCAGAATCTTTTTTGTTAAGAGCGCGAATCAGAAGGCCCTGGTCTGTGCGGATGAAACGTTCTTCTGATTTGATCTGCAGAAAAAGGAATTGGGAGGATTGAGACGGATTTAAGAAAACTGTTAGAAAATAATAAAATAGTATTTCACTTGAATCCAATTTGCCAATTTAAAACAATAAAATATGATACTGTACTATTAGAAAGATAAACTGACATTATGAAGTACAATCTCCCATTACATTATGTCTGAGTCTATTTAATACAGCTGATTAAGTGTTTGCTCAGGTTGTGCCAACCTCAAGTTTGCGGTCATCGGTGGAGCGCTGATACTGCCAATATGTTAGAGCTCTCTGGGACTTGGGACTGCACTCAAGGAAAGTGCTGCTGTTTTCCACACCGTATACTGTTTTATCCAGGAGAGTCGTCTGCCCACTCAGTTCATCTAGAGGAAAAACCAGAACAGTTATAGAAGATTGCTGAAGCAAACCTTTTTTTTTTTTTTGTTGAATGCAGATGTTGTAGTCTCAGCCGTAGTGATAGCTGGAATTTAAGACAACAAAGTGGGTTTCTGTATAAATCTCTGCTTTTCTGCTTCTCTTTCACTGAAATGTGGAAAAAAAAACATTCTCTGAGTGCTGCCTGAATTAGTAACCTAGCTTTAGTGGGGTTTTTTTTCAATTACTGCTTTTGGGATTATTTTGTCACATTATCCTGTCTCTTCTCTTATCACACTCCATCATAGAAAGAATAGGCAGCTTCCACCACAAGGGCAGCCGTTGGAGGAAATGGACTGTAACCAAACTCTGGGTTTTATATAGTAAAGTAGGTGCAATGCTATTTAGTCAGAAAGCTTCGGCACTTTAAGGTCAGGGTTCTTCTGCTTGATCTCCTAAATCCTGTTGTAAATTTTACAATCCAGACTCCCGTAAAGTTGGCTAAAGAAAATTGCTATCACCTTTTTAATTTTCTAAAAAACAAAAACAAAAAAACCTCTATCCTTTTCTGTAAAGGAGGCTTTGTATGGCTATTAGAATATTAAATGTACAATTTAAAGAGTAATAGTTTTTTTTGCAGTGTCTTAGTTTACTCTCCTAAATTTAGAAGCTTGTGATATTCACTTTTACTTTGTTCTTGTCAGTTAAATGAAAGAAGCAAATACTTTTGAGAGAGCAAGAAAGTGTACTAGAAAGCAGTATAAGTTTCTGTTTTTGGACTGAGACCACTAACAGGGCAGTAGAGAGGAGGGCTTGGCGACAGAAAGGAGGCTCTGAGGAATCCTGCCCATGTTAATGATAAGTTTCACATGGACAAACTCTAATTTTCACACCACCAGAAAACACATAAAACACAAGACACAGCGCCACACACATTCAACTGGCATCTCTACAATTTGGATCGCTTTGGAACCATTTCTATGCCCAAGGAAGAAATAAATCCTCAAAACAGAAGCTTTTTGGTCTTTGTGTTTGATGAAAATTGATCTAATTTAGATAATTAGGAAGTATATTTAGTTGCTCAGTGTGTCTGAATGAAAACCGAAATAAACAGATGCCTCCATTACAAAACACATGTTTTGAATTGACATACCATGATGCTGCAGATCTGAGCATTGTGTGAGTGGGTCTCCGTTCCTGATATCTTGCCTTCTTGTTCTTCTGCAGAGACAGAAATATAAAAAAAGTCCTTCATGAGTCAGCAGACACAACAGTTTCTTTGTGTGTAATAGAAAGTGTGTTTGCAGGAAGTTTGTGTGTAGGTGTGCATTTGATTGTGGTTTGGATGTGCAGGCCAAACGAAATAAACTAACAGCAGGCAGCCAATTGCATCGTATTAAAACCTTAATTATAGGGTGTGTATGACAGAGGAATTTAATCAATCATTTGTGCCTGTCGTCTCGCTGGTCACAAATGCAAGCGATAGAGTGTCAAGTAAAGTTGCATGCATAACACAAAGGGTGTTTTCTGTAAACAGTAACTGAAGATACTATGGTGACACCAAAGCAAACTGGTAACTTCCCTCCCTCTGCCATGCATTGTTCTGAGCCAGCGCTGATGTGTTGTTGGTAATTGGAGGTAAGAGTTTGCTTTGGCTGTTCTTATTTTTAAATGTAGGACTCTGGAGTCCAACTAACAGATAGAACAGGATCCTGTGCAGCTAGCATTCAAATCAATAAACCTCATGCAGCTCCGAGTGGGAGGATGCACACTAAAGTACACACGCACATGCACACTTACAGATCAGTCCACATCGACAGCAACACTACCACCAAACCTCTCACCCCTGGTTCACCCAGACAGCCTCCAGACATCACAGACACTGCTTCTCATTACAGTAAACACATGAGGCAGGTTATATTTCGAGCTTTCTGCTAGAAACACGATACTAGTCCTTTAGGGATGTTTTTTGGCAAATATACAAAGCCTGTAGCATAAGAGGGCCTAGCTCAAGCCCTGAATCGCAGTCTGACTCCATCTGTCCTCAATGAGTAAAACCTTTCTGTATAATCTAGTTTGCCATATGTTGAATATGTTCAATATGTCAAACAAAAGTAATCCTTTCACATGCAATTCAACATTGGTATTAAAAGTAGCATGTTTTAATTTAAAACAGGTCTCTTATCGGCAAAACACAAATACACCTTTCGGTATATTTTGTTCCTTTCTTTTTATATATCCTTACCTTTCACATGGCATTGTGGGGAGTTTCAAAATACTGAATGTTAATTGAACCAAAGTATGCACCAAATTCATTGTGTATGCTTGTGTTTAAATAAAGGTCTTCTATTATGCCAGGTTGTGAGCATCATATTTTAGACGAACAGCAAAAAGCCAGCCTAGTGTTTTAAATCGCTGTAAGGTGTTGATCAGTTAAGAAACACAATGGCATGAACGAACTTGGTGCATTGTATGAATGCATAGTATGTGTTGTGTACCTCTTAGCCATGGGAAAGTATCTGGAGCACTCGGTGCCATCCCATGCACAGTAAGGGTCCCTTGCCAGGCAACATTCAGCACAGGCCTTCCCATACACCTCACATCGATGCAAAGGCATCTGGGACACGCCAATGTCTGAGCCCAAGTACAGTTGTTGCTGTGGGGGTAAAAGAGAGAAAGACTTAATATTCATTTAAGATATTTCATGTCTAATAAGCCACAGTTTAGGTTTTAAGTCTGCATTGACGGCATGCTTTCAAAATACGCCTGCATGTTTGTCATTGAGGAAAAAGTACCATTCAGGAATGTGGACAGACCATCCTTCTACAGATACTCAGTACCCTCCTACCTGTCAACCGACTGACTCATTATATCTCTCCCTGTCATTTAAGTTTACAAGCTAACTGCCGCTGAAAAGCCAACAATTGACATGTTAATTTGATAAAGTGAGTCATCTCAAAGTGCTTAGATAGTGCAAACATTTATGTGGTGTATGTCAACCAAGCAGCAAGGTGTGTCTTCTTTGATGGATAACTCTCAATCTCAGGAGCTTAACTGTAGCCTTGATTGATCCCCATTACGGAGTTAATATTATTTTCATAGTTATAATGATATAAGCTCGAGGTCTCTTTGTTGGTGAGAGAGGTTTGTGCCTCTACATAGTTTTATTTAACATGCATGAAGAACTCAAATCCATACCTGTTTGGTTGAAAGTTCCATTGCTGTTATGGCTGTTGGCTCCTGTATTGAAAAAGACAATAAAAGTTACAGATTAGACACTTGTTGCTTCTGCAGTCATGCTTTAACATTGATAAGCAACACAAGTGAGAAGAGCATAACCTTACCCTGAAAACAGTCATTTCCTCCAATAGGACTTCCTCCAGGTCATGCCAGGAGCCTCGGGGTATGGATACAACTTTCAGTATTGTCCCTATGTCTAGAAAATGATGGAAGCGTACAATCAGTTAATATAAACTCTTAAAAATGTGCTTATAATTGATCTTAATCAGACAATCATTTACTCTACAATGTCTCAGTCTAATACATACAGTATTCATGCAAATGTATGAAGGTTGTACCTGTTCCAATGAACATGACGTCATATAGGCCATCTTCTGCTTCTACCTTATCCACCACTATCTGGGTAAACTGGTAGTCCACATCTGTTTTGACTATGATTGGTCGATTGTTAATGGGGTAGACCGGGTTATACATGGCTGGGTGACTTCTGGCAAAGGTTACCACTTCATCAGGAAGGTCCTTGGTTGTATCAAATCCTCCAAATGTCTTACTTGGGCACTGTAGAAAAAAACGAATGTAGGACATGAATGAGTTTTACTGACAAAGCTCAGTTCATAACACACTCACGTCCCAGTTAAGGCATCTTGTACTCACTGTGCCAGGACGTGGGTAGGGGACACGTCCCTGATAGGGCACCCATTGATAGTTTGGGCCATCTCTATGAGCATAAGGGCCCAGGAACACTCTCCTTATGTCTGTCATGCTGTACATACACACAGCTGAGCCTTTGAAGATGTTGCTGATGGGCAGAAAGAACGAGTTAGATAAAGATATTTCAGGTTCTTAATGAAATTAATTCCTATGTTATCAGTGATTAGGACCTATTACATTATTTCAGTGTTCGCCTTAGTACCTGGAAGTTGTAAACAATGCGTAGATGATTGGGCTCTTTGGATCTTTTGTGCTCATGAGAAAAACATCCTCTGAAAGCCAAGAGAAAAAGACTTGAAATACAACAGATATATTCCTTCCCAAAAAGGACGTCACCTCAACTCAATGAAATAATGTGTGAAAACATTTTACTGTGCATGAGGGTTAACTCACGTAGTTCGTCAAAGTGTGTGTCTATTCCATTACTGCCAGGCACGGAGCAAATAAGTCGAGCCTTAAGGAAGGTGGTCCACTTATTTACCAGACTCCTGTGACCTCCCAGGTCATTCTGTTGGAAAGATAACACGAAGAAGTTCAGCAGGGAAGTTTATTCATTTGAAAATGTTCTGAAATGTTGACTGTTTTACTTAGTTGTATATGTCAACATATGTTATATGTATAATATCTTGTCCATTTTGGGTATTTTTATGTGCATCTTAATGTCTTGTGAAATGAATAAAAAGCAGTTGTATTATGTTTATTGGAGACTTGTATTACCCAAGTGCCTGCAGCTGAATTCTGCATTATCCTGTTGTTAGAAGTAAGAAATTGTCTCAAAACAGAGCATAATAATGTCCACTGTCAATCTCTCTCTTGCCCTTTTTAAAGCAGATTATGGACACTGTCACATAACAGGTGGGGAAAGATGTGAAAATTCCCTTCAGAGTCTGGCAAATCTCCCTTTATTCATTGGACAGCGCTTGTGATTAAACTGTAAACCTTTAATGTAAATAGAGACTGGGCTTATTGATGAAAGTTAAAAGACCAGATTTACAGTTATGTAAATGTATCTTCCAGAGGATGCTATGTTAATGTTTTTATGGTCTTTAGATTGGTTGTATTCATGGAATAGATTATAGTTCTCAATAAGTAAAATATCTCGTCACTCAAACATTCCTGTTTTCCCATTAAAAAATCATATTTTGTATTGAATTATGAATTTGTAAATGTCTTCAGAAAGACTCTCAAAAATGTTCAAGTACAATATGTTTTTTTTACCTCACATTAAGCGTTTGTTTTGTAGAACAAAGCACACACACACACACACACACACACACACACACACACACACACACACACACACACACACACACACACACACACACACACACACACACACACACACACACACACACACACACAGAGTGCTGGCTCAAATCTAATCCCACATGGTGTTGATTTATGACAGTGAATTAGAATGTGTCCAAATATGCACAGGCCAAAATTAATAACACATCTTGCATAATGGATGGCTTGTGTTGTATTGAGCAAGACAGATTCCTGACATTCTGGGTAATCAGGCTGCTATGACAAAGGCACGAGCTAGCAGCTCGCTAAATGTGAGGTTGAGGCTGGACATTACTGACTGATCTGCAGTCAGCTGGTTGGATTCCTGCCTAATGAATAGGAATAGGATTTGGATAGTGAAAGCTGATCCAAGGCCAGCTATTTAACATAACCATCCCCTGCGGCTAAGGGGCGTGGCAGACCCAACCAGTGCCAAAGCCTGGCATTAGGATAACAGTGCTCCCATTGACAGTGGCTTTGCCTCTCAGGTTCTGGTGACATTTAAAATTTCTCTCAGGTTTCTGTCTTCAGGGGTGATTGTACCACACACAAAGCCCACCCTTCCCCAGGCTAAAAATAATCACAGATAACGGGCCCTGAAAACAACCATCATAAAAGCCACTCAGAAACCTGTCAAGTGTTTTTCCAGATACAGAAGTTATTTCACATAATGTGTGTGAAGTATGTGTGTCTTTGTTTCTATCATTTTGTGGGTGACTGAATTTTCTTGGGTGAGAGCCTGTGTGTATTCATTTGTATATGCGTACTTTGCAGAGCTGTCCAATGCGAGCGTGTGTGGCCTTTCCGACATGCTCTCCATCAATAGCGTTTTCCTTGAAAAACAAGTAGATCTTGTCATCTTCTGGGTTGTCGCTCTCCGGGATCTGATGAACGCCCACAAACCTGGGATCTGTAACACATAGACAAATATTAAGGCATCATTTTTTATTTGCACAATGTATAACTATTATTGTTATTCAATGGTCAGAGTTGATGATATACACATAAAAACAGTGAATCTTACATTTTCACAATAGCTGTATACTGATGTTAAAAAAAAGGTATTTTTTTTATCTTAATTTAAAATAATACATTTTTCCCGACAACGTAAGTATGGAATTCCCTATTAAAAAACATCAAAAGATATTTTGATGGACATACAAGTAAAGCTGAATGTCGTTTTCATAAAGGTGAATATCAATACCAAACCTACTAAAATGAAGGGTGGGAGTAGTTTATACACACAAATTAAAATATGGGCAAGAACTGAACCTATAGGCTGGCTTGATGTCATCACAAACAAAACATTTGAATTTTTTTTATATTGATTATAAGGACATAAACAACATACTGTAGTTTATATAATCGGGAACCGGAAGAAGTAATGGTAATCATTTATCTAATCAGTGTTAGCCAGTTATTTTCCTCTTCTCTCTCACCATTTAGCCAACGGGAGTCGTGTTGCTCTGTTCTGATTGGATGATGCTTGCCAAGAGTGCGAAAGATGGCAAAGTCCCGTCCCATGAAGTCAGCTGATGTCCCAGCATACAGTTCCCCATCTGAGGTAAAAAAAAAGAAAAAAAAAAAAAAAAGTTAGTTGCATGTTAGTAACACTGGATAAGAGAACAGTCTGTGGGGATTTCCGCCTGGTGTTGCAGGTGTTAAAGTCTGAGGTATTGTTTAGGGGCTAAGCAGTAAAGGTAGAGTTGGAGTCCTGAGAGAACAAGGCAGTGACGGATGTGATGAACATCAGGAGTGTGAAATTGACATTATCACAGTGGGCAGGGCAGAGAAGGGAGGCAAGAGAAAGATGAATGCATGGAGGGACAGATGAGGAGGGACAGGACAGAGGTGTGAGACAGGGGGAGTACATAATAATGCTGGTAAGAGAGGAGAGAAAAAGGGGAGAGGAGATTAGGGGTGATGGGCTGGAAAATGGCCATCTGCTAGGTTAAACGGTGTGATATAACACAATGTGACTGGCAATAATTAGAGCTAGAGAGGAACGGAAGGCTCACGTAGTCCTACTCTATTTGATTCAGCGCAAAAGAAACTCAATAAAGTGTCATCTGTAATGCAAACCCAGCACTTAAGAGAGGTAAATTCAGATTGAAATAGAGTTTACAGTCCTGTCAATGAGGGGTTTCAAGAGTGTAAATACCAACTACAGAGCAGAGCCACTTGTAATGAATGACAGGAGTGTCCTGTTCTGTTATTCACATGTGTTTTTCCGCCTGTGAATCTGTTGAAATGAAAGAGCTAGGCAGAGGGTGTTTTTCAGGACTCCCATGTTTTAATATGCCCTAACACATAAGAACAGCACTGAGTATCCGGTCTCAAAACTCACCAATTAGCATGGAGGCAGTGAGCAGCTTGGGGTCATAAGGACTCTTCCCTCTGCCGTTTTCTATGTGAGGCTCCAGTCTGAACACGCTGTCCTGCATATTGAGAGATAGAAAGTCACATGATTTTTAGTGAGCCACTAAAAGCAAGGTTTCACATTATTTCTGAGAGTTTAAGGTTTAAATTACACAGGCAGAAAACAGCTGATTCAGTGAGAGTGGAATTCTGTCTGGGGAATTCATTTTGTTGTCAGCACGTCACCACTCCAGATTAGGAGAAAACGGTAGTGTTTCATGAAAATCAGCATTCTTACAGCCCGCAGAATTCAATTTTAGAAAAGCATCAATCAGCGAGTTGGCTTTTTTGGTTTAATATTGACACATGTTGAATGATTTTGCTTCAAATTGTTAATTCAGTATATGTACAGGTAACAAAAAATAAAGTGACACTAAGTTACCACACTAAGTGGATAACATTTCTTCTTTTGCACCAATAAGAGAAATCCAAACAACATATTTAGACTGGTGTGATTTAAAACTGCTCTAGTCCAATCTTTCCACCATAAAGTGATTACACCATAATGGACTCTAATAAGAGAGTTGGATAGCAGAACAGTAAATCTCAGCACTCTCTATGACTTGGTGACCTTGACAGTAACAGGAAACCCATCCGATTCATTTAATTTTCAGTTTATGATCTGTATCTAGAAAATGGCCTTTCTCTGCCTCTAATTGTCTGTAAATAGTCATCTAATGAACAGTGAACACACATTTATAAGGCCGACACAGTGACATTTGGAGGAGAAAAGAGCAATTTCTTTCACACGCACACATCCAGCAGTTCCATATTAGAGTGATGAATTGGAAATTCTGCAGACTATGAAACCCTGTGTTGAATTTTCCAGCTCATTTTGCTGAATGAAACCATCTTAATGTACGTGGCAAATCATTTATTTGGATGACACTAAAACTGAACTTAATAACTATATGAAACTCAGCATAACCTCACAAGTCAATGCAACATTTTAAAGAAGACGTTTAAAAAAATGAAGTATGTGTTTGTACCTCTGATTTCTTGCCCACTTCAAGGTAGGAACACACTGGGTGGAAGGCTCCTGTCCCACATACATAAATATGGGTCTGGTTGAACGGCTGCAGCACCTTGATGAAATTAGAGCACTCCCTCTGATAGAAATAAAACAGATTACACATTTAGAACAATCAATGTCATGACACTTCTTTAATTTTTACAGGGTTTTTTTGTGCTATCATCATCATTAGTGCTTGTGATTGCTGCTACTGTATATGGTTATTTTAGTCAGTGAAAAAAATGTGTTGAAACTGCTGGATAACCCCACGAAGAGCCCACTTCTCAGCAGAGGAAAATCCAAGACTTATATAAAGACATCTCTGCTGATCCCCTAATGCAAAGCCTACTGTAATCTGCTGTAATTCCCCAGGGAATAGCCTAGCAGTGTGCTGAGTAATGCTTCTGAAAATAATATTGTAACCAGACCAAGCATTCTCGTCCATGACTCAGTGCTTTTTTTCCCACTCTATTTGCATAAAGTGACCAACCCCTGGACCTTCTGCTTCTTTTTCTCTTTGAACCCATTGACATCTAACCCTGCTAGATTCACATCAGCTGTTTCATTCCCCGTGCAAGAATTGTGATATTCATACAGGAGGTAATGCGATGCAGAGTAACAAGAGAGGCAGTTAATAAAGTCAACCATTATAATCCTTTATCAATCACACTAATGCAATGTTAAGTTGCTGTTTCTTGACATTGCCTTCTTTTGTATGTTGCACTTTTTTCTTTTATTGCTGGAATATAAGAGTATATACTTTTCTTCACTTGGGGCATTATGCTTAGGGTAAGGGTTACCTTGTTACTTATGTAGATGCAGATGTTGTTTATCTAATCATTTCCTTGTGTCTTTGTGTGTGTGTGTGTGTGTGTGTGTGTGTGTGTGTGTGTGTGTGTGTGCGTGTGTGTGTGTGTGTGTGTGTGTGTGTGTGTGGCAGTCGGTCTGTTTTGTATGCAGTGCTCTCCAGCCATATGGCAATATATATTTCCATGTGCTCATGCAGCACGTGTCTGAGCAGACCTGACCTCAAATAAAACTGAATGTGTCATCACATATACAGTATATGAAAAAGAAAGAAAGATGAATAGCACCAGAAATTATGCATGGCTAAGTTCATCTGGCTTTACTGGGTCATCAGCAGACAGCCGCCTCTGTTTGTGTAAGCTTTTGTTGTCATTTAGGCATCTGTCTTTCTTTAGATTGATATGGCCTATATGTGGGTGGGTTTATCTGAGTAATGAACAACATTGTTGCAAGCTAAAACTATCTACTAACAGTATCTGCAAGGTCCAGTTTCATGTAGTTTCTGCTGGATAACAAGCACGATAATACTCAAACTTTGTAAGTACAGCTACCATATCATAGGTAGTCAACTGGTAGGTTTAAAAGAAATAATAAAGTGCACACTGAGTTATTTTTAAAGCATGCACATATCACACTTTTGGAAATCTACAGTATGCAATTCTTTTCCCCTTGTGTGTGCACATTCACACCTTTCACAACCATCTATCTTTTTCTTTGCTTCATCTCCAGAAGTGTTTGCTTACATTACATCAGGGGGCATCAGCAGCCTCTCCCTGCCTCCCTTTAATTCTCACTCTCCTCCGACTCCATAACAGAAAGACCACCCCTCAGGGCACCTTATTCATCTGTGCCACAATGTTTACAGAAAACACACAAAGGAGTTCATGGTGCCTAAAATAAGCTATGGAGAAGTGTGGAAGGGCAAGAGAGCTTGCCCTATTCTGGCTGATGTCCAGGCAGAGAACTGAGGCACAAAAAGCCATAATTTCATATTCTAGCAAATTGCCCAAGGCCTTGTTGGAAGTTAGAATTCATAACACAGCTCTCAGGGACCAGAGACAGCTTCTCAGTGTGTTTACATAAGGTTTCCCCATACCACACAAACTGCTTTAAAACTGCACTCAGCCACATACAGGGAGATGTGATGCTTGGCTCGTCATACGAGGGTTGAGTTAGGTAAGGGGGTCTGAAAAAGCTCTATACCTAAGCACCATGACAAGTCATCTTTTGTTTCAGGTTTTCCTTAAACTGAGGGGTCAAATTAAATAACACATTTAAAGGCTAAACAGATAAACACACTTTGCGGAATTTTTAAACCCATGTGAGTATGTTGTTGGGTTTGCAAAGTGAGAATAACGTACTTCATTGTTTCTAAGGTCTTTTCAAACTTAAACTTTATTAATTAGACTGATTGTGTTTAAAAATCTAAATGGCATACCAGCCACGCAAACCACATCTAACTGTGTTACACAACATTGTCTATATTTAAGGTGGTCAGCAGATATCTTAAATACTTTACACTGGTCTATCTGACCAGTGTAAAGTATTTAAGTATTTAGTTTCACAGGGAAGTCAAGTCTAGGCCACGTCAAGTTTTGATGTGCTTGAGAAGTTAAAAGAAAAAACAAATGCATGTAGAGACGAAAAATTAAAGAAAACATGCAAACGTTGAACGGGCCTTATATCAAATAAACACTTGTGCATATGATCCCTGATAATATGAAAG
This sequence comes from Tautogolabrus adspersus, assembly GCA_020745685.1. Lineage (NCBI taxonomy): Eukaryota > Metazoa > Chordata > Actinopteri > Labriformes > Labridae > Tautogolabrus > Tautogolabrus adspersus. The sequence continues at coordinate 17,337,682 of CM036539.1, forward strand.
CATCTGCCAGACCTCACTCTGTCAAATGGAGCGCCTAGAAGCTTGATAAGTGATTAAGGTCAAATGATGGTTTCAATCATGGCTTTGAGATTATAATCAGACCTATGGTCATTGTCCACATGACAGATTAGTAATGTCAACACACTGGTATAAACAAACTGGAAGATTAGAAAATGTCGATGTTTGAAATGCTTTTAAGAGCACATATTCGATGTAATCCCAGTGCAACTATAAGTGATGTTTGCTTCAAGATCTGCACAGTTGCACATCTTTAGTACAGTAGAACAAAGATATTTTTACACAACTGTGGGAGAGCAGAAGCAAAATGCCCACTTAAAAGAGAGATGTTTTTAGCTCTTACTGAGAGATCTTTTCCTGCCCACTTGCATTCGTCTCTTCTGGTGGGAGAAGCCGGCCAAGGGATCTAGAACACAAACACAGTTCCTTTGCATGTTAGAAGAGAATTATCCCCTTCTCAAATCAATGTTACACTCTTGAGTCAATAAAACCACAGCTTGTGTGCATGCATGTGTGTATATGCGAGTTGAAGGGGTCACAAATGCGATTTGTTATCCACTTTGTTTCAGTTTACTCCATTATTCATCCAGGTGTGCAGAGAGCAGCTAACATGCCTGGCACAGCGTGTGATCTTGTGCGGCAGCCCTGCTCTGAAATATTCACGAGGCACTTTTCGGTAGAAACAGAAAAGGAAGTCCTGAGATACCTGAGTCTCTGACTGGCACTCTGGATAGAGAGGTACACTCGAGATGGAAATTAAGTCGGCCAGAAACGCAAACAGACATACAGTCCTGATAAATGTATAAAACCACCAGACAGACAGACAGACAGACAGACTGAAACTCAGACACTGGTTTTACCTGTGAATAGTCTCTGCTGATGTTGACGAGGTTGAAGGAGAAGATGTGGTCCTTGGCTCCCACCACCAGTCTTCCTTTCTCCTCGTCCAACAGGAAGGTGTGGTAAGACGAACTGTTGGCCAAACCTTCGAACGTCACAAGGTTGTTAGACTCCAGCATTTCTGCAGAGAAAATGGAAATAAACGTGATCATCAGCAGAATGTGATATTCGCATGGTTTAAAACATCTAACTGTGGGCAGCATGAAAGTGGGAGAAAAGCCATCAGGTCAATATGTATTTGCATGATTTAATCAAAATGTCCAGGTGCTTTTAAGAGATATAGCCCCTAGTTTTAGAAAGCTTTCAGTATTCCTATCCACCTTACAATTTCTGTGACAACAGGTTTACATCTAAAATGAAAAATGACACGTCATTGTTTTTGGCTCTATTGAAGGATACTGTTCTTTGACCTCCGTCACAGCTTTTAAAATGCTTTTTTTTAATGTTGAAAAATATATAGCCTCCCCTCCCTTTTATCTCCCATTAAAACATCCTGGCCAAGTACGGCAACTGGCACATATAAAGGACCACAGAGTCAAGCCAAATTGGTCTAGGCGGGTAATGCCAGCACTTGGAGCCAGTGACCAAACTGTCTGCATGGTGGAAGTGACCTTGAACAGAGAAGCCAAGCAGAACTTGGTGCAGTTTCAGTGGAAAACTGGGAGGTAAATGTCATGTCATATGATTCTGCTAATATTTCATAGTCCAAACTGCAGGATTAGGCTAAACCACACTAGCTATTAGGACATGTTGATATGGGCTACAGCTACGTTTTTGCAGTGTAATGCAGTGATCTGCCAAGTTCTACATAGAAGCAATATTTTCTTTCAAAGCAGAAAGCCAATCGTGTCACCAACAGACATTATACATTTCATTACTGTACTTTAAAGTGTCATTATTGTTGTGGCATTTTAACACCTTTTGTTTCTTACATAAATTCACATTTTCATTCTCTGTCCTCACGTTTTGTATTCAACCGCAAAGTCTAACCACACGATGACCCCCTCTCATTTACCAGCCACATAAAAGGATGCAGAGTTATGGAACCGAAGACAACTGGTTTATTTACTCTCTCTCTCTCTCTCTCTCTCTCTCTCTCTCTCTCTCTCTCTTTCTTTCTTTCTCCCTCGTACTCTTACCCTTTTCTTGGGGAGTAAATAACAAATATGTTCATGAATGTTTTAGCAAGGAGAATGCCCCCTCTCTGAAGTGTGTCAGAACCCGAGAGAATGGAAAGGACACATGCTGCAGCAGTGCTGGTGGAAAGGAAAAGAAAAAAAAAAAGAATAGAGGGCATCACAATGACTAATTTAATGCATCCATACAATCTCAAATACAAATAGGAATTACTGGAGGAATTACAAAAGGAATCACGACAGTTGCCCAACAGATGTCAGGCAGCTGTAATCTGTAAAATTGTTTGACGTGTGCATCATCATTTTTAATGTAGCTATAGGCTACTTAAGTCTCCTGTACAACTATAACATCAAAAAATAGATTTAAGTCAAAGTGTCATATGGAGTGTAGCATCATTTAACTTATTTTATTGTTCACTGTTAACCATTTATATATAATTAAAGCAATATAAAAGCATCAGAAGATCGTTGAACTCATGGAAATACATATTTCATATATATTTGAATTATTTTGACCAAAAACTGAATATAAAGTACATTTTTATTATAATTTAGTCTAGCTGTTTCCGATAAAAGGTTTTGGATAGCTGAGTTTATGTGTGTGATGTCTCCTCATCGAGCCAGTATAAGCTTCACTTGCAACATAAGCCATTACAATGCGGCAGAAAAAAAAGGCAGATAAATTAATAACTACATTTCCTGGAATTTGAATGGACAAGTGATGACCAAACATCTGCTGGAGAGAAAGGAAAAAATGTAAACGTCTGTCTCTAGTGTAGACTCTATACTAAGATGGACGGAGAAACAGCTGCCTGGGAGTGAAGCCAGAAGGTTTAGAGCTCCTGTATAGGTATTTAATCCTGCCTCATCTGTGTTAACAAATCAGACTTGGGTCAAACTATAAAATACACGTCAGACTATTTTTCTCTAACCAGGTTTCATCATGACAGTCAGTTATTATCAAACTATTTTGTGTTCATGTCATCTTTTCTCAGAAAGTTTCTTTTTAGTTAATAGATGCAATAAAAATGTATAAATTGATATGAGTGACAGCTCTGTTGACGAAAGCGGCTCCTGCAGCACTGTGTGTACGAGTACAACATAAATGGCTAGAAAAAATGCAACGAATACCAACACAATAATCATTGAATTTCCATAACTGTGAGTGTCTGATACCAACACAATAATCTGTTCTGCTGAGGACTATTCCCACCTGATAGTATTTTGCCATTTTACCGTTAATTTACCAGTTGTGTTTTCATTAGTGGTATTGGTGTGACATATATACTGCTGCTCATCCAGCCAATCCCAGACTCTAGTTGCAAATCCACAATATGTCAGAACCCTTCATTGGGATATTTTGGCTTCATCCTGTTCAACTGGAGGAGGCTGAGGCACGCTGTCCATCTGTATATACAGCCAACGGGCTTATGTAGTTGCAAACTTCCTCTGGTTCTAGCCTTAAGTTTAAAACTAATCGTACTAAACTAAACTACATAATTTCAAGCACACACATGTTAAAACCCTGGCTCATATAGAAAAGCATTACTGTACAAACAGGATGGTAATATAAAATAAGTATAACCCTTAATAACCCTTGTCTTACTTGTTGTTGTTGTTTAAATGGTTTAGCTGGTTTCCTATGCCTCAGCCAAGTTGGAGAGAGATTAAGACAAAGTCTCCAAAATAAAAAGTAATGCCGTGCTGTGTGACCCAGACTTCATGGCCTCTCAATATGCAAAAGGTTTAAAGGAAGTTAAAATCCAAACATAACTTGATAAGTCCATGAAGATTTAAAAATAATTATTTAAACTGTAAAGTTCCAGTATTTAAGCTTCATAATGAAGGGGTTCCTGGCCAAGACTATGCTGAAGCAAGCCAAAACAGATTTATCCATAATTACCAAACGCTTACAGCATTACAGTTTTGGTTAAGAGAAATGTCTCAATGCATTTGAAGTATGAACACAAGACTAATTAAAGCGATACATATTATAAATAACCATAATTTGATTTTATGAAACATTATTGGGCTGCAAACCACAACACAGCCCAAGTCTTTACAATGACAAAGAAGCACAAGGACAAGCACGCGCACAAAAGTTCCTGTAAAAGTATTGCTTAGACCAGTCAAAAGCTGTGTCCCAGATTTCTGTTCCTCTATAACTTTGGTGATCAATCATAAGTGGAAACACTGTAAGCCCTTCACTGACAGCACAATAACACCCGCCTGCTTCCTCTGACCTTTGTTCAACTGCACCTCAGCTGTGTTTGTGGGAGAGTAAGACAAAGAGACGTAATCCTCTTAATATATATAATCATTTTTACTTTTGCAGCATATACCTAAGTAGTTGTGGCTTGCATATTGCAGGAAACTATTTACTACCTCCTGATTTTCAGCAGGTTACAATAACATTTAAAATTCTCGAGTCACATGTACAAGCAAAAAGTAAATCAGAGTTTTTGTGTAAAATGTATAATATATCTTTATTTAAAGGAATTACTTTTTTTTTTTAAATAAAAATATATATGCACAGCATGATGTCAAGACGCTGCAGGGAAACCATGCAGACATGATCACTTAACGTCACCGCTGCTCAAACCACATCACCACATCCACCCATCATCCACCCATCATACACACATACAGACACGACTCTGGTTTGTGGAAATTGTCTATGGGAGTAGTGTCCATGGTAACAGACCATTCAACAGAGAATACAGCAAAGTTATTAAAAGCGAATCATCCAGAGACGCATACTCTATGGGTATTGTGTGTGGAGCTGTGTGTGTTTATGGAGGATGCTGTGTTGTCTGTTATTGGAAAGAATCGGGAGGTTTCCAAGCCATGCCAGAGGTAGTTGTGTCTATACATGTCTGAACTGGTGTCCCCATTTGGTTAAATATCCAATGGGGCAAGACTCTGTAAATGGAAAGAGCAACATTTGTTTTGCACCTGTTAAACTTGCTACTGCATAACAAAAAGTCCCTTTTTCTGCAACGTGGTTTTGACAAACTTCACAAGTCAAATTATTTTTTTTTATTTTTTTTTTACCAAGATGTCTGTATAGAACATGTTTGGCTGTATACGGAGACTCTTTAAAGCAGACTAATAAACAGACAGACATAAAGACAAGTTTGGGCAAATGTGTCCTTGAACAGGTGTCAGCTGCTGTCCTGCTGTATTTTTTTAAAGTTTCACTTTTAACTGTTGAGGAAGGCCTGTCAGTATTCCTACAAATGTCACTTTTTACCAGTTGTTTTTGAAAGCTTTCACTGTCTTGTCTATTAATTCTCACCGTAAATTTAAAAAAAACATATTTATGCCAACAATCCGCCCTTTTTTATACTTCAATCCATTTCTCATTCACTCTTCTATATTCTGTAACAAAGAATTAATGAGAAGAGGATGAAGAGAGAGAGAGGGGGAAAAATTGAAAGTGAGAGAGAGAAAGAGGAAGAGAGAGATAGAGAGATAAGGGGGCAGATGGAATGGATGCAAAGAATCAACAGTCCCATGCGAGACCGATAAAAATAAACTCTTTTAGCCTACATTCTCTGTAGCTTTCTCTCTTTCTCGTTCTCGACTGGAGGGCACAGCGAGTGTTATCTAAGTGCTTCCTAAGAAAAACCAGAAACACGTCCTAACAATAACCCACGTGGGGCCACACTGTACATGGGAGCGCTGATGTTTGGCCCAGGTTCAGTGTCTTCCCTTACGTTTATCATTCTCAAGGCTGAGTGAATGATTGCACATTGACAAAACACTTGAAGTGTTTACAGAGACTGATTCATTCATGCCTGAGGGGAAAAAACACCACAAAGCATCAACAGAGCTGTAATTTGTTTAGTGTCAAGCAGGAATGAAAACTGCTCCTCAACCGCCCTCACATATTAACAGGTTGGTTTTAGGTTGAAGATGATTGCTTGAGTTGCTGTGAACAAAATATTGTGCTCAGGGCTTTTCACATTTTTCAGGTAATGAAGTTTGTGTCAAATTTCACATAGTTAGATATTAAGAGTTGGACAATAAATCTAATAGTGCCATGTTTAGTCATATTGCGATGACAAGTATTGCAGTCAAGATTTGTAACTCAACCTTCAAATTAATTCATGATAAATACAAACTGTAGTTCAAACCAACGTAGATGCTTTATATGATATTTTGTCACAGTGGTAAAAAGTTCCCTGTATTTTACTTTGATGTGAATTTGAATGTATTAATGTATTCACCCATATTATCCAGCACTATGACATTATTGCTGTTTACCAGTCTATTTTCATGTGTGATTATATAACCAGACTTGTCTCCCCCCTCCGAATATCTTACTTTGCTGTAAGTACAGATGACTACAAAGAGGAATCATAGAGCTCTTAGGGAGCGAAGTCGAACAAAAAGTGAACACAGCCACCCACATCCTGAACATGTGGAGAACGACAACTATTCCGAATGCGAGAAACCCTCCAAACATTGGGGGCGTATACCTTCCATGACCATTCAGAGTTTATACTGTACACACCAGGAGAAACCCAACCCCGATCCGAAGATTCTTAACATGCTTATGGATTCATAGCCTTAAAAAGAACTTCCCCGTTAGCCAGCTCTAGTTAAAAGTCGATCACAAGAATAACAAAAAAAAATAAAAACAGCTCACTGCATCTCTACGCAAACATGTGAACAGAAATATCAAATGTGGTGGCAGCTTTTTCTACTGTTTTTGTTTTACTTCTTGGTATTTAAGGGTAAGAGTTGTGCTGGTGTGATTGTACTTGCTTGTAAGTGTGTGTGTGTGTGTATGTGGATATGTCTATGAACTTCCCGTGCAGGTCTTTGGCTATGTTACGGAAAAGGGTGGACAGGTTGAAGCAAAGGAGTATTTTGGCAGTACACCCAAATCCTATAAAACTTCTCTTCCCTTCTCTGGACAATAAACACCATGTGCTCTACTTCTTCTTGCCCATAAACTTACAAACCATATGAATCTCTGTTTACTCCCCAGAGGATCTATTTACCCTGGGGTTGCCAATCAATCACGTATCAGTCCGTGTCAAAGTGTAACATATGTTGAAATATCTCCATTTATAGCCCGATGATTCACCGTAAAACCATCACCTCCCAGTACCTCATCATCACCCAGTCTCCTAGTTGTTGATACAGTTGGACCTTAGCTCATGTTTAGGTAGCCATGGGGTACCATTGTTATCTTTCCCCCTACTCCAATGCCCTCTTGCCCCTCCACCCTCGCTTTCAAAGAGCTGTTGGAATCTCCTGGGGTTCAGGAGGGAGGTTGGGGATGTGGCTGTGAGTGCTGGATACGTGTGTGGGTGCATGTATGCGTCTGTTGGTTGGTCGGGGAAATTGGGGATGTATTGGGGCTCATACTGCGGGGGAGCAGGCCGCCGCTAAGGTTCACACTTTCCAGATAAACACTTCCCTGCTGTGTTCATGTTAGTTTAGTCTTTAGTTAAGTCAAACACATGTTAAAGTGTGTGTCACTACACCCACACAGGGCACAGATTTTCCCAGTATTCCCAGTGACCTGTAGGTGTCAGAATTCCCATGTGGCACAGGGCAGACCTTCCTCCCTCAGAACAGGACAACTTCTCAGACTGTCTAGGTCCTGTTCTGTAATTCACCACAGTGAATCATCTGATTTCCTCTCCAGGAGTAAATCTGAGTTGGCCTCACGGGTAATACATAATTTATATGATGGTATAAATGATTCATAGTGCAATAATCCCATGTCACTTGCCTAATGGGACTTAGAGTTTGATGAAATTCAACTGTATTATGTGAATAATATCTCCACCACATTGCGGGCATGAAAATGAAACCTGCTCCCTATCCTCTGGCTAGAAATTCTAAGCTGAGGATGGTGCCAAATATTGTAACCAGAAGCTTAAATGTGAATGAGGGAGAAATATTGAATTGGAAGGTGGCAGCCGAATAGACCAGCTGTCCGTGATGCTACCTGGAGGCCCGACATCTAATAGAGATATCACTGCATGGGCGTGTTTCACCAAACTGACAGCATGTTGTTTTAAATGACTGATAAGCTCACAGGTATCATTAGCTATCTACAGATGGCCATGTATGTGTATGTGCATGCTTGTGTGTATAATTATGGATCTCCCAGTGCTGAGCGAGGAGCATTTCTCTTTGGGAAAGCCATCTGCTGAAACAGACCTGCACCATTCATCCTCAGTGTAATTACCATGCAGGAAAGAACGGAGCGGAAAAATGACATGCAGGAAAAAGAAAAGAAAGGGATGGAGAGAGAGAGGGCTAAACGGTGCTCAACTGGCAGGGAGTCAATGTCTGGCACCACATTTCATTGCAAATGTGACTAAAGCAGTTGATCAAAACGGGGACGGAAAGACAGGAAGAGAGAGAGAGCATCAGAGACAGATTCCAGTTTAATGACAGAAATACATCAAGCAGGAGCACTTCCTCTGATTTGGCAGGTGAAGTTTCTTCTAACTTCCCTGATTTTGGCAAAATAGTTTATAGAGTGATCTATTCATTATTATAAATCCTTTGTATCACCCCCAGCTGAACGTTTCACTGACCTGATTAAGCAATGTTTTTAAACTCTGCCACAAAGTTTCCATGAGAACACATTTTCGCTCAGGGTTTTTTCCAACTAAACTGAATTAAATATAATGTTAATTCTTTTTACAACACTATAAATGACTGCTTTCAAAAAAATTGAGCGCTTTCTTTGGGAACATAAACATGATATCAGTACCAAATTGAATAGTTTCATGTTGAATCATTTGCATTATTCTGCCATGCAGCCTTAGCATTCACTTCATAAGTCTTAAGCCCAATAGTCATTGTGAAGATTCATCTAATTAAAACTCACTTTTCCTTTGTTAATTTTGCATATTTTTCCAGGTGATAAGAGTGAAAGCACTCTCTACCTCACAGGGACATACAGTATGTGACACAGCAGTTACTACAACTTTAGAAGGCAATGTGTTTCTAGTCTCCGCTTCATCAGCACACCACAGGCAGCTTGGAGTTTCAACATACATGATCAAGAAGCAATGCTGTTGGACATTTAGGCTTTACCTCAAACACAAATTCTAAACAGCTGAATCATTAAGATTTTGTCGATACAAGGGCAAGAACTTACCTTTGTAGGAGAGTTTTAGTCGGGGGACATTGTTTTTGGTTTCTTCGTAACCCTCCACCCTGAGGAGAACCACCCCAAACAGCAGCATAACGCTGCCCCAGAGAGAGCCCATGGTCCTGGGGCAATACAGCCCAGAGAGGTCCCTTAAAGGTCTGCCTCCAATGCGGTAAGTCTTGGATCTGGTGTAACAGACGAAGAAGTCCTTGTAGAAGAAATTGTTCTGCTGTCCACTGATTAAAAATAAAAGCTTGTGGTTCAGTCCAGACTGGTTCTCAGCAGGTCTGGTCCCCTGCCAAAATCAAAAACCCTTTCCTGTTCCAGGGGTCAATGGCAAAAAATTAAGATTCAAACTCCAGGGGAGACAGATCCTGCAAAGCAGAGTTTGGGGTTATGGGTCAATGTCAAAGCAAGAAAGCCTCCCACACCAGTAAGTCCAGGGTAAACTTAACCAAAGTAAGCCATATAAGAGATTCTCACCATAATAAATGTTAGGATGAGTGAGGGGATCTGGATATGACTGCCATAGTTTTCAGTCCCGGTGCCCAACCAACATGAGGCTCTGTCTAAACAACCATCCTACTTATCGCTGAGTCTCTACCTTAGGCTAAAAAGAGAAAAACAGGTCCAGTTTGTTTCAGCTGTTAATCCAGTCTGCTTGGTAAGCACAATCTGCACCGACTCTGTCTCTGTCTCTCCCTCTCACTCTGTTTTCTATCAACCGCTCTCTCTCTCCACTTAACAGTACTCCGGACTAGTTCAGCCACACTCAGCGCAGCTCTGCCCTGTCCCCACAGCACAAGGCACACAGTGCAACTGAGAACAGCTGAGGCAGACAGCAGAGTCAGAGTGAAAGAGAGAGAGGGAGAGAGAGAGAGAGAGAGAGAGAGGGAGAGTGGTGTAGGTGGGAGAGAGGGTGACAGAGAGCATAGAAAGCGTGAGAGAAAACAGTGAAAGCAAAGGTGGAGGAGGAGGAGGAAAGGTTAGGGCAAGGCAAGAGGCTAGAAAGAGCATGAAACAGAAGCACACAGTGGAACATGTGAGCAGAACTTCTAGGGAAACTCATTCGTATAAATCATTTTTGATTTCACTGTAGATTAGACCCTAAATACGGTACACACTTTTTTTTTTATCAGATTTTGCAACTTAATCATACAAATGATGTAAAAAGGGAACACAGAAAAGCTATACAAAAACTCAAAGACATTTTCTGTGTTCATATTTACCTTGAAGATACTCTTAACTGCTGGATACTCTTTGCTGTTTGTTACCTGCACTAGTTTTTCCTGACAATGACTGATTAGAATGAAATAAAATTATTTCATAATGAAGTGTTTCCAAAATGAATAAGTGTATCATGATTTAAATTGTTTAAAGTGAAAATAAGAAATCAGACAGTGAAGCCAGACAGTAAGACTGCAAAAACGCTACACCAACTGCATGCTATTTAACTGGCTCCAACATCTAGTTCAGCTAAGACAGATTGATTTGTGCTCAAGATGACATCACAGTGATGTAGCTCATGCTCTGTGAGGAACTATCTGGACAATAGACAAATACATCTTGTCAGGCCCATCTGTCTGGTGATGGCGCCACTTAAGTTTCGACAATCACATGGGTGATCACAGGAGTTCCTAGAATGAATGTCACGCTCACATTCATTTTCAAGCTAATCCTGTCTTATAGGTCAACGTGTGACAAAACTCATTCAGTGTGAAACCAAAAATGAACTTCTCGTACTGAACATGTCATTCCGGGAATATCGTTTTGTAAAAATGTACACTGGCCATGTGCACATTTCTCTTATTGCAGATAAAGCCGGTCATGGTGATAAAATAAATGTATGAAATTTTACCATGATACAGTATTCCAAAAAATTACAAGACCAGATTCTATCTTATATAGTCACCTCAGAACAAAGACAGATTGATTGGGGCATTTCTGTGCTACTCCATCATAGTCTAAAGGGGAGGTTCCTGTCTTTTCTTTCAAACCATTCCAAATGAGACGTCAATCTCTCTCTAAACAGCAGACCCTCAGTGAGCTGATTCCTCCTTGTGGTGAATGATAATGACTTTAGTGGCAATGGTGTGGTTAAGACCTCTAACAGGCTGTATCCATCTGGATAAAGAGCCATCAGACAGTGGGAGGAGAGCTGAACTAATCCTGTAGTGAGTGGATGGGCCTCACGGTTATGCTAATGCAAGCTGGCGCTTGGAGGTTCCAGGGAGAACACTGGAGACTATGGAGAACAAGTGTCACGCCACAGTCTCTGCTTCCCAAACAGACCGGATTAGGGGCTGGAACAGACAGGTCCCTTTCTTTGCTGTGTGGGATTGGCAATGTTGATGTACTAGTTCATTATTCCAAGCATCATGTAACACAATCTGCCATAACTGATTCCAGACAGAGTGATTGTTTGAGGTGAAATTGGGAGTGAATGGCCCACTTGAGAATGTGACTCCCCACTTCAACTGGTAATACTCCTTGCATTTTGACAACTGCAGTGTTTTCATGGATTTGAAGTTGAAGTGTTAAGTAGCATCTTTAGCTTGTAATGTATGTCCCATCAATAACGCTACTTGAGCACTTGGTTCTTCTTATACTGTCAACTGACATACTGTCAGCGAGGCTTCTATTTTTCCAATTTAAAACCAAAAGGCATCTGCATTTGGTTGACATTCTTAAAGACCTCTTATCCTAAAGGCGTCTTCAGTTCTAGCAAGAACATCTTCAACTGAGCATTTGGATTAAACTTAGAGTTGCTATGACCTGGAGGACTGATGACCTTAGCGTTATATTTGACATATATTGAATTCTGTTTGTGTCAGGCTTGATAATTGGCTACTAAACACTACTGTCCACTCTTCAAAGAAAGAGAAAACTGGTGAGAATATCCTGACACGTGAGGCATTCAGAGCCACTCTTGATTCACAACAGTTTCTCTTGAGTATTAAGTTCTCTACTTAAATTGTACTTTTGAAAGAACCCAAAAAAACTTTAATTTACTTCTGAATGTCCTGGAAAAAAAACATTGCATAAACTCTTACCAAGGCAAACATATCTCATGTCACTTAATAGTATAAGCCACATTCACGTGACAAGTCCAGATAAACATCTCATTTTGAGATATTACAAGCTAAAAAACGAGACAGCTTGAAATGAGTAAAAGTCAGCCAGTGCTGACTTGTTAGGTTTCTTGAAAAACACCATCAACCAAGGATTGAAAAAATATTGAAAAAAATATTGAAAGCAAAAAAATAGCTTGTAACATCATAAAATAAGATTTTTATCTGGAATTGTCAGGTGAATGTGGCTTATATTAAGAGAAACAAGATATTTTTGACTATTGGTCAAATACACTTTTGCAGTGAAGTTTTGCGTCTCTTTTTCCTCTTGGATTCAAAGTTTACTTTGGCAAAAGAGTCCTTTGAAATTGTTAAACTCTTTAGCCTCACACCCATTCACCTAGCTAGGGTTTGCATACTGAATACAGAATAACGTGTGGGTGTTTACAGAGCCCAGCGGCAGTTGTGTTTTTCAAGGAGATGCCCCACTCTGAAGTACCAATTCAGTCTCATGGTCTGAACTCTTCTATTCACTAAGACATAGAGCCCTGAGTACTCTGAACATCTCAGAGTTCATCAACTCATATGTGCAAGTGAAGTAGGGGAGGATTGGTTTCTTTAATGTGTGGAGAGGCGAGGTAGGATTGGTAGTTGGGCTAATTAGAGTTGTGAAGTAGAAACAGGACTGGAGGAGATCTGTCGATACCCCTTGAAGCGGGAGCCCCCCATCACAGTTAACTCAGCCCTCCTTAAACAGTACCCTCCCTGCATCACCACACCTCCTGCCCACACAAGTACACCCCCAACCCTCAGATCTCTCCGCACACAAGCTGCTTTCCTCTTCTGTCTCTTTGAGTATCACCTTCCCCCACCTCCATTCTAGCCATACGTTAACCCCCAACTGCTGCTGTGTCCGTCAATCCCTCTGCACCTATACCCCACACCCCCCAAAAAAACTTGTTCCAACACTTTGTCCATTTCTCTGCCCACTCCTCCTCTTTGCTGTTTCATTCTCTCTGACCTCCTCCTACTCTTCGCAAGCTTGGGAACATAATCCCCTAAATGAGAGGATTTGGCTCAGCAAAATGATCCACAAATCCAAGACAAGCATATTAACCACATTTGCCGCCCACCTACCCTATACAACACCAGGCTCCATAGTTCAACCCTGCATCCACCCACCCAGCTGTAGTTGAGATTCGCTCCACAGCCTGCAACATTGAGTGATTGGAGCAGCCAGCATGTGACATAAAAAAACACTTACATTCAGAAAAACAGAAGCATGTATAGAAATGATCAAGTGGAACAGGTTTGGTATGGCTGCTTTGGAATAATTCAGGACCACATTCCCATAAGAGAGTTTAAATGTCATCGTATGACACTGGATTCTCCAGCCCCAGACGAGGTTGAGATATATGACGCAGTGACGCAGTTTGCCCTGGATATTGGGTTGCTGCCTACAGTATGACAGGGCTGATGTATTGGCATAATGGTTACTAAAGGCATAAAACACACACACACACACACACAAACATACACTGATGGAAGCCAGCTGTTTGAGTCGACAGGATTAGGTATGAAGGGAAAAGGGAACTGGAGCTACTGGGATCAGTACTAACTTACCCCAGGGACATCTTGGACAATATACAAGAAAAACACATCAAACCTACTGATGCTTAACACTAGTAGTACTGTTTGGAACACTAGTTGGGACAGAGTAAAACCATACTTTAGCGAATCTGTCATCCCTGTCATCAAACAGTGGGAAAACTGTTTTCAACTTAGAATCTTCTATGTAAGCAGACTTGTGAGAGAATGGCATAAATAGAGTATGCTGTGCACTATTCATGACTGAATAAACCAAACGCTGTTGGTGATTTACTCTTTCTTAATGAAATATGGATGAAAAATACAGCAAAAACCTCAGAGCTATGAATAAATTACTGGGAACAGTGCATCATCTTCAACACAGAGACCACCACACCCTTTTGGTGGCAACCAGAGGGTCCAACATGGCAAAACTGAGAGTGTGCATTTTGCCAGTTCAGGTGATCGTTGAAAACATGCATCCTGTATGTACACCAAAAACTGAGGAACATTCATTTCATTTTCTTAAATGTAATTAAATATGAATGAGTATACACATTTCATTTCATTCACAACATGGCTTCTCCAGAGGCCAGTGCCAGTTTGCCACAGATGGCAATAACACTAAGATCAGAAGACACAGCGTCTACTTGGATGTGCTTCACTCTTTCACCAGCTGCATGAATTTATCATTATCCATCAATATTTCAACCGACTGGCTACCTGCCTCTCACCTCTGCAGGGATCCACAAAAAATCATTCAGCCTCTCTTTAACTCGCATGTAACCACTCAGAGATCACAGGAACAAGGCCAGCGGCAGTGACAGCACCTTTCTCAGTCAAATCCCCGAAAAACAATAGTCACACAGTATGACAACACTCAGCTGTATAAGCTGAAGTATTTCAAGACATATTGGTGTATAAAATAAGCTTAACAGTTACCATGCGTTTCATTTGGATAAGACACCGTGTAAAAATCAATTCAGACACTTTATCTAATTTCTGTGCACATCATTTATTTTTACTTTCGTCAGAGCCTAAAGCCACTGATTTGATTTGTAATGTTTGTCTTGCTACTTGGAGGTGAGAGTGCAGGGTCATCCGCAGTAAGTGACCCCGCAGTGGAAGCGCTTCAGTATTTGCTCAGTATTTCAGTAGTAGATTTTTTTATGGTTTCGACAGAGGTGTTCACCATCAAAACCTCCAAACTCTGGTTCCAAGTTTCTTTGCTAAAGTTTTACAGCATGACTTGGCAGACACTTCAAATTTCCTTGGCAGTCTTTTTCATGACTGTGCCTTTTGTAGCCTTTCTATTCATAGTGATCTGCTATTATGGTGAATCAGCTTCTGTTCTGAACTGTCTTTGTCCCAGTTGAGTTGTTTGGTTGATACTGTAGATACAATCCAGATATACAGCACAGCCTAAGTCATACATATTTTTTCTGTCTATGAATGAACTGAAGAATAATATTAGTGGTATTCCTTTCTTAGAAAGAAATGATTATACTTGCATCATCCTGTAGAACAGGCCTATTCAACTGGCGGCCCAGGGGCCAACTCCAGCCCGCGGATGACATCAGACTGGCCCATGGATCAGTTCTTTTTAGAATTAGAAAATAAATAAATTATAAACAGGGGGGGAAACTTGTGAATGACTGTCATTGTTGCCACAGTAAAGTGTTAAAAACAGCAGAGCACTCCCGTTTAATAGCACATCTTTGGTCCTGTGCTCGCAGCCTATCACAAGCTTGTGTTGTTAATGGAAAAAAATGGCTTTCGCGCACTATACTGCTGTGGTGGGCTTGTTTGTCTGGCCCCCGGTTCCTTAGCTTTCTGAAAATTTGGCCCCCTGAACAATACAGTTGAATAGCCCTGCTGTAGAACCTTTGTATAAATTGGAAATATCCTTGGATAAACTGAGGTTACAGTAAATACTGTATACTGTACTTCTACGTGGAAAGCTTTCAGATTTAAATCTACACTGAGTGTGACAGCTCATTCATTTACTTATTTAAAAAAAAAAACAATGCAGACATATGTTAGATGTATGTATGAATATCAGGAACTGTTTTAAGTTATCCAGGATTCAGTTTTTTTTAATGACACCAAAGTAAGCCCTGTGATCTACAACATGAAGGAAGTTTACAATGAAATTATGAGCCCATACTGCGATTTAGGAGCCCATACACCTGAAACATACTTTCTGGAATCATTTTTTTATAAATGATTTTGTTTTGACTCATGTTCTCCATCATTAAATTCAAAATATGTCACTTTTTTTTACAAGGTAAGAACAAATGCTGCAGTTTCAAAAATGTATTTTTATTCTATTGAGAAAAAATATAGACGTTTGCAAAGTGTCAAAGCAGAGTCTCACTTTCCAAGAAGAATGAGTTACGCTGTTTGTCAGTTTCGGTTAAAATTGTGTGAGTATATATGTGAGTGTATGTGTAATGTGGAGACGGACTAGCTGAAACTCATCACTGATGCTGTTTATTGACTCAGCTCACAGTGGCAGCGGTCTAGACATCACACAGCTCACTTCCTTGACATTATAACAGTTAAATGCCATGACCATGCAGTTCACGTTATATCTATCAGTCACACTCCTGGTGGTTAACCCAGCAAACCCTAAGTAGTTTGAGGTGTGAAGAGGAAAATGTGAGGAATGAGAGAGAGAGAAAGAACCCAGAAACACTAAACCATGGTCCAGCATGTAATGGTATACCTGCTGGAAGTAGACATAACAATAACTTCTTCTACGCAAGCATGAGACCAACTTAAACCTTTTTCCCCTCAATGCGGGTAAGAGCCAATGGCAAAGTAGTTAGCGAGACACACAGGAGCTACTGTTGCTCTAGTTTCAAGAAGTTCAGTCCTGCTGATACATAATTCTTAGGAAAGAGGCAACCCTGCCCTCCAGTCTGTGCCAACCCATACAGACTCTAGAAATAATATTCAACAGTAAACATTTTTGAGGGTTTTGCCCAATGAGGAACAAAAATGTGACTGTTTGAATAGAACTACTTTAATTATCTGACGAACACAAGACTAACTTTACACAAGAACAAGGCAGTCTCCAATCTGTGACTATTGTAATGTTACCCTGGGGATTACTGGGTGTTAAAGGTTGGACTTCATTTAATACCAATATTAAATAATTGGGATTACACCCCTGCTGAGTCTTTGACCAGGAAAGATGCAGGTCAAATAAGATATCTAAGCCTGTAACTTCCTTAGTCTAAAAACAATATCTCTCATCAGTGAGGTAAAAAAAAAAAAGACCCAAACTGAATTTCTTAATATTAGCTAATGAAAATCATCCAGTCATACAGAACCTGTAATATTCATTTTAAATGTTTTGACAGTTTCCTCCAATCAGCAGGATCATATTTTTTGTCTGTTCCCTTTCCAAACAGTGGTCTTCCTTGTCGAGTTGGATACTTCCTCTGGCATATTCTGTATTTGTCCAAACAAATGCCACATAAGCTTTGATACATTTAACATCAGTGCAAACTAAAACATTATGATAGTGAGCATTTAAGTCTCAAAGTTGCTTTGCATACTTCTTCCCAAAGATTGAACATGTTGAATGTCCTTGTGATGCTCCCTCGTGAATTTTAATCAAGCCACCTTGCTTGCCACTGCTGACCCCTGAATGTGCACATCAGCAGTGTCAGGTGAGCCCATAAACATTGTGCATTCTGACGTTTAACGATGGATTAACTGACCTTGTCAATAGCAGGGCAGTCTGGAGGATAAGGGTGGGACTTGACTGATCGATCTGGGGCGTCTCTTTTAATGGGGCTTCTGGTGTTAAGCTGAGGTCAAACAGGAGGGATCCATGTGCCTCCATCCTTCCACCCAGATTTATACCTTCAGTCAGAACCTTGACTCTGACATAAACCCAATAACTCCCATTCAGCCTTGGACGCTTCTGTCCTCAATGAATACAACCTACCCGCTCTAAATCACAGACAGCCACAAAAGATGAAGGAAGGGAGAGGTGTTCAGGGAGGACAAACCATAGAGAGCAACTACACTGAAGGAACAAGAAGATGCAGACGTGTGAAAAAAGGAATCTAAAAGGTTAAAAAAAGACCATTCAGTTTCCATGAGAGGAAAAGGAACAGAGGACAGGATGTTTTTAAGGAAGGATAGGAGGAAAATCCATGCAAGTGAACATCAATCAACACCGTGTGATAGTTCAAAATTATCTTTGAGGGGTCCCCTGCATGGCTCCAAGGCTGCAATGACATCAGTAGGGGGCTTGTGTTAATGCCCACTTTGCTCCGTTCAAGACCAACAGACAACATCCTCATTCTTGTTCACGCCTCTCAGCTGATGTCAGGTCTGTTTCTGTCTATTCTCATCCATATAACTTAAAGCCTTCTACAGCCTCAGTTTAAAGCTCACTCCGTTGAAGCCCTGGGGAGGTTGATAAAACAGCACCAATTCCACACTAATTAGTCAAGAGGAAATTGCACCTCGTTCTAGCTTATTGCTGGACACAGAGCAGAAATGTGACGCAACATGTCTTTCATCCTTCCCAGTCAGCCCAGGTGTTTAATCTAAACTTACCACGGTACTTTCCCATCTACATTTTTCAGGAATTTAGAAAAGTATTTATTTATTTTTCACTGGAAAGAACGTTTGGGATTTCACCTTCTAAGACATCCAATTTCACCTCATCCTGCTTTACGACCCCTCATGCAGGTCAGGTTGATACAAATGCTTGGACTTGCGCTGCAGTCTGCCAGGTGCAGCTATATAATTTTAACAAGTTTTTTTTAACATCCGGCTCATAAAAAATCATATGGCATGGGGGTTGAGGATTATTGTTTCTTTCGCACAATGCCTCGCCACAATAAACTCTTGCAATGACCCCGACTATTTCACTGATGTAAAAACTTCATGAAAACATGTTTTTAACAGATCAAATATCATATCACATGAACAGCATTTATCAAAATGAGTGCCCTGCAGACAAAAACAATTTATCATGAAAGGATATTGAGTTTAGTTTCACTTCTAAGAAGAAGGCCTGCATTCCTGTAAGGTAATATACGACTCTCACTGACTTGGATGGGTTTCTGCTCCAAATTAGGCAGAGAAAACCCCTACAACCTGCAGAAAGAGAAGGGAGTATTATTGTTTGACCCTCTTAGCTAAAGTATCAATAACTCCTGGGGCTTGTCACGGTCGAGCGAGAAAGGCTGTTACCTTAGGAGAAGAGAGAGACAACACATCCATCTCTCCATCTCTGATTTCAGCACTGATTCCAAGCACTCCAAACTGAAATAATGTCAATATTGGGCAAGCAGACCTGGAAAGGAGCAAAGAGGAGTGTGGAAGAAAAGAGAAGTTTACAGCATCCTCTTTGTGAAAACATGTGAAAATGGTCCAGCTGTCCAATTAAGCAGAAGCTCCAACCCAGAAACTCATGCCCAGGAAGGAACCCTTGGCCCTGCTTTCAGAACCCAGTGTATCACGCCACATTAGTCAGGCGCCAGTCTCTGCCCAGGCATCAAACCCAACACAGCCACTGCTTTCCAAGTCTAAATTCTCATTTATCCCCCCCCCACTTCCTCTCCCGCCCAAATCCATTTATCTCAACCTCATCCAAGCCTCATGTTCTTCTGCTTGGGTGCCTCATCATAGTGCCCATAGATGTATATTCTTAAGTTATCCAAGGGTAAACAAAGATGAAGGCAACCACTGTCACAGTGAGAGGACACATTCTGGTAATTCTACTGATTGCATACAAACACAAACAAAGGGAGTCGACATAACCATCCCCACATGCTCAGTCATTCTATTTCTGTCCATGACCCCCTGACCTCTATATTCAATGGCTTTGCCCCGCTGCCACTGATCACACAGGGTTGGAGTGGCCAACCTGCCATTTCCAATCATCCCACAATGATCTGTGTCTTTCATGTCTCCGTCCAGTTGGGAAACTTTGTGTAAGTGCATCATTTTGTTTTCATAATTATGACTGATCCATTGATTATGAGCACTGAGAGTGTTGTAAACATGGGTTTAAATGATTGCTAATGAGGGCTCAGTTTTCTAATCTAGTTCGGTAGAGCGCTCACTATTTCAAGTTTCCGCCACATAATGTATTTAGGAACCTTCTCTATGTAAATGACCACTTTGTAGAAAACATGGCACGCTCTCTGGTGTTAATGATACGCTTTATACTTGAGATGCATAACAAACTAAACCAGAGCCAAACTCATTGTACCTCTGGATATTTTGCCTTGTTTTTTTTTAAACAATCAAATTGAGTGGAAAATGGACACATTGAACTTCACCACTCTAAATAAGTAACAAAGCACAAGTGAGAATATGTTAGCTACATTGTTAAATTGAGTAATTAACCAAACCTGCAGTGGGGTATTATTATACTTGGCTCCCTTTCTATCTGGTATTTGGTCTGCCATGCAGCTGCATAATATATTGTGTTGTAGAGTTAGCGCCAAATAAGAAGACGTGGCTCATCTCCAACTCAATAATATCTGCAAGAAGCCTGCAGCTCATGGGATCCATAAGACTATATTACACCACAGAACAATAATAATCTTAAGAACAAACACAGACACTGAAGCTTGTGTATGATTTATTGATGTGATCTGTAATATCACAGCCTTCACATGAGGGTTCGTCCGATTGCTTTGGTTACTTCTATATGTCTGGAACGTGATGTACTAAGGATCTGTGACATGAGTGACATTCAGACTCTCACACCTGTATGGACAAGCTCAACCTAACCTGACCCCACCCCATCACCCTATACTTCATAGGAAGGAAGTTTCAGAGTGCAAGGGGGAGGAACAGGAATTGACGGCACACTTAGAGAGTCTTCTCAAAACAAAGCGAAACTCACCTCAGGATACTAGAGTCAATAAAACACTCTCATTTACAAAGTCTGTCACCTTCCCTTCCCAAACATGTTTGAGGGGAAATACAGACCCCAGGCTCCATGTATCCACCTCTACGCTCTCTCTGAAGATGATAAATGAACTATTTTCATTGACAACTTCATATTAACTTCATATTAAATTAATGTCGGTACTAAATTTGGACCACTTCTGTTGTTTCAGGACTTTCAAATGACATCTTAGGTCATTAAGTTCAAAAGTCAAATCATAGTTTAACAACAATAAACAACTAACTACATTTAAAGAAATAACAATTACAGAAATGCTTCCAATCAGCCTTTTAAAAACATTTCTTTGTAAAGACACAAGATTCAGTCCCAACCGATGGCAATCAAGGTTATTTCCAGTTGTCAAAACTAACTAAACTGTTCATTATTAACTGGAAACTGCAGCGCTATGACTTGAACAATTATGCCTTCCACCAATTTAAAATCATATGCAGTTAAAAAAAGGAGTCTGTGTCCAAATGTCTTTATTAAATCTTCTCTATGTCAACAGCAAACAAGCCAACAATCAATTACCAAGTTAGCTATAAGAATGATCTAATCCCTTGTGTTTGTTTTGGTACATCCTTCTTTAGTGGATTTCTAGGTTTGAACCTCTGTGTTGTGTTCTGGTTATGGCAGCTCCAGGCCCCTACTGTTTAAACTGTGTTTTGTATCTAAAGCAAAGCAACTTTTGTTGCTGTCCTGTAGAAGTTTTTAGTAAATAAAAATGAAGGTGCTTTTCTGTAGAATAACCGTGGTAAGCCAAAGAAAAGTAAACTCTGCTGCAATCACCGCTGATGTCAATGGACAAAGATACACCAGTTAGATGGAGCTGTAGAGTCTAATTTAAGGCGGCTTTCTGCAAGGAAAGCAGATAACTGATAACGGAGAAGCAGTAGATAATGTGTAAATGGGCGTAGCTGACATTTCGATTACTCATGTCTTAATTAGTCTTACCTTCATTAACTTTATCTTAATAACACTCTGCAAAAGTTAATGACTCATTTAGCTAATTAGGATATCTGTGTGTGTGTGTGTGTGTGTGTGTGCGTGCGTGTGTGTGTGTGTGTGTGTGTGTGTGCGTGTGTGTGTGTGTGTGTGTGTGTGTGAGTGAGTGTATGCATGGATAATTATGTGCCTTGGAGTCACTTTAGCATCAGCCAAACAATCATTTAAGTTAATTTAATAAGGCTTTGTCCTTCAATGACACAGGATGACATTATTCAGAACAGCAGTCTAACTACTGAGGGTTTGGCTCATCTTGTTTGCCAGGAATGTGTGTTTGGTGAGTGTGTAAGCATGTGTGTGGGCATGGGCAGACATGTCTACATGTGTCAGTAAATGTCTGCACCATAGGTGGGGTGGGGCTGTGCTGGGTAATTTAGAGGCACATGCCCAGATCCCCTGTTCCTCTACGCTGCCTGCACCTACAGAAAAGGGTAAATCTGATACTTTGTCACAGTTTGCAAACAGAAGCGTCCGGTGGGGCAGAGGGGGTCACCTAATGGGTCAGCTAACATGACTTAACAGAGCACCCATCTGTGTCAACATCAAGATGCCTTTGGGTGGGGAGGAGGGTGTGTGGCCGAGATGAAGAGCTAAGCTCTGGACAAGAGAGGGAGAGAAGATAAGGGAATTTTAAATGAGCATTGGTAATGATGCAGGGATGTTGTGTTTCTGAGTTGTTTTGTTGATCTCATCACTTCCCTGTTGTCCTCCAGTTAAAAAAGGACCAGAAAGGCTTAAGATCGTCTGCAAGCTGTCAAGCCCAACCAACTCCAGCTACTGTGCAGTGAAAGATGAAACATGCAAAGTAGCAGGAGTTGGAGGTTAAAGAAAAATTACACATCGAGGAAGCACAAGTTTGGCAAATACAATGAAATAACTCAATGAAAATAGTAAAAAACAGTTTTCTTGCACTTAATTTGACTTCTTGTGTAAGATGAAAAGCACCAGTAAAAGGGAACTACTATATTATTCACAACTGAAGTAGATCCATTAGTTGGAAAACCGAGTCTGCGTGAAGGGGGTCGTTTTTCAAGTTAACCTTGGAGATAGTGACTGACAGTGGGTCCGAGCTCTTGACAAGGTTAAGATACATTTTCACATTGATTGGAATGAAAAGTACGATTATGTTTCAGCAATAGGCAACAAATCTAGAAAACAGAACAACATTTAACGAAGAACACCAGCAAGAAAATAAAGTCACTAATCAGTGATAATTATGTTAGAAGCTCAGAAATAGTTCTGACTGTTAAGTATAAAGAAAATCAGAAATCCACTGACGGAGATGTTTAAGAGATTGTTTGTCACTATCATCCAAAAAAAAAGATACTTTCGCCAAAAAGCACGTTGTTTGCATCTATGTAAATACCAGCAGTTTCACAGGCTACAATCGACACTAATCTAAAGCAGAAAGCAGTTAATTGCCGTGACATAATTTAATTACATTTGGGAATCTTCCCAATCCCTGTGAATTATATAAAATACTACTGCCCATAACAAAGGAAGCCTTCATATATCTGATGCTTTATAAAGTAAAACAGGTTCTGTGTGAGCAAACCTGAAAGCTGTATTATGGCATTCCTCTGTCTACCACTTTTAAAAACTGTCCAGAAGACTATTTACAGAGGACGGACTCTCTGGATCCTTAACAAAGAGTCTCCAGTGAGAGAAATATTTAACTACCAGCTAACATTCAGACGGAATGCCTGTTTAATAATGAAACCATAATAATCATTGAGAATGTGCTGCTCATGCCAGTGACAGACTGTGGTTGGAGTAAACTAGTAGCACATTTCTTCTGAGCTATGTTAAGGCTCAATCTGCCCTGTGCATGCTGACCCTAATGCTGTGAGTGAAGAGGGTGTAATGAGAGGAAATAGCATAAGTGACTCCATGCGTTCTGTCACCCTGTACCTGATGAAAATAATAGATGGGGGAAGCTACATTTCCAGTTGTTTTTAGCATAGAGGCTGTCAGCAGTAGCCCGTTTCAGAGAAAATGTATATGAAATACTCACATTTAGACTTTTAACCTGTGCTCTTTAAACCTCTTGTTTCACAGTGTGATCCGAGAAATTTCAAAGCACAACATAACTTGCATAACCTATTATCCCCTTCAGTTCATTCCAAGCCTATAACAGCAAATGCTGTTTTGTCTTGCTACAGTTCTGTTTTTGCATATTTCAAATTCAAACACTGAGTTCCCTTTTTGCTTTTCTTAGAAAGCATTCAAATTTTACAGGATCTGGCTGAGCAGTAGCAGATGAGTTATGCTAACCCCTCTTAGCCTCACCTCCATGTGGTAACAGTCAGCTCCATATAATAAGAGGTATTCTTTTGCGTTGTGCCTAGAGAAATACAAACCATGTGCATACTTTTGGCTTTTCAACAGCCAACCATGTGAGGAGAAATTTTAGACTAAAATGTCAGGAGACAATGCATTTTCAGTTCCAGCTGGCCCAAATGCAGTGCCCAAACAGAGACTCAGCACTTTGTGTTTCACAAGACGGAGGCTGCAAGTTTGCAGGAGCTCAGATACTGATAAAAAAACACTTGTTCTCTTGGTTAAATTCAATGTCATGATTGTTGTGATGTAACAGTTAATGTGAAAATCTGTCAATCCATTTGAGTTGTATTTATTTCATTCTTGGAGTAACTTTGTCCATAAATAGAGAGCGGTCTTGTTTAGAAGCTTACTCTGTTCTCCCTCGCTCTCTCTCCTGAGACAGGGCAGCTGTGCACTCTCTCCCCCTAATGTTGTGTGTGTGTGTGTGTGTGTGTGTGTGTGTGTGTGCGTGTGTGTGTGTGTGTGTGTGTGTGTGTGTGTGTGTGTGTGTGTGTGTGTGTGTGTGTGTGTGTGTGTGTGTGTGTTTGTGTGTGTGCTACAGTATTTAGACCAGCATGAGCCACTGTCAGCACCTTTAACTAGTCTCCGAGTCCGTAGTGCAGCATGCTAGTAAAAACATTTTCGCACCTTGCTTTCAGCATCTCACATAAAAGAACACATCCTTGTAAACAACTTCTAACAAAAGATTACTTCAAACACAAAGAGATGTGAAAACTGACAGGCTTTTGATTACTGCATAATTTGTCTTTTTGCAGAATTTTGTGGTTAATTTAATTTCTCAGACATACTTCAAACAGCATTCGTTTTTCACAATGCATCTTAAATGCTGATTTGGATTATTTTTCGTCATTACAAAAAATGTGATATCTGTCTCACAGATGCAGATACTAAGAAGTTTGACTAACCCATCACTGTGCTGTTGATTGCTGGTTTAAACTGCACTGAGCCATGATAGGGGTATTTGAATGCATCACTGACCATTTGTTAGAGCAGCAGATTATCTGGTTAAAGATTCTCAGTCAACTTGGTAAGAGTTTGTATTTTTTTTTTTTTGCATGGGTGCTTACATCATCAGTCATGACCTTCACTGTTCATCGTGTGGTATCTGAGGGATTTGTGATTTATTTAGGTATTGAAATTAAAACAGCTAACTGTAATTTCTTCCTCAGAAACCAGCAAAAAAATGATATGTGATAATCAAAACAAAGTATTATCTGAACACATTTCCTCAGGCTTTTCATATAACTGTAACACAAGACAGTTTTCCCACACTGAAAACCTCTCTTTACCTCCAGACCAATATGATAATTATGAGACTCTAAAGACGCCATAAAATCTGTGAGTTTATTACTGCGCATTGAACACTAATTCTATAAAATATGCTGCCATCATAAATCACAAGCAAGCAAGCACACACAGAGTTCTTCAAGTCACTACACTGATGTCATGTACACACACACACGCACACACACACACACACGCACATGCACACACACACACGCAAACACACCCATACACACGCAAATAACAGGCTGTGTTACTAGATCACATTCAACAAACTGTAATTGTGAGTCATTTTATTGCCATGACAAAAGAAGCAATCACTGAACTCTTCACCTTGACATCATGATATGAGCAAGGACAAGACAATAGACCTGTTTATGAAAAACCAACAACAACCAACTCTTCCCCCAGGTAGACGTATCAAATCTCGTATAATTATACTGAAAGAATGCATGTTTAAGCAAAAAAAGGGTGTCCACTTACAATTTTTAATCCAGAAGAGGTTTGTATATAGTCCTCTGTATTTAGAAGAGAGTGTAGCCTTTAGGATCTTGACCCTTTAGGTGCATGAAAGAGAGACAGAGAGAAAGATGTGGATGTGTGTGGATCGAGTCCAGCCTTGTAGTAGTGTTAGGGGGGTTGGAGTAACAGCAGATGAGTTTAAGTGGGTAGTAGTATCAGTCCTTGCTACATCACTCCACCATCTGCCAACTCGATTATCAGAATCTCTCTCTCTCTCTCTCTCTCTCTCTGTCCCTCTGTCTTTCAAACATAAACACAGTTGTACGTGTGTGTGTGTTTGTGTGTGTGTGTGGCTGTGTGTGTGTATGTATGCAGATCCTTCCTTAGTAACTAGTCTGATCATATGAGGGCGTAACAGTGTTGCTGTGTCTCACAGAATCACCTGGGAGCTGGAGGGTGACGTCAGCCGCTCTCAGAGGAGAAAGGGTGCTGGTGCTGGTGCTGGGCATGCCCGCCTGCCGCCTGCCTTAGAGGGACTTGGGAACAGAATGCTATTTGGCAAAGAGTGCAACAAACATAAGGCAGGTATACAGAGTGAATGAAGGGTGTGGGTGGGGACTCACAGATGTGAATGTCTCCCTGTGGAGAAACGATGAGCCTGGATACAAACATCACACCACAGAGATCCAGCCCGCAAAGAAAGACTCATCCGTGACTCATTCGTGGAGACGTGTGTGATTAACTGTGTGTTCCAGATGCCACAGACACATAAAAAGGCAACATTATGTGCAGCTTATGGTTCCCAAATGACAAAGATTTACAGCCCTCAAAAGTGCCATACACAGTAGAAAAGCGTGCCTGGTAACCATTCAGAATATTCCAGCACAGCAGCAAATCTTTCCTCTCCAACTGTCCAACATATGACTTCATTCGACTGATTTTCTGAGCGTCCTCATTCAGAAAACGCACAAACATATGAATGAGTATTAACTTGGAGACATTTCTTCTCATGAATTAAGTAAGTTCTCTCTGTAAGAGTGCAAAACGTCTGTTGGGCGAAGACCACAATCCATTAGGTTTATACTTCCATGAAAACACATACAAAGAAATGGAACCACATACAGTCTTGGCAATGTGTGTTGTTTCCATCACCACACACAGTGTCACCACTATGTTGCAATGGAACATATACAGCACCTTCAGAGCAAGCACTTACACAAAAACACACATACTTTACAAGGCAAACTCTGAAAGGTAAATCCTCCATTCATACATATTATACATTCTAATGTCAGAATCTTAAAATGGACCACACCATGCACTGTATTTCATTCTGCCCACATGCATTATCTTTGTGGTTGTGCATTTATGTGTGTTGTTTGTGAGCTAATTAATCCATTCTAGCATAAATCACATATCATTAAGCAGCTCTATGTGCAGATTTTGCGTGAGATGATTAATCCCACACAAGATATTCCGGCTGCATGTGACTGCGTACATGCCAAATAAACAACTGTGAATTAAAACAAACAAATAGTGTAAATACAAAGCTGAAAAGAATACATTTGATCTCAGTCTTAATTTATTTAAGGAAAATGAGGATACTTTTTCATCATCGACCACTTTTCCTCGACGATTACGAGACAGTGATGCGGTAAAGATTGATCTCCTGACAACATGTAAGGTTTGTTTTTTCGTTAATGAGACACGCTGGGACTGAAATGTTCATTGTGGTCAGTCAAACTTTCAAAATCCATAATATTTTCTCTCCATCAAAATACTGTACATGCAGGAGAGCGCGACAACCAGCGTAAAAGAGCTAATGTTAGCCTGGCTGAGAAGTGAGAGACTGTAAAGGTATCCTTATACCATTAACCTTATAATGTTCAGCTTTCCATTTATAAAGATGTGTAAAAAAGGTATTCAATGGGTTAAACCTGTAGCTCCTCTGTGCTAAAAGGAAGTAAAAAAAAAGTAGTATTACCACACTGAGAAAGTACACCACTACAAATAAAACTCTTCAAAGTACATTAGTATAAAAGTATTGTGCAGCAATATGTTCTCTGTTAGTGTTTTATTATTATAGGCTTTTCATTTGAACAATATTTCATATGCATTATATTTTCATGCATTCATATTTATGTTACATTGTATTGTTTTAGGTCTTTGAGGTTTTTCATGTGTTTATGAGTTTAGAAAATCAGTTCATACAACCTGTCGTCTCGATACTAATTTCTGATTCCTGTATGAGGCTGTTTGAATTCATAGAATAGAAGAGAGAAAACGTTTTTTACTAAAAGTAAGGACTAAAATTTGAAGACTTTTTATTAACTTGAACTGGACTTAAATGTTTGGATTTGTTGTTGACTAAAACTAAGCCAAAACTATAAAGGCTAACAAAACAATGACACCGTCTAGAGACTAGGAGTAAGAGTAAGTCTGAATTTAAAATAGCTGTCAAAATTAACGCTGCACAGTGGGTTATGATACAATGATTTCTTTAGTTGAAATGTTAGTATTCTGGTTATGTAAAAAGATACTGAATGTCTTACCTGTACCTTACATGTACCTGTGCATATTTGATCTTATTTGGACCAATGCTTTTGGTGGACAACCCTTCGATTTCTGACTGGACTTTCTGTTCAGTGTTCAGTCCTACTTACCCAACATGGTGCTGTCAGTGAAATCTTTGTGATGCATTGCTAAGTCTGAACATTTTTTCCTCTCATACAGCATAGTTTAGCTCACACTACCAAGGTCAAACTGAGCACATAGTGGGACACATTGACAACATGTCAGTATTGTCGACTAAAGAGGGTTGAGTCATTCAATAGTAAAGACTGAGCAGAGACACAGAGTCAGATGTGTTTTCATCAGTCAACAGC
The DNA here is from genome assembly GCA_020745685.1 of Tautogolabrus adspersus. Taxonomy (NCBI): domain Eukaryota; kingdom Metazoa; phylum Chordata; class Actinopteri; order Labriformes; family Labridae; genus Tautogolabrus; species Tautogolabrus adspersus. The sequence goes on from CM036539.1 coordinate 17,366,439, forward strand.
TGTTGATGGAGCTATAGTAATATGATACAAAGGATTCTTTCCTAACCGTAAATGAATAACTGACATAAGACATAAAACCATACACACACAATGCACTTGTTCTGTTGATATTTTCTAAGATAAGAGTGTAATTTGTTCAAAGTTATAAAAGCATAACAGAGACCATGGCAGCCAATACAGACTTTGCAAATTATGTTTGAGTATCTGTAAAACATTTGATTTTTGACAATATTGTAATTATTTTATCACAGAAATGTGTTTTTCACTTGATGATCAGTAGCTGCCATTGATCAAGTGGTGAACATCTGCAATAGTAATTCAGTTCTTTTAGATCCAATTTCCGATTATGTGTTGTGTGTGTAAGTATGTGTGTGTAGAGGCCGCTGAAGTGGGTGTCTGTCCTGGTCCCTGTCCCGGGCTGCGCTCAACAGGGTTGTAAAGTTATCTTCTGTCACCACAGGGCTATTGGACGGTTGTCAGCACGCTAAATTAAAAACCACAAGCACGCAGCGTTTAATTTCTGTGTTTTTACCACTAACGGAGTGGGACTGCCTGTCTTCACAGTGCTGGGGAGTGTGTGTATGTGTGCGCATGGCTGCACGGGGGTATGCATGTGTGTCACCTTAACAAAGCCCCTCTGTACTAAGTGTACTACTCTCTCTCTCTCTCCTGTCTTCCTGCGAGGACAGAGCCAAGGAGGACTGGGCTTTAATCTAATAGCATTACATAAAACAACATGGATGAATAATTTCTCTCTTATGAAAGTTATTATAATAGAGTACGTTCATGATGAATAGTTGAACTGAGGCCTGACCCGTTCCGTCAGCAAAATCTCATTTAAATCATTTTGTCCAGATGACAAGACAATTTAGCCTGACCAGAAATCTGTGAGTCTAATGAATTTCAAGGAATAGTAGAGTCAAGGGACAGAAAGAAGTCTTCAGAGATTATGATGTGTCTGTACAGATTAGACTACTGTTGGTGAACTTGGTAAACAACATTTGTTCAAGGCTCCAGAGCGGATAATGGCTTAACAACAGAAGAGCAAGTGCTAGTGATCCAAGTTATAAGTTATCAAGAGCCATCGAAGCCCAACCGAAAAGTTTCACTTTTGTCAATTCAGCAGATCTGATTGGATGAATGGAGTTTTTTTGTTTAATGGAAGAAATGGGAATAAAATGTGTAAACCTTTATATACTCAATGGTATCTACATTTATAGACATTAACAGACTTTTTAACAGTATTCAAACGTAGTATGCTCAGCCATGACACTTCTATGACCTCCTCTGTGAAGAGCAGTGACCTGACACTTGTTTAAAAAAAGGGGATAAAACACTGATAAAATAAACTTCTAACCGTGTCCATGACTTACATGGAGTGGAAGGATGTGTTCTTTTGTGCTTTTGAGAAGAAAGAAGTAGGTTAGTAGTATGGCAGGGTTTCCCACTCTGTCATGTAATAGCATCTAATTGTATACAATTTTGGAGAGACGATAGTTTTAGTTGTAGATGGAGGTAAATGGAGGTCACTAGCAGTAAGCATCAGGTTGAGGCTCAATGCAAACGCGATGCACACTTTCTCATTTAAACTGCTTCTTCTATTTTACATGCTAGCAGTAAACATCTCTACATACAAAATGAACCTCTTTTAAACAACATTGAAATGTTTTAGATTTTTCCTTTAAACGGCAGTAGCAGGGTGGGTGGTGATTGAATCAAGCTTAATGATTTTTCCCAACAGCCGGAGCCAGCGAGATCTCAAGATTGCATATCATAGACTATGACATGCAGATTATTATCTGACGCAGTAAATCCCTGACAAATTGCTGTATAAAGGATCTGCTCCAAGAATGTCTACACAGACGTTATGAGAGGTCGGGTCAGGCTTCAGCATTCCAGATTCAGCAGAGATTGTGAGAGAAAAGTGATGGGGTACATAAACCTGGGTCATTTTGTTTCAATACAAAAACAAGGCTTCAAACAATTCTCCAATAACAGTCTGAGATCAGTCGCTATATCATCAATTAGGTTCTTTTGAGACCGTTATTGTATATATCTACAGGATATCTGCAAGTTCTGTTTCCTTGCATGGAGATTATCTGCATTTCTCACACTTTCCCATTTGCTGCTAATGATTTCTAAAATGTTTTTGACCTACCCCTCAAAAAGATAGCCCTGATGTCTTGCAGCTGTTGGTTTTACAAAAGCAAGAGAGCGAATGTCATATTCATGGAAAGAGAGGATGTTTACTCTTGTGAAGAAAAATAATTTTGACCTGGAGACTTATGGTCAGCTGCTAATATGTTAAGACCAGATAATTAAGTGTAGCAACTTTTTTTTTACACTTAGCTTTTCCCTCAAATGTGACCCTGTAGGGGCCAATATGAATATTTTTTCTCAACAACCTGAATCAGTGAGAGATGTTTATAACATGCTGTAGACTATGACATGCAGATTATTATCAGACATGGTAAATCCCTGACAAATTCCTGTATAGAGACTCTCCTCCTCCAGAGTCATATCAGAGGTCTGGTCAGGCTTCAGCATATCAAATAGCCAGGATAGAAAGAGGTAAGACCTGGAGCTGACGATAGTGAGTGGAACCATCTGTAGAGCATTAGAGCTTCAGTATGCAGCCCTTGTCTTCTACTTTATGTAAATACACACCAGTCTTTATAATCTGACCTGCCCAGCCTTTCTATTTATTATTTCTACCTGGGACGGAAATGTTTGGTAACTGGACCTGCTCTGGACTGACGGCTGCATGGAATGGAAGGTGACTGTAGAAGATGAGGAGCTTTAGATAGGTGTGTCCATGCAGGAACTCTGAAAGAAATAACAGATCCCTCGCATACATGAAATGTTGGACCCTTGACAAGCATTCAAACCCAAAGCAGCACTTCTGAAAAATGCAAGGAGCATGTTGCTTCTGTCAGACATGGAGTACGATCCAGGAATTCCAGTATGAGAAACAGTCCCGTGAGTTTAAGGTTTATTGGTTCTCAAATCACTTCACAGAAATGTATAGTACTCTCAGACAGTATTTCACAACTCTGGAAAGTTATCACAGCGGAAATATTTGTGTTGAGGGAAAAGTAGAATGATGATGTTCTTGTTAGAAATCTCCCAGGAATTGTTGCTTGGATGTATTTTATTGGCCACCAAAGCTCAAATTAAGTCAGATCCAACTTTTTTGGATGACTACACTTCTTTTTCTGCCAGAGCCCAATGTATACACCTCCCACTGTGTTACTTGTGTGAAATCAATCCATGAAGAAGCACGGCTGATAACAGTCATAATTAAAACACTCAGAATTGCCCTGTGGTTAGTGTTGCAATTGATATTGTATAGTGATGACAGCTGATATGTGACATTTGTGATCCCAAAGGATTAAAGGTGATTGATCAGGTGAGTTTCTGTTGAATTCACATTATGGAGTTAAGCAGCTGGACCACAGAGGTTGTGTCTGTGATTGGTCATAGATTAACTGAGTTCATGACCACACTGAACCAGTAAATCTGCCACAAAAAAAGTAAACTTCTGTTTGGTGCTCCATTCACATCCACTTTAGCCAGTATTCTCACCGTTTATGTTTTCAGATGAACTGGAAACACTAGTATGACATCTCCCCCCACCCTTAGGTGTCTCTTCACCAGTAACAGTATTGTTTCCAGGGCTTTTGTGCAGCAGCTGTGAGTGACAGTGCAGACTGGTTTCTGCAGGTGTGTTTGTCAGTCCATCTTAACAATAGAGTAGTGTGTGATTTGAAAGTGTCTGAGACACTGATGAGTCACATGATGAGTGAACATCAAACCAAATACAAAACACAAGTCCCTCTAGTTCAATTCAATTGGCACAAGCTCTATTAGCATGACAGTTAGAGTAATGTTACTGTCAAAATACACAGATTATATTATTGAATTTAAGTTTTACTCTCGCTTTCCTCTTTCTTGTTTTAATCATACTCTTCCAATTTATTTTACTCTTGGTGGTTTGTCACAGGTGGCTGTAGGCGTGTGTGTGACAAGGTGTTGATTTACACACACAGCAAGGAGCTCCACATGGAGTCCATTGCCAAACAAGAAAGAGCAATAAACAACACCTTGTGAGTTTCAGCGAAAGAAAGAAAAAGGAGGGGACATCAACTCAATAAAGACTGAAAGTTGAATAGCATTAACATTTTCTCTACACTTGTGGAGTTATTGGCACTTTAGTGCACAAAACACACATGCACATCGACATTATAACTTCAGTGCATTATTGTTGTAATAGCTTGCTTTAGCCATTCTTCAGTTTAAAAAAAAAATGGAACCACCAACAGATCAATGTTTATTAAGGGTAAAAGCAGCATGTGGTAAAGTGTATAAAGACATGTTCAGACACAGAGAGGGGCTCCTAGCATGCCGTCTGTCTGGCCTAGCACCTGGCCAGTAGGAGGAAATGATTGGTCAGCTATCTCTGGACAATGGCCTCAGTGTCTGTCCAGTTCTGACCTTTCACACACTCACAGCCGGCATGCACAAAACACTCACAGCGCCATGGGAGGCCACAACCAACTGCACACTGCCGTGGCCTCTGTGACACTGTCCATGCATCCTGTTGCTGTCAGCATCTCCGCTCTCTCTCTCTCTCTCTCTCTCTCTCTCTCTCTCTCTCTCTCTCTCTCTCTCTCTAATACCCCTTTCACTCTGTCTCTTTTCTTTCTTCTTGTCTTCTTATCTAATTTCCACTCTGCTGGAACATAACAATGTAACCCACCATTACAAATATGAAAAATCTAAACATTTTTTTGGGGAAATAATCCAAGGGATCAATCTATGTCCCCTTCAGCAGCTTTTGCTTCAAGTTAACTATGTCTACAGCCTGAGACCACCTTTAATTAATCAATAAGCTTCGTTGAGGCCTATGATAGGACGATTATTTATTGTCAGCTATTTTGGAAGACAACTGTCAACAATAAAACCTTTGCTATTTCTGAAACCACTAAATGGCTTTAATGCCTAATCACATAACAAAGAAGAATATGTATGTGCATTGACTTAGTATTGAAAAATTAAGACTAGTATATTGTCAGGTGGAATAAAACAATTTAGACAAACTTCTGGGAATTTTCAATGGAAATCTAGGAAATTTTCAGGAATTTTCTAAGGATTTCAGGAAATGTTTCTATTAAATTTTGGTGGAATTTACTGATGTATATGTCAGAATTTTGGGCGAGTTTTAGTCCAAGATCTACAGGAATTTTTTCAGCAGGTTTTTAAGAATTTCTTGTCAAAAATGTGGGGATTTTTCCCAGAAATTTGCACGCACTTTTTTAACATTCTGGAAATTTTCATTCTTAGTCACCATCTTAATAGTATTTTACCTTTTATCCATCTGTGAGGAAAGTCATTCTGACCCTGAGCTTGAAATAACATGCTATACCATGACCATGTACCAAAAGGCAGAAGGGAGGGAGTAACACATGTTTACACAAATCATCAAGGAGCACAGAAACACAAATGTATGATGTAGATTGCAGGCTGATCGGGGATATGGTCTTGACGTGCGGTGTGCCTTGTCAATATCAGGGGGTCTCTGGTCCTGCAGTAGATGCAGTATGTAGCCTAAAATCCAGGACAGCATAGCATAGATGTCACCCGCTTCCAGGCCCTACTTAGAGAGGCTGGTTACTTAACACCAACAAGCCTCAGATTGTTCCAGTGGCTTCTATTCTCCATCTCCTCAACTCTCTGATGGAGGGTTTGAGTCTTTTTAGCAGGTCATTTCAGAAATGTTTGTCTTTCCACAGAAACTCTGACACTTCCTGAGGAATTTTCATCGAAATTTGTCCGGAAATTATTGATGCTAAATTTCAGGAATCTTCATCAGTAATTGTACATTTCATATTTGAATTCATAAAGGAGTAGTGCTATAACTTTGACAAAAATGAATGGTAGGCTATATCTGTTTTATGGTTGGACTGTCATGAATCATGTGAAATTTAGAGCAGATTGGATCATGTGTAAAGATTAACGGAGTGAATTGTAGTTTGGAAATAGCTGTTCCGATTCTCAAGTCGTTAAACTTATTTTGAAGTCAAGCCTATTCAGTCCGATCGCCTGGCGTCAATTGTGCAGTTTACACTGAAGTACGATGGCTGATCAACGTTGGAACAGCTGCTACTAATCGCATAGCGTAAGCAGAGCCACAAGCCGATTCCTCGACTCCTGTACCCCCCACCACCCTGATTTTACCTCCAAAAAATGATAGACAGGGTCTGATATCACCATGCCAACAACAGGAATGTCCTTTTTATCCGTCTCCCCCTCCTATCATGAAATAAATATGGCAGAAATATCTGCTGACCTCCAGTTGACAGGAAATATATCATGTAGCTACTACAGTAGTTAGCTTGTGTCTATTGGTGATGCAGATTGTGTGTGTGTTTGTGCGAGAGTGAAAGAGAGAGAGGGAGAGAGAGAGAGAGAGAGAGCATTTTGCTTGTGTGTAGCTCAGTGTAGTGTGAGCTCTCAGGCTGTGTGGACAACCGGGTCGCTCAGTGTGCGTACATAAATCGTAAGCACTGGTCGTGCGCTGAAAAATGATTTAGTCGTACAATATGAAATTCCGCCATGACTTTTCTACAATCGTACAATGTATCCCTGGCTTTAAACCACTCTCTGCGCTACCCTGCTTAACCACAAACTAAAAGCAAATGATTTAAGAGAAGTGTAAATGGTAAGAGAGGAGAAAAGGAGTACCAAGGAATATTAGGAAAACAGGTCATATATGCTGTAGAATGTGTTTGTGTGTACACTGCTTTCACTTTCTGTGCAAGGCTGGGGGGGGCAGGTCTATATATAACTGCAGTGAGGGTGCTTTGGTGTGGCTGCTCATCTCTCTGCCCTATAACTGACTCCAACTTTACTGACTACAGATGTAATAAAGAACAACCACAGCTTCCTGTTGGCTTTAATTAAAGCCTTAGTCAAACAGAGATAAAGAGTTTTTGTCTGTTTTAGTTCAAAGATCACTTTATCTATGATATCATTTTTAGTTAAACAACTGTGCATTTGGTTATATAAAATAATTTCTCACTGACTTTATTTCCTGACTTGCTTTTTCTAGCACTTTATGAAATTTGGTATCTTTGATTTGAAAGTCAAACCAAAAGTACGAAAACAAGTGCTGTAATTCAAGCATTTTTAGTTCTTGAGGATCATTTTAAAAATGTAGCCAAACGTTTGAAACTTAATTAATCTGAAAACATATTTTTTTATGATGGACCCAAGCAATGGTACACTGTTATGAAAAGGTAACATCGATTTAAAAAGTTCACTGCTGATCGGCATTATGGCATTTTAAATAGGCCAAACTTCACTGCATGGGAGAGAAGCTGAGGCAGTCCTTCAGTCTGGTGCCACTTCTGTGATTAATGGGTATGAATGTGACCCTGAACTTGATGGTAGACCTTTGTACTCTAGTGGCCACAGAAACCAGTAAAACACACACACACTGACAGAATCCTTGTGAAATGAATAGCTCATGTGACGGTGGTGACTGCGTGAAGCCAGAGCAGCATTTCTTTTCATGCATTTATGCTTGTGATAGCTTTGTAAATGAACTTGATGACCTATCAATCTGTAAAATCACTTCTCGCATATTCAGTTCAGGTTTGGTTTTAAGGTCTGATCCCGCTGTAGTTTGCAAAGTTTACAGAAATGCACATGAAAACATTGGGATGTGGTGTGGATAAATGTCAAGTTTGCAGCTCCAGTGGTCATACATCTCTTGTTGGACAGCCCATCCATCAGCAGGAGTCAGACTGGCTGCAGACCTTGGGGTCATCTTACACCAAGTCTCACACCACAATCCTAGTCCCTTTTCATTTTTGTCACCCTTGTCACCGGCTTTCTTCTACATCTTGTATCAGGGAATTATTCTTCTTCATTTCAGGCTACTAACTTTCTCACTATTTTTACTTCTGTTTTCTCTCTCTCTATCTCTCTGAGCGTCTGTTCGTCCTTTTTCCCTCCAGGCGCCATCTCTCTTCCCCTCCTCCTTCCCACACACTGGGCAGTAAAACAGGAGTGGGCTCATGGGAGGCTATTAACCACCAGAATCGGTGCAATAGAGCTCTGCTGCCGAGCAGACGACTTCTGACTCTTTGACACAACCAGTAAAGCAGGTATGGAAGACCTGCGACATGCAACATATGGGACTTCTGACTCTGCACCTATACATTGTTAACATTCATCACCAATAGATCAAGTATATATACTATATATGTTGATGATAGCAGATAATACAGTTGTTCATTTGTGTAATTTGTCTCAGCTCCGTCCAGTATTTAGGTCTGGAATAAAACACTAGACATATGCTGTATACAAAATCTCTGTTTTGGTTCAATTTGGCTGTACCTATATGGTCATAAACTGTAATTCAAGGTGGCTTTTTGGACCCCATGATAAGCATTCCAAGAATCATCCTTGTTGATCGTTGTACTATTTCTTTTCAACTAAACGTCAGATGTTGTTCTTTTTCTCTGGATTCGCTCTTGTTTCTAAAGTATCAATCCTTCCGTGGTTGCTCTGCAATAGTCTGCCGTTTCCACACAATAAAGGCAAAGAGCAAAGACAAACTGTTCACCACTACCTTTTATGGTGGACCAACCAGCTGGGTGAAGATTCCTGCTTGGTATTTTTGCTGAAAATGTTGACTATACACCTAGTTGATTATACCATAAAAATAATACCAAGAACACAGCATGTCCCTTCCTTTGCGGGTTACCTTTCAGTTAACATTCTGCAAAGATAATGACTTATAGTAAATATTTATTTAAGGAAAATTTTGTGATTGTGAAACTTTATTTCATATACTTAGGGATTTTTTAAAATTACTGATATTGGGCCTGTTGGTTAATAACACAGTCTTTTGTTGTATACAAAACTTAAAATACATGTTTTAGTGGCTTTACACATACTTTAAAGCTGTAGTTGTAAGATTGTATTTTTTCCTGCAGTTCAGTGTTATCTGTCAGACTGACAATCACAGCAGGTGATCAAGGAAATCCTACATTAAATGGTAAATGGACTTGAGCTTGTATAGCGCTTTTCTAGTCTTCTGGTTACTCAAAGTGCTTTTACGCTGCATGTCACAGCTACCTACTAGTGTTTGCTATGTAGTGAGACCATCAGAAATAACTAATCCCATTAATACGCCACCGACGAAGCAATTAGGGGTAAAGTGTCTTGCCCAAGGACACATTGGTCATGTTACTGCAGGAGCTGGGGATCGAACCCTTGACCTTCTGGTTGAGAGATGACGACTCTACCAACTGAGCCACAGCCGCCCATTACTCAACACCTAGGGGACTGAATAAGCCTGGATTTGTGAAAGCCTCATTGAGAACATTGATTACTGCAAATTTGAGCCCCTTCGACACTTGTTTTGTTTCACTGTTTAATATATGCATGCAGGCCAACATTCATTTCACTCATCACAAGCATTCATCACAAGCAAATTTAAAGACAGAATCATGATTCATCAGCCAAAGAAAAATCTCTTTAAATAATCTCATTTGGAAAAACTGCTAAATAAATACAATATTTTCATAATGAGGAGGAGCATTCCTTCTTCTGTTCAAAGTTACTGGCAAATAATTAAATAGTAGAAAATCACAACTCTAAGGGTGAATTATATTTTTGGAAAACTACTATCAATCTAACTTTATTTCTTTAATGAGAGTTTCTTATCAAACTGAAATTATTTGAAACAATCTTGTAGAGGAAATAGTATCTCTGTCAGGCTTTTCATGTGCGCAGTGTGTGTGAAGTTGATACAGGATTGCGTGGCCTTCACCCAAGTCAGGACAGCTGCATTTACGACTTAACCAGACGTTCGTCCTCATCCTGTCCCTTCCTCTGCCACACACAGAGACACACGGTCAGGATTTTCAGCCCTCTGAGGCTTAAGCTGCATGGGTGCCGATCCTGCGTGTGGTCTGTAAGGAAATGCCCTTGTTATGAAGTGCTACGTGCTCGAGACGCTTACCTCAGGATTTACATGAGTGGAGTCTCCACTGTAGTCTTGATCCGGACATGTGAACCCACACTTGCTCGACTGCAGCCAAAGGCCAGGTGGTAGTGTGTCAATAATGAAAACAGGCAGGCCTTTTCGTATGTACTTTGTGATGGGAGTAACACATTTGTAATAGAAAGTAGATTAAACAGGCAGATGTTTCAACTATCAAGTTATCCAGGAAGGGCTTGAATTACAGTGGTTAAAAAAGGGGGCAAAAGCACAAGTATTCATTGCTGGATTGTAACTTACCTGAAGAAATGTACTTTTTTTTTTATCATTTAGTATTTATTTTTCTGATGACAATAAAGGGCATTTTCTTATAACATTCAGATGCCACGAAAACCAAATAATCACTCAATTAATTAACAAATAAGTCAGAAGGTTAAGTCTGAATTTTCTTTTTGATTTTCCTTTTGATACTTGAGATACATTTCTATGATTATCCTTTCATACTTCTAATTTATTCAAATGTACACATTAAGTAACTGCTCTATATTAGCAGAATACCGCGTTTTCTCAATTTCGTTTTGTCATAGAATCACAGAATCATGCAAGGGAAACATTCTGTGTCAATACCTTTCCTCAACAACAAAATAGTTAACAGGAAGAAGAACCGAGTACTGCATTATTAAGCATCACAGACATAAGCTGTTTTTTACATATCCATCCATCCATTATCTTTACCACTTTTCCCGTCCTGGGAGCTGTCATTGGGTGAGAGACGGGGTACACCCTGGACTGTTCGCCACTCAATCACAGGGCTGACATATACATGTAGAGACAGACAACCAGCCACACTCACATACAGACAATTTAGAGTCACGTTTTTTTACATATGCACTCTTGAAAAATTCTAGGGAATTTCAGAAGGACTGCTCCTGCAAGTGAAACACACTAATAATCACCCTGATTGAGTTGGGATGTGAGGTGGAGCCATAATGATTTTTCAACATTTAATGTATACTGACTTTGTTTAAAATGTTTAAACTGATACAGAAAAAAACACATGCTTCTAAATCCCTTGTTGTAAAGAACTCTTACACTACAGCATTTATCCTACTAGACTAAAGCAAATTGATGCAAATGACCCTAATCAAATCTGAATATTGTTAAATATGTGTGCCAGGTTTCTTCTTGAAAATAAATAATTTACAAGACTGAAAATACAGGGGAAAAGGTTTCAAAAACACTGCCTACTCTTTGGATAGTATCAGGACTGAGACAGTCACAGCAACATGTCTAACGCAGGCAGAGTGCTTTAGCAACCTAATCTACATACCACTCACTTAACTGAGTTTTCAGTTGTGCAGGAACATGATCTCATACTGAGAGCTTTAGGGTATTTGTGCTTAGTAAGAAATCCAATAGAGATGTCTCAAGACACCTGTGTGCATGTGTGTGTGTCTGTCTGTGTGCGTAATGTAACAGAGACCCCTTGACTACTCCCTGGAGACAGGCTTGACACAGAAGCTAAGAATAGCCCTGGCTGTGTTACCACTAGGAGGGGGGCAAGTGACACTATGTCTCATGGGGCACATCCTTCATTGGACTTCTCTTTTACCTGGCATCAATATATATACATGACTAAACTTTTGACCTCTCTGACCTCTAGAGACACTTGCACATACACACAATAACACACACAAATCCAAGCTGCTGCTGCACCTTACAGCCCATGTCAGACATGCACGAGTTATGGCATTTGGAGCCTAACCTCTTATTTTTAGACTATGTAAACAGTGGTCTGTGCTTAAGATGTCCATCATCGCTGGGTGTGATGCCATGAATTGTAGGAGGTGGATGGAAAAGATGAAGACGAGTAGGAGGAGATGAGGAAAAAGGAGGCGGCAAGAGTAGGGGGAGATGGATAATCATCAGGAAGTGGGATTGCTAGAACACTTAAGCACATTCTTGACTTTGAATTCATGAAGACCTCGGGCTATTACTGCTGATTAAAGAACAGAGATGCAATCCATTTAACCGCTGGGCTACTGCTGTCATTTCAGAAACGCTCTAGTTTGAAAAAAAAAAAAAAAAACGAACAAAGAAATAGTGTATTTATATTTTCTGGGGGAGGTTTTTGAAAGGATGCATGGACAGAAACAACATATCAGTGAATGCCCAACAGTGTGACCTGCAGCTTCTCGCATGTCAAACACACATACACTCTTCTCACATGTCTGGTAAGAGGTTGTGACCCTGCACTAACAGCTCTGTTTCCTTTGCCATCCAATACAACAGCTTCATCTAGGATCCCTGAAAGGTTCAGAAAAGGCAACACTGCACTGAGCGACCTGTCAAAATAAAAGCATATGAAAGCAGGCCATGTTCTTAATGCATGAGTGTGTGTGTGTGTGTGTGTGTGTGTGTGTGTGTGTGTGTGTGTGTGTGCGTGTGTGTGTGTGTGTGTGTGTGTGTGTGTGCGTGTGTGTGTGTGTGTGTGTGTGTGTGTGTGTGTTAACACTGAGAAAATAGAGACATGAATGGCTATATTCAGCCCAGCAAAAACATCTACTCTAGAAGCGGTGCTGCATCAGTATCACTGATGTCTGATAATCACCTGTTATTTGAGATAATTGGGTAATTGGGGTAATGTGTCTCACAGTCATCATTACAAACAGGTATGGACTGCTATATTAATGCCAACCACACTTGCCGTGCAGTAGAATAATAGGATGAGCTAAAGGAAATGGTGGGCTTTTTGTATTTTTATTTTAGGTTTTGATAAAGAAACAAAGACAAAACAAGGGTTCTAGGGGAAGTGAGCCTGAGCTCACACATCGAACAGAATGAAAGATAGAAATCACAACAGCAAAAAGATCTACCAGGTAGTTAATGGTGGCTCAGGGATGTTAAAAATACAACAGAGATGGAGAGGGAGTGCATAAAAAAAACAGCCTAACATTAAGGTCCCAATGCCATTATGGATTTAATGGCACGCTGGGTGGTGTCCGACCACTTTGAACACGCTAATCTGCATAATAGAGCTGCCCCTTACAACACTCACAGGGGAGTATTACCTCTCTGTGATCAATCTCCCTCTCTTTATCTCTTACAAACACACACACACACACACACACACACACGCACACACACACACGCACACACACACATTCACACACACAAAGTGATAAATGAACATTAGCATAAACTTTGCATAAACAAAGCCAGTGGAAAAAAATTACTGAGGACATTTGTGTGAGTAAAATATGTTCAGGCAAAATAACACACTGTTAAAAATGATCCCTATGTCATTTAAGAGTTTTTTCATTGTCATTATCTTAATCCATGGCCTTTTCCTTTACTCTGTGGTGAAGCACGTGTGATTTCTCGTTGGAAAATGTTTAAGAGAGAATTTACAAACAGTGGTAATAAAAGCAGTTATGTTATTGAGGCAGAAAGTACAGCTGAATGAAGTTGTCCATCTTTAAAAACAGTTTAGCACCCCAAAGGTAAATATAAGACGGACATTACTAGAATATTTGAGCCTCGAATTCAGTGAGTAGCTCTGAACAGCTGGCAGGACTGGGACTCGTGAATCTTGTGAAATGACACTTTCCACAGAGAATGTTGTACCATTTATCAAATTGATTGTGACTTTTATTTCGTCCTTCTTTCTCCCTTGCTCTCTATCTAGGTAACACACATTCACATATACATGCACGCACACACACATATATCAAGTGTTGAGGAATCTGAGCCACTATAAAATTCCTCGCAGGTTTAGTGTGACCTCCATGTCTGGTTTGAAATACATTCTCTGCTTATTCTTCCACATATTTCAACTTCAAGCATTGCCAAAGGACCTATAAAATGGCTGTGAGTGCAGTCACCTGTCACTTGCAGAAGGCTACGGGACATCTTCTGCCCTGATGGGAGTGCTGTCCTTCATGCTTGCCAAAACTGGTGCCTTGATACCTCTCACTATGCAAGCCCTGCAGTGATATCCTGTATTTCATTGAGGGTTGATGTGAGCTTGATCATGAGCTAGCTTAGGGGTGGAATCATATTATTAAACTATAGTACGGTATAATTTCATATTTTTGCATGTCACTTATTTTAGATTCAAATAATAATTGCTAATGCTAATTCAGCAGCCTTTTCAGAAGAAAGGGAGATAAATCATATTTTATAAAGACTCAGATGCTGAACATGTGTGTGTGTGTGTGTGTGTGTGTGTGTGTGTGTGTGTGTGTGTGTGTGTGTGTGTGTGTGTGTGAGAGTGTGAGAGAGAGAGAGAGAGAGAGAGAGAGAGAGAGAGAGAGAGAGAGAGAGAGAGAGAGAGAGAGAGAGCGAGCGAGGAAGTCTGAGGCCCACACGCTGGAAGACAGGAATGTGCCTGCCATGAAGCAACAGGACAACCAACATGCACATGGATTTCGGAAAGACATCAAAGACTGAGCCATATGGGTAAGGTTACCCGAGCCACAATAAGGAAGGACGGAAGGAAGGAAGGAAGGAAGGAAGGAAGAAAGGAAGAAACAAAGAAAGAAGAGGAGAATCACAGAAAAAGACAAAAAGAAAGACTAGGGGAATGACAGAAAAAAGACAGGAAAAAAGAAAGAAAGAACTTCAATATTAAAACAACACATTTTACAGTCTACCATAAATAATAATCATAATAGACTACCATGTGTCTGCTGTGATTAAGGAAAGTAATTAAGCAGAAATGAATGTAGAGTGAGCTCATTAAGACAAATGCTTGCAGACGGGGGCTTATCACAGTACAGGCAGATTTTCCTTTATGAAAGTACTGAATCATCCTTCATAGAAATGTGTTTCATACACAAGGAAGCTATGTGAAGACCTGCTGTGATCACCAGGCCATGGCATCGCTTTATAAATGAGGAATTTGGGATGTAGAGCCACGGATGTCATTTTTCATTTGCAGCTGTACACAATAGGCCTCGCTAACTGGACTGTTTCCCTCCTGATGACTGGCATTCATTACTGGGACATCTGAATGGCCCCATATCTGGAAAAGGAAATTCCCTCAATATGAGCATAGCCCTTCTATTTATCTTTTCAATTGAGACTGATTAATACTGAGAATGCCAATCTTCAGTGCCTTTGCACTGCTGCTGTATGCTGTGGTTTTCTACAGGCTGCCAGCACTGAATCTTGTTAGCAATCGTAAATAGAAATGTGACACGTCAAATGCTCTTCTATATATATCTTAGTCTGGTGATGATATTGCACTTTGCATGCCGAGGTGTTAGTAGCTCTTGAGGTCACTACAGATCTTCCTGCTGACTTTAAAAGTCAGATTACTGCTATTATTAAGCCTCTAGTTCTCCCTTTTCTTGCTTTCTTTTGGAAGCAAACTTTGTCCAGATTCTGTCTTATGCAATGCTGTTGTGCATTTAGTTTGGCACCTGGAGACTCAAATTTAACACCCCTTGGTCTCAATAAAACAGCACTGTTTGGAAGTCATCCACAGTTAAACAGAGAAGCACATTGTGTGTGTTACTGCAAAATAACAACAGATTGTTTGTGAAACAGCCAGTGTGAATCTTGAAAAAATGGACATGACAAACCAGGTAAACATGCAGAAATGTCTTAAACAATTCTGCAAATGTTTTCAGTTAAAGGAAACTAACTCTTGTCATGGACCAGCTACACAAGAATAGAGTTGCCTGCAGTCTTTGCTGTGCTAAATAGTATCAAGTGGAAATCCACAGTGCTTCAGCTGTTATAGCGACAAACGTTTCATCTAAGCATTTGATCTCCCGATGCTGGCAACTCATCACCATTCACACCTCTTGAAAATACTTAGAACATACTGAGCATGCACACACACAGTTTCAGACTGTCGTAAAGGCACCCATGAGTCTCTACACCAACTTGTTTGTTAATGTGTTAAAAGGGGCTATGGTACATTTTCCTGTTTATAGAGCCAGCCACTATACTTTAGCTTTATCACCATCTTGTGTATGTATGTATGGATGAAGGGATGGAGGGATGGAGGGATGGATGGTTGGATGTATGGATGGTTGGATGTATGGATGAATGGATTTGCAGAGAGAACTCCCATTATTGAGAGTCCCCTGGTGGCAGACTCTACATATTGTATCTATTATATAGATTAAACCAAAGGTGTTTTATCACTAAGCCCATCCCCTCAGACGGACCATGTGTTCCTTTTTATGAGAAAGATACAGAGATGATGTGTTTTTATGGTACTGGGTAAGATGCATTTTTCTTAAAATGCAAATTAGAGCCAATAAGACATATTGCAACTTCCATATGTCATGTAATTGTGAGGGAATTACAACTACATGTAAATAAAAAGACAAGAAATGCATCAAATTGTCAACCAGATCTTGCAAAAAAACAGTAAAGTAGCTTTGGCAGTGAAAAGTCTATTATAATTGCAACGCACGTAGACATGCTATGCACTGTTCTATTAATTAGAATTAGCAATTGACCCCAACAAACAATTGTCTGAGAGTTAAAAAAATACGGCTTTTAAACCTGTTGTTTTTGGTCATATTACGCAACAAATGGGCTTTAAAAGGTAGAAGGAATTTGTCTCACCCTGGAGTCAAGCAGAGGGAGTTGAGTTTGAGGGCGGCGTGGCAGGAGTGTTTGGTTTCAGCTGCCAAATCCTTGGTGGTATGAAGTGATCTGTTACGACTGAAGAATCAGGAGATGCCATCACGTGCCAGCAGGCTGTAGAATGGTACTAATCCCATTCAAGTGTCCACTATTGTACCTCTCTTCTCTTCTGCTCTTATGCATCCTTCCTCTCATACTGCTTAGCCTAACACCTGATAAGTTTGACCACTTGTCAAGTATCCTGCTCAATATTGGATCAATATGATCCAATGTCTAAGTATTATTTCCCTTCCCCTTGTCTCATTCCCCCACAGCCTTTTTATTAATAACTGTGTCTGCCAGCGGGGAGTTAAAAATGACTTTATCACAATAAACCATTCTCAAAGTGCTTCAATGTACATATACAGTAGTAGTGATACGATTGTGCCAGAAACAGTTTCTCAAGGGGATAATTCCAAAAGCACCTCTATCCTAAAAAGTCCTGACATTACAGCAGAATTACATTGTTTTTAGAGAGGTACAAAAGGGCTTTTGTTCTCTATAGCTTACCTTTCTATCTGTGACATCTGTACAGAGAATGAATGTTTGTGTTTTTTGAGACTTTAAAAGTTTTTTCATGCAAAGAATTTGACAACAAATATGGATGTCTATGTGGTATATAAAGGCACTGACTAGTCATCCAACAATAGCAACCTTAAATTGGGGTGATGCCAAAAATTAATGCATAATACACACTGTTGAGAAACCAATGGGAGTTGACATCACATTGGCTATCCTCCATTGTTTAAACATTAAGTGCTAGTAGTGCTCATGAATATATACCGGTATATAAAGTTTGAAATGGTGTGAACATCAGCCAGCCCTTCCTTTCCTTACAGTTGATATCTGTTACACAAGTATTTTCCAAATGAAATCAGTCCAGTCCATGTGTCAGCAGAGCAAAGCAAGGATAAATTAGAGATACATGTATGTGACCAATTGGAAAAAACGATTCAAAGGCTAAAGGTCAATGAAGTGTGGCATCAAACTGTACTGAAAGACATATCCATTTCATGGAAACACACACTGTGTTTGCCCTGGGGATCATTGGATGCCACCAGCATATGAGAGACACACACACACGCACACGCACACGCACGCACGCACGCACGCACGCACACACACACACACACACACACACACACACACACACACACACACACACACACACACACACACACACACACACATACACATATACTCAAACCATAGCACATATAGTTAGGAATGTCGTCTGCTCTAATGTTGCATACATGTACACACACACCCACCTTCACACACCGAGATACACATTGTAATCCCTAATGCAATAAACCTCATGCAGAACCTGATATGCCAATTTATTAAGGGCTTTATACCAACTGTATGAACTGAGCCATGTGTTTTTGAGTTAGTCTATCCTTCTTCCTACACTATACTCCATATAAAAGTTTAAGCCTTGCTTTGAAATCAGGCTTATCTAACTACCAATTACTGATGCCTAATCTGTGTAAGATGTTTCATCCTTTCTTATTGTAATATTTAAATAAGACATTATATATATCACAGTTTGTTTGTGTCCCTTTAGTCTCCATTACATTGGGGTCCTGTTACACCTTGTTGGGGTTCTATTCCACAATAACATCCTGCTTATTGTACGTTACATTTTACTAACAGGCTCCCGAAATGCATTTTGCTTAATCATTTGATATCCTACCAACATATATTGTTAAAAGACAGCAGGCTACATTTTGAATATTCTAAATGTATAATTGAAAAAAATCCATAAGCAAACAAATACATTTTAACTCTTGAGAAGGACAGGGGTAACAAATTTGATTATTTGCCTGAAAAATATTTGGTCAATTTAACAGAATTCCCACGACTGAGCTGCACCAATAAATCTTGACCAAGTGAAACATGTAATCTGTGTGACTGAGTGTAAAAACACAGAAAACTGATACAAACTAAAACAGACAAAGCATGGATTTGATACACTCCCTGATTTTCCAAATTCCAACATTGACAGAACAGAATCCTCTGGATTATTTTGATGTTGGTAAATGATACAACCATTCCGTCATATTTAATCCTCTATATTTTCACACCTTAGTGTGAACCTTGTGGGTCAATGACGGGCCAACGCAGCACTAAAGCACTCTGCCTTGAAGTCAAGCTAACTTGGAGCTGTTTGAATAGGGGCGACTGTTTGTATGCTGATCTACAAAATCAAGCTTGAAATTTGAGCGCTTTCTTCACACCCAGTCATGGAAAATAGCAGCAAATCCTAGCTGGCCCACAATGTTCTGGAAGATTTCCATGTTTACTAGCCTCATTAACCTTCATGACTAAGGGTACTCTCTTGTGGGTTAGGGTTTCCACAATACACAGCAGCCACGGGGCAGCCACATAGGTTGTTTCTAATCATGCACAACACTTTGTCCACTCTCTCTCTCTCTACCTTCATTTACTGTTTCACTTTCTCTTAACTCTCCTCAGGGCCTTGCCCCTTCGCCAGGAAAAACAACACATTTATGACCGTGCCTAAGGGAATCACCTACACAGATGCATGGAAAAATAAAAACTGTTTAACAATGGAAGGAGTTTGTGACTACTTCATTTCTAAATAAGATGCTGAGAGGTTAAGTTTCTTAGTGTATCTATTTGTTGACGCAAATTGGACACATATTTATCTGATGCATTTACATGATTTAATCTGATTAACACAAGGACAATCACTTTGCTGCTATTTTGTATTAGCCAGTACTTTAGTTAATCTTAAGGAGTATTTGCTAAGCTACTGGTACTTTGATGCAAGAGCTGTCTCAACCCAACAGCCTCTTTTTTGACCTTCGACCTCTGACGAGAAGAACATGGGACTGATCAAAACCTCTGTGAAAGCTAATATGCACGAATGCACAATGCCGACTGATACCCAATATCCATCAGTGACGATGACCCCGCAGTCCACGCAGGAAATCCTGAATAAGTCACTTCTTAAAAGAAAGGGACAAGGAAAGGTCACAGAGTATTTGGAAGAGGTATCCCATCAAAGTGGATTTTCAAAGCAGCTCCTTACACAACAAATGAAAACATCCATCATAGAGTGTGTTTGGGACATCCACTGCATCCTGCCTGTCCTGCCACAAACGCTGGAGTGAGGAGAGATTATGTATGTCCATAAATCAGGCAGAGGGAACACAGGTAGTCATTACGCGGAGGGAACAACTGTTTCCAGCTTACACACAAATACCTCTCGCCTTCCAACACCCCCAGGCGGCCATCAATACCGCCCAGCCCGACGGCTCCCATCCCGGGCCGAGAGGCTCACTGTCAACACATGAGAAAACACACACATCTGCACAGCTGTAAATACCCTCTAATATAGACCTAGAAACACCTCTACGCTCTGACATCTCAATATTCTGCTCTCATCTCTTTTTTCTCTTCCTCTACTCTTCCTGTCAAGGTGTTTGATATCCTCATCGCGGCGTGGCGCTGTGAAAGTTTTCTAAAGGACAGTGTTTATTGGAAAAAACACTTTGCTTTAAACTCTTGCACCTGGGAGCACAAATATGTGCTTACGGGTGTTAAGATAATGGATGCGAACAGAATGACAGATTCGGGTCAACAGATATTCCAGCAATCTGTGTGGTGATTTGTGTGTGCCAACCAGCAGCAGGCAGTGACATTTACACTTCTGGTAATTGTTTCTGCATATTTCGAAGTTTGAGCTAAACTTTAGCCTCTTTATATTGAAATCAATATAATAATGTGTATCTATCCCACCTAATATGCCCCAGGATTAAGGATATGTTTTAATTTGGTAATTAAATTATATTGTTGACAATGACAAGTAATTTAATGAGAGCGCCTAATCTGTGCCACCTATGAGCACCTGACCACAGTCCCATGCTCTGTATCTGATCTTGATATGGCTTTGTGGGTCACTGGACACAGGAAAAAACAGAGACAGCTGAATAAGGAGTATCCTGTGTGTTTTTGCCTTTGTCTATGTGCAAGTCTCCTGTAAGGACTCGACAGGGGGCCTCAGTAGACTTGCTTGCTCGTTACACCAATCACATCAAATTAAGCACTTTCTTCCGTATAATCTGATTTGTTTCCACGAATTCTTGTCTCCTTGTTTGAACCCCGCTGTGTCTGTGTGCTTGTCTATCGCAGCAAGTCATCTTTACTCACTGGTTCATCTCCAGAAAATGTAGAGGTCAAGTTAACTCTGAGCACAGTTGAGTCCTGGGTGCCTGCCTGACAAACAACTATAGTCTACTGGGTGCAGCTTGTGAGGAGGCAAAAAATCTACCTTTTATGTTGGAATGGACCGCTACGTCTAAGCAGAATGCAAATTTCCGGAAAAATAACCTGTAAAACGTTTGTATAGGATATATAGATATTTTGAGTTTGATTATATGGACAGCACACTTGCAGACTTTGCAGCATTTCTTATTTCCTAGGTGCCAGCTGTCTTAAAAACCTGTTGTGGCCCTTTCCTGATGTCCCTTTGCTGTTTCCCTTTTGGGTAGATGTAGTTTGTTCTATGCAGCTGACTGATAAATAAACTATAGACAAGAAGGAAGTGCTTGAAATATTTATCGTCTTTGTTACAAGAAACAGAAAAAATCACAGTGGAAAGAGACAAAGTGGGAGACGTGGATGTTGTTTGTATGTGCAGATGTATGGAAGATAAAGAGATTTATCTGAGGCAGGGAGATTTCTGTAATCTGTGAGACTATAAAATGGCAGAAATGTAATCGTTAAGACTGTAATAGCTGTCTGATTTGGATGCACGATATATAAGATCAGTATCTGAATTGAAAGGCTTTTAAGGAATATGATGTTTCTCAAAATGTTAAAATAAACGTTTGTCAAATGTTGTACCATGTGCATTGTGTACGATGTTACTGACATTATAGTGTTGGTCTGTAGCTGTTTTTGAGTTCATCTATTGTAAGGTGAATAATTCTTCACACTCATGCTACATGCTGTTAACTTCACAGCTTCACAAGTTTACTCTGAGAAAATAAAAAAATAAAAAAATAAAAAAAGTTTTCTTAGAGGACAAGCTTCTATATTTTTAATGGTTACCCTTTAGGATTCCAACTTTCCATCCAACACACACACGCACGCACGCACGCACGCACACACACACACACACACACACACACACACACACACACACACAGAGCAGACCAGCTGGTCCTGAATCATTCTGACATCTGCATACAGTGTGCAGGGAGTTGAGTTTCTAAATCAGGAGAGGCTCAGCTGATCTAACCCTAACCCACTCTCAACCTGTCTGCTGCTTACTTGAGACAGCCTGTACCTGCACTATTACCGTATCAAATTCTCTGTAGAGTAGACGTGATCTCTTCACAGAATGAAGGTACATTCAAGGGAACAGAGGCTCCAAGACACATTTATTTAAATAAAGCAGTAGAGCAAAACATCTATAAAACCTACAGAACATATGAGGAAACATTTGTACAAAAATATGTCACTGTGTTAGTACAAACATAATACATGATTATCGTCTTAGTTATACAGATCAGTAATAAGACTAAAGTGAGCATGCTGTATCTCCTGTACAGGTTATAAAAATATTTACAGTCATTCAACATGAATGCATTCTTATCCCCGCTAGTAAACTCGTACCCAACTCAACCAATTAAACCTTATGTTTCAATTTAATCTTATAATCACCTCTATAAACCAAGCATGTGTGTTGGGGGACTAAAACTTTACAAGTAAAAACTGTAGAAAAGAGCAGTCATGTTCATGTTGCAGTCCTTCATCCGGCCAGCTTATCTTCAGCAGAAAACAAGCTTAAACAAAGTCAAGAGATGATTTAAAAATCGATTGTACACAACCCCATCAAACTCAATTATCAAGTAAGCGAACAATACTTTTATTTTGAAGTTGTTATATTTTAGTGTTTGTCGTTAATGCCCTTTGTCGCCTTTTCTTGCTCATGAATTGATTTGTCATTGCAATTTTGTAGCTATGTAACACAACTGCTTCATTAGTGAATTATGAAGAGCGAACTCTAAATGTTTCATTTACTTCTCTGCCGTCCTCACCACCCTTTCCTGCTTTTCCAAGTTATCCTTCCTCTCCCGGTGGTGTCTTCTGTTCCTGCTCTTCTTCATTTCCTGCATATGTTTCCACTTGCCCACTCCTAAACCTTTTCCTCGCACCCTGGATGGCCTCTTCTCCAGCCAGAGCGAGTCACAGTACTCTTCCAGAGAACCGAAGGGAGCGCTCATCACTCTCAGGTAATCTTTGTAACGCTGACGGGACTCGGCTCCATGACGCAGCTCCACCAAGGGGTCCTCGCTGGGCTTAGGCCTACCGTCCAGTTGTCCATGTGTGACGAGTTGTAGCGTAAGACGGAGGAGAGTGTGTGTGAAGTCCGAGTGCTCTTGAGCCATGCAGACATACACACCAGCATCGGAGGGGTGAAGGGAACGGATGAGGAGACCTCGGGCTGTGTGTACGACACGATCATCCAGCCGTACCTTGGAGACAAAAAGACACAGCTTAAATACACAGGTCATGGGGCTTTCGCTGTCTTTAACCTGGTTGAAAAAAATTAGAAACAATCGCTGTATCATGATATATTATTATCACGAGCAACATATTGCAATTCCCACCCCAATACAAGCTATATCATTTGATATATTCTTTTCTAAAATTGTCCTTGCAATTTTTTTAGATTGATAAATAAAACCAAATTACTTATCATGTGTCTCTCTCACAATCAAAAGGAATGACAGCACATTGCAAAACACTGCCATGATACCTGTCACCTTGTTTACACACACATGCCTTATGGGTGTGTTAAACATGGTAATGACCCCTGAAACAGGAAACACATTGAAGTGGGTGTGGTGAGAGTCAACCACAATGTGGGGGACAAAGAACCAAGAGTCATGTGGTGTGAAGAGAATTTAGATGCGTGATGAGTGTGAGCCGTCAGCAAAGGCAAAAGATTGTTTTTGTTTTGTGTGTGTGTGTCCATGTGCTTGTCGTTAAGGTCTGAGTAGCATGCTAATGTTTATGGTCCCCTCTTTTCATTTAGCATCCAGCATGATTCATCAGGTGTCATGGCGGCTCTCAGGGCTTAAAACAACACAGCTGTGTTAAGAGGACAGAGAAAGAGTGCAATTGTGTGTGTGCGTCCTGCGTGTGTCCATGCATGTAGGGATGTTTCAAAAGATTACCTCCAACAGCTCTGCTCCGACCCACCCAGGGGTACAAGAAAGCTAGAGAAGGAGGCCCAAGCACAACTTTATGCAGGAAACCATGACATTAGACTATGTGTGTATGCTACATATGTGCCTTTTTGTGCACTCTTGTAAGGGTGTCTGTGGTTGTTTTTAAGTCTGACACTGATGATGTGGCAGAATCACAGGCTGCTCAGATTCTTTGGACCTCGACCTTTACCCGTTTTAGCCTTACCGGTCTGTCTCCTATCACAATCTCATTTCCTGACACACCTCACTGCCCTGCCTAAACACATGGGATTCATATTAAAATCGTAAAACCTCCCTATTGCAGTGGCGCCGATTACATTGAGCAGTTTTAGAGTTATTTATTCAGTATTTTATTTGGTTATTTGTGTGCCTCTGAGGCTGCCCCTTTAATCTGCTTCTCCAAAATAAAGGCATCTGTGACTAAAAGGCAATGCCAGACATTAAAACTCACCCAGATGGTCTGTCTTTATTTGTGTACCTGTGGGTATCTGGACATGTGTTTGAGCAAACAAACTCCTGCAAAGAATTTCAAAACATATTTCCTGGAGTAATGCGTTAAGAAGGACACTTGGGTGCATATTTCTGTGTGTGAACAAGCGTGCCTTCATGTGGAGAAGCACAATGAAGCACAGATTTTTATAGTCTATTGAATAAAAAAAAAAAAAAAGAAGTGGTATCAGGTTAAGAGCGCCCCGTGCTTTCAAGAAGGCTGTGCTTTGGATGAAGGTTACCATAATCCATTCTTTTCTGATTACAACTTTTCTAATGGGCCAGCATTCCCCGCTCTGTGAGGTGAATACACACACAGACACAAACTCTCAAACATGCTGTGAGAAAAAAAGTAAAATCTCTTCCAGTTCACATCTTTGACAGCTGACTTTTTTTTACAAGAGGATAAGAGGAGGGAGGGAGTATGATGAGTGTTTGTGTTGTGTGGAGCTGCAGGTGCTGCGAGCATCTGGCAGAGGATGCCTTGATCAAAACTCATCAGGAGGCAAAAAGTGTGGAGAGAAATGCATAAGGGAAGAGGCTGTGGGAAACTGTGGAGACAACAGGAAAAGCATGAAGGCACAAGATAGATGGATGGAGGAGCATGATGGCAGGAATTAAGTGAGGAGAGATTGAGGTGGGGTTGATGGGGGGGGATAAAGGGAAGAGGAGAAAGGGGGATGACAGATAGAAGGAAGCAGAGCAGGCAAAGGAAGTGAGAGGTAGATATGAGCCAGACACTTCACACATCACATGATCCAACACCACACGTCCAGCTGTGAGAGCACATAGACCACCTACTTCTACAAAAGTGACACCCTACACCACAGAACCCAAGATATAACCTAAATCACTGACACATTGTTCATGACATGCTTCTATACTGAGTGGATTTCTCATGTAAGTTAATCTACAATCTCTGTTTTCTTTGCCTATAGTCGCAAACTTCCAGTGTTAAAGGGAGAAAACAATGACTAGAGCTAAAAAGCACAAAATCAATGTACAGTATGTCCTGAGGTGAGGTAATAGTTGATAAAAAAAAAAGGCAAATGGCATACATTTGCAGCAGCCAGGCTCAGACAGAGACACTGAAAAATCAGGTCATAACTTATCTCCTCCATCACCGACAAAGTAGACGTTGTGAATCTTTGACCTCAAACTCAATGTGGTTCACTTGACCTCCTTTACTCTGCGTTGACGTACAGCAGCATTGCTAATGTTCGGCCGACAACAATCCATCATGTGCTTATGTGATCCCACATGACAAGTAGTTCTTTTTTTACAGCTTTCACAGCCTTCACGGTATTAATCAACTATATCCATAGAAACTGTTTCCCCTCTTTATCTGATCCTTATCGTAGTCTGTGGTCTAATTAAATGATCGTTTATTAGGCCAGTGGCTGAAACAATTTATCTTTCCGACATGTTAAATTATAGGAAATATCTTAGCATTTGTGTTACATGTATCTGTTTTCTTATTTAAGATATTAGGCTGCCTTATGTTTATAGTTAAAGGCTGTTGTGCCATAAATCTGAGTTTCCCGGTTTGATTTTCTTTCCCCTCAAAAACATCGTATTATTCAGGATTCACTTTTTTGTAGATCAGGATTTAAGGACACTCTTTGGCCACTTGAACCCTATTTTACAGTTACATGTCATGATGGACCAACTTTGTTCAGCAAATTAAACAAACATTTATAATTTATAATCATTAAAATGAAAAAACATCTCAAAAAGCTGCTGAAGCTGCTGTTGATCAATCGTTTTATGCACAGTTACTTTGATTTCTTTACCTTCTGTATCTGTCACATTTGAATCCTGAGGCAGGAAGAACTCCTGTGTTCACTCCTTCATCACTTTGTCTGGAGTACAATAGGTCACATATCATTGCACGGCTACACACACAAACACAGAAAACACCCCATTGTGTTCATTACCCTGAAACACATGGCTGTCCCCAGGGAGCACTCTGTTATGATTTCTGCTGAGGGGGATCATAAAGGAACACGCACATAAGCACGCACACAGACACTCTAAGGGAAACTGCAGCATGGGCCCATAAAGGAACACATGGGTCTTAGGTGACCTCTGCACCTGTCAGTGTGTTTACAGTCACCCCTGAGAGGACAGGCGAGCAGTTGTGGGCGTAAATAAGTGTTGTGGGAAGTTGGAACAAACTTACAATGGGGTGGAGGAGAGTTTGGATGTTTAGATAAGGGGGAGGGGACACTGAGGTGCTGAGTAAGCAGGTCTCTGTTGTCTCATTCAGGAGACGAATGTCATCATCAATGAGTTTCCTTCAACACCTCAAACACAAACACATTAGCTCCCTGTCCTTGTGTGCCCTTTTGTGTCCACCATCCCGTCTCCAAGGATCCCACTTTTAAATGGGACAAAATGTCCTATGCAATGACAATTAGCAACAATTCACTTCAATTAAATACAATTACAGTTTGTAGGATGTTTTAGGGGAAAAAAGCAACACTGAGATTTGTTTTAATTTGGTGCTACTGCTAGAAATATAGTTTGAATATACACTTAAAGGGCTTCTTTCTGCACCCTCACATGAACTAGTCTGTCACTTGGTTATGAATATAATTTATGGAATCTGTAGTTTCCCTTGGACAATCGCTGTCCCCACAGGGAAAGTCAGTTGGCTACTTGATGAAAAAGAAAGAGAGAAAAGGGGGGAAAGTTCACAGTTAAAAACCATTCATGTGGTTGTTTACCGCTTTTTCACTTGAGATGGATTACATCCCATCCCTGTCCCCTCTGATGGATCTAGTTTCAGTTATTTGTCATTTTCTTTCAATAAAAGAGGAGCTGCTGCAGAAGAGTTCACAAAGCCCAGGACACCTACACACTTAAAAAATACATTTGTAATAACTGATGAGACCCTGGACTGTGATTTGTGGCAGGACAGTTGCTGATGGGTTCAGGGCTCAGACATCGCGGAGGGCAAGGTTGATGTCAAGAATGATGTTTTAGGATGCTTTGAAGCTCTTATGTAAGTGCTGCAGTAGCCAACACCTGTCTTTGACTCTGTTACTTCCCTGTTTTCTGACCTTACAGGAAAAAAATGTAACCTCTTGGGTACATTTAACTGAAGAAAGGCAAAACACGGTTCACCTTCAGGCTTTAGACAGAGTGGAAAAAGAAAGAGAAAGTGTGTTTTGGCGTGTGGGTGAGTGCACTCGCTGACCTCCTCCATGCGTTCAGATCCAGGTCTCTGTTTGTACCAGCGGATCTTGGCTTGTTGAGATTTGGGGATGCACTCTAGGAAGGTGGAGTTGCTCTGTACCCCATATAGGACTCTTTGTTCCTCCTTTCCTCCAACAAAACCTAAAGGAAACACAACTTTAATTGATCCTAGTCACTTGTCTGCTTCTATGCAGGTTTTCTCCAATGGCTGATTACGTGATCAAAGTATCTGCAAAGGCATAAACAGACTTTCTACTTCAGACAGAAAGAGGTTGAGAACTAAGTCTACATACTGTCCTCTGTATCCCAGCAGTGACTGGCAGGGTCTCCATGCTTGATGTCCTGTCTTCTGGCTCGCCTAGAGAACAAACACACAAAAATTAAGATATCGAGTTTATGTCATGTGATGTGTTTTTACCTGCAGGATGACAGTTTCACAACCTCAGCTCCCACGTTAAAGTGGTTAATAAGGCGACTTAATGAAAACACACTTAATACTTATTAAGTATTTTACCAAAATTAGAGAAATTGAAATAAACATTTCCTGACACACATTGACATCTAAAATATCATCAGGTTTAAAGGGGCTCTCACCATAAAACTGAAAGATGTTTTTAAATCCCAAATTTGCATAAACTGAAAAAAGGAATGCTTGCAAACATGTGAAAAAGTTGCATTAGTTCTACCTGCAAGCAACAATTATTCATAATCACTCAAAATGTGATTTAAGATGACCTCTGAATACTCCTAACCCTCAGTTCCTTCTTCTCTTTGACACTTATTAAACTTTACTGTTTAACCTTTATGAACTCAAAACTTCTGACATCATACTGACATATAATGAATCTTGTTATCTTCAGTTACTCACCATACTTTTTTAGAAAAAATAACTGTTTTGTTTTTGGTTAAAAGAGTTGTATTTGCCTCTAGCTTGTTGTTGCTCAGGTTGGCTCCTTGTATTTGTATTGATTTACCTCCTCTGCCTCCTGTCGTGCCTGTGTGATGGGACATCTGCAGCCTACACTCACTGACACTGTGAAGATCAGCTGTCAAAGAGCCATGGAGAGAAAATAAAGGCCTCCTCTATTCCACAAACTATAACAGCTTCCCTACTGGACAATAATGTGGCAGTGTGACCTCTAACTGTGGGGTATACATTCTGAAGGGCCCTGATTTGTCCAAGCTAGCACGCACATGCTTTTGCCGCTCATGGACTACTTTCTAGAGGTGTGGAATGATAGTAACTTTAATCAGATATGGAAGAACATCTGAAATTTGTGCCTCAAATGAACTCATACACTCAAGACAAAAAAATGCTGAAAAGAACCATCAAAAAAGAAAATCCAATGTGAACTCCTTTAGACAGTCCATAAAATAAAAGAACCTGCCAGGGTAAGAAACACACAAGCATACACACCCAATTTATGGGTACAAAGGAGAACACTATTCAAAACATCACATTCTTTTTCCTGTTTTTTTTAATTTAAATTAAACCTATCTAGACTAGGGATGTCAGCATTAGTTTATTTTAGTTCATTAGGATCCCCATTAGCTGCAGCATTGTAACAGCTATTCTTCCTGGGATCCTCACAACAGGCTTTACATAGTGACAATGCAAAAAGCATGAACTAAAAGCATTAACTAGTTAATCATGATTACTTTGATCTGTAAGAAGGTTATTTTCCGTGGTTAAGTTAATGTCGTAACCTTTGGTCAATACTTTATTTCAAAATAAAAGCTGGGTTGAATTTGAACAGCAAGTACGCTAAGCTAAATACAGGACAAACATTTCAAATAAAAGCCTAATAATTTGTATTTTTAAATGGGAAATGATGGGATTTCTAACGTGAATCAAAATGCAATTAATCAAGATAAAAAAATAATCGTTTGACAGCCCTAATCTAAACACATCACACAGTCTAATTCCTGTAAATCATCCAATATTTTTTTTCATAAATGCCACCAACACAGTCGTGTGCATGCGAAATTATGTATTTTCTAAGAGTGTAGCTTTACCTTTTTGATGCAGGGATGTATCGTGAGCACGTGTTTCCATCCCAGGCGCAGTAAGGATCACGTGCCAGGCAGCATTCAGCGCAGGCCTGACCGTACAGGTGACATCTACTGAGTGACACCTGGGCAAGACCTTCACTTGAACCCACATAGAGCTGTTGCTAGAGTGAAACACACACCACACTCTGCTTTAGGGAAGGTAGACATGCTGATCAACTTCAAGGTCAGGTTTAACCTCCATAAAATAAATACATTTGGTTATTAGTGGGAAAGTATATAAAGGGAAAGTAAAGCACTAGAAGCAGTCCATAAAACGATGGTTTGTTATAAGAGAAATTGAAGATTTTGGTTGTGACGTTCCACATATTATTTGTATTCATTAAAACTTCCTCAAGGTTCCTACTGCACAAAAACATCGGGCCAATTAATGATTTTAGGATTCCTCAATGTAAGGATTTAATTTTACAAACATGACCCAAAGTATCTGCTCTGACTCATCTAGAATCAAAGAGATTCCTAAACAGAACTTAAAACAACCATGTAAAACACTTGCCTGCATGCACATACAGACACTCACACACACACAGGTCAAACTTTGTGGAAGATTAATGGAAGCTGTGATTGGGGCTGAAGTGTCTACTGACACCACTGACCCCTCACATAATGAGGCAGAAGGGGGAGAGAGAGCTACAAGAGAATGAGGAAGGCTGAGCAGAGAAAGAGAAAAAAAACACATGAATGATATGGAGTCAGAAAACAGTATGTCTTCTGCCACATGAGGCGTAAGCACAATTTAATGCAGGATGCAGAGGGCAAGAGAAGACATGCACAAATACAGCAATAAGATGAACAAGAAAAAGGCCAAACCTGTTTTGAAGACATCTCCATACTGAGGATGGGGGTGGGAGCCTGCGAATCGTAAGAGAAACAAACTAAGTATAAATCCCTGGAGAACAGTTTGAGTTTAAACAACACATGAGGCTGTTGATTATCAGTTACAAGAAATTCATGTACAGTTTAGAGCAGAGTATGTATAACAGAGTAATGACACATTTTTCCCTTTCTCGACGAGTCAACTGTCCCACCAAAGACGGCTGCAGAACAGATCAATCATCAATCAAAAGCAGCACTACAAGAAATGAAAATGTGTTTGTGCTTTCGTTGTGTTTGTGGAGTTGTGTTCTGAACCTGGAAGACTTGAAGTTCTTCCAGCACCACTTCTTCTGTCGACCAGTTCTCTTGAGTGATGCTCACCACCTTCAGAATGGAGCCAGCATCTATGATGAAGAGAGGAGGGAGAGACAGGAGAGCAGAGGAGTGATTGGGATGAATCAGGCAAAGTAAAAAAAAAAGGTCTTGTTAATTCAGATTTTAAGATAATTCAAGATTTTTATATACTTTATTAATCCCCGAGGGGAAATTCGGATATTACACTCTGTTATTCTAGAGACATGCTTCTCACACACACACAGGCCTGAATCACACACATGCACAAACACAACCTGTGGACTGATGCATTAATGCAGAGATGTCAGAGTGCGGTGGCAGCCCACAGGAGGCGCCCCTTAGCTGGTGGGGGTTCGGTGCCTTGCTCAAGGGCGCCTCGACAGTGCTCGAGAGGTGGTCTGGCACCTCTCCAGCTACCAGAACAACTTCCATATTTTGGTCCGCATCGGGACTTAAACCGGCAACCCTCCGGTTCCCAAGTCCCTACAGACTGAGCTACTGCCGCCACCAATCTACAAGTCATTTCTGAGTCCTACAGTGGATTGTTTTTACACCTAATGACAATGAAGGTTTTTTGTCTGTACACTCAAAAACGGGTGGGGGGGGGGGGGAATCCACACTGGACTACACTAGATGAAGTGTCCATTATCTATAAAAAATATCGTAAGACATGGAGGTTAGAACTTTAAAACTGCAGCAGTCTGGAGTCCATAAATTCCTGTTAGAAGGCCTCTTCAAAGGCATTATCCCATTTATATCACAATCACTTTTTAAAAATAAAAAGCAAGCTGCAACACCTGCAACCAATTATTTTGCCTCTTAATTTCTATATTTCTCTCTTCAGTTTTTAATAGTTGTTATGATTTCAAATACAGGTTAAAAGAAATGTTGAAGTCTCATTAGCTAAATAGGATTGGTGAACTTCCACTTCCACTGGAACAGCTCCTTAGGTGCCCAACTGAGGGGAATTAACTGACTCCCTGTTCATCCATGGTACAGTAAGTGTTAAAATGTACAACAGTAAGACATGAACAGGATCTGAAATATGTTGTCCGAGGCTGAGGACAACTCGTGGTGATCTAGTGCCCTCTGCTGATCAAAGAATGAAATGTCAAGAGTGGATATGGAGGAGAGGTGTGCGTCTCACCTGTTCCCAGGAACATGACCTCATATTGTCCATCCTCTGCCATAACTCTGTCCACCACAATCTGAGTCAGGATGTAGTCCACTCGGACCCGTGTGAACACAGGCTGTCCTGTCAGAGGGTAGACTGAGCGATACATGAGAGGGTGGAATCGAATGAAACTGACCACCTCATCTGGGAAGTCTTTGGTGGTCTTGATCCTGGGATCATAGGTCTTACTGGGACACTAAAAAAGAAAAATAGTATTGATCTTGTGTAAACATTTACCAAGTTCAAGATGCGTTCCATCCCTTATTGTGTTTAGTCACTGTTTTTATCCTCTAAATACTGACCACTAGTTTCTAATTCACTGGTGCAGGTCTCCCTCTGGTGTTCATTTTAAGAACAGCAGGAGGCAGACCACATCTGGAACATCTGTATCATTTCTGCTTCCCCTTTTGGTGTGAACAAAAGCTTAATCACTTGAACACCTGAAGCATTCTTTTTATATGCTTGTCCTTCCCTTGATTGCGTTTTTTAAACAAATGAAACGAGAGTCTGATTAACATCAAGTAACTTGATCAGAACCATAGTTACATCATGCAGCAGGAGGGCGCAGATGTGAGTATGCATAACCTGCAGCAAAATAATTATTCTGCGCTTAACTTAAATCATGTCCATGTTTATTTTTGTAATTAGCATGGAGGTTAAGGGGTTTGTTTCATCAAATCATTTTTGGTTAGAAGTTATCAAATATGAGCTCTGTGTTTGTCTCTGTGTCCTATTTCGAACAACTCACTGTTCCAGGTCGCGGGTACGGTATCCTACCCTCGTATTCAACCCATCGGTGGTCGGGCCCTTCCTTGTGGGCATACGGTCCGTTAAATGCAGCCCGTATGTCCATCATGCTGTACACACACACTGCTGACCCACGGAAAACAGAGCTGAGGGGAAAGTAGAAACAAGAGGACAGGTTAAGGCTCAAAAAAGAAATGGAGGAGGAATTGATGACATGTTGCGATAAACGCTGAATTTTACCTTGAGGTGGTGAAGACGGCGTACACTTTAGGGTTTTTATCATCTCTGGTAGGGAGCAGAAAAACATCCTCTGAAAGAAAGAAGGGGAGGAACATGACGCTTGTCTTTGAAACATTTTTGTGCACTGAAAAGATTTTGTTGCACCTCCAGCTTTATTAAATATTAAACAGAAACTAGAGTCGTATATTGACCTTTGCTACCACTGAGCCACTGCTGGTGCAATTAGAAATTGAGTGTCTTTCTAAAGTGCACTCAAAAAGTAGTTTCTGAAATATAAAATTCATTTCATTGGCCTAGATTCACACAGTCACTTACGGAGCTCATTAAAGTGTGTGTCCACTCCATCTGGTCCGGGGATGGAGCACACAAGTCTGGTTTTAAGGAAGGTGGTCCATTTATTGGTCAGACTCCTCAGCCCACCTACATCATTCTGTATAACACAAAAACATACACTGTTACAAAATACTCATTCTAACCATTGTGCAGCTGTCCAATATGGCCAAAAGACAACCACAATAAATAAAACACAACCGCAATCTGACTGTAATCCATCTAATAGACCTTCACACAGAGACAACACAAAGCACTGCAGCCTGACTCTGGTTTCCTGCACTCATTAAGAAAATAAACAGGTGAAGCACATGTCTCCAGTAAGGATCTGCTTATTTAGCTAACACAAAGGAGCCCTTCTTCTTAGAATAATGACGGTCAAAGTACTTGTAGATGTAGAGGGAAAAAAGAAAGAGGAATGAGGTAGGGAGAAACATCAAAGGAAAGGACAAGCAAATGGAACTGCAATGCTGGAAGCAAGCGCCGAACCCTGTTATCTTAGCATATGAATCGCTGTTTAAGTAGCGTCCTCTGATTGAGCTTTGGTTAGAGCATTCAAGTGCTCCTCTTTGTGATGTTAGAAAACTTTAGAGAGCCTCCCTATTAAAGTTGGCCAGCGTACTAACTAAGTCATATGAAAAAGATCGTTAAGGTTCAATACACAATCACACACTGTTGAACAAGAGACAAAAAAAAAAAGTAAGCACTTAATGAGGATGTTTCACAATGGTGATAATCTTCAAAGAGGATTGAAGTGAAGAACCCTGATTCGTTTTACATGCAGAGTAATAACAAACTCGGAGATAATGAACGTGAGCGAGGAAAATACAGAGACCAGAAGAGAGATAGCTGAAGGAGAAAGAGTAGACAGAGAGAGAGGGCCGTTATGCAGAAGATTCTCCATCCAGTCTGCTTTACAGCTTACTCCCAAGTCATAAAGACACCGAAAGCTTGTCTCTAAGAATGTAGCAATAGGCCTCTGAATGCTAATAGGAGACTGCTGTGTGGTGATAGTCCTCTATTGGAATGACTATCAGCACACTGCATTACATTCAACGTGTAACGAAATTGTACCACAAATGTAAGTCATGTCATGAAAATTACATCCCTTCGAAGTCAACAGTGTCTAGTATGGTACTGCAACAAAACATTCTTTCTTAATCGACCTTTTATTAGAGACAGTGAGTAGGTTTACATGCAGTTAGAAAAAGTTGATTAATTAGTCTAACACCCAATTTGGGTCTCTCACGCGTCCATCCCCTTCTTCCTAAGTTATTTGTCCAACCATCTGTAACATCGTGGCCTCCTCTCTCTTCCTCTGTATACCTCCTACTTTCACCACCTCTCTCATTTAATATCTTACCTTGCACACACGAGCCACTCGGGACACGATGCTCTTGTCGTTGCCTTCCCAAGACACCTCCCGGAAGAAGAAGTATATCTTATCATCGTCTGGATTGTAGGTGTCTGCGATGGGGTGAGCAGCTATAAACCTGGCCTCTGAAGACACATAGAGAGAAAAAAAGAGGGCGGTAGAGCGTTAAAATGAGTAAGGTAATGGCTTTTCCATTTGCTGAAGCCTTGGTGTGTCAAGACCACTGTTGTCAGCACTTGTTTGGTTACAGTTTTGCTCTATTACTAAAGAGAAATAAAAACCTTTACCAATACCAAACCTCATTTTAAAAAAACATTGTGGTTCATTCTTTTGGCCACTTAGGGCAGCAGAAAGAGCTGTAAACACAACACTGACATTCCACAATATAGCTAAATCAAACATGAATGCAATGCTCAATAAATCTTGACTCTTCTTCTTGCTCTGTGTACACTACCACAAAATTAATATATGTTTCTGCATTATGCATTATCCTGTTAACCAGCTAGTTGCTTATTATAACAGTCTGCTGTCCTGCATACATCAGCTGCCTGCTGCAGCCAGAACCTTGGTTGAATGAACACTAAAGTTACC
This sequence comes from Tautogolabrus adspersus, assembly GCA_020745685.1. Taxonomy (NCBI): domain Eukaryota; kingdom Metazoa; phylum Chordata; class Actinopteri; order Labriformes; family Labridae; genus Tautogolabrus; species Tautogolabrus adspersus. Next base: position 17,401,739 of record CM036539.1, read on the forward strand.
ATTAAAGTAAGTCAAGTAAGGCTGCTGTGAAGCTGAAATGCTTTTTTTTATTATAGTAAAACAATGACTATTGAAGTTTGAAAAGTCAAAAATCAAACAAAAGTTTTGAGCATTGGCTTCTTTGAACAATATGTAACATGCTATAATCTATCTAGTCTCCGTTTTAAAAATCTCAATCTCCTTAGAAGAAGTGTTAAAAGACCAGTGAATACATGACGAGCAGTTAACAGTACAATATGTCTTAGAGTAGGTTTTAGTTTTATTTTTACCACTGCTATAAAAGACTGAACAAAATCAGGAAAGTATTTGGTAGCTGAGAAGCTAAAATGCTAATTTTTTAAATAAAAATAATAATGATTTTTGCAGCTGTAAGAGGAAATCTTCAACATTGAAGTTCTATATAATCTATATGATCCAGTCTCTGTATTTAAAAATATTAATCTGCAAAATATGACTTTCCATAGATCTCAAATGACTGGTAAACATGTGTAGTACAGTAAATAGTAATATAAAGAGTTTCCTGACTTATGCTGCATGAAATGAGACATCAGGAAAGTAATGTCTTAATTTAACAGGAAAGATTTAGAAAAAATAAACTGTTCATAATGTAAAAAAGGAAAGGACCCTATAGCATGTTATCATCAGTGTTCTGGCACAGGAGGAGGGGGGGTCCAAAGGCTAAAGTCTTGCAGTGACATTACATCAACATTAGCTCAACCCCTACGAGCGGAGCCAACCACCAGAGAGTAATTCCCCGACTGGAACAACTTAGTGTATGACTGCTAACACTTTGGACAGTAGGTCATTGTTAGGAAGATGTTCCATGGGCTCACAGGGAACAGAAACACTGTAAGAAATTATACACTCTTTCTTTCTGCTCGCCCTGGGCCAACACATGCTGTATACACACACTGAAGGAGAGAGAGAGAGAGAGACATAATTGCTCCAAACATCTCTGACTGTGTGGTTGTGAAATGTGGAGACCATGTGTAAGGATTTAGATGCTGGTGACAAACTGTTAATACACGAAAACCCATCATTGGCTGAAAAACACTGGAGACCGGAGATATATTCAGAAAGAGAAGATGACTGTGCATTCCCATGTGTGTGTTGTGTGTGACTAAGACCGTGAACTTCATGGCACACTGTAAATTCCCCTGTAGGTGTGGTCCCTCTTCAGCTTTGGCATTCATATAAAAGTTCCAGAGAAATGAATAAGTGGGCTGTTCCCTCTACACTGGAATGCCAATAACCATCCTGAGGGCACAGAGAGGCTCTTTGTATCAGTATGAGAGGCTGGAAGTTTGGAGAAAAAAAGCAATAACAAGTTTTGAGTGCACTCAGCGTGTTAATGTGGATATGTGCAGGCATGTGTGTACCATTGATCCAGTAGTCTTCAGAGATGTCTGTGCGTATGTAGTGCTGGTCAGGTGGAGGGCCGAGGGAGCGTGTGAATGTTGTGTCCTTGCCCAGGAAATCAGAAGATGTGCCCACGTACAGGTACTGATCTGGACCAAAAACACAAAGCAGGCGATCAATCAGGACATTAACAAAATATTCAGTAAGGACAACAAGCACATAAAGGCCATTATAATACATAAAAAGTAAAACAGTAGCTTTTCTGTTTAACATTTTTACCATTTTCAAAAGTGTGTCAGTACATTTTGAAAAACACAGCCTGAGAAATATTTGCAGAAACAAATGTAAAAAAAGAGATGAGGCTCAAAACTTGTCAACTTACAGTTTACTATTTTCTCTCAGTTCACTTATTTTATTGCCTGAGAAATGTCTGCTTGCCTCTAACTTGGCCCATATATATTGGCAGAAAAATTGGGGGCAAAAAGATGCATAAACGCTTAAACACCTCAGTGAAGACTTAAGGAGAAACACAATTTAGTTCTGGGTAAATTGTGATGCTCAGAAATACATTTCTGGTGCATGGATGATAAGGCAGGCAGAGGAAAGCTGAAGAGTTTTTTTTGTGATGGCTCATCTTACCTGTGAGGATTGAGGTGAATGACTGCAAGGGATCAAAAGGACATTTCAATCTGCCAGACTCCACTGTAGTAGAAAGAAGCTGGAACACACCATCCTAAGATGAAAAAGGAAGAATGATTTCACTTTCAAAATATAAACCAAACTCCTAAATTGAGCTCTAATCATTTTTTGCGTGGTTTCACTGACTCATATTAACTTTACCTCTCTGCGTCCGGTGATTTCGATGAACGCACAGCTGGGATGGAAGGCTCCCGTCCCACAGGCGTAGACATGTGTTCGATTGTAGTTGTGGAGGACCCTGACAAAGTTGGCACACTCCAACTAGTATGGGCAAGGGCAGAAAACCAGCAAGGAAGAAGGAATACATAAAGTCTGATAGAACATGCATAATGCATTTTATGGTATGCAAAAACACCAAAAATTCCATGTGATTTTTTTCTTTTGTATGAAACAAATTTCTGTTTCACTTCAGTCCTGTGCAGCACTTACATTTGCATTTTTGCCTGCTAGTCTGCACATTTCCACTCGGTCCCGGGGAGCAGGCCAGTGAATCTAAGGATGGATAAACAAAAGGAGACATACTTAACATCTCATAATGTAGTATGTTGACCTTTAGCTTCAGAAGTTAAATACTGCCTTATAAGGTCATTTTTCATTTATATACTAGCATTATTCAGCCAGAGGATTGTAATGCACTTTATACCTGTTCAAGCCAAAAAAAAGAATATGCTGCAACAGGTTCAAAATCCATTAGCCAGTCTTACAACAATCCCCAAAAGAAGACTCTTTTATACTCCTGTTATGGTTACTTTACGCTAAGTACTTGTGCTTTTTAAAGAAGAATATCACATTTTTTGGAGCACTTTAAAGGGTACCACGTTGAAAGTTCCTGACCCCCCAACTGATAGGAGCCTAAGTGCAGCCCAAGATCTTTTTGAAGCTCCTTCTAAGTGTCTCTTTAAGGTTAAAACCAAAAGCATAATGGGTCCTTTCCATTTGTGCCCCTCAACTCTGCAACAAACTGCCAGAATAATTTAGGCTTGTTGTTTGTTCTGTTACTTTTTTAAATTTTGTATTCTGCTCACTTTCAGTCAGTGCATTTCCCAATATGTTGATAAAACGTTTTTTAATAAAATATTGGGAACAACGTAAATGTGTTAACCAGGCCTCTTTTGCAACACCATGGGGATTATTTAAAAAACTGATCGCAATAATGGGATTATTAACTCCTCCTGGTGCTGGTACGGGTATATCATCCAGCGTCCCTTCAATGTTCCCCTCCATCCATGTTCACACATGTGTTATAACAGGCTTATGTGCTTAGCCTGTTACCTCGCCTAAATCCTACCAAGGAGAGCTATCGCCAAACTTATTCATGGGTCGACAGAGCCGGAATACGCATGCAAACACACCAGAGCAATTATCGAAACATCTCATGATTTCAAATCATTGCATGCAACTGAGGAATTCATAGAGAAAACCACTGTGCAGTGTGATGTGTTTACTAAGTACATGGAGTGTCCTGTGTAAAAAAAACAACTTAATATGGAATGATAAATGGCCTGGTTTCACCATCTTATATTGTGGAATGTAAAGACTGTGAAAACAGTTTAAAAAGGAGCAGCTATCTCCAAAATCAAATCAAAGTAGGAACAACTGGAATCCTGAGAGCACATTATCTGTGTTAAAGTGCCCAAAGGTCCGTTTTCAGGTATCTCTCTTCGTTAAATGATATACACAAAGTTTGCATTTTCTAGATCAAGTTCGCCGTCAACAGTCCCAAAAGCAAGAAAGAGTCAGACTTTTGCTCCATATCTTCCTGGCATCAGTATCAATGACCGGAGAGGCAACACTTTGAGAGCAAGACTAAGAGTTAAAACAACCAGATAAAAATCAAATAAACACACTGTCCCCCCTCCTCCTCCTCCTCTGTATCAGCCTCAGCTGCATAAACACACACTCACATCTACAAACTCTAACATATGGCATCAGTCCAAGTGCATTTGTGAGCTTGTGTTTATGTCTAAGCTCGGAGCTGCACACTCCAAAGTGTGCATAAACTTGTGTGTGTGCTTTTGGCCTCACACAGGATGACCCTGACCTCACCAGACAGACACTTTCAGACTGCTGTTGAATGAAAGGTGAGCTCTTCACTAAAACAATACATGGCTGAGTGCAGTTCAGCGGAGAAACACCACAAGGTAATGGAAAATAATACCTTACATCATCACATTTATCGGTAAGACAGGTATAAGCGCCCTGAGCTGCTGCTAGCTGAGTATCCTTATAATAATGAGCTATTCGCGGTAAATAACAGAGGGTATTTGTGAGTCTTAAGTGACTCCAAGCATGAGTTTGCATGTCTGGGGATGTGTGTGTGGGGGGGGATATACTCTGTCTCCTGTTCAAACTTGAATTTCTTCCAGCACTACCCTTCTGTCAGAGGGTGTGGATACTCTTGAAACTGCTGTAAACACTCCAAAGTCTACCTAAACAACCCTTCAAGTATAGTAAATGGCCTGAGCAGCTTCATAACAAAACACCGCTGTTTATTTTTAACACTTAACATTATTCTTGTCCTGAAACTAGGATTGGATCTTTTTGTATCCTTTATTTGCACATTCCTGTTTTATGCTCTTGTCAGCATACTACACCTTTCTCGGAGCGTGGGCCAGATTGTCAGGGTCAAGCAGGTAGATGTGATCCCGAGCCCCAAAAAGAAGACGGCCTCTCTCCTCATCCAACAGCAGCGAGTGGGAGTGGAGACCATCAGAGGGGCCCAAAAAGAGAGACACGCTGCCAGCCTGCAGAAGTTCTAATCCAGTGAGAGAAAGACAGACACACACAGGCAGAGGTAAGACATCCCTGCAGCACATCATTTGCACTTACTAGGATTAAATTACAGTATGCTGAGTCTTTAACCAATATTACTCTGACAAGCTCCAAAAGACAAGCCCTGGGTTTTCTCTGTCAGAGAAAAACATGTCTTAGCTTGACTCGAAACTGTCTAATCCTCTGTGGTTCAACACCTCAGCCACAAATGCTGAAAGAAAAGATTTACAGTAGCAACCAATTTTGACAGTGCAGTCCTACTGTGTATGCGATATCAAATATCTGTATCTGTAACTACCTCATAAACCATGAAGATGTCATGGTGGATTTTGTTGTTGTTGCTAAAGCTACCTGGCCCACTACACATATACTTTTCTGACTAAGCAACATTTGAAGATGACTGAACATCTTCATAAAAACGAACTGCAGCATTGGCATATAAATGTTGTCAGCAATATGATAAAAGATTATACAAGGGCAGATGGAATACCTGTTGCTCACCCATTAGATGACAGTAGAGTTTTCTGTTTATTTCCACATGATTTAACATGGTTACACTCTAAATAAACAGCATAAAATGGGTTTAAACACACTGTGCACTGAGCACATTTTTAATTACGCTTTGGTTTTTTGACACCTAGCTACCAAGATCTATTTCAGGGAGCTAAATACAGACTACTCTCTCAGTTCAGTGTTGCATCCTTGATCTCGCTGATGTTGAGGAAATCTCTTCTATCACCAACTTCTTTTCATTGTGTCAGTATAGCAACATGCCTTGGATAAACACTGGCTCAATGTGGGGGAGTCCTGCGGGAGTCATTCTGAAAGGATTGACATTGTGATTACCCTTTTGGTGTGAAGGATTGGAGAGGTTACCAACCTTCAATATTTGAACTTTGAGGAGCCCCACACACAACGCAATCCTGCTTAATACCTCCTCCTATACACAGGCTCACACACACACACACACACACACACGCACACACACACACACACACACACTTCCCCCCCACACATGCTCATATCTCTCACTCCTTCACATACATCATGCCCCAAGAAGACTAAACCCTACAGAGAGATTAGGGCCTGCTAGCCCTCGGCTAAAGCTAATCTGTTCTGTAAACACACCGCACTATGAGCCCATTGAAACAGCCTGCTTAGCCGTTGCTGCTCCGCATCAAGCTCTTCACCTTTCTCCAAAGAAGAGAGCCCTCGACCTGCTAAACTTCTCTTGATTAGCTCCTCTGCTGAGGCTCCGAAAAGGTCCCATAAAATAGATGCAACACTATAAGACATTCAACTAGCACACCCTTTTTATTTATTTGTTTCTATATGATCCAATATATAGGCCGCAACAAGTTACACCAGTACCTGCCATTGGCTCCTTGAATTCTGGTAGTTCAGAGAAAAAATCATGTTGGCAAACATTAAGCTAACAACAAGCTTTAAAAAAAAAAAGTCTCTTTCAAAGCTAAAGGGACATAAAATATTAATGTACTTTGTAAACTTCAAAAATGAAAAAACCTTCTTTAAAGTGAAAGATACATGATGCTCATGAATCATTACACTGTAAGTGAAGGAGCTTGATAGCCATTACTTAAAACTTGGGATTTTTAGTGCTGGCTGCAATTGAGGCTGAATAGCCTTGATATAATATTTGCTTTTGCAGACAAGAAGACCATAAAACACAGGACATGGGCGGTTCCAGGCAGGGGCCAACAGGGGCCAGTGCCCCTGTAACACTGAGCTTGGTCCCCCCTTTGGTCCCCCCTGTGCCTTATATTTTGGTTTGACTTTCTCCATAGATATAGCAGGAGTATTTTAGGTTGTGGTAATTAATGCTGTGGGTTATTATTTGGTATAATAATAAAAAAGCTAGATCATCTTTGTCTGTTTTGTCCTGGGTTGAATGAGCCCCTCTGACAAAACAACTGGCCCCAGCCTGGCCCCCTCAGTAAAAGTGGTCTAGAACCGCCACTGACACAGGACGAGTAAGGCAATGCTTCATTATCCCCAGTGCTGTGTTTTATCTCAAGCTAATAGCTGAAATAAGACCATGTAATGTAAAAGTTAAATTGCAATAATGATTTTTAAATGCTGAGACAAAAGTCACTGATGTTTCTTTTGTGCATTGATGTTCAGTTGAGGTCACTGATTTGGTGCTGCATGTTCACAGCCTAACTCCACCATTAATATGCAGTGTTGGATGTTCTGCCCATCCGGTTTCAGAGTACAAAGAGTTACATCACAGCCCGGGTCAAATGCTAAACAAACAGCAATGTCGATACAGAAATAATGAGCACAAGAACAGCACGATTAAACTCACTCAAATATGTATTAATGTGCTGCTTCTAGGCATATTTTATGATCTAATGGAGGTTGTTTACAAATAGAAGAATAATGTCCCCTGAGAAGTCTCTCTACTGTAAATGACTAATAAACTGCAGCTTTTAATTAAAACAAGCCACAAAACTATGGGGAGAATGAAAGTGGTGTAACTTGATCTCTCTGGTTGCGCATTAAGAATAAGGTCTAACAACAGTTTTAATGTGCAGCACATTATTTGGCAGGAGGCCATATGTCTTTGTTTCGACTCTGGATGAAACCTAAACTTGTGACGTGCTTTTCAGCAGAAAGTCCACAAGTTCTGGAGCAGAGAGCAGTTGTTTTGGAGGTGTTCACTAAATCATGAATGATTACGCTTTGATCGTTTCACTCATTGGAGCCGTGCTTTCACAGGAGGGCAACATGATGTGATGTTTGAAGAGTGATCAGCGCTGGCTGGTGTTGCTTTTGAAGAGTGTGCATTGATGAAATGATGACATGATGTGTGCATGATGTGTGCAATGGGTTGGAGGTGATTTTGCCTTTGATTAATATTTTTTGCTTCAGTCATTTTAAATGAAAAGACCAAACATGGTCAATGTTCTACTGTTGATAATAGGAGGTCCAAAGAAGCCAAAGCCTAGTCAGACAGCTGTTGTCTTGAAAGGACAGTAAAGTTTTGTCAGCCATGCTCAGAGGCAAAGCCAATACACAAACCCTGATAGAGTATCAAAAAGAGATGGCTTGGATTTGTGTCCTCATTAAAATACAATCATGTGTAACATGATAAACTGCTTTGTTTTATCTACTGGCTGGTTTGAAACACACACCAAATGAGACAACCTGTAGAGCTAAATGTGCCTAACTGCTGGGTAAACACTGTCCCTTGCAATCATTATTCCTGCGGCTACTTGCATGTATTTATGTTGGAAACCCGGGACGTACATGACATACGTCTATTTCCAGCCATTCTGGGATTTGGAAGTCTTTGACTAGAGGAGCGCTTTCAGAAGTGGAAGTCAAAGTGAGTTTACTTTAAGGTCACCGTGGGGATTCACTTTTATGGAGCAGGACTGAAGTTCATTTGTGTGGTTTTCTTGTAGCTAAAACATAGCATGAGGGATGGAGACTTTGAAGTAAAGTTTGCACTGGAGTGCAGAACGGGGTTTTAAGGGGAGCAATAATTTAACTTTTCTCTGAAGGTAAAAAGCAAACAGACTCAGTTGATGCAAAACCAAACACATGAACGCATTGCACAGTGCTAGAGCTAGAGCTGGTTAAAATACACACAAAAGATTGAATGACAGCATCCACATGAAATGTCTGTTCTGCATGTAACAACACGTTTATGTTAAAAAAGTATGTAAATGTGAGGATTAAGACATTCAGACTTAAGACATTAAGACATTCATGTTATACAAAAAGTGTCCGTCAAAGTGACCAACGGAATTATTTAGTAATGGATCACAGAGTAAGTCCTAAATCTCCCACTGTACTCTCTCTATCTCTTTACAGTGATGTTTCACAGACCGTTTACTTTCACAGTACAACTGAGTCTACTTATCCCCCTGTTTTTTTCCCTTTTGGCTGTGAGCACAAAGCCACAAGAGGAATAGAGACCAGTGGAGACAAAACGGTTGTATAGAGAGACAGATCATCTAGACGTATGAATGAGTGAAATAATGACAGAAACCAAGAGATTGAGAGAGAAAAATTAGAGGAATCAGGTGGGTTAAAGTCGTTCTATATCTCATGGGACTGTAAATGTAACCCCAAAAAGAGCAAGTGCACTGATGATGAATTTTGCTCGCATGTCATAAATTATTGAGAATTACTTTATTTTTACTCTCAGGCTGCCCTGGACACAAAACACTTCAACATTAACGTTTCAAAGTAAATGTAACAAAAACAATTCAGAGAAAAATCAATGTTCCACTTCTTACCTCTGTGGCTGAGTTTGACCCGGGGGACACTTTGTTTGATGCTTGCTACAAAAGGGAGGGTGGCCAACAACATCAATCCCACTAATGGGACCCCTGGATGGGATAGTAGTACCGTAGTCCTCTTCCCTTTTCCGCCATAAGCACTGCCAGACATGCAGCGTGGAGCCCCGACGTCATTCAGACTCTGATTAAAAGAGCCGTCTCTCTTCATGGTGTGTGGAGTGGTCCTGTTCCGTATTCACTCTGCCCTTCTCTGCAAACCCTGTGGGGAGATCCCAGAAAAGAGTCAAGCTAGGGAGGAGCAATCATAAGTGTGTGTAAGTGTGAGAGAGTATGAGTGTGTGTGCAGTCTCATCTAACTTCATGCAGGATATGCATACAGGTTTCTGCTGTGACTTTTGAGCTGTTTCACCATGGAGCCCTACAGGCATGTCTTCTCTCTTTACCCATCATACATCAGCTGTTGCCTGTCACTGCCTTCCCTTTTGTGTTGCCTTTAAATCTGTTTGCCCAAAACAAAGGTCAGGCTAACAAAACAGTCACATTCTCCTATCTTTCACCCCGCTATGCCCTCTTTGAGTTTCCCTCTCTCTTCTATCTGCTTTTGACTCAGATAACTCATTTAATTCTTCAGCTAAATAATACTTGCCAATAGTTTAAGAATTGGGGGATGACCCTGTCAGCTCCTCCTTTATATCCTGTAAAAAAATGGGCCATGTCCCGTTAAGGACTTCACAGTGCATTAAAGAGGCCTGTAGCACAGACATTAATTCACACTCAATGAAAAGTGAGCCTAGAAGTGAGAGAACAGTCATGGGAACACTCGTGAGCTTTTGTGTTACGAATAACCAAAGAGAACTTGAGTAATGTGCTCTATTTGAACATGGGACGGATCAGAGGAATGATTGTGGCCGAAACTTGATTAGTGTCAGGAGGGAACTTAAATGTTTTAAAACTATAAACCTTAATATGACAGTGTTGAAAAGATGTACATTTAAATTAATTAAGTGTAACTCTTTTCATCAATACTGATTTCAATAATCTTACACCTAAAAACAAAGTCCTTAAAACATAAAAATATGATCATCGCAGGAGGTTTTGCAGGACCTACAACTAACTGTTTGTGTGCAAAGAGGATTTTATTTTCGTTGGCAGCACTTTAAGATAACTGTTCCTTGGAACGCCCTTCTCTCAAGGTAATCTTACCTTTTATTGTTTATTTTATTGTTGTGTCTGTTGTTCATCACCCTATCAAAGAACCCTTTCCTTTGAGTTTCACTGTGCTTTTTAAACCTGCATTTGTGCATATATTCGACAGCCATCTGTCTACCAACCAACCAATCAGAAGATACAGGAAGAAATGGATGAATGCATCAAAACAAAGCCTCCCCACTTAAACCTGATTGCTTCATCTCCCTCATTACTTTCCTTCCACCCTGATCACAGATAAAACATATCAACGTGTCTTGTGACAACATAAACAATGTCATTCTATATTAATTGATCCATGTGTAGCATGCACATGTCAAAGATTCAAATGACTGACTCCCAAAGCATATTGCTTGGCGTTATTCTAGATACAGTCAAGATTAGACATATTCACATTATGTAAATACACTGCCAAGGTAAATATATCAGGTGACTGATGATTCTGAGCAGTTATAGTATTCACACATACGTGCAATTCATGATCAAATGAAAATATGCATGTTGGCACACAGATACAAGCTGTCAAAGTACAACTTCTTTCACTTCATTTATTTTCCTTGTCCAGTTTTATCATCTGTTTTTCACAATTCAGTTCATTACTGAGAGTCGGGGCTAAGTGGCATCCATCCAAGTGCTCTGTAGCTCTAAACTGGAGAGGATTAGGCGATGATAAACAGACTGCTGTTTATTCAAGATGACAAATTGAGACACCTTCACACCCTTGGGGTTAGAAATACAGATTTAGAGCTGTGTGTGTGATGGATGGGCAGCTAAGAGAGTGAGAAAGTGAGAGGGTTTAAATCTGTGCAGTCATTGCACACTCTCTGAGTGACAGTGATAGTGCCTGTGCTTCCGCTCATCCTCGCTACACTATCTTCAGGGGAGCAGTGACACAATTTCCCCCATGTGAGTGGTGTTCGAGTAATGTTTGTCTCTTTACCGCTTGATTGCCTGCATCTATCAGAGACACAGGCCTGAACAGCACCCCTAAACAAAGGAGAAAGAACAAGGAGCATGAAACACTCTCCATCTGTTGAGAAAATCCAGACAACAGCATATTGTCACACGGGGAAAGACATAATTTGTGTTGCCAGCAAGTCAATACTTCTGAAAGAGTGGTAAAAAGAGATAGAGTAAAAGAGAGAGAGAGTGGGAGGTGAAAAAGAGAAGAAACAGACAGCTTGTGCCATGTGAGTTTAGCTAACACCCCTGTTTCCTGGCGGCCAGAGTCCCTGTTGTCTTTGGCAGCATGTCCGGCACACGGTGCAGGGGGTGATGGGAAACCATCCTGATGGGGATGGTGACAGATTTAAAGCTAGCGGCAAATATGGTGTTGCTGGCTTCTGATCTCAGCCCGACATACAGCATCTCATTTATGTCAACGCCTCAAATATACTGCCTCACTCCTGAAGGCCTCAACATCAAACAAATTCAGCATGCCACAAAACAACCAATTTCAACTGTCCATTTATAAACAATGAACAAAAATCAAGGACTGAAGAGGCCTTTAAAGAAGTTTTAAGAAAGTAAACTTTTAAAAGAATGTAGAAGTTGTCAGCAGACTTGAGGACAGAGCAGATGGTGAAGAAGTGCTCTGGATATGGGCATTCACAGACAGAGACCAACCCTAATGAGGCATTTAGCAGCACCCAGCTGTCCCGCTGAGCAGTCTATTATCAAACTCTCCATCTCCACAGGACAGAGTGCATTAGCACGGTTATTTGTCTTTATTCCCTGACCACAGGCATTGACCTGGCACTACAACATAGGTAATTGTTTCTAACTCTCGAGACATTTGTTGTTTTTCTTGGCACCAGTCAATCATCTTTTTTTTCCCACATTGCATTAAAGCAAGCATGCGACTCCACAGCAGGTCTGCGTGAGTTCGTGTCTCACGTGGAAAATTCAGGACAGCCACATTGTTTGTGTTTTCACTGCATACAAACTATAAAGAATATAAAAGGAGCTTTACATTTTGAAGTTGTTCCTGTAGCTATAACTCAATCTATGTCAGTAAAAAAAGAAGGAAAAAACACTGTTCAAATTCAGACAAGCACCACTTTCTATTCACATTCTGGCACTGTCATATAGGACATTTTTTAGAAAAAGGGCTTTTTATTTAACTTTCCATAATAAGCTAAAAGAAAACAACTTTCACTTCTGTGTCTGCAGGCTACTAATAAAAACAGGTAATAGTCATCTGACAGTCTAACATCAATATATCTTCCAACTCCTGTCTGAACTATTTAGCTTAACAATGTGAACATGGCACATCTAGAACAGATCTCACTGTGTTTAACTGAATGCTGAGAATGAATTGCATGTAGTAAATATGAAACATGTGCTCCCTGTGGCCATGTAAGATCATTCTGGACCAAGATCAATAACCTCAACCTACATATATACTTAATTTTTTTTTTTGCATCTTTAATAAAATCACTGGCTTTTTCCCCCCAAAAAAATTGTTTGCTCGGGTTATAAAGTAAACACCAAGTCAGCAAGCTGTGATTCATTTTGGATTGTAACCTCAAACATTACCCCACATTATCTGAGCGAGTATCTGTTAGCACAGCATGTGCATCTCGAGGGAAATTACATATCTATCCAAAAAATGAATGCAAAATAAATTGCCAAAGTATCACCTTACACAGAAAACCATGATATAGACAGAGTTGAAAAGGTTGCTTCAAAATTTGCCCTAAATAAGGACAAATGAATAGCACAAAACATGTTAGGTAAGGATACCTGATACCGTCTGTGGAGTCGAACATTTGATCCCTTGCCATTAGGGAAGTCTGCATTTCCTGCAGCAATTTACCGTTAAATAAATCCTATAAATCAGAAATGCAGAGGCAGTCTGATAACAGAACAACCTAGTTTAACGACAGGTCGGTCCTGTAAATTCTACTGCCCCTTTTTTTACACTTGAAAAATGTCACATCACATCGAGAGTGAAAACAAAAATCTCATGAAAATCCCAGTTTGCTTATAACTACTAAGTGTGAAATCAATGCATGATGCCAGGGCATCCGTTTTGGAAGTGAAAAGTACGTCTTAGGGGAAAACCCAAAGGAGGTGGATACAATTTCCAGCCCTGAGGTCCTGTCTGTCCACATGTTGTCCCTCCCTACACTGTTATCTCAAAACACTCGAAAGAGAATACTCAGGGCAACTGCTGATAGTAACTAAATACACCAAAGACGAATAATAGACATATAAATCCGGTCATTTCCTTGCCCGTCAGGTCACAGCAGATGGTTCACCAATGACTGGTTCTGCCTGAGGTGTCTGCCTTCCCTTGCAACTCTTAACAGGTGCTTGCTCATTGGTGGATAAATGTTGTGTTGCTGGACCTCCTCTTTGTTAGTGTGGTAAGATACATTGTGTTGTGTTTAACACAAGATGAATACGTTGATTTATAGATTGAGATGATAATGCTAGTGCTGACTTTGTTAGGGACTCTTTATGTTTAACATTGCTCTATAACCGTGAAATATTTTCAGAAGCAGGCAGAGCCCACAGCTTCACTGCTGCTTTGCATGCTACCTAAGGGTGAATAGGAAGGTGGGAGAGCGGTGTGAAGAAGTGATACTGGATCTGTGGTCTAACTTTTTTCAACAGAGAAGATGGAAACAGAAAAAACAGCTAGGAACAAAGCAGAGAAGCAATTCAAAACCCAGAAGCATCCATATAACTGAGATAACAGCATAAAACATGAGATTGGTTTGTTTATAAGGGACAACAACACAAGAAAATCTACTCATGCTGAACAGGTCATGACCTCTGAATGTGCATGAGAGTCTTCAACATATGTGTGTGTAAGCTAATACCATCCTGAGGTAAGCAGATGGGAGCAAGAGGATATGAAAACAGTGAGTGACAGTTGGAAGTGCTCTCACTTGTCTGCTGATGGCCTGAGGATACGGGGGTACACCCAAGTATGCTATGCAACAACTCCTCTCAAGAGCATTAAGGTTTTCTAGAAATGTGGGAAGTATGCTCTTTTGTTCTTTCCCAGTCCTGGGAAGGCTTAAGTAATGCGGTCACCTCCACACGGGCTCCAGGCTCCAGTACAGTTCAGAGGAAACACAGAGGCCACAGAACTGCAGAGCAGGCGAACTCAGTCGAGCTGTCTGTCTGCAAGTCATTGGCACCTAGCCGTTGTAGACTCTCTAAACACAGTAACATCAGCACTGCAGTAATGGTTGGTTGAGCTGCTTTGTCTCTATGCACTGAAGGATTCTGGAAACATGACCATAAAAGGCTGGGCTAGTGTGAAGCATGGCTACAAGTATGTTTTAATAACATTTTCCACCCGAATCCTGTTGAGTTTTGAAAAAGTGCTCTTTCGGTTTTTACTTTTCATCACCGTCCAGGAAAGAGCCGCTGCTTGAACCGAATTAAGCAGGATCGATGCTGTAGACCATTTAAAACACAGCTAGATGATGTTTTTGTCAACATGCCCTACAGAACACCCAGGAGGCCAAAGGGTTGGCATTGCATGCACAGTAGAAGAGATTGGTATATCTAGAAGAGGAACCCACACAACCTACCAAAACTCTTCGATGAGTCTCTCAATATGTGTAGTACTTATCAAATCCACTTTTCCAATCAGCTCAAACTGAAGTTAGGTCAAGATAAATTTTCATCTACAAAAACGTGTTTTCACTTGTCAAAGGTCACTTCAAAGTCCTCTAAGCACACAAATGTTCTCCAGACTTTGATTTCAGCTGTCTGATCTGCACTGAACCTCTAAACTGTACGTGTATACATTTAGCAGTCTGCATTAAGCACACCAGGAAGAAGACATCACCTCAGTGACAAAGTGATCAAAATCAGACAGGATTGTCTCAATTATCTCTGTGATGCCATACATAAGTCCTTTTTGTGCCTATGTCTTGCTGCTTTAAAACCCATGAACAGTACTAGAGAAAACAACAGCACACAATCGTCTTTACGAATCTCTCTCATAGCACCCACTCAACCAATCCTCCTTGTAAGAAGCTGGATTATTAAACCTTTAAGTGTAGTAAGTGGGGAGTTGGTCCTTGAGACTGAAGGAGAAGAATAGCTTGATAACTTCATAATTAACAACTTAAGAGAGTGTCTTTTTCTTGTAATTAATCAAACAAAACTGTTCACTGCAACATGTTGGCAATAGGAATGTGTTGGATCAGGAACTAGGAGTGAGCCAAGAAACCCTTGATTAGAGAGTTTTTGAAGCCCACATGTCAAATTCTACCGCTCAACTTACTTCTATATTAATTGTATCTGTGCTTCTAAATCATTAATGTACATAAAGTCATTCAACATCATCAGCCCATTGCTGTTTGCACAGTTTATTATTTAAAAAGTTAGTGTCACAATGCTTTCAGCAAAGCTTTCTCTACATTTTAGTATTGAGTTTTAAACACGGTTATGTAAAAGACTGAATTTAGAAATATTGTTTTATAAAGCCTAACTATAAGTTAGAAAACTTAAAACCAGACATGTCAACAATAAAGAACGTTTAAAAAATTCAAATCTATAGCCTAATTTAGTCAAAAATATAAAAAGTAAGTTTAATGCAAAGGGGAAAAAACAGACAGGCAAGTGAAAGATTTGTCTGCCCTATAGACTATAGCCCTAGGCTATACAGAGAAACTTGAGTAACGATTACAGTCTGAAAACAATAAAGACGCATTTATAGCGCGAGGAAAGGCAATCTGATAAATAGTGCAATTATTCGAACTACGCCCTTCTGGGCTAGCTGGCTTTTCCTATTAAATGAACTCAAGAAACTATTTAGGCGACATTATCTTTGTTGACGATGCGTGTTTCTCATCTTACCTGTGCATCCAGCTCTGTCTCCTCTCTCGCACGCAGCACATGGAGCGCAGTTTCACTCTCCTTAATTAGCTGACGCAAACAGAAAAGTATGACACTCGCGCGACCGCGTCCCGACCAAAAGTAAAGTGGATGAATAAACAGAACACTTCCCCAAAAGAACACTTCTACTCTCCTTAATTGTAGTAAACGCTCACTGGCGCGCTTGAACTCTTACTGCACTCTGTGTGTGTGGGTGGGTGTGTGTGTGCACTGGATGGCTGCTTCCTCTGTGGCAGTTCGCTCCGGGAAAGACAGACAGTAACTCGTAATTAAGCTGCTGCTGGAGGGGAGGGGCCCTCAGCATCTGTCCCGCTGTCATGCAGGATAGACAGAGTAGCCACTATGCTTAAGCTACTTAAATATGATTTATTATTTAGTCCGTATTTTATTTATTTGTGTAGTCCACAGTTTTTTGATAGTATGTTGGATATGTAGCCTATTGCACTAGCATGAGTAGGCTTTATGGACAAACAAATATAGGCCTAAGTCAAATTCCTTTAAATAATCCATCAATGTTGTAGTAAATGCTACATATGTGGCTTAATATTTATTACAAATAAATAAATACATAAATGAAATCACCTTTTTTGTGAAGGAATATGAATTAGAGCTGGAAGATGACAGAAAGAATAAAGAGCTTATAACAAAGCCTTAATGCTACCTACATAAAAGGGTGATTAATAGAAAATAATCCATAAACAGTTTGAATCAAGTAACAATAGGGGTCACAGCTGTACAGTGTGCTTTATAAATGAAATATTTGCTTTTGTGTTGCAGTGTCAGTGTCATTGTATTAAGAATAATTTTGTCATTGTTTGTTTTGTTTTTGATTAGCTCCTGCTACAACAAGCGAGTTCCCTCATAGCTTCCCCAATGGAAGTCTCCTGGCATCCAGTGCAACACGTGGAGGATTTTCCTCAATCTGGCAAAATAAAACTTTATGCATAAGATCATATAAGAGGGGAAATAATATAGAGTCTTATGATCTGGTAAACTTGAGTGACTAAACTAGATTTCAGCGTGAAGATGTGTCATAGACCTCTTTGAGTATCCCATAATTGTTATGTTTAGCATAATTGAGCATGTCCTGTCAAGGCTTGCGCTGATTATCTTTATAAACCTGATATTAGCTCCTCAGGGCTGGTGAAAGGAAGGAAACAACAGCTGTATTTGGGTTCATTCTGCAGATCTTGCTGGGTGGGATGCCTGGGCCGCGTGTCTTCTAGAAAAGGAGCGTGCAGTCCAAATCCCCTGCTTGATTTTGAAGTAAACATGGCTTTCTTTGGCACTCTTCTACATACACACGCATACATTAGTCAGTCCAAATCCACAGTATTTTTTTCTTTGTGAAAGGGTCAGAGCCAAGTACATACAGAGGTCAAATTCATATGAGATGAGAGCTTGTAATGTTGGAGAGGGAAAAGAGACACTAATTGTAGTGGGTTTAGATTTGTATGTTATTGCCCTTTGGTAGTAATTAACTTATTTCTGCTCCAGCTTTGGGTGTGTATCTTTAGCAGGATGTGACTGAATCCAAGTTACCTCAATGGATCAGGTTATAGGTTGTCAGGTTAAAAAGTGTCCTCCCTTACTTTGAGGATGTGTGCTTCCTGGGAACAACGGACAAAATTTAACATTTTTCATTCTGGGATATGGGCCAGGGGCCTAAAGGTTTAGAGGATCCATTTTTTAAAGTTCTACACTTTACTGTATTTTTTTTCAGTTGTTTTCATGATTTAGGAAAATACAGTAAATGATATGTAGGGGGTTAACAGAGTCCCCTGTTTGATTAAAGTGGGGAATGCTGCAGTACATAATACGCATCTTACACCTCTGGTCTCAGGTAGCACACCAAGAATACCCCACATTTTCAAGTACCTTTGAGGGCAGCAGTAGCTCAGTCTGTATAGGGACTTGGGTTGGGAACTGTGGGTCGCCGGTTCAAGACCCGGTGCGGACCAAAGTATGGATAGTTGGACTGCTAGCTGGAGAGTTGCCAGGCCACTTCACAAATACTGCCGAGGTGCCCTTGAGCACACCAAACAGCTCTGGTACATTTACTGTTTAGCAGTGACGTCTGAACCACGATAAACTGCAGGGATTAATAAAGTATGTAAATAGTTGTTGTTTTTTAACATTAAAAGTGATTGTAGCACCTTGTTAGACTACTTGATAATAATAATAATAATCATACAAATAATAATAGTAATAAAATAATCCTAAGAAAAAATAAAATCCTAAGATTGATAAAAAATGTAAGGCGTCTGGTAGAAATATGTGCTGATATTTCATTGTCATATATTCTCCTTTTTGTCAAAAAATAACGAAGCTACGTTTTTAGTGTTGAGTTCAGAAGGATTTTGGCAAAGTTCCCAGAACATCTGCCAAGTTATGTAAAAATCAGGAACAAGGTCCAAAAACAGCCCAGATTGGGGTCCATTTGTCCAATTAGTGGCAGGGGCAGTTA
Source organism: Tautogolabrus adspersus (assembly GCA_020745685.1). NCBI lineage: Eukaryota > Metazoa > Chordata > Actinopteri > Labriformes > Labridae > Tautogolabrus > Tautogolabrus adspersus. The sequence goes on from CM036539.1 coordinate 17,420,381, forward strand.
ATTGACATCTAAGAGAACAAATGTCATATTGTCTATTGTTCAGTCTCTTTGAAGAAACATTTGACCTGTAAAGTGAAATAGTCAAAGCAAGCTATGGTAACATTTTGGATTATAATTTGGTGTCATTTAAGAGATTGGGGTTACAAAAATAAGACTTTAGTCACACACAAATGTATCCACAGGCATATACATATACTGATTGTGTTTCTCCCCATTTGAACTACCTACACATTTGTTGCTCTTTTGTGTTTTTATATCCCTATGCTTTGATAAATGGAGTATGAGTGAATAGAGAGGATTAGGCAATGCAACAGATGATAAAGAAACCCTAAGAATAGCCCCTTAATCCCCTCTTATTTCCACCATTCGTTTTTCCAGGTGATCCTCCATTAAGGAGGATCAACCGCTCACTGTGGATGAGGAGGAAAGCCGCAGAAAAGATCTACAGCATGCGGTTTTCAGAAGTATACACCATCCTGTAACGTGAAGATTATTCTCCCCACAGAATTGTGACAGTTTAGCTCAAATGTAAACAGGAGAAGGTTGTAGAAGTTTGAGGAGGAAGTCTATGTTATCAGAAATCATAGAGGAGCAGAAACTTCTCTTCAAGGATGTGAAGTCCTCTCTCATCCAAAGGGATTAAGGCTTGAAGAATTGGACACTTTCACTGGTGCATTATGTGTTTGGGATATGTAAGTGTCCAATAAATCACTTCACAGTCTGAGGTCCATGTTCCCTCTCTCATCTTCTTTATGTTTGGCTAAAACACTTGGCAGTTGGTGAAACAATGAGGGTTGAGTTATAGGGAAAAGAGGCAAGAATGCAGAAATTCTTATAAACTTGGGCATTAATGTTCCATTAGGCGGCTCACAAACTCCAGTTGTTTAAAGAAAGAAACAACTTTCCCAACATGCATGTGGTTTCCTTGTGGGGGAGGGACTGTGCACAATCACACAAATTGTACATTAGGGTAAAAAGTAGTGCAATCTGTGAGTAATTTTTTTTTAACAGTAATCGTGACGATCTCCTGTGAGAGGGCAGTCAGCCAGGCCTGGTCACCCAGGGAGCTACTACTCTACTTGGACACACACACACACACACACACACACACACACACACACACACACACACACACACACACACACACACACACACACACACACACACACACACACACACACACACACACACACACACACACACACACACACACACACTGATGGAGGCCACTTAACTTTAGTGCCAATAGAGTTGCAGTGATTAGCTAATCTCGATTACATGAGATGCCACCAGGCTTGTACTCTTAAACAACTGGAGCTGAGCTAATTATCAGTGATTGTAACTTGTTGATTATTAGGGATAAGGATCATTAATTAGATCTCAACTAGACATGTCAACAGAGATAAGAGGAATTTGAAAATCCTGAGAAAAATGTAGCAGAATTAAAACACGGAGAGAGCATACAAACTCAAAAGTTGAGAGTTCTTGTCTGTTAATGGCAACTTCTATTTAAGTAGTAAATTTAATCACACAGATCATTTGTTTTCGATCACACAATCGAATGGAAATATGACTGCTCTCTGCCTCACTGTTTAAAGTGACCTTAAGTAGCCTACACATATACACTAGTTCATGGTCTATCTGAGCTTCTCCCTGTTTTACTTTAGGAAACTATAAAGCTCCTTAATGTAGTGTGAAATGATGAAGCAAGGACAACACAATAAAACTTCATTGCAGTTTTCTTACCAATTATGGCTTCGTTTGGATGACATACCACAGTTTGTTCCACCCAGTAATTTGATTGAGCAAGAAACATTCCATGAGCACTGATATACAGCGATCAGCCACACCATTGTAACCACCTGCCGAATATTGTGTATGTCCCCCTTTTTTCCACCAAAACAGCACTGATCCGTTGAGGCACTTTGTGTTCTGATACCTTTCTATTAGGAACATCATTAACTCTTTCAGCAATTTGAGCAACAGTACAGTAGCTCTCCTGATAGATCAGACCACACAGGCCAGCCTTTTCTCCACACACCCATCATGACACAAGGCCTCCAATGACCCTGCCGCATGCTCACCGGTTTTCCTTAATAAAGGGGCAATATGTAACTCTGACTCCTAGTGTTTAAAACAGGTACTAGAGTCCAAATTCAAAACATTGAAGAGAGCCGTCTCCCCCTCCTCCCTAGAGTCGATGTGCATGGAGGTTGCTATGTCGCGGACACAGAAGCTTCAGTGTTTAGCCAGCTCTGCATCGATCTTCAAACCTTTCTGCATTTTAACCTCTCTCCTTTTTCAAAAGCATCTCCAATATTTATTTAAGTTTTATGACGTTTCTGGTTGTGGAGCTTATTAGAAAAATGCAGAGGCTTTTTAGGTCGGGTAGGTTCTGTCAATGAATGTTTGGCATTACATATAAAAAAAACTGCCAAAGACATTTACTTTTGAGTATAAACCATTATGAAACTTGTGCACTGCACCTCAGAGGCAAATATTTGTGTATGTTTAACTTTAAGCATGTACTTGAAGGTATCAAATTTTAGTACCATTTGAATTTTGCTTCGAAGAAAATTTTGCTGCACTGTCAAGGAAGACCTCACCTCGTCTTTGTTTGCTTTCTCTTTGTAGCTTCCCATGAAAACTGTTTTTCATCCCAATAATTTTGTAGCCTAAAAAAAACAACCCATTGGTTTCTCTCAGGCATAAAAAAAATAAATAATTTTCTTTGTCACAACCCCATTAAGTGTTCTCGTTTCCTCTACTGCTCACATGCTGACCCAAACAAAACACTGTAGCAGACTGCTTTTCCCTTACTAAATGGGAGGTAAACAGCTTCAAACATCACACTCAAGCAGTCTAAACAATAAAACCCACAGCCCAATTAAATGCATTTCACAAATACACACACTCACTCACTCACACACTACAGCACAAACATTTCTAAATTCAGCAAGCCTTACTGCTAAAGGTAAACACTAAACATACCGACCCATTAGACATAACGGCCCATTAGACAGAAACTGTAGCAAAAATAATTCAACCAAAGACAGAAAGTGAGCGCACACTGAGAAAAGTTGTTACTTTTTCTCTCTCCGTCTCCATTTTGTTTATTTATGATTTGAGCTTGTTTCTCATAGTCAAGTGTCCAAGCGTGGGATTATTTATTTATTTATTTATGGTGGCCCCAGAGAAACAAGCTCTACAGAAGAAGTTAAGCGACCTGAAAGTGTAAACAGCTCTGGACGTCTAGCAGCTGGTAGAAGAGAACGATAAACACACAACGAGTCGGAAGAAACGAAAAGAGAGCTTCAATAGAAAATAAAGATAACGTATTTTAAAGTGCTGCACAATAAATTAGAATATCTTCTGTTTTGAAATATGCAATGTAATAAACATATCGTTAATGTCTGAAATTATAGGCACAAATAAGAAAATGAAATGTATGTGAACAAGAAAGGCTTCCTTACTCAGCATTTGTATGTTTTACCTGTTTGATGGAGGCCTGCGTGGAAAATTGATGTTTTTAAACCATTTTGATGCAGTCAGGTGAAGTTTAAGATAGCTATCAGTTTACCGCAGAAAAACTGGTGGCAATTCATCAGTGAAAAAAATGCCTTTTGGATTTAGGAGGAACATGTTGCAAACACAGGTACTGTATTATGTTAAACAGAAAGAAGAGCTGATGGACAGAACATTTGAGTAAAAGCTATACACGCTTGACGATTTGCTTATTTTTTTATACTTCAGATTTTAATTGCAATATTAAACAATGTCATCACATACTGCATAATTTTTGTACATCATGCAGACAGTTTATAGATTATAAAAAAAGAAGAAATGGTTAATTTCCTGTCATATGCAGTTGTTCTAAAGTTGCTGGAAAAGCAATAGAAATACTCTTGCTGCATCTCCTCTTTCTGATTATTTCCTCTCTAAGCCCTGTGCTCAATAACATGCTGAACCAGCTTTTCCACTGTGAACAGTTTCAAACTTTTCTGTAAAGCTGAAATTCTCCTGCCGAGGAAATAACCAAAGGGAAACCACAAATGCCTCGCTCAGGTATTCCCAAATGTTCAGAGTGAAGTGCTGCCAATATCAGCATCACTCTCTCTAAAGAATGTATCCTTACTGCGCAGCAGAGAGGAGGAAGGTAATGATCATGAAGGAGGGAGGGTCTGCACTAGGAAATGGACAGCTGTTATCTTGCCATGTTTTGTAAGTATGAATGTTATTCCAAGTGGAAATCTTGAGGAGAAATGGGTGTAACAGAAATTCAGACTGAAGGATCAACGATGTTGGGTTGCACCTCATATTAGATACAATTGACAGTGCAACTTGGAGATTTTCTTAACTGCCTGCTATAACTCAAACTTGTCAAAAACATACTGCCCTTCATGTCAAATAGAAACACATTTTGTCGAAAGGTGCGCTTTTTTGGCATGGTACCTAGACTAAATGGTTAAACAAACGTCCGTCTGAAATCTTGATATTCCTAAAATTCCTCTCTAGTGAAATAAACATCTGTGGATCTCATCTGATAAGCCAATACCACTCCTTAGGAAAAGACTGAAGAAAGGACTGATAAGAGGATCGAGTGTAAATGAAACCTTCAAGGGAGGAGGCTGACGTGCGGCCTCAGATGATCTGTGAGTCTTTAAACAAAACACATTTAACAACATCCTCCCCTGTGTAGTTTGTGCGTGTCTGTGTGATACAGCACAGCTGTGGTTTGTGTCTTTTACATCAGGGAGACTCCTCCCTTGATCAGCTGTTATCACTGTAAAATAAATCCTCAATCTGCCGTAATGGTTTAAACACATGGGGGTTTCAGGTGCTCATCCTATTAACTTGGAGTGTTAACCATTAAACAAGGAAGATCACTTTAAACTGGATCCAAATGTCACAAGTTTTTTTTGTTTTTTTTTACCCTTTATGTGAGGTAGGAACCAGAAAAGGAAAATATGTATGTTCATATCTCTGAGATATGGACAGACAAGTCAAAAGTTCCTTTAGTTAACAGACATGACTCCATGGTTTTTTTCATTGGTTTTTACTTGAGTTGTTATCAGAGAGGGTCAGATGCTAGTAGGAAGTGAAGACAGGAGGCATTTGCACTCAACTTCCTGTCAGAAGGCTTAATTGTTGTGTGCCACTGGGGACAGTAGAGATCCTTCTTGCCTCTTTCTCTCTCTCTTTTTCACCTCCCCTTGCTCAATCTCCTTAGGCTTTTTTTTTTTACTGCTACATTGTTGACATATGATTCATATATACACTTTGAGGCCATCAAACAGCGGGGGTAGAATAGATCAGGAGGGAGAGAGAGGACTGCAAATAGAGATGAAGAAATGCCTGTGGCCCAACTAGGCTAAATTTACTGCTGAGTTCTCACAGCTTATCGAACATCACAGTTCACTCAGTCAGGGCTGGTAAACATTGAGACAGGTCTCCTTTAAAGATGGAGTCAGGATTTGAAATGCCAGAGTGAACAGTGTGAGGTATGATTCCAGCAAGCAAATGTTGTGTGCTTGTGTGTGGTAACCCTAGAAAACATGTTGTAATACAAGTATTTAAGATAAGCAGCAGATCTCAAAGGACAGGGTTTTAAATGTGCATTTTCAGGAAGTAAATGTGTGTATCCAATCAATACCCTTTGTGGATGTGTACAGTTTAAGCATAACTGTACATTTAATCTGTTTTAGTGTATGTGGGTGGGATGCAGGGCTGCAGTGGGAGTATGCGTTTCAGTGTGTCAGCTCTCTGCATTGCCTAAATGAATCATTTTAAATCACTGCTGCATCCTGTGCTGGCTTCAGCTTGTAATTGTGGTCACTCAAGCATAAAGAGCAAGAGAGAGAGAGAGAGAGAGAGAGAGAGAGAGAGAGAGAGAGAGAGGAGAAAAAGAACAAAATAGAGTGGGAGATGGATTCTTTGATAACCTCGCTACCCTTACAGAAGGCAGGAAACTTTTAGGTTTGGACACGGCATGCTAATGAGTTTTTGCTTTAACTTTCCACCTTTTTACCTCAGCTGTTGTTAAATCCTGTCAACAAATACCAGAAACGTTGTGATGTTGTTAGTATTACAGTATCAGGAACCACAGTTCAGCCTGCCATTCCTTCTCTTGAAGTTAAAGGAGCATGCCAACATAGTGGAGCCAAAGTTGGACTGTATGATAAATTATTGATACAGCATCAACAGTGTGTTTATTGCTAATCTTCTTATCTACGCCACTGATTCCCCCATTCAGCCGATATTATTAGGCTTTCAATCCTGCAACTGTTCCATTCTAATGGTGGGATACATTTACATGTCTTTCATTTGTTCTCAAAGAAACGTATTGGCTGCAATGTTTGTGCCGTTGAAGAATGACTTCCATATCCCAAAAGTCTACCTCAAGTGTGTTTCTAATCTACGGCTTGACTTTGGGGAACACACAGTGTTGACATCTTGTGCTGGCTGGCTGACTGGCCTATAAGAAGCCATAAATCAATCTGTTACAATATTTCACACAATTGAGAGAAATTAAGAGCAGTTAAGCTTCTAATTATAAACACATTCAGATTATTGAGGAACCTCAGCGTCATTACAGAGAAGTTCAATGTGTACATCGTCGCAGTCCAAGCTGAGGTGATTTTGTAAGTCACTTACTTCCATAAACCTAAGATTTAACTGACCAATTTGGACTAATTGGTAACTATTGGCAGCAGTTAGGAGTTTCAATAAAAGTGAGGCCACTCACAGAATGCTTCGGCAGGGGCCTACAATCGGGTCACATAGCTAAGTGTGCAAAATCCCAGATTCCAGGAATGGTGGGAGAAATTAGAAATCGCATGTGAGTGTATAGGTAAGTATTTGTGTAAGGAAATCTGTAATAAGGCCCTTAGAGAGAGTCTTGTGTGGCACTGACTGGCTGAATGGGCCAGACCACGCCATTAAAACACCTTCACCTCCATTAGGCCATAATGAGTGCTGTGTCAGGCTGGTGGATACCGCGCTGTGGCTGCTACCACACAGCGTTAGCCTTCAGTGGAGAGGAAATGAGGAGTGATTGGTACAATGACTCACTGTGAAGTGAAAGTGGCACTGGGACAAGCCAGAGATGTATGCTGGGAGTAGTGGCAGGGTTTCCATCTAGTGTGGTGCTTATTAACCTGCAAGATGTTGGTGCTGAAAGCAGAAGCATGCTTGTTGCTTTTGCATCTGTATGTGTGTGTTGCTGTGTATGGGAGCAATAAAAGTAGCAGACTGTGTTTTAAATATGGAAAAATCACTGTCTGGCAACATTCTCCTCATTGCTCCATGTTTGCACAACTCTTGTAAAACACTGTCACAAGCTGGTAACACCAAATTGTGTCATTGAACTATAATCTCAAATGGCTGATTACATGAATACAGATGGATTACTTTGTGGATAAGCATATAGAAAATATGTGGTGTTAAAAAAGCTTAACAGCCTAAGCATGTGACATGGAATCAAACTGTATTTCAACATTGTTAAAGCTATGTTTGTTTACATGGCAGGGCAAATCCTGAGAAGTTAATTGTTTTGTATAATCATATTATTGTAATTCTTATGTATAAGTTGTTTTGCTGTTAGTGAACACTGTGTGTTGTGAACATTTGGGAGTCTGGGGCACAAAGCTGCTTGACTTTGACACCAATATGAAAGGAGCTGGTCGATAAGTCGTGAAGAGAGAAAGAAGAGCGGAAAGAAAAGAGTAACACAGTGATAAAGTTTGGAAAATGAAACCTTTTTTTCTGCTTTTCATTTGCGGTAATGGTCATTAGCAGACTGTGCTAGCCGTCAATAAAAAATGTAACCTTTCAATCACGGGGTCATAACTTAGAATCAGTAGAAGGAGCTAGTTATAAATCTAGAGGGTTTTATTTTTGTCCACATGGGATAGCTCATTAGATTTGAGCGGTGCAACTGAAACCAATACCATATGGCTGTTAAGAAAAGAAACTCAATTAGCAAGCTTACAGGGTCATACGAGGGCATCGAGTTTCAAGAGTGAGATGAACGGAAGGAAAAGAGGAAACAGCATATTTAAGTGGACCAAAATAAGAAGCCGTATTCTTTTTGTGTGTGTTTTGGTCTTTCTTTGAGGAATCAGAGACATAACGCTTGTGTAAAAATACTTTTAAATGCAAATTCTAAATTGTCACTGTATTTATTTGATGGTTGAAAGGATCAATAACGGTCTCATTATTTGATGGTAAATATGAAGCTATAGTCAGTAGTTTGTTGGCTTAGCTTAGATGAGTTGAGCTTTGCATAAAGACTGAAAAAACAGACTCCTAGCATTTGTCTTGGAAGCTTACTTATTAACATGCATAACTAATATGGCATTGCTGATGACTGGCTTTTTAACGTGGGGATTGGGCCGGGCAAGCTGTTTCACCCTGCTTCCTTCCTTTATGCAAAGCCATGGAAATTTTCTTCTGGCTGTTTGCAATATAATTAGCAGGGCTACCGTTGTTTTCGATCTCTCAGCACAAATCAAATTATCATTTTTGTCAAACTGTTCAGATAAATGTATCCACGATTCTCAAACTGTGATATAATCTCGGGTGGTTAATTTTGTTTATTAAGTTGTTTAATTCAATCTTGCTTTGGAAACTAATACCACATTGTTATCAGATTTTTTTTTCTTTGAAATACACCAGAATAAAGTGGTATCATCTTATATTGGGGTCTTGACTATTCAATGCCAATAAACTTTCTTGGCAGTAGAGAACGATGACTTATGTCAGCCGTTTTAGTTTAGCAGACGCTTTTATCCAAAGCGACGTACATCAGAAAATAAGTACAACACAAGCAAGGATCTAGAAAGCAGGACACAACTTCAGTAAGTGCAAACAAACAGCTTTGAGTCTGATCGGGCAAAGGTGCTGACAGGCAATGCATAGAGACAAAGCATAAGATCGACAACTGTTCTTTAGAGTTTTTATCAGCATCAAAACCATCCTAAAATCGTCATACTCAAACAAAACCATCGTCATCATCATCATTATTGTCATCAATAATATCATTAAATGCGTAGGTATTTAAGAAAGAGCTGGGTCTTTGGCTTTTTCTTAAAGGTGCAAAGGGACTCTGGAGTTTGGAAGTTTGTTCCACCATCGGGGGGCGAGGAGAAGAGTCTAGTTAGAGACTTAGGACCCTGTTGTGAAAGTTGGATCAGCAGGGGTGCCTTATATTTGAACCATTAGGGTAAACAGAACAGGCCTAAACGTTTGCTCCCCCTGGAGAAAAACAATGCTGCTGCTAGACCTACCTATTTCCTCTGATCTCAACCTGGACCTTAGCTTTTCTCCAGCCCCCCTCAACCCACCCTTTAAGCCCCTTCACCCTATAAGCAAGACCACCTGGGAAACTGTCTCTAGTCTTTGGTCTAACTTCTACCTGTTTGAAGACCCCAACATGAATCATGACTTCATTCTGGTGAGTTAATCACATCACAGAACCAATGATCCTCGCAGGAACCAAGATTTAAAAACCAGGAAGTTCAGACACAGGGATAGCCCAAGGCTGGTAATCAGTCATGAGGTGTCTGGTGTGAGGTCATCTGTGTGTGTGTGTGTGTGTGTGTGTGTGTGTGTGTGTGCGTGCATGTGTGTGTGGATGTGTGCTTAGAGGATTTATTTCTTACAGTAGTATGTACTGTATTAAGGTTGCACATAATCTCTGATTATTGAGATTGCCTCTATATAAGATGTAACTGGGTCAAACCATTGTGTTAGAGCTAATGAATAAACCTTTTTAGATGCGACAAAAATCTGCTCAGTTATTGGCTCAGTGAAATTTGGATCCATCCTTACACAAACCCTTATGATGACTGAACAACAGTATCAAGAAAAATAACTAGTAGCATATTTTCCACTGACTGTCATATCTGTGATTCGAGAATTCAGTTTGATCCCTTGTTTCCAAGGCTACAGCATGGCAACATCAAATTAGAGGCCATGCTCTGACTGAGAGGTGGACACAGAAAGAGCGCTCACATTCTCCCTTAGACAGTGTCACAGAGGAAATCAACTGTTTGTGTTTCATTTCAGTATTTTGGTATGTTTGGGACTTCTTTGATGTCTTTGTTTTTACTGTTTTTATGCCACACCACTGCTCTGAAATGTGTTGGTTCTCATATGAATTCAAAAGATCACCATCCGTTTTCAAAATAAGCTACATAACATGGGCTTCTTAAATCATATCTGGAGTTAGGAGTTTGTCACCCTTGTTCTGTCACATTGAATTTTAAACAATTATTAAAACAGGAGACTTTGTTTACATTCATCATTCACAGTAAAACTAGAGCAGACCTCTTCCATCTCGCAACCCCTCGGGGTAAAACAGAGGAACACAAGCTGTCAGCAAAGAAAAAAAGAGCACATCCTGCTGCCTGTGGCATGTGTCGTTAGTTAGAATTGAAATAGATTCAATCCCTCTGCTGACGGTCTGCAAGATCAGATTTTGGCTACACAGCAGTAATAAATCACATTAATAAGGAATGTATTTCATTTGATTAGCTTCCTGCCTTCATGTGCACGCACACACACACACACACACCTACACACACACACACACACACACACACACACACATACACACAAGATGCTTGCATTTTTCATGGAATGCCCTGGAAATTATTATAGTGCTCAGGTTAAGTCATATACAGCTTGATACATCCCACCTGTGGCTGACATATTGACTGAATGAAAGAACAGAGCAGGTCTGTAAATGTACACGCTCCTGCTGTTTATAACTTTGCTCTCAAGTACTCGTACCCTCTGTCTGCCTTTATCTCCCTCCCTCTAAGCAGCTTTCGTCAGGCCCTTCTATAGCTGGTCGCTTTGGTCAATGTAGCGAATCATTATATTTGACACATCCTCCTTTCATCATACCTCTCTACCGTACGCCAAATGTGCAATTATGTGTTTTAGTGTGATAGGGTCTAATGTATAGAGCAGATTGTTTTCATAGTGTCCCCATTACCAACAGCCCGTGAACAGTTCTGAGAACGTTCACAACATGCTGTAAATTTAACTGCTCAAAATACAGCAAATTCATTCAAGTTTAGACATCTACCTTTTTTAAACACCCATGAGGTCAGTGCCCTAAAAGCCGTCTAGTCTAAACTTATTACACAAATTGAATTTTCCCCCACTAAGGAAACTTTTTTTTTAATAAGTAAAACCTCTTGTTTTATGTGGTGCAACAATTTCACACAAACTGCATGAATGCGTTCTATTTGGGCTGTATGAGCTTCTTCCGACTAATAAGAATGCACTTTGTTTTCCTGACGAGAGCTGTATGAGAAAATCAACCTAACACACATTAATGTGTTAAACATGTGGCGTGCCACGAGGGAGTTGATTAGCTTAACAAAAAGAATAAAATGAGGGAAAGAGCCAGTCGCTAATTAACATGTTTTATCTGTCAAAGTGTCAAAGCAGCAAGACGTTGTATTACAGATGCAGGGCTATTTCTTGGCCGGGTACAACGGCTGTCTGTTTTGGTATGGACTAAACAACCAATATCCAACCATCCATTATCTATACTGCTTATCCTGTCTGGGGTTGCAGGGTCTGGAGCCGATCCCAGCTGTCATTAGGCGCGAGGCGGAACACACTCTGGAATGGTCTCCAGTCAATCATGGGGATGACGTATATAGACAAACAAACCTTCATGCTCACACTCACACATATAGGCAATTAAGAGTCACCAATCAACCTAACACGTGCATCTTTGGATGGTGGGTATGGCTTAAGTACATGGAGAGAACAAGGAGGGAGAACATGCAAACTCCACACAAGAAATGCCCCTGACCAGGGATTCAAACCATAAACCCTCTTGCTCTGAGGCGACAGCACTAACGACTGCACACCCATCAGTCATAGCATTATGACCACCACTGCCTAATATTGTGTAACTGCATTGAGAGACATGAACTCCACTAGACCTCTGAATGTGTGCTGTGCTATGCTGTGCTGTGCTAACTGGCACGTGGATCGGACTTGGTTGACCAGCACATCCCTCAGATGCTCGATTGAATTGAGATCTGAGGATTTGGAGGCCAAGTCGATATCTTGAACTTAATGTTGGTTCCTCCAGGCCCCTTCTTCCATTGCTCTGTTGTCCAGTCCTGATGCTCACATGTCAATTGTAGATGCTATCAATGAGGGTTCACGGGTCAGGGGCCTTGGCTGCCCATGACTCTGTTGCAGGGTCAATGGTTTTCCTTCCTTGGACCACTTTTTATGGATAGATATTGACCACTCCAGACCATGAACACTTCCAGACCTGTCTTTTTGGAGATCTTGCCCTTACCTGCTTCCACCACATCAGCATTTTCAAGGTCAAAATGTCTTTTGCTGCCTAAAATATCTCATCCAGGTGCCATTGTAAAGAGAAAAGCAATGTTATGCACTTTCCTGTCAGTGTTCACAGTGTAGTGGCTGATTGTTGAATAGCTACAGAGAGGCAGACAATAACAAAAATATTTCAGCTTTTATTAGATTTGGATATGAAACTGTGATCAAGCAAAGCAATTTCCCTACCTACTTTAGGGTTTTTGTTTTACTTTTTATCTCCGCCTTTGCATTACAATGTGTTTGCACTTTTGAAATCTTCTATTTGCCAAAGCTTAGAGGTAATCAAGGACAGTTTTTTTGCTCTATGCGCTGGCTTCAGAAACCTCACGACACCTGGCTATTCATATGGTCAGTCTCTTTATCATACATCTGGTTATTTTCTTAGAAATGAGCCAAAAAATGAAAAAAAATAGGTAACAATTGCACAACAAGCAAGGCTTTGAAACATCATTCCCCTGTTAAAGGGGAAAACCTTGCCCCCAGGTGTTTCCAGTACTGTATAGTAAAAAAAAATGTAGTAACAGATGATTACTACTTTTCCTTTCAAGACTGCAAGTTAAAAGGAGTGCTTGAACAAATCTGGGGCCCAGAGGTAGACATGTCAAGGATTAAACAAGTCTATTGTGTTAGAGCAGCCTTTGAGCTGTTGACAAAATCTTTAAGCTGCACCCCTGCTGACTTTGGCCACGGCATTTTTGTAGACTCCATCAGTGAATGTCAGTTTTGTAAACCTGTTTTCATGGACTCACTCTCCTCCACGGGCCCGTTCATTTTATTATGACTTTAAAAGGAAGTGCTCTGTTGACTGCCTATCCCAAAGAGCTGATACGGTCCCTCTGGGCCTGCGGACTGACTGGAAGGAATGAAAGGACAGATGGTAACAGAAAGAAGTGAGACCTTTGATGTGGGGTTTAGTGATAGAGCTTCAGGTTGATGTGTTTGATGTCTGTGAGCTGGACTGAGTCTGGTAGGTCAACCAGTCAAAGCCAGAGCCCACACCTGGAACATTGTAAAGTAGTTTTATCAAAGGGAACTGCAACAACGTACATGACAAAGTACAGTCAGTGATTGATTTTTCATATATTTACGTACTCACTAATAACAATGTTAGCTTTTTTGTTATCGTATTAAATGTTCTTCAGAAGAATTCAACCACTGTTCTTGATAACACATGGCACAAGTGCAGAAATGTAGCTCAGGTCTTTCTTTTCCAAAGTGTTAACCTCCAGATGCTAACTTTTTTAAAGAGGTTTTCTTTCCCTGATACAGAAACTTATTTGTGCTGTTTTTAGGAGCATGCTAACTGTGCTCACAAAGAATAACGCAATGTAAAAGAGCTTCTTTTGTCAATGTCGTAAAAGTGTCTAAGCAAAGCTCCTCTGACAATTAAACAGTGGGACTCTGAATATACACACAAATGCAAGCGCACGCACACACACACACACACACACACACGCACGCACGCACGCACGCACGCACGCACGCACGCACGCACGCACGCACGCACACACACACACACACACTTACATATAAAGGCACACATGGAGATTCAAAGACTCCCCTGATGATGCCCCAATTAAGCTCTACCATATGGAAGCCATTGAGTGTGAAATTGAAAACGGTGACAGGAACTCCATTATGATGTCAGTGCTCTCACTTCACAATGGTAGTTCAGTATAGTCCTTGTGCAGACGGACAGACAGTCCCAGTTTAAGGTCTTTGACACTTGTAAGAAGAGTTGATGCTGAAAATGAAGACATCACAATTGTCTGGTTTAACATACACGTCGTGAATGTGAGTGTTTTGGGCTGTTTTGTTATATAACTGCTGCAGAACTCATTTTTGGCAACACAATATGTGAGACATGAATGAGAAGGAAATGAGCCTTAAAATCTTCCCCAAAAAAAAGGGTGCAGCTTAAGTTCAAGTGGTTGATATAAATGTGCAAAAGCAGCCATTGCTGAGCCAGATTTGCAGCAGCAATTAAGCATATCAGCGTTAGGAGGCCTAAAAGGAATCAGACAAAAATAATTAAAGTCAAGAAAAGACTGAAATGGTTTTTCTAATGAGCTCTTTGACAACATCAGGGAAGGATTACAGGCTTGGGCACAGATGACAGAGAGAACCAGAAATAAGAGAGCAGAGGAGTGTGTTCCATGGATTTCAACGGACCCCAAGGGTGGCTTCATATCTCACAATGTTCTGTACCCTGTAGACAACTCAAACAAAACAATCTTAATTTCCTTAGTTTAATTTAATATGTAAATTCATACTTAGCCACTGAGACTTACAAGCTAATTAGCAGTTATAAAAAATATACTCTGCTAATAATATTTTGCTCTGATCCTCATAGGTGCTATAAGTGATTAGGCATGAGCTGTTTTTAATATTATCAACTGTTTCCGTTTTGTTTTGATGTTAATGTAACGCTCTTAGATTTAGAGTTGTTGTTCTTTTCAGCAGCCTAAGGGCTCCAAAAACTCTCCTGTCCCAGGTTACAAAGGGGAGGGGGGGTCAACAGGATGGTTGCTTACAAGCTCCAGGGGTCAGACTATCTCCTGGGCTCTGGTCTTGTAAGGAATACCCAGGAGAACCACAACTTTTTGCCTCTTTTAACCTTCTTTCCCCTCGTTTGTCATGAAGCCACTCTGATGACAGCCGACCCATTGCACTGCTCACACCGTGGGATTCTCCACACTGAAGGTGCTGGGTTGTATGTCCACATCTCCGCACCTCAGACCAAGCATCTCCCACATAATATATTTTTAATCCGACCTGAGTTCACACTGTCAGCGCAAACTTGCAATACTGTCAACCTCTCCTGTTTACTACTTCGGATTAAACTGAAGGGAGGGACAGAGAGATTCTGCGTTGTCTGCTGGGATTCCTAAGACCTCAGAGGCCGAGGCATTGATATACTGATCTGTCATCTCTTCCTGTCTTCTTTTATTCCATCTGTCTGTCTGTTCCCTGATGGGGTTGCAATGCATCTCCTTATGTGTATTTAAATTCTCGTCTGCCCTGTCATCACATAGTTAAGGTGATGTCTGCCCTGCCGTTCTGCAGGACTCGCTCTGAGTTTGATGACAGGGGGACCGCTGCGGTACAATCTGCTGAGGCCTGAAGCTCTCTATCTGTCTGCCTTTTCATCCCTCCATCCATCCTGTACCTCCATCCTACCACCCTTCCTCTCCTGGGGTTTATATCTCCTCATCCCTCCCTTTGTCACAGCTTGTCCTGTCATTACTCACCCTGGCTATCTGATGACAGAAGAGTACAGACGACAGAAACATGTTTTTATGTGCGTGTGCGTGTGTGTGTGTGTGTGTGTGTGTGTGTGTGCGTGTGTGTGTGTGTGTGTGTGTGTGTGTGTGTGTGTGTGTGTGTGTGTGTGTGTGTGTGTGTGTGAAAACGTGAGTGGTGTGTGTGTGTGTGTTTGTGCGTGTGTGTGTACACTCAGTCTCTTATTACATCGTAATCAGTAGTGTAGCAGCCAACAGCAAGGAGCAAATCACATTAAGATAATTGGGAAACACTTCATGTTGGACAGCTGGGGTTGTGCCGGTTTGATTAAATAAATTTGATGTCACAGAGGAAAAGCAGCCTTCCAAGAGCTACAAACACAGTGTGTGTCTGTGTGTGTGTTTATGTGTGTGTGTTTGTGTGTCTGTGTGTGTGTGTGTCTGTGTGCATGTGCTTACATGCAGTGATAAAAGACCTGAGAGAGAAAGATGGAGAGGAACATGACAAAGGTTGCTTGGCTTGCTACATAATAGATTCAACGCTGCATGCTGGAGTGATGCACACCCTTTGGGAGCAAAACTGTTAAACTTAGAGGTGAGCTGATCTATTGTTTTTCAGCAGTATGGATTCATTCAAGCCTCATATTTCTCTCCATTGACCACTAGATGTCACTATTATCTATGTGTTAAATCTCAATACTGCCCTTTCTGATGTCTTTGGCCCAAACTTTCAACAGTTCTCTGATTTGATACGCAGCATTATGCAGTTGTTTTCAGCAACACTCATTAGATAAATGTTTGTCCCATCACAGTTTATTTGAATGTTCACAAAGTAGATGATGACGCTACACCTCACAAAGAGGGATTTTTCTTCGATAGCTATGTGGTAAATATGGAACTTGTGTCAGTCGTTCACAATTCTTTAAGGTCACCTCAACTCTGCTGGCGTAAGAGCATAATGGCTCAAACTAAGAGTATGCAAATGAGCAGCAAGTAATCAAAGTTCAAGCTGAATTGTTTAAGAGTTCATTGAACTGGAATAAAAAGATGTAGAGGAAATTACTTCAGTTTGTCATCGCTGTGGCAAATTAGGCAAGGACTGAATAAATGGATTAGCAGAAAATGTGTGTGTGCTTGGGCGATGTGTGTTGGAGGGAGAATAAGTGTTGGTGTGTAAGTCATGTGGTTGTGCATGCACGGGCATTTTTGTGTGCACACTACCTTTTATCCATTCACACACATTTGCATTTTGGTGCTAACACTAGAGATGAGAGATACCAGGATGCACAACATTGCTTCCATGTTTTTTTTGTTGTAATGGCGTACGTCCTACTCCTCCCTGTGTTGTCATGGTGATTTGTCCCTTCCCAACCTTTTTTTAGAAAGGTATGCAGGGTTTGTTCCTCTCTCTCAATCCGACACACATACACTAGAGCAAACATGAACATATCCCATGTTACAGACAGTTGCCGTGCTGCGGATCGAAATTCTAAACTTATTTTTAATTTATACGGATAAACTAAACACAAACGCAAGCATATGATAGACCCCATGTTTAACCTAAACAAACCTTGAAGGGATTGAAATAAAGTCACATTTCCCTTTGAGGTTTTTTTTTTAGTTATGTGGGCCTTCCTCACTCAAAGTTCTTTTAATTTAAACTGGCCTCTTTTATAACTTCACCTTGCTCCACCCCCTGAGGTGCAACTTAACAGCGCAGAACACTTCTCGCAAGGCGTTAGTAATCGATTAGGAGGAGAAATGAGGACTTGGCCGCTGCCAAACTTGAAATACGAAGCTGATCTTATTTAGATTTAGTCAAGGACAGGAGAAGGGAGAAAAGAGAGGTGTGGATGGACAGGCTTGACTGTCTTATCGGCAGCCTGTGGTAACATCCTCTTTTCACACCTGCTGTTATATTTGCTGCCCACACAAATACAGAAGAACACACGCGCACATACACAGGCACACACACTCTTCAATACGAGGTGGGTGGAAAAAAATGGCGAAAGATTAATTGTCACATGTATCAGAAATGATTTAACCCTGTTAATACATTGATCGGAACAACTGGCTGTAATCAAGATCCTCCTGCTTACTTGGCTTGAATGATTGTATCGCTCATTTGTTCACAAGTGGTTTAGAAAGAAGAAAAATGATTATATCATTGTGAGTATGTAGAACATTTAACACACCTGTAGCAACACTATTATCCTCAACCATATCCTGTTCCTCTTCTTCCTGATTTCACCTTCCCTGCACTTTAATGAAGCTTTTGTGCCACACAGCCACGTTCAGCAAAACCTCATAACACATTATTATCAAGCAGACAAAACAAACCATATTCCTTTATGAGTAGTTTCCTATTACATTTAAACAGGAAGCAAATTAAGGTGAGGAGACTGTTGCTGATGAGAAGTGTGTGTCTGGATGCCAGGTGCAGTGGAGAGCTCATTTTGCATATCACAGAAGTGCTATTATGAGTACAGCCATGCATACTCTGCATTTGTGGATGTAATGGCCGAATGAGGGGCGACTAAATGAGGGGTTACCATTGACACAAACCCACATATAATCACACAGTTACGCATGCAGTTAGACACTGTCATACACACACACACAATCAGCATCAACTCGAACACACTCAGTCGTCTGCTGGATGTGGAGAGAGCAGGGTCATCAGTAATGGAGCAGACTATGGGAGCGATAGCGACAGTGATGGATCCACATCTCCATAAAACCTGTTCCCCCTGCGCAGCCTCCATACATATTCAGACGGGACGACTGAAGCCGTGCCACGTCGTTAGCAAATGAAAAGTAGTTTAGCATGAGAATGAGCCCAGGGGTCAGAGGAAGAGAGAAGCACAAAGACTGAACAAATTCCACTCCGCCTGTAATTGGCCCAAGAGGAGAAAAGAGGAAAAGGAGAAGGTGGAAAAAGAGGATTTGTTTCATTTATTTTAAAAGCATTTCATTTATAGCGATGGTTTTTATCTGGAAACGTTTTTGTTAGGAACATCTGTTTGCATAATGGAGGTATTGTTAATAGACTGAGCCATCTGATATTGAAATCATAGTGGCATTGGTGAGCTGGGTTTCATATTCAGGTAGGGTGATAGATTTGCATCAGTGAGGGCTAGAGTTCTGATTGGACACAATGCCACACGATGACAGAAACTTAGGGTACTGTAAATGAGCTTCACTTTGATTACTACGAGTAAACAGTCTGCCATGCAAACAGTCACGTTGGGAGCACCTGGCATCCCGCTTTTTATAGAGATTCATTTGGATGGTTTCAAATCTACTGCACTACCCACCTCATAGGACTAACTGTGCAGTACATCCACAACATCTCCACATGGTTTCCATTCTTTTGGTATTTTGTAGTTTACAGACACTGGCGACAGGTCTGATCCAGCCCATTCAGAAATAAATGTAATTCTGATTGAGAGGGGTGATGTGTGGCGTTTGTTGTTTGGATCTGTAAAGACTTTTCATGGATACTTATCCATGATAATACATGGCTGCTGCCACTGTCCACTTTGTTGGTGTGTTACCACAGAACAGAGATACTTTTCTCACAATTAAGAGCACAATTTTCATTTATGTTAGAAGGAAGGAACAGCTTCTTCTTCTTCTTCTTCTTCTTCTTTTTCTTGCATATTAGACCTGTGAAGTAACCCTGTGAATGTCATAATGGTTCTATCCTAAAGGAATGCTTGATACATGTATACACAAGTATTTATCGGATCACTTTTTTCTGGCGTCCATTTAATCAGTTAAGTCGGAATCCCTAATCAGTTGTTCTTATAAGCCTTGATGGCAAATTTAAGTTTAGCACAAATGTTCTGTTTACGGTTGGCTCGATGGTTCAGACCAATAATCAAGATCAACCCCACCAATTTACACCATGTTGGAGAACCTAGCATGCTTCAGTGCTCACCCCAACCTCTGTTTCTGTCTTTCCCTCTCTCTCCCCACTTTCTTTGTCTTTCCATGCCCTTTGCCTTTTCTTAGTCCTCTTTATATGTAATCTTCCTTACCCAAGTTGTCCATGGAGCAGAAAGTCATTAAGTGTTGGAGAGGGGACAGCACAGTGATGGTTCAGCCTGAGAGAGCACGGTCTCCCTGAGCAGGCCTGACCACGGTTGCACATGGATTAGCTTATTACAGTTTGCACACTTGCTCTTTGTGCAAAGGCAGAGAGAGAGAGAGAGACAGAGAGAGAGAGAGAGACAGAGAGAGAGAGTCCACTGGGTGGCCAGGTGATGTTTTCAGTGCTACTTTTTTATTGGAAAATCAGTTTGAGACTTCTCTTTTCTTTTCTTAGTAACTTTTCTTCATTTCTTGTACTTCTTTTTTTAAGGCTTCAATAAGTGACTTGTTATATATTACACAGAAGTTAGCCACAATGTGCTGCTTTATGTCCTAGAACTTACCCATCGTGTACCTAGACACACACTTATATACACACAAGATACAAACCTGGGGGTGAACACAAGAAAACATTTCCCAAACGCCCTCAAACTACGACCTGTCAAGTTTTATTGATTAAACATAAAAGCATTTATGCAAACTACAGGCCGAACAGCCATCACAGCTGACATCTGAAATTGCATGTGATATGTGTGTGCGTGTGCGTGTGTGTGTGTGTGTGTGTGTGTGTGTGTGTGTGTGTGTGTGTGTGTGTGTGTGTGTGTGTACATGTTTGTGTGTTTACCTCATTAGCCCCAGAGCAGAGGATAGTGGCCTGGCCAATTACACTGAATTCCTTTCTTTCCTCTCCTTTTCCTCTTCTTCAAACCTCCCTCTCTCTCCCTCCCGTCTCCATCTTCCTTCTTTTTTTTTTCTGCCTCCATCTTTTTCAGACTTCCCAAACAAGCACAGCCATTTGTACATTGCTTAATGGATTGCAAATCATCCGACCCCCCCAAGATGAGCTTAATTGAGGCAATGCATCATTCTGTCATTCGAATTTAGAAGGATAATCATTTTTGATGTCATTTTTAAACATTTTCCCTTTGGTTTGTATACAGTCAGTGAGAAAAGGGGTCTATGAAGGAGTGGAGGACAATGTCAAGACTGAAATCTAAGGATGTAGATTCTAATTATGAATTACAAAATCACTCAATTAAAATAAATCTTCTATAGGGATGAAAAATGAAAAATAAAAATGATGTGTGAATCTCAAGCCCCCTACCTGGGGCTTGGAGTTACAGTACGTTTAAATGTTTGTCAATGCGTAACAGAAAGGCTCCAAACAGCTGCAAGAAGCATCACATTGCTTATTGATGATTTACAGCTTAAAAAGAAGATTCTGTAAAAAGTAGCACTTCAAAGACGCAGAGGAATTGAGAGACAAACTGAAAAGAGTATATACCATAGTCAGAGTTCCCATGTTCAATTGTTTATGTGTTCTCCTTTACGTTATCAAAGACATCACATTTCCACTATAGTTGGTTGCCAAAAAAAAAATACACCAGAAAAAGATGAACACTTTAAGCCTTACTTAAAGAATTACAAAATACAGGCTAGGGCATGTAGGCGTATAGCTGTTAACTAGTTGGCACAAACAAATGGTGTTAATCTGCCCTAGAGGGGAATGTTGATTCTGGATGACAGAGCAATAGGGAGAAGCACTGTGTGACACCACAACATCAGATGTCTATGTATGTGTGTGTCTCGTGGGGGTGTGTGAAGAGATGGCCAATGGAGACCACGAGAGAGCAGGTTCCCATGACCTGTTTGGTGTAATAAGAAGTGTCCTCAACTTGTAAAGACGCCACTCTGCCAAAGTGTGCACGCCGATAAACACACACTCATGCACACACACACACACATACACACGCACGCACGCACACAAACACACACACACACACACACACACACACACACACACACAAGGGGAATAGGACTACCGCACACACCACTTTCAGTCAATCTGATGTTGGGCTAATTTGGCAAACAACATCCTCTCTATCTCTTCTCCCTTTTCATGCTGCTCCTGAAGATTTCATCTGTTTCTGAGAGAATTCCCAGGCATGCTCATTGACACACGCACGCGCACGCGCACGCACACGCACACGCACACACACACACACACGCGCACAGTATATCGTTGTCCGTTAAGACACAAGTAATCTCTCTCACTTTCCAATGCAATACACATATTCATCAAGTATTCTAATTGAAAAGTTTTGACATCGTTTTGTATTGAATTGCTGATTCTAATACTCTCATTAACAACAAATGGCAGATCACTTCCAGAACTGTAGATTTTCACAAATGCAAACAAGTGTCTCTCATAATCATCCAACTAATTGTCAACACCTAATGAAAGAAGTCCAAAGAAACTTTTGAGATACATTACATGTCTGGATAGCAGAATCTTTGACAGAGAGGATCTGTCTAGTCTGAAATCTTCTGGGGCTATCATCCGAAATGATGTGAATATTTATGAGCTGGGAGGGATGAGACACAGTCATATCTAAAATATGAATTTCCTAATCAGAGCTAATAAATATTTGACTTGTGAAGTCTATCGTGCGGATTAATAGATATTCAAGGCTAAATTCTTAATGTGAAGCAAGCCATACAGTATGGTTTTCCATTATGACCCGAGCCATCTCTGTCACTCTCCAGTGATGATTTTGCCTCATCATATAACTTTTGACTTTTCCTAATTCTGTCAAATGCAGTAGTTCCATATACTCTTTCTATTTGAATTTGGGTATTTACAGGATTCGTAATAATCTGTTTAGATTATTGATTATATTGAACGTTTTTTAAAATCTTTATCTTAACAGGTCATTTCTGGGATAAATGCAGTGTCGTTTCCTTGATGTCTGACCACAGCATATGTCTTTCTGTAGTTCTTTGAGATTAATCATATGACTGTCACTTACTTTCATTTGATCTGTCAACCTGTTACTTCACCGTTGTCCCAATTTCAAAATCATGATCAGCAGATAATTGGAAAAAAGAGATTTCAGTAAAAACGAAGTTATAAAATGTGATATATACATTGCAAATGCTTTGAGCAGTTCTAACCAATGTTTTTGCATGATAGATCATGGTGTAATATGAAAGGTGTTTCTCATGGTGATGAAATTACAAAAAGCATCAAGTAACTCTTTAGTCCCTCTCAGCTCCACAGTGCTGATCGGTGTCTTTTATCTCGTTGTTTGCTTCTAAGGCCTGTAACTTTACAACCTTGATTCCTTTCTACCATGCTTCCTACCACGCACAAAATGTGAAGATTGACAAAGACAGTTACTGGCATATTTGAGCTTTAGAAATGAAAGACAAACAATATTATTATAGAAGTCAGTGTACGTCAAAATAAAGCAAGTGGAAATTAAATATTAGACTTACAGACAAATACAACTCCAAACTTGTGCTAATGTTGCAATGTGTCGATCAAGTGTTTACCAGCACTAGATTTTCACTTAAATGTCATCACATGTTAATTTTGTGTACAGCTTGGTTCAGCCATCCCCAAGTGGCCAAATAATCAGGCATTAGGTTACTGCTTTAACAATTACCAAGTGTTATACCTTTCCTATCATTGATTCTGATATAATGTGATTTCAATATATGACAACTGTATTGCATTGGGGCTGTGGATTTAAGGAAGAAGTAAGATTAAATACATTGACAATACATAGCCTAGTTTTTAGAGAAACATATAAGAAGCTTTTCTCTGGACAAAAAGAGTGCACTACAGCTTCTTGATATTTTTAAGCTGGATATTCTAACAGCTTTTCATGTGCTGAGAGTAGAGGAGAATAAGAGAGAAAATGTAGGAGACTGAAGGAGTGAAAAGAAAGGTACCCAGTCTCTACAGGTCTAACAATAGAAACCCAGAGCCAGAGCGCAGTCGATTTGAGTTCCCTCACAAGCTGCCTATAAACAGGACCACATATTGAGTGTGATAAACCAGTGGATATATTCCTCCGCCTCATTCTTACCAAAGTAGCAGTCCACATGTTGGATTCCACCCTGAAGGAAACTTAATGAAACACCAGAGAGAGCGGCTAATAAAGTAATAAAAATAGGTGTTTGTCTGTGTCTGTCTGCCAGGCCGTGTTCTTGACTCACCAGGAACGCCAATCCCAGTATAAACTTCAACAGTGCTCACCTACTCATGGTCGTGACAACAGGGGCAAGAACTCAGCCAGTCATTTCAAGGTGCATGAGGCTGTAGGTCAACAAGGATATTTCAGATCACACAGGAGAAGTTCCTTTTAAGAATTTAGAATTTAGAAATGGATAAATAATTATAATGCAAGAACAGAGATAATAAAGGTTAATCCTGTCCACAAACTACTCCCATCTGGCAGTAACATCTTAAAAAATAAATGCTTCTCTCTGGATTGTGCCATGATGAGATTAACTGTCCCATGAAACATTAAGCAGTAGAGGTAATATTCCTGCAACATAATAAACACACTTATACCCCTTGCAAATGAGATCAAATGGAAAATGTTGGCAAATCAATATGGAAGCAGTTGTTCTTTATAATGGATTAAAAACAACACACATATTCTCTCAAGTCATCAAGGAAAAATTGGTTTCATAAGAATGCAAAGGACATGAGGTCCAAGTGATCTTTGCCTACCTTTCACATTTAAGGTACAGCTTCTCATCACTCTTTTATATCCTGTAAGATTTATGTGTTAATCTCGTCGAGAGTCATAATATAGAATGTCTTTAGTTATGGACATAAGCATTTTGAGAAATCACAATCATCTTTAACCTTTAAACACCAAATTATAACCTATCCTTGAATCCAATCAGATGTGTTTGCAAAATTTGATGTAAAGAATCCCTCCAGGCATTTCATAATACAGAGTTCACAAATGGGGTGGCAGGAGGATAAGCAGACCAATGGATGGACAGACAGACAACCGCAAAACATGAGGCCCCTAAGGCATGACTGGCTGGTGTAGAGGCATACAAATCAGTACACCTGTGATAATTGTTTGCCAAACCTAAATCATAGATACATTTCTAATGGTATGGAATCAATTGTAATGTTAAAAAGATAATTGAGTAGGTTAAGAGAATAACCAATTTGTGGTGGAACCTTCACTTTCTTAAATTACATGCATTGTATTCATTCAATTAGTAAAACACTAAGAATCTTTGATAATCTCATAGATATGAAAAATAAGTGTTTGAAGTAATACTACTTTATTAGTATTGCTTACTTTTTAAATTCAAACAGTGTTACAAACTAGCTCAAGAAGAGTAATGTGGAATAAGATAAAGAAAGCACTTCTTCAACACCTTCAGTTCTGACACAGAGAGTAAAGTCAGCTTTCAATCATGGATCAAGGTGAGGTTCAAAGAGCCCCACTGTGCAAAGAAGTGCAAGATACCATGGGGAAAGTACATTAGTTGAACATGACAGTTTCACCCCATCATCAAGCGTTTTTTCATGAACTTTAAAGAGCTTGACTCATGTTAAAATATGAAGCATAAAAAGGAGCTTACCTGTTCATACCTGGGCTACATTAAAATAGTTATCATCATTGAAGGGTGTGTGAAGATAATTACCCTTCTTTCACACTAAAAAGTGAAGACTAGTGGTGCTCTATTATGTTATGTGTGTACAAAGTACCCAAATTATAAATTGTTCACAACATACGCTGAGATATAAAAGGAAGGAAGCATATGGAAAAGTTATATACTGTTCTTGACATTCAGGCAATACACTTTAAATATGCTTTACCTTTTAGGCATCGTTTATTATTAGCATTAGGACAGTGTTGTTTGTGTGAAAGTGTAAAGGTAAAGCAGAACGTTTCTGTTACTACCACCTTGAAACAGGTCAGTTTGTCAGAAGCTAAGGCAGTGAAAATAAGGATAGGCAAACGTTTCAGTTAAATTCTTGCTCAATTTAAAGGGTGAGACACTGTGGTTAAGTTCAGCTCTCTCTCTCTTTCTCACTCTCTCACTCATCTGCCAAAAAAAAGCCATTGAAGAGTATGCACCACAGGGTTCAAATAGTGTTGGATTTTTGTTTAGTTTTAATTTTTATTTCCTTTTGACTTTTTTTTTTCAATTTCAGTTTATTTTTAGTTTTTTTTTTAATGCTGGTTTGTTAACTTAGTTTAGATTTTATTTTGTGAACATGCTTAATTTTAGTTTTTATTAGTTTTAGTGTTTTTGTCTGTGTATGGTACTCGGTTCAGAGAAATATTTCAAGCAATATCTTTCCAAATAAAATATAAGTAAGGGAAAACAGTTTTGACTTCTGAAGTCAGCAAGCTCATTCAAAATTGAAACTGACATGCCTGAAACTAATTGTACGTGTCACTCAGTTTGTTTGTGTCAAAGACTAAATCTAAGGACATTCTCTCTGTAGTTTTATTATGGATAGTTTTGTTAACACCCGATGCAGTGTCAGGTAGTCATTGTTTTTTGGTGAAGCCTCTTTTATTATTTTAGTTTCAGTTGACGTAAATGTTGTTTACATTTTAGTTCTCGTTATTTCGTTAGTTTTTGTAAACGACAATAACCTTGATGCAACACTAGGCCTGGAGATCTTGCACTTCAAACACACGATTGAAAGTGCAACAAAAACATACAGACAGTGCAAGAAAAACACTAACACATACACACACACATATACACACACACACACAAGCCTGGTAAAATGTACTGACTTCTGTCTAAAAGTACAGAGATGAACCTACATTGTGTGCACATGCTTTACCTTTTTCAGATTAGCCTTGAAATTCTTGTAGTGTGTTCAAATAGAGGAGGGGGCTGAGAGCTACGTATCATGGACAGCAGGAGATTTTTTTATTTGTAGAGTCAAAATCAAGGCCAAACACTGTCAACACTTTCAATTATTATGTTATGTAAGAGAATAAAAAGGCACAGTGATGTTTATAGGGTGCTTGTATCACTTAATTTATTAAATGTTCCAGCTCATCAATAGGAGCAAAAGTAAAATGCAACCAGACCTGTTTTTGTCTGCAGCATCCAATCTATAGAATTATGTATCCCTAAAGAACATTGTTTAAAAGTTGAAACAACGTTTTGAGAAGCTTATGAACCCCTCTCAGTCTTCATGTCCTTTAAACACTCAAGAGAAGTGTTTCCACAAAATACACATGTGCTGCGTTCTACCAGTAACGAAACTGCTTCATTATGTTTTCTTTTCAGCAGTATGTTCTTCTCTGGTCTTTAGTTGATATGGTGGTATACAGGTCACATTGATATATTCTCATTATAGCGTTGTATAGCGGACTCTGTTTCTAAAGAACCAGAACGCAATACATGCAACAGAGGTTCTGTACCTGGCATTAGCACATGATATTAGGGTCCAGCTAACACACAGTAATGTTTATTATAAACACAAGCTAGCAAATGGCTTTTACCGTAATTATAGAATCCAAATAACCCGTTAGGAGGGTGTAGACTATAGAGTGCCACAGGAATGAGTCCTAAAACCCGGAAGTGAGTTAGCATTTTAGCGCCATGGGTTCTAAACTCTAAAAGTCAATGGGGATTTTGAATGGGTTTGTGGTTAGACGCCTGAAATAAGGTCTGTGGTTAACACAAGCTTAAGAGATGTTTGCGTTTTGTTAGACGAGATAAACTACGTTAGATAAAACCCCAACTTGTGAATTTTAAAGTTTTTACGCGTACTAAAAACGGCGGTTGCTAACAAGTGGCTAAATCCTGCTAATTACAAAACGCCTATGCATCAGAAACGTGTGTTAGCCACAGAGCTTATTTTCTGCAATGATCCATAATCCAATGCAAAAATCCCATAGGCGAATTCTCATTAGAACCCATGGCGATGCTACTTCCGGGTTGGCCTACAAAAATACGTCATCACTTTTGTTCTCTATAGAGACAAATAATTAAACTGGACTGAAACGACATTCAGGAAAGCATACACTGTACAGTTGATAAGCTGCGTATTTAAGTGCAGACTGTTGGCGTTTCCTTTAATGTGCTGTGCAGGAGGGAGGAAGTGACGTATTGCCACAGGGAGTGACTGGCCTGGTAAAAAAAAAATAACGGCAAGGGGCTAGGTAGGCAGAACTAAAGTACAAAAAAACAACCCGGTTACACATGTGTGGACTTCAACTCAGGATGATTTCACGTTCAGTCCACCTGACATTTTCTATACATTTTCAGGAGTGCAAACAGCCGACTCTGAACTACAAACTGTTCAATCCCCCATGATGTTATGAGCAACACACCGGGCAGAGTAAGCAAGCTAAAGTTAACTGCTGCTATGTGTAAAAACCTCCAGCTATGAAGCTCAGTTCGCCATGCAGCTATCGGTATAATATTAGCTGACTCTGCCCAGCGTCAGGCACTAAGGAAGTGGCTGCGTTAACGACGAAGCTCAGTTAGCCCTGCAGCTAGCTCCAGGCATCCCTGGGCTGCCCCAAAAGATCTTTCACGCAGCTCTCTCTCCCTCATTGTCAGAGTCCAGCCTGGCATTGCTTTGAATTTCACAGCTAGCTACTGTAACTTTGTTGTTGACATGAATTTGACGCCATACTAGGTGTCTGCCTTCCAGCAATCGCTCTTTTGAATGTATGCCTGTATTAGGTCAATTCACTTTACTATAAAAAAAAATGTACAGCTACACAAGGACATGTTTACTTCCCCATATGTGACATAGTTTAAATTGACTCAGGACTACTTTTTGAAGACCAGGCAGGAGTTCTTCTGCTCAAATTGTCTACTATTTATGTCCTTTAAGCAGTCATAAGTGATGTGCTGTTAACTTTATCCTCCTCTATAATGTAACATATACCCACATGTGTTTGAGCATGCACACTCACATACACACACATACAGATTCCCCAAGCACAGCAAATCATGCTGTCTAGACTCCACTCTAAAGATCAAACTCCTCACGTCTCAAAGACAGGACAGTTCTGCTACCCTGCCCTGCACCCGGTGTGGGGGAGGAGGAGGAGGAGAAGGTGGGGGTAAGGAAAGAAGGATGGGAAGGTGAAGGAGATGTGGGAGGGAAAGAAAGACAAGGTGGTGCTTTTCTGCGAGCATGTTAAAATATACAAGACTTAAAGGATTTAAGTCAGCCTAAAAATGTAGCCTAAATGTACAGGCAGAGCTGTGCAGCTAATGAGGCTGTGATCTGCCCTTGTGACACCCTGTACACTGCCTAGCAAGTGACGTGCAATGGAGTTGAAATTCAGCCAAACTATAAATGAGTCATGCGACTACAACATCAGGTCAGACATGGACTCAATTGGCACATATGCCCGGCCTAAGTATAGTGTAAGCTAAAGGCAAGGACGTATGGCTAGGTATAAAGAGATACATCTCGGAAAAATATCTTGAGACACACTGGCAAGCTCCCAAAGTTAGATTAGTTTATGCATTTGTTTTCCTTCTTCCCTTAAGAAGATTAGCTGTAAGAGGTGACACAACAGCCCAGCTTACAGTGCATATAGTTGTTGTGATGCTTTATTCATCATATCTTTGGCAGCCTCATTACCTTGGCACTTATCTCTTGAACATTTTACATATCTATCCATAGATCAGCCCTTGCCCCTTTAATACAGAAATGCTTACTCCAGAGGGAAGAAAACCTCTCTTTTCAACACTCACAAGACACATGAAAACATCACAAGAAGAGAATCCTCAGATACAAGCAATCAGAGTTGTCAGAGTGACCTGAAGAAGACAAAGTGACTGTTCTGTGATCTGTTATTAAGGCTATTCTGGGTTACAATACCTGCTCCTTGGTTTGTTTGTCCCTTACAGGTTCAAGCTTTTCAGCATTTGTGGTACAACTTTTGTCCGATATCATCCATACTTAATGGTACATCATTTGGATTCATACCCAGTTCCACTTGTTTATGTAAATGCTGATATGAGTATCTGTCATTCCACTCAATATCATTATGATTAATGTATGCTGCCCCACATACTCAGCTAAGTCTTCATGGCAGAGGCTGCCAGCAGTTTGATAAAAATGCAAAAACGACCAGGATTTTTATTTTGTATTTAGCGCTATACATGAGGATTTGAGATGTTTAGCATGAACGTCCAAAAGAGAGATTAAGAACTCAAATTAGTCATTCAAACATATACCATACATGCTAACAGGATGTTAGTGTGTATGGCATGAAGGTACCACAGAGACAGGAGACATGCAATAATCCAAAACAAATTTAACAAGGATAGTACTGCAAATAAAGATATGCAGCAGAAGGTCAAAATATTGAAT
This sequence comes from Tautogolabrus adspersus, assembly GCA_020745685.1. NCBI lineage: Eukaryota > Metazoa > Chordata > Actinopteri > Labriformes > Labridae > Tautogolabrus > Tautogolabrus adspersus. The sequence continues at coordinate 17,450,240 of CM036539.1, forward strand.
TCACAGCAATTGTGAAGCACAACACAAACCTAGAAAAACAAGTTCAACAGAAAAACAGTGCATATCAACTTATCACAATTTAAGTGCTCAAGGCCTGTAGAGGGCGCTAAGTGGAACTTGGATAGACAGAGAGAGACCAGACTCTGACTTTGGTGACTTGGTGGATCAAACAACCAGCAGAGGGTTCTGAGGGCTGGAAAATTTGTATGAGAAACCCACACAGCTTAAGTCTCTGACCGTTTAGAAACAACCATATTTTACGGATAATTGTATACTAATGAACAGACATCTTTTCCAAAGTACATGCTCTTAGTGTAGCTGCCATTGGTTTGCTAGCTGACTTAGCTGGTGGTATTGCTACTTAAATCTCCCCCTTCTGAGAGATCTGGGCATTGGGGTAGTGTTGGTGTTAATACCTCTTACTTACACAGCAGTTTAACATTGTTGTCCGATCACATTACAGGACTGGAGCACGTCCTTTAAGAGGATGGGATATGCTACATTTGTCTGCTGCTTTTGTTTTCTGTTTTTGACTTTGCATCATTGATGTTTAAGCAGTGCCTTTGCATTTTTCCTTTATGCAGCTTTTTCGCATTTGCATTTGCAATTGCATTTTTACGGTATTTGTACTTGTTTAGGACATTTGCTGGCATTGTTTTCATAAACATGAGCTCCAATTTGCAGTCACTGGAAATGTTTCGGTCTGTACGTAGGAGCTTCTTTGCTGTTGTTGGACGCTTCAGTTAAGTTTTGCAGAAGACACAAATGACTCACACACAGAAGCATATACACATTCTTCTTTGTGAACTGCAATGGTTCCCAAAGTGGGGGTCGTGACCCCACGGAGGGTTGTGGGCCACCAGGAGGGGGTTGCAAAATGCCTTCCAGATTATTATTATTTTTTTTTATAATTTCAAATTGTGTATTTTAATGATTATTGTGAAAAATAGATACAAAAAGTGTTTCGACTTCAAATAAATCCATACCATTAAAGGTGCACTATGGAGTTTTGGTAGAGAAATGTGAAAGTTGGAGAAGTGTACAGATTATGTGGTATATGTTCATAACTCTATACACAAACTGTCCTCAGAGGAAAATTTGGTCCCTGGAAAACAGTTTGAAGATAAAATGCTACGCGATAAGTTGTGGTGGTGGGCCTGCAACAGAGAAACCGTAACTCTCCTGGTAGCTTTTTAGCTCCAAACAGTTTTACAGGGACCCATTTTTTCCTTTGGATAAAATGTGTGTATTTAGTTCAGAAAATACAGCATAGAATTGTTTCACTTCTCCAACTTTCAAATGTCACTACCAAATCTACAAAGTGCACCTTTAAGTAAAATGAAAATGAAATTAATGTGTAAAAATAGTTCAATGTAAGTTTGCACATGACAGCAACAATGTAGGTGTCTGCCTCTCTTTACACATAAAGACAAACAACTGTGTCTATTTATTAAGTTTTGTATGGACACTCTGTGCTAAAGATTATACATAGAAACTACTTTCATTATGCTTCTTACCTTTCTGACAATAAATTGCTATACAAAATAAAGTTGTGGTTTTAAGTATTCTTTTGTGTTCTTTTGTGTTCCCAGTGTATGGATAGGCAGACAGTGGGGCTTCTCAGTCTCTTTCACCCCCATTTTTGGGGTCATGAGCTGAAAAGTCTAAGAACCCCTGTAACAGTGGATACACTCTCCCAAAGTTTGTCCTAGAGAAACAGGAAGGTGTCTCTCACATTATCATACCGCAACACATATATACCTATGCCTTAAGCAAGCAATTACCTGTGTGTATGTGAAGGACTGGTGGCGGTGTCTTCATGGCGTTTGAGGATATTAGCCTCAGCAGGAGTGGCTGACATCTTAGTGCTGCCATGGGGCTGTCTAACAGTGCAGAAAATAAAAGCTGGGAAACTCATTAAGGCTCATTTACATTGTGCTGCCTCTGAGTGCTCTAATTCAGACATGTAACTGACTTCAGATCTGCTCCTACAAACTGCACTGCAGCATGCAAAGCAGATTTATGCCCCAGTCTAGCTCGAGCCACAAATCGTCCACTTGCTATTTCAACTGCAGAAAGAACACAAAGAGAATGAATAAAGAGAAGAAGCAAATGCAGCATATATCAACCAAAAGGCTATTAAGGCCCTTTCTTATTTTTTTAGAGTATGTGAATCTATTTTTTTTTTTCAATTACGTGCACATTTTCAAATTAATACTTCTGTTAGTAAAATAATGAATTTAAAAATCAATTTTACATTTTAAAATGTTGAATTTAAAGACTGTTTTGTGTACTGTTTGACAGTGTCTGATGTTTTCCCTCAGAAGGCAATGTCGATTCATTTATTCCTCACTTTATTCCTTTAAAGATTTTGTGAGCTGAGCTTGTTGCGAGAGAACCTCAAATGTGAACAATGCTTATCTATATCCACTACAGCAAAACAATTGTACACATTGTGGTTTAATAAAGATATTAAAGCCGTGGGAAATAAAGCTCATTTCAGACAAAGTTGTGTGGTATTGAAGAGATAGGTTAAATACTTATTTCTACATGTAAATAACAGTAGCTGTTTTAAGGTCATTTGTCTCAACTAAAATCTCTATTCATCATTTAGCCCTTTTATCAATGCCAGGCAGACAATAACTCCTCTATTCAATGCTCACCTGGTGCACCACAGCAAGTTTTTTTTTTTCTTTTAACCTGATCAGTAAAGAGTCCACCTTAAGGGTGCAATTTCAAATCGTACCCACAGGGCACAATGACAGAGTTCACACATATCCTTCGCAGTACACACACTAGACACACAGCTTCACACACAGTGACAATACACCGGAAATGAAAAAAACTGAAATAGTCATGAGCCAAGTGCATGTACCTAGTCCACACATAGTCTTTCATGAATAAAATACATTCTGATCTACATGTATTTTGTCATCTGTGAGCTTATGTGAGCAGGAAATGATTTATTACTCACATAACTTTGGTGCTCTTGTGGTAGCAATCTGTTTGTGTTTGTGTGTACGTAGAGGATGTGAACACATTCATGTGTTATTATAGAAAGGTTTTGTTTTTTCATTTGCATATTTATGCTTGTATGTTTGGAAAGCATAGGTCCATGTTTGTTGATGATTATGTGCATTTGGTGCACCAGCTCACCAAAGCAAAATAAACAATTCATTGGACCCAACAAAACACAAGGAATAATATGAGAAATGGAGGGGAAGAGGCTTAAACTGCTACAAAAAATATATACAACAGAGTAGCAGCCTAGTCACACATATAATCATATGTTTTGAGCTGAGACTTTAAAGAGTCGACAGAAGGGGCAGATCTCATCAAAGAGAGAAGTCAGTTACACAGTCTGCATAGGCACTGTCACTCCTACTATAAGATTAGAGCAAAGAAAGTCCAGGAGGTCTATGGAGCCAGAACAGTGACAGCTAAATGTTGGCATTGAAAACACACCTGAACTAACAAAAAGAAAGATTGGCATTGAAACACTTGTATTATAAAAATTTGTATTGGTACTGAAACAGGTATTGGCGCTGAATAAAGTTTAAATGAAGAAAAAAGAAAATGCATTAAAAAACATTTTATTTTATTTGTCTCTATTTATTTTGTCTCTGTTTTTTCAATGACAGTTTTTTTTTTTTACAATGACAGTTACATTTTACAATGACAGATTTTTTTACGTTGTGAGTGGTTTTCGGTTTCAGTTCTCTGTCACCTTTTTGGCGTGGAGGGGAGGGTTTGAGGGGAGGGGGCAATGAAAGCGTGATTTACATATAATCTGCATATCGACCAGAACTGACCCTGAACCCGCCTTCCGATCTGATACCTCCAGCAGATTGTCACCGAAAAACACAAAAGAATGCAAAAGCTATCAAAATAAAATGAAATATTTTTAATTGTAATGCATTTTCTTTTTTCTTCATTTAAACTTTTTTCAGTGCAAATACCTGTTTCAGTGCCAATACACATTTTTACAATACAAGTGTTTCAATGCCAATCTTTCTTTTTGTTAGTTCAGGTGTGTTTTCAATGCCAAATGTTATTTTCGATGCCAACATTTAGCTGTCACTGTTCTGGCTCCATAGAGGTCCATGTCCGACATTTGAAGGAGCCCGAGGAGGTCTGTGAATTTCGAGGGGAACCAGGCTATAATACAAATTGCCCATCTTCAAGATCGATACTTGGACAGTATGTTGTTGTTTTATGTCAGGCTTTTTTTCTAATTTCTGTGAATCACTTTGGTAAAAACCCTGTTTGTTTTTAAAGTGCTATATAAATAAAGTTGACCTTGCCCTTGATATACTGGAGGTGAGTGAAGGGAGGTTCAGACAAGAAAGTGTTTGATATTCGGGTCCGCTTGGGCTGCAGATTGCTAATGTGGCATACTAGCACATGTTTTGTTATGCCATCTTAGCAGGCGAGAATGGTCTTTCTGTTGTGGCCTTTAATTGGTTTCCTGCAAAGCATAAAGACTGGCAGACTTTTGAAAAGTTTCTCTTCTTCATATTAAGTCCACATGACATTAGTTCTGAGTTGGAGAGCTGTTAAATTGCTTTGGGAATTTCAGGCATTGTTGGTTTCTCTTTTTGAGCTAACTTACATTAACTGGCAAGCCAATTAGGATAATGTTATTCTTATGAGAGGTCAAAGGTCAAATTCAGCAACTTGCAAGATAAAAGACACCAAACACAGTGATACGAAGCAAAGTGTTAGCTTTACTTCCCTTTTCTTTCATGGCTTCTCCTTTTTAAGTGGCTGTTGCTGGTGGTTGGAGGAGAAAATAATTAAACGACAATCTGAGACAAAAGTGTGTCTTCACCTTTACACAGAACGACAACTCATAGATCAACTATGAAAGCATTGGTACATTTTTCTAAATCAGTCAAAAAAGGGAAGGTCTTCATACAATCTTTTGGAGTACGTCTCGATGACGTCACAGCAGTTGCTGAAAGATGGCTAAAGCAACGTAACGTTAATGTCGGAAGCCAATGATTAATTCTTATAATCTGGGCGTGAACAGCGTAGAAATATGTTAAACATTATTTTAAAGGGAACAAGGGTCCACAAAAGCCTTTTTTGCCGGAGTATCACCAGTTAATTCAACACTGCTAGCTAACTTTCTACCAACACATGGGTGCCACCAATAAAATATGTCATCACTGTGTACAAACACCAAAATGGTATATAAAGAAATGTTTTGAGGCTCAGAGAAACTCTTTTTTTTTCATTTATGTAGTTTTTCCTTGAATGTGGAATGTAAAGGCTATAGCATGTTGGCAAACCAAGGCTCGGGCATAGGGCTTTAAATAGGTGGGTGTGCTTTATCTTCCTGACAAACCCCTTCTCTCATCACAATGTGAGTTCCAATATCACCTGTATAAATGGCAACACTTTTCATGGTGTCATTAACATTTTTTGTATACAGCTTTACTTTATACCACTGTGGTGAAGTTGTTGTATTAGGTCTGAAAACATTATAGAGACCCAATAAGCCTCATACTTTGGATTGGGCTATTTTCAACCAAGTCACGAAAAGGGTCTTTTTGGACCCTACCTAATGGCTGAGTTCCCCTCTTTACAGAGGCAGACAGTGAGACTATGGGCCAAAGAAAAGCTCAGTGTTGCCCTGTGAGGTATCATCAGTACACAAAGGACCTGTCCCCGTAGGCAGTCGGAAAAAGAGAGAAGAGCAGGCGCTCTTGGAATCAACATTAAGTACATTTTGGGAGCACCTCCGAGGATCTGTCAAGTGATGAGCTCAATTTTTACTGTTTCCGCTCCACAGTGTCTCTGAATAGAGCAGCGCACATAATTAGACACACATAATTACACATACACACACAGGCACATATGGTCTCATCTGTAGTCTGTCTATGTTTTTACTGATTAGAAGAGGGGAGGAAAAATTAAGGTAGGATTTGAAGGAGGAACAAAAAGAGGTGGATTGAGAGAAGAGCTTAAGTCCAGGGAGAAAACATAAACTGTTAAAGCTCTTAAGTGTTTTTTTGTCCACCGTGTTTGAAATGGTACCAAGGGAAAGTTTCATGCCAGAGCAATTGTCTTTCTTTTTTAGTTCAGTCCAACTTCTATTTTAATCTGCGAATGAAGTGAAGAAGTGTGTACATTGTTTTGTGTACCTAATAGAGTGTACACATTATGCTCCGTGTTTACAGTATTCGTAGGTATGCTGAAAGGCACTGGATTAAGTTCATGTGTTTGTGTTTGTGAGAGTGCCTGGGTGTAATTTTAGTGTGGATTTGAGCATTATCCATTACACTGCAGGGCAATTTGAGTCCCAGAAGGGCACTCTGTGTTGTGAAAGAGCAGAAAAAGCTTTGCCATTGCCAAGCTCTCACCTGGACAGCTCTTCAAAGCAGCCCTCTCAAAACAGCCATCCTGGAGCGACTGGCATGGGCAGAAATAGCAGTATGACAGGCGAGGGATACATAGCCAGCACCAACCTAGGCAGCCACTTAAAAAAACGGAGGGTGGGCGGATAATCTAATGGCAGAGCTAAAGATACATCGGATGTCACTGTCTGCGCAGGACTGAAGGTTTCCTGTATTTTGGGCATGTTTCCAGACATTTTTAATCACTTTCTCATAGCTTAACTTCTTCTTCATTTAAAGTTTTCGATGCAACTGTCTTACAGCCATGATATAATCAGGAACACAGTGAAAAAGGGTGAAAGACAGGAGGGGGAAGAATACAAAAAGGAACAGGCAGAGTAGGTCGACTTCAGTTGAGAGGTTTGTAATTAGCAACTGTGATAATTAACCAAATGGGAGATTAATGGACAGGGATGAAATTATTTCTGTGCTATTTAAAGCACACATGCAGAAGTGGAAAACACAATTTCACACCAGATTATACTGATTAAGAGATAAACTTAAAATACATGAGTGGAAAACAACGTCTCTGTATAAAACTGAGCATAAGAAGGACAAGACATGGATCCGTTTTCTGTATCACAGTGTGCGCCCTGATGACTCTTGATATCCTGGGATGGATAACCTCATTAATGAAACATAATCTTTCATCAAATCGTAAAATTAAATATTAAAATGTGATAATGATCTGGCCTGCCTCCTTAACAGCTCTGACTGTCAGGAGCAGAGACAGATAAGACACTTGAATAGGCAAAGGCACACACACCAAAACATGCATGCAGCTGCACACACCATTAGTTGATTGAAAGGGGTGAACCTGCCTCCTATTCATCACGGAGCACCTCTACGACCAGGTCCTGCCAAGTCCCAGTGAGTTTCATCAGCGCTGACAGAGGACATATCTCACCGTAGTCTCTCTGATGAGCTCTGCTCTCTCAGCCTGACGCCACTAAGGAGACATCCCGCTCTTATTTTCCCTGCTAGATGACTGTCATTATCCTAATTTTCACTCCATGAGTGTCAGCATAACTACTGAAAGTTTGTGTGTGTGTGTGTGTGTGTGTGTGTGTGTGTGTGTGTGTGTGTGTGTGTGTGTGTGTGTGTGTGTGTATTGTTTCAACATACACACTGCATTATGCCTGCTTGGTTTCAGTTCCAGTTGTATAATAGATATTATAATATATAATTATTATAATAAGAGAAGACATGTTTTCAGGTACTGACCACAACATCAGATATATTCAGATATATATCATTTTTTCCTGCTATCTTCCATCAATCAATCTTCATTTGTATAGCGCCAATTCATAACAAATTTGATCTCAAGACACTTTACAAAAACAGCAGGTGTAGATCTTTATTTTGTTGTATTGTTAACAAGTTACACAAAGCCATACTATTGGGCAGACGTAATAAGGCACAATTCGTCTGCACATGCTAATGTGTAAGAACACATTGTCAATAAAGTTAAAACTTCATTATTCTAGCCTTGTCTTTTTAAGCATCCAATCACCTTAGCGACAGACAACTTTAATGAAACTCTGTCCAAGCACTTTTAATGAGGCGTTCTGCTTAAAGGCTTTTAATAGGGCCAAAACAATCACTGGTTGAATGGGAAATTGGCCAATTTGTTCCCAAGCACAGATTGGTCCTGTTATATGTACTGTCACTGAAACTCAGCATATAAATGTAAACGACAAATTCATCATTTCAAAAGTATAAAGGTACATTCCAGGAAGTGGTGACCTATTACGTTTTCCAATGTAACACTAAACTTTCTAAAATCATCAGTTGCATCCTTGCTGAAGGAATTTTTTTATCATCAACCAACAACCAATTTTCATTCACAAAGGCTAAATTTACACTGGCTTAATTTGCTATCACATTCTGATGGTCTACTGTTTGTGCTATAGAGTGAACACCCATGACAAATAAGTTGAGTTGAGTTAAGATAAGATAAGATAAGATAAGATGCACAACCCCTAGGTAGTGGACATTGTGTACTGAAAGCCAACAACTTGCTGTTTAGAATAAAGCTTACATCCCGGTCTCCGGCAAGTCATGTCATAGTCACGAAATCTAAACTATAGGGTTATTGACTCAGTGTTTTTGTTTCTTTACAGTGAGCCCAGCACAGCATTGTATGGTGTTGTTATCTAATCCTCCAAGGCTTTCTGACTGAAAGATATTTCTCTTTCCCTTAGAAGAATGCTGTTCATGTTCCTCCTGAAACCAAAAGTATAAGCCAATATCCCACTTTATAGGGTTTCCTTATCTTAACCACAACAAAAACTTAACTTCAAACAAAACTACAACTCTTTACCAAGACTCAGCACTTGGTAGAAACACTGAGAAAAAAGTTAAGTCATGTTGAGAAGTTGATCAAACTTATTTGAGTTAAAATAACTCACATTTGACACATGGCCTTGCAAGGAACACAAACTCGGGGCTAAAGGGTACAAATATTGGGCGTGTTTGACCCATCCATCCACCTTACTTTATTTTTTAAACAGAAGTCAACCTTTAAATCACCAAACCTTTACCATATTTCTGTCAAAGCATTTTTTTTTATATTAGCAGCATTTATTTGTTTTTGGGAGGCACTGACAGATGACATTGTCCTGGCAGTAGACACATCCTATCAGAAAACAGCATACCTCTGGATGTTGGAGGTGTTGTATTAACCCACCACCATTCTTCTTCTTTTTTATGTGTGTGAGTGTGTACGCATGTGTGTGTGTGTGTGTGTGTGTGTGTGTGTGTGTGTGTGTGTGTGTGTGTGTGTGTGTGTGTGTGTGTGTGTGTGTGTGTGCGTGTGTGTGTGTGTGTGGAGGGGGGGGGCACAATCTTGCAACCAATCCACACTGTCTAAAAAAACTGCGAGGAGGAATCTAATATTCAGGCAGCAATAATCACACTTCAGGAGTACCTGTTGGGACTGACAAACTGGGGTGTTTACTCTGTGAAATTGGGTTTGAGTTCTGTCCAAAATGAGATACAGCATCAAACAACTGAAAGGGCTGACATTGGCTCTAAATCAATACTGATAGAAGTTATGAAGCACAAAGTATGTTGCATTAGTCTCTAAAATCTTGTTTCAAATCAGGCAATGTATCAATGCGTAAGTAGTTTACACTTGCTAAAAATCCTGCACTTGACCACTGACTTGATAAAATTGTAACTGACTGACTAACTGACTGACTGACTGACTAACTGACTGACTAACTGACTGACTGACTGACTGACTGACTGACTTGCTGACTGAGCCCATGTGTCTGTGTGTGCGTATACATCTGCGTCATGTGTCAGGGCCCTGGCTCGGCGCTGCATTGATTGGGCATCTCCTTCCTCTCATCCATGCACTCTTATTGTCAGAATGCTGCTGCAGATCGCCTCATATCATTAATCAATTATTCACCAGTAGCCCATTAATGTTTAATGAGTGAAGCTGCTGCGGTCAATTACTAATGAATTGTGGTCGTGGTGAGAAAGCTCAGCGGAGAGGCCAGATCAGATACTGTACATAGTCTGAGTGTGTGTGTGTGTGTGTGCAATTGTGTACATACATAAACATTAAAAACACATCTGGAGTATTTCTGCATTTGAATGTGTTGAGTATAATTTGATCCCACAGTAAGTACACAGTTAAGGCCCATTGTTTGTTTTTTGTACAGATTTTTCTTATCCAATAGCCAGATTTTTTAAATCACATCCCAAGTTTGTTGTGTTATCCTGATAGTAATGCAAAGACGGCTTAGAAAACACTACTCCTGAGGAAAGGCAAAAATTGGGCAAATACATATTAGCTTTTAATTTGAATGAGTCTTTCAAAGATACAACATTTTATGGTGACACTACTGAATGTGTGTGCTAAAATTTCTTTTGAGTGCAAAAGAGCAGCTGATCGGATTTTTTGTGTTCTTTTTCAAAACTGTAATGAATTTAACATAATTCTAACTCTTGGAAGAAACATTGAGCCCTAAGAACATACTGAATCAGTGTGAATGTGTTAGCAAAAAAAATGTTACATTATGTTGTCGCAGAAACATCGTTTTTCATTGGGATCTTACATTTCACCAACCAAAGTTTGGGCGTAAGGGACCTCAGATGGAAGTCATTTGAAGTGAGTTACTGTTCAAAGACAAAGTATGTATTTTTGTGTGCATTTCTGTATATGTGTTTTTGCGTGTGTGAGTGTGTGTTGGACTGGCGAGCAGAAGAAAATGAGACAGGTCAGTGCTTGTCCTGTGATGTGTTTGCCCCGCAGCCTGTTGGCCATGCCTCTGTAACCAGGTTAATGAGAGAGCAACCCCCTGTTATGAGCCATAAACAGCCTAAAACGGCATTACAGACCATATGATATTACCACATGTTGTTTCTTAGTCATCAGAAAAACATTTAGGGAAAAATATGATATGCTTCATACTTAATTTTCACATATAGCCATTGTATTCAATTGCCAGCTGAGATCATTAAACCTTGATGATGTCTCTGCTTTTCACAATAACAGTGCAATAACAATACTTTTATTTAGTGAATTGAATACATCCTAAAGTAGATGAAAGTCACTTTAAAGTGAGATATTCTAAATATGTATAATAGGAGAGGAATATTAAACCAAGAAGGACGGTAGTTGACTTTACCCTGAAATGGTAAGTGTTTGCTTCTAAATCATGTCTTTTAGCATCCAGACACATATTTTTCTGGGCTTGCTGATAACAGACCTTGGGAATCTAAAATCAAATGTGAGGTTCACATCAAAGGAGCAATATGTAAGATATCTACTGAATTAAATCATAAAATAACCTTACTATATTAACTGACATTAAAGGTGCACTATGTAGATTTGGTAGTGAAATTTGAAAGTTGGAGAAGGGAAACAATTCTATGCTATATTTTCTGAACTGAATACACAAACTTTACTCAAAGAAATGGGTGCCTGGAACACTGTTTGGAGCTAAAAAGCTACCAGGAGAGTTACGGTTTCACTGTTGCGGACCCACCCTCCATAACTTCTCGCGTAGCATTTTATCTTCAAACAATGTTACAAGGACCAAATTTTCATCTGAGGACAGTTTGTGTATAGAGTTATGAACATATACCACATAATCTGTACATTTCTCCAACTTTTACATTTCTCTACCAAAGCTCCATAGTGCACCTTTAAGGAAGCATGCTATGTGGAAGTGCTAGCTTCTCTGACATCAATGCAGCAGCCAGTATGTCTTTCTAAGTTTGGATTCTGGTTTGGAATGGTCTGTATTTGTTTTGACCAGAGAAGGTAGGTAGTTTAAAGGTACAACACTGCCGTTTTAGACGTCCCATGATTTCCATGATATGCAGTTATCACAGCAAATCAACAGGTGGCAGAGAAGCAGACAAACGAACTGGTTCAGATATACCTTTTCCTCCTTGTCTAGTTATGTTTCTGGACTAAATTCAAGTGAGCTTGTGTTAGTTGGGGATCTAAATTGTGATTGGCTGACCTCAGCCTCGGACAGCCTTAAATCTGTTAGTGAGTCTCTAAACTTGACTCAATTTATTGATAGTCCAACTCGTCCGAATGTTAAACAACCCTCAAGATCAACACTACTTGACTTGATTTTAACAAATGTCCCTCACAAGTACACAGATATAGGTATTTTCGCTAATGATTTAAGTGATCACTGTGCCATTGCAACAGTTAGAAATGCCAAACTGCCTAAAACGAAGCCTCGTCTTCTTGTTAAAAGAGATTTTAAAAACTTTCATGAACAAGCTTTCATGGATTTGGCTTGTTTCGATTGGTTCAGAGTATCTCTCTTTGATGAGGTAGAGCTAGCCTGGAAGTTTTTCGACGATGGATTTTTGTTCTTAATAGACAAACATGCCCCGTTTCGCAAGTTCAGGATTAAGGGGCGTAACAACCCCTGGTTTTCAACAGAGATTGGTAATCTTCTTAAAGAAAGGGATGCTGCCTGGGCCAAGGCAAGAAAATCTAAAACTGAAGTAGATTGGCTTTGCTTTCGTCAGCTCCGTAACAAATGTACAGCTCTAATTAAGAGAGCCAAATCAGAGTTCTTCATCTCTGAAACAACCAAAAATCTTAATGACCCAAAGAAATTTTGGAAGATTAGAAAATCCTCTTCTGGCCATGTCTCAGCCAGTGATGTGCCAGCACACATAGTCAAAGACACTTGCATCCTTACTGACAAATCAGCCATGCTTAATTGTTTTAATGAACATTTTATCTCAGCCGGCTCTTTATTCGACTCTTTGCACCCTAAATTGGAAAAGTCTGATAAAAATGATGAGAATGCTTCACTGGCACCTCAGATTAACAGTCAAACCAAACGTCCTTTTCAATTTATGCCAGTGTCTGCCACTGAGGTGCAGAGAGCACTAAAGAAACTGGACTCCAGAAAATCAGCAGGTCCTGATAAACTCGAGCCGTTCTTTCTTAAATTGGCTGCTGATTTTATAGCTGAGCCTCTTTCACGCATTTTTAACTTGAGTCTTGTCAGCAATGAAATTCCAAAAGTCTGGAAATCTGCTTTTGTTCTTCCTCTGTTAAAAGGGGGTGACCCTTCCAATGTAAATAATTACAGGCCAATTTCAAAACTTTGCATTCTAGCAAAGGTGTTTGAAAAAATCGTGAGTGATCAACTGAAGGACTTTTTGGATGACAACAAGGTCATATCTAAATATCAGTCGGGTTTTAGAAAACAACATAGCACTGTCACAGCTGCTCTCAAGGTTTTAAATGACATCATTGAAGCCATTGATTGTAAAAAAATGTGTTTAGCTCTTTTTATCGACCTATCAAAGGCATTTGATACAGTTGACCACAGATTATTGATCACAACTTTACATCAAATTGGCTTATCAAAGCAAGCAGCACAATGGTTTGGCAACTATCTGTCAAATAGAACGCAATGTGTGCAAATGGCAGGATCCACCTCTTCCTTCTTAGAGGTCTCAAAGGGGGTCCCCCAAGGTTTGATATTAGGACCTATTTTATTTTCCATTTATGTCAATAATCTGTGTGTAAGTCTGTCAAATGCCATGTATCACTTTTATGCTGATGACACCATCATCTATTGTTGTTCAACATCTGTTGCACAAGCTTTTGAGTTTATGCAGTCAGCATTCAATGTTGTCCAGTCTCGTCTGAGGGAACTAAAGTTGGTCTTAAACTATGACAAAACAAAGCTCATGTTGTTTTCACATTTAAGTGAAGTACCAACAAATGTACCTTTGATTTTAACTTCCCAAGGAAATCCAATCGAGGTCGTCAAAAGCTTCAAATACTTGGGTTTTCTTATTGACTGTGAGCTGTCTTTTAAAGCACACATCACCAAATTGACCTCTAAACTCAAGGTGAAGTTAGGATTTTATTATAGAAATAAATCCTGCTTCTCCCTCAGAGCAAGGAAACTTCTTATGTCATCAACCTTTCTTCCTTTGTTGGATTATGGAGATGTGCTGTATATGGGCGCCTCGGCCAAATGTTTACAGTCATTGGACACCGTGTATCACTGTGCGTTGAGATTTGTGACTGGTTGTAGACGCCTTACCCATCACTGTGACCTGTATACTAAATCTGATTGGCCATCCTTGAAGGTGCGAAGGTATACACACTGGCTGAGTCTCATTTATAAAGCTCTTCTTGGTTTGGTTCCTCCTTATTTATGTTCACCTTCAAAGAGCCAGAAGCCAATATGCCTTGCGTTCCTGTAATGTTTTTAAATTGTCTGTTCCTCGTGTCCGCACTGAGCTCGGAAAAAGAGCGTTCAGTTTTGCTGCTCCCTCTGCTTGGAACTTTCTCCAGAACGAATTGAAAATGGCAGAACTCATTTCGCTTGAAGCCTTTGGCTCAATCTTAAAGGACAAAAAACGCGAGACAATCGGACAGTGCCTGTGTTTTTGAATTGTAATCTGTCATCACGACTCTGCACTTTATTTGCAAACCCATTTGCACATTGTAATTTCTATCTCCTTAACTTATTGTTGTAAACTGTTTATTAATCATGTAATGTTTATTATGACGTGTGCTGCTGCCCTCTTGGCCAGGTCACCCTTGCGAAAGAGATCTTGATCTCAATGGGTTAATTACCTGGTTAAATAAAGGTTAAATAAGCCCGACCTTAAAGCCACAGAATTGTTCTAAAAAAGCTCCACCACCAGAAACGTGGTAAAACTAAGATAAATATTGGAGATGCTTTTAAAAAAATGGAGAGAGGTTAGAAGGCAGAAAGGTTTCAAGACCAATGCAGAGCTGGCTAAACAATGAAGCTTCATTGTCCGCGACATGGCAACCCCTGTGCTCATCAACTATAGAGTGGAGGGGGCGGAGGGAGATGGCTCTCTCTACTGTTTTGAATTTGGACTGCAGTACTGATTTGAAATGATACGTGTCAGAGGTACATATTACTCCTTTAAAGTAGCAAACATTTGTTTTTCATTGCAAAGCTGACAAAAAAACCGAGTTCATAAATAATAAAATTTCTATTGTCATCAGTCATTTTGGCAGATTTTTTTGTTTAACACAAGCAACCTTTGTTTTGTTTTTTGCAGGTGTTCCTGGAACAGATATTTAATATGGTCTTTGTATTTTTTTCCCCAAGAACCTTTAAAATAGGTGTTTACACATTCTGGTCATGAGGTTCAGGGCAGGGTTAAGCTGGTCCCCTGAGACCTCAAATCTCCTAGTTGTGTTGCTATTAGAAATACTCAAGATCCTGTAAACTTACAACATAACCTCAATAAAGAATAAACCAATATTAGCTTTTGCTTAAAAAAGCTATTACCATGACCCCCAAAAGGTTTTTTTTTCTGCCAAGTATGTTTTTTTAGGCAAAATTTGATCCCATATCTGGTAAAAACAGAAACACACACACACAAATACACACTTACTGTTAACTCCTCTCACAATAACTAAATAATAACTCCTTTAATTTGTTTTAAGCTAATTACAAAGTGTGTTTTTTTTTTCATTATATTTCAAATACAAGTTTCCTAAATTTAATTTGAAGTGTCAAAGCTCTACAATAAAAAAAAGTCCTCTCATCCACTTGGCAACATCACAAGTGACCAAACTGACCAAAGCAAATGGATGCTCATGGTTGTAACTGGCCGTGTTGTCGGACTAACATTGGGCACACTTCTAAACACACTCACTCCTCTGTGTGAAGCTCCATCCATCACGGGGCCGAGACAGAACAGAAGACCATGTGAAATGTAGCATGGCTAATTCTATTAGCGCAGGGACACAAACAATCTGTGGGGAATCGAAGAAGAAGGAAACATAATCCCAGAGGACCGACTTCCTGCTGCATAAATTGGAGCAGTTTGCAGTGATCAGGCAAATTAAATGTAAAATTCCTTCACACTAGTTTTTTGAATGCACAAACACTCAGGGCCTTTTTCCTGTAGATGGTTTCATCTGGTGAGTTTGAATTTGTCCTTATTTACCATCACGTTGGTTTCTGTTGCTCTGCCTCAATTTTCTTTCATTTTCATTTGATTCTTTCTTTCTTTCTTTCTTTCTTTCTTTCTTTCTTTCTTTCTTTCTTTCTTTCTTTCTTTCTTTTTTGCTTTTAGTCTTTCTTTTTTCTGCTTTGCTTTGCTGTGACCGAGTCTATGGGGAAAGGCCAGGCACAAAGCTCTCTTGCTGAGGGACCCTTATGGGACAAAGCTGGCTTTCTGGGCTTTCTGCATATATGCATGCCATGCAGACAATGAGGCCTTTATTAGAGTAGCCAGCATCTCCGAGGCCGGAGCAGCGGGTATGAGGGATGAGGTCCGGGAAAAGCTGTGACTGACACTGGGGCTCTAGTGTGAGTGTGGAATCACTTCCCACCTCATGCCTGTGCATGCATGTGTGTCTCAGAGGTGTGAAGTGGATGCTCTTATCCTTACTTCTACAGTGAACTAATCAATCTCTGCCAATCCAAGGCTTATCCTCGGAGACAGTAATCTAATGCCATATGGTCTCATAAGGTAGAAACATGGAAAACATATGAGCTAGATGGAAACTCCAGCATCCTGTCGTCATACATCTGCATAAAAAACAGACAAAACAACATACTATGGCCTGTAGCTGCAATCAAAAAACTGCTTTGAGCAAGCCCTGCAGACAGTGTATGTCTACACACTTGACTAACTTAACAATGAAGAAATCAGGCTCCTAGACTGAGTAGCTGTGTGTGTGTGTGTGTGTGTGTGTGTGTGTGTGTGTGTGTGTGTGTGTGTGTGTGTGTGTGTGTGTGTGTGTGTGTGTGTGTGTGTGTGTGTGTGTGTGTGTGTGTGTGTGTGTGTGTGTGTGTGTGTGTGTATGCGTGCGTGTGTCTGTGTCTGTGTGTGTGTGTGTGTTAGCTATAGTGTCAAGTTGTGTGCAAGAGCATTTTTGTGTTTGTGTTGAGTCGAGAGAGAGAGAGAGAGAGAGAGAGAGAGAGAGGACGCTCTGTGACTCAATCATGCATGAAGAGGATTTTCTGTTCAATAGGAGCTGCACACTTGCATACTTGCATTTTAATGACTCCATGTGCATAATCATATAAATAAGTACACATGCGTTGACGTGTGCGTTGACGTGTGTGTGTACATGCACACTAATATAGACACACACACACACACACACACACACACACACACACACACACAGCACTGAGTGTGACTGTTTCTGTCCTCACTGAGGGAAAAAATGGGGAAATGGGGAGAGAGAGATGCCTAAGTTGTAGAAAATAGAGTTAATGTGTCCATATGTCACGTTAGTGTGATGTATGATTAAGGCTTCGGAAGTATGCTTGTAGCATTAGAGCCTTGACAGCATTTAGGTTAGGAAGTGCCGTATTGAACCATGCAGCAATTTTTTTTTCAAATTTGCCTGAACAAGATGAAGCATGGACAGCATTTTTAGTGCTGCTCATTTTTTTCTGTTCTGACATCATAGAGAGTAATACTGTGTTAAAACATTGATGGAGCTACAGGAATTCTGTCTATTTCACTATCTATGTTTTGGATCAAGGACAGATGGATGCGTGTGTACCCTCTACATTATTCTGCACCTCAAACATGTAAAAACCTTCGTCTGGGATCATCCCTCTCTCCCCCCTCTCTCCTTTCTTCCTCTCTTTTCTCTCTTTAAAGCAGGAGTTGTTGTTCTGAGCGGTGTACATGTGCTAAGGGGGTGAATGCCTAAGTTTTCTTTTTATCCAATAAAAATGTCTCCTTGCCAGATCGATTGTTGTTGCTAGGAGACTGAAGCATCCTTTGGCAAGGGGCTACAGCTCTCCACGTCTGTTGTTTCCCTCCCCACCTCTCTCTCTCTCTCTCTCTCTCTCTCTCTCTCTCTCTCTCTCTCTCTCTCTCTCTCTCACTCTCTAACACGTGCACGCGCGCGAACACTCACATACACACCTACATACAAATCTACAGAGCTGGCGCGCAGAGCAGCGGCGCCCATCCTCTCTCTCAGTGCGACTCCTCCGAGGGATCAGGAGTAGACTAAGTCAAACTTCCAGCAGCTGAAGATTTGTGCGCAACATTTGAATGATCCAAGTCGTAAAGGTAGGTCATATACAACATAGTCATTTCTGTTTGGAAAATGTGTTGCAGTGTTAGATTCCGGGTTAGGCGACAGAGTGCAGTGAAAATTGTCAGTCCAGGATCGTTCAAGCGCGCGTGAGGTATCCTACAGTGGGGGACAATTTGCTTTGAACTTTGCGCAGGATTTTAACACACAGTCGTTCTGCATAGGCTACATGTGTTTCTGATGAGCTTTTCCAAACAGTATCCTCCTACTGATCGCCGGTTGTAAAAAAGATGGTTGCTAATCTCTGCAGCAGATCTATGTTAAGGATACAGAAGGTGAAACAGAGAGTATCTGCAGTTGCGTATTATACGCTGCGTGGAGAAGTTATTTGGGTTTGACAGACCGCACCAAATCGAGCCAAGCAGCTTTAAGCTTAAGCTCTTTAAAAAAGATGCGAGGATAGTGCGTCTCTGGAAACAGGCATACAGGTGGATCTGATCACCGTCTTTGCTCACTGTTCATCAGTGGAATGACTTTCCTCGCACTCAACACCTAGCGCCAGGGAGAGGCGCGTGGACCTCTTCGAAAGGTACACCATGAGCAGGATGTCTTTAAGGACATTAAATGCTACGCACACAGTTTTTAGACGTAGACTCTTTGTGATGCAGTAGCACTTTCACATCCACTGACACATCTGACTCTTGAGCTTTGAGGTGTGGTGGACCGTGGACTTAGTTTATGGCTAAACTAACATATCACTGCAAACAGCTACAACTAGTGTTACACTCCAACTCCGAATTACATATTTTGATTTGGGCCCGTTGGCTGTATTTCTACAGAGCAGGTGTGGCTTTTTATTCGTCAACAGTAAGCTTAGCTTGGACTTTCTTTTTGTAAACAGTGTTCATTTATTTGAAGTTGTCATAAACCAAATACCAAATGGTCTTACGACACCATATATCCTCACAAACAGAACTCATTGCAAATAACACATAGGCTATATCTACTGTATGTGCTGACCAGCCGATGAAGAGCTTTATTAGTTTTTGTTAAAAACACAATAACCTTTTCCCATTTTTTTAGACGGCAGAAAAGTTAAATAACGTTAATGTTTTTACCTTTTTATCCGATTTTTCCACTTTAAAGTATCACTAAAATTTAATTTTAAAGGAGTTAAAGCTTTTTTCATCTGTGATGTCTAAAACCGTATTAGAATTGCAATACCAACATCAGAGGGTGTGTTTTTTTTTACTCTAAGAGTAATGACAATTTTAAATGATCTCTCCTTATGAGTTATCTAAGAGAAGAGTGACAAAACAAGCATTTATACAGAGCAGGGCATTGCCTTAGCTCCTGCTTCATAATAATAATGCATGTTTTGTGGGCAACTAAGGAATTAAAAATGAAGAAAATGCAGGATTCCACTTGTTTTCTTAGATGTTGGATGTTAATGTTGCATTTTTTATATGTCTACTGCACACTTGAACCTTTATACAAAAAAATAACATCCTATTTCTGTTTAATACATGTTTTAGTGTTGCAATCTATGACATTCATTTGTCTCATGATGCAGAAGCAAATAGTCTGTGTTTATATTTCAGATTGCATGTCTTTATGTGACAGAATTTATAATTGTGTAGTGTGCACTTATCAGTGTCTGTTTGTGTGTTTTGTGAATTTTCTGTTTAAATGCAGTGTGGGACTGAGCACAAAGTTTGGGTGGGCATTTTTGGGCTTTGTTAAACCTTTAGGAAATGCTTACACACAACTACATGGATGTATTTCAGTTTGCATGTGTGTGTACATTTGAAGCTGCATTCAGTGCTACTCAGGGGGCCAATGTCTGTCAGCAAATTGATCCAGCCTTGAGTTTCTGCATTTTTGTGGCAGTAAATATGCTTACATGAGCTTGTGCTTGTGCATTATTTGTGTCTGGTGTGTATACAAATGGCCTTGTAGCCTCCACACAGAAACACTCACCGGACTGCATGCAGCACAGAGGCTCATCACAGCACAGCGCATAGAAAAGGAAGCACCTGGAACTGTAAAGGTCCTCTGTTTTGATTGGTAATGTGTAGGTGTTCGTCTGTGCTGTGACAGAGATATTGAAAGCACAAGCAATGCTGACAGTTATCTGTCATGGGTTGATGTTTTCTTTAAAGTTTCTGGTGATAGATTTGATCTGTTTATCAATGTGTTTGATAAATCAGATAACTTTGGAGTAAGGTTCTCTATAAAGAGTCAAGCAATATTGACCTCAGCAACATCACAAATTAAAACCAGGGCACAGAAGGTTGAGAAGAAAGGAAAGACAGTGTTCTTGTATCACTGTATGACTTGTGTCTTTTTATAATTGTCATACATTTCTATGCAAGGCAAAGGGAAAAGTCATTAACTCAAAACTCTGACTTGATGTTTACAGTATCAAATAATCAGTCCCCATAAGCGTGAAATTCTGTCAGAATTTGCTTCAGTGGCAATCATTTTAACAGTGCTGAGAAAAATATGCATCAAAATCACACCTGCGTCCTGAGCTATGTCTTTGACTCTCCTCCAGATCTTTGTTGAGGCTCTCTAATGTATATATAAACACACCTGTTCACACTGTGCATTTGGAATGAGACAGAGGAGTATTGGTGACAACATTGATGTAACTACAATTCTACAATTCACTTAGCAGACGCTTTTATCCAAAGCGACGTACATCAGAGAGTAAGAACAACACAAGCAAGGATCAAGGAAAAATAAAGGAACAATGTCAGTAAGGACGAACGATCAGCTTTGAGTCCGATTGGACACACAGGTGCTGAAAGGCATTGCCCAGAGGCAAGGCACAACATGAACTGCCAGTCTGAGACTCTAATCAGTATATAAACCATCTTATACGTCGTCGTTTTCAAACAAAAACAAAAACCAACTGCAGGAATATGCTTCAAGTCTGCTTTTGGAAGTTTTCACAGAAATACATTTTTTGCCAGCACATTTTCCACCTGACCACAACCACCATGCTGCATTAATGGAAGTCTTTTCTATACAAGCTTAACAGGGGTAATTAATATTTCAGAAATACAACAAAACAATCTTACATTTGTCTTGCATTTGTCAATTGCATGCGCTTCAGTTTAGTTTAATGTAGTGTAACGATAGCAGCATAGATCTGGATCAGCTGGAGTTTTGGTTGCTGCAGTACGTATAGGTTATATTAAATCTGGCATAAAAGAATGAAATGCACTATCATTTAGACAAAACTATGTAGTAGTTCATTGTATGTCTGTAAGGACAGCTTAATAACACACCGCAAACTGTGGTTGTTTCCAGAGCTGCCTCCACTTCTGAGGGAAACAATCATCTCTCCTGAAGGGCGATTAGATGTGTTACACTGAAAACTATGTGTTTGAAATATGTTACACAAGTTCTCTGTAAACATTCTCTATAGCTTGTAAAGTTCCTCGTATTTGCTTTCATGTACTATGATCAATAATTATAGATTGGAAGTCCTAATAATTACAGTCCTACAGTACATCTTCAAATTTAAACAGCCTCACGCTGTGCTTTAAAGGGACAGTTTGTGATTTTTGAAGTGGGGTTGTATGAGGTGACCAACATCTCCCGGGGGCTAATATCCTTACTATTGACAAGTACCTCATCCAACCCCACTTCAAAAACACCACACTATCCCTTTAAACGTATAAAGGATTCAAGTATAAAGTATGACTCTATAGATTTATCTTGTGTAAGTGCTTTAGAAAAGGACAGCTATAGAGAGACAGGATATGTGGGGAAGAGAAACAAGGGTGACATGCACAAAAAAAGGCTCATGAGTCTGACGGGGAGTTTGACAGGGAGTCTTTCCTGCGACCAGTGTGATGAGGACCGTAGCCTCTGCACATGATGAGCCTGCTCTATCAACTCAGCTTAACCAGCAGCCCTAGAGTATGTTTCTTAAAATGTATTGCAAGTGTTTTCTAACTAATTATTATTATTAATATTTCTTGTAATCTAAGTATCTGATTAATATCAGTTTTAACTATCATGTAGTGCTTTACAGAAGTATCAAATGTATCCTTAACTAGAAGGCCAACTGTCCTTAAAGTCACCTTACTGACAGAATCAGCAGCTCATTTATCATAATGATATTGGGATTAATGTGTTGACATCAGCCTTGAAATGTGGTTTAAAAATGATAAAAATCAATATATAGTGGTTCTTTTGATTGCTATGCACACAGTAGTATGTGTAAATAAGCTTGGAGATATGAATATTCATGAAAACGTAGTAAACAATGAGCTGATGATTAATTAATAAGAATGTATTTATTTAATTATTCATTATTTGTGACGTAAAGAATCCTTTCAGCTTTTTAAATATTTTGCAGAAACATTTTGCCCATACTTACAGATGTTTATGTTACCCCATTTGTAACAGAACAAAAAGGCAAGAATACAAGATTTCTTGTTGTTCTCTTTTGATACTGATAATGAGCCCTGTTTCCCATACTCAATCAATCTTATAAGATAATATCAGGACTGTCAGCTTTATCTAGTTAACTGTGATTAATTAAGGTCTGAATTTAATGCATTCATTTTTTTTATTGCGATTCAACACATGCTATTTAGTTCCTTTCGGCACACTGTGGATGATCCTCCACAGTGTCTCTCTGAAGTCACAGTGATGGAAAAGAACGACACAGCTGCATCTTTGAATGTCTCATTTCACTTTAAAAAAAAACCCCGGACAGCTCAGTTGACGAGTTAAAAGTAATATCCACCTTGTGACATCAAACATTTCACTTTTTTACCTTTCCTTTTAGCTGTTTTCATTTCGTTTTTGATCCGTAATGATTTCCTTTTTCCAAGGATAAGTTAAATGTCATAACTTTTGATCTACCAGAAGGTCCTTACTTTATTTCAAAATAAAAGCAGGGTCGGGGGCACCGGTAGCCTAGTGGTTAGTGCGCGCACCCCATGTACAAGTGCTATAGTCCTCCAAGTGGACGGCAAAAAATTAAAACAGCAAGTAAAATATTCTCAGCTTGAGACAGTAGAACAAATCAGTTTTTAAATGTGAAATAATGGAATTTTAAACATGCGTTTAAAAATTAAAATTAATAACAATTAACTATTGAAATGTAGTGATTAATCGCGATTTAGAAATGTCATTGTTTGACAGCCCAAGTTCTTACACAATCCTAAAGTGCTTTTATGAATACTAAGAGCAGGTACTGCTTTAGGTTGCTGTCCATGGTGCTGAACTCATGTCAGAGTTCCTGTGAGTCCTTGTACCAGAGTTTTTACATTTAGAACAAACAATTTCTACATTCATGTCAATTCTATTAAACGATATCCATAGAATTGTTCCACTGATTGGTTTATATAACAGAATGATGAAGTGTCCTCTCTCATTTTTTTTGTCTCTGGTTTAAGGAAATGAAAACATGGGATCCAATCTCGGCAGAGTCAGGAGGGGTCTAATACGCTTATGAAACAAGTAAGTCATTGGAAACTTATTTTTGTTTCCTCGTGTTTTGTTTTCATGGCCCTCAGTTAAGTCATCATTATCAGGAAGTTTTAAGGGCTCATTTGCCACTATACTGTAAGATAAAGAATTAATCACTGGTTGAAAAGGTCACAGCATAGTGCCCGGGTAGAATGTTTGCAGTATATCTCTCTAGCACCTCTAGATATTTGGGACATGAAAGAGGAGGAAGCTTTCTTTTTTTACATTTGCTTGCTGTTGTTGCAGCAAGAAAAGAGGTGTTAAAATGAAAAAGAAATTCTGTTGATAACATGACACATTTAGGTGTATTCATGGAAGACATAAAATCCCATAAAGTCTCATTTTCAGTTCACGTGGTTAGTGTCAGGATTAAGACCTTATCACAGTGTTATCATGACCTGCAAGTAAATATCGGAAGTTGTCCAGGGTAACAGCATTTCCACTAATAGAAAATATGGAGCATTGTTTTTGTTGGCAATCCACTTGCTGAAGAAATCACTGCTGCTTCAAACAGCTCACCTCTCACCAGAAATGAGCCCCACACACACTAGGTGTAAGCACTGCTTTGTTTGTTAACTAACAAAAATGCTTCCCAAAATACAGAGCCCAACCAAAACACACACACACACACACACACACACACACACACACACACACACACACACACATACACACACACACACACACACGCATACATAGACTCGGGGGATGAGGCAGTGAAAGGGCAGTGGGATGTACAGCTGTGATGGTGTGTCTCCGAGAAAGATCAGACTCTTTAATAAATGATGAGCTTGAGGAGGAAGCAGTGTGTGAGAGTGTGTGTGTGTGTGTGTGTGTGTGTGTGTGTGTGTGTGTGTGTGTGTGTGTGTGTGTGTGTGTGTGTGTGTGTGTGTGTGTGTGTGTGTGTGTGAGATAGAGAGTGAAAGGTGGCTTACTGGTCATGAAGTGGCTGCTGTCAACTAAAGTGTTAAAATGAAAGTTACACAGTGCAGTTTACTCAACAGCGACACTCCCAGAAACTGTCGGTTAAATAATGATGAATGCCTTTTTTTTTGGGATGATCACTATTATAACTGATTTTTTATATTCGTGAGTGTTTGAGTTTTTTAATAATAGAAAATGTTCCAGCCAAAATACCAAGTATGTGGGTGCTTGTGTTTTATATCCTGTTTAGTGTTTTCAACAGTATAAAACCGTTTAAAAAATAGTTTAACTTCAAATAACGTATTCAAAATAATTATTTTATTATTATTCAATATCAAAACAATCAAGAAAACACACAAAACATACCACAACATCCAAAACACCCAGACCCCCCCTCCCTGAAGACTCGCACACACAGACAGCCATGTTAATACCACTTTGCACATAAGA
Organism: Tautogolabrus adspersus; assembly: GCA_020745685.1. NCBI lineage: Eukaryota > Metazoa > Chordata > Actinopteri > Labriformes > Labridae > Tautogolabrus > Tautogolabrus adspersus. The sequence goes on from CM036539.1 coordinate 17,475,026, forward strand.
ATGTACAGAGGCAAGATATACTGATAATAATGATAATAAAAAGGAAATTGCAAGTGAGATAGGAGTATCAGAATGGACACAAACAGGTGGGAAAAATACCTAAAATATATAATGATAATACAAGAAATACATAAAAATGTAGCGAACCATATAATAAGATGCATTAAATTACATTTCTTCAAGTGTAAACATTATTACAATAGTCAATGAGTGGCTGCCGTACTTAATACACTTCATTGTCTGAGCCTTGAGTAAGCTTCAAGTGAGCCATTACATCATTGACCCAGTGGCTATACAGAGGGGGCAGGTTAGACTTCCAATTTATACAAAATGAGATGACTGCTAGGAATGATGAAAAGGCAAAAGTGTGTATGGGCTCAGGAGAGACCAAGATCTCTTTGAGCCACACCAAATATTTCCAACTGCGGCTCTGGAACAATGACCTTATTACACATAACTGAAAATGCCCTTAAAAATCTTGTTCCAAAATTGCATCATCCTTGGGCAAGCCCAAAATGAGTGGAAAAGAGTCTCTCGATCCCGGTTACGCCATTGACAAGTTGGATAAAATTCAGGAAAGAGTTGGGCAAGTCAGGACCTTGACAGGTGAAGTATTTTAAACTGAATAACATTATGTTTGACACACACAGAGGCTGAGTGGATCCCAGCAACAGCCAACTTCCTTCTGAAATCCTCTCACCAAAATCCTCCTCCCTTTTTGTTTACAGAATGTCCGGGCAGGGTGAGGCTACAGACAGTGAAATATCATAAATCTGGGATAAAGAGTTGTGCTCAGAGGGGCCTCCATGAATACAATCCTCTAGCCAGCGAAGGAGTTTGAGAAGGGAATGATGTGTAATCAAAATCCCTTATCTGGAGGTACTGAGAGAAGTGAGATTGTGGAATACCAAATCCTCTAACTACCTGAGCAAAAGACTTAAAAAAAATGTCTTTGAACAAATCTGTCACCTTGCAGCCACCTTGCCAGGATGCGCAGAGAATTGAGGGTACAAACCGTGGGTTATTGCACATTAGGCATTATTGCCATAAGCACATCACTCAAACATTAAACAATAAAGTCTACATCCTAATCTCAGCTACGTCAAAAGGGTCAGCAATGTTACATACTGAATTATGTTGTCAATTGCAACGTTATACATAATAATTGTTGCACAAATTAACGAGTGAATATGCTTGTTTTTTAAATCCTACCAATTGACATGGTTCACGGCACAAGGGATTACATGACTCACTGTTTCCAAAGCAAATAAAGCTTCACGGTTCTCATTCAAAAGAGAAACAAACTGATCATTGCTGCTTTCCTCATATGTTAAGGGGAAAAAAAACATGTTACAAATAAAAATAGATATTTGAAGTAAAAACTAAAGATTTGATTTCTATTGAGCAGAAGAAATGGGCAGTGCAAAAAGCTTTCCGTCACACTTCCAACAATTTACCTGCTTACATTTTAGGCAACAAAAGCCATTTTAATGTTTCTCCCCTATTGCATCAGGTATAATAACTACACTGGGAATTCATTTCTAATGCAAAAGTTGAACCCTCTCACACCAGCCACACAAGCTAGGGAAGCTCACTGCTGTGTGGGCATCTGCCACACACCCAGGAACAACACATCAGCTGTCAGAGTCGCTGTGAAATAATCAATAAACTATAACATTCTGCAAAAATGAAAAATACAATTCAAGCACTACCTTGGACTTTTCCTTATTAAATGTAAACTTGTGACTCTCTTTTCTCTCACTTTAAGACAATCTTTGGATTTCGTGTAACAAATAAGTATAACTTGTCACTATCAGTTTTACTTGATTGAAAATTGACTATTTTTGATTTCTTGCTTCCTTGAAATGTTCTGCAAAGCACAAATGGAGAAATGGACTTGAGAAGTTTCAAACTTGTGTTACAGTATGCATGTCAGAAGCATTGAATGACATCTTATCCATCCATCCATGTTCTATGTTAATTACCTTCAAAGAGTCACAGGAGGTGTGGACACTGTGTAAGTGGCAGGCTACACCTTTCAGCAACAACTCATGTAGGATCAACTCTTCACAAAATGAACTTCATCAATTTTAATATTGCCAAATACATATTTTTTTATTGCTTTGATGACTGCAATACTACGCCCAATGTTTCAACGCAATGTTGTGTCGTACTGTAGGAACAATAAGTCCTCCAGCTACGTGGGAAAAGACATTAAAAAGTGCATCTTTTGAATTCTCATCATCTGTGAGGTATGACACATCACCACGTCACCTGAATCAAGAAAAAAACATTATTTCTACCTGTGCGTCTGTCCAAACCATTTATATTCATTGTTCTTTGTGTGGTAGCTAGCTGTTGTCAATACTCTCCATTACTCTCTACCTGTCGCTTGTAACCCTCTGTACACCTCATGTATCGACAACAGTGACAACATACTGGCGGGGTGTGGACATGAATTAAGCAGTCTGCAGCAGCATCCATGCCATGAGAATGTTGACTGATGCTCCATGATGACTCCCAGGGTCATTACATGACTAGTTTAGTTGATGGATGGAAAAAAATGCCATCAACAGAGGGATATTTCTTCTTCTGACAGGCCCTTCTGCCCTCTACAGTGATGAAATGCCGATCTGATGAATGCTTCCTCACATTTCACAACCCTGCTCTGTTTTAGGCTGAACAGCCCTTTTTAATCACGCCAAGTGAGATGAGATATGGACCACCAAAACTCATGGAAACTATGAAGACAGAGGAAACTGGCTGAAACCCAATGGTGAGACACAACGGATTCATTTAGGCCCGCAATGAACTATCACGCATAACACAATTACGCAGAGCCTATGAGTTTTGTTTTGAAACTTATTTCTTGTCAATTATTGCAGTTAAGAGTCCTCATGTCACAAACCATTTCAGGAGGTCTAACTGGAAAATGAACTGTGTAAAATAGTATGCAGAGCACTCTGTAGATTGTGTGTGGTGCTCAAAGGTTAAAAGCTTCTTTGGTGGAGAATCCCTTTGGAGTACCTACTGCACATGAGAGCACAGTTTAGTATCTGAAGTGAACCACTTCTTGTATGGGTCAATCACATTTTAACAAAACATGTATTTTATATCTATTAGAGCATATGAATTGCACACTTAAAACCTACAAACTGAATAACTCTTTTTTTCCACCACACGTTTCTAACATGCTATAGCCTTTAACCTTTGAACCTAATGCAGGTCACAAAATGAGCTTTCTGATCAATACAGGAAAAGCTTGATTCTATCTGACTGTGTGAACGTATCATCAATAGTCATCCGAGATTAAAGTGCTTAAAAATTGATTTAATTGGTAATTAGTGATAATAGCATTTAACCCAAGCGAGGCATCTTGTTGTCCATATTTCTTCGACTGTCTCACTTTCTTGGCAGATGCATTTTTTGATATACGGTATTTCTGTCCTATTTATGCTTCATCAGTCTTTCCTGCCTTTAACACACTTCTTAAATTATTGATGGTCACAGCCCAATGCTTCCCTTCGACTTTCATAAGGGTGGGACACCATGTTTTCACACACACAAGTGATAGCTATGTGAGGGTCCAAATAAAGCAGCGCCACTCTTACACAAATGGAAAACATTAGACATGAAAAAAAACATACAAAATTGAAAAACTCTCACACATGAACATGCAGTGTCTTCTCCTATGATTAGATCTAAGTCAATGGTGCAGCTGTGGTTTCTGTGAGGTGCAGAACAGACAGATAACCAAGCACACACACACACACACACACACACACACACACACACACACACACACACGTTCGCACACAAAGACACACACAAAAAGAAAACACACAGAGAGGACTGGATTGTAAGGCTATCTCTCCCCTCAGTGTTCTGCGGTCCATCGACCCTGCATGGCTGCTCTCAGTTGGATACGTGTCATCCATGGCAGTCCTGCCTGTTAGGGGGAGAGCGAGGGCTGAGGAGGCTGTAAGATAGGTGGAAATAAATGGGAGAGGAGTAAAGGAGGAGTAGATCCAGGGGGGATACCGTTGAAGAAAAAGGGGATAAACACATGAAGCAAAAAAGGAGTGTGGCGGTGCGTACACAACCGATTCAGCAGCTTCAGATTTGAACAGAGTCAGAGGTGAAATGGGGTGGTCTGTCAGATGTTACTCTGCATCATAGCACCCAGGGAGAAGGGTCAGTAGTCAGCCTCCTCCTTTATCTGATCCTCTCTCGTCTTCCTCCTCTTTTGAGAGTCAGGTTGTTTTCTCACTCTTGTTTACTCACCTCATGTGTGTCCCCCTTGTCTTTTTTATAGGTGTCTATGATGATGTTGCCATGCGCCAGCTGCCATATAATCGTTTCCTTCTCTATTTAGGTAAGACATTTCATGCCTATATAGTGTATGTATATTTTATTGGAAAATACGCATATGTAGGGCTGTCAAATGATTAATTTGTGGAGCCAGCCTCAAGTGGACACTCAAGGAACTGCAGTTTATTGAGCTTCTGCATTGACTGCGGATGTTCTGTTCCCTTTATTCCTCTTACTTTCAGTAAGAAAGCAAATAAGCTTAGGTCCCAAAAATGGTTGACCTTTTCTTCGTGAGACCATGCTGTGTTTGCATCATTTAAAAAAACAGATAAATGCCTTCTTTTGAAGAAGGTCATCCCATACTGCATTATGTGTTTTTTTTCCCCCAGGGCTGGCCTGCCATAATTTTCATTTGTAGTCTTCTCTTTTATGCTCGTTAAATATGTATTTGAAAATGTATAAATGACAAGGTTTTCATGTATTAATGAAACTGACAAAAATTCTGAACATCAAGCAAACACTAGTAGGGTATAGAGGTTTATGCATTCCAGTATAACAGAAAGAGCTGTATATTACATTTCTCAATAATCTTCAAAGATAATAATTCAAATATCTGTCAGTCATGTTACTTAGAAAAAGCATGTTCTATCATGTGCATAGTGTAACTTTAGCAATTTCAGTTTTTTCAGTATGCTGCTTTGTATACTTTGTATCAAATTAACCTCATCAATTGGATGTTAGTTTTGTACTGAAGATATTCAATAGTTGTTTACTTGCTTTCTAATAAACTCTCTCAAACAGCAAGATAATGTCATCATCTTGAAAAACACAGGATGTATCACAATTCAAGTGCGAGTCCTGTAATTTGGCCTCCTTGGCATTATCTTTGTTCAGAAAAAGAGGCCAAAAAGAGAATCATTTTTCTGTTTCACAGTGTGAGCTGTGCTTGCTCAGTTCAGACAGGAAGCTGAGTTTGGGCACTTTCCAAGAGGTTATAATGAAGCAAACATTCAATTTCAGTGGACACCATGAAAGCGGGGTGTAAATGCTGGGAGATATTATTTGGCACATTTCTTGGAAATTGACTCTATGAGCTGCCAGTTACATTAAAACATGCTGTTTATGAAAGGTTTTGGGTAAAATTGTTGATTCAGTCTCAGCTTCACAAATACACCTTTTTATTATGCCAAAACAGGCACATGCACACTTGTACATCCACACACAATCAATACAAACTCACAGCCACATCTGAAGCCTCGTTACAGTGATGTCCTCAAATTGTGTTCATAAGTTCCCATTTGTGTTTTTTTTTCATTGGCATTTTTTCATTAACACACATAATTGACGCACATAGGCATGCACGCGCGCATGCACTCATGCAAGCACACACACATTCACGAGTTACAGCTTGATAGATCACCATCAACGTTAAGGTAGCAGATATATAGTCATCAAATACATGTCAATGTTTGCTCCTGTGAGGTTTTTAAGAGAATCAGGCATGATAAGGCAAAACTGTGGTTTAAATGAGGCAATTGCGCTCCAATTCTCTATTAAATGTTCATTTATCATATTCTAATTCAATTTGTCTCCTATTTTTCACCTGAACACACTACTTCAGACTGTCGGATGAAAAAGAGAGGAGCTAAGACATAGAAATAGTCTGCTTTTAGGTCAACCCCTCAGAGAAGAAGAAGTGTGTTTGTGCATGCACATGAGTGTGTACGTGTGAGTGTGAGTGGGTGTTTGTCTGGATTCGTGTGTTTGTCTGTATGTGTGTGTCATATTACAGAGCACAGAGGTAAAGGTATGGCAGCTGCCTGCAGGAAAATCTGAGCTGCCTGCATCTAAGAGAAGCTTTCATCCTCCTACCTGCCCACCAAAGAGGGGAGACATACACACAGTCTATCTCTCTGTCTTCCAAACACGCACATACACACACACACACACACACACACACACACACACACACACACACACGCACACACACACACACACACACAAACAAAGGTCTAGGCTAGAGATTCCAGCAATCAACAGATATTTCACTACGAGCCAGCTTCTTGGTCTAGGTTGATTTTCTTTGTCAAAGTGTCAACATACAGCTTTTGTCTCATCCTTCCTGAGAACTGGAGAAGTTTCATGGGAAATAAACGAGAAAACCCTTAAAATTATTAAGGTATTTTCTACTCTGGGCTTATAGTGTCTTAGCATTAACCTTTACTTTACCAGAAAAAAAATTCTCATTGAGATACAAGATCTCTTTTTCAAGAGAGTCCTGAGCAGCATTAGCTTATCATATTAAAATATATACAGACAGAGAGGAAGAGAGACTAGAGTATAATGGAACCCTTGGACATGTAGTAATGGGTTTGCATAAATTTGAAGAAGATGCAAGAAAGGAAAGGTCACAGTCAGTGCAGCAGGGGCTGGTATATGCTGACTTTCTTACTCAGGTTCCCTGCTATTAACATGCTATATATATCTGATCTGATCTGCAATGCATGTTAATGCAAAGTGTACAAGTCCTGCAGAACTCATTACAATCAGATTGCAGGTATTCTTAATTATTTCTTATGTTTCCAATATTTGTATATGTTAGCCAAAAATGTTTCTTAACATGCACTTAACACAAAGGACAGCTAAGGCTGTTCAATACGTTTGGCAATTTATAAACCAAAGTGTCAGAAATTGTCTGGGAACCATTAAGCAATTGTGTTTTTTGCTTCCTAAACATGTCAATTTCAAAATTCAACCAATTCTTGAGATATGTCAATCTGGACAAAACTTGTGGACCATATGAATGATGGACTACTAGTACAATGAGACTAAAGGTGACTAAAGGGTTATGTCATTATACTCCCTTTCAAAGCCTCTGGTCTGATAAGGAATTATCGCAAAAGATCAAATCGATATGTAGAGCCATGCATATGTGGCTTTGTTTACAAGGCTGACAAAGTATCGAAGTGAGAAGTAAGTTAGTAAGCGAGAGGAGGCTTTTTTCTCTAGAGAAATAGATTTTTGCGTTACATTTATTACATATTGCTGAAAGCTCGGGCAGTATTAGCTAGAATCTAAATAAAATAAAGACCAAATAGCAAAGGAAAGCTAAATGGGAAAGTGAGTCGACCATCGGTCTTTTAACAGATGGAGAGACCCGAGGGAGTTAAAATGATTCACAACTGATCCTGAATTTTGTCGTCTTTCTGCTACACAGGTATGTAATCAAATATGTCCATTTTTACATTCTAACGTGTATTTTTATTTTAATATAAAACACTGTTGGTAGCTTAATCAGAACTAGCCAATGCTAGCTACATTTGATAACAGAACGTTTGTAGCATTTAGTAAGCAAAGCGAGCGCTGATAGACTTTAAGTGATGGTGTATCTGAAGACCTACATGCAGCAGACACTTTAGTTTGTCCAAACCTAGAGAGTCTGTACTACTGAAAGGAATACTGAGTTTACGTTCACAATGCTAATTAGGCTGAATTTGGTGATTATTATACATATCTGCTACAGTCAGACAGCTAGGGTTAGGGTTTTCGTTATTGCTAGTAAACGTGCAATGTTAGAATCTAGCAAGGATCCCATTATGCTAGCTCCCAAGGCACAACAAGGGTCAGGAGTTATTATCGAGCGTCATCGGGATAATTATTGTTGTTTAATAGTTATGTTAACATGAATGTTAATTAGTATACTGTAGTACTTTGTATTTTCTCCTGATCTTCCTGTATAATGCTTTGAACGTGGATTGATTGATGTTTCAGACTGGATTATGTATGATGTTTTTTTTCAAATTTATTTTGTACATATTTCCATAGCGATTACCTTTCATGTTTCAGAAGTTATTTATTTAGTAGTGTAGGTTTTATTGCATGTAAGTGCCGCTCTTAAGCATATCATCAGCATATCATTTTATGCCTCCTAAGATAATGTGAGCTGTGGTCCTGCACCATGTTAAGGGGTAAGCACTAGTGGTCCTTTGGCAGCTGTGACCATGGGCCACTTGAAAATGCATCCTCTTACAGCCTACCAGCATATGAGGTGAGCACTCTTCTAGATCCACTATAATCACCACAATCACAAGCCTGCAGCCTGACCTCTGACAGCAACAAGGTGTGAGTAATGCCATGAAACCAAAAGTTTCCGTGCTCTCAGTACAAGATGCATGCAAAAGTGAACAACTTTATCGTATGAGAACTCATTAATCTTTACTAAAACCCTGAATTGTAAACTCCGTTTTGTAACAGGAACAAAAGAATGGAGCATCAACACGGGGAAGATGCCAAAAGAATACAGCTCCAAAGTCATCAATGGAAGGCGATTAAAGCTTATGGTCGGAGAAGAGCTGAAGAAGAAAGACTGTTGAGGCGAGATGACTCAAGGAGACTTGTTTGTCTTGCTGTGAAACCACCACCACCAAAGATACACACAAGCAAGCATCAAATGAGGACAAATACACATCCACATTATCTCTGTATCATTTACTCGCCGAAATCACAACAATAGAGAATACGTTAAATATTTCATAACTGATCACACAAGTGTGGCAGATTTTCTTTTTCCACAGACAGAATACTACTGTACTTGCTGGGTCAACACAGATACTTGATAACTCTCAACATATTTTTCAAACACTATACTGTATCTTATCTTCCTCTCTTACTGTATCTTCCCTTGTAAAACTTTACATGTTTGAATGTTACATGCTGCCATTACACACTGTATGACAGATATGTCTCTGTTGTGAAAAATTGTAAACGTACTGAATAATAATTCAAACCCATGTAAAGAAAAAAAACGTGTTACCTTGATTTTGCTCAAAATAATTTATTTATGAATTTCAAGAAATGTAAAAAACTTGACTTTGCAAACACAAGTCAAAGTGTAAGCATCAGGAAGAAGTAATAAAAAAGATCAATAAAAAGGAACTTGTTTTTAACGTTTCTTTTGGAAAATGTAGTAAGCTGGCCAGGTATGAACTCAGTGTAGTTCCATACAGGGCATCTGAGGATTACAACTATGTTGCCTTCACCTAAACATCCATTACACCTGGCTCCTGGTCTTTATCAACAGTAAAGATGGTTGACAGTAAAAGGGGCAGAACCCCTTCATAGAGAATATAAAATGCTGACCCAGTTCTATGGGCTCTTTCTGCAGCATTTCTGCTCCAAGTCAGGGGGCATTCCTCTACAATGCACCAGTTTCATCGTGCTCCGCTGTGGGTTTTCAGAGTTTAGGTTAGACTCAGAGTAATTGAGTAAGTCCAACACCAGCCCTGACAGTCTTACCGGGACCACCTCCAGGAGCTGCTATTTGTGCGCAGAAGTCAAGGAGAATGATTTATTCTGAAATTATAAATCAGTCATGCATTAGAAATCATCTTGTATCCACGGATCAATTAATTATTCTATATTCCGGAATAAGGCAAGGAAATTGTTCAACCTTCATTGCAGATGATATTGACTACTGGAGATGGTCCGTCCTTTCACCTTCTTCAAGGCTGATGTTTATCAGTCTTACTCACTTGGACCGGCCTCTTGCTTAACTGCCTAGACTTCGACCACCACCTCTCCAAGACCCAGGCTCAGAGAAACTAGGACTGAAGTGTGTTTTTCCCTCTGTTTCAATGCTGAGGTCAATCAAGAAACATTTTAGGAATTTAATGCGTTGAATAAAAAACGGTCTTATTCCATTCATTTGTTTCCACAACAAATGCAGGACTTAGCAAACGTAACATCTTTCTGCTGTGTTGTGCTCATGGGAATTGCAGTCTTCATCCCGGAAAAACAGTACTGATATCATCCACAAGGGTCACTAAACCCCCCCCCCCCCCCCTCAAAATGAAGGTTCCTCAAATGGCCTTTAAATCTGTCTAGTCCCTGAAGACAATGATTATGACGCCTTCAAAGAATAAAGAATCCCTCAAAACCATAAAGACATCATACAGCTTTTTACAGGCGGAGCGCTTCTGTCCGTGACATTAACTTTTACTTGTAATATATATTGAATGCCCCTTTAACAATCACATAACAGTTAATTATATTGTCTATTAAAGTAGTGCATTCTTTCTATGACAGAAAAAAAGACAAAACACACACACAGTGATAGCTTCATTGGCAATAAAAGATAGGATATTAGTTGCATCAGCTGTTGTTGGCCTCATTGTTTTCAGCGTGGTAAAATGCATTCAGTCCTCACACTGTAATCATTCAGCATGGAGGGGGAGCAATAAATCTGATAACACACACACACACACACACACACACACACAGAACCCTCATACATATACTTTAGGGTATAAACTCATGGACGAGCAGAGAATTGTTGGAACAGAGATCAGATTAGAGAAGCTTTTCTGATCGGTTGAAAGAGAAGGGTGGGCTCATGTATCAACCAGCCATCTAAGCTGGCTTATCCTGATACAACCAGGGGCAAAGACACACACACACACACACCACAAGAAGAAAGTTTACTGGGTGATGTGGTGGGGGAACAGTGTGGTACAATGCAATCTCCAAACAATTCCATATCCCTTTTAGTCATGGCCAGGCTTTGGCTGTGAAGCGGAAACAACTCTGAGCCCTTGTTAACAGTGTCCCCAAGTTCTTCCATTGGTCTACTTTGCTGCCTTTACACTTTGTAGTCACTCTCACAAAAGTATTACATCGGGGAGATCTTGACAGCTTCCTGATTTGTCCTGTGTCACGTTGATTGACACTTACATCTCTTCTCTCTTCTCCAAGCAGGACAGATGTCCAGATGGTGTGCCCCTCCAACTGTGGATCACTTCAGCTCACCCTGACCGTTTCATGGGCCACATACCGACCCAAGCATCAACAACCACTGCTTGACTCAACCCCACCTTATACTGAACACCTCACCCACATCCCCTCACCCCCCCACCTTCACCCTCTGCCCCACACCTCCCTTTTTCCCTCTTTCTCTAAAGCCTCTTCTCAGAAATTGACAATCCCAGCCCTCCCTGAGCCCAACATGGTCGTCTGCATTCCTGCTCTACTCCTTGTCATGATGTGTCGAGGCGTCCTGCTCTCTGTTGGAGACCTGTCACAGCAGTCCCGCAAAGAGATCCGCATCGAGGGGGATCTGGTGCTCGGAGGCCTGTTCCCCGTGCATGAAAAGGGTGCCGGGATGGAGGAGTGTGGGCGTGTGAACGAGGACAGAGGGATTCAGAGGCTGGAGGCCATGCTGTTTGCTATAGACAGAATCAATATGGACAGTACCATCCTGCCTGGGGTCTCTCTGGGGGTCCACATACTGGACACTTGCTCTAGAGATACCTATGCATTGGAGCAGGTGGGTGAACATGGTCACTGCACATAAACTCTGCATCCTTGTCTATTGTACTTAAATACACTCCTAAGCTGTTACTGCCTGTTATCCATTTAAAATACTGTTTATAAGAGGGTGGGGTGAAATCTTGGATATGTTATAAAAACCTTACCTTTCATTTTTACATGTCAAGGTTTATTACTTTAAAACAAACAAGTATTGCTTGTACAAACACATGTATCCAAAATCTTTTATTGGTTATGAAAACAGATTGGCAGTAGCATTTTTTAAGTCATTCTTGTATGTCACCACTGAGTAGTATAATATCTACAGGTTTTTTATCGATGCAAATGAAGTTGGTGAAAGTACTTAAATCCTTCAACCAAAGCACGGCTAAAAGTACATCACTGTAAAAAATAGCTGTTAGAACACTTATTCTCTGTGGCGGTGTCCTCTTCTTTGTGTTCACTTTTACCTGCATTTACCTGGGAATGCTGGGACGTCTTTTTCAGATAGTTTGTTAAATAAACTGTCTACTCTTTTGTGCCGTAGGGAGACTTAAGCTACATTTCCTTATATAAAAAGTTAATCTGCGAGGTAGGTTGTGGTGCCACTTAAAAAAAGTGCAGTGCTCCCATTTTAAATCAACTATAAGGTCTCATTAGAAGATATGATACAGTTAAAGTAAATGTACCTTGAAATTATTTTTGTATCTAACCTGAATAAAGAAGTTTACCTGAAATGGATAAAGCAAATCCTTGAAGAGAAATAAACACTGAACTTCTTGCAATGAGGGGAAATGAGCCGGATATTAAAAATATGATAGACGTTTCTCTAAGGGACTGACATCTTATGAAAAATATATTGCATCTTTTTGCCGAGCTAATCCGTGCCGTGGCATCTAGTGATCATATAAAGGAAACTCACTGACTTTTTGTGTATCTGATGTTATGTTGACCTTACTGGACTGCAGGTTAATTTGCTTTTTATCCACAAACTAGCTCAATGATAAAACGTGTTTGGTCAAAGAGTAATGCATCTGCAAATAGGACCCTTTTGTGGAAAAATGTAAGAGAGGGAGGGGAGGGGAGGGGGGGGGGGGGTTATGAAAACTCCAGGTTTGCAGGGTTGTGTTGTCATCTTCTTCTTTTTTATTTTATTTGCATTATTATTATGACAATGGAATGGAGGTTTATTAGATGATATACACCTGTAAATGCTGTCAAAATAAAAAGTTGGTCAAAAAAAAAAGAAAAATGTAAGAGCATGTATGTAAAGCTTGCTTCAAGAAGACGTTTCATCTTAATCTTTTTTTTGCTGCTTATTTCTAACGCAGAGACGTAATCTAAAGTATTTCACAAACTGATTAAAAATAAATAACCATTATCAATCAGATGGTATCCAGTAGATAGCATTGCATTTTATGTGAAATGTATGTTTATGTTTCCTAGGCTCTGGAGTTTGTTAGAGCCTCTCTCACCAAAGTGGATGACGCTGAGTTCATCTGTCCAGACGGATCTTACGCTCTGCAGGATGATAGCCCGCTGGCCATCGCTGGAGTCATAGGCGGCTCTTTCAGCAGCGTCTCCATACAGGTAATACAAAGTATGCAGGTAAAGGATTTGTAGAATCACATTTTACAATCATCATCTCTCACCTCTTAGTCATCATGCCCATAGATGTACAATGGCCAAATGTGCAAATACTGACTTATTGTGATACGGCATGTCTGTGCCATAAGATGTGTGCGTGTGTGTGTGTGTGTGTGTTTAAACTACTACATGTTCATTTGTATGCTAATAAGTATGGTGGCCAGTAGGGGTCACACGCTCGGCAACTGCTGAAACGGCGATCATTTAGAAAAATGCGCAGCATATTCAGAAACGCTACAGATTCAATAGCAAATGCAAACTCCCGAAACAAATGCTGAATTGCGCTGCGAAGACACAAACGCTCTGCAAAAAGGCAAAACAACTGCATTAACATCAAGCAAGTACAGAAACGAAACAAGTCAAAAACACATATTCAGAAAACAACTGCAGATACAGAAATGCTGCAAGTTTAGCCTTTACCAGAAGTGCAACAGGCCTGTAGGGGCGCTCTGTGGAACTGTTTATTTACAGGAGAGAGTAAGAGAGACGGCAAGTTTCAGAAAGTTATGTGTAGATAGGGAAGTTGTATCATTGAAAGACACAGAATAACATCAATTATTGTGTCTTTGCAGTGCGTTTCAGCCGTTCCATTTGTTTCAGGAGTTTGCATTTGCTATTGAATGTGCAGCGTTTCTGAATATGCTGCGCATTTTTTTCCAAATGTTCGTTATTGCTTTAGAAAGGGCTTTAGGAGTAGAATTTAGTCTGGAAACTTTTGATTGCCACACAATAGGTATCAAAAAAAAAGGAAAATGACCCAATTTCAGAACTAATAAAACATAATTGTTTAAAGAAAAGACAAAAAATTAAACAACAAAAGCGTACTTCTTCAAGTCTCCAAAAATCCAACCTCTAGGGAAAAACCTCAAGAAGAATTTAAAAAATTGCTTTTGAAATAAACAAACACATCTGTCAATCACCTCTTAGGTAACATAGTTAAAGACTACAAATGAAAAAATCTATTCTGTTTTCGGGTTTTCAAATAACCAAAAAACACAGGTCCAAACTTGGTCAGTGTAGAGTGAAAGTCTACTGTTGGTAAGGTAAGCGTATGCGTGCGTCGAGTCTGTCTGTTTGCGTGTGTGTGTGTGTGTGTGTGTGTGTGTGCGTGTGTGTGTGTGTGTGTGTGTGTGTGTGTGTGTGTGTGTATGTGTGTGTGTGTGTGTGTGGATGTGTGTTCTTATTTCTTAGAATCAAGTTCCACTGGTGTGTTCTTGTGTGTCTTCCGAGCTCCTGTAGCTCTTGTCATAGAGCCGGGTAATTTGCATAGTTTAGCATAAAACCTCCTTCTCCTTTACTCCTCTGTGGCTGCACAAAAGCATCCTCCTATCAGTCCTTAAATCCCTAATCTGTGCAACGTCTTCCTGCATTCTCTCTCTTTCTCATTTTCTTTTCCATTTCTTTTTTCTTTCTCTTAAGTCTTCGCTCTGCTCCTTCTCATCACTTTCTTCTTCCCTTTTTCTCTGTCTTTATATGCATTCAGAGGCACCCCTTGTGGCTATTTAGGCAGAGCTCAGTGTTTGCTGACCTCAGCCCGCTTCTTCTCTTCCTTCTTCTTCCCGGGGCAGCCGCTGTTAACACATCTTTTGTCTCTTGTCCTTCATCATGCATAATTATTCCTTTTTTTTTTTACACTTATTCTTGTTGCCCTTTGTTGATGTTGCTTTTAACTGTATTTACTGCGGGGCAGCACTGCCTATGAGACCTAAACTGTGATCTGCCTTATGATCTCTATCCAGTGATTCTACTGCTCTCTCTCCAGACTATTCTCTGCTCTCTACAGTCTGTCTGTTGCTTCTTAATGAAGTGATACATAATTTTTATCTCTTACCAAGCACAAGCTAACTCCAATATTTTGAAGGCATTTAAATAGAATGCATCATTCCTTTCCACCACTCCTACACACGTGCTAATGTGTCGCGGTGTGTCTGCGTGCAAGTGTGTGACTTGCATTCCAAGCAGAAAACACACAGCACTGCACCAAGTTTTTGCTCCTCTCCTTTCATTTTTTCTGCTTGTCTCCCATATTCAACCCATTCCTACAACACATCTCCCTTCCCTCTTTGTCACAAGAAGGAAGCAGCTTTCACTAACAGAGTAAACTTTCAGTGTCTTTACAGACAGGCCTCTTTGCTAGCCATAGTCATTGTTCACTGGCAGGTAATGGAGCAATGCAGGTACATTTTGCAGCATGACCTTCCCTGACATTTGAGTCAACTGCCATCTGAAAACCATAAAGCCTTCAACGAGTACTACAAGCAGCCTTTTTATGTGTGCGTGCGTGTGTGTGTGTGTGTGTGTGTGTGTGTGTGTGTGTGTGTGTGTGTGTGTGTGTGTGTGTGTGTGTGTGTGTGCATATGCATTTTGGCACATATTTCAGTGCAGGTGTTGGTGTATGTGTCGACCAGTCTCTGTGCATGCGAGTTTATGTATATGAGTATGCTTCCTAATCTTCTACATTATTAGTCTAATGAGATTCTGACATGTTGTCAAAACAGCTCATCAACTGAGCTGTGAATGAAATATAGAAAAGCCTAGAGTGATGCGCTCTAAAAGGATTAAACTGAAGCTAGAACAGAATGGCAGTGTAGTTTGTATTTATTTGCATGTGTATGCATGTTTGATTGTGTTTGTTTACATGCACACATGAATGCGGATCACTCATATTTGCACTATGTCCGTGTTGGCATCTGTGACTAAAATTGTAATCAAGAGAACATGACCAATCAACAGTAAAAGGGGATATTATATGGACATCAGTAGAGCCGTCACTTACACGAGTCAGTGATTTATTGAACTCCTGTGTGTGCACATTTGTGTGTGCATATTTGTGTTTCTCCATGTGCATATACTGTATGCCTTCACTTGCTGCACTGTCTTCAGCAATCACATTGTGCATGAGGAAACATGGGCAGCTGTGGCTCAGAAGGTAGCTGATTTCAAGATCAGTGGCTCAATTCCCCGGCTTACAGTGCACCTGTTCTTTGGCAAGCCATTGAACCCAAAAATGTTAACAGCCATCGGTATGTGAGTGCGTGAGAATGTCTAAGTTAGATAGGATCACAATTTGCAAGTAAGTAAGTAGTCATTTAGTATGTGACTGGGGCTGTACACATGTAGTTTAAAGAACTCTGAAAAACCTGCAGACGTTTTTTTTAGAACAGACTTCCAAATATGATAACATGTATTCCTTAAATGAAATGCACATATAATGTTAATTTTGAAAGAGTGCATGAAAACAAATTTCTGGCTTTGATTTTAGACCTCAAAATCTCCTGGAAACCTCCGATTAATTATGTTCGATCAAAGCTGGCATAGAGCGTAGCTGTTTTAGGGAAAGCAAACCACATGCTGGACCACAAATCACTGCACATTCTGTATTCTTCACTTGTATTACCGTATAGATAATTGTGTGGAAGGTTGGGGCAGCACTTACAAAAGCAACTTACAACCATTATTCATACTTCAGAAGAGACCAATCAGGATAGTACACGAGGTGGGATATTAGGGAACACAGGAACACGCTGTTTTTAAAGTCACATGCATTGAAATTTACACTGTAGATCTGGTCAAATTTAAAACTGCAATAATCATGTTTAAAGCAAGACATAATTCACTTACGGGGAACTTTAAAAAGATGTTTTGTGACAGGGAGGGACGTTATGATCTAAGAGGTAAATTTAATTTTAAAAAAACGATGTATTCGTACATATAAGAAGAGGGTATTTCAGGATACGGGGTGGAGTTGAGAAATGGGTTCGGTAAGGAGCTGAAACCAAGCACAAATATAAATCATAAAACAAAACTATACAAAAAAGATTATTTTGACCGGTACAGTTGTTTGGAATACCCAGTATACAGTCTTAGATATTGCTTTTTCATTTATTCCAGGGTTTTGATATATGATATGAATGATAAATGAGGTAATCATTTTTGTGTTTTGTTTTAAGAAAACACTTATGTTATATTTAAAGTTGTCTTGAATTTTAAAAGGGTATTTATGTTTGCAATTATTCACCTTGATTATGTCTAATTTTATGTGTATATCTCCCGTCAGGTTGCCAATCTTCTCAGGCTCTTCCAGATTCCTCAAATAAGCTATGCTTCAACCAGTGCCAAACTTAGCGATAAGACCCGCTATGATTACTTTGCACGTACAGTTCCTCCTGATTTCTACCAGGCCAAAGCCATGGCAGAAATCCTCCGCTTCTTCAACTGGACGTATGTGTCCACTGTGGCATCGGAGGGGGATTACGGTGAAACTGGTATAGAAGCCTTCGAACAAGAAGCACGCATGAGGAACATCTGTATTGCTACTTCAGAGAAGGTAAGACATGATATAGAACACATCATATGAAGTGTTTATTTCTGCATGAATATAAGCAAACAGTGCTCAGAGCTAGATACCAGAAAAGCCAAACTTTTATCAGTAGTGTCACACTGATGTATGGCCTGAAGCTGCACCAGTAACAACGAACACAGTGCTAAATTTGTTAGCTATAAAAGTTTTTATCCAATTCTTATCTTGTCTTAAAAACAAATATGGTTGATATTACTCTGGTGTTATCAGTGGTGGACTAGAAAATGAAAGCTTATCTCCAAAAACTCATTCTGGGTACTTTCACACACACATTTTTCACCACATTTGCTTTGGAGGTTCATGATGGGGGGATGCACTACTAAAGCGTTTTTTGCCTTGTTTCTTCATAAGAATTGTGGTGATAAATAATCATTAATGTGAGCCAAGACACGAATGTAGAAGTATAAAAAGCCCTTAAAATGCATCTTTTGATAGACAAATGTCGTCTCTTCATTCAGGTTGGGCGTACTAATGCTAAGAAGTCCTATGAAGCTGTTATTCGCCAGCTCCTCCAGAAACCCAATGCACGTGTGGCTGTCCTTTTCCTGCGCAGCGACGATGCCAAAGAGCTGTTGGCAGCTGCTGCCAGACTTAACACCTCCTTCATCTGGGTGGCCAGTGATGGCTGGGGTGCACAGGAAAGCATTGTCAAGGGTAATGAGGTCACCGCTGAAGGAGCCATCACACTTGAGCTGGCAGCCAATCCTGTGCCAGAATTTAATCAGTACTTTCTCGGCCTGAACCCGGTCAAAAACCATCGTAATCCCTGGTTCAGGGAATTCTGGGAGCAGCGGTTCCAGTGCTCATTGGGAGGCGGAGGAGGAGATGGAGGGATGCCTCTCCCACAGTGTGACAAAGACTTGTTAATGGACAAGAGTAACTTTGAACCAGAATCCAAGATCATGTTTGTGGTGAACGCAGTGTACTCCATTGCCATTGCCCTCCATAACATGCAGCGGAGCCTTTGCTTCAACACCACTAACATGTGTGACAGCCTGAAGGCCCTGGATGGACGCAGACTCTACAGGGATTACATCCTTAATGTCAGCTTCACAGGTAAGAAAAGTGGAGCATGGTGAAAACAGCGAAGAGGCCTAGATAAGGGGTTTGAGGTGGATGGAAGGTGAGAGCGGAACTAAGACTGGAAGAGGAAGTTTGTAGGACAGGGGGAAGATAGTAAGAAATACAAATTTGAGTGCTGTGCCTGGTTAACAGTCTTCTCATGGACAACACAGGGATGTTGTCCTTCTCCTTAGTCAAAGCAAATAAGCCAAAGAACATAAAAAGTAGCGAGACAAATCCGCTTAATTGCTATGTATTGTCAGAGCCAGCCTGCCATTGACACCTATTACCCATGCGTAATTGATATGACACTACAAAGTTGCTTTGAGGAAAGAGGGCTGTAGTTAATCCGTCCGCCATATTCTTCTCTCTTGCAATAATGAGATTGTGTGTGTTATAATAGCTTCTATAGCAGGCTGCCAGTCAGTCTGTCAGTCTCTGTAGAGTTGCAAGAGAAGAGACAGAGGATTGGCTTGACTGACAGATGGTGTACAAAGGAAGCGTTATAAATAAACTGCTGTGTCTTGGGGACTGACACAGGTTTAGAGGTGCTTATTTCTCCACCAACCGTGACCAACAGCAGACATCAAAACAGCCAAACAAACAGCACTTACACGGCAGATTTGCAGCTTTGGACGCTGGGGAGAGAGCAGGGGGAGTAGATGGAGGACGAAAGAATGGCATCACCAAAGAAGGGAGGGAGAGGAAGCTTGCAGATAAGAGTGACAGGCAGACTAGAATTCAAAAAAGAGAGTTTAGGGTGAACAGGAGTAAGGGGAAAAAAGGAGAAAGGGAGGGAAGGAAGGAACAAGGCAGTGAGGCACTGCCAGAGTGGGACAGCATGCGTAAGCAGAAGATGAGGCTTCTCTTTGAAATTTCCCATCTTCATTTCTGCTACAAATCAAAGGACTTGAAGCATTTCTGCCTGAGAGGAGGGGGGATGGCATGGAGGAAAGTGAGAGGGAGAATATAAGTTAGATAGAAAGAGACAGAGAGAGAGGAAATAGTTAAGGCGATTGCAGTCACGGGATAACCACTCCCTTGTAGGATGCTTACAAAAGGGTTGGAACAGATATGCAGTTTCAAACATAGACATTTTAGAAAGGCTGAGGAGCAAGTTGGAGAGAAGAGGAGGAGTGAATCCTGCTGTGGCTTCCCTCTATCACTTCATCTGATCCACCTTCTTCCCTGCATTCTCCTCTCCCGCTGCCTCCCTTCTTTTCACTACTGATGTATGTCCACATCTCTACTCTGCAGCAGGGAACAAAGTAACATCATGCACAAGGATCTTGAGTTCTTTACAGCTCAGCTCAGCAGTGACAGCATGGCAAACAGCTGTATTGGTTGATGAGCGTGGCAAAGCGTGGCAGTTTGTTTTAAATTTGTGTTTAGCCCTGAATGACGAACCCACACTGCTGTATGTATAAATCTTTCCATCTACAGTATGTTAGGAAGGAGCTGAGGTGAGTTCAGGTTGAATGTGAGGTATAAATACTGCAGCATCACCATCCGCAGTGCTCTCAGTCTGAACTGTAGCGGACGCAAAACCAACACTGTTCTGCGTGTTCTATTTCTCTCCAATCCCCTTCTCTTACACACGCATGCATGTTCATTATACAGACCTTAAGGTAGAGCAAACTTGATCTCACTTATGCGTCCTAACACTGGCCTTAACTTTGCATAAAAAAAAACAGAAGATGGTGTGTTTAACTGTTATCATGCTATGACTATTATTTAAAAAAACAAAAAACAGTTTGTTTCTGATAAGGTATGTGATGCTAGTAGCCAGTATTTTGTGCTCTTAGGAGTGTGTTTTCATATGCCGCTCCCTCCATCTAGTCTCATCTCGCTAGTTGCTATGGTAATGAAACCAACTCTATGCCAATTGTTGAAGTGATCTGGAAGATCATGGGAACTGCTCCCTGCCTACCAGTAACACACACACATTATGCATTATTATTATAATCGCGAAACACATACACGTAGATGCATGCAAGAGACTAATACACAAACACAGTCAGCTTCTTTACAAAGAGGCAGCTCGATATGCTTGTTTTTTTTTTTTACCAGTATGAAATTGCAGACACCCCGAGCCCACACACTTCTCAAAGCCATCATTCAACTCCCACCCACCCACCGCCTCGATCAGCAGCAAACATATCAGTATATACACACACGCACACACTTTTCCATTGAAATAGTGGTGATAGATGTGATAGTGCATGTGCGCGTGTGTGTGTGCGTGTGTGTGTGCGTGTGTGTGCGTGAGTGTGTGTGTGTGCTTGTGCGTGTGCCTGTGTGTGTGTGTGTGTGTGTGTAATATGTCTATGTTAGCAGAGGCGGTGTGCCTTCAGGGCCATATTGAGCAGCGAGCTTACTGCAACGTTTAGATGCTAGAGAAAAACCTTCACTCTATATCTCTTCCTCATTTTTTTTACCTTCACACTCTTCCTCTCCTTGCCTATTTGACACATTATGTCCCTCTCCCTCTCTCTTCATCTGTTTATCTTTCCTTCTCTCTTCATCACTCCATCACTCTATATCTCTTCGTCTCGCTTCTCTTTCTCACCCAGAAATATTCCTACTCTTTACTTTCCAAAACAGCACATCCCACTCAGACTTCACAAGGTTGCTCTCCTGCCTCCACTGCCTCTCTGCGCCCGTCTGTTCCTCCACTACTTCCCTTTGCTCGTCCCTCCATCCATCCTTCACCTTCTCTCTATTGATTCCTCCATCTTAAGGCTTTCCTCTATCCACCAGTATCTCTTCTAACGTCACATTAGTCTCCTTCTTTTCTCTTGTGCTATCTCCTCTCCTTTTCCCTTGTAATCTTCTGCCTCTTTTCCCTCGTCCCTTTCCTCATTTCTTTGCCCCTTATCTTGTCACCTGGCTCATCCTCCTTCCCAGCACCCACTGCTTTTGGCCTGCGGTTTCTCTCCTTTGTCTCCTATCTCAACACCTTTCTTTCCATCAAGCTCAGCTCTCTATGGCCATACATCTCTCTCCCTTGTTCCCGACGTCCTCTTCTTCATGGCTATCCTCTGCTCCCCTGTGGCCTGTTGGTCTGCTGCAGTGAAGGCAGTGCCTCCATCCCCAGAGAACGAATCTGCAGGGAGAACAAATATAGCTCATGTGATCTGTGTTTGTGTTAGTGACATGTGAGTGCATGTCCATTTAAATATATACTCAGGGATGTGTGTGTGGTTGTGTGTCTCCGTAGGGCACAGATGTGTAAGGTCACCAAGGAACAAAAGTGGGTCAAAAAGGTTGATTACATTATAAGCACCTAGAGCTTTCAAATATTTAAATTTTACCTGGAACAGATCTACATTTGTGCATGTAAAAATATGCAGTGTTGACTCTGTAAAACTTGTATCAGTATTAAGTCAGAGATTCAGGTTTATTTTTTCCTAGAAATACAATTTTCTATTCCCAAGCCAATAACTAATCAACTGCCAGCTTTTGAAACTTTAGTAATACACTCTTACAAAGGAAAGGTTCCTCTTCTCTCTATTAGCCTGTACACCTCTCTTTCTCTATCTCCTATTTCAGATTGCTTATACCCACTTATTCCTCCCAAGCCCCCTTGCCTCTTCTCTTTCTCCCTGCCTTTAATACCCACAATCC
Source organism: Tautogolabrus adspersus (assembly GCA_020745685.1). Taxonomy (NCBI): domain Eukaryota; kingdom Metazoa; phylum Chordata; class Actinopteri; order Labriformes; family Labridae; genus Tautogolabrus; species Tautogolabrus adspersus. Next base: position 17,497,335 of record CM036539.1, read on the forward strand.
CCCTTGGGCTTCGCTTTAGCCCAACATGGCTGAGAACATAATTAATTTCACAGCTTCTGAATGAAAAGCCTGTTTTCACCATGCTTCTAATTGGGCTTGAATAATAAGGTGTTTCTCGAGTTTGCAGGAATGCACGTGTCTTGCAAAAATAATTGGATTGAGATGCTTTAAATCAGTGGTTTGTCCCAACTAACTTTATTTATTTTCTTTCCAGTGATTTGTGTTATATTTTCTGGCCCAAGCAGTTTCGATAGATCTGCAATCACAAGTTGGGCAGATTTGATTGACAATGCATTGAATTATGTCACATAAACAGCAGTATATTTGCAGGTACACCACAGTTACACAACATTAAAGATTGTAGTAAATTGTGGACTGACAAGGCATGCTCCACCGCTGGCAACACCTCAAATGGCATGAAAAGTTAGTCAAAGTTGCAAGTAGCACTAACGGCTAAACCTTCTGTGGGTCTCAGCTGGAGCAGTCATGTCCAGCAGGAAGTAGTGCATGGATGAGGTCAAGCAGAATCATCAATCATCACTGCTTAAAGGCTTACTTGTGACAATGTAAGTGTAAGAACAAAGCAGGAACGCCCAGAAGCTGCTGTTGGAAAGTCACCACATTCAGTTCATCAAATGATTGGTTCAGTTCATTGGTTATCAAAGTTACACAAAGACATGCAGTAGAAAAGAAGCGCAGAGACAAACTTCTTTTTAGCTGCTTTAGCAACAACTTGTCATGTATGCATCCGCTAACAAAAACAAATACTCATGTGCCACTGTACATGGTGTCTGTCTGTCATGTAGATGGTGAAAGGCTAGCAGTCGGTCCCCCCTCTGAACATCTCATCACCTATTTAAATTTTATTTAGACCTTGTGAAGTCCAGAGAACAAATCACCCCCAAATTGGCACCAAATTGCATACAGAAAAAAATACGTCCCAGAGGATGAAGTGTGTCATCCTTTACAGTACTTCTGACTTCTCCTCTGGCACCCACTGTTGATGAATTGCCAAGAAATTTATTTCAGATATCTATGCCTGGATAGGTCATACCAAATATGATTTGAAATGGACTGTTTCATTGTGCACAAGTAACCAACCTACTGTTAGTGCATCAAGTTTGATCTGTAGAGGAGGAAGAAAAGAGAAGAGCAGAGCAAGCATGGTGCTAAGTTTACCGGCGGTAGCTCCTTTTGATGTGAAGAAATGAAGAAAACGGTCAACAGACTCACAACCCCAGACTCACACGTTTTTTTAAGGTTTAGGTAAACTGAAGGATTTCCAGCTTGAGCTGCATGTGGATAGCAGTGTAAAGACAGTAGCCCAGACTGTTCGCAGAATACCATTCAGTGTGAGAAAACATGTGGATGAGAAACTCAAACAACTCCAGGAGATGGATGTCATTGAGAGTAAGTGGACCAACACCATGGGTGTCTCCGCTTGTTGTGGTGCATGGTAAAAAACAGCCAAGACTTTGTATGGACATGTGCAGAGAAAATGAAGCAGTAGTGCGAGAACGGCACCCTATCCCCATCATAGATGAAATACTGGAGGACATGACAGGAGCCACATTGTTTTCAAAGTTGGAATATCGTCAGATAGAATAGAAGCCTTACCACATTCGTCACACACACCCACAGGGTTGTGGCGTTACAAGAAGCTGATGTTTGGAATCCCATCTGCACCTGAGATTTATCAACATTATCACGGTCGGAATGAGGAGGTGGAGGACCCAATTGCAGATAACAAAAAATAATTTATTTAAACTAAAAAGGCAAAAAGCAAAACAAAACTTACTATAAGAAAAATCCAAAAAGGTAGCCACAAGGAATCACAGGGAGACTGAGACAAACGACATCCAACATCTAACTAACAACACAATGATGCGACCCAGAAGGGAAGAAACACAGAGACTAAATAGACATGGGGTAATTAGACACAGGTGAGACAAAAGACACAGGTGAAACTAACAAGACACAGGTGAGGACAATCAGGGCAAATCAGGATTGAGGGGAAACACAGAGACAGGTGTAACCACAAAAAACACAAAACCAGAAACACTATGGACAACTACCAAGTAAATCATGAACACTGACGACTAACAAAAAACACACTAGAACATAAAGAAACACTAGGATACAAGGTTACAATGAAACACTAAACTAGAACACACAAGGGAAACAACACTAGGGGAAGTGAGAACTAAAACAAGATAAGAAATCAAAACTCTGAAAATACAAATTACAACTAAACAAAGACCAAATCATGACAAACATAACATCGGACAAGTCCTACTAGGCAACCCTGGAGTGCACAACATAGCTGATGACAGCCATTTCAGGAGAAACCATTCAAAAGCATAATGAAAGACTGCACTAAGTCGGCTAACGGCTGCAAGAGAGACAGCTGACAGTTAACAGGAAATGTGCCAACTTTCGGATGTCACAACTGGCATTCATTGGTCATGTACTGTCCAAAAATGGAACAGTAGCAGCTCAGTCAAAGATAGAGGCAGTGGAAAACGTGTCATCCAACAAATGCGGCGGAGATTAGGAGTTTTTTGGGACTTGTGAATTACTGTGGTAGGTTCATTCCAAATCTGGCCACAACATCAGAACAACTGAGTAGGCTCACGAGGCAATCCTGCAAATGGACATGGGAATCAGAGCAGGGAACAGCTTTTGTGGTACCGAAGAGACAGCTGCCCAGTCCACATGTAATGTTGTATTTCAGCCAGGATGCAAAGACGCATGTAATTGTGGAATTCTAGTCCAGTAGGATTAGGAGCAATATTGAGCCAAAAACAAAGTGATGGAACATAAAGGCTGTTTATTATGCCAGTTGAGCCTCGTGGTAGAGAGCGCCACTACTCTCAGACTAAAAGAGAAGCACTTGCGACTGTGTGGGCATCTGAGAAGTTTCACATGTTTCTCTACAGAAAAGACTTTGCAATAGTCACACCACAAGCCTCTTGAGACTATCTCCACACCAAAGTCCAAACAGCCAGCAAGAACAGAAAGGTGGGCTTTGAGACTGCAGCCCTGGCACTTCAAAGTTGTGTATAAGCCAGGACCACAGAATGGAGCTAACTTGCTGTCATGCCTCACAGTCAATCTGCCAGTACCGAGTGGCACAATGGAGAATCATATCTACTTTGTGGCTCAACATGCAGTGCCACATGCTTTCACACCACGAAAAAATTGAGGAACTGTCAGCAGAGGATCACACTCCAGGTACCTTACGGAACTGCAACCAGACTGCTAACTGGAGTGAATGTGACCCTGCTTATCAAACTGTTAAAACCGAGCTCTCCACTGTTGGGAAAATAGGGCTGAGAGTTCCTGTATTATCGTTCCTCAGGATGCACAATGCCAGTTGCTGATGTTAACACACAAAGGACATTAAGTTATAGTCAAGACAAAACAAAGACTGAGAACAAATGTGTGGTAGCCTGGAATTGATCGGGAAGTACACAAGTTAATAAAGTCATGTCATGCTTGTCAACTCAACAGCTCAACTTCACAGGATGTCCCTGCTATAAGGTCTAGGCTAAACCATGCCAGACACTTGCTATGGACATGTGTGGACCATTTCAATCAGGAGACCATCTACCAGTACTAACAGACTACTACTCCAGATGGGATAGTAAAGCCATAAGTGCAGCTTTTGTTGAAGGCAAGGACTGGTGCAGTGAGCTTGATATTTTCCCTATGGCCTATTACAACACCGCTTACTGTGTCACAAGCCGCACTCTGGCCAGGCAACTATTCAACCGCCAGATCAGGACCAAGCTTCCTTAACACTCAGTGGACTGCCAGCTGCACCCTGCAGGACAGGCTGCTGCTGTTCGCATGACTGATGCTGCAAGGAAGGAGAAGGGATGTGTGGATCTAGACAGATTTAGGAGAGCAAAAGACAGCACAGTGAAGCAGGGCGACAATGTCCTGCTCTGCTCCGTCATCAAAAACTAAACAAACTTTCAACACCATTTGAACAAGACCCTTACACTTTGGTGAATCGAAAAGGATGCTCAGTCATTCTTGACTGGGATGGCAAGAAGATGAAGCATCATGTGTCACTTGTGAAGTGGAGGGTTCAGCCTAAACTAGAGTAATGCCAAACTGCTTGGCTGGAGAGAGGCTGCACAACCAACCTGCTGGAACAGCACCAGTTGAAACCCCTCAATGGGACATTAGACCTCAGAGAGCCAGGAGAGTGCCAACTCACAGTGTGGACTATTACTTAGACAGACAACCATAATGGGGCAGAATAATCCTTGGCATGTTTCTTAATGGCAGGTAGTCCACTCCTCACTATCCTGGTAGTGTTGTAATGTTCTGAGATAGATAGATGGATGGATAGATAGATAGATAGATAGATAGATAGATAGATAGATAGATAGATAGATAGATAGATAGATAGATAGATAGATAGATAGATAGATAGATAGATAGATAGATAGATAGATAGATAGATAGATAGATAGATAGATAGATAGATAGATAGATAGATAGATAGATAGATGCTCAACTTGTCTATTACAAATTTCTAAAGCTATATCATTTTTAAGTAAGATTATTTGACCTAGTTTATGTTTACGCATCCCTGCAGGGTCTTTATCACACTTAGTTTCCAAGTCTAACTCTGAGCACCCCAGCTCTTTAAAATCAGCTGAGGACAGTGCTGAGGAGAGATGGGCATCCATCAGTCCAGAAACTGAGCTGCCTGTCTCAGCTCACTATAGTCACCAGAGGAGTCTTGGTGGCCTTCACCAGCTCGAACTTGCAGCCTTATACACTTTCTGATAATCCGTTCTGACACGTCAGCAAGGCCGCTGGTGTAGGTTAGGGAGGAATCACCCGTCCTCAGAGTCTATTGCTCTCTGAATGTGATTTGTAGAAGGGAAGTCAAGGACAATATAGCGCCTTCAAACGGGTCTATAAGCTAACGCCATTATCTCGTTAGTCTGTATTACATGTATTTACCATATACAGCTTGTTAGGCTTCAGTACACATCTAAGGTCCTAATAAGGTGCAGTTGTGATAATTAGGTTGTGGCAAAGTGTTTCCATAAATGTGCATGGAGGTCTAAGAGGAGGAGGCCCAGCTATCTAGCTCAGCTTTATTAGCAGACTTTATCTGCCAACTTGCAGTCTAATGTCTTCATAACTCGTCTTTGTCTGAAGATATTATCAGTCCTTTCTTATTGAAATCATATTCATTTAGCTGTCACCTAAACATTTAGCCCCAAAATCCAAGAAGACTTGACAGTTAGAATTTCCTGTGATAGAGAAGAAGAGAGCGAGAGAGGGAGGGAGGGAGAGAGGAAGAGAGAGAGAAGAGAAAGAGAGAGGGTTGTGCTGTCTCTGTGATTTATGGATTTCATAAACCCTAACCCCCCCTACTGCCGTCTGACACACCATTCTTCTCTGAACACTCTGAGCTTTAACAACAATAGCACAGCTTTAGCCCTTGTCAGTACTGCATGCACGCACGCACACACACACACACACACACACATTTACCATTACACATGAGCACTAACAGCAGGGTCAAAGCTTTGGTTCTGTCAGCACAGCCTCCCACAGTGCTCAGAGCAAGCAATACCTTAACCCTCACTTTAAAGTAAAACCTAATGGAACTTCCACAGGCATGTGTGTGCGTGTCTGTGTGTCTGTGTGAACATCCTTAAACACTATTCTGCTCAGCAGAATATTCCCAATCTGTATTTTTGCATTTTGCCACTGATGCAGAGTTTAGAGAAAGAGTTTGGAATAATTTCTTCACCTGCGCTATGGCATAGAGATTTCAGAAAGGCAGTGCAGTAGCATGGTACATGGAGCCTTGTTAACATTAAGGAGTGATGCTGTATAAACCCAGTGTACAGTACGCCACACATTCCCCTTTTCACATCATCATTTGACAAGGAAGACAGCAGCCTATCACACTTGGCCCTGTACAGTGTGTCAGCAGCACACAGTTGATTGCTCCGCTGTAAGGACAGAAGTGGCACTGTTGGAGTGACATGCAGTTTGTCTGTGTCGAAAGGACTGCGTGTCAGCACTGTCAGGTCCAACATTGCCTACTTCCCATCAAGAACTTACTTTTTCCCAGCCCATAGCTGCTTTTCTTCTCTGATTTTTTTAATGGTTTCAGCTTCCTGCCAATTTCACAATGTCTTCTGTTCCCACATCCTCCGGGTAGATGGTAATCCTGCCATAATATCTTGTATACAAACCAATTTGGCAGTTTCTGCAGTGTAGCTCTCTCAAATAAAAGACCCAGAGGCTAATTCCATGTGTGTGGGTAGCTATAGTACTGCCCAGGGAACCGGTCGTGTGCCTTTATGCCTTTATGATTTTATTGGGCATATTTTTAATGATGCATTTGGTAATAAAGTTTGTCACTTCAGAATTTAACGTGGTGTTTTGTCCCTATTTGACCCCAGGGAAGGTTGGGAGGCCATTGGCACACACAGATATTACCAGGAAGACCAGGCATTTATAGCCTCTTAGCAACTACTTCTGTGACTAGCTGGTCTTCAGTAATGAAACCACTATTGTAATGTCCTTCACTATCTTCTTTTGTACTCCTAAGGCTAAACTGACCACAGCTTATTGTCTCTGTCCTCACTGTTGATTCAAAGAGGGCCTTATTGAAACATCAATGATATAATTGTTTGGGTTTAATCTCCATTTTCCACTCTTGTTTTTAACTTTCTTTTCACTCTTTGTCTCCTCCAGCACCTTTTGCTCCTCCAGGCATTGAGACACTTGTGAAGTTTGATACCCAGGGGGATGGCATTGGCCGATACAACATCTTCAGCTACCAGCGCTCTGCTGATCGTTACAGCTATGTGCCAGTGGGAGATTGGGCAGAGAGTCTGAGTCTGAGCAGCGATCTGATTCACTGGCCCAGAGAAGTGGTGCCCACCTCACAGTGCAGCGACCCCTGTGAACGCAATGAGATGAAGAAAATGCAGGCAGGTAGGAGGCAATGTTCCATTTTTTTATTAAAGCAACACACCATAGCAAGCCTTTTGAAAATTCTCAGACTGTCACACTCTGCTGCTCATAGGCGAGTACTGCTGTTGGATCTGCACAGCCTGTGAGCCTCATGAATACCTGGCTGATGAGTTCACCTGCTCGCCCTGCGCACCTGGTCAGTGGCCCACTGAAGACCTGACATCCTGTTATGACCTGCCTGAGGACTATATTATGTGGGAAGATGCCTGGGCCATTGGTCCAATTACAATCGCCTGTGTAGGGTGAGTGAGAAAGGGTTGTCAACATGATGTCGGTTTCTGGCTGTGCCTAAGAGGTGTATCAGTGTGTGTTTGTGTGTTTGCATGGATGTTGGATTGGAGGGCAGCACCTGACTGTAGCTAAACCTCTCTAAACTTGCAATGATTGTCAGATCACAGCTTAGCAACCATCACAGTATGCCTGTCAAGTTTGGATTTTAAACATGCTGAAGCAGTGTGCATGAGTCTCTCATAAGAGCAACACTCAGCAGTACCAGAGTTTGAAAGGTTGTAGTTTCATATCCTCTCGGAAACCAGAAACACAGCAAAAGTGTATAAAATGGATAAACTGCATACTCATCTACTTAAACTATAACCTGCAATTGAAGCTTGTCCAGCTAAGCTGCGCACACCCTACTTCCAAGACCAAGAAGCACATAATTAGCTTAGAACACTTTCTGGCTTTACAGACACATATTATAAATGATATTTCATTCATAAAGCACATTTAAAAAGAACAACAAGTTGACCAAAGTGCTGTAAGATCAAACTTAAAACAACAAGTAGTGTAAGAATTAAGCTCTGGCCTGCTATAGGACGTTTATATGCTAGCAATCACAGCTAATGTCAAAATAGCTTTATCTTTTCAGCCTCAACCCAAAAGGTTTTTCTCCTGCTCTTTTTGTTCTTTTGTACAACATTAAGACTATACAGCTCCATACTGTAGTACAAGAAGAATGCTCCTCCTACGTACAGTATATCTATGTCTTTTGCAATAGACGATCCAATGGTGAAGATTCTGACTGATATCTGGAACAGCCATCAAGTGTATATTCATACCACTTTAACATGATAAAATGAATACTGAAAACAAAAAGTCATTTCTCAACCCATTCATGAAGCTAACTTTAGCGTAGTATGCTGAATTGTCACAGCTGATAACTTTTGCCAGAGAGTTGTTCTTTCAGCAAAATCAACAATCAAAAATTTGCTAGAAGTTATGTGCTAGTAAAACTGCTTTTGTTACTACTAATTTCAAGGACCTGTTGTTTATAACTTTCTCAGTACTATAAAACTGTAATAGTGCCTTGTGTAGGGTGACCATATTTCTAAACCTCCAATCGGGATACTTTGATTTAACCGTACCCACACGTATCAACCTAGACTGGCCACACAAGGTGCCCTCCTGAGCAGTCTCTTTAAGTTTGTTGTCACCAGTGTTTGCCTCATTGAAGTAGGTCCCAACAGTGCTACTTCCAGCCCATACCCACTGTTTGTATTTGCTTGTTTTAATATGGCTTTGAATGTTAGCAGCCGTTGGCAGCTAAAAATGGACACTTGCAGTGTGTACAAAACGCATCATATTCATTGCCTGATGCTTTTATAAGAATGATGTAACTCTCCTGGAAAACACTGACTTCCTTTTCAGTATGACAGCTAGCCTACCTGTCATTACGCAGCAGGTCCTGTTAGTATGATAAGCTAGGCTAGCTAAGCAACAGCAGCAACCCTGAGATTGATTGACACATTAACAGAAAAACCTGTATAGGAAATTTGACTCGTGGTGCATTAGTGGTGTTTTTCTATTGGTTAAAACAGCAACAGCCTAGGCAACGACAGTGATTGACATATATACAGACAAATCAGTGTTACAAACATAGTGCATTGTTTTGGTTGGTTAAAACCAGAACAGGGACTGTTCAAAGCTGGGACGTATTAGTGTTTTATAGATATTTGCGGGGACTCTGGACACATAGCTTGAAAATTTCTGTTTTGGCTGCATGTCTTTCCCCTGTCCACAGGTTTATGTGCACCGGCCTGGTATTCTGGGTGTTTGTAAGACACAACCACACACCACTGGTAAAAGCCTCGGGCAGAGAGCTTTGTTACTTTCTTCTCGCAGGAGTCTTCTTGTCCTACACCATGACTTTCCTTTTCTTGGCCAAACCCTCTCCTGCCATCTGTGCCCTTCGGCGCCTCGGCCTGGGCACGTCATTTGCTGTCTGCTACTCCGCCCTCCTTACCAAAACCAACAGAATCGCCAGGATTTTTAATGGGGTAAAAGATGGAGCGGGAGCAGTGAGGCCACGCTTCATTAGCCCTTCCTCTCAGGTGAATGATTACAGCATCATATTAATCCATCTGCACCAGTCGAAGGATGGACAGATTGACACACAGAGGATCTGGATGACCTCACGTACCTCTTACCCTCTTTTTTCAGGTGTTTATCTGTCTAAGTCTGATTTCCGTCCAGTTGGTGATGGTGTCAATTTGGCTGCTGCTCGAAGTTCCAGGGACACGGCGCTGTACATTGCCAGAGCGACGGCAGACTGTCATCCTCAAGTGTAACGTACGCGACTCCAGCATGCTGCTGTCACTGGGATATGACGTGCTCCTGGTCATCCTGTGTACTGTGTAAGCATGTCAGAGATGCTTCTTTGTCAGCTTTGTTTTTCTTTCAGTCCTTGTTACAGGTTGCTGATTTAATATATTCCCTTACATCCATTTCAAGAATATACATCAGTTTTTCTTAGGCTTTCATACGTTGTTTCCATAGCAACAGTTAAAATAGGTGTTAGTTGCTTTTCAAATTGTGACTATCTAATAAGAAATGATTCTGCTCTTTAGGTATGCCTTCAAGACCAGGAAGTGCCCGGAGAACTTTAATGAGGCCAAGTTTATTGGATTCACCATGTACACCACCTGCATCATTTGGCTGGCATTTCTTCCCATCTTCTATGTCACATCCAGTGACTACAGGGTATCTTCTTCTTTAACACACACACACACACACGCACAAAAACTTTTGTCTGCTTTTGAAGAGCATTGAACTGACCAAAATGGAATTTCATTTTACAATATTTTACCATAACTGCTACATGTCTAATTCCACCCTAATACCCAATGTTGGATATTTGAAGCTTATTTCGTTTCTTGCCAAGAGTTAAATTAAAAAATGAATACCCCTCTCATTTCTGTACGCTACAACAAGCAGCTACCAGGTTTATCTCATATCATGACTGAAACAGGTGGAAACAGCTCACTTGGCTCTGTGCAAGAAAAAATCTTAAGGCCTTATATCTCCTTTGTGTAATTTGTACAGAAACCTTAATTTACAAATGACAAACAGTTTCACTGTGGACGGTGTACAAGACTGCAGTTAGTCATAACATAACAGGTGTAGTAACAACTTCAACACTTTCTAATCTTGCTGTCAAAAATCCCAGCGTTGCGGACAGGTTCAGTCAAACTGCTGACACACGTCCAGATTTGATAGCAAAGGGGAGTGAGTGTTCACCTGATCCATACAAATCTTGAGCATGCAGTACACACACAACTTTAGCACACACACTTCTCCAAACACACAAAGTGCACTGTATCAAAGGGCATATGAGAGAAGTGCTGATGCCAGGGCTGCTACATTTGATCAAAACAGCTCACCCTCTCACTACCATCTCTCTCTCTCTCTCTCTCTCTCTCTGCAAATAAGTCTACGGCCTTGTAATCTGACTTTAAGATTCGACAGGTGGAGGCATCAGATCTCAAACATGCACAACCACACACACACACACGCAAACACATGCATGCACACACACACACACATACATAAGTACATACACACAGAGGCCGTGAAGGATTGAGAACTAATGTGCTTCTCTGTACACTCTTATGATTTCACTTTGATTTGCTGTTAATCAAATCTGTTACCATCTCTCAGCCTCTCAAAGTAAGACACAGAAGTGGCATGGCAGTGAATTGCAGAGAATGAAGTTAAAGCTACCACTGAAATGCCTGTGGCCCCTGTTAATTAAGTCTTTTATTGATCTACCCTGTAGTTGTTATCCTTTGGACTGTTGCAAGGTAACATTGTCTGCCAATAAAGAGCAACACTCTGTAGACCTCATTGACTCTGTGTTTACAGATTGCTTATGACTTGAGGCGTTTTTATGCTCTATTTTTTATCTTCTGTTTATTGAATTAAGCCTTAATTTATCATTGTTTTATTCCATTAAGAACTTTTTCTACTCCTTTCAAAGTGCCTTTGAAATGTGTTCATTATTACAGATTATTATCATCAAATTAGCTCTTCACAGCAATTACTTTGTACCACATTAGATTTATCCATCAATGTCGGATTACTAATTACTGTCTCCTCTTTCTTTCTCTGCAGGTTCAGACCACCACCATGTGTATCTCAGTCAGCCTGAGTGGTTTTGTGGTTCTGGGTTGCATGTTTGCTCCCAAGGTACATATCATTATGTTTCAGCCACAGAAGAATGTGGCGAGCCACAGGCTTAACCTCAATCGCTTCAGTGTCAGTGGGGCTGCTACCACGTACGCATCCCACGGTAGGTTACATGCTGTTACCTCATTTTTAAAGAGACAGGGTTTAAAGCAGTACTCTCTTGGTCTTTTTTCACCGCCTCTGTCAAATGACTTTTCTTCAGGATTCAGTATTCAACACATGGACTGTGTTCCACTTTTGCTAGAGAGGGATAGAGCATTTTGAAGTGTCCAGGTGTTTGGCCTTCCTCATTCTATCTGTATTGTGTTCCTATTAAACAGCCACAGAAGAGTTAGACAAAATAATTATCAGTCACAAGCCAGGTAGGTCTCCAGATGAGGACCCCAATATATTCAAAAGTCTTATCTTTAGCAAAATAAATGACGAACAGTTTCAATCCAAAGTTCCTGCACTGTAGGGAATGGCACACTGCTGGATCATTTGCATTGTTTAGCAGTACAATGAGACACCAAGAAAGAAGCAGGGCCCAGGAAAGGTGACATATTTCAATAATAATGAAATATATATGTCATTTGTATACATACTTATTACAAAATGCAGCTCAAACAAAATTCTCATTATAGCGTCATATAACGGACTATGTTGCTTCTTCCGCTACTTCCTCGTTGTTTTTTTACGTCACGTCTTACCTCAGGAGACCCCCCCGCCCCCCTCCTGTTTGACAGGTGTAGTCTCCCTCTGTGAGGAGCATATGTGAACAGTCAGGTCAGGAGAATCTCCGGAGCAGTCCTCCTGAAATTATTTTGATATTTTCAGGAGTGCATATGTAAAAACGGCTTATTAAATACCTTTTTGTGTTGTTCCATTTAATCCATATGTCTACTTACGTTGTTATAATCTCCTTTATTGTTGTATTGCTACTTTCAATCTATGTTGTGCTGGTAAAATACGTGTTGTGCCTATCTCTAATATAAAAGTGTAGTTCCCCAGTGATCTTAAAAAATATCTTTTTTTTAATTTCTTTTTTATTTCTCTTTGTAACAGTCATCTTCATCTTGCAACCATACAATGATAAGGCTTTATGGCATTGTGTATGTGACACATTTTTTTGCCCGGTTATTGTTCCTCCTTGGTCAGCATCAAAACCTCCATCCTTATATATTATTTTAGATTCTTTTATAAAATAATGCTTTCTAAACTGTGGCTAACATAGCAAACATGTTGTGAACATTAATCAAACGTAATGACTTCCTGGTTAATTATCTCCTCCTTTATTCTTTTTACTTTATCAAGCTTCTGTCAGCGCCCAACCTGTCCCAACAGTGTGCAATGGGAGAGAAATCGTCGACTCCACTACATCCTCTCTGTGACCACATCCAGTCCACTCTCTGACTCTGCCCCTGTGACTGTTAGCCAATCCATGAACATTATTTCCATCCCCCTGCACCAACCATAATTCCCCACCTCATACAAACCGTGGATACACTCTCACACAAATACACACATGTACACACACACACACACACACACAAATACACAAACAAACAAAAAAACCCTCCTTGTGGACTAGGACTGTATTGTTTAAAAAAAAATGTAGAAAGTGTGTAACTACAATTAAATTATTTTCTAGGGATGTACATACATGAAAATCAACATTGTTGTAAGTAGAGAAACAAAAGAACAAAAAAAGTTTTTAGGAAGAATTTTTGGAGCCTTTGTTTTTGATAGCTTTGTTATGATGCGGTGTAAATAGACATGTGCTTAATCATGGTAGGAGGGTGTGTGTCCCTCGATCTGGATGCACATTTGTGGCTCTGCTTGCCTCACCTGCAATATCTCACAGACTTTTTATTCTCCTGCTTTTTTGTAGGTCTCATTGTAATACCCAATTGTGTATGCCTTTCTAATGTGTATTGTACATTTGTAAATTCTACTACTGATGGTTTAAACAGCACAATGTTGACAGTATTGTAACTCTAGAATGAATGTGGACACAAGGATCAAGCGGACAGTATGAGATGGCTGGGACAGACGTACAGAAATCCATCAAACTCATCACCTCACAGCGACACTGTGCCAGAAACGCAGTTTTTCATCTCTTTGAAATATTTGCTTTGCATCCTAGATCAATATAAGGAACTTTTTGTGGCTGTTTTTGCAGGAAAATGTTTTGCTTTTGATACAAATGTTAATTTTTCTATTTCTGATTATTGAATCCCTTTATCTAAGTGGCCATAGTTACAGACATGTGTTCAGAGAAGCACCAGTATGTTCACTCCCACTCTCAAACTGTTGTTCCTCTAGAGGAGTGTTGTACAGATTGCTGACGATAATTAATTGCTGAGCTGAAAAGATGAAGAACATGAAACTTATTTTGCCATAAACCTGTCAATACACAAAACTAAATGGTAATTACGAAAACCCACTAAAAGCCCTGATGGAGGGAATTTGTCTGCCTTTTTGAACACATGTTGAAATTTTCCAACAAAAGGGGAGTGGTAGCTTCTGTTTTAGTTCCCCTTTGGTACAGCATGTGGTGATGTTCTGAATATGGCTATGTGCCTTAATATATGTTTGGTAGTGCTTGGGTAGAGGGTTGTAAGAGATCACTTTTACATTACCAGCCAGGTGAATGTCAAAGTAAGCCAAGTTTAGGGAACATGTTTCAGGGCGACACTATGCCAGCTAGTTTTATTCCCTTCCAAGCCTTCTGCCATTGATTGTGTGTCTGAAGTGTTCAAACATGAATCTGAGCAATCCTTAGGTTGAAAGGACTTTCTCTACGCCCCTTCTTTCTTCAGTTTGTTTCCCCCCAAAAAAACATGAAATGGTTATATTTCAGATACCTATCACACTGGTTTAACTTTACGTTTTTTTTACAGCCCAACAGCTCCAATAAAAGAAGGAAGGGGAATAGAAGCTCGTATACTATTAAGATGAAGTCATTGACTCGCGACTTATTGAAGTGTGCAGTTTACATGTCTGTGTTAAATGTGTTGATGCGGAGAGGCACAGTGGAGCAGCTGGCTTCAGCAGTTAGTCCCAGAGAGGCTTACAAGAGGAGGCAAAGCACACAGTGTCAGCTGCTGGCAGATCCCATCTAACAATAGGCTGTTAGCACTGGAAATCATATGCATAACATAAATCACATTTATCAGAACATCTAATCCCTATTTGTGGCTGGAAATATCACAGACTCTGCTGAGGTGGGGTGATGAATGACAGCAACTAAAAAAATGTTGAATTAGACAGTCTAAATAGCTTTAATTAGTCAACTTATAAAGCACTGTGGCATAAATCGTTTAAGAAGTTGGCCTACCATGCAATAAGTTGTTCAATTATTAATAAATCTATCCTAAATGGTTATAAACTATAATTCTAAAATTAATTGTTACTATTATTAAGTATTTTGGGAAAACTACGTGAGCAGAATCATTTATTTGCTTTCGCAAAAGAGCATTTTAAATGTACTCTCTTCATGCTAATGGTCTTAGAGTATAGGTACATTCTTCTCTTGACTGGTTAACACCTCTCTAACAGAACCCCATGATAATAACACTGAATGATAGATCGAAAGGATTTTTTAGAGGATGAGCCAAGACAAGCCGACCTACATAGGGGTGTGTGTGTGTGTTAGGTGCAGGGAGCAGGAGGAGAGAACGCTGTGGCGGAGCAGAGGGGTGCTGCTGCTGCTGCTGCTGCTGCTGTTGCTGCTGGATTATGTAAAGCACTCCCACAGCCCAGAAGTCACAGCGCTTCTATGAAAGCTCAAAAGCATCGCTGAGATTCGCAGTCTTTGTTAGCAGAAGGCTTAGCCATTCACTCTCTGGTCCTGCTCCTACAAGATACATCCCGCATAGCAGGTTGCTATGGACAACCACGGGCACATCCGCTGTTGGAATGTCTTGTTTGTCTGCATGGTGAGAAGGGAGGGAGGGAGATGGAGGAGGGGTAAGGCAGAGGAGAAATAGAAAGAGGATAAACAGGTTGCTGGTTGAGATTCAAATTGGCACTGACTGATGAGATTTGGCTCAGCAAAGGCTCTGGACTCTACTCCCAGCTTTTAAATGGTCGCACAATTAGAGCACTTAACCCTGATTCTGCTCTCATTTAGTCCAGGGACTTGTCTAAGACAAGAGTCTCACAACCCCTTCCTCTGACCCTCTCTCTCTCTCTGTCCACCTCATCCCTGCAACCTCAACCCCGACTCGGCTCCACTCTATGTGTGAATCTGGTTTCTGAGTCGCTCTCAGCCAAGACCACCTAAGCCAGACAAACAGATCGGTGGACCACACTTAAACTTAAAGGATGCTTGCTGCAGAACATGCCAACAGGGGGACCTTGAGGTGGTTGGATTAGTGAGTGGTGAATAAAGGAGTAAAAGAGAGTATGGGAAAATGAAAATGGGACTCAAATGTTAAGAAAAATCTCCTTTCTCACAACAGTACACTCAGTAAAACATCTTATGTATCTTATAACAGCCTCTGTGGCTTTCTTATTTGGCTTGACTCATAAATATTCCTTTCAAACAGAAAACCATCTACCAAAGACATTGTTCTTCTGTTCAGCCTCTGCAAACTGCCATGTGCTCTACAAAGGTCTGGGTGCTGTAGCCCATTTCTACACAGCAGAATGTGTCCTCAGCCTCTGTAGGCATTGAAACACGGCAGGATCTCTGCGAAGAAATGAAGCAGAGGTCAAGCTGAACTCTGGAACTTGTCAATCAAAAAAGCAATAGTTCCATGTTTGTGATGCGTGCAATAACGACGCTGTGATGACATCATAATAAATAACGACAAGCAAGCAGCTAGTGTCGTCTGCTCATCCTTCTGTGTCTTCTCTGAACACTATGTCAGTGGGTCTGAGTCTATAATATCTAAAAGTTGATTGTCAGTGTTGATGAATTTGTCTGTTCTGTCACATTTCCAGCCCCTCGCCACCACTTTCCACACACACAGACTCTATTCATAGAGTGTGTTGGCAAATGTTGAAAGATGGCTCTAACACTCTTGCCTAATCTGTTCCCTAAGTGATGGCACTCCAATTAAGCCATCCACTGAAGTGCTCCCTGCCTTAAGACAAGGAACTCCAGTGTGTGGAATCGCTCTTCTCATAAAAGAATGAAAGGAAATACATAAGCTAAAGGAAAGAAATGACAAATAACAGCTTAAAACGGCACACTATCAGCAGAGGCGCTGCTTGTCAACAGGCGAGGCAGGCAACTGCTTGGGGCCCCAGGCCAGTAGGGGGCCCCCAACGGCTGACAAACTTTGAAACCACAGCATTGCCTCAAATTGTGCATATTTTGCAACAACAGTAGGAAATCTGCCTTAGGGGGCCCCATCTGACAGCACTCACTCTCAATGCCCTGCTAAGCGTCACAGCATTATTCCTGTGAAAACCAAAACTTGTCAATTAAGGAAAAAGAAGAGGAGTTATCCGTCTGTGGGTGGAAAAAAGAAAGAGGATTCATTGGAAGGGGCCCCCAATGAACCTTTGCCTAGGGCCCCAACAGACCCTAGAATCGCCCCTGACTATCAGTATGGTTTTTTTGTAGTTTTCTGTAAGAATCCTGGACTGACACAGTGAGTGATAAGAGTGTTTTTTTGTTTTTTTTTATCAGAAAAAAGAAGAGCAGAGTTGTTGTTTCAGTTCTTTGCATATTGCATTTTTTCTTATTTCTAGCAATATCATACTGCTGACAGCGTCTACTTTATATATTTTTATCATCATCTTATGAGAAGTCAATGATTGCCCTCTGGTGGTAGGCTTAGGTAATTACACAAACTAATATACTTGTGCTGAACTAACATATTTAAACATGATTATTTATATGGGTGGCTTGAGTGGAAATGGTTCTCAGAACCCCGTCCTTGATTATAAAAGGTATTAAAATAACAATATGAAAATACCCCATTGCAAGTAAACGTTGCTAATACTGATGAGCAACTGTGGACACTTTACTGCTGTGGAGTTCAGATTGATCTGTGGGGGAAAAAGACAATAAACAAGTTACTGCAACACACAATCTTTGGCTTATATAATATTTGTAATTTATGAAATATTATAAACCTTTACCTTTTTGGACATCAGTTATCCAAATGAGCCAACTGATGAGTTTTGAACTTCTTGAACCCAAAAACTAGACAAGGAGCCAGTGCTTGGCAATGTTTTTCTTAAGTCGTCACAATGACAAAATAGTGTTTAAAATCACTGATTTAATCAGTGCATTGTAGTTTTAGAGATTAACAATTGTTTATAAATGTGGATACATAAGTTGTTTTTACCTTCAAAACTTTAGTGGAG
Source organism: Tautogolabrus adspersus (assembly GCA_020745685.1). Classification (NCBI taxonomy): domain Eukaryota; kingdom Metazoa; phylum Chordata; class Actinopteri; order Labriformes; family Labridae; genus Tautogolabrus; species Tautogolabrus adspersus. The sequence goes on from CM036539.1 coordinate 17,515,131, forward strand.
AAAGTATGGACATATTCAAGTTACGTAAGTACAAGTACCTTGATGTTGTATTTTGATGCAATATCTAAATTGCAATAAATGTTTCTTGTTTCTTTCGAAAAAAGGTTAGCCAAAGTTAACTGGATATCAATTTTATTGATGTAGGGAATGAAAAAAACTAAAAGATAACAATTAGAGCTGCAAGTAGTGGTTCAGTTTTTCCCAATTGCAAAGACACATTTGTCGAAACCGTCCTCCCTTATTAATAAACTGTAAACACAAACCCAGTTTTTAAACCACATTCACAAAACCTGTGATTTCACCTGCCACGATCAAACAATCATATTAAAACCTGTCTATCTGTGCTCAGTGCTCAGAATCAAATACTGTTTTCACATCATACACACAGCAGTCAAAATAAAAACACCACTGAGCAGGCATTACACACTACATCAAAAAATAAAAACACAGTGGTCAGGGATCGCTCCAGAAAAATAGTTTCTTTTTGAGACAATATTGAGTGAGTACACAAGTAAGTAAGGTTCATTGCAGTAAATGATACAATTACTAAAACAAATTCAGTGAAATGTTTCAAAGAAATATTCAAAGAACAAAAGCTTTTGCACACCTGGACAGGTGGATAGGAGAGAAGTCAACAATCAAAGAAAATTGACATCTGCACACTGTCGTCTGCATTTTCAATTCCAAGATTTACTGTATTGCTTCACAGCATTGCAGCGGTACTCCAGACTTTATCAGGTTGATTCAGCATCAGAATCAACCTGTTGAAGAGCTGAGTGCCGAAGGCCAGAGGACTTCATCCACATCCCAGGCAATGTTCTCTCTTTCCCCTCTGACTCTCAGATTGTCCCCATCTTTGGTATCCACTTTTAACTCACTCGTGCACTCTGAACTGGCCTATACTGGTTTAATGGACACCAGTGCTCTTACTGTGTTTAACTTCTGCCTCCTGTGGTTACCATTATGCATCACAGTGCAAAATGTGTTTTAGTAAGTGAGAATGTTTTTTTGAGTTTTGCACAAATAAAAGTGAATGAGATTTGCAAATTGTGCCTAACTAGATACATTTGTTTAAGGTTTTGCCAAATAGTGATTAATTCTATAAATGGGTTTAAGTCACTGACCAATTTAGTTCAGAGAATGTGATTTAGTATTTAGCAACTGTGAAAAACTGTGGATCATACCGTATATAAAGACAGGCAGGGGCGCCGCCAGGACCTCCGGGCCCCATGAAAAGATATCACATTGGGCCCCACCACCACAGCCTAAACTACCCCGGAGCATATATATAACCACACCTCCATCACACAAATTACCTATTCAAACTTATATGCTTTGTTTTACAAACTGAACATAGGAGATAAATAATCACTGTAATATCATCTCATAGTAATATTTTAACTTTGTAATAAATGCACCTTTCAGACATTTGAACCATTCCTATCAGCATTGTGTTACTTATTAACTTGCTATAGTTAATGTTCTAAAGGCTTTTACTGTCTAAAAGTGATCGTATTGGTTAGATTGTGTTAAAAATTCTACTGGCATTAATGATAAGCTGTGAACAATAAATCTTTAGTAGATTCTGCCACATTTATGAGGCTGTAATAGTTCTTCTCAGTACTGAGTTCACTTTTATTCTTCTAACACTGCATTAGAATTTGTCTCCCCTGACGTTAAAAATATCGTTTTTGAGGCAGAAGTAGAGGATTCAGTTTTAACGCTAGCGCGACAACATTGATATCATATACATTTAAAGTTTACAATGAATCTGCTGATATCAAAGATGTTACTGTAGCTTGCTGAGAAAGGGTCCTGACCCACTAAATATCGCTCCAAAGTGGACCCTTTTTTTTTTCTCCGCGATGTAATATTTTTATAAAATAGGGTCTTAAGAAATCTTACCAATGAAAGGGATTAATAAATGTATACATAAAACACAAGTATGATCCAAACGGTATTCTTGGCTAATCTTCGCTCCTTCTCAAACTGTGAGGTCTGCTCACCTTTATGTTCAGAGCTCTCCTCACTCGCTCCAGGTTTCGAGGGACCAAACCATTCATGTAAACAATATGTTCTTGGGTTTTTTATGCCAAAGGAAGAAAATACAATGAAGCAGTTATTGTGTATAAGCACAATGTGAATTATTCTCTCATAGTGATAGCAATACCTTTATTAATTAATATGAATACAAATAATTCATGTTCTAATATTTTTTAGGGCCTCTGCCAGTTATGGGCCTTTAGAATCATCCTAACTTTTCCTCCCTTTACGTGCCTCTGATGACAGGACTTATATCAAACATGTGGGGTTTGGACAGGTTTTTAGATTTCATATTGGCTCTTACCGATGAATGGCATTACGACTATGACAAAGGGCCAAGCTCTTTTTGAAAACTCAGGATTTGTACAACCTTTACAGTTTTGCCCATCTTATACATGATAGAAGGAACTATGCACACAGTTCTGAAAACTTGAAGCTCATGTATCAAAAACATGATTCCACACTGCTGAGCTATTTTACGACGGAGGATTAGGGCCACGTAAAAAAAACAACTCAACTGTCACATATATTTGTCTGTTATCTGCCCTTGTCTGCCTTGTTAAAGTGTCTAGGTTATGTGCAGAGACAGTTTGTGTCCTATTCATACATCATTTTACAGATGTAAGTCCTTGCAAGGTGAAGTGAAAACTTCTCTTGAACTAACTGTTTTTACCGAGCAAGGAAGTAGCCTTTCCTTATTTGTGAAACCTTTACTAAAGTATAACAAGATGCTCCACGTTTGTCATTTGAGAACAGGCTGCTAAAATAACGACTTTATCCTTTCATCATTTTCGCGCAGGCTGGTCTCGAACTTGTAAATTTACAGGATTAATCTCGAGAAATTCAGTCATGTGTAATAGTATAAAGAGGCCCCAGGGGACTTATACAGGACTTACTGTAGGCCTGACCTGGAGCATTTTGCAATTTTTTGTCAGTCTAGCTGAACACTTTGTATTGCAGTAACAAGAAATTATATTTCTTTTGATTCCTTTTTTGTATCAGAGCACTGATTTTCTTTGTAGTGTTTCTCATTGTACTTACAGAAGTGGAATTATTGAGTTTTGCTGCATACGTACTACATAAAACAGGTAACATTTGCATTGCACGTCACGAACTGGCTAAAACAAGTGACAAAAGAAGGGTATCACACGTGAAACAAGGTTTAAAGGAAATTAATTTATTATTAAACTAAAGTTAAAACAATCATAATTATGTAAATCAGTCAAATCAGTCATGAACGCAGTTTGTGGATGAGTGTGTTGTAAAGTGCAAAACAAAGCAAACCAGCTGCTGGAGGCCTGGGAGGAAGAGATGAGAGAACAAATTAGAGTGGAAGCCACTTATATAGCAGAGTCCTGCTGGACTCAGGTGTACCCAGTTGTGCTAATGGCCTTCCTGACTCCGCCTACTGTCTGCCAAGCCAGAAAGCCAAACACATGCAGACAGAGGGCAGGACGACACAACATGCAGTACCGTGAATGCTTTTTGGGGACAAAAATACCTACTGTTTTATGTCTGAAGTTTTATTTTATAGATCGTTATTTTTTCAGTTTGAGATGATATACATTATTTGATTAAATGCTTATTTCATTTATATTTACATGTTGTACTTTGCATACAATTGCAAGAGTAACTGTTTGATATGATGCACTTTGCCTTTAAGGTTGCCCATGGTTACGGTTGGCGGAGTGATATTGCTTTAAGACAGACAAGTGAGGTATCTCTGTTGTTGGTGTTCGGTCTGTGTATGTCATGCTTTGCTACGGACAGACATTAAAGTATACGAGACGCACAGCAGACGTTGTCCCCGTGCTTTTGCTTACACACACCCGAAGGTACATTTAATTCAGTAGCCTATGTGCAGTGTTATAGTTAAAGGCAAGACAGCCAAGGATTAAACCAATAATCAACATCACCCAAGAAGCGCCGTTACACTACCTTTTACCAAAAGGGAAAAAAAGGACACTTATCCACACACACTTGAATGCATTGGAATATGTAACATGGCCTCATGAAGCCAAAACATACACTTTTGATGGTGTTTTGAATTGATCACATCAGTGTTAATTTGATGATCTGTAAGATGTCGTTTTGGTTGTAGGAATCAGTTTTGAGAAGACAGAACATTGTTTTCAGCGTTGTGTTTCATTTTGCAGGACATTTGTGTAGTTTTGACAAAGTAGTTCACTCTTTTCCAGTTTGTATTTAGAGTTTTGAGAAATTAAGCGACAGTTTCTGGAAATGTATTTAAAGGTTTGGTTAAAAACTGAAATCTTCAAGGTCTTGTTTGAAGTTTGGAGAAGATCTCATGAAAGGCTTGGGAGGAATTCCTTTAACCAAATCATAAAAAGTGACTTCCAGTTGGGTTAACATGAAAATAATAGACTGCTTGTAAGTCTGGACATGACATAGGCCTGCCAATTTTCAGGCATGTTGGTGTTGTAGGAACCACATTTTTGAATAAAAGGTTGTGATATGCAGCCATTTTGCCACAATCCTTAGCACACTTCTGATGTGTGTACTAAGTTTGGTGAGTGCGTTCCCCAGTGGCCCAATACTTCATTTGAAACTCAAAAAGCCTTGTTGTTACTTGGGGAATTTTCCAGACATTTTCTTTGGTAGTATTTGTAACATCTTATACATTTCCTTGGGAAACTGTTGGGACATTTTGATAACTGAAACCTTTAAAAAATAAGAAAAAATAATCCTTACTGAATTCAATTTTTTTTGCAACCTTCTTTAGGAAATGTCAGAAACTTTCAGAAATGTTAATAGGAACCTTTCTTTATTTGAAACTTTTCGATATTTCCAAAAGATTTGGTTGGAAATTCAAAGAAATCCTGGAGTATTTTCATCGGAATATCGTTACATTGACAGCAGTAAGGGGAAACCAAATTTTATATTCAGCCCATGAGAAGAAGACAGATCAACCAATGCAGCAACAATTTGAACAAACAGAATGAACATCTCTAATCTGTCTGACTCCTTGTAGTAAATGAAATACAAAAACTGAAACCTGCTATATAACACCAACTTGGACCTTAATCACAACCATAAGATAAACCAGATCTTTCATGATGAATTAATGAACTCTTCCATAATAAACGCCACACATCAAACATCCACTCTTGACAACATGGTACTGGTGAAGCAATCCACAGAACAGACAAGCACATCAGATACTTAAGACGAACTCAGGAAGGCTTCTTCTTCATGGTGAAAAATATTTGCAGGGTTGCCCTGGAATCTCCTGGTCCCTGTGTAACCCTGCCTTCAAAGTTTTTCAGCAGGAATTTTTTTCTCTCTCAAAAGGGGTTTGGGGCAAGGTCAGAACTATTATATAAGGCCCTTTCTGCAGATATGTCGGGCACTGTGCTAACCTGACCTCCCTGAACTTCTTCAAATACAGCGTGCACTTTCTGCTTGGCTGTTTGGAGCTGTTCATGCAGGGTTTGTATTTTGACCTGCAGAGTTTGGATTTTACATCTTCCTTTAGCTGGGCTAGCCGCATCTGATACTTACCAGCTTGGAAATGAAATGTTTGGTGAACAAAAAAGAATTGCAAAGAACATCCAGGATTGTGTGTGGTTTTTCGAGTGGGTGGTTGACTTAATCAAGAAGCTCATTTGGTTTTTGCTCACAAATGCTAGGCGTATAGCAATTAGGTTATCCACCTCTTCTAAGGTAAGATGGATAAGAAAAGCCACTGCTTCCTGCAGGGAAACATGGTCAAACTCAAGCTGAGCCTCAGCTTCTGACCTATGGTGGGTCTTGGCGCTCATTTTGCTTCTTTGGGAAAAGGAAACTTACAGTAGCTTTTATTTAAATGCATGAGGACTGCCATTTTTCAAATCTTCAAAATCTGGCCCAAGGGATGAAGCTGGTTAACTGCACGTTATCCTTGTATAAGTATACTATTTACATGCCAACATGGGCAAGGCCCTGCAGGACGCAAAATCCATGCATGAGGGGTGGAGGGGCTGCATAAGTCGATCTGCAAATCACAAGGCCAACCCAAGAACACGGGTGGAGGCCAGAGCAAGCCCGTGAACAGAGAGGCCACTCAGGGCAGCCCACAGCCACCAGGCTGACCAAGGAAAGCCCCATTGCCTACCAATTATGCACACCCAGCACCACTCCCCAAAGGAGGGGCTGGCCGCTACATTGAGATGGTAGAACCCGGAAAGCATAGACTTAGGCAACCATGTGGTAACTGCACAAGCTGGAAATTGATCTTTGGTTGTAAAGAGGGACTGGCTGGGATGACAAGGAGCTCAGTCTTTGAGAGGTTGAGTTGGAGGTGACATTCACTCATCCATTTAGAGATATCAACAAGGCATGACAAAATTCTTGCTAAGACTGTAACTTCATCTGGCTGGAATGACGGGAAGAGCTGGATATCGTCAGCATTGCAGTGGTATAAGAAGCCATGTGAGCGGATGATTGCACCAAATGAAGAGGTTTATATGGAGATGAGAAGAGAACCGAGCACTAACCCTAACAGCTGTTTTCTGGATAGATTGTGCGCTCCTGACACTTCTCCCTTCCAAGACACTCTCCAAGAGCTCCCTGAGAGGTAGGACACAAAAAACACAGGGCAGATCATGAGATGCTAAGTTCAGAGAGCATGGATAAGAGGACTGGATGGTTAACTGTGTCAAATGCAGCTGACAGGTCTAGCAGCAATAGAACTGAGGACTGACCTGCAAGCTACAATATCATTCGCAATAAGAGTTTACATTTTTTCAAACAACACCATGGAGCCTGTCTCTGTTGGCTGCGGCCCCATAACAGCGGTGTCCCAAGGTTTAGTAACCAGAAATCGGTGCATGGTGACAGATAGAGAGAGAGAGAACACAGAAAAATGTTAAGCTGAAATTAGCAAACACTAATTTTGTGGGGCAGTCGGAGCACTTGGGGAGCATTGCCCCTGCCTGCTCATGACTAGAGCCCACTGCTCATAATGACTTCCAGGCCACCAGATACAATGCAGAAGGAAACAGAATGAGGAAAACAGAAATCAAGGAAGGGTGCCCATAGACAGACACCCAAACTTACACAGGTAAGCAAATGAACCGTTGAATCCCACAGTACTTTCAATTCAAAATCACAACATGGATCTTACATACACTGCTCCATGACTCATGTGGAGACTAATCAGTGATTGCATGCCAGCACAGGTGCTTTATAGATTAGCTGTTGGGTAAGACAGTTTGTCTCAAAGTGATATCCATGGCCTCTGCTCCGGTTGCTCCAGTGGAGGACGGTGCATTGTTCTCCAGGGTGGGCACAATTTCTCATAAATGGACCAGGATGTATATCTTAGTTCGTTAGGGTTTGGAATCCTGGAAAATGCCATTAACTGGCTCACCGAATTAGAACCACGATCATTTTAAATTAGAAAACAATCTATTTTACTTAACATACTCAACAAATAACACCATATGCACTCATACTTACAGGCATATGTTTCATAAACTGTGGAGACAAACTTAAATAATTGTTGACCCATGCTAGTCCGGTCTGCTGTTCTGATCCATCTTAATAAACAGTCAATGTTCTGATCCAGTGACACTGCATGGCTCCCTCTTTATGTCTCAGTTCATGAGACGTATCCCTATGCTGCCTACTTTTGGTTGGTGGTGTGTAGCTCATGAGTGCATTTTTCCTGCGCTCATCAAAGCTCCTATCTCTTGTATTGAAAACGAGCAAATGCGCATGTGCATTGTGACAGCCAATGGAGGCTCAGAGTGTCCGGAAACAAATCACCAATCTGTAACTTTAGACAGGAAGAAAGTTTTAAATCTACATTTTTATTTTAGGTTTTACCTTTTACTCAATAATGACATAATATTTATCTTGGCCTTTTAAAATTGTACATGTATGTATAGCCTATATTGAAAACATTTTTTTTAAACATATTCATTGACGGTGAATCATTGTCCTTATTTTACTTCAGTTTTTTTAAGGTATTTCGTTTCTTTAAAGAGAATAACTTAACTGTAATAGTTATCTTAAAAGTAAAAAGTGACTAGAGAGTGTTTGGTTAAGAGAGAAGTTTAGCAGAGTGTATGAAGCCGTCTCTGAACACAAAGTTATTTAAGCTTATTTATTATTATTTATATTATCACTATTGCATAATGGAGGTGTGGTTAGAGCATCTGTGCATGGTTGGTTTGGGCTGTGGTGGTGGGGCCCAATGTGATATCTTTTCATGGAGCCCATGATTCATATATATATATATATATATATATATATATATATATATATATATATATATATATATATATATTTATAGATATATACTCATTACTGGAGACAAAGTACAAAGTATAGATACTCCTGATCAAATCTTAGTCCAATACAACTGAAAGTTGCTAATTCAAATTATTACATGAAATTACTGAATACTTTTAAAAATACTTTAGTATTCAAACTACTTCTTAAAAAACAATCTAAAAACGTTTTTGTTATTTCACCATGCATAAGTGTAGTCAAGAATACATGGATATACATTCTTCTTCATTGTGTTTATTTGTACATGTACTTGACATGTTTTAAACTCACATGCTGCAGATTTGTAGATTTGCAGCTCCAAAATAGTAGTGACACGGTCCGTCAAGTTAAATATGACCATGTTTTAGTTTTTTATTTTGTCAGTATTGTCATTTCCTGTTTAATTTTGTACTTAACCCATGTCTCTGTCTTCCAGATCCTGCTCCTCGTGCTTTCCCCCCCTCTGCTCCCCCGCCCTGATGCCCTGATTGTGCTAACGGCGTGCGTCTCTTTATCCATTGATTGTCTGTGTGTGTATGTAAACCGTGTGTCCTTCCCTTATATTGCCAGTCAGTTGTATGCTACCTAGTGTTGTCTTGTTCCAGCCTTTTTTTTTCTTAGCGAGTGACTTCTTAGTGTATGATCAAAGCCTGTTTTTGACTGTTGTCTTTTTCCTGCTCCTTTTTGGATTTGTTTGTTTGTGAGGATTGATTACCTGTGTACCGACCTGATCTGTTCATCTAACTCTACTTTTTAACTTAACTCTGCCCATAATGTGAGCCGTGCAATCTTGGGTCCTTTTTGTTCTGCTTTCACTCGTTATGATAAATAGGAACAATAATGGGGACAACCAAAAATAACTGATGACCAGTGAAAATGTCAGCCAGGCTCTACACAGTGGCTGTGTATGAAATCACACACTACTTATTAGATAATGCACTATAAAGTGAATACACCATTTTGTAGTGGTTTGCCAATTCTGAATGAGCATTACCATACCCCATAGTCCACTCATTGTATCACACAATGCATTGTGAAAAGAAGTGTACAACCGATGATCACTCTCCAATCAATATACCATTATACATTGCAGGTCAAAGCTTTTTGCAAGCAGAAAGTGACTGCTCTCACTGGCAGCATAAACACACAACACAGACCCCCACAAGGTGTTCCTTTTATTGTCTTTGTTTATTTGTGTTGTTTGTTTCTCTCAATAAATATTAAAATTAACCAAATAAACATTTTAAAATAAATGAATTTACTTGAAGTGCATTAAATCCAACATCTGTTAGATCTGAAAAAACAACATCTTTTTGACATCAAAATCCAACATCATGTTGACGTCAAACACCAGATGTTGGGTGCAGTGGCGATTCTAGAGTCCGTTGGGGCCCCAGGCAAGACATTTTGGGGGGCCTTACAACCTGCATTTATCACCATTATGTCTGCCATTTACTCTGCTTCCTCTTTCTTCCTGTTATATTTTCCTTTGTTGACTTTCATTGAAAAACTTTGGTTTTCACAGCAATATTGCATGCAACGCTTAGCAAGGCAAAGAGAGTGAGTGCTGTCAGGAAGGGCCCCCTTAGGGAGGTTTCCTACTGTCATTGCAAATTTGCACATTTTTGGCATTTGCTGTGGTTTAAAGTTTGTGAGCCCTCAGGGGCCCCTTACTGGTCTGGGGCCCCAAGCAGTTGCCTACCTTGCCTATTGACAAGCAGCGCCTCTCTTTGGGTGGCATAAAAATATAAGATTATGTTGACTTCAAAACCAAATGTCTGGTTGACATCAAGACCGTGCATTCATGTCAGAATTAAAAAATGGATCAAACGCAAAGTCTAATTGTTGCATAGACATCCATCCCCATAATAGGTTGACATCAACACACAACGTTAGGGAGATGCTTAAACACAACATCTATTTGACAGCGAAAACCCAAAATCTGTTTTATCTTCAAAAACAAAAATTTGGAGAACATCAAACCCCAACGTCTTCTTTCACATTTATCTTAACATGAGATTGATGTCCAAACCCAGTGTTGGGTTGACTAAAAAAAAACAGCGTCAGGTTGGCATCAAATTAAAGGTCTGTTTGATAACAAAAGCCATTGTCCTTTTGACCTTGATGCCTAACATTAAGTTGACATATAATGCAACATTTTAAGGATGAAAGGATATGTATAAACATAGAGAATGACTCATTACAATTTTTCTCGATATGAAAGACACAAATGAAGCAGTTTCTTTTATGCATTTTGATGGAACACAAAAATATGAATACTTTAGAAATTGTACAAGTATTACAAATTGAATAGCAGATGGGAAAAATATCATTTTGCAAACTGCGGAATAAAGTCTTGTCCTGTTGATTGTCCAGACTGCAGATACATCAGCTGACACAAGAGGGTGCTGTTGCACTGCTTATGCAGAGCAGCTCCCTGGTTGCCACATATAGTTGAACTGGATGTTTAGCACAGAGAACACACAGGCCAATGACACAAAGCTTGTATAATGATCTCCCTAGGAAAATAATAAGGCATGTACTCAAACTAAAATAATACAATGACCATCAATCGTATCAAAAATGGAAGGTCAACCAAAGTCACCTTAAGTTGATCCTCAGAACGAGCTCTATTAACCTGTGTTGTAAGCATCCTTACCTGTCAAGTAAAGGACCCTCCAGTGTTTTCATGCCTGATTGATTTTCAAAATCATTGAAAAACAGTCTGTTAGCTGGGCAAGGTAGAGCTGTTGAGTGTGCTAAAAATAGCTCTTATTTACATTAATGTACGTTGGATATTATGTTCAGATAGAATAAAAAAAAATGAACTGAGTTTCAGGAAGTGCAGAATAAAAGGGTGATACCTCCTCTAATAGTTCAAACAATGATACGCTTTACTTTGATCAAACACAATGTAATGAGGCATAACAATAATGCTACTTGAAGTCTGTCTTTTGGCTCAGCTTTCATCATTATGCCAGCATTTCTCTTAGTATGGAGGCAATTAAGACTGTGTATAAGAGTGTTTATATTGGCTATACAATAACTGGTTCCTTTTAGTCACCTAAGACCGAAGAACCCATCTCTTTTAATGCACTCGAAAACGGTTCATTTTTACCAAACTGTGTCCAAAGACATTTGATTAAGTAATCAGTTTAACTTCATAAAGATAATGTTGTCCCCAAACGTCACATTTATAATGAACTGTCTAGTGTTACTTAATGTTCCTGTGATTTTCTACCACACCAGGGAAAGCATGGCGTGAAAAGCCATGTTAAAACTGGCAAGCATTTGGCTCCTCCTTTCATATTCTGCTAATATGGAAACTTGTGTATTTATTAAGACCTTGATTTTAGATCTCTGACACTCTGGGATAAACTTGGGAATAACTTGCACCTCCTGAGACATATATTTCTAAAACAGACTAATCTATTCAAACTCGTTTCAACAAAAGGTCAGGCTGAATTTATTTGCGAAACTGTTCATCAGAGGAGGGAAATCGAACAATAATATCACTTGAACAAAATACCAGTATAACAGCTGTCTCTGTTTCTAATGTGGTTGCGCCTGTTGTTTGTGTCTGCACGTACATGTTTCTAATAAAAGATTGACTGTTTGATGACAACATGTGCAAAGGTATTGGAAGAGAGAGCATTCTGTGATGAGAGATAGTCAATACATCTAAAGCTCCCTCTTTAATTAGACACAGAGACGAAAATCCATCACCATGACGACACAATAAAAAAGAAAGAAGCAAAGGACGGGTTGGTGTGCATCTCCAGAAGCAGAAAAGGGCACTGCATGTAACCATACATATGGCTATGATTTTTTGATAGAATCTGTGTTCTATTAATATCTGCTGCTAATTTATTTTGACACGGTCTTCAAGTCAGCCTGGACCACACCGTGACACATGATGTCCTTTTTCGATGGATTGCAGCTCCACACTGGTGAATATAGAACGGTTAATGAGATATGATTACCTGTGGGATATTGGAAGGGGGAAAATGGCAGGTTCATCATATTTTAAGGAGGAACAGAGGGGGGGCGGGGGGGGGGGAGATTGAGAACACCTTAAATTGAGTGGGTACACACTTCACATCATATCGAGCCAACACCAGACCACCCACTAATGCTTGCAGCTCCCTACTACCATCTGTTGCCATGTGCTAAGTGTTTACCCAGGCATCCTCTCCCTCAGACACTATGACATGTAAACCAGCTTTTTCAGACCTGCATCATCCAAGAACCAGCCAACCACAAGGGAGACAGGCTGGTTGACAGATTCCATTGAAATGATCCTGGGGTGGGATCAGGACACCTGCATTAGAAGCCCAGCAATTAATATTTGGATTAAGCACCGTGCCTATTGGGACTGGTTTGTATCCGTGTGCTTGGTATGGAGCTCAGCAGTTACTATGGCTCAACATGCAGCGAAAAGACTTCTACCATTAATTGCTGTGTGCTCCTACGTCAGAGTCTTACTCACAAGAGTAATCTATGACACCAAGGATAAGGCTGCAGGGCTGGAACAGATTTAAAAAATGAGAGAACATTAGACCAGGATTGAACCTATAAAATAATTTGGTAGACACATAAATAGAAACCCACATAACTTAACATAAAAAATCTGTATCTTGTACCTTGTACAAAATCTGTACCATCCCTTTGACAAATTCATTTTTGAAGGTCTCCAGCTGCTCTTTCACACTGGGTTTTGCATTTTTCCTACTTCATCATGTTCCAAAAGTGCCAACAAGACCTGAGAAGTTGGCACATGAGCAGTATGCCACGGACATCTTCGTGTCTCACTGTGCATTAGCTTTCGAAAAGGGCTTCTATTTGGAGATTTGCTGCCACACAATGGCTTATTATGTTTCATTTTCATTACCCCAATCAACTAACTCTCAGTAGGCTAGCTCTTTCTGATAAACAAAATACTTAATTACTTGAATCAAGGATAGACTGAGAGAAGAAAAACTAACAGTGTGTAACTATGTGGAAAAAGTCTTAGCATAAGACCACATCAGCTTCTCCCTGCAATTTAAAATGTAACCACACTTTAAATAAAAGCATCCATCTTCTATCAGGCTTATGTATGTCTAATTTTCTCAAGTTGGAGTAAGGACAACACTCTTGTACGCTAAATTGTATTGCTTTCTTTTGTGTATTTGTGGGATGAATGTCCACAGGCTCTACCCTAAAGACCTAATGGGTATCACCCGTAGTAGAGAAAGGCAGCTGAATACGGAGGACCAGAAATTGGAAGGGCAAGAGTTCTTAGTTCTTGTTGGTGGATCGATGACATTATACAGTATGTCCTGGAAGTGAAGCTCTTGTGAAATGGATTCAGATTTAAAAGTTCATATCTAGAATTTATTTGTGGGGTTTATTTGGTGGGAAAATGATTGGAAGCAAAGCTGCTGGCTTGGAGGTATCTGAAAAAAGTGATTCATATTAGAGAACTGAAAGAAGGAGACAGACAAAGAAAAGAAGGAGAGAGAGAAAAATGAAATCCCTTTGAAATAGAGTTAATGAATAGATAAAATATGATGAAATTATATTATTTAACTACTGCCATACTGTGTATTCCCTTTTGAACTGCAGCTTATGACTAATATAAGAAAGGGAATAAAAGGGAACAGACAAATGAAGTGTTATTAAATCAGCCCGCTCTTGAGTAGACACAGGAGGAATTATGTTGGGGTTTCTAGACAATCGTCATTGCTGCAGTAAGGGTAGGTACAGTGTAGGGCAAGCTTCTTGTTAAGTGTAGTGAGCTAAGCTACTAGTTACTGTACATATAATTAAGCTTCACTACACTAAGGCTACTCCCAGGAGAAATGTAACAAGCCAAGCTAGAGCAATAGCCAAAAGTAGCTTTCTACATCAAAGCTATTTTCATGTATTACACATATTCCTATTATTATTATTATTATTGAACCAATTTTGGTTCCAATCAAGCCTTTTTTTGTTTCTTTAGTTGGAATGCTCTGTACTTAACGATGAGCTTTATCAACATTTGTTTCATCTTTTTTTTTTTTTTTTTCTGTTGCTATCTCTTGGTTTGCCTTTTTTAATCTTTTATTATGACGTCTGCTCTTTAAAGGTGCTCTAGATACAATTTGCTTACTTATATACTTAGGCTCCTTAGGCTGATACTTGAAATTAACCTCGGCTCCTGTGATGGAGGTTGTTGAAGTGTAATGATTGAACTTAAACGTACAGTATGTAAAATCCGCCGCTAGGGGGCTCTCAATCAAAACAATAACAAAAGATGACGTCCAGGCTTGCAGTGTATTATGGGAGTAAAAACGAACGAATCAATACGAACGGGCGAAACCGACTTGAGAAAGACAATATGTGTACTGACGATGTATCCAAGTATAATTTACATGACGTTTTATATCACAGCAGCACATACAGCGACAGAACGGCGGCTTTCAGTAGCAGCTAGCGCTAGCTTATGCAGCGGTCTTTGACGTAACATCCGGTGTTTCCTTGACAATGATCAACATTTCCTTTTTTTTTTTTTTTTTTTTTCCTATTTGTCTGCATTTTTTCTCATCGTTTAACACCACAAACGGGGTGTCAACTTTTTATGAGATTGAGGCATATTTTAGTCTTGCAGCCAAATATTTTCATATTTAGTGCGTGTGCGTGACCATCACCGGCCCTCTCTGGAAGCTAAGCTGACATTCTTTATTAGATTTCCCTATTATGAGCCAGGGAGGGCAGTGCTGCACCGCAGTGATCTGAGGGGGAAACAAAGGCTAGACAGGACGAGACAAGGTGAACAGGGGAGGGAATAGGCAGGCAGTGCTATCAGAATCGAAGAGTGCTGTGTTATTTCTAACCACCAGCTCCACATCTAAAAAGAAACAAGACAAGACAAAAACAGAGAATCAGACCCAAAAAGAAACTGTGTCGGACGCCATTATTGTGGATGCCCTGAAAGTATAGAGTAGGCCAGGGGTGGCCAACCCGCGGCTCTCGAGCCGCATGCGGCTCTTTGCCCGGTCTCATGCGGCTCTTCAGTTCATATCGAATTGTGTGTGTTCTTTTTTTGTGTTTGTGTTTAACATTGCCCGTTCGCGTCAGTAATTCACACATACTCCGTGCGCGCCGCGGTCCGTCAGTGCTCCGCACTACGCTGTACTAAGCTGCCACTCTAGTCAGCGCTGCAGTCCGTCTCAGGAGCGTGCCACTGCGCCCTGCTCCGTTTCAAATACACTGCGAGTCTAGTTTCGACGGAGTACGCTGCAGGCACGCGTAAAGTTGGACAGAATATGACAAGCCGGACAGGAAGTCAGAGAAGGAAACGCACAAAACATCCGGTCAATTTCAAAATAAAACACAATATACGGAGTCTCGATGATTTTAACGCATTTTGTTTTGTGGAGTGGATGCTATTGTAAATTGTATGTTTTTGTTTGTGGACTTGATTGAACTGAGAGTTTGTGTGTGTGAGACATTGTGTGCACACAATATTCATTGTTGACAACTGGCCTGTGGTCTTAGTTAATTTTAAGTCCATTTTTGGTCAATATCATGTTGGTGTGTGACATTTACAGTAAATGTGGCTGAGCAGAGGTATGCATCTGTCTGTGTGAGGGTGTGTGTGTGTGTGTGTGTGTGTGTGTGTGTGTCTGTCTGTCTGTCTGTCTTTCTGTCTGTCTGTCTGTCTGTCTGTCTGTCTGTCTGTGTGAGGTTGTGTGTGTGTGTGTCTGTGTGAGTGTGTGTCTGTCTGTCTGTGTGAGGGTGTGTGTGTGAGTGTCAAGGCTATTGTTAATTTTTAGATTTGAAATCTGTGTGTGAGGGAAATAGAGATGAACGTGGACGAGGACGAGAAAGGCAGAGAACAAAAGAGAGGTTAAGGGACGGAGGATGTTCGTGTGTGCCTGTGTGTATGATGTGGCTCTTTGCAGTAACACAGTAGAAAATGTGGCTCTTAGTCTCTGACCGGTTGGCCACCCCTGGAGTAGGCCGTCCGAGGATACAGGTGAAAAGAGGGCATGTGTTTAGTGTAGAGTCTCTGGGGAGAGACTCAGCACATTCTGGAGGGTCCCAACTTTTCTCGACAATGGGACTCAACAGGAGCTGGTAAGCCCTGATCAACATGCAAGTGTAATGAACCCCGAAGCCCAGAGCAGCCATCACAGCACAGCAGGGCCAGGCTGGCAGAGCGCGCACCCCCCCACGGGTCACAGGAGCACCCAGGAGGTATCCCCAGAGACAACATTTCCTGTCTATCATGGCGGCTCATCATGGTGGCCGCCTACAAGACACGGTCCGTTACAACTATAAAATTAACTTTTGGAAATATTTGAGGTGATGTAAGTACTCAACTAAAAAATATATATAACATGGGTTTAGTCCATTTTTAATTTAAGTTAGATATTTTAATGTAAACATTAGCATGCAATTCTACATACTGTACCTTTAAGCTTAGCCTTAATAACATTCAGGCCGACATATTCATGTTAGTTACCTCAGTCCCTCGCTCGTAAGTGGCTGATTATGTACTCCTTCACTTCAGCAGGATTATCATGATCTCTGTTCTCTATTCGGGCATGTCTTTTTCAGCATCAAAGGAAAAAGAAGACCAAACCTGGTGTAAGGGCAGCTGAGTAGCAGGTCTCTTGCTTCCTTCAAAGCTGCCCATGTTGTCCTCATTGTGGCCGTATTATCCTGGTAGATAAAGATCCGTTTGTTGTTATTCTCGAAGGGGCGCTGACTCGATGTCCCCTTCAGAATGTCAAAATCTTTTCCTGAAAGTAATCAAACTTGACCACCATCGCTCTTGGGGGATCACCATCTTTTGGCTGCAGTAGGCCTATGTAAGCATGGTCAACCGTTAGGGTATAGTCCAAGCCCAGTGAGTTCTGAAGTAGTGTAGCCACGGACCGTTCCATACAAACATCTCCAAAGTTTTCTTTCACTCCCATTTTTCGGCAATTGTTTCCATGTTGTCTAGATTCCAAATCTTCTACTTTGTCCGTCATTTGTTTGATTTAGGAGGCTGGGGGTATCACCTGCGATTCTAGCTCCATGGCACGATCAGAGTAGTTGCTGGCTCCCTTCTCTATAGCTCAGGTATCGAAGTAGCATGTAGTTTAGTGCTATTCAGGGCTACAATTCTACAATTCTACAATTCACTTAGCAGACGCTTTTATCCAAAGCGACGTACATCAGAGAGTAAGAACAACACAAGCAAGGATCAAGGAAAAATAAAGGAACAATGTCAGTAAGGACGAACGATCAGCTTTGAGTCCGATTGGACACACAGGTGCTGAAAGGCATTGCCCAGAGGCAAGGCACAACATTAACTGCCGTTCTGAGACTCTAATCAGTATATAAACCATCTTATACGTCGTCGTTTTCAAACAAAAACAAAAACCATCATCATTACCAACATTACATCGATACTATAGAGATCATCATCATTAAGTTAAGTTAGTAGGTATTCCTGAAAGAGCTGGGTCTTTAGCTTTTTCTTAAAGATACAGAGGGACTCTGCAGATCGAATGGAGTTTGGAAGTTCATTCCACCACCGGGGGGCGACAGAGGAGAAGAGTCTAGTCCTCGTCTTTGGACCCTGTTGTGAAGGTTGGATCAAACGCCTTTCATTGGCAGAGCGTAGTGGACGGGAGGGAGTGTAGACCTGAAATAGAGAGTTAAAGTAAGGAGGAGCCGTTTTTGTTGCTGTTTTGTAGGCGAGCAGCAGAGTTTTAAATTTAATGCGAGCAGTGACTGGGAGCCAGTGTAAGGAGATGAACAGCGGAGTGACATGAGCTCTTTTTGGAAGGTTGAAGACCAGTCGTGCTGCTGCGTTCTGTATCATCTGCAGAGGTTTGGTTGTGCATGTAGGAAGACCTGCCAGTAGAGAGTTGCAGTAGTCTATGCGTGATAGCACAAGAGCCTGTACCACAAGTTGTGTAGCATGTTCTGACAGGTAAGGTCTGATCTTCCTGATGTTGTACAGGGCAAAACGACATGATCGGGCAATCGAGGCTACTTGAACCTTGAAGGTTAGCTGGTCATCAATCATGACACCCAGGTTCCGTGCAGACTTTGTGGGCATGAGTTTGGTTGTTCCAAGTTGGATATTGATCTGTGGCTGCATAGAGGGACTGGCTGGGATGACAAGGAGCTCAGTCTTTGAAAGGTTGAGTTGAAGGTGCCGTTCATTCATCCATTTAGAGATATCGGTGAGGCATGACGAGACTCTAGCTGAGACTGTGACATCGCCTGGTGGAAATGACAAGAAGAGCTGGGTATCATCAGCATAGCAGTGGTATGAAAAGCCATGAGAGCGGATTATCGAACCAAGTGAGCTTGTGTATATGGAGAAGAGGAGGGGACCAAGCACTGACCCTTGAGGTACCCCTGTGGATAAGCTGTGCGCTTTGGACACTTCTCCCTTCCACGACACTCTAAAGGATCGCCCAGAGAGGTAGGACTCGAACCAGCAAAGGGCGGATCCTGAGATGCCAAGCTCAGAGAGCGTGGAAAGGAGGATTTGATGGTTGACTGTGTCAAAGGCAGCAGACAGATCTAGGAGTAGTAGAACTGATGACTGACCTGCCGCCCTGGCCGCCTTTAGCGATTCTGTTACTGAGAGTAGTGCAGTTTCAGTAGAGTGGCCCCGCTTGAAGCCTGACTGATTTGGATCAAACAGATTGTTTTTAGACAGAAACTCCAAGACTTGCTTGAAGACTGTGCGCTCAAGTACTTTTGACAGAAAGGGCAGAAGAGAAACCGGTCTGTAGTTTTCAACCTGGGCTGGGTTCAGTGTGGGTTTTTTGAGCAGAGGGGTGACCCGAGCTTGCTTGAATGCTGTGGGGAACACACCCGTTGACATAGAGGAGTTGATGATATGCTGAAGTGCATCAATAAGCGGAGAGGAGATGGTCTGCAAGAGGCTTGATGGTATCGGGTCCAAAGGACAGGTAGTCGGCCGAGAGTCTAGCACAAGCTTAGAGACTTCTTCCTCAGTCAGAGAGGAGAATGAGTCGAATGAGGCACTTTTGGTCGGTGCTTTTGGGCTGAGTTGGTCAGGCTCAGAAAACTGGTTACTGATGGTTGCAACCTTTTCAGTAAAGTACGAGGCAAACATGTCGGGTGTCAACAGATCGGAGGGTGGAGGAGGAGGAGGTTGAAGCAGTGAGTTAAAAGCAGAAAACATTTTTCTTGTATCTGTGGCATTGCATATCTTGTTCTGATAATATGTTGTCTTGGCCGTTTTTAGGCT
Organism: Tautogolabrus adspersus; assembly: GCA_020745685.1. Lineage (NCBI taxonomy): Eukaryota > Metazoa > Chordata > Actinopteri > Labriformes > Labridae > Tautogolabrus > Tautogolabrus adspersus. The sequence goes on from CM036539.1 coordinate 17,534,704, forward strand.
GGAGGAGAATGAGACAAGTCTTTGCTTATAGTCATTGAGGTCAATGGATTGTTTTGATTTTTGCCATTTTCTCTCTGCTGACCTCAGCCCTGCTCTTTGCTCTCTTATGACTTCAGTGAGCCAGGGACTAGGCTGGTTTTTTCGAGCGGGCTTGGACACCAGAGGGCAGAGTTTGTTCAGTGATGAGGCTAGAGTGGAGCAGAGTGTGTCTGTAGCCTCATCTGGAGAGAGTGCAGTAAATACCTCGTGGGCAGGCATGGCAGCCAAGACCTCGTTGGACAGCTGGACTGGCTTGAGCGAACGCATATTTTGGTGGTATGACACCATTTGAGGTTGTGCCTGAGGAAGTTCGGGTAAGGATATTGTGAATTGAATAAAGAAGTGGTCTGATAAGTGTAGAGGGGTGACAGTCAGGTTTGCTGTCGAGCAGTTCTGGGTCAGAATTAAATCAAGGATGTTGCCAGCTTTATGGGTAGGAGGAGTTGGGACCAGTGTGAGGTCGAAAGAGGACAACAAAGCAAGAAAGTCGGTTGCCTGGGCTTTAATGTAATTCTGAGCAGACTGTGGCTATTTCTCTCCTTAGCTCAAAAGAGAGGCGCTAGATTGTCTTGCACAGGTCTGTCGATAATGCAGTAGCAGTTTTTTTCTATTTTTTAAAGACCAACTGCTCAGAGGCTTTGATTGATTATGGCAGTGTTAGCCATAGCTGACACGTCCTTAGGTGGAATCAGGCCTGCTCTTTGTGGACATCTGTACAAGGTTTGGTGGTCGTTTCAATATAAACAGAAAGAGAGAAAAAGATATGTTCTTGTGCTGCTATGAATTTAAGAAAGCAGTTGGGTAGCTGTAGTGTCAGATTAAAGGCTGATTTTTTTAATTTGTTGTATGTTCTTTTCATGCAAAGCTCAAGTCTAATACGTGTTTACATGTGGCTGCTCACAATAGCTTCCCCTTGTGGGAGAAGTCTGACACCTTGTCAGAAATGTAGCACACCTGAGCAGGTTGGGCTCAGGAGGCTATGAAGCAGACATGCAAGGTGTTCTTAGGCTGCATCTCCATTCTCTTAAGTTGCATCCATGCATCCCACACTTGCATCTTTTTCTTGCTTCTTAGCCCCTCCCACCAGAGGTGCATGACGAGACGCAAGGAAATGAAGTGAAGAAGAGAAGAAGCAAAAGATATGTTTAAAGAGACTGGAGACTTCTTTTCTCCTGAAGTCGCAAGCGTAGCCATGTCCGTTTGTGATGTTGGCAGCAGCTGATCACATTTCAGCTGTCAGTCAGCTTCAACAGCTAAAATACAAAATAACAGTGTTTTGTCTCTGTGTGTGACCTGATAACAAAGACCCCATGGAGAACATGCAGTCTGTTTATTGTGTGTCCTGCTTAAACCATTATTTCTAACAGCACCATGCTTAACCATTCAATTATTTATTTGTATTTACTGACCCATAATTGTGCCCTAATAGAAGCCTTTATTGTGAACTTTGTATTTTCTTAACACAGATTGTTTTATAGCGTGTTTTTTTAGTGTCTGTTTTAAGGTCAGTTCTAAACTCCTGTGATGTAAAGTTTCATTGAAGTCTGATTCTCTGAAGCGTCCACTCAATGAGTGATATTCAACAAGGGTGGCTTGTCAGTCAGTAAAAAAAAAAATTCTGTGAAGGCTGCACTAATGTATGCTCGCTCATGGCTTCTAAGATCTCTCTCCTCTGAGCAGCAGTACGGGCTTTGGATAACTCCTTAAGAAGGCAGGTCCAGAACTACATCTGGTTTCAACCAAGGAGCGAGGATACATCATGTAAGAGAACTGAGATGCAGGGTCAGTCTCTTTACTGTAAGGTCTGCAGACTGGCTTCAGTACCGTTGTGTTCTCACTCATACAAACACATACTCATTGCTGCAAACACACTTATTTGCTCTCAGCCTGTTTTATTGTGATGTTTATCTTTTGACTGGAGTAAATCCTGTTGCATTATTTTGCAGTGTTGTCTCCCTCTTTTTGTTACATACCTTTGAACCAGTTGTGACATGTTTGGTTGTGGGGTCTGCAGTTGCTGATCAGTTTATTTCTTTTCTTTTTAAAGGCAGTCTGTTTCAGCTTGTTTCCAATCTTTATGCTAAGCTTACTGGCTGCCTTAGTTTAGAATTACTGTATGACATGAACGTCAATATGACCAAAAAGCCAAACCAGCTGGAATGTACTGGATAAATGATGCTTCATGATTTGTTGTATTTGCTATTTTAGAAGACAATCAAGTTTGACTTTAGAAGGGCAGCATTTTTCCTGGTATTCGCCAACGGTCACATTTACATAGCTGAAGAGCACCACTGTGTAGGAGGTCTTCAGATGAGTGTTTGAGTGAGGTGTAATGACAGCTTAGGCAGGCCAACACATCATTATCTAACAAAAGAAGCTTGATAACATGATTGATTTTTTTTTTTCTATTTGGTGATTGTCACCATTACAATCAACTGTAACACCAAATTTCTTTGTCTATTTAAGTACCTGGATGTTTGCAGAAACAGATTAAACTGTGAGCCTGCTTGGTGGTCTTGGCTGAATGTGCGGTGCAGCCTGTGGTCATCTCACCTCAGAGACATGATCAGAGCACTGCTGCTCTCTAATGAAGCTATTCTGGGCTGACTCACCTCCCAGCTGAGAGACAGTGCTTTATTAGTTTCTTACAGGATAAACGTCGGCCTTTCCTCTGCTTCCAAAGCCACATCTCAGGGGTCACTGACGGCATCTGCGTTTATTTGGTGTATTTATAAACCCTGTCCCCGTGCTTCTCAGCTTCTCCACACACCAGGATGGCTGATGACATTGATCAAGCCAAACCTGTTTGACAATGAGTGCTCAATAAACAACTCATTGAGCCCCTCAAAACTGCATTTGTTTTTCTTGATTTTTTTTAATGCCTTTGCATTTGATGTTTATTCAAAAAGAAATGTCTTCTGTATTTCTTTGTTGTGGCTGAAGGAAATTTAGTCTAAATGAATTACCCAGGTGTACCTTTTCATTTCTTTTGACCATTGCAGATTAGAGAGAAAACAAATTCAAGGTAGACTGATTCTAAGACGTGACGTTCTCATTCTTAGAAACAGTCAAAGCAAATGGTGCGGACAAAAGCCCAGTTAAAAATAATAATGATTGGACTAACATCCATCAGGTGGTAAGATATACACCAAATGACAGCTGACTTTACTCATTAACAGCTGGAATTGTAAATGAACTGCGTCCTCACATGTTGACAGATTAACCATAAACTTTTTTTCTCTCTAAGCAGCCATGAAAAGTAATATAAATCAATCAAATATTCAATGGTCTCAACACAAATCAGACATCTCTACATCACTTTATATTACTTACCTTAACAAAGTACAAGATGCGAGAAAGCACTTTATTGTATCTGTAAATTCACTAGCTGATTTTGCAATTATTTTTTTTAGATGACCTCATTCAGCCCCATCCACAGTCCCTCTTGTGCTCTCAAGTTCCCTGTCCTGGATTGGTATTCACATAAATCTTCCCTAAAAATAAACAACACATTACTCTTGTTGGTGTTACTCCTGTTCGTGTGAATTTTCTTTATTTCTGTGCACCCAGTATCCATAATAGTGACTTTGTCAGCTTTATGTGAATCTCTTGCTGGAGAAAGAAAGTTCAATTGTTGAGTGTTAAATCCAGAACAAGGATCCACATAATGGCATAAAAACACAACTTTGGACTTTTTGTTTTGGACTTCCTTCCCCTTTGTCTTCTATTGTATGCTTTACCAATGCAGTTATGTAGTGCTGCACAAAAAGTTACTGTGCACGATTAAAAATGTTCATATACTGTATATACTGCAAGTTGCCAGGCAACAGTGTTGCTGTTACATTTTGTTGATATTGACAAAAGAAAAGATATTCAAAGAGGGATTAAGAGAAAAGTACATGAATCGTGCATGCAGGGGAGGAGAGATGAAAATATGAATGAGATCATCACAATGCATGGAGCTCACAGTCAGGAACCTGAAGCATTTTTTGCTGACTAGTTGCACTGGGAACGACTCAGTTGAGGCATTTGGACTTTAAGAGAGCAATTAGATCGATACCATCAGTGGGAGCAGCAGGAGGAGCAGGAACCCAGCATGACTACTTACATATTTATTTAGGGCACATCCCCTCCATCTGTGCCTGTATCGACAGTGACACTGTAAAACACACAGTGAGCCACATCTCCTTGTGATTGTGGAGATGCAACACGCATGACACAACAGATTTTTAGATAGCTCATAGCAGGACCAAAAAAAACAACCTGAATTACACTTAAGTCGTTTTTTTTTTTTACAAAATTCCTTTATATGAAGTGTACTATTTAAGATCACAGCAGCTGAGAGCAAATACTTTAATTCTGCTGCAGCACAGATGTAGAGAAAGTACTATTTGATAAATTACATCTTTGGAGCTGTGTTGTCGCAGTGCAACTGCAGAGTGTGTAATTGATTTCACAGTGATGACCCAAATCTTCATCCCTGGTATCTACCTACCAATTTATGTGCCAAAACGACTACAGCTGGCTGTTATTTCTAAGCTTTCTTAATGGGAGCGAAGGAATAAGGTCTAAATACAAATGACAGAGTTCTGTATCTTCTGTGTTCAATAACGCCTTAACTGCAGCATCATTTCCAGGGAAACGCAACTTGTTTTCTTCTTATGGGGATCGAACGTGTTGCCGCGAACATCACCGCCACAGATTATGCTTGGTGACCATTTTGTCAAGACACATGGGGACAATGAAATGCATGATGAAACCTTTGATCAGCGCTAATGAAATCCCACTCCATTCAGCTCTCAGTGTGTCTCGCTGAATAGAAGAATCATCCCAGGTTGAGTCTGAGAATAACACACTGCCAATGTGTCACCAGAACAGATACATTATAGAAGGATCATTAGTCGAGGCAACATTAACCTATATTTATGCTTGTACAAAATATACATTTTATGCCATAGAAATGTTTGATGACACGCATAAACAGATGCAAAAATCGAAATTGGCTCAAACACTTACATTTGTATACACATTTTTTAGATCTCGTAGAAGGAGGAGGGAAAATATGACAGAGGATGACAAGAATGAGTCACAACAGTATGATATTGACACTATTGTGCCTCAGAAAACATTCAAGCAGCACTTTTGATGTCATAAGAAATGTAGCTTAAAAAAGAAAGGAGATTTTTGTTTCCTTGACGTTGGAATTTGACTCCTCTTAAGGAGTGAAACTGTTAAATACATTAAAGAAGATATAATAAAATCAGCGAGCCAAGAAAAGGACCATCAAATTAAGAAAAGGTGTCTAAAGAGGACCTTCATTTTAAATTTTGACGTCAATGCAAAGATGAGCTTGATCCATCACTTCCCTTGTGTGACCCTTCAGAATAAAGTCCTGGCATTTTACTGAGCAGATAGAAAATCCTTCATCTCCACTGTATACCTTTGAAAGCCGTTCAAAACAAACAATGCCTTCATCCTACCAAACTAGATCTGGTACTCCAAATGTGCCAGTTGGAGCTCTGTCTCCCTGAGTTTTGAGCCAAACCACTCTGACTCCTCTTCACGCAAATGCCGGGAGAGCCCAGAGTAATGAAAAGGGCCTCAATCAGATTACCCTCCTTCTGTTCAAAGAATGAGTCATTGTAAAACACTAAAAGGTTAAAAAAAATCAATATTTTTCACATTAATAGAAGATAATATTAGAAGGGACACATAACACTGTTGTTGCCCTCATCCCAAAGAAGAACATTTCTTTATTTTGGATTATTGTTTCGTTTCTGGTGTTGTTTTTAGCACAAAAAAGGCAGAATTAAAACAGCTTAAACCGGCCAAGGGAACGCTCATGTTACAACTGCTGAATATGTAAATTAAAAAACAACAAAATGTATTTTTAAAAACCTTTTACAGTGAATATGTGTCATTTCTGTTTGGCAAATGTTTTTGTTTCCATCCCTGTCAATTATTTTGAGGAAGAGATTGCAGATATAACACCAATCCTACCTGCTTCCCCAATTCTGCAGATCCCATTGCTGACTGTTTCATCCTGATTGTGCACCTTCTGACCTGCTCACAGTGTCTGCCTGAAATAACCAACAGCAAGCTGCATGTGTAGGCATACTGCACATCTTATCTACAGGTCAGTGGGCAGAAAAAAGCTTTAACGTCTCAAAACAGGCATCTTTATTCATACTCCCTTCCCTGCCGTTACCAACAATTGTTTCAATGAATGCCTTTAAAGCGACTGCAGATGGCAAATAAAGGTGTATTAGTTAGTGGTACTATTTTGGTTTGGTTGAATCTTAGGCTGCAGTGTGTAATGGAGAGGTGATCTCCCTGTGGGATGTAGAGTGCTGTGAGGCAAAGATAACTTGCTCTTGGCTGGATCTGCTCAGTCAGGTATGAGAGCTGCTGGCCCAGGAAAACACCAGCAGGGATCTGATAGCAACTGGCCTCACCAGTACCCACGTTGTAGATGAATTTCCCTTTCTCTTCATTGGACGGCATTGCCTTTTAATCGTGTCTATTTTTTAGCCAACAGGTTTGCTGGCAGATCTCTATGACAGTGTATTAAAGGCATGCCTGTTTCGAAGAGAAATCAGAAAGGATAAGGGATTAAAAAACAAGAGAGTGGGGATTCATGCAGGGAGAGCCCTTGCCTGCTTTGCCTCCTGTTGGAAACTGATACGAATCCTGCCTGATCTCTGAGCCTAAACAGCAGGACACAAACACCTCAGCCAAACGTGTCAGCTAAACCGCCCAGATTTACAGAGCATGAGAGTCCATGAGAGATACGCAGGTGGTGATAAGGTGCTGATTTATTGCTTTTTTGTCTGAACATGCAGCCATTGTCCCTGCTTATTGACATGGCTTGATTGACTAAAAAGGTGAGGTGGAAGTTTATTACACTGGTCTGTTGTTCCATCACTTTGGTCCAGTTTGAAAAATGTCAACAGCTGAGGAAAGAATTCTTATGAAATTCTGAACAGACCCTGATTTTGTTGATAAGCTGACAATCAAATCCTCTACGTAATTCCCCCCGATAAAGTGAGGAGGAAGTAGAGTATGGATGACGAATTTCAAACTATCTTCTGTCTGAAGTCCAGTTGAACCTTTATTAAGACTTTCAATGGTAAACCAGAAAGTGTGCAAAATAGAGCTTAATCTCTGAGGAGTTGGAATGCACTCGATGAGACAGCTTTCATTGTCTAACAGATTCTTTCTTTTAGCGCCAAGCAATAATTACTGACTCGTGTTTGTCCTCTTGTACCTGCTGGCTCTTCCCACCTCCTGACACAGCTGATCAGACCCGGCTGCACTTGTGCTTTCTTCCACTTGCCACATTTATCTTATCAGGGCCTGAAGAACAATCAGCTCTGGGAACAAAAGCTCCATTCAGCAGCCCTTTATTGTTGGAGCAGGATTATGATACAATAATTAAACACATTTAAAATATATAGATGTTAAATCCAGCCCACTATAGGATGACAGGGTTAACGCTCAGTGATTAATGATGGATGTAACCAGTGGAGCGTTATTTGGTCTTAAATAATAGTTGGCCCGCATGTTGCAGCCATTTTTATGAAGCCTCAGATCTATTGTTAGTGCTGTCACGAAGTGAGGACTCATTTTGCAGAGTTCCTGTTTGGTCCCGTCATGTTTGATTCTGCACATGAGCCCTGACATCCTCGAGGACGGACATACAGGAATGATTTGACGTCACTGACAACAACTGACACAAAAAAAGATCTTTTCCCCACCTTGTGCTGCAGAGGAGGTGTATTTTGGTCAGAGTGCCTCATGGTGTCAAAGACGTCACAGCCTCAGGGGTGTGAACCGTGAGCAGAGTGAAGTTCTCTTACACGCTGTCAGAACCTCCACTCATCCACACAGATGTACCCACATACTCTGACAGACCGAACTTCTGACAGATACAGCTCTGAGACAATTTATGATGAATTCACAGCACCAAAAATTGTTTGCGCAGACATTTATTTATAGACACATCAACAATTTCTGTTTTTCTACAAAACCATAGCGATATAAAACACCATCAATGCAGTTTTTTAAAGGTTTAGATGAACTAGATATGGGAGAAAAAGGCAAACAAAACTCTGTTATCTGGACCCACAGATAGGACGTATATTGGTAGCTGTGTATTTTCCCGGCAGTGTTTCATTAGATAACTTATTTGATAGCAGGGGGAGCTTTAGCTCGATGGGGGGCAGACTCTTGATTTGATGCTGTGTACGGAGGTGTGACAGATCCCACCAAAACATCAATTTTGCCTCTAATTACTTCTGTGGTTGGTAAGGCAGCTGTGCAGAACCACAAGCTCTGTCTGAGACTACACAAGACAAATTGTGAAAACACTTGTCGATTAAGAGAGCAGGAGGAAACACTGACAAGACACATGAAGAAGAAAGTAGGAGTGTTTCAGTTTGGGAATTGATGGTGCACGTCCTAATGGTGTTAACATTACTGTTGTGCGGCTCTGTCTTGACCGCTTGATTACTTACAGGCCAATAAAGTGTCTCCTATTCCAATACCCAATTAAAAGCTCCACAACAGCTCCTAATAAGTGGGGTGTAAAGTTGATAAGCAACCAATTCTGAAGCTTCAAGCCCTCGGCTTCATTAGGAGGATGTTGAGCAAAAACAAAAAATTCAACACGGAGGACATCAAAGTGCCCACTCTGCAAAATGAGTAACCAAGTCCTTATTAGATATGCACCAATCTCCTAGGATACAGCCGACATACACAATGATCAGCAAGCAAATTGTTGTCTGTATAATGCTCTTGGATAATGCTCTACTCAATTACTGCTTGCCAGAAGGGCAGGTGTTGGTTCGCACTGAGAAAGAACAGAAGGAGGCTGAGGAGGAGTGAAACCGTTTCAAGATTTTTGAAGTTTGAGAAAGTAACACTTTTCAATATGAAAAGATCAAAGTGTGTGTAAATGTGTTGTACTTCACAGGACATAATCATGAGTGTATGGGTAGTGGGGGGGGGGATACCTTGCAGCATATGTGAGGGGTGGCAGGTTTTTAATCTGCAATGGAGGCATTTTGGTCAAATCTGCCAAGGTAGGAGGGAGGCATGGAGCAGTCCAGTGCAAAGCTGCAGCAAGGGTTCGTGCCAGTTCATCGCTGTCGCAGCCCACACATTTGCTTGATACAATCGCATGAGACACCAAATGCCATGAGAATGTCAAACGCAGTCTGAAAAGAGACATTCAGCACTAAGGAAGAAACACAAACACTATCACAACAGTGGAACAAAATCAATGTCTGTAATGAAATGAAAATTGAGACGTCGCATTTAGAAAAGATGGCAGATAATCAGAGTTCTCCTACGGTACATGAGCTTGTTGTATAAAAACAGCTATTGTGATTTTTTTTTCTGTATTTAGTATATCCTTTTTATGTGACACGAGCACACCAGAGACAATCTTATTCTCTTTTTCGAATATCTTCCATTTAAAGGATATGTTGCTCACATAGTTAAATATTAGCCTTGTGGCAAGAGTTAGATACAAACATTTATATAGCCGGCATCTCTTAATACTTAAGGAGGTTACTCCTACGAACAAGCTAACTTACCTAGGCGTGATGACAATAACAGAGGAAACAACTACGAAATACCAAAGTGTAAAAACATGGAACATTTCAATGTTTTCAAGGGGTTATGTTTCTGACAAAAACACTTAACTGGTAGCTCATAGAAATATTCAGAGATTGTTGTTGTTTTCCCCTTTTTTGATTTCTATTTTTGTTTAGGTTAGAACAAAGCAAGGCTAGCTATTTCACACTGTTTTCTTGTGAAGATAAATTAGCTCTCTGTTTTTGCACCTGAAACCTTTGTGCCCATCAAAGTATGGGTAGCCCAATCTGTTGGTATAATCTATTCTAAGTTTTATAAATTAATTTTAAGTTTCTTTCCATCTTTTATTTTACTTGAATGCGTTTCACATCTTCCAACATTGGCATTGATAAGGGGAAACGGCATATTTTGTAGTGTTCCTTAGAGGTTGGCAGGGACTCCTAATGTAAAAGCTGATGATAACTTCTACATGTCAGGATCCATAAATAGTCTCAGAGCTACTGTAGTCAGTTGAGTAAAACATTTTTTTTCGCAATGTAGAAGGAAGAAAAGGTTATATTTAGAAAGGAGGGGTGGATGAGCAGCAGCTGCGATGTAAGATAACTGAAAATGGAAACTGCTCCCAGGGGTGACAGCGCTTATTCTCTCCACTTTAATTATTTATTTTCCCCCTCTAATATACCGCCGACGACAGCATCACTGGGGCAGAGATCATGCTGTATGAAGACTGCTGACGTTCCTGTGGCTCCTCGTGCTAATGAACGTGAGCAAGCCAGCGTGCCTTGGACTTGTTCTGGTCTGGTCTATCAGGTCCCTGGGAAAAGCAGATCCCTCCATGATAACCATAGTTTTCAACCAAGTGCACTAATTTTTAGTCTAATTTTAGCCACCATTTAATACGCACTTTAGGTTTTCTTAAAATAATTGACTTAAACAGTCCCAATAATTACAAAAGGGATAGTTTGTTGGCATGTATCAGGTTGTTTGAAGCTTAGAATTTTTTTTTTTTTCATATACAGTAGATCTATAGTATTTTAACTCAACAATAAAGATATTTGAGGAAATCAAGGCCCTTATTTTGCACACACATGCCCTTAAAATGGGAGGGACACTTTCGGCTTGATGACTACAGTATGTAGGCTACTGTTTTTCACTCCGTGTGTCTTGTGAACAACATGTCCCTGTGGGCTGAGAAGGCAATCACAGGTGAGAAATCACTGCCAGCATTGACGACTGGAATCCTGAGACGTCAAGTGTGTGGATGGACTATAAAGTGATTAGTCCAAGTCTCAGAGGGAAAGAGCAGGGGTCAGAGGACTAATGATTGAATGTGGTGGTGTGGGGATAGTGGGGATGATGGTGGCGGTTTACTTGAGCAACTAAAAGGAGGGGGGAAAAAAACATCAAAAAAAGGATGTGAGTAAATGTCACAAGCCTTGTGGTCCTTGGTGGAATGTTATGTGTCTGATTTACCTGTTCCTTGCAGGGCTGAGAGCATCACTGTTCTCATTAGAAACTGCTTCGGTGCTGTTTCATAGCAACCTAAAAATAGACATGTCCCTATTAGGCTGTATAGCTGATACTAGCTACAAGTTTGGCCTCTTGATTTGTGAAATACATTATATGTAATGTATATACATATATATATATATAGATATATATTTTGTGTGTGTGTGTGTGTGTGTGTGTGTGTGTGTGTGTGTGTGTGTGTGTGTGTGTGTGCAAATGCAGTAATATAATATAATGTATATCCTTTCATATCATTTTGCATTGATTTTGTGCTGAGACAGTTTCGTTTGTCATGTTTTAGCTGAACCATCTTATCTGTGTCTTCATTTTAAAAACAATGGTTACTGATTTTACATATTGCAGAGGGATATTTACAAATAAAACTCAGCATAGCAATCCTTATTATTAGCTAATTTTTAATATGTGCAGGCCAAGCAATGTCCATCCTTTTCTTCTTCTTCTTCCTCTCAGATCCTCCTTTTAAATATCTAAAATAAAATACACAAATACGCAACACATTTGCATTTAGGCAAGAAAAAACACTCGTAGTGTTTGTATCCTGCATTTGTATGAAGACCAGGACAGAGGTTTTCATCAGAAGCAGTTTATTTTGGTCGACTCTGACGTCAAGAGAATATACACGTTTCATTCAACAAGCAAGAAAATAAGTTATTTATAACCCGTAGCGTCTCCAGGTTGTGATCCTTGAGTGCGCAGTGAAAGGCATACTCCCCATTGGATTGATGTAGTATGCCTCCATAACAAAAGCCACACAGCTCATGTGCGATGGTGGCAGAGAGGAGCGGCACCCAGTCACCGACACTAGGACGCATCGATGTTCCCATCAGGGCTGAAAAAAGGGGGAACTGCGGAGAACTGCAACAAACTTTGTGTTTTGAATGATTAATTTCGCCCTGGTTTCTTCCCTCTTTCCTGACAAAGCACTTATTACTTTGAGCATGGACAATCTCTCATCCGACCAGGTAAGAAACCGCATTGAGTTGTACTGAGCAATAATTTAAAAAAAAAAAAGATGCAAATGAGAGTATTTCATTTCTATGTGGTAGTTGAGAGGGGGAAGGTGGCTAGTGCTTTCTCGATCTTAGACGAGGTTCGTGTTAATATATTGACCGATTTCATCAGTTATTTACAATAGAGTGCGTTTCTGTCGCCAAGTTTTCCAAATTAGAACCATGGACAGCGACTGCTGCGCCGTACACAGTGCTGCTAATGTCTAATTTGGATACAGATAGGCGAGGCCTGTGTGTATTGTCACATTATACTGTAAGTTCTCATTAAACAGGGTGACGAACAGTCTTTCGGGCGTATTTTTATTACAATTGATAGACGTGGTGTTTTGCGCACATATAGGTTTGCGGATTCTTTCGTCTTTTCTATTAATAAGATGGAAAAAAGAAACAAAACAGCAGCTGTATATACAGATTTAATAAGGAGATCAACTTTTATTTAGATTTTTGGCTATAGCCTCCTGGTCATCTGTAAGTATTTGTTTGTGAATCTAACAGGTGCTCATACTGTCTCCTGTATAGACATTACTTCGTGCTATGGACATGATCATTTTCCACTCCGGAAAACTGCATTTATTACACTTTACTTTCATCTGATTTATCATATACAGACTATATTTCCTATATCGGAAACCTGTAATAGGAGCCTAGATTGTATTTATAACTTTAAAGTTGTAATAGACTGCCATCTGCTGGAGATGATGATTTAGTAAAACATAAAAGGGACACACACTATGACTCTGAAGCTATATATATTTTGTGATGTAAGCTTATATACTTTATTGTTTTGTCCAAAGGGCAGTGAGCTGTAAGTTCAATACTGAGAAGATCTGTGATTGGCTGGGAGATGGCAGACATACTGGAGCTACGAACAGATGGAAACTCACTCCTGAAGGCAGTGTGGCTCAGACGCTTGAGACTCACCAGGCTCCTGTTGGAAGGAGGTGCATACATCAACGAGAGTAATGAACGTGGGGAGACGCCCCTCATGGTGGCCTGCATGTCCACACACACCGACCAGCAGAGTGTGAGCAAGTCAAAGCTTGTGAAATATCTGCTTGAAAACCAAGCCGACCCAAACATACAGGACAAAACAGGCAAGACGTCTCTGATGCACGCCTGCATCCACAAGGCAGGGCATGAGGTGGTGTATCACCTGCTGAGCAACGGAGCAGATCCCAGCCTGGAGGATAGAAGCGGGGCCTCGGCCCTCGTCTACGCCATAAATGCAGATGACAAGGAGACACTAAAACGGCTCCTGGATGCTTGCAAAGCTAAAGGCAAAGAGGTCATCATAATCACCACAGACAAGTCAGCGTCTGGCACTAAAACCACCAAACAGTACCTGAATGTCCCCCCATCACCAGAGCTGGACGAGAAGTCCTCCCCAGCATACTGCACCTCTCCGTCGGACATTGATGTTACTGCTTCTCCTACACCTGAGCAAAAGCAACCAAACACAGTCTTCAGTTTCCAGACAAAGTTGAAAACCTCCGCTTCAGCTTCTAAGCTCAGCAATGGGCCCACGTCTCCAACTCGCAAACCTTCAAACCCCAAACGGGCCCGTCTGCCTCAGTTGAAGAGGTTGCAGTCAGAGCCTTGGGGTCTGATTGCTCCTTCAGTCCTGGCTGCAGCCGCCCATGAGGAGAGCAAGAAAGCCAGCTCAGATGAGGATGTTGTAGCAGGGGTTAACGGACTCTCTCTGAGCAAAAGGTCAGCGTTATCTCGACAGAGCAGTGTGGATGGGAAGGAAAGCTTCTTTCCACTGGTGGGTGAACAAGCCTGCAAAATGAAAACCTCACTATCAGTTCCTCTTACGTCCAAAGCATCATATGAGAGATCTCTGTGCCAGCACCAACCGCTGGCACGACGCAGCACTGTGCCTACAGAACAGGAGGGCATCAGCAGCTGCAGCAGTGGCCTCGTCACTCTCAGAGACACAATGCACAGGAGACGCCTAGGGAACGATCACTATGACTCAGACTCACAGCTCTATTCAGACTCTGCCATGTCAGACTCACCTAAGGTACCATTGGAGCGAAGGAAACTAAATACCTCTCCACTAGCGTTGCTAACCAGCTCGAGAGAATCTCTAGACAGCAATGCCAGCCCATCCTCTCCTAGCATGGCACACAGGCGAGCACCCGGCCTCCTGGAGAGGAGAGGCTCAGGCACACTGCTGCTGGACCACATCTCCCACACCAGGCCTGGCCACCTGCCCCCTCTCAACGTAAACCCCAACCCTCCCATTCCAGACATAGGGGCGAATAGCAAGCCCTCCTCACCCATGGCTACTGGTATTAGATCTATAGCGCCTGTAGCACCGAACACACCAAAGAGAGGCGGCCTGAAGTCCAAAAAGAAACTCGTAAGAAGGCACTCTATGCAAGTGGAGCAGATGAAGCAGCTCTCTGATTTTGAAGAGCTGGCTCATTAGTCAGTGATGTTTGTGAAGCACATATTGTGGGAGTGGAGATGTTAACACCATAAATAAGTAGATAGGTCCAGCTGTGTAGACTCATGGCCATCTAGATGTTGAATAATGTATTTATAAAAATATAAATATATATGTATTGAAACTGAGCAATATAGATAGATTTCCACCCTGTATTTCACCCAACCTTAAGGATTTAAATCAATTAACTCCAGATTTGCTGTTTTTGTATTACAGTTTTGAATGTAAATGCCACGACATGGTACTACTCCTCAGAACTAGCTCTCTTACACGATAATGTAATGCATAGGGAACAAACAGGGTCCATTTGTAGCCAGCAGGTCACCAGGGTGCATTTTGTGCGTATGTAATTAGCACCATTAATGGATTTTCTTTGGATAAAAAAAGAAAAATGTGATGCACTTGTCTGAGATGTAGCTTTGAGTAAAATGAAATTTGACTGTTTGTAGCAAATTTGTACAAAGTGCCTTCAAGAAAAAAAAAAAAAAAAAGAGCGGACAGATACATTTAATGTATTAGGAGCATTTGTAATTTATGATGACGTAACCAAAATGTGTTTTATTTCAATACTTGTGGTCTCACATGAAGCAAAATGAATCCACCAGATGTGAATGGGTGAAAAAATACTGCCTTATGAAACAGGTAAAGAGATGGGCCATGTAAGACAGCACTTTACTGCCCAGGAGGGGGGAAAAAGGAGATTGTTGCTATTCACAGTGTTACAGAAACTTTCAAAAGCACACAATTCTTACACAATGAATTTAATTAACATTGAATGACATTTGAATACTTAGTCAGCGAAGACATTGGTGAAACTTGTCCATTAAAAATGTCATTTCACGCTAATGGCAATCAAAACGAAAGATCACACAGCTTCCATGTAACTTACCTGTGGAGCATTGCTTCTGTTTAAGGAAAGACATTATAGAATCCATAGTATTTTTGAAAGTAGTTTGTTGTACATTCTGAATAAATGTCTATCACATGTGAATTTCTGTTTGTTTACTCAAGTCACACAAAGTGGGAGCTCATCTGATAGAAGCCACGCAGATGCTCATTAGACAGAGCAGCAGTCGTTCCTCAGGCCACTTGGCAGTCCGTTGCGATGATGACATTTATCATCATCATCAAAACCATCATCACTGATGTCACTATGATTTTGTCAGACCAACCACGGAGGCACTCAGATCCCACAGCTTCTTGGCAGCTTCATCATCCAGACCCTGAGGGGCTGCTGTTTTAGGGGCACAGTCGCTGTAATCAGAGCAGAATTCAGAGTTAAACACATGACGTGATTACTCCCGACTGTGCTGATTTGGCCTCATAAGGAAGTTCAGAATAAAATGACGAATAAATTAGGAATGACAGGGTAGCTTAAAAATGAACAGGCATACTGCGTTATTCAGTCTAAGATAAGGATTAGTATTCAGATAATTCCACAGCAGGAAAATACACCAGCAAAATTGTTTTCTATTAAAGTGCAATAAGTCAAATGTTGTATTTATTCTGTCCAAGGGTTCATGTGGCCCTCAGTTTGTGGTAATTGTATAGATTGTTGTTTGTTTGGGAACATGAACAAGCTAAGCATATTATCCAGTGAATTGATAAGATAAGGGCCTCTAGTTGAGCCCAGTTTTATGAAATGATATTGTCACCATGTCCTGGAAAAAGATTCAAGGTGCTTAGATGTCCTAAATTAAGACAGTCCGTTTGCTGGGAAAAAAAGGCATTTATTTGCTAACACATTGGTACCAAAAGGTGATAACATGTGAAAAAGCTTACTCTGCTGCCCCCAAGTGGAACAAAATAATATATATATTACTTCTAATTTTTACAACAGAAGCATACTGTACAGAGGGAGTTACAGAGATTAGCAGGGGCAGGACATCTATTTTCATGTCTTAGATCCCAGACAGGCTAAACCTGCCATGATTGCAAAAGAACACCGTTATCAGTGCCCATGTATCAGAGTATCACAATGTTTTTCAAGATATTCAAAATTATACAAGAGGTAGTTCAGACCAACATGATTTGATAAGACAAGAGGAAACACTGATGAAGTGGTTCCCAACCTTTTTTTTTTTATTATTGGAGCCCACCCAGTTTGTATCCAACTAAAGCTGAGCCCCTTTTTTTTAGAGCTTTTTATGCCTTTAGTTGAGATAGGACAGTGGATAGAGTCAGAAATCTGGGAGAGAGAGTGGGGAATGACATGCGGGAAAGGAGCCACAGTAACACTAACCACCGGTGCCTCCAAAAAATAACATTAATTTTAACATGAATTGTTTCCATTATAATCTTTACCATTGATAACTGCCTCTTTACTGGTATTAGCTCGCCTCTTGGGACCCAGTCCACTGATTGGGAACCAATGATATAGAGTGCTACTGCACTGGGACTTTTTACTAAATATAAAACCACAGGTGTTCTGAATACCATTAATTAACATTACAAAATCAACAGTCATGCTACCAAAGGTTGTGATGTTGTGCTTGATATCAGCTCTGCTTTCATTCTTTGGCATTCGGTCTATGCATGAATCACAGCCGTGCTGATGTTCAGCACAACAAGTCAAGTCTGACATTACACTGCTTAGTTAGTTGTAGCTCTAATAATGAAGCTACCATTCACTGATTTACAATGACTGACCTGTAGTAGAGTCCACTTTGATTCTGCAGGCTCTCCTCCACAGCACAGTAAATGGTAGTTTGAGCCCCCTCTGTTGGGGACTTGATGAAGAACATGAGTGGTGTGTATACAACTCTCTTCCACAGAGGCATAGTGGGCCAGAAGTGTCGTCCGAGCTCAGTCCGGATCACTCCAGGGTGAAGGCTGTAAGTATTAACCCCTGTACCTGCAAAAATACAGGACAGAGGACAAGATGTTCTTAATCTAGTCAAAGAAGCACAACATTAAGTGGTTATTTCAAACACAGTACACCCATTTTTTTTCAATGCAGCATAATATCTGGTGAGGGTATCAAAGGTTTAAATACCTTGTAGCCTGTTGGACAGCTCCTTTGTAAAGAGAACATTAGCCAGTTTACTTTGTGAATAGCTTTTCCAAGGGTGGTAATCTTTGTCCTGGTGTATGTCATCAAAATAGATTTGACCTGTTGAGTCACAGCAGTGTATTCTTATTCAAAGAGTCAGTTTTTAATACTAAATTAAAGTGAAAGGACAATGTTCTTGATGGACAAAAAACACGTATTCTACTCCTTAATTCAAGCAGGAAAAGAGAGAAGTTGAACCTCTTTCATGAGCTAAACTGGAGACATTGACAATGCGGCTTGGGGCTGACTTCTTCAGGAGATCCAACAGGCAGTGTGTTAATAGGAAGTGGCCCAGGTGGTTCACACCAAACTGCATTTCAAAGCCATCCTCGGTTTGCCATTTTGGACATCTCATAACACCTGAAAGTAAAAATATTCATTTATTTATCACCTTCCACCTGCCTCAGAGCTGCTGGAATATGATCTGTAACACAATCAGGGCTCAGATGAGATTTATATATTGACCTGCATTATTGATGAGAACATCCAGCCTCTCTTCACTCGCTAGAACATCTTTTGCTAACTGCCGTACTGATTGTAGAGATGCCAAGTCCAACTTTTTGACAACAACATTGACACTACCACTCCTCTTCTTCACGTCCTCTGCAGCGTTATTAGCTCGGTCCATGTCTCTACAGGCCAGAATGACCCGGGCGCCTAGAACACAGCAGCAAATCTTGTAACACTAGGACGAAATAAGATAATTAAAGACTGTAATATCAATCAATCAATCATTATTTGTAAAACGGCAATTCATAACAAGGGGTTATCTCGAGATAAAAATATCTAAATAGAAATAAAAATTAGACAGGTCACTTACCTCTTCGAGCCAGGTCAACAGCTGTTTCTTTGCCAATCCCAGTGTTGCCCCCAGTGATCAACACAGTTTTTCCATCCAATCGGGCTTTGCTGTGACAAACTCCACCTGCCATCCATTTCTTCACTCCAAAAAGCCCCACTCCTGTAACAACATCCCCACTGTTACAATAAAATCATAATTGTCCTCTGTCTTTTAATACCTCTTAATAAATACCTCTTAATAAATCGACCTGCCCATGACTTCAAATAGTAAAGGTTTCAACTTGTGTCTACTGTTTTCATCATCACCTTGTGTTTTTAGTAACGTGTTAAATAATTGGCACCCAAATGCTTTCTGTAGTTCTGGATGTGAAAAGACAGCAACATGTTGTTGAATGTAATGATGACATATATATAGCCTATATATATGATGATGGCATGTCATTTGTTCAGAATGTTTGTGTTTTTTTTCATTTTGAAACAGTTATAACTGTATATTGTTTATATTCATTCATTCATGGCCAATTGTTTTATTATTTTTGTTATAGTATTACCTTCTTTTTTTTTGCTGTCATACGTTTGAACAACTTAAATATCCTGAGAAGACCACAACACAACTATTCCCTTTTAGATGTCATTTTATCCTTATCAGTTTAATTGGAGGTCAAATCAGGGCAACACTGCGGCCCTGAATTCATCTTTTTAATTTTGTCAGCTATCTAATCTGTACATCTGTCAATCCATCAGTGTTCGTACATTAGCTAGGCTGTTAATATACAGTGCATAGAGCAATCGAAGTGGCATGTTGTGGCCATGTAGAAAACAATCAAAGTAAGCATGCTTATACAACAACAATCTGTGCAACTACAATGGAAGCTCGTGAGATTTCTTAGAACTTGTCCATCTGATGCCAAAGCTGTTTTGTAATGCTGATGTTACAGAAAAACAACAACAAAGAGGATCACGTCATTATTAATTAGGCCTACGTGTATGCTGTGTATGCTTGAATTTGAAAGGAGGAAACTGAATTTTACATTAAGCATTATGCTGCGTTCCAGTTACCTCGGAACTCGGACACTGCTACTGCTACTGCTGGATACTGCTGCTAGCGCACTTCCTGAGAGATAGGATGGCTGTTAAGTGACCTTCATATTGATCACCAGCGTTCAGTGGGTGATCACGAAAAAGTTATTTCGCAACGTTTTACTCACCATTCACCCTTTAAACAAATTGAAGTCAGGGGATTTGAATTGTTCATATTTCTTATATTTCTTACCTGTAACTGTGACCAGAGCAATAGTTTTAGGATAGTGGAAAACAAACGATCTCATGGCTGTGAAGGTCGGCATCATCCCATCAGTCCTTCAACTGTAATCTCTGTTAAACTCCAAGTACAGCGTCTGTTTGCTAAATCCCTGCAAACTAAGAAAAAGAAATGAACTCAATAACAGATTCTTCTTCTTCTTTTGGATTGGCAGACTAGACGCAGCATTGGCGTACTGCTGCCCCCCACAGTCTGAAGTCATCAATTATTTAGTTCTTATATTCACTGGTAGGCCTACAGGTCAGTGAAATCCGTTTTCTCTGGGACTCTTTGAGGCATACGTTGAAGATTTTTTTCTCCCAGGTCCATGAGGCCTCTGCACAGTTTCCTACTTTATTCTGAGTAGAGGCTGCACTTTATACGAGGACATGCTTGACTGTCTCTGTCTGTCCACACTACAGACTGTAAATATTAAGGTCCACACTTATGGTCCACATCAACACTAAATCAAGATGTTTTTTGATCAGGGCCAGCACACACAATAACCAATCTCATCCTCAGCAGCTTAACCTGGTATTTTCTTCCTGGTATTTTCAATCAAGGCCAACTTCCCTCTCCTTAGAATAAGAGATTCCTTATCATCACCTGTATAAAGGAATCCTACTGGTTCCTCTTTTAAGTGAATAAGAAAGATATTAAACCAGTTAAGCTTTATTCAGCAGTCTATTTGTCCCAAGAGAAGCATGATTCAATCAACAACTTCATTAAGTTCCAGGTTAGATTCATTATTGCTAAACAATGTTCTTTGAAATGAACAAATCCATAGTAAGCTATTGATTCTTACAAACCCTCCAGCAGAGGTCCCTGTAGGTTCACCAACACAGTCTGGCTGCCTTCTAAAGGATTCCAGCAGATGGTGCAGGTGCTTCATATGAAGTTGGAGATATTATGTTTTATCGCTGCTGTCAATCAAGTTTAAGAACACTAGGAAATTACTTTATATGGAAAAAATTATATCCTAAACTCCTACGAGCCATTTATGAGCTGTTTCTGCTGCTGTTTTCAAGATGAAAGCAGCACCAAGATGACAGTAATTACAGCATTACACACTCAGATGTGAATCAAAGCCTCAACAGAGAAGCATGAAACATTAAATCTCTTGATTACTGTGGAGAGTAACATCATGTGAGATCATTAAGTCATCCGCTTTATCAACAGGTAAAAATATAATGGAAAGCCAAACATAATGAGTCTGGACAATAACTTAATTTAGAGCTTTGACCTTGGGGTTTACAAGGTGTCATGTGAGAGTGTCTGTTAACAAGGAGGTTTCCTTGTGTCTGGAGGTTGGCAACATGTGGAAATTCTATACGAGAAGTTCAAAGGTTGCTGCAGAAGGTCAGACGATTATGTAATTTCCTCTGTCCACTGTAATACTGCAATAACCACATTCTGCAGGACAGTCTCTAATTATATAAAGAACAAACTGCATTCAGGGACAAAAACAGCTGACCTTCACTGACCTTCTCTACAAAGTTTACAAACAAATCAAGGACTAATAGTTTTCATTCAACTTGTGACGTGTGCTTATAAATTACTGTATTTTACTAACTTGTATATGCAGGCCCCCTATTCTAAAATGAAAGAGTACTTAGAGGTGACCCGAGTGTCTCTTTTGCTGGCTCACCACCAAACTTGTCATGTGACTGGTCTGCTCACTTCCCATGCTTTCTCCCAGTATGGTTACCTTCCCCCTGCTAAAATTAGAGGGCCCTCTGTCGAGACATTTTGGAATGTGACAATCCTGTACACTCTGTGCTGCAAATGACATTGGGATCCCAATAAATGTAATATAAATGGAAAAATCTTCCCAGAGTTAACTCTTTTGCCACTGCAAGAATCATTCATAAAATAGAATGAATATGGTTCATTTATAGATTATGGCTAGAACCAAAAAAGTTCTGTAAATGTGTCATACACATTTTTTAATTTTTTATTTTCTGTAACAACAAACTTGTGCACCTATTGTATCGCCATTTTAAACCTGGTCAAAGTGTGTCATTATGATAACTAGCCTTAAATCTTCATCTTGTTCGGACATTAACCCCTGTATTCAGTAAATTGCTAACCATAACGGTTTGCAATTAGTCCAGAATATCTCCATGCATTGCTGTTTCTGTGTGGTGTTATTAATGCCCCCTGACCAGATTGCAGCCTCACATAACAGTTAACCACATGTAGGCTACATGATGTAGGGGTGGGCTGCTAGTCGTGCAACGTCCAATTCACATGGCCACTAGGTAACCATATTACACAAACATTTCACACCACAAGATTTTGTAGCCAAGACTTAACAGTTGTTCGTATTGCAAACCACCATCAAGGGTGTTTTGTACAAACCTGATAGCTGATTCCACATCAGCAGTGCGATCTGGGTTGTTTACAAAAATGCACCATACAAGATAAATGTTTGCTATAGGCTCGACCAGAACAAGGTCTGATAAAAATCTGTCTGAACATGAGGGTTCCACATGCATCTGCAAGAGCAAATCAGTCTTTTGATTTGTTGACTGTTTTGACTATTCTTTTCAAAATATGTCTTCTGTGTGAGACCCAACTCTACATAAGTGAAAAAGGAAAGCAAAGCCCTAATTAAAAATTGACGTGCCCCTTTAAAGCTAACTAACCAACATAAAGTGTACAACCCTTTAACTTTGTGTAAAACTACGGAGCCCCTGAAGGTTCAGTTAAACGTACAGTATGTAAAATCTGCCGTAAGGGGGCTCTCAATCAAAACAATAACAAAAGAGATGACGTCGCGGCTCGCGGGGTCTCATGGGATATCCCCCCCCCCCCCTATCACAGCAGCACATACAGCAACAGAACGGCAGCTTTCAGTAGCAGCTAGCGGCTAGCTTATGCAGCGGTCTTTGACGTAACATCCGGTGTTTCCTCGACAACGATCAACATTTCGTGTCTGTCATGGCGGCTCATCATGGCAGCCATGGCAGCTGCCTACAAGACACGGTCCGTTACAACTATTAAATTACGGATTTCTCTGGCTTTGATAACTTTTGGAAATATTTGAGGTAATGTAAGTACTGAACTAAAAAATGTATATAACATGGGTTTAGTCCATTTTTAATTGAAGTTAGATATTTTAATGTAAACATTAGCATGCAATCTTACATACTGTACCTTTAACCTTAATAATAATATCTATATATATATATTTTTTTAAAGGCTATTTGAACCGCAGCGTTGGGACCAGACTGGTATATATCTGGGTGGGACAATCTTAATAAGAGGAGAGCGTTCACCCTGATTTGAACCGATTTGAACCCAGGGTTGAGTGGAGGTTGCAGCTGCGCGGTTTAGCCGCTAGTTTGTTTCGGTCCCTCCCATAGACTGTAAATATTACCGAGTCTGTGTGACTGACGTAGGTCTCAGCGTGTCCCGCCGGGGAGGGAACAAGGGCGGTGCTGCCACTGCTGCTCTCTATATTGCACAGAGACTCGGTGCGCCTTTCCCCCTCTTTTGCTTTGAGTTTCGTCGAGTGTCAACCTCAAATTGGGAGACATGGCTGGATATTTGAAAGTCCTCAGCTCTCTTTCGAGGTCTGCCGCCGCTTTTTCCAGAAACCCCGCGGTGCTTGCTCCGGCTGCCAGTTGCCAGACTTTGCCACAAAGAAACTGTGAGTGTTGAGAGGTAACCAGGGTCATCCTCAGCATCATTATGTTGACGCTTGACTGCAGCCCGTGCTAACTTCTGTGTCAGGATATCTCATTTTAATGTAGCTCAGATTATTTATTCATGTTAGCCGAGGAAGGGAGCCACAAAATCAGACATCCACTAGAAGCCGGTAGCGCCGAGCTTCGCTGCCATGCTAACCGAGCTGCGTGTTTTGCTAGTTAACTAGTCTGGGATGCTGTTAATGGTTTTATGCGCTCAGCAGCAACGATGCTCTAATGTTAACGACCTCGGTATGTTTTCAAAAGCAGGCTGTTTAGATATTCAGGAGGTGGTAGCCTACATCTTCGAGAGGGGTGATGGCGGAGAAAGCGAACCGAGCAAAAAGCCGGGGGAGAGCTGTCTTTGTCTTCCCCATTCAAA
Organism: Tautogolabrus adspersus; assembly: GCA_020745685.1. Classification (NCBI taxonomy): domain Eukaryota; kingdom Metazoa; phylum Chordata; class Actinopteri; order Labriformes; family Labridae; genus Tautogolabrus; species Tautogolabrus adspersus. Next base: position 17,558,562 of record CM036539.1, read on the forward strand.
GTTTGAAAAACACTTGATGACATTGTAAAGATTTGAGGTCACCTAAATGTACGACACGTTGATTGAAATCCTTCACTACAAATTCAAACAAGACGTGGCGAGTTTACATCCCGAGTTTCCACCGAAAAATAAAGGAGCACCATGAAGGATCATTTCGGGGCCCCAGATATATCAAATGATCTTCGTTTTTAGACGCATATCTGTGCAGAAAGGTTAAGAGCACAATCATTGTTGTTACCCATGTAACGCCAAATGTCTAAAAATACCCGGTGATCTTCCTCACTGCCGTCATGTTGATAATGCGAAACTGACTTGCAAAAGTTTTCCTCAAGTCAGCCGTCACCGCATACGAGTCTCCGCTATATAGAGTAATGGCTGCCGCTGCAAGACCTCGGTTATTCCTAAATCATGTTTTCCATCTGGTTTATATTCACTACTCAGCAAATACCTTCGCAGTCTACCACTTCTGACCTTAGCATAACGGGCTAGTTAGCTTTATATATGTCAATCGGACATTTATTTCAATCAGTGCTAGTGTAGCAGCCACAATCTGAATATTTGTGTTATTTGGAGCAGGGATCAAGATATATATCACGTGGTTTCTCTGCAGTCATCCCAAATTTCACACAGCAGGATTTCTGCTCTGCTGTGCCTGTCTCTATGCAACCCACACTAGCACCAGTTAGTGTTTAGAAAGCAGTGGGTCAGTTGAAGGGCACTTTGGCTGTTGAGTGTGATTGAATCAACATGTCATTTAAACTTAGTGCTGTAACAAGCTGTCAATGGTGAATGATAGTGGCCCTGTATGCACCTCAAAGAAAGTCTTAGGTACACCAAACATCTCACGCTGTTGAAGGTAAACTACAACACAAATCAAGTAGTCTCAGACAACTTAGCTAACATATACGTATAGACGAATTGTCACTGCCTTTTTATTCAGTGCTTATTCTGAAGTTATCAGGGTTGAAAGCAATGTGACAATAATTGCAAAATAGCAAAGATTAAGCCTTGACGACTGATGATCTTTGCCCCACTTCAATGGTTTTATACTGCTGTCACAAGTCACACTGTCTTTAGTTGGCCGGTACATCCTGGCTGTGGATTTATAAAGAGAAAGTGTACAGCTGCTTCAAGTGCAAACTTCAGGCTGTTAACTTAAAAGTCACGCATTTGCCGCAGCTTCCTCTTTGTGTCAGTATTTCAAGCACCGTTTTGACAGTTTGTTAAGGGACCTTCTCACCACCATCTGCAGTCTTGCCTGTAGTTTGGTTGCAGTCAATTTGCCTATAAGGTAGAGCCTTTTCTTTTTTTTCAGGGTTGAGCCTGAAGGCTTGCCTCTATTTGTTGAAAGTTAACCATGGAGAAGTCATATTGATAGAGGTTATACCGGTCGTCTGGAAGACACTTATTTGGCTGCTTGCCATTAATGCAAACAGAGCCAGCAGTGTTGAGCTCCCAGCAACAGTCTCAGTTTACATGGAAACAGTTAAGTTCTCATATTTGATAAAAATGTCATTTTCTCCAGACAGGGTTAATATAGGACTACAAAATGCAAGTTTGCACTTCATGCTAGGTGATAGCACTGTTCTTGTTTACACATTATATTCTTTCATTAGACATTTCCTGATTTTAAAATTTGTTTACATTCCAATTGAACCATTCTTAAAGCTTTGTTATGTTTAGTCGACGCTCAACTGAGACATTTGAGTCATGGTCATGAATACAATACTCAATTCAAAGTACAAAGTATTGTTTGGGGTCGACTTAACCAAGGTGCTAAAACCTTGGTGTTGCATTGGTAGCAGTTATAAAACCATTGTGAATGGTAGCAGCATTGTCAAAGCTTCTTAGAAAGAAAGTAGGTTGTTTGTTTGAATGTCAGTTTTGTTTTCACTTTTGCTTTTTTTTTAAAATGCACACAGCTGTCATTTACAGACCTATGGATCAAAGACGCTATGGCCTGGTGCATTTGCACCGTTTCATTCTTGGTTGTAAATATATCTCTGCTAATGTCTTTTATTCTGCAGACCACTATACCGAGCATGTGTGGAAAATGTGGGCAGCCAGGCCCGCATGACTTAGTTTCAGCTCGCCCTTCAGTGTCCAGCTTTTGTTGATACATTCAGATGTTATGTAACATACTCGGCTCCCTCCTGCACGACCCTCCCCCACCGCTGCGATAGTAGAGCCCTATTTGAGCAGATTTAGGTTAGACAAGTCAGAAATGATGCCAAACAGTAGATGTTAATGACTTACCCATGATGCACTGCTGCAGAGTGTGTCCCCTTTCCAATAGCGGATAGAGAAGAACTGACTCGGATATTAAATGTATGAAAATCCAGTTAACTTTCCCTGCTCATAGGGTGCTTAGTTTTTGTCACATTAGGGTACACGATTCTACTGCAGACATACTGTATGTCCTGAACAGCATTTACAGCATGACAGATACTGTGTGGGAAGAATCCTTTCTGGTAGAATAATGACGATTTTATCAATTGATTACAAAGATTTAATGGCTGACAGTTTCAACTTCTATAAAAACCTTTATACTTCCCTGCAGATGAATCAATTGTTTTCTTGATAAATTCACTACTTGATGAGTCTACAGATTGAACATGGCTATTTTGTTTGTACAGAACCCCAAAATGTTCAGTTTATTGTTAAATAGGGGTCAACAAACTCATCCGAACTCCCCATACTGGGATTACATCTGCTTTTCTTAACTCTCTCTCTGTCTTCTATATGGGAGTGAGTAACATAGTTTTAGATTGAAGGTCACGACTGTCTCTATGAGGTTATTTTCAGAGCCTCATGTTCACCATGTATCTGAACTCGGCAGAGCAGAGGCTGTTTTGACAGGTGTTACCGAGGCTTCATAATCGCAACCCGGTCAAAAGTCTTCACGAACCCATGATGTGGGTTTTTAAATGTATATTTTTATGAAATGCATTTAGTATGTATGACTATAGTTTGTTGTGTAATGGTTTAAGCAGACATCTTCTGTTTACTTGCATTATTCTGGGAAAGGCTTTTAGTAGTATTGAGGGAACATTCATTTGGCTGGGAAAGCAGAGGGTCACTCGATCCTTTGCACCTCCCCCTGTACTTTCTATTCACTGAACAGTCCTGCTGGCAGCACTCTCACACACAGTGCAGAATGAGAGTAGATATGATTAAAGGTTCTTAGCTGTGCTGATCCACCGGGGGAAGCAAAGAAGTCAAGAGAACAAGTTCTTAAGAGTTTATTATGGAATAAAAATAAAGAAGACAGATCAAACTTTTTGTCAAATTTCTTTTTGTAGTTTTACGCAAAAAGTATTTTGAGAAAATTGCATTCAGCATTCCAAGAGATTTGAAACCTCATAACTAATGTCATTATCAGTTGAGTAACTGAGGACTCCTACATTTTCCAACAATCAAGAAAAAAAAACTTTAACAGTGATGTATTTTTTGATGTTCTCCTTTCTGATTGGCCAAATGTCACTTTTAAGTATGGTTGCAACTACAGTTTAAAAGTACTCTGTGAGGTTTAATCAACCAATGGCTGTAAAGGGCAGTGTTATTGTACGTTGGCCTTGATTTGTTTACACCACACGCTGCGCAAAAACTACTTTGATGAAGCCATATTCAGCTCATTCCACGGATCAAGTGTCCAGGGCAGTGATGTGATGCATCACATGTTAACACAAAGAAGTGAGGAGGTCTCTAATGTGTATGAGTATTTTTAGTTCTTAATTTTTATTTTAGTGTCTTAAACGCGCAGTATGCAATTTCCGCCACCAGGGGGCTCTCAATCAAAACAATAACGAATAGACGCCGAGGCTGACGGGGAATCATGGGAGTGATTCTCTCTGCTACTCCCCCCCACCTCAGATGAAAACCAACTGAGTTGACTGTAATCAAAACGAACGGGCGAAACAGACTTGAGGAAGAGAACATGTTTGCCGACGAGCTAACGCATCACGGCAGCTTTCAGTAGCAGTTCCCGCTTGATTATGTAGTGGCATTTCATCCGGTGTTTCCACGACAACAATAAACATGTCCTGTCTGTCATGGCGACCGCTGCGACAAGACACGTCCCGTAACAACTATAAAATGTATGATTTCTCTGACTTTGATAACTGTTGTGAATGTTCACGGGAATGTAAGAACTCAACAACAAAAATATAACAGACGTTTAGTCAATTTTAAATTACAATTTAAATATTTTAGTGTAAAAATTCCACATATTGAATCTTTAAAGGCAAATAAGTCAAATGTTCTTCACAAGTATCTCTACCCTGGGTTACATTTTGTTGTTCCTTTTTTTTGTTGGATCAGCAACAACAACAAAAAGTGAAAGTGAACACAAGGTGCAAAGGCAGCATGTCCTAACTGTGTGACTAAGTGTCACAAGCAAATATTTGGTGTTTAACTAGAAGGATGAATTCATTTGAACAATTGTCATAATTCAAAGTTTTCCTTTTAGCTCATCATCTTTGCAAGAAGGACATTGATGTGATAATTTAAAGCTTAGATTGGAGTTGAGACAGTTAATCAAGAAGTGAATCGACTAAATCTGAAGCCAATTTAAGAACAATTTGTTTCATTATTCACTTTTCATGCAAAACTGTACAATCATTTTTGGTCCCAGTTTGTGATTTTTCTTTTTTCTTCATCGTATTTGACAGTAAATTTAACATCATCCGGTGCTGGACTTGGTTGGAAAAAGAGATTCTGTTGAGATTTTTTCTTCTACAGGATCAGTTGAATAAAACAGAAAATAAAAAGACAGACAGACCAATCAATCTTCTAAAAATTGCAGCCTGTGGCACAGATTTGATCTGTCGTATGTGCAGGAAACAAGGAACGGGAAAATGCTGCTGGCTTCACTCTGCAGACGGCCTACAAACAGAATCATTGTAGTTTCCTGTGTTTGACTGTCGCTCAGCTCTCGGTGAAACTCAAATGCATTTTTAGCGAATGGAAAAATGTTTAATATAAACCCTTCCACGTGTGTTACTGACAGATGCCGACAAACGCATTAAGGTGGCCCAGCCAGTGGTGGAGATGGACGGAGACGAGATGACCAGGATCATCTGGGAGTTCATCAAAGAGAAGGTGACAAAGTGCAGGCCAGGGGGGTGAAGGGTTAGACACACTAAACACACTCGCTGTGAGTCTCAAAGGAATAAGAGTACCCACGCTGTCTGACTCTCACTTCTATTTTTACATCACAGACTGACACGTGGATGTAAGGGGAGGGTTACAGGGAGATTATGCATGTATGATGTGGGGGAGGGGCCTGTGTGATGCTTCATTCAGTCAGTGGCTGATTTCATCCCGAGGGAACAGATGTTGTGTCGACTCAGGATGAAAACGTGGCGAAGCATGAGATAAGACACCTTCATGTTTTCTTAGAACTGATGCTTCAATTGAGAACCTGTTAACACATTTATACATGTAAGAAATTAGACTGCAGAAGCTGATTATTGTATATTATTTGTCCAATTCTTGGGCTACTACTACTGAGAGGAAGTACCTTGTGTTTACAAGTCTGTGGTAGAACGATAGATAAATGACTTTATAAATGAATGAATAGATTGACAGGATGCTGATCATCATCTTGTTTGTTCTTTGTCATCGTTTAGCTCATCTTGAACAATGTTGATGTTGAGCTGAAGTATTATGACCTGGGTCTACCGTACCGTGACCAGACTGATGACCAGGTCACCATCGACTCCGCCCTGGCAACTAAGAAGTACCACGTGGCGGTTAAGTGTGCCACAATCACACCCGACGAAGCCAGAGTGGAAGGTATGGAGCAAGACTTTGATTGACTCCTATACAGTTCTAGTTAAAGAGAAACAAAGACAAAGACCTGCACACATTGCATACAGAAGATATCTGTCTTATGTAAAGGGAAAGCACAAACTCAATTTAAATGATTTATAATGCAACTCTCTTCTAGGCAAATTCCTTGCAGCAGCAATACCTAAAACAAGCATGCTGTCTTTCTTTTGATTGTGCTTTTTGTAGGTCATTTGCTATTTTTTCCGTCTTAATATAGTTTACTGTTTGTTTTTATTTTTAGAGTTCAGCCTGAAAAAGATGTGGAAGAGCCCCAACGGCACCATCAGGAACATCCTCGGCGGCACCGTCTTCCGTGAGCCAATCATCTGCAAGAACATTCCCAGGCTTGTTCCAGGCTGGACGCAGCCAATCACCATCGGCAGACACGCATTTGGAGATCAGGTAATTCTCCTACCTATGTAACAATGAACGGGGCAATTCAAGGACTCATCTGATAGCTCTTGATGTGAAAAAAAAAAACTGATTTTGTTTTTCCTTACAGTACAGAGCAACAGACTTTGTTGTCGACCAGCCTGGCAAATTCAAAATGATCTTCTCTCCTGCTGACGGTAGTGCAGGCAAGGAGTGGGAGGTCTATGACTTCCCTGCTGGCGGCTGTGGGATGGGCATGTACAACACAGACGAGGTGAGTGTTGCCTGTAATTTAAAAAAAGCTGGCTTGTTCTCAAGAAATCTGACCCCCCTCTAAAAAGAAAGAAAACAGAACATGTTTGTCTCTCTTTCAATACTTTGTGACTACATCAGAGAATGGTGGCACCACCAAGGGAAGAAACTAATATAGAAAAAAAGGTTTTATGTTAAATAACTGGTGCTTACTGTAAACAAAATCCCTTTTTATGGAAATGTCAATAAAAATCGAGATTTTCATCTTCTGAGATTTTAAATAGATTCATAACTTTCAAAAATCGATATATATTTTTTTGGGCTAATCAGTCACTCCCTGCTAAGTGCTAAGGCTATCTCTTTAACTCAGTAGAATGCCAAATGGAGTAGCAAGAAATTCAACCAGTCTCTCAGATGACTGGAGTAGATCCTGAAGTATGTACTCATTCAAAAATAGACTTTGAATCATGAATCATCCAGAATCGTTTTGAATCGGAAATAGATTCTGAATCGAATCATCCAAAGATTCCCAGCCCTAATGGACTCTACATCTTAGTGGGGTCAACATATGGTTGGTTTAACGCCATAAATGGATTTTTTTTAACATATATGCATGACAAAAAAAGAAAATGCATAGAACTCAGTCTGTGCTTAACTAAAGAATTGATGGATGAATGTGTCCTAAAAGCAAAATCCTGTGCGAAGGATAGCAAAAGGTTCAGTTCAATAGTGTTTTTCCTTGTAAATCACCATCAGGCACGTGACACAAGAGAATGAATCTAAACAGGAACCATGTTGTTGTTGTCACGTAAACAGTGACCCTAGAGGATACCCTGTTTATCCAAGAATGTATGTGTTGTCACTCAGTGTTTTTAGATGTAGGGGGGGATTAGACTCAGGTCTTTTAAACTATTTCAAAGTCTTCTTGTTTGTGTTAAGGCATAAAACTATACTCAGATTAAATGTGTCTCTGCTAATCCTATACATAGAACTGAAAGGAAGTTTGGGGATTTTTTTGTACATAGCTTTTATAGCTTTGAAAAAATACTTAAATAAAAGTAATAAAGGCTTCATTCTTTCTAGTAGTTTTCAGTTTCCACACCAATTGGCACCCTTTCAGACTCACTGATTGTACGTCATTTCATGCATGTTATTGCTCAAATTACTGTGGGATTCAAGTATTTATAAACCCAGAACTTTTCTAACTTTTTTTCATGCTTGCTGAGAACCAGATAATGCTGTTAAATAATCTGCCTGAGACTATTTGCAGAATCGACACGGAAGTCTTTTTTTTTTTTAAGAGCAGACTAACCTCTTTTCAACCCTGCTAATCTACTGTTTTGTTTGCTTTCATCAACACAGGCCTGTTTGATTTAACAACATCAGAGGTCACGGTAGATGACTTTCAACTTGTGAAGTTGAAGGTTGTTAACCTCTGTGCTACTGATAAAATGCTACCGCAGTTGTGACCTGTGTGTTTTTTCTCCCTCCACAGTCGATCACAGGCTTTGCACACAGCTGCTTCCAGTATGCTATTGGCAAAAAGTGGCCCCTGTACATGAGCACAAAGAACACCATTCTTAAAGCCTATGATGGCCGATTCAAAGACATCTTCGAGGAAATCTTCCAAAAGTGAGTGTCCTCTGTCTTTGTATGAAGTGTTTCAGTTATTAAACATGAACATTTGTGCATGATCCACTTTTTTTTCTTATTGATAACCCAGACAATATTCAACTAAATGATCATATTTAATTCATTCTTATTTACGGAATAAACACTCTCCAAAGTAAAAGTAGTTTATGATGTTTTTCGTTCTTCCTACAGGCACTACAAGCCACAGTTTGACAAACTGAAGATCTGGTATGAGCACAGGCTTATTGATGATATGGTCGCTCAAGTGCTGAAGTCTTCTGGAGCCTTTGTGTGGGCTTGCAAGAACTACGACGGAGATGTCCAGTCTGACATCATCGCACAGGGTGGGATATTTGAAAAGCAACACCAGTATAGCTTCTCTGGAAATGATTTAGTTCTGAAATACTGATACCTGCTTATGCCAATTTTTTTTTTTAGCAGATGTGTGGGTTGCAGATTTTTTCATTTTGTCTTTCCTGTGTTAGGTTATGGTTCTCTGGGACTGATGACTTCAGTTCTGGTGTGCCCTGATGGGAAGACAATTGAGGCTGAGGCTGCCCATGGCACTGTGACCAGGCACTATCGCGAGCACCAAAAGGTCAGTAACCATCCTCATAAATCTCAGGGCTCTGTATTGGGAAACATTTCAAGTGGGCAATGAAACAGAATGTCCCACACTGTGGTCTTGCAAACAAACTGTAATCTGTTGATTTATACTGCCACCATGTGGTGATCACTGAGAATGAGAAATATGATGAATACATAAATGATTATACTAGAAAATATTGAAGCTCTGCAGAATATTTTAAAGGGGTTCAAATGATCCTCAACTTAAATTTCAGGGAAGGCCGACTAGCACCAACCCCATCGCAAGCATTTTCGCCTGGACCAGAGGCCTGGAGCACCGTGGCAAACTTGATGGCAACCCTGACCTTATTAAGTAAGAGTTGTTTTCAATTTGAAGAAAATGTAACTCCTCTCGAATACAAAGATGCCTTCCCTAAATATATTTGATCACCTGCAGGTTCTCTCAGACTCTGGAGAGGGTGTGTGTCGAGACTGTCGAGAGCGGGACGATGACCAAGGACCTTGCAGGCTGCATCCACGGCCTGTCCAAGTAAGCTCATATCTGTGTTACTTCCTACATTTGGCACAGTAGTTGTTGATGTAGATTTGACCACTCTTGTTACAAAATACCGTATGTAAGATGTGTGACAGGGATCTTTGTTCTCTCTCTGGAATGCAGTATATACATTAGTGAATCAGATATACCATGCCTGAACTATTTAAATATCCTAGAGGTACTGCAAGATAACATAATCACATCTCTGGGAGATTTCTGAGGGTTACATAAGGAACAGAAAGCTATTCCTATCCACGAGACATCCCACCGTTAATCTGAAGAATAAAAGGCACGAGTGCAATCGTTGAAGGTTTGTGATAGCAAAGGACATACATTTGTATCTAAGGCGTGTATGTCCAGTGCTTCATGTAATCTACAAAGAAGGGACAGTTGTTTTCATTCAAAGTATAGAAAAGGCAATCGAGTAGACAAATCAATCAATGTATCTGCCAACCTTTTAATAATCATTCAAACGTTTAAGTAAGTTAACAAACCCCAGTTCCAGCATCTGACGTATGTTGGCTGTCACTTCTGCTGGCCTATAGCTATGATCAGTGTCGACTATATTGAGAAACCATTTGAAGAAAACAACCTGAAGATGAATCAATCACTCAATAACTCAAGACTTACTTGGTACTTTAGCTGTCAGATTTCCTTAAACTCTTTAAGAATTGTTTGCGGCAATAGACCGGGTGTTATTCTGACCTTCCAGCATGTAAGATCACTCTACAACTTAAAAGTGTGACCCCAAACAAGCTTTGTACCTGTCCTTATCTGATAGTGTCAGTGGGCAGTCAGTAGGATGTTAGTTTTTTTATGTTTCTTTAGATAGTGTTTGGATTTCTTGTTTGTTAGCAGTATATCTAAAAAATGTGTTTCTGTGGTTTAGTGGTCGTTGTTCAGGTTACAATTTAGATCCATGTGACTAAAAAGGTTTCCTTACATTGTGAAAAATGATTTAAGGTTGCATTGTGCTGATTTTGCATAAAGAAATACACGTTAATAGACATGCAAAAACTGCAAAGGAACTGCATGATTTCCAATCTAGATCCAAGTACAGGTGAAAGATGTTTTTTTTTTTACATTTGATGTAACCCTAACTCAAGGGTTGGGTTACTCCAGCAGAGGTATGTGCTGTCTTGTTCACTAACATGTTCCTGCACATCACTGGTACATGTACTAGATATTAGCTATGAAGTAGCATTAGCTCACCTGCTAATGAACACTTCAAAGCATTTTTCATCCATGACATATGGCAAAGTAGACATCTGTAGATTACTGCTTGAAATGTTCAGCTATGATCGGCATTTTTATCTGCAAAAAATTGAGGGAGATGTATATAGAAGGACAGATTTTCAAAAATAATACTAATGTCACATTAGCACGGATCTCGCTCTGAATACCAAATAATAATATACAGATAATGAGAAAGCTGTTGATTTTGAACCAGCGATATTATATATAGTTATACCCTTACAATTATAATGCCGTGTAACCTCAAGTATGGTATTGAATGTTCTGATCTCGTCTTGCCTTCTCAGTGTCAAGCTGAACGAGCACTACGTCAACACCACAGACTTCCTTGACGCCATCAAGACAAATCTGGACAAAGCCCTCGGCAACTGAAGAACTTGAAAACATCTAGTTAGCCTGGAGATTGCAATTCCACTCATCTGTTTTTGTACCTCATTTTTAACTTAAAAGGTCAATAAACCCACGTATTACTGAAGTAAAAACAAAAGTACTGTGTGTAGAATATGTAGTATTCTAATAGGTTATTAAATGGTCGACAGCTGTACTTCCACCTGATGCCTCCCTAACTATCTGTCCCATTATTTGCAAGGTTTTATTTTTGTAATGTGAAGTACTGTATTCAATTACTGTGTAATGCCTCAGGCAGGACTGAAGTCTTTGTCAAACATGTTTGCCAATAAATCCCTTGTTTGACTCACCTTTACTATTTGTCATTGTTGATTTAAAGAAACAAACTGCATTTTAAAGGTAAATAAATTTATTATTTTACAGTTTTGTCTGGTACACAACATTGTACGTACATTTCTATCCACATTATCTCCACACTAATGTCTAATACAGAAAGCCATTTAAACTGAACACCTCCCCCTTTGTATCATCACTAAAAAAAGTGATGTAATGGAAGTGATGAAACACAGAAGCTTAAAAAAAACTCACAAAATTGAGCATTCTTATTTTCAATGCACTATTTAAACATTGCAAATGGATACCTTGTTTGCAGGTTACAAGTTTGAAAAGCTAAGCACTGGGAAACTGAATATATTGAGCATTTCCCAAATCATTTTCCACAAGGTCCGCGGCCCTGTCACATGTTGGGAGGTTGTCGTTCATCACTTCAGAGCAGTGTACAGCATGATGGATGGCATGCTCTTGCAGACACACCGGGGCACTTAATATTTCTGTCCAAGATTTTTTGGGACGTTTCTTGTTTAGATTCATCCATACAAAAACAACTGCAATATGGAAACAGGGTTTGCCGCAGTCTCGTCTTGAGTCTCAAGGCTTGGATAGGATGAAAATAGCGAGATTTGCTGTAAGAGGTGCTGTACTAGAGTCTATTCTCTGTGGTAATCTTTTGAAGTGATCTATATATGGGTGGGAGGGAAACCTAAATGTAATTTCATGAGGTCTGCGATTGGACCCCAAGAAATCCAATGTCCCGACTTTACTCTGCAAGATTTGATCTGATTCTTTGGTGAAGGGGTCCTACTACTGAAATGGGTATTTTGATTTTCTTTTCGTTAGCATTTTAAAACATTCCCCTGAAACAATTACATTCATGGACGAGAGATCAATATGGGATGCTGCTTGTTAATGCAGAAACCTAAAATGTAGACACTGTGGCCCTCAGTGCAATGCACTGATTAGAATACCAGCCAACATACTGATGCATTCTGTACAATAATATACAATAAAAACAGATTGTAAATCCATTGGAACAGAACTCATTTTGCAGACATCAAATTTGATTTATCACAGTATAAATCAAAGCTTTGGCAAGTGAGATGAACAGTAACACTTGTTCCCTTCTTTAACCTTTCACATTAATTAACCCAAACGACCGAGAGAGACTGGGATTGTCTGATAAATAAGTGCAGTAAACCATCACCATATGCTTTTAGGATGGAAGCAAAAAATGTGCTTTAAAATTGGGCTCAGATGATGTTTCTGTAGTCGAACAAATGACAACATAAACACATTAACATATATATATTTTTTTTTTTTTACCTTAATGCTTGTGTTTAAGACAGTCCACTTTTTTTTGAATATAATATATATTTCATAAGTAGATTTGCTGTTTTTAGAGATGAAAAGAACATGATAATGTAAAAAGTAAAAATGTCCAAACATTTGTAGCGATACGAGTGATTCCAGTGCATATGAATGTGCAGTTTGCTGGGTTCTTTCACAACCTTCAAGAAAAACCCGAGCCCCATGTCAATGACCAAAAAAACCCAAACAATCCCCTTTTCATTATTTCACACTTCTATTCAGTTTGGGGTCCTTTTTAATGAATCATGCTGTGTTGAAGCGCCCTGAGCCCTTTCCATAGGTGCTGTAATACTCCATTTGAGAGAGTTTAGCAATGTCTGGAGTGTTGTTGTTGTTAGCCCGGTTTTCTCGCTCACTGAATTCAAAGCTCTCCTCTTCGAAGTCCTCTTGGCTTTCCGGGTCTTGTGGTGGTTCTGAATAAGAAAGCAAAGAAACAAACTTGATCCAATCTGTCCACAGTAAAACAAACATACAGCACATTTCCTTAAGACACATGGCCTCATTGAGGACAACCAAAAGATTGCCCTTCCTCCACTGCCTCAGTATCAGACTTTACTGATAGAGACAGGCATGTCTAATCCAGGCACTGCTATATTTACTAACTCACAGGGGGGGATGACAGAGAAACACCAAAACACTTGGCCACTGTATTACAGTACATGCTGAGTCAAAGTGCATTAGAAACAGCCTGCGTGACAGTAATGCAACATGAAGCCAACCAATCAGTCCAAACGGGAAATTTGCCACACATAAATCACATGTGTCTTCAAATTTCTTAAAGGGATGTTACCTATGTAAAAGCAGATAGTGTAATTGGGGATAGTTGATGGAGCTCTTTACCTTGTCCTTCTATAGATGTGTCCATGATGCCATGTTTGACCTTCATGTGTCGGCTGAGGTTGCCCTTCAAGTTGAACTTGCTGGTGCAGTAAGGGCACTTAAAGGGCTTGCTACCGGCATGGAGATGCATGTGACCAAGGAGGTTGTACATTCTGTTGAACGACTTTCCGCACACCTGAGAGACAAGAGCACAAAAGTCAGTACCCCCTCGCTGTGCCGAGTTTGTCCTGAACAGAAACTCCACGTGCCTCACTCACCTTGCATTTAAAAGGCTTGACGGGCAGGTGGACAATCATGTGCGTTTTGAGGGTCTGCTTCTGGACAAAGGTCTTGAAGCAGACGTGACACTGGAAGGGCCTCACACTGGCATGGATCAACATGTGTCTCTTCAGGTTGGCAGACAGGGTGAACTCTCTGGCACAGACGTCACACTTGAATTCTTTCATACCCTGAAGGAACAAGAAAGTATTTGGGCCTTTTAATTCATTTGGCTAAGTATGCGGTTTAGAGAAAAATTAATAATGAGTCAGGGAGAAAACACACAAGGAGCTTGCATGTGAGCATTTGCACCCTGGCTTTGGTTTCAGCTCATATAGATTACACTAGCAACCCCCCACCACCACCACTACCACCTCCCATAGTGTTGAAAGACAGAGTGGAAAAAGTCTAGTGAAAATAACTTAAAACATTTACTTAACTTATATTTCAATAATAAGCAAAGGCATGTCCAATGACTAAGATGTTTTCCTATAGTATAAAACAGACTACACAATGAAGTGGAGAGACAGAGTGATTCATCAGACACAAAGGGAAGTAGCTCTGCAAAAGACACACAACACAAAGCGCATGCAAGAGGGGGGTTGAGCCACACAAAAATTCAAGGCCTTTGAAGGCTATGTTTACAAAGCAACTGGTTTTGTAGAAAGGCTGTGATGTAAGTGTGCAATATATCCCCATTTTATATGAGGAATCATAAAGTGGACTCTGAGTGAGTGAAGCTAAAATGTCTTCCTGTAAATCCCCAAATCCCTTATTTTTATATCTGGATAATGACATTTTTCTATTTTGAATCAAGGTTTAGTAATGTGTGGTTACATAAGGCGAGCTTTTCGAACATATAAAACTGCTAGACAAAGGGACATCTTTGGTGTTCAGTACCTTAAGTGGGAGGGTGTGCGCTGCCAGTACCTTGTGAGTTAGAGCGTGTTGTCGAAGGTGGTGGATCTGGACAAACTCCATGCCGCACTCAGGGCAAACATAGGGCCGCACATTCTGGTGCTTCATCAGGTGGTTCTGTAGCTGGCTGCGGTATGCAAAAGACTTGTGGCACTGTGTACACTGGTAGGTGGTAGGGCCCTGATGGCTAGTCAAGTGGCGCTTCAGGTGCGCATAGGTTGGAAACTCAAGGCCACATTGGGTGCAGACATGGCACTGACCATTTTCGTGTTTGTTCTCGTGGGTCCTAAGCTCACTGGGATAGGCAAATCCTCTGCCACAGAAACGACAGCTGTAAGGCTTGACGTCTGAATGCTGCAGCATGTGCCTCTTCAGGTGGCTGGTCTGTGTGAAGGCCTTCTCACAAACAGTGCACTTATGAGGTCTGGTTCCCTGGTGGGTGAGCAGGTGAGTCTGGAGATGGCTCGGCTGCTTGAAGAGCTTTCCACAGTGTAAACATTCATGGGGCTTAATTCCATTATGGCCCAGAATATGAGTGACAAGGTTATACTTGGATGTATACGACTTTTCACACATGCGGCACTTCCAGCGTTTCAGGCCCTCTCCCACATCTACGCAATAAGACTCATCAATCTGTACATTGATGTCCAGCCGGTCGATCTGCATTCGTCTGGCAAGGCCCTCTGGATCCGACCACAGCATGGCCTGGTTGTTGTCCTCAAACTCTCCTGGTAGGGCCATGTCAGAGGATTCGTAAGCCACCTCATTGGACTCATAATAACGGTTCCCCAGAGGACTGCCACTATCGTTACTTGTCTTGAGGTTTAGTGCCTCCTCCTCCTCCTCCTCTTCCTCCACCACCAGCTCTTTTTCCTTCCTCTCTTTTTCTTTGCCAGTGTTTACTTCTCGTTCCTGTTTCTGCTGTCCATCTGTTTGTGGCCTAGATGTATTTCGCTCACATGAGGGACAGTTTCCGCAGGCCTGCTCCTCTTTCAGACAAGATTGTTGGGTGACTGGACCCTCTGACTTGCCAGGAGTTTGCCTGCTGTTCATGTGAATGCAAGAAGGAGGGGTATCAGACTCGAGCCGTTCACCTTTAACCTGAGCCTGTGGACTTGGTACTTTTTGTGGGTGACCCTCCAATTCTCCTTCACTCCTGGGCCTCTTGGTTCTTCCACGGGGCCCTGGCCGCCTTCTCTCGCTGCAGTGGGGTTGCGGCTCTGGCTCCCCGGCAGGCTCAGCCAGGTAGTCTCCATTTGCCCCTATTAGCTGGTCAGCGTACTCATACTCCATTGCCTCTGTTGGAGGAGGGGGGCACTCTCTGGGCTCCCCTGTGTAAAAGCCATTAGGAGCTATGGTGGCCCCAAAGATTTCATTCTGGGAGATGAGTCCAAGAACGGCAGCCTGAGCCAAAGATAGCACCACCACAGGCTCCGTCTGTGTACCCACATCCATTTGGCCCTCAGTCATCTTTGGGTACGTTCGCACCAAGCGGCTACTCTCCTCCTCCTTGAAGAAAACACACAAACAAACAACACCAGTTTTAAAAAAGTAGATCTGTGTCTCTGTGTTTTTTAAATTTTTTGTTCTGTTTTGACCAACCCTGTCTTACAAATATTTCTTCATAGAACCATTTTCTCCAGTGTAGCCTCCTGATACTGGGAACCTTCCTATTAACTAAAAACAAAAGGTTTTGTATTGCCCTGATATTGACATTACCGCTAACTCAAATTTTAGGTTCCAATGTTATGAAATTAGATAAAAAGCCCAAGACTCCAGGAGAGAATCAGGATAATTTTTTTCAGGTTTACTCTGAAAGCCGTATTCGGACTAAGCCGCGTTTGTTTTTCTCTGAATCCAATGAACAGTCGATAGAGAAGATAAGGCAGATCTGTGTTAGCAACCGGCTTCCTTCCTTGACAGGCTGTAGAATAATAAAGAACACAACAAGGGATGCAGGTCCAGCCAGGATGTTGACTTCCGCGGACTGTCCTCAGCACTTCCTTTGGGGTCCCGGGGCAGCCTGACTGACCAAAGTCAGCTCATCACTGGTTCTATCTGTCCCATTCATGAAGAGCTCTCAGCTCTTCACTCCCCTTAACCGACTTCATAATGCCTGCCACACTGGCTTCCTTAACAAGATGATATATGCCGCCAGGCAGACTCATATCCATAACAGACATTCGATTGAGCTTTGAGCTCATTCTGTATTCCAGCCTGATGCATATAAGACTCACAAATGTAATTGCACAGTTCAGAAGTGATACAGACCCACATGCACATGTTTACCCCCCCACCTGTAAAAGTGGTACAAAAAAAATTATGAGGAATCAACTATGGTTCAACAAAACTGCCTTTCTGGTAAAGGGACATCTTAAATTGCTGGCTGCTGGTTTCAGGTTATTTCTCAGCCAGCATCTGACTGGAAGGAAAATGTATAGAGAAAAGCTCTGACCCCTACTTTTCTGTCACACTTTACACTAGTCTTCACTTTGTGCCACACATAAGAGCAAGGGCTGCTTCCTCTCCTGGCACAATACTGAAAGAAAAGAAAAGAATGGATGGAGAAAAGGGAAAAAGGAAGAGGAGATAGAGCAAGAATAAAGGTGTGTGTGTGTGTGTGTGTGTTTGTGAGTGTGTAGGGAGAGGGGAGTAGACCTGGATGCCCTGATAACCACGTCATTTATAATTACTGCTTTTAAAGTAGTCAGACAGAGACAGACTGTGTGTTTGTGAGAAAGAAAAGGAAAGAGACTGGGTGTGTATTTGAATGTGTGTGTGTGTGTGTGTGTGTGTGTGTGTGTGTGTGTGTGTGTGTGTGTGTGCAAGTGAGAGAAAAGAGAGGGAGGGAGGTATGGAGAGAAGGAGAAAGAGCTGTGGGCGGGGGAGGAGTGGAGGGAGGGAGGGAGACAGAGACAGAAATGAGATGGAGGGGCTGAAAGATAAAGAAAGAGGGGAGGGGAGGGGAGGGAGGGGAGGAAAGGGGAAGGAGAGATTGAGTGAGCATGTGAGAGGAGGGAAGAGAGAAAGGAAAAGGAGAGGGAGGGGGTGTGTGAGGGGGGGTTGAAGAGAGACAGAAAGACAGAGTGAGTGAGTGAAAGAGGGGAAGGAGGGAGGGGGAGCTGGAGAGAGAAGAAAAAGCACAGCAAAATGAAAGGCTGACAAAATGAAAGAAAAAGACAAATGACAAGGAGACAGAGAAGGTAGGGTAGTAATTGTAAGAGTCTGTACTTTCACACATAAAGTTGCATCTGAAAGACACCTAAGGACAATCAATTAGAGCACAAGCACAAAAAAAGTGCAGCAAAGATAGAAACACAACTCAACTCTTATCTTTTTGAAAAGACGTTCCAACTGCAGTACTCATATGACTGTGAAAAGTAATCATGCTTTCCCTCACACTCACAGACAAACAAGAGTGTAAACAGCTCACTAACAAGCTGCAAACAAGTAACCACAATCACTCCCATGGTTCTTAGCAGCAAATAATCTTTCTCCATCTTTAGGTTACAAACTCACCACATTGTTCCTGGAGTGATGTTTGAGGTGTTTCAGGGATCTCATCCTTCAGGAGAAATGAGTGGAGTAAAAAAATCCACCTCCTATTTATATCTGTGGGAGAGTGGGGCGGTCCCACGGCTCATCCTCCTCCTACTGTTGCTGTTATCAGAACTGACTGTGCCTGCCCCCCTCCCTCTCCACCAGCCCCCCCCCCCCCCCCCCCCCCATACACACACACACACACACACACACACACACACACACACACACACAGCATCACCCCATTTCTTTCTCTTCCTCCCACCCTCTCTTCCTTCCCATCTCCCTTCTCTTTCTCTCCTTTTCTCTTACAAACACACACACACACACACACATGCACACACATCTTATCTCCCTTTCTCACTACATACAATTCAGCATGACCCTTCAACACACATTTCTCTTTAAGGCACAGAGAGAAACAAGCTCTATCTTTTCTTGATCACACTTTATACTTTGCATTTCCTTTTTTTTATGAGCGTGTGCTCAAATGCACAAACAATTATAAAAATCTCATCTGTAGTTTTTCTCTGTCTGTGTGGTAGATATATGTGAATGTAATGGAAATTTTCGCACACAAACAAACACGTTTACAGATATGGTATATCTCTTTATTGCGTACATATAATGTATATACACGTATATATATATATGTGTGTATGCATACTGTATATATGTATACAGATGTGTGTATGTATAAGTGTATATATGTATATGTATGCATGCACACACACACATTCACAACATGCACACACACTCAGAGACTCTATGGGTGGAGGTGCGTCTGTCACTTGCAAAACATCAGAAAGATAATGTCTGACAAATGGTAAAATTTTAACTTTCCAGAGACTGTGTAGTTTGCTGCTATTATTTCTTGATTCAAACTAATTAACTATTGAGACAGCCTGAAGTATAGTGTCTGAGAAATTCACAAGCAAAAAAATGAGTGACAAAAGAAAAGAGAAGGAGAAAGAAAGGAGAGAAAAGCAGTTAGGAGAGAGAGAGAGAGGGAGGGAGACAGACGTGGGGGAGAAAGAATAAGGAAGAAAGAAGTATAGGGAGGGGGAGTGAAGCTGAGTGGAGGAAGAGGAGGAGGAGGATGGGGGGGGCAGGGAGGGGGGTGAGAGAGACAGAAAGAAAAAGGGAAAGAGGAAAGAGAGCGGGGGTGGGGGGGAGGGAAGAAGAGAATGCAGCAAAAAAAAGGAGGAAGAAGGGAAAGGAGAGACGGGAGGGGAGGGAGGGAGGAGGGGGGAAGCAGGCATAAGAAAGGATGTGGCAAAAGAAAGAGAAAGAATGAAAGAGAGAGAAAAGAAAGAGGGGGGAGTGGAGCAGGGGGGGCACAGGGATGGGAAGAGAGATAGAAGGAGGTTTGAAAGAAAACGCAGTGAAAGAGAAGAGCGTGGGGGGAGGAAGGAGGAGGAGGGGGGGTGCTAAAGGAAAGAAGGAGAGAGAAAAAGAGAGAAGAAAAAAAGGGGGGATGGTGGAGTGTGAAAATAAAAAAGAAGAGTCCATCAGCAAGAGAAAAGAGAAAAGGAAAGGGGGGGGCGTAGAATGAAGGAGAGGAGGTGGAGGGAGATTTGTGGTGGTGGTGGTGGTGGGGGGGTGAGAGCAAAGGGAATGAAGAGAGGAAAGGAGATAGAGAGACGGAGAGAGTGAAGAAAAGGAAAAACAGCAAGGGAAGACATTAACTATTGAACTTCCAGAATTCTTTCAGGCTGTGTTGAGAAACAGTGCGGCAGAGTACCTGCGGGCTAAGTACAGGTTGTGTGCTCAGGTAGTCCGCACTGAAGATGATCCTGATAATTAGACAGGTAATCTAATATATCAGAGACTACCTTACCTTTAAACAATTTTTTACATACATATCTAAAAGTACATTTGAGACTTGTGTGTGAAGATACAGGCAAGAGCGACAAACACTCAGTGGACATATGCCAATTGTGACTGTAGGGCTGAGGACTGTGCATAAACATTTCCTACTAAATAACAGGAAAGGGCAAACCTTGAAAACCTTGATCAATCATCAGCGGCTGGGAGTGCTGCTAGAATGAGAAAGATACAGAGAAAGGGGAGCGGAGGCTGGGGGGGGGGGGGGGGGGGGGGGGGGGGTGGAGGAGGGAGAGATAGGGAATGAGAGTGAGCGTGAGGGAGGGAGGGAGGGAGGGAGGTGAGGGGGGTAGAGAAAGAGAAAGAGATTGAGTGAGGGTGTGAGTGAGGGGGAGAGATAGCAGGAAGTCGAGGGAGAGAATGGGAGAGAAAATAGAAGGAGAGCAAGGGAAGAAACAAAGAGATAAGAGGCTGAAAGACAAAGAAACCACATGGAAGAAACAACAAGGGACACGTACATAAAACAACACAGAACTAGCCTATGGGGAAAATGAAAAAGACACAGACAACAAAAGTTTGGGGAAGAAATACACTGGCTCCTTTCCAGGGCCTGAGTCTTCGTAACAGCAAAACCTGCTCGCCTGTCCAGTTACTTTGGGTACATTTGCGCATAGGGCAATGGAAAACTAATAGTGGAGAAAGCTACAGCGGATAATAAGCGTAACATTTCATTCACTCCTTAGATTATACAGGTTTCTATGTGCATATGAGGCAAAGCAAAGGAGAGGGAAGTAAGCTGTTGCCCTGCTCTCAAGAGTACTAACCCTCATCTGGGATTTCTGTTTTTTTTTTTTTTTTTGTGCGCATTTGTCTGATGTTTGAGATCAGGGACATGCACACACACATTTGACACCAGCACACTTTCAGTTCCCCACAGCACTGAAACAACACACTTCTGATACGGGTGTCCATATGACTTACAAACTGTGTTTCTACCAGTGACTTCTTCTTGTCCATTTCCTAAACACCTCCCCTCCAGCCTCGTTTTCTGGTCTCTCCGTTAAAACTATAGGAGGACAAACTATGCAGTGCAGTGTCACATCCTCTCTGTGATATAGGTCAAAGTTATAACTTTTTTTTTTCAAGCAAGAGGAAGAGAACAAGCCAGAGAGATAGAGAGTGAGGGAGAGAGAGGGAGAGGGGGGCAGATTCAGATATCAGCTGTCTGTTTTACCCCTGAGAAAAGCTCAATGAATCATAAAACTGCAGAGGACTCATTGATGACAACTCCCTTTTTGTTCTTCTTACTTTCTTTTTTGGGGGGTTAGCAAAAGTGAGCATACATTCTGCAAATGCAAATGACAATTTACGAGAGAAGCTTCATCAGCCACAGGTTAGTGTCTCTGATTATACACAGTCCACTCCTCTTGCTGTACGTTAATGAGCCGACATCGTCCATGTTATTTCTTCATCCAGCCCCAGTGACAGGCTGCATACTGACTGTGTGTGAGACACTGTGCTAGGTGATGGATAAAATTCAACACCCTTTTCACTGTCAGGCAAACTGGGAGCTGTGTAGGTTTGTGTATAGGGTCGTTATAGCGACAGTGTTCAGGTGAGATTTTATTCTTATGATCAGAAAGAGAAGAGAGGAATCAGTTTGCTCCGTGTTTTGAACTTTGAGGTATTGGACTGATGTTGATTCCTCTCAGACGAAGGCATCTAGCCCACACATCTTCTGTTATTTCCAGTGCCAGATCAGTCTCACCTTTACACGGCATGCTGATAAAATGATAAGTCTAAAGCATGATTAGCTGCTGTAATTAAGCTTTCACCAAAAAAAAAAAAAAAAGACGAAAAAAAACAACACAGCAGGCTTTTTCATGAGCGACAATCAAAGGGCTTGAATTGAATCAATGCAGATGGAATATTGTAAAAGTGTATAAAAGAAGCAGCCACACCCTTGTTGCACGCCTCCAGCTTCTTCCATTAAGGTCAATAGGAACAGAGTGGACACAGACAAGAGAACTGAAACTAATAATAAAAAAAAGCAGCAGTCTTTTGTCAGTATTGCTTCACTCACTGCTGGGAAGGAGAGCAACTTTAATACTTTGATTTGAGGCTCATGTGATTCACTTAAACAGACTATACTGTAGGTGGATCACTTACAACTTTAAGCAAATAAACAAACAAAAATCTATAAATCTTCTTGCCTTTTTATCCCCCTTTTTTACTGTATATTCAAAAATGTATTTGTACGCAAACACACAGGATGCAGAGATGGCCAGAGCAACAACAACAACAAAAAAAGCCTAAATAAAAGATTACTCTCCCCGTTTTTGTAGTGGGGCTACTAAATGGAAAGACAGAATATTAGCAATGAAATAGCTCTGCTTGGAGACAACACTGGAGAAAGGAGTGTGGGGAGAGCTTGAAAAAAAAAATAAGACTGAATATAAAGGAGAAAAGACAGAGTTGAGGGAGGAGAGGAGAAGAGCATTCAGCAAGGAGGATATAAAAGGAACAGAGAGGGGGGCGAGGGAGTGAGACAGAGAGAGAGAGCTATGGAAGGAAAGAGAGAAGAGAGAGAGAGAGCATAGAGAAACAAGAAAAAGAGGGGGGGCATGGGAGAGCAAGAGAGAGAGGAGGAGAGAGAGATCAAGAGAAAGAGGGAGGGGTAGTGAGTGAGAGAAACAGAGACAGAGGACGAAAGAGAAAGACAGAGAGGAGAGAAAAACAGAGAGGGGGAAGGGAGAAAGAGGGATAGCCACAAGAGACTTAAAAACCACAGAATAAAAAACCCTCTGTCTCTCTGTAACTCTATATAGATATACAAATATGAATCCTAATATATGGGCACATTGCATTTCTTTTAACGGGGAAAGGATAGTCGACAGCACAGATTTCAAGTTCATTCAATAAGTCGGCAAACACAATGTCGGACTATAGGAGAACTCATATCTTCTTATCAGGAACGCAGGTTTTTTTTTTTATTGCAGTAAGGTGGGAGAGGAATTTTACCAAGGTGCTTCATCCTATTTTAGTCGCTCTGAAGTCTCTTCCTGCTATGTGATTCATGGAAAAGTATGCTTGTAAAATATATACTGTACACTCTCTGCATATTCTCTCTCTTTGTCAGTGCGAACAGACAGACAGACATAAAGAACACTGAACAATTCTCACAAACGTGCAACTGTCCTACATAGTGAAATGGCCCTAGATTTACTCAAGGTGAGGCCCACAATGAACCACAGAAGCCTATTAACACTAGAGGTCTCTGGAGTGCCTTATATGCTGGTTGGAGGCGACCACATTCAAACTGGCCCTAACAGACAGTGAGGACGCAGCTACTGTCCCTCTATGGCCGTCACTCCTTTGTATTATTCCTCCAGCTCCCGGTAACAAATTTCAGTCGGAATTACTTTTCTTTCGTCCAAGTTTCATTCTTTTAAATCAAACCCCCTTTGTCTATCTCTTCTTTTGTACCTTCCTCCTGTTTCCATGGTTACCTCTCTCTCTGCTCTGTACACTATCTATCTCTTCCTCCGTTTCCCTCTCTGTCTCTCTCACTCTGTTCTTATCTTTCTCATTTTGCTTTCATCTCTGCCTCCCTTCCTCCTGCTTTATCCCACACCCTCCTCACTCCGGCTTTTATCTCTCTTCACTTTCATCTGTCTTTCACCTTTCTCTCCCCTTCAAGCCTGCCATTCCATCATGCTGCTTTTTTTTGGTTCTTACTTATAGAGAGAAAGTTTTATCGTTTTCTCTGTCAATTCTGCATTTTTAATCATTTCCAATTTATCCAACCCACTTTCAATGCCATTGAGTCATGCATTAAATTGTCTTGAGCTGAATGTGTGCGTGCGAGTATGTGTGAGGTGGAAAGCATAGGTGCAGGAGGCTGTAGTCTCTTACCATCATAAAGAAAAAAGGAATGATGTCTGTCATGATATCCTGAGATTAACTGGCTGCTGAGGTTTTGTCTTTCAGGAGTGCAGTAATGGATTGCCCCCCCCCCCCCCCCACATGTTACTTTCCCATTTCCTATCCACAGCCAGTTTACATCAACAAATTTAGAAACTGGCACTTGTGATTTTATTATTTTTGATTCACCAGTGGACCGACTTGTGCTTATCTAAGTGGAGTCCCACTGAGACCGAAGGCAACGAGGAGGCAGAGCTCCTGGATGTGGGGCTGCCTCCTGTAAGGTAGCCTGTCATTTCTCTGCAGTGATAAAGATGTTCTTGTGAAGCACAAATGCTTCCCTCTATGCACCTCAGTTGGGAGATAATCGTATTCACACACAGCTGTGGTTGGTTTAACGCACCACCACATCATGTGTCACCATGATACTGAACATACAACTAACACTGCCTAACCACAAACAGAGATGGGACACAGAAGTGTTTCACAACATGCCCCATTAAGAGGACAATCAACGCCCTAAAATGTGTGTGTATGCGTGTTGGCCTAACACCAATTCACTGTTAGGTTGTCATCCGTGGTGGTATACACAGGAGGGGGAGTGTGTGTCTTCAAGTCAGTGACAAACTCATTCCAAGAGACACTGCATGTGGTGTGGGAGGAAGTTTTGTTCTGCAGCTTTGACTGAAACTAACCTCCCTCCCCTCTCCCTCGCCTTCCCCTTCCCCTTAAAGTACCACAACTATTCAGAAAAGAGAATAAAGAAAACCTGAATAGAAGAAGAGGGAAAAAAAATGGGGTCCCTAGGCGAGAAAGAAAAGAAAAACAATGAAAGAAAACAGAATGAAAAGCAGCCAAAGAAAAAAAAAAAAAAAAGAAGGAGAGAAAGAAGGACAGGGAGGGAGGAAGGGAGGGAGCGGAGACAGAAAAAGATACAGAGCGTAAGGAGCATAAAGCAGGCAGAGAAAAGCATAGCAATGAAAAAAAAAAACAGGAAAAAAGAAAAAAACACTGAAAGCTCTGAAAGACAGGAACATTTCAGTGGAAATAAATGCTAAGAAGAAAATGAGGGAAGCAGCATATTGGAAAGGAAAGGGGTTATTTTCTTTTTGGAAAGGGCCAAAATGGGCTTGAAAATTGTTAATCACAGTAGAGCTTGTGCAAATACTAAAGGCTATGCTACTTTTATTTGCATTTAGTAAACAGTCACAGCTATTAAGACTGAGTGAATGCCTTGTTTTCAATCATACCAAGAAAAGCCAGAGAGCAGATAAACCATCAAGAGAAATGCTTTGAATATTTGGAAGTGTAAACATTATAAGTACTCTCTCAGCTTAATTTATAAAGCACCTTTTAAATACATAAAAACATGCAACACAAAGTGCTTCACAAAAGAACAGACAGAAAAGAACAGAAATTGAAGAACGAGATTAAAACAAGAAAGAAGGTTAAAAAAACAATTAAAAAAGGATCACATGTATTTAATAAGATAAAAATAAAATAAAAGCAATAAATGAATAAAAGCAATACAATAGACAACTAACTCAGTAATTAATAACACATGGTAACAAGCTGACTAAGACAAAATTAAAACCAGAGATAAAAGAAATGTAAAAACAATGATAGTAAAAACACACACTGAAAAAGGCTGTAAAATGACTGTTATTAAAAGACAGATTTAAATCAAAGGTCTTCAGTTTACTTTAAAAAATAATGTGTCACACAGCAAACCACACAGATTGGATCTTGATGTAATTTGACCTCCATGCGCTTTACATCACATCTTCACCATCATCATCATCACCATCATCATCATCACCATCACCATCACCACCATCATCATCATCACCACCATCATCCTCATCACCATCACCATCATCACCATCATCATCATCACCACCATCATCCTCATCACCATCACCATCATCACCATCATCATCATCACCATCATCACCATCACCACCATCACCATCATCACCATCACCATCATCATCACCATCATCATCATCACCACCATCATCCTCATCACCATCACCATCACCACCATCACCATCATCATCACCATCATCATCATCACCACCATCATCCTCATCACCATCACCATCATCACCATCATCATCATCACCATCATCACCATCACCACCATCACCATCATCACCATCACCATCATCATCACCATCATCATCATCACCACCATCATCCTCATCACCATCACCATCATCACCACCATCACCATCATCACCATCACCACCATCACCACCATCACCATCACCACCATCACCATCATCATCACCATCATCACCATCATCATCATCACCACCATCATCCTCATCACCATCACCATCACCATCATCACCATCATCATCACCATCATCATCATCACCACCATCATCCTCACCACCATCACCATCATCACATCATCATCATCATCATCATCATCACCATCATCATCATCACCACCATCATCATCATCACCATCATCACCATCATCACCATCATCACCATCATCCTCATCACCATCATCACCATCATCCTCATCACCATCACCATCATCACCATCACCATCACCATCATCATCATCATAGTGTCTGTCAGAACACTTCTGTTATTATGAGTGTCTTACATCAAGCGGGTGTGTTCGTATTTGAAAGAAGTACATGTGGTTTGAACCTTTATCATACAATGAATGGAATTAAACAGTATCATTATTTGTTTAGCTTGATATATAAAAGAAATACAAACTAAAATATTGCACTACTGGCAAGAATTGGAAAAAAAAGCAACATTTGGGGAAATGTGTTACTTACTTACTTTGCTTAGGTGTAAATATATCTCCATTTTGACAGTAAATATGAAGCCTCAGCCAGCAGCTGGTTAGTTTAGCTTAACACAAACAATGAGAACAGGGAAAACAGCTAGCCAAGGTAACTGAAACAGACCAAAGGCACCTTTAAAGCTCTTTTTTTAACCTGTTGAATGTTTAATCTGTACAAAAAGTGAAGTGCATGGGACTTAGCAGTTTTATAGGGGTTATGTCTTTACTGGTTAGAAAAAGAAAAGATGCTTTTGATGACTTGTGTGAAGCACTTTGAATTGCCGTGTTGCTGAAATGTGCTATATAAATAAACCTGCCTTGCCTAATGGTTGCCCTAAAACCTCACAATGACGAAAAGATTTTAGAAAGTGACTGCTGAAAAAAATCTAACTCATAATTTTATACACAAAAAGATGATTAGAGAGCTTTAGATGTCCTAGTAGCTGTCCGAGCTGTGTTACTCCACTTTTATTGTATAGATCAAAGTGTTTATTGTTTCAATTCTAGCAAAAAAGTTTATACAGTAGAAGTAAAAAAAAATCTAACTATTCATGTAATTCAAATTTTCTAAGTTATCCCCTTATTGATATTTCAATTTCAATCTTAATGTATGTTTTTCATTTTCTACTTACTACCAGTTTGAATAGAAATATGACATATATTCAGTATGAATGTTTGTTTGTATAGATAAAAAGGGGTTGATAGGTAGATAGGTGGATAGATAGATCGGTAGATGTGTGTATAATGCATTATTCTCTCTTATAAAATAAAAAGGGCTGTTAGTTTACAATAAGCCGACAGACATTTCACTTGTTTCCTGTTCTGCTTAGTGTACGAGTCTGTAGACACTCTGATTGAGTTGAGGAACTGTTCTTGGTTCTCTGTTCATTGTGGCCTGCAGGAGGTTAACTTTGTCCACTGGCATCAGTGATGTCATGATCAAGAATCTGATACTAGGTATCAGAAATACAATCTGTAATTGAAATCGCTGACCTTCTAGCTCTGCTCTAGCAAAGATGCACTTGAAAAACAATAATAATTTTGTTGGCCTATATGAAATATCATGTAATGCTTACACGCACAAGGAATTTAACTCTGGTGAACTGTGCTCTCTTTGTACAAAGGTACAACATCAAATATCACAATAAACACAAAATAAGCAAAGACTAATAAGTACAAGACTACTGAAGTAAACGTGATAAT
Source organism: Tautogolabrus adspersus (assembly GCA_020745685.1). Lineage (NCBI taxonomy): Eukaryota > Metazoa > Chordata > Actinopteri > Labriformes > Labridae > Tautogolabrus > Tautogolabrus adspersus. The sequence continues at coordinate 17,586,404 of CM036539.1, forward strand.
AAAAAATGCAATTATGTGAGAGATGGGTTAATTTACATAAGGTAGAGTTTAACAGTATTTACATTAAAGGTGTGCATAGATTGATGATTTAAATTAAATAATATACAGTATATATACATATACAGGTATATACATTCACAGTGCATATGTATGAGAGCTGAAGTCAGAGTTTAGTTTCATTTTGGGAATATGGACATTTCTTCTTTGGAGTAATATATCTCACCTAAAGCACAGCAACAGTTAAGTTAAAATCCACCACATTTCAATTAGTCACCATTTATTCATATCTGTAACACAAGACAGAACAGCTAAATTGAGTAATGCTTTCTTTAAATCCACAAATTGATCATTTTAGAAGCTGTTACCATATGTGACATTAAAAAGGAATCTCTGCAGCAAGAAGGATGAGGAGTTAGACCTTACTGAACTCTGTTATTTTAGTACTCTTAAAAATACTTTAGTATGTTTTTTTAATCATTCTAGCAGTAAGTTAATTTGTTTGATTCTTAATTCTAACATAAAAGAGGTACACCAAAGAAACAACTGTAATTTGGTTCAAAATTGAAATATTGAGGTAAAATATAGGCACTGCATATGTGCTATTTCTGTTACAAAAATGTTTACTGTATTGGTGCTGATTGATTTTGCTTTTGTGTTCTTCACAAGTACTAGCCAGGGTGATCTGCTAATAAAAAGTAGGCTAATAAGGAAAGGTGGTCAAAGTCACTTGCGGAAAAAGAAGCATTAATATGACTAGAGCTTGATTGGAAAATATCACCAAATAATCCACAAAGCATTGTGTGGAATAATATTGGGCACCACTCAATGAGAACCAGCTACCTACTTTTAAGACAACAACAAGTGTAAGACCTGCCTGCTGTCAAGTCAACCATATGAGGCTGCCGGGGAGAGGAACCAGAATGAAGTTAAGCTACATCAGTTGTACAACCTTGTAATATGATGGTCAGCTGTTGGTATAGCCCCTTGCTGGAAGAGGATTGAGTCCAGTTAAAACTGTCTTGTGCTGTGTATCCTCTGCTCCTTTTCCCTGAATGCTTCCAGATGAACTGTCTAAATAAATTAAAATACTGATCATGCCTCGCAGTAAAAATAAAATAATAATAAAAACTCTACTATCTTAAAGTTACATCACTGTAAACTGAGGAAATTGAAAAGAGACTGGTGCTGAGTCTAGGGGCTAAGTGACATACATGCATCTTCAGTTCATCATATTAATGATGGGTTGATGTTAGGATTACTGTTATGTACTTTCTCAATTTCATAATAGATTTGTGTTGACATTGACATGTTTTATTCTAAGCATACTGTGATCTCTGAAAATTGGAAACACTGCAGCCTTCACCAATACAGAGTACAAAAACTACTATAGGTTAATGCTTGCGCCACCCACTCCTATTTACTTTTTAAGCTTAACATCCCAACAAATATTGAGCATTCTATTTTGACTCTAACTTTAATTTTCCGAGTCCAGTCAATTTCCCATCAGTGAAATCTTAATCCCTGGCTGCTATACAGTCTTCTATTCAGCTATTCAAAAAAATCAGTTTTGATCATGTCCTGATTGCATTTGTGAACTTGCTTTATAAACTCTATCCACCTGAAATGTCTAGATAAAAATATCACAAGTATACTTTTGTCAATCTTGAATATTCCCATTTTATTTAATATGTGAAATTAAGTTGAGATGAGGATCTCCAAACCTCCAAAGGTAGGCGTCCAGGAGACATTCTAGTCAGATGCCCGAACTACCTCAACTGGCTCCTTTCATTGCGAAGGAGTAGCAGCTCCACTCCAAGCTTCTCACCCATTCTCTAGAGCTGAGCATAGCCACTCTCTGGTGGAAACTCATTCGGCTGCTCGTATCCACGATCTTGTTCTTTTGGTCACAACCCACAGCTCATGACCATAGGTGAGGGTTGGAACAAAGATTAACCAGTAAATCAAAAGCTTTGCCTTCAGGCTCAGCGCCATCTTCACAATGATGACTGTCCACCTGTCAATCTCACCATCCATCTTATCTCCTCGAGACCTCGAGATACTTAAACTCCTTCACCTTTGGCATAGAGTCACTCCCCACCTGGACGGTGCAATCCATTGTTTCCCGCAAGAAAACCTTGTCTTCAAACTTGAAGGTGTTGCAATCCATCGCACCAATGCCTCCTTGAGGTCCCAGCCTGAGGAAGCCTAAAAAACCCTGTCACCTGTAAAAAAGCAGGGATGAGATTTTAAGCCCCAAAACTGGAAACCCTCTTTGCCCAGTTTTCACATTGAGATCCTGTCCATGAAAATCACAAACAGAATCGGCGACAAGAGGAAACTGTGAAGGAGGCCAACACGCAGGGGGAACGGGTCTGACTTTGTGTCAAGGATGCGGACACAGCTCTAACTTGGTCATACAGGGGCCACATGACTTGTACCAACATCCCCAGGACCCAGTTTTCCCGCAGTACTCCCCACATAACCCCCCGAGAGTCACAGTAATACACATAATCCCATGTGCACACCAGAAGCCGTGTGAGGCTAAAGAGTTGGTCCACTGTCCCATGGCCAGGAGAGCAAGCTTTACATGGTTCTGCAGTGCCTTTGTCACACAAAATTGACCTCAAGTTTTCCGGCTTCATGTGCACTTCAAGTTCTGCTGCATCTGCTGTGGTTGATGACATGCCATCAGTGGGCCAGTGCCATGTACCACTCATCTCTCACACCAGTATTGCCCATCTTCCACCACAATGACGTGTATGTAGATGAATGACATTGGTCTTGCTCTATAAACAGTTAATGCTGTGGCGATTAAAAATATTTCCCCAAGGAAGAGGTTTCTATGAGTCAAAGTCAGTGGTTGGTATAAATGATAAAGTGACATAAGTGTCCAGTGCTTTTATGATGAGTACAATTGGGATCACACTCTTTCTGCTGTCGTTTATTTTGACTGGCCCCGGTGGCTAGACTATCCCTTTTAGCTGGGATCATCTTTGCTAGGATCTTAGTGGTACCATCGGCATTGATAGATTAATCTACTTAACTGTCATCACCGATATATAAAAAAAAAAGTTTGTTGTACATGAAAAAATACGAGTATATATAAACGTATATTCAACAACACTATGTTCCACTCGTGCAGTCAATAAAGACAAAGAATGTACACATTAATGGCAGTAAATGTCATGGTATGCCACAGGCCACTTTTTTATCTTGGCACTACTGTCACCTGTTTCTCATACATATCATTTAGATAATTTAGTGAGTAATAAACAGCAGGAAATTCACATTGGTCATTTGGTCATTTAGCGCTGGCTGTGCATCCTATGCTGAGAATGCCCTCAAGTGTAACTCTGCTTTGCCAGTGCTTCCTCGGAGAGGTGCTGTTCCCCTCGGATTCACACAAAGAGAAAGAAAGGAAGAAAGTAAAAAGTTTTCTGCTGGTTGAACATGACAGGGCTGCCAACTCTCACCCACTGAGTGTGAGATACACCAAAATGGCTTAGATCCCCCACTCTTGCTCTTTGCCTCTTGTACATGCAGAGAATTGCAAATATAGGGGGGCTACAGTATTGTATTTGAAGCTTAAATATAAGAACGTTCTCCATGAATAAAAACCGAAAAGTTAATTTAGTCCTTTTCATAACAATGTATTACTTTTGTTCTCCATTTGATTAAACAAATATTTAAATTTAATGCTGGCTATGGTATTTTTTGACCCCATTTCTGTATAGAAATATTTATCTCTGACACTAAGGTGTTTTTTGTAGATAATAGGCAATGCACCGTGAAAAAATAGCAATAGCAATATATAGATTTTTGCATTTTGAAAACAAGGAAATAAGATAAGACACACACACTTCTTCAAAGCAAGGCACAGTATGCATTATTACTGTTTCCAAGAGGGTCATGTGCATCTTTTGCCATTTTCTTACAGGGTGCTGTCTTTCCCTGTAAAGTAATGATGAAAGGAGGAGGGGGATTTGTTCTTTGAAGGGCTAGATACATGCTTCTCCCTCAAGATAAAACGTACCGGGTCTAAAATGATGTTTGTAGCTTGGGACTGTGGTTATATTTGGTCTGATAGAGATATTTGGAGCTGTAAAATGCCTTTAGAAAGCGAGACTGTATTTTTCAATGTAATAAGGGTAAGAATTCTTATCCCGATTCATCTCAAATCCTGAGCATGCCATCTTGCATGTATTTAGTAGAGTGGCTTGTGTGAATTCAACACAAATATCTGGTTTTAACTTAAATTAGGATCTCAACTGTCCCTGAACTTATGCTCAGGCCTTGTATTTCTGGACTCTAAATTTGTGAATGCAACAATACCCATATCAAGCAACAACACATGTATTTTTTAACCAAGTCTTGGACTAACATCTGAACACACAACTTTATAGTTGATATTATGTAATAAATACATTTTCATTCTAAACCTGTGTAAGTACATTTTCCTAAATATGATTGACTGGATATTTGTCTTTGGCTGTAGGAGAAATGTGTCAGTTTTATTCCTATAAAGCCCCTAAAATACAAATAATTGCATTCAAATCTTTAATGAGTTAGTGGTACAATTTAAAGTATTGAGCAGGAAATTAAAGAAATGAAAAAAAAAGATTGTGTTTTCCACATGTAGTCAATACATGTGGATTATTGTTATTATAAGGGTCTTTGTGAACATGTGTTTTCAGAAATATTCCAGTAGATGGCACTGGTGCTCAGTTAAAAAAATGGACTGGCAAAGTGTGCGTTCAAGACCAACACATATTTAGGCTACACCATATTATTGAATTAATAACAACTCTCCAAAAACCCTGGATGAGATGAAGTTGAAAATAAATAATTAATTAATTTTAGAGTGATTGACAGACAGACAGACAGATAGATAGATAGATAGATAGATAGATAGATAGATAGATAGATAGATAGATAGATAGATAGATAGATAGATAGATAGATAGATAGATAGATAGATAGATAGATAGATAGATAGATAGATACCCTAAGATATTTTATTCCTGTTTGGGTAGCAATCTCTTTTAATATAGGAGAATAACAGTGACATTATTACAATTTAATTAGTTAAAAAATATATTAGACTAAGCGCAATAAAAAAAGAAAAATATTTAATTGCTTTCATCATAGAATGTAAATATTATGGGTTTCATGTACCAAATAATGTTTTATGATAATAATTTCACAATTTCTTGGATCTGAAATTACATTAGTTTATAGTTTGTCACTTCCGGCGTCCATCTTTGTTTTGCTGGAGACACTTAACAAACAATTATTGTAACTTTTTTCCTGCTGTTTCACCGAAGGATTTTTCCCCGCTACAGCAAGGCAGACAAGTCTATGAGGACTCTCGAAATGTCTTCAAAACCAAGGTGAGTGTTAACTCCATGGTCTATTTAATGCCAGTGCTGACTGCAACACAGAAAGAACATCTCAACAGGAACCCACTACAGTTGCATTCTAACGCGAGTTAGCTCACTTGTAGGCTAGCTATGATGCTAAACACGGTTGCAATTGCACTAACCTGGGATAAAATGAAAGAGAGCTGGTTGTAATCACGGACTGGAACCCCGAGAGGGTGAGCAGGATCCCTTCGCTTCCCGTCGGGGCCTGCTCACTCTGAAAGGATTCCTCCGAGCTCCCCGCTCATTATACTTTATCTCGCATACATACATCGACTACTTAGCTACTTGTAAAATGAATAATTTGAAACCGAATATTTAAAAGAAAATTATTTTCAAAACGTCTTTATTAAATCGGAGAGCTGTTAGGTTATGTTGGCGGCAGGCCTACATGTCTGTTCACTTGTCTTTAAAAGCACAGTGCCGCTTGACAGTCTTCAACTTTACCGAAAACCTGTTTGAGGAGCTTGCAGCTTTCCTGGCCTTTGGTTGCCACATTTACACACCATAAAGATGGACATGACAATCACCAAACACCTGCACATTACCCCACATGCACAGCAACATCAACAATATTTTAACATTTGTTGCTTTTCCATACTCTGATGCGTATGGAGTGAGTGAATTGTTATAGAGTAATTTTGTTATGTTAGCATTATTTGTAGGGGGAATAGTGTTTAGGGATGGATGTAGGCCTATGTATGGAGGTGGCTTTAGATGAATAAGAAACCTGTGACTTGCTGATATATTTGAGGTTTTTGCTTAGAATATGATAACAATAACCCTACATCAAGAATTAAGTGTGGACACCATTAGCCTAGTACAGGGGTTCCCAAACTTTTCAGCCCGTGACCCCCAATATAACGGTGCTAGAGACTGGGGACCCCCATTGTCCCTGGAGGTACTTAAAGCATTTGACATTGCACACAGCCACACACACTATTAGGCCTCTCCAAACAGTGGCATTAGAACACCACACAATAGTCGAAACACCATCATATTTTTTGTATATATTTTCAAATTAATGGGTGAAATATGCAATTTTAAACCATTTTCCATTTTTAAATGTTTTGGAAGGAATCTCGCCCCCTAACAGTGTCTCGCGACCCCCACTTTGGGAACCACTGGCCTAGTACTTAACACAAGTTATCTGTCAGGTTAACACTTGCTATGAAGAATGACGTGCCCACCTAACTGTCAGTGTGGAATACTCTTTAATGACTGCAACTACATTCTGCCATTATAAACAGCGCTGCAGATACTTTGTTGTAGATCAATTTGTTAACAAAAGATTAAGAAAATAGTGATAAATGTCTATTACAATTTTCCAGATTCTACAGTAACATCTTCAAATGACTATCTTCTGAATCATAATTTTGTTTTTGGTTTGTCCTTGATGTGGGGATGGAAATAGTCCATTGTCAAAAGTTTGGTAGAGTCGATCAATCATCACTTGTAATCTTAGCTCTACAATCCACAATTATTTGCGTAATGTGAGTTACGTGCTTCTGAGAGATTACAATTTAGAATTGCAATAGTCCACTTTACGTAATCACCTTGTACTTCTAGAATGAAGGGATATACTGTATATATGTTAAACTCTTATTCTTCCCCTGCTCACAAACAATCTTTTCTGTTCTGGGCACACATTCAGCTGTATTATTTCACATCTTAATGTTATCATTTTCTCTTTTACATTTTTGATATGTTGCCAACATAGCTTTATACACTGACTTTTCCCCCCAGTATAGTGCTGAGGTGTAAGTCAAAGCAGAATACCACGTCCATCCCTAAATAAATAAAACCAAACTCAAGAATGCTGACTGAGGTAATTTCTTATTAGTCCACTAGGGGGAACCTAATCCATCTTCATACAGCATAATTCACTGCAGTCTCCATGAAGATGTGGGCTCAGTTTAAAATGGTGAGAGTGTATCTTGCAGGGGTTCACACAATAAAAGCAACCACAGTACAATGTAAAATAATCAAACTCAAAGCTTACTACCTTTGTGAAGGCTGATCGTTACAATTGTGTTCAGATTAATTCAACTGTATTGTAATTCTACCCCTGGTCGTGTCCCCCTTGGTTAAAAATATAAGGCCCATCTTACTTTAGATTTCTGGAATCTATTACTTTCACAAATTATTGGCCTCACTTTTAAACCCAGTGTTAGGTAAGCCAAACAGCACTTCAGATTAAATTCATAGACTGTAAATAAACATGGACAAAGCATGAGTGACTTCACCCATTGGTTTCTGAGGATCTCAACCGGTCAACCAAACAACAGCCAAAGTGCTGGAGCTGAGGCGCACTTTAAAATAAAAACAGGTCAGTTATAAAAATATTCATCCCCTGTATAGTGTGTCAATGTACTAATCAGTCCAAAATCATTTTTTGTACCAGGCTGTAAAAGTAAGTTCCTGGTCTTTTGTAGCCAGCCTCAAGCAGACACTCCAGGAACTGCAGTGTTTTTTTTCTCTTCACTTCCGCATTGGCTTGTTGCTTGAATAAATTACGTGTCTTATCTGAGTTCTCAGAAGGCCAGTTTCCTGCCTCTGACATAATTAAGGGTAATCCTACAAGTCCTTAATTTTTTTAACCAAATTGTCTGAATTGAAATTAAGTCATTATTATTTTTCCTTGTGAGTTTTTTATTTGATCGTTGCAGACATTATATTTTATCAACCACTGCTGAAATTAGATTCAAGGTACCTTGTCAAAGTCATGGCTTGTATTTATCTTGAAAAACTGTAATATATCTTTCCAGAAACCAGGGTAACAAATTCAAAAATTCTCTAGCTGCATCTACAAACTCAGATAGTCATAGATAACATCTGTGTGCTTTTCATGATTGATGTGTTTAAGAAGGCTTTGGTATACATGAGCTGCTGCTGAGACTGACAATGAACAGATGAGGCAGAATAGAAGTAGACTTGGCCCTGCTCTTAAGATGCCGCCTGCATGCAAGTGGGACTTGACCTTGATAAAAAGAAAGCTCTGGACATTGGGAATCCGGAGACATTTTGTATATACATTAAATTTGTTCTTATGGAAAAGTTAAAATGTTTAAATGTTGTAAGCTGAAAAGCTGTTTTGTATTAAAATGGTGAATCTTATTCAATGTTGCTGGTTTAGAACAAGCCCCTCTAAGTGTTGCTCACAAGTCACAGCAACAGAGCTGTCTGGGGATAATGTTACTGTGCATGATGTCATGGCCTTCAGCAGCTAGCTGTACAGGTGCAGACCTGTCCTGCCCATGACTTTGTTGTTGATTTACTTCTTTTGTTCTTAGAACAGCCAGTGCCTTAAAGCTTAATGCATTATTTATGATCACTGTGCCAGGAACTTTCTTCCAACTGCACACATGGGGGTATTAACACTAGTGAACCTGCCTGCGAAAAAAACTGTTAGGAGTCCGGCCATATCCACTCTAACCACTTAAACTGGAGAGTGTTACAAAGCAAAGATGTGAGTTTATGTTTCTTTGTCAAATATTACACTAAATGTCTTTTGGTTTTGTAATTCTGGCATAATTAATTTAAAGATAGAAGATGTGCCCTAGGGGCCTGGTCATTTTATACACAATAAATTGATACAATTCTTTGGCTATTATTTAGTGTGGGCTACAAAATGCAAAAAGGGGCCTCAACTGTTGTCAGTGCCTGATTTAAACGGTACTGAGTGCCAGTGATGGCTGGTCAGTAGAAGGCTCCAGGCACCGCCCAACCACCCCCAACAAGGAGAATGAAAGAACTCTACTGAATGAGATTCTTAACAATAAGTTAGAAATACAGTAATATTTTATATGAGCAAGGTAAATGGAAGTGGAACCGTGCATGATAGATGACAGTTAAAATACAAAACACTCTCAAAGTAATCTGAAATGAAAAGTGTGCACATAGATCAGGGACAAAACGTAAACTGTTTCATATTGGGATTTGCTGTCATTTGGGGGGGGGGGGTCGTTTGTAACTTGGCTGGGTTAAGCCCATATTCATATAGAACACAGTGGAGTCAATGGCAGAATGGAGAGGCTTCATAGATGCTTAACAGCTAACAAACCATGATTTAGATAGCAGCCTTTTAACCTGAAACTGGTCTTTGAAAAGATTGTGACAACTCAAGATTTAACCAAAACTGAAAAAAAAAATCAGCTAGCTAGCATAAATTGATTTTGCAGATAAGGATAAGACTGGTGCTATTGTTGTTACAAAAAGTCCAATAAATAACATCTAATCAAAAGTGATTAATTCTAACTAAGAACGTTTTCCTACCTGTGACTTCCCACATTAACATGTGCCTGAGCAGGCAGTACAGTTTTATTTTGAAACAATCCCACATACACTACAGCTGCCAAAACGTTGACGTGTTTAGTGGGCATAAATAGACATAGACTAGAGTGCTGCAAAGTATTGACACACATCGTTGTTGCTTTTAATGAAATGTGTCTACAATATTCAAAGATACAAAATAACACGAGGGGCGTATCATTTGAAATATAAATGTTGATCTGAGATTGCTTCTGTTAATTAATCAGCTTTTATCACACAATTTAATTGAAGCAGTTTGCATATCACGTTCAGACCCTCATTACTTTGTGAGTTTATGGTGTTTGCCTGAGCTGAAGTTGATGTCGGTATTCATAATGCATGCATTGATTACAGATGATTCCCTTTGTTACAGTATCCTCGGTAAATCGACAATTGATTTGATTTATTTGTGTTTGTTGACATTTACGTTTGTCTTTTAACTCCTTTTACTTTAAACCCCAGACTGGGTTTTATCGTTTCAGGCTTTGACTTGCCTTCTGTGGTGACAAGCCAAGTAACAGACACAGAGCTTTTGTCTCCCCTTTTGATTTAATCTAGCACCTGTTTGCTATGCAAAGCCTCAAGAAGGGCTCTTTGATATAGATGTGTGTGTGTGCATGCGTGTGTGTGTGTGTGTGTCCAACACCCTGGTGCAAAATCTGATGCTCTCCCTAGACTTCCTTATATGTTCCCTCAAATCTGTGCACCAAGTGAGGCTACCAGTGACTTAATTTGTGGACTTTGTTGATTTCCTAGAATAGAAGGTGGATGGGTAATTCCAAACTGGATAACACGAGTCTCTTCCAGCTGTTTGTTAGCAGACTGTGACCTGAAAGGAATACAAAATAAATCAAAGAGCTACTGTAGGCTTTAAATCTAGAGGTTTGTTACAAATCTTCCTAACAATGCACTGTGTTTGGTATGGTTTACATATGAAAGAAACAACATTGTTAAAACAGCGTTTAATTGGGTGTTAGATTACCCAAGAGCTTCATCAATCAATTAACTGATTTTTTTAACAAAGCAAATTATTTCAGTAGGTTTGAAAGGTGTTCAGTTAAATTCTTACTAAAAAGACGGGGCTGAACAGGAAATGTGATTTCATTTTTTCTCTTGCTGAGAAACTGATCCATTAATAGCCATAGACAGTAACTAATTATTATAGAAACATGAAAATTAAAATGATGGTTTAATTACAAACTTGGATAGAAATGTAATATGACCCTGTACGTCAGATTGACAGAATTATTTTGTGGTATAATTTGATATTAGGCTGTATTTCAGCATGTACATTTTAACTAACTTTAGCAAGCTATGTATGTAACCTGTGTGAGAATGCATCTTTTTCCACTCCCTTTACCTTGAGTAGTTTGACTGGGCCAGCAGTCAGGTTCGAACAGATACCGTTGAGTTTGAACTCAATGCAGCCCTGTAAGTGGATATGTGCTATATCCAAAATCCCCAGCCAGAGATGAAGGCAAATATCTCCCAGTGTTCTTTGGTGGTACTTTGTACTGTGATTCTGACTGAAACTCCAGCACAAGGCCCCTTCAGGCTACTGATAGCCAATAGGCCTCTGTGCTAAGTGGGATGTTGTGCTGCAGGCCTAATTCTGGGCTTTGATAAGGATTCTGTTACTACTCACTATATCTCTTTCAGTTTTTGTCACGTTCAGATCAGTAACACTTTCCTCATGTCTTTATAGTCTTTGTCTTCTTTGAAAGTCTTTGCAAAAGCAACTGTTGTCATTTGTTATGAGTGAAATGTTCGTAAAATGAAGGTTAAGGATGTTTTTCTGAGCTTTTAGCTATACCTGTGCATGAAATATCAGTTTTTATTCTATGCCACAAGACAAGAATAAAAGAGCATTACATGAATTTCATGACACACAGCAACATTCACTACTTTGATATGAGAGTTTGATTCAAAGGTCCTCTGAACATGTAATTCACCTTTGACCTATCCTCACGAGACCAACTAGCTGAGCAGGTCTATCTTTCTTGTCCCTCTCTGATGAATTTTATTGTTGACTCAAGTTGAAAGTTTAATTAATTTTAAGCAACTTTAACATAAATAAAAGTATTTAAATATAGGCCTGCAGGATATGAGAAAAATATGCGATGTGCAATAACATTGTGCAAACATGTAAACAAAAATAAAGATGGCATATTAGCTTTATCTCACTGATTCTGTGTGCTGTGGCCTTTTACTGACATTCACTAGCAGTAAATCAGCACAAATAATCACACCAGCTAATGCACTAAAAGGATGGAAGTCCTGTAGTCCATGTAGTCCATGTAGTTCATGTTGTCCTGTAGTCCTGTAGTCCATGTAGTCCATGTAGCCCATGTAGTCCTGTAGTCCTGTAGTCCATGTAGTCCTGTAGTCCTGTAGTCCATGTAGCCCATGTAGTCCTGTAGTCCATGTAGTCCTGTAGTCCATGTAGTCCATGTAGCCCATGTAGTCCTGTAGTCATGTAGTCCTGTAGTCATGTAGTCCTGTAGTCCATGTAGTCCATGTAGTCCTGTAGTCCATGTAGTCCATGTAGTCCTTTAGTCCTGTAGTTCTGTAGTCCATGTAGTCCATGTAGCCCATGTAGTCCTGTAGTCCATGTAGTCCATGTAGCCCATGTAGTCCTGTAGTCCTGTAGTCCATGTAGTCCTGTAGTCCTGTAGTCCATGTAGCCCATGTAGTCCTGTAGTCCATGTAGTCCTGTAGTCCATGTAGTCCATGTAGCCCATGTAGTCCTGTAGTCATGTAGTCCTGTAGTCATGTAGTCCTGTAGTCCATGTAGTCCATGTAGTCCTGTAGTCCATGTAGTCCATGTAGTCCTGTAGTCCTGTAGTTCTGTAGTCCATGTAGTCCATGTAGCCCATGTAGTCCTGTAGTCCATGTAGCCCATGTAGTCCTGTAGTCCATGTAGTCCATGTAGTCCTGTAGTCCATGTAGTCCATATAGCCCATGTAGTCCTGTAGTCCATGTAGTCCTGTATTCCTGTAGTCCATATAGCCCATGTAGTCATGTAGTCCTGTAGTCCATGTAGTCCTGTATTCCTGTAGTCCATGTAGTCCATATAGCCCATGTAGTCATGTAGTCCTGTAGTCCATGTAGTCCTGTATTCCTGTAGTCCATGTAGTCCATATAGCCCATGTAGTCATGTAGTCCATGTAGTCCTGTAGTCCATGTAGTCCTGTAGTCCATGTAGTCCATGTAGTCCTGTAGTTCATGTAGTCCTGTAGTCATGTAGTCCTGTAGTTCATGTAGTCCTGTAGTCCATGTAGTCCTGTAGTCCTGTAGTTCATGTAGTCCTGTAGTCCATGTAGTCCTGTAGTCCTGTAGTTCTGTAGTCCATGTAGTCCATGTAGCCCATGTAGTCCTGTAGTCCATGTAGCCCATGTAGTCCTGTAGTCCATGTAGTCCATGTAGTCCTGTAGTCCATGTAGTCCATATAGCCCATGTAGTCCTGTAGTCCATGTAGTCCTGTATTCCTGTAGTCCATGTAGTCCATATAGCCCATGTAGTCATGTAGTCCTGTAGTCCATGTAGTCCTGTATTCCTGTAGTCCATGTAGTCCATATAGCCCATGTAGTCATGTAGTCCTGTAGTCCATGTAGTCCTGTATTCCTGTAGTCCATGTAGTCCATATAGCCCATGTAGTCATGTAGTCCATGTAGTCCTGAAGTCCATGTAGTCCTGTAGTCCATGTAGTCCATGTAGTCCTGTAGTTCATGTAGTCCTGTAGTCATGTAGTCCTGTAGTTCATGTAGTCCTGTAGTCCATGTAGTCCTGTAGTTCATGTAGTCCTGTAGTCCATGTAGTCCTGTCTAACAGCCTCCCAGACTAACAAGAGGATCATAAATATGATTCATTGTTCCTAAAGACACACTTTTAATTTTGTCCTAGGTTTTAAATTGTATTTATTTTATATTTTCAAATCAGAATATGATTCATTTCTGTATTGGTCTTTATTTTTTCATCATTTTCTTGTTTTTCTCTCTTGTTAGAATTCTGCTAGGACCCTTTGTTGCTTTTTTTCCCTGTTGTACGGAAAACCGTGACCTCTAACTGAGGTACAAAAACCGTACGGTGACCTCGTACCATTAAACCCCAAGTAAATGTTGTAGCTTATTTTTACATCCACCTAGTCGGGCAAAATCTGGGTATGAAAAAGGTTACAGTGCTTACTTAAGCAGCTACTTTGATTTGTATCACCTCTTCTTTATTTGTGGACTAAAAGAGAAGAGCCTGTACCTAAGCAATACTGTATGTTTTTGTGGCTGTCTCAGACTTTCTTGTAAAGGCAACAGTTGACATTCTAACCCCCATTGGATAACAGCTGGATATGTGTAAGGCCTTTGCTTTACAGTTCATGCACAGGACTTAAACTTCTCACAGAATGATTTGGACAAAGTTACAACAGTTTGCTCAGAGGGGAATTTGGGGAACCCAGTTATGATCGGAAACTAGAAACACAGAGTTAAATTTGTGTTCAGCTCTTTACAACCACTCTACACAGAAACTTAAAGACTGCTGACAGCCTTACCGACTGGAATAGAGATCAATAAGTGTTTGTGAGGAGATCTTATGTTGGTGATAGTAATGATCTTTTAGTATTCAAATTAAATACTGGCATGTTTCAAATATATCAGTATTTTTAAAGTTTGTTTTAAAGGTTTGGTAAAAACCCTACTGAGAATCTCACTTGAGACTTGAAGGCAGAAAGCTGAGCAGACATGCCTTGTTGATCCATAAATAGCCACAAATGGAACATCGTGCGTACTTTTGCTGACACAAATACTAAACAGAACAGAACCAGGATGCACAAAATGTCAATATAACCTAATAGAAAATCTCCATTGCAGGAGCTGGCACCATAATAAAATAGAGAAACTCACAATATAGATAAGATAGGTTTTTGCATTTGGAAATAGATTATTCCATACACTGTTGTCTCTCCTCTTACACATACTGTACCTAAGTTTAAATATTTGGTGTGACTATCTCAAAGATCTGAGGCTTGACAAAGTTTTCATCTAAAGAAATTAGGGTCAGCTCTGTTGTGTGCTGTGTGAGATTGCATTCTATTTTAAGGTGTGATACATATTTGAATTTAGGGAAGGAGAGTTGGCATATGGATGGATGGATAGATTAGTAGCGTATGGATTTGTATTTTAGTGAATTCGCAGAGGCATCAATGGACCTGAAGGGGTGAGTGCGTTACTGGTTTTACCAAATAGATCCCCTGAAAATCATCTCCTCCTGATAGTCATCCTAAGGAATCCTTTCAGGTTAAGTCCTGTTACAGTATGTCTTTTCAAAAGAAGGGATTTAACAAACACTCGAGGTAAGAGTTGTCAACATGGGCCTTAAATGACAGATGGGCAGAAACTGGACTGAGCAGGCTTCATCACAGCATGCAGCAGCTAGAGGCCTCCACTGTCCCTGTGTCCAATTCTGTAGAATTGATCTGATGTGGCGTTTTCCAACCTAAAGCACAGGCTATTTCTAGCCTGTATGTCACAGGTTATTTGAACATGATTTCACCAAACATTTCCGGCAAGCACATTGAGATGTGCCCCAACACATATCAACTGAAATTTAAGTAGAGGTGACACTGATAATAAGATTTAAGCGAGACAGAAAGTGTCAGTATGGATGCAAGAAGCGTGTTTATGGTGCAAAATGAGCGAAGACAATGCAGACAAGAGGTAGAGCTTGGTGAGGGTTTGAAGGGACCACAGTGTGTGTAACAGAAATACGCATCGGTTCCTATTACCGTAATAAATCAGTGAAAGCATCACGCTCCAGCAAACTGAATTATTTGTTCAAAAAAACAACTTACAGGCTTTACCATAATGCATTGTGTTTCTGTCTGTGTTTTCTTGATTTCTTTTTACGTATTATTTGTGTATTTGCTCCTGAGCACGAAGCTAATGGAGTCCTTTTTTTTCTCAGTGTAAATGTTGTAAAGGATTCTGTATCTCCGTGTGGTTGGTTGTACACGAGTCAGAAAGTTGCTTATCCTCTCTGTAACCTCTCAACCCTGTTGTAGGATAAAAACACCCCCATTAGTCGCAAAAGTTCTCTGAGTGTGTGCAACTATTTTAAAACCCACCGAGAGGTCAGACTCAGGCCATGCAGTGTTTTTGCTGTTCCATCTTAGCATGATGGCAAAGGAAAATGTACAGTCTATTTTTTTGTTCTGGTTACCCCTCTCCCTCTAAAAAGATTTTAATCTCAATTGACTTCTTGGTTGAATTTAGACTGAAGAGAAAAATAAAAAATGTTGCCATAGCTGAAGTAAAACCGTCTGAAATATATAAACATGCATCATTTCAAGAGCTTACCTGCTGACCTTTTCCACACAAGTAATCTACTAAGAAATATGTTTCTCATATGAGCTTTGACAACGTTGAACACATAGCATACACACACCTTTCATTAAGTGGATGTGTGTGTTTTGTTGCACAGGCTTCTCTTGCAGTGTGTGTTATCTGAGTAAGGCAACACAACAGACAGAGGGCACATGTTTAGGGACTATATCTACAGTTCTTGGAACAAACACTGCGCTCTATAACACTTTGTTTGGCTACAGCTACAGAGTACAGCAGGCTGTGAGAAAACGTTACCAATCCTAAATTCAGATTTTTTGTCACTGGCAGCTGATACTTGCCTGATAAATTACAAATCCCTATACTTCTCCATCCCTGTGATGAAAATAAGTGCATTAACTGATAGCTAGTCTTCACATAGTTATTATAGTCCTTGTCAGTCCCATTTGTAGCAGCATACTAATTGATTCTGGGCACCACCAGATGCTAATGACTGGGTTAACAACACTGATATTCCAGCACATTTGTCTACAGTGCCCATGTCAGCAAATCCGCTACCATGTGCCAAAAACTTGTCTGCTGTTCAACGGGGTCATCAATCCTATTCAACCAATAGAAATCCCTGTAGCTGGGAGCATGATAGG
Organism: Tautogolabrus adspersus; assembly: GCA_020745685.1. Classification (NCBI taxonomy): domain Eukaryota; kingdom Metazoa; phylum Chordata; class Actinopteri; order Labriformes; family Labridae; genus Tautogolabrus; species Tautogolabrus adspersus. The sequence goes on from CM036539.1 coordinate 17,603,111, forward strand.
AATGGCACGATCAATGTCAAGCACCAGTCATTGAGCATGCAGAGGCCTATTCATCATTTGTTATCAGTACATGCCTATTGACCACGTAGGCAGGCTGGCCTGGAGGACGTGAGGTTGTGGTTCGGCTGAACAGAATGACGCTTAAGACTGGTGTAGTATGGAGACTTGGCTGCCAAGAATGGACTTGTGTAAATTATTGTGTTGAATTATTTTAAGTTGACAAGAGATAATTGGAAAAATGACCAAGAGAGCCCAATTACTCCAGGGCAAGGATCCACAACTATGACAAAGAATTCAATTTTATGATGTTGAAAAAAAGAGTCAACACTACTACCACTGTTTTAAGGCCCAAAAGATAATTTGACTGATTAGAATTTAGATTTTAAAGACTTCTCTGCTCAATGTCACAGCGAAGTGATATCTCCTTGCCTTTCTGTTGTCGGCAGTTCTCGGCTGCTTCTCCATACTCGCAGAGATTTAAATTGTTGTGGTTCCACGCTGTCCGTGGGGTTACCCAGCAGTTGTCGCATATCAATGCACCCTTTGAGGGATTGCCACGCGACCCAGCAACCGGCAGATATCCTCTGATCTGGTCTGTTTCTGGGTTGAGCTAACTTTAGAGGCCTGCAGAGAGGAGTGTGACCTGAAAGGATTTTTGGGCGAGGCACAAAAACGGAGGCCGGCTTTATCGACCGTGGCCTGCATGCTCTGGTCAGCTCTTGAAGTTAGGATAACCTGCATAATTCTGTGTTGGCTTAACTGAGGACTGCTGTTGGTTTATGTGCCTAAAAAGGAAATAGTTTCAAACATACGAGTTTGTGAAATCACGTAAGGAATCTGTGACATTATTTGACAACGTTCAATGTCTTAGGAAGTTGATTTTTTTTAAGCATTGCCTCACAGTAGATGTTTTATGGTTATTTAGTAGCCCTGCTTCCTTTTTTTAGGCCTTTGGCTAACAAATGAATGAGATACTGGAATACTAGGGCAGTAGTAGTAATAGGACAATGGTTTCTAAATTTGTTACCCTTAAGAATGACAGTCATGTACTACATGGAGCTATTTTCACTCCTGCGCTTCTGTTCTTGTCATGTGGTTTGATGGTTTTAAGAGTCACAGACGCCTCTAAATCCAACTTATATTACTCATATGGAGGAGGCAGGAAAAACTATGGAACAAAGTTAGACTCACTCAATATGTTTACATGCACAGTAAAGTCTATTGAATTGAAATACTGTCCTTGTCCAGGATACACTCAAGGGACAATCCATTCATTGACAGAAAAATGTCATATCTGCTGTGGTAGGTGGTGATACCCCCCCTTTCAGCTCGTTACTATTCGACCTTCTTTCAGTTAAGCTTACAAGTTAGCAAGTTAGCAAACGGCAAACATGGATAATTTTACAGCTCTGTACATTCGTAATGCTCTTTACTGTCAAATGTGATACATATCCTTCTAGCATATGGCTATATCTGACTGCAGATGACAAGGCGACTTCTCCAGTTTGGGTCTGGTTGAGGTATACATCCATGCAAGAGTTAATCTGTCTCCAACCGCATTAAATGAATGTGTTAGTCTGACTTTGAGAAAGTCGATTCAGTGCCATTTCATCTGGACTAACATATTTACAGGCATTTTAAAAGTCCAGTTTTAGTCGGACTAACAATAATTTGACTTTCTCAAACTGAATGTAAACCTCCTGACTGTTTTAGTCGTTCCTGAAATGGTTAAATCAATTGTCTGTTTAAAAAACATTTTCACAAATATTTGTCAATGGTATTCTTTTTTACAAAGTAGTAACAAAAGTAAACATGTGAATTCATAAATGATGCATGGTGAAAGTAAAATGTCAAATTCTGAACTGGATTGTTAGTATCCCATCATAAGAAAAACACATCACTGCCACAAGTCATTATTATGGTCAGTACTAAGGCTGAGGAAATTCTCACATTGCGTTATTCTTAGCGTTCCGCTTTTATCTTGAGGTGTTTGAAATAGAGATCTTATTTGGAACCTCGACATGTTTTTTCCCTTCAGTCTTCCTTCCTCTGAGCTCGTTCCATTGTGGTCAGAAAACTCATTTTAACAGTTCCATACGTTTTTGTAGACAACCTAACCTACAGTGTAACTTTGGATCAATATAACAACTAACCAAAACATGTCCTTTTTTTAAATTTCAAATACTTAAGAGCCAATTGTTTTGAATTAATTGACAACAAATACATAAAAAAAATACCTTTATGGCATAGTGTGATTATTCCTTTTTAAACCATATACATTTCTATTATAGATTCTGGCAACCCAATATATTATTTTCTAAAATAAAATCTTCATACAACATTTTTTTTCACCTTGTAGGTTAAACAGGGTTCAAGTTATCTTAAATCATTTGAGCAAAAACACACAACTCATTTCTGTGCAAATGAAACTCCCACCAAAGCTGCCTAATGTGACTGAAGCCTGCACCACTGCCAGCATGCATCATACCCTTAATATTTCATGAAATGACTCATGTAAGACTTACAATGGAACCACTTCAAGACTTAGAAAAACTCTCTGCACAATCCTACAGCTTTCTGCTGTTAATAGAACAGATTATTTTCTTTCTATTTAAAGGGCATATGATTAAGATAGAAAGTTGTGCCTACATAGAAAGTTCACACCTCCACTCTAAGCAGGATGGGAACAATGATGGGAAGCAACGCTCCTCCTCCATAGGCCAGAGATAAACTTGCTTTTTAACTTTGTGTTTGTCACACAACCAGCTGTACAGTGGATTGGCAACGACACATTGTACAGATGAAGCTAATAGCAGACTTGGTCTATCAGCTTGTCTTTAAAAAGGTTCCGTCACGGTTGTCCCTGCAGCTGTGTTGACCAAGTCACATCCTCTCTGCCTCTACACTGTCCCTAGTGTTCATTTGCATAATATGTCTTGCAACAGATAGTTGCTGGCGGAAGTGCACAGCTGATGCTCCAAACAGACGCAGGGTATGCAGAGCACCCATAATGCACATGCAAAGGCATTGAGTTTACTTACAGGATCTGACCTGACCTCACATTGCTTTGCTCTTTGTGTGGCTGGTCTTTGCAAGCCATGAGATCTGAACACACTCACCGGCTGCCCCCTCCCTTGTCTGATTTACCTCATGGTGACTCCTGCACAAGCCCTAAACTGGCCAAGAAATACCAGATAGGAAAAGTCTCAGGGGACTTATTAGAAGTTCCCCACCTTCACCTTAGACTCAAAAAGATACCCTTTCATTAGAAGTGTCTCAGAAAGATGCTTCAAGCAACTAAACAGACTTGCAATGTTTGGAAAGTGCGCTGTAGGTCTGGACGTCTGCTTTTAAGTAGAGACAACTCATAGGAAGTTATTTTGGGAGAGTTTTTGAGTCTATCAACTAATGTTACACGGATGAAATCTTCTGACTTTTGGAAGGTTTGTCCCTACATTTTATAAATATGAAAGTAACCACTCATATTTTATTTTGTTGCATTTTATTGCATATTTAAATTATCACCTGCTGCAATACAAGTTAGTCAAGTTACAGTTTTGTACAACGTGAGGAACTGAGACTCCAGTCGAAGCACATGTTGAAAAAGAAAACGTTTCCCTATCTTCTATCTAAACTCATGACTCTGATGCTGTGATGTGTTTGATGTTTCACCTCGCCAAAGGGGCTCCGAGCCTTCTTTAGATCCCTCTAACAATGCTTATTGTAACACGGCTCCATTGTCAACTCATTGTGGTGACAAGAAGAGTGTTTCTTGGGGGGACGAGAGTGGGACGTGAATGGAGAGGTGAATCTAAACCCTGCGTTGCCATGGTAACCTAGAACATGATACTGCAGTGAGAGTCAGAAAACAAGGTGACTGGTTAGGTGGTGCTGTAACAGGAGAGCCTGACGTGGTTACCTGCAGTCTCTTAGATCAGCAACAGTGCCTTGTTAAGTTTATTTAATACATTTATGGATGGCAGAAATATCCTTAAATTTGTTCTGTTGTTTACTACATTTTGATGTTAACATTAATCTCCGTGTACAGATGGTTCCATCAAAGCAAACCTTATTAGGAAATTTGGCTACCAGTGACATTCATCATTATTATCTCCAGCCCCCCTGTTGGTCTAAGAAGAATGTTCAAGTTATATATTGCTGTCTTTAGTTAGTCTTACTCAAATACCAAATAGTGGTATGAAAGGATTTTATAAATGTCTGACATAGCGAGAGCTTTTTCACAGCAGCTGGACTCGAGCTCGTAAGACCCCGAAGAAGGGTACCAACAGCGGGGCTCTGTTATCTTTCAGATGAAAGCGCTGTAGGCTGGGGATTAAGATCACTATTCCAAGACACAGAATTAAGATGCAACTGCATTTACGACTAAAAAAAACCCACAACCTACAGGGCAGTGGAGGAAATGCAAAAAAAACTGAGGCTTCAAACGACACAAACTGATTGGTTACAACAAGGCAGTGGCTTTGCCTATGTCTTATCTACAGTCTTTAGCTAGGATGTGGATTAGGATGCATTGGGAAGTGGTCATGGTTTACATGGAATACAAGAAGTTCATATCAGGAAAGGTTGTTTATTCACACAGAGGCCACTGAGTAGCCCCTTCTTAAAACAAATGTTTAACCCATCTGCTCATAGTCTGCTGTGTTTATGTAGTTTAACATACAGTTGGACATGTGATTATGCCTTTAGCTGACAAAAGCCAGAGTTCAATTGGGACTGAAATCAACTGTTTAGACAGCTAACATTTATGACCACTGGTTAGTAGAACAAGCCCACTATGAGGTCTGAATCTATCTTATGAAACGTAGTTGCCTGATGCCTGATTAGATTGATTGTTTTCTCTAGCAGCTAGCATGGACCACTTTAAATAATTATCCCAGCTTGTTATGACCCAACATAAGGCCGCCCGATGGGGCTAACAACAAACCCACAAATTGAGCCAATAGAACACATCGTAAACCTACCAAAGTCAAAACTAAAGGATAAACTATTAACAGAGTAACTAAATCATTAAATGGAAATCAAAACAAATACTAATTTAACTAAACACAACAACACAATCCCTGGCTGAGAGGCACAGCAGCCCCAACTCCAAAAGCATCTCACCTCCTGAAGCCGGCACTGGGCTTTTAAGCTCTGAGGGCAGGTGGGCCTCGTTGTACAATCAGTAGCTTCACTTGGGATGGAAGATAACAGAGGGGGGGAAGGGACAAACATCACAGGGAACAACATACAGCCGTAACAAGCTTGTGACGTCATACTTTGTTGGAAAATAGTTTTTTATTTTTTGCATAACTAACAAAAAGATACTACAGGTTGATACCCATATTGCATAAGAACATTTAACATTTCCAAAGTTCTAATGTCCTCTCATCAAGTATAAAAAATGTAATGAACGTTAGAAACAGAATAGGATTGGTCTGTTTGAATGGCGTTCATCATGTCATCATAAATGGCACTGTATTTTCCTGCACGTAGTAATAGCTGTGTGCGACTTGACTTGACTACGCTAATGTTACTGGAACATTCCACACTGCATCTGACACAATGGTTCAATGAGAGTGTAATTCACGATGGTTAATGACTCCTGCGGTTGTTCAGTCCAGTGGTTACAGAAAGGGACAGCAATCGCCTTTGACCTTTGAAGTAGTCTCCAGGGCTTGGGAGGAGGGGGAGGGGAAGGGGAAGGGGGGGTTGGACTGAGGATGCTGCTGCTAAGTGTGATCAATCAACACCATGTCAACTTTCCCAGTTTACCAAACCACTTTGCATCTGGGATTTTTGAATAATTCATTGTAACCTCACTCTTCAGGGGATGGGTGTTTTGATTTGATTAATAAGATAAATCACTTTGCAAAATATGTTAACAAGTAAATGCCTGATTGTCTTTATTCCATTTTTTGAAAGTGTTGGAAAATATACTTGGTTAATTATGTGACAATGGGTTTTCTATTATTTGCCATTTTTATTGTTGATGGTGAATGTTCGTTTCTGTTATTAATAGGGCTGGGAATCTTTGGGTGTCTCACGATTCGATTCGATTTCGATTCTTGGGGTCACAATTGGATTCAGAATCAGTTTTCAATTCAAAACGATTCTGGATTCATGGATCCATGGATTTAAAGTCTATTTATGAATCAGTACATACTTCAGGATCTACTCCAGGCATCTGTGAGACTGGCTGCATTTCTTGTTGCTCTATTTGGCATTCTACTGATTGAAAGAGGTAGCTTTAGCACTTAGCAGTGAGTGACTGATTGGCCCAACAACAACAAAAAATCAACAACAAAAAAATCGATTTTAAATCTTAAAAGAGAAGAATCTCAATTTTTTAATTAAATTGATTTTTTTCCCCACCTATAATTATTAATTCTAGCAATGATACGAGTTGTGCAATTAAAAAGGATCTTCACTTTTGAATTATGTACTGATTATTTTCCTCTAATTGTTATTCTATAAAATGTCAAAAGATATGAGAACAAAAAAAACTCCTCACTGTTCATTTACCCTCAAAATTGACAAAATCAATCTCATTTCTCTTCAATTAAGAAGCTGCAACTAACAAATGTTTGACTTTTTTTGCTTGGAAAAATGGACAGAAACATGGACAGAAGTTTGGGAAAACAAACTACTCATGACTTGTCTATTATTGCAATAATTGTTTAGGCACGTTTGGGAATTGTGCTGTAAATTAGATTTGTTTTCCTTTAGCACCTCCTTTGCCTGTAGAGGTTGAGTTATAGATATGTCACCTCATATGTTACCTCACTTTCAGCCATAATAAAAACAAATCTGCCTAAGAAACATCACTCAAAGTGTTTCCAAGTCTTTGCTCCTTTATCTTTGTTTGTCAAAGTTTCATATCCGCCGGTGTTGTAATGCTTACACTTAGCAAAAAAATAGCTTTTTGTGTTCCTTGAGAGCATGATGGTCTCATGTCAAGGTCACTCACTTGTCTCTCAATACTGCCATTGTATTTTTTTTTCTTTTGAAAGAAATGCTTGAATCCATTTGCACCAGTGAGAGGGATCAGCTCGTCGGGGAAGAGGCTTTTCATTGAGAGCGTAGAATGACCGTCTGTGTGCTTCAGCAATAATATTTCCTGGCTGTTGTCCCCCTGCGGTCATGAGGGGTTCAACCAATTTATGTTAGAAAAGGTCAGGTCCATGTGGAGTGCTGTTTACATTCTGAGGTACCCTTATTCCTGAGGCGTCATTCACTGAATAGTGTCACACACACACTGGAAATCCCACAGCCTTGTCTGAGTACAGTGTGCATTCCAGCCAACCTACACTATTCGGCATGTGAGGAATTTCGTACGCTCCGTTGTAAAAAGTGTCACAGTGCTTCCACTGTCACACTTCGTATTGCCGCAGTGCTCAATGCTCCTTTGTCCCCCCCCCACCCTTATTTTAGATGTGTTGTGACTGTAATGATATTGTTACTGTTTCTTTCTGAAGGTCAAATCTGCAAGTTGTAATTGTTGATTTGTATTCTGAGTTGTCCTGTGTGTGATAGAGAAAAACAACACTTTGGACCTTATTTATCTTATAACTTATCACTCACTTGCCCTTTAAATAGTTTTCTACTTCGTAGAGAACATAACTGTAAATACATTTGTTCCTTGGATAACACAAATGACACGCTTTAGTCTTTATCAGACCGTGCAGCCTTACATTTAAGGTCTCTGTGGTCTGTCTTTGCTGTGTTTCAGGGCGAGCTGTGTCATCTGTGCTGCAGTGAAAACTTGAAACCTTTATTTGAGCTTGACTGTGATATTGTGCTGTCACAACAGTCCTTCAACCTCATGCTAACCCTTAAGTGTGTTTTCTTATTTATAGAGTACTTAATTTACACAATTTCACACGAAGGAATGATATTGTACTAAATATTAGGGCTGGGAATCTTTGGGTGTCCCGATTCGATTTCGATTCTTGGGGTAACGATTCAATTCAGAATCGATTTTCGATTCAAAACGATTCTAGATTCATGGATCCATGGATTCAAAGTCTATTAATAAATTAGTACATACTTCAGGATCTACTCCAGGCATCTGTGAGACTGGCTGTATTTCTTGTTGCTCTATTTGGCATTCTACTGAGTTTAAGAGCTAAAAAAAAAAATCGATTTTTGGAAGTTATAAATCTATTTTCAATCTTAGAAGAGAAGAATCTCAATTTTTACATTATCGATTTTTTTCCCCACCTCTACTAAATATCCAGTAAAACATGTTGACCTCAAGTGTGAAAGAACAGTTCTATGTCCAGTATATTGAATAAACATACGTCTTGTTCCTAGTTTCACATATTTACTGACATTTACTTTTTCTACTTGTATGTTTATCATTTAGCGAGTTAAATATGAGTCTATTTTGTGACTCAGAGGTTCCAGCTAGTTGAATCAAGACAGTTTCTCTGCTGTAATGTTAACTTACAAACATATGGCTTAGACAGAGTGATACACACTGAACAGTCCCAGTGATGTACTTTATATAAACAAGCATCGCCTCTTGTCTAGTCAGAATACTCAGTCAGAACTAACTGTTGTATAATGATGTGAAGAAGGAGATTTTCAGTGTGTGGACTTTCTTACTGTCTTTAACAAAGTCGTGCTCAGTCTGTGGGCTGTTACAGCAGATGATCCGTCAGCTTTAGTCCAGTTTGTTAACTGGATGTTCACCGTGTCTGTGAAGCTGCACTAAAGTGCCCTGCAGGATAGAAACTATAAAACTGTGTGTTTCTCAGTGGTCTGCCTCATGAACAATAGAAATGTTAGAGAAACTTGTAGTTATTGCTCTTCAAAGTTTTAAGCACACGAGTCTGGAAGCAAAGCACACTGTTGATGAAAAAGTGAAAAATTATTTAAAAGCTTCTGTTGTTGTCATTTATCTGGACCTAATTCAAATATTTTTGCTGATCCACATCAGAAATAGCTTTTTTTTCATTTTTGGCAGTTCAATTCTTTATTTACTTTAAAAAAATGCCCGCTTGCTATGAACAACTTAAGTATATTTTTCTAATAGCTGGTGTAAATTGGTTGGGCAGTCACAGTTATCACTGAATGAGAGCTCACAGTCCATTTAAACACAGCATTGCAGTCTGTGTTTACTTCATCAATTAACTGCTCCAAATCCAAAAACCATGCACAATGCAACCCCCCCACAAAAACAACTTAAAATGTGAAAACTGCAGAGATGGGTTGACACTTTCCCATTTTGGCTAATTCAGGGGAAGCTATCACCTCTGTGTCCTGTAAAAAAAGAAGCTATGCATGATACGTGGCATTTTAGCTTTGATTGACAGATGCTAGCTGTTTGCTAGGTGTCACTCAAGCTAATTCTCCAACTCAGATCTGTAATTTGGTTTGTGCTGCGCTTTATTGTACTTATGGCTGTTATAGAAGTCTGTGCTCCATCTTTATGGTGAGTGAAATTGTAGTATTATTTTGAATATTTGTCAGCACTTCTGACAGGTATACAGTGGGCTCATCAAACCTGGCTATTTAACTTGTTCAGTGTTGCCAAACTGGAGGTTTTCAATAACAAGTGGGTGATGTCACACTGGCCATGCCCATTATGTCTTTTATACAGTCTGTGATTTCCGATAGTTTGATGGGATAAAGAGAAAGAACGAGAGAAGGGGGGTGTTAAACAAACCATGTGACCTGCAAGCTAGGAAATTGAATTGTCAATTTTATCTTTGACACTTCACAAAATAACAGTGGTGCAGTGGGATCTTTTCAATGTGCTCACAACAACCAGTCATAGCTGGCAGAGAAAGCCTGTCATTTTCTTCTGTTTGGCAATATTTTCTTCAGTAATGCTTGTCCGTTTGACAGCATGAACATACACGTGGGCGTGTGTTTGTATTTGTTAGGAAGCATCGAGATCCCGTGGCTCTAACTTACCATTGTTTTGAGTGTTGTTGTCCAGTGACGGTGGTGGCTGTGGTCTGCGGTGCACCAGGGTGTAGGTGGTTAAATGATGACCACTAGGATTAGGGGACCATTACATCCTTCCCATTAGGGTCGGACTCTGCCTGCCAGATGTCCTCCAATCGGTGCATTCACACACAGCACTTTTTGACAAATTTTGTTGTGACAGCGCAGTTGAAATAAAACTCATTGTGAGCAGAAGTTGAGTCCAAACATTTGTACCTATATCCTTCTCAAAGCTGCTGCAAGGAATCTCAGACGACCTTTCTCAGAGGTTGAATATCGTCAAGGTTTTTGTGAAAGCACTGGTCACGCAATCGAATCACCGCACAGAAAAGACTTTGTGTCCGGCTAGCATTGCCTTAGGCAGACACACACACACACACACACACACACACACACACACACACACACACACACACACACACACACACACATGCACAGCCTTTTTTGCCCCAAAGGGATAAGCCACATTATATTGTACATCATATTATATCCATCCTGACAACAAGCCCCACTGAATGTACACAATTAAGAGCACTTGATTTCATTATTTCATGGTCTGACTCAAACCACTGAGGGCATTTTACAGTTGCCAGATCATTAATATTAAATTTGGGCTTGTGCATGCTCTGAAAAGAGCTCAGCAGTGACAGAGAGAGTGCTGCTACAAGGCGCACCTCCCTTTCTCCGTCCACTCCTCTCCTAGTCAATGATGTAATGTTTCTGCTGCTGATAGAGCAACCCCCTCTCCTGCTTTTTTTTTTTCACAATTATTCCCCTCCCCTTCCGATTTGCTACTGCCGCGGCTGCTCTCACTGGTGATAGTGGTGGATGCGTGCGTGCGTGCGGCGCCGGTTCAGCTGCATCTCTAAGCATCTCTCGGGATCCCTGCAAAGCTTCTTTTTTTTCCCCTCTGTCACCACTCAACTGAGAGCCGCTCCTACTGAGCACTGCAAGACCTCGTCCTCTGCTGATAAAAGGTAATTCTTTAGGCTTATGACAAAAGACATTTCATTGTAAAAAGAGAGTGAAGAGGGGAGCAGAGAGGAGAAGAAAGAGTTAAATAGAAGAGTGATAGACAGACAGAAGGTTGACTGAGTGTCCACTTAGCTGCTGAGTAAACTGGTCTGGACGCTGAGAGCTTCTTGTCGCCACAATGCTGGATGCCATGGCAATTTCCCCCGACGGTGTGTGTGCATGTACTGTAGTATGGTGTTGGTTTCCATGGTAAAGATGAGACGGATCTCCGTGCTGGCTCAGGGCTAATTCAGCATGTGTCATGGAAAGCTAAAAATTGTCTTTGGTGTAAAGTGATTTCATATCTCTTCTGCATTATTAATAAGGGAGATTACAGTGACATTGTTTCACTTCTATTGGATTTTTTTTTTTACTCTATTTTACTTTTTGATAAGAAAAGATAAACTGTCATCAGATTATTATTTGTCTTACTTCTTTGGAACATATGCATCACTTTGAGTTGCCTGCTCTACTAAAACTGGGCGTGTACAATGACAGTCATAAAGCTAAGATGAATGATGAGCTAGGAGTTATCTGCGTGCAGATTTTTGACCGCTTCTACATTTATCAGTGATTTACATTACTTTACAGTACGTAGATGCTTTACCAAATTCTTCGTCTTCACCATTGCCTTTAACAGGCTGTGATGTTCTGGCACAGGACCCATAGTGCATTAGTTATAAATGTACAGAGGGGGATTTTTTTTTCAGGAGTTGTTTAACCTTAACTCTTGCGCTTTATCAGATGCTAACTTAATATTTCATGTCTCGTCTGCCCCACATGTAGATAGCCTTATAACTAATTTATCCTCAGGATTTTCCCTGCATTTGAGTCATCACTCTTCTGTCTCATAGCTTTATGAACTGACGCATCTCCAAAACACGCTTCAATTAGACCTAGGGTATCAGGGTACATTCTGGGCTAGGGTCCCAGTTAAGAGAAAGCATGTGGTACTTCAGGGGGTCATCTTATGATGTCCCATTGGGGAATGGGTCATGTTTACAGGGAATGTAATGGATCTTTGAGACACAAAGGAGTCACTGCATATTATCCCTCAGGCCATTTTTCTTCAGCATTTAATGAGGAATCCATCCGAAGACAGCATGTATGTCTTTAATGGACAGCTGAAACTGATAGCACACGTCCAACATTTCACTGTTTTCATTTCATCACCGGACATACAAGGTGACTTCAACAAGCAAGTAGAGTTCAACAATGCACTGAAAAAGTCAATTAGCTATGGCATGAAGGTCTTCCCACCTTGGAACGAAATGATCTAAAAAGTGCTGAGATAAACTTCTTGTTCTCCAGGATTGTTTACATGAATATATTATTGGATTTGGTGAAATCCAATAATAATGAGGGATCGGATATTTGACATGTAATAAGCGTAAAATCTGTCCTTCAATCAAAATTTGTCAGGTCCATTGGCAAGTGGTATTATATGTTTATACTCTGGGTTGTGCTTGGCTTATAATTCCATGACTTAATTTTTTTTTCATTTAATTACCTTAATTACAAAGCATCAGAATATGAACAGAAATACCTAAAACAACATTGTTTTGTCAAAAACTCACGGAGATTGAATTTAATTCAGTTTGAGAGAACAGCACACTCACATTTGAAAGCTCAAAAGAATGTCTCTTCTTTAAGGATTGATATCTAAATATCTGAGTTGTTGGTGGTTTGTTACTTTGTCTAATTTAACAATTCATCGACGGATCCTGGTTGCTTTAAAATCTGGGATTAAATATTTTTTCTTAAAACTACTTCACCATCGGGAACAAACAGAATGACGTTTTTATGTAGGCCAACCCGGAACAAGCAGCGCCATGGGGTCTATTCGCCTATGGGAATTTTACATTGGATTTTGGGTCATTGCGGAAAATAAGCTCTGTTGCAAACACACGTTTCTGATGCGTAGGCGTTTTGTTCAGCAGGATAATCTTCACAAATGAACACCACTTTTATGAAGTTTGAAGCGTTAATGCAGCCGAGAGAAGTAAAAAGCTAACGTTATGCTACAAGCGAACTACACCGCGGTCGGATGATTTTGACGTCGCTACCGTTATGCTTCATCGATCTAATCAGCGGTTTTGAAAAGCTAGCGAAACCGTAGCTTATTAAACTGTTTATTAACCTAATATATGCAAGAGCACTGAAAAACAAGACACTGTAAGGCGAACTAGTGAGAGAGTTCCCGGCGTGATGACGTTAAATGTCACCGACAACCACTGTAGTCTCATTTAGCCACTTGTTAGCAACCGCTTTTTTAAGAACGCGTAAAAACTTCAAAATTCACAAGTGGGGGTATTACCTAATGTAGTTTATCTCGTCTAACAAAACGGCAACATCTCTTCAGCTTGTGTTAACCACAGACCTTATTTCAGGCCTTTAACCACAAACCCATTCAAAATCTCCATTGGCTTTGAGAGGAGAGACCCCATGGCGCTTAAATGCTAACTCACTTCTGGGTTTTAGGACTCATTCCTGTGGCGCCCTATAGGATATCAACAAAAGACACAGAGTATTGAGCACATTGATGGAGGGGACAACCAGACAAGAACGTCTATTCTTTGGAAATGGTCAGTGATGTCCCTTCCCTGTATGTATCCTTCCCTTTTACTCTATGGCAAGATATCTGAGAAATCATACAGACATTCTCAGATGTATTGATCACAATAGGAGGACACAACTCTTGATTAAGTCCCCCCTCTGTTGGGGGAAGGAGATGGACATGGTTGTTACAGTCTGTGATGGTAAGCGTTGTGCATGTGTGGGGGAGGGGGACCTTAAAGGTAGAAAACACAGGAAAGTTGAGCTGCTGCCACATGGACATGAAGGGCCACCTGAGGAGCGTCCGAGCTGTTCCACTCGCTCTGTCTGTTGAATTTCAAGCAGACCTGCTTGCTTTGGAGCTGTGCCATTGGCTCTGCTTCCACAAAGTGATAATCCAATAAATAGTTTGGCCGTCAGAGCTACAACAATCATATTTCTGTTTGTAAAGACAAAGACAGATTAGATAAAGGACGGGGGCGGAAAAGCCGCTTGCAAAACAAGCACCTGAAAGTGAGCATGGTGTGATTAGTCACACATACAATATGATGATGTAGTGGTCATGTGACTGGTAATGCTGGGAACTCCAGTACTGGTTTCAGACTACTGAGTAATAGATAGGCTGGTGACATAGACAAAATGAGCATGTATGCCACAGTGTAATGAAAGGACCAGGGGTTAGTCACAAAGCTCTGAAAGCTCAGCTCTGTGTGAAAGCACTAACACACACTCACACTTCCGGGACTGTTTATTGGCACAACCGTCCTGCCAGAGGGCACCTATCCCACAAACCCTCTCTGATGAATATGTTCAGAGTCAGGTGTGGAGAGTAATGCCTCAGCTTGTGTCATGCAGAGAAATCAAAGCCTCATTTTTCCCCAACACAGGAAAAGCACAGAATGAAACACCTCAACCTGCTACCCAGCGCACACGATCTCAGTATGATTAATCATATGCTAGGTATATTTTTGTATTATTCACCCAACATGCTGAACCAGTCGCACTCAATGCCAAAATGAGTCACTCGCCTCATTTGTGGGTCACACTGTGCCACCTCAGCTGGTACTTTTCCCCCAACAGCTCATTCACCTGTGTTAGAGAAAAACAGACAGAAATCACCAAATACTTAAATTTAAGTAAGGGAAATGTTTCATATGTGTAATATATTTTAAGGCCCTTCATAACATGCAGTGATAGGCTTGTGGGTTAGTTTTTAGGGTTAGAATGAATGCTGTGCAGGTCATCACGTTTCAATCCTCCAATACTTTTTTTAAATTTAGTGTAGATTCCAAACCTTGCAAATATAGTCAGGCTAAATTTTGGGGAAATGTATCGTATTTTTAACGATACACAAAACAGGTAGACTCCGTCCTTCGGACTGCACTTTTATTTTTAAAACACTTGGAGGCTTGGGCTTGAAAAAAACTGTGTGTGCGTGTCAGATGGAGAAAGTGGGTGCTGAAGTGCAAAATATAAATCACTATTCAAAGAAGGATCAAGTGGCACTGTGTAAAGTATGAGTTCATGTATTTCACTCAGAACTAACATCATATATAGATTTAACGAATAGTTGGAACAAGCTTGAACAGTGCAGACTTAGATGTTGTTAACCTTTATGCTCCCTAAGAGGAAAGCTGTAAAATTTGGCGTTAAACAAACCAAACTACTAGCACAAATAATGACTCATCATCGTCAGTGTTTTGCAGTGACCTGGATTTTCACAAAGACTCTGAGGCACAGAAAAATCAGGCCGGGGACAAACGTAAGCGGTGTGAAAACAAGGTGACGCTTTGACGGAGAAACTCTGGAAGAATGTTTAGCTGACTTTATTTACTGGGATTTTCATCTTAGCTGCTCGCTAGGGATGTAAAGATTAATCGTGAGGCAGTTAAAAATCGATTCAAAGCTGTCAAGGTTCACATCGATTCTCTGAAAAATGAATCGCAGTAACAGGGTCCGAAATCCACACCCGCCAAGCGCCAAATGCGGGTAGATTTTCCGTTTGTTGAGTACATTTCAGAGTGTTATCTGCCACAGGGCGGGTAAATATTTTACCAAAAAGTCATAAAAACTATGCTATGAGTATTAAGCATGTTTTATTTAGCTGCAGCCGGCTTTCCCTGCTCCTCTCTCTGCTGTCATGACTGAGAGCATCGCGGAGCACGCTGCCTGAGACACACCAGCGCAAACGCGCGCACACATATACACACACACACAGCGCGCGCACCCCTTTTAACTTAAAGTGCATCAGCACGTAGCCTACAGTTGATCCGTGATCCGTACGGACCGAGTCGGGAACATGTGATCCGGTCAAACGGTCGGTTCGACTTTTCTCCGTTCACTCGTCTGCAGCTAACATAAAGATAGCGACGTCCTCTCACAGCCTGCTGTAGTCTCAGTCTGTGAACTTCTCCACTCAGACTCTGTGAAACAGCGCTGCGTTATAAACACTGCAGATATAGTGCGCGCTAAATGCACGCGCAGCAGGAGCAGTCAGAGATACACACACGTCTAATAAAGAACAGGCTGATTATATTAAGTGTCTAATATTGTCAAAGATAAATGAAGAGAAAACTTGTTTTGTGGATAATAATGTATTATTCTCTGATGGATTTTAGTTTGTAGTCTGTAATGTTGTAATGCAGGGGGGCATGGGGGGGTTCAGAGGGGAGCAGGGGGGGTCTGGGTATACCTATTTAAAAAATAAAGGCCAGCAAATATATTTTTTAATTTCTCAATTCCCTGATCTGATAAAATGATTGAATCTTGACTTAAATCTGTGATTGATTCAACAGAACATAATGCCCTCTCAATTAAATGTAGGCCTACTGTAACAGATGTGTATGTGACACAAAAACACAATTTGTTATTTCTGCCGTTAAAAAATATGTTTGACCGGTGAATTATTTCATTCAAAAAGTCAAAAAGTTAATTTCGGACCCTGCATGTGATGAGTGTCAGCAGCTGTAGAGCAGAGGCGGTTGGTTGTAACAAGCAGGCACACCAGCAGCTGTGAAGCCAAACTATACTAACAAACAGGTTTGTAGCCCCGCTCACCCAAACGAGTGTAAGAGCCAAAGAGATTACGAGGTGCATTAGTGCTTTCATGAAAAAATTAAAGGAATCTTTTTTAGTTATAATTTTTCTTCAGTCTCATTTTGTAAAATAAATCGTGAAAGAATCGTATCGTGAACCCAGTATCGTGAATCGTATCGTATCGGGAGGTGAGTGAATCGTTACATCCCTACTGCTCGCACTAAACAGATGCTTGAAGTTAAGTGTTGACCTGCTGTTACCATGCAACTACTGACTGCATAAGAAACACAGCAGGTTGTTTTTGCTCTTAGTTTGAATGTTTTTTCACTTACTGTAAATGTTCACAGTAATCTAAGAGCTGAAAACATGCTGCAGTCTTTATGTTGTTGTGCTTTTTCTCTGACTGAAAAAAAAAAAACGGTTGGCACTCCATCCTCCATATGTACAGCTCTTATACATTACTCTTGTGATATATAGCTGCTAAGATAAATACATGAAGCATACAGTGGGGATAAAAGCAAACCAAAGAGGACCTGATCAAAGTTGTATCCAGTGCATGAAGCACAAAATGACTGTGATTGAACACTTTGAGCAGTGCTGAAGTGCAAACACACAGCTGAGAGTCGAGTGCCAAAGTTGCTCGTTGTCTGTAGTGCTTCTGTCGGCCTCAGCGACTCTTTAAGTAGCCCTAAAGCTGCTATCTTGTGTATTTCCATTAAGCTAATATGTGAAACATGAGGGCTTATCTCTGCACTCTAATTCCTGGACCGTAACTCGTTTATATAGAATGACCTGTCAGCACTTCTGCCGGCTGTGTGTGAAACATGCCGACAATATGATGGAATAGCATTTGTTTTTATTATGCGATATTGTTTAAATGTAATTGTTATAAAATGTAGTACACTCTTCCACAGCATAGTATTTATTTGTTTTCAAAAATATTTCTGACTTGCCTTCATCTAGTTATCAAACAAAACATTGCATAATACTTTTTACAAAACACCGTTCTATAGCTTTAAAACATATTTTCATGAAAAAATATTTAACATTTACTTCCGCAACTGATTTATTTTTTTCAAAGTCTTCGCAAGCACATACAACCTTTCAATTTAACCCTTCAGTGGGTGAAACATTCGATTTCATTTTTCCAGACAAAGCAACGCTTCTACAAACCTATTAAACTGTGAAACCAAACTTCAAATCTTCGTTGTAGAACTCTAATTTCGAAAGTAGCCTTGCATCTAACATTTATTCTGCAATTCTACAATTCATTTAGCTGACGCTTTTATCCAAAGCGATGTACGTCAGAAAGTAAGTACAACACAAGCAAGGATCTAGAAAGGAGGAAACGATGTCAGTAAGTGCAAACAAACAGCTTTAAGTCCGATCAGACAAGCGTGCTGACAGGCAGTGACTAGAGGCAACGCACAACATCGACAGCAGTTCTTGAGAGTTCTAATCAACTCTTGCTTCTTGCTTCCTGCTTTGCTACAGTGCGGACGCTTTTCTGCTTGCTCTCCCCTCTGCTTGCATTTTTTGCTACTATCTGCTTTTCCTCAATAAGAAACAAAGAGCAGCAGCTCCTGGATACTTACAAAACCAGTGGGATTATATTTTCTTTCAGATAAAACAGGCATTTTTCAATATTTTTACGACTTCCTCAACGCTACGCGAGGAGGCCTACCAAACAAGATAAGCCTGAGCCTGTGCTACAGTGCTAAAGGTAATTAGCAGAAGATGCCTCCCTTCTCTACGGAAGATTACCACACACTCCTACAGAAGATTTTACTGTTGGAAACAAAAGTTAATCGGTTAGAAGTAAATGTAGAAGTAAATGGACTATGTGGGAATAACACCACTCTAGCACTGACTCAAAACAGTGGACAAGAGCATGCTAGAACCCAGCTAACTAGCAATGATGGAACTATGAAGAGACGGGAGGACTCTGTACAGGGTAATAAATCTACCAGCGATAATCCTCCCTGGAACACACTTGGTGCAAAGCCAAAGAGAAGACCACCTCCCTGCGACAAGGGAGAACGGATAACTGGCAGGACCCAGCGGCCCGATATCTGTGATCTGGCCGACTGGCCTGCGTTACCATCCAGGCATAACGCCTCCTCAACCCCAGTGCTTCGTAGAACAAAGCAGCGGACAACTGAGAAGAGGGGAACTACCAAGAAACCTCCCCAGCAAACAGGTGTACAACTACAAAACAGGTTTGCTCCACTGTTGCAGGACCATGGATCCCCTTCTAAATTTCTGGATAACCCTCCACCACCACGCAGCAGGGTAAGACCTGCTAACTTAAAGCCACAGAGAAAGCTAACGACAGGGCCTGAAAATCTGATTGTGGGTGATTTTTCTGTAAAAGATATGAAAAGCAGCAATGACACCAAAGTACTCTGCTTTCCGAAGGATTTGGTGTCTGACTTGGAAGGAAGAATCTTGGAAATTGTGGCTGCACACCCAACTGTGAAAAATATCATTCTGCACATTGGTTCTAATGACATTGAAAAACGACAATCAGAAAAGTTGAAAGAGCACTTCAATAATCTCCTAGAAACAGTCAGCTCTGTGAATGCTGAGGTGTTTATCAGTGGTCCTCTGCCCCCGACCGGGAGAGGAGCTGAGAGATTCAGTAGATTGTTTTGGCTCAACAAATGGCTCTTAACTGCATGTGCAGTTCGTTCAATGCATTTTATTAACAATTTTAGCTTTTTTCTGGGACCGCAGGCATCTTTTTAAGACAAATGGACTTTGCCTGAATAAGATGGGAGCAAAGCTATTCATTACCAACATGTTTTACTTCCTGCGTCATCCATCTGTCCCCACTGCCAAGGACACGAGACAAGAAGAGGAGCCCAGAAAGAAGGAAGAGAAAACACGGCTTATCACGCCATTGCCATCCCCCTCTACCCCTCCTTCCATTACATGTGAGGATCCCTCTCCCACCCCCCCAGAGCCCCCATCCAGGTCTACGTCTCCCTCATTCTCCCTCCCTTCAATAAACCTTTCTCCCCCCTCCTCCCCCTTGGAGTTCCGGGAGTTACCCCCACTTACCCCCCGTCCTACTCCCATTTTTACTCCCTTAGATCGACCTCAGTGCCCCCCCCTTCAGCGTCCACCTGCACCAGCTCATCTCAGCGGTGACGCCATCTTACGCCGACCTGCCCCCCCACCTCCACGAAGACGTGCTCCACCTCCACCAATCCATCCCAGCTGTGACGCTGCTCACTCCCCCCCCTTATGCCCACCCCCTCCTCCTCCTGACAGCAGCCCTGAATATTACTGAGACAGAAAAGGGTTCAGCAGTAGACCGCATTATCAGCTGGACCCAAGGTCGCCTACGTCAAAACATGGCACCTTCTGCATTCCTGTTGTGACTACCAAGAGAGTAAACATTGTGAAACTTAGACACACTGCTAATCTAACAAATCTCATTCCTATTCTCTCCAGCTCAAAGTCAACCCCAAAGCCTGTGAATAACAGCATCCGGATGGCTCTGCTTAATGTTAGGTCTCTTAATAACAAATCATTTTTAGTCAATGATTTTATTACCACTTCTAAACTTGATTTTATGTTTTTAACTGAAACATGGCTAGAACAAAATAACAGTGCAAGCATTCTGATTGAGACAGCACCCCCCCAACTATAACTTTATTGATGTATGTAGATCTGGAAAAAGAGGTGGAGGGGTTGCTGCTATATTTAAAAATATATTTCAGGGGAAACAGATGTCACTTGGTGATTTTCCATCATTCGAATACCTTTGTGTTGTATTGAAATGTTCTCCCAGAGTTCTGCTGTTAATTATTTACAGGCCACCTAAATATTCTGCACATTTTTTCGATGATTTTACTGAATTATTGTCTAGCATCTCCACCGACTTTGACTGTCTAGTTATAACTGGTGACTTTAATTTTCATATTGACGATTTGAATGACAAGGGTGCAAAAGAACTTTTGACTATTTTAGACACATTTGAACTGTCTCAACATGTGAAAGAGGCTACTCATTGTAAGGGACACACCCTGGACCTGATTATCACAAAAGGTCTCAATGTTTCTGATGTTTTTGTGACTGATCCTTCATTGTCTGACCACTTTTGTGTTTTCTTTAATATTTCTTTCATTCCTGACACACAAACAAAATCAAATACTGTCAAAAAACGGTACATCAATGAACACACTAATGTACTCTTTAAAAATGCCATCTCCTCGTTACCACCTCTAATCCCATGTCATGCTGATGATCTTGTGAACAACTTTAATTCCAAAATTTTGAATGTTATAGATGACATTGCACCTGTTACGGTTAAAACCAGTTCTAGTAAGCAAAAGGCACCCTGGAGAAAAGCTGCTGTTGTAACAGCCAAGAGAAGAGAGTGCAGGAAGGCTGAACGAATCTGGCGGAATACAAAACTTCATATTCACCATGACATCTATAAAGAGCGCCTCCGGGCCTACAATTTAGACTTAAAATGTGCTAGAGAAACATTCTTCTCCAACATCATTAACAACAACACTAATAAGGCAAAAACCCTATTTGCAACTGTTGACAGACTGACCAACCCCCCAACACAAATACCACCTGAACTCCATTCCACGCAGAAATGCAATGAGTTTGCGTTCTTTTATACTGATAAAATTGAAGGCATCAGACGCGCCATCAATATCTCAAACAAAAATGTTGGATCACCACCCTATTTAGGCAAAAGTAACACAGCAATGATGACAAGCTTTAATGTCATAGACTCTCAAACTCTAGTGGAAACGGTGACAAATCTAAAACCATCCACCTGCTGTCTTGATGCTCTACCTACCAACTTCTTTAAGAATGTTTTTGACTGCCTAGCAACAGACGTATTGCAAATAGTTAATAACTCTATTCAGTCAGGCCATTTCCCAAAAGCCTTCAAAACTGCAGTTATTAAACCTCTCCTAAAAAAGCGGAGCCTAGATGCCTCTATTATCAACAACTACAGACCAATTTCAAATCTACCTTTCATAAGTAAAATAATTGAGAAAGTTGTCCTACAACAACTAAATCACTTCCTGGCTTCAACTGGCTGCCACGACAACTTCCAGTCAGGATTTCGACCTCTTCATAGCACCGAGACGGCCCTGATTAAAGTTGTAAATGACATCCGTCTTAACACAGACTCTGGCAAAACTTCAATATTAATGCTATTAGACCTCAGTGCTGCATTTGACACTGTCGACTACTCAATACTTTTGGACAGGTTGGAAAACTGGGTGGGGCTCTCAGGCACAGTCTTAAGCTGGTTCAGGTCATATCTACAAGACAGGAACTATTTTGTTTCCATTGGTGACTTCGTATCAGAACCAACCGACGTAACGTGTGGAGTCCCCCAAGGTTCGATCTTAGGGCCGACTTTATTCAACATCTACATGCTTCCACTAGGACAAATCATGCAAAATAATAAAATTGACCACCATTGCTATGCTGATGACACCCAAATCTATGTAGCGCTATCACCAAACGACTATCGCCCCATAGATCTTCTGTGCCAGTGCATTGAGCAAATCAAGGACTGGATGTGTCAAAATTTCCTACAACTAAATGAGGACAAAACTGAGATCATTGTATTTGGTGCTAAAAAAGAAAGGTTGAAAGTAACCCAACACCTTCACTCTCTGTCCCTGAAAACATCAAATAAAGCCAGAAATCTGGGGGTTATTATGGATTCAGATTTACACTTGGAGAGTCACATCAAATCAGTAACAAAATCGGCCTACTATCACCTCAAAAATGTAGCACGACTTAGAGGGCTCATGTCAGCTCAAGACTTAGAAACACTTGTACATGCCTTTATAACTAGTAGGCTAGACTATTGTAATGGTCTCCTTGCAGGTCTTCCAAAAAAAACTGTCAGGCAGCTCCAGCTTGTTCAGAACGCTGCTGCTAGAGTCCTAACAAAGACCAAAAAATGTGAGCACATTACACCAATTCTTAAATCCTTACATTGGCTCCCTGTATGTCAGAGAATTAATTTCAAAATCCTACTGCTCACATATAAATCACTACATGGTTTAGGGCCAAAGTATATCACTGATATGCTTCCACTACATAAGCCTTCAAGATCACTAAGATCTTCTGACAGCAATCTGTTAGTGATTCCCAGAGTAAATACAAATCATGGGAAAGCATCATTTAGTTACTATGCAACAAACAGCTGGAATAAACTTCCTGAAGATTTAAGACTTGCCCCAACTCTGACCACTTTTAAAACAAGACTGAAAACTTTTATGTTCACCTTAGCCTTCTGCTAAATTTTACCTACATTGCACTTTTAACTTCTGCCTTTAACCAAACAATTTTAATCACTCTGCACTGTAACTTTTATGTTTTTATTCTCTGTTTTTTAATTGTCTTTTAATTCTTGCATTTTATTTCACTTTATTGTATGACATGTTATGATGTGAAGCACTTTGAGTCTGCCTTGTGTATGAAAAGCGCTATACAAATAAACTTGCCTTGCCTTGCCTTGCCTAATCAGCATCAAACTGTCCTAAAATCGTCGTTATCGAACAAAACCATCGCCATTACCATCATCATCATCATCAATAATATCAAAACCATCGTCATCATCATTAATGTCGTAGGTATTCATGAAAGAGCTGGGTCTTTAGCTTTTTCTTAAAGGTGCGAAGGGACTCTGCAGATCGAATGGGGTTTGGAAGTTCGTTCCACCACCGGGGGGCGACAGAGGAGAAGAGTCTAGTTAGCGTCTAGTTAGCGAGGGAGTGTAGACCTGGATAGCAGCAGGGTTTTAAATTTGATGCGAGCAGTAACTAATTTAGTTACTAGTACTATTTTAAGACCCAACCAAGTTAATTTTTGATTCATCTGTTTTCTTATTTAATGAATCAAATCCTCCATCTTTGAATAGCTCTTACTGTCCAACCAACACTTCAACCAAAAAAACTAATGAAACGAAATATCAGTTAATGAATTTTTATCTGGTGCTGCATGACTTTTTTAAAGTCACAGATAATGGAAGCAATAAAAAGCAGCATTTGAGAGCAGCCATAAACAGGCTGCAGTATTGAAGCGGATGGCCCGGGTTCGATTCCGATCCACTGCCCCTGTCCTGTATCCCCCAGTCTCTCTTTCTGAGTTCTTACTCCACTGTCATGACCTCTCAAAAAAGCCCAAAAACAATCTTTAAAAAAAAGGACAAGAAGGGGTTACAGTTGAACCATTTGACAACAATTGAGAATGGCCAGCCACGGTGTGTTTGACTGCTCTGAGCCACGTGCATGGGTGTCTGCTCAAGGGTTCTTTATGTTCTTTGGTTGTTTACATAAGGTTGTCTGCATGGCAGTGACAGGTGATCCCACTCAACAAGAGGTGTGTTCCTGGTCCAATGAGAGCAGCATTTTAAACTGACACAAGCTGTAAATGAGACATCCAGTGTATCCTTGCTGTGGCCTAAATACGTCTCAGGTGACCGCCTGGAATCTTGACTCTGCACAGCACACACTGAGCCGGCATTCAGAATCCCAACACCTCAAACTTGGCAACCAGTCTCCCTCCTTAGCAGTTGCCTATAGTGTATAATTAGCATCTGCTATTTTGGAAACCGGCGTCCCTGTCTCAGCACCCCGCTGTCTTACACCTCTCTCTATTTACACTGGAAATAATTTTGGAAAAGACTTGCGAAGTTATTTGGTAACACTTGACTTTTACAAATCTGTTTCCGCAAACACACAATAATTTGCGTGTAAAAATCTACATGCACATCTACTTCCCTCTCTTTAATGAAATCAGCGTGGAACACAGAATACTGGAGAGTTCAAAAAAGGAAATCAAAGCTCTGCTCATAAAAAATCAAGAGGAGCATGTGGTTCATTCAAGCAGAGTGTCCTCTTTACATACCATGAAACAGCTCCTTTGAGACACTGTTGCATCACTCCTGTTGTATTTTCAGTGTCATGGCCTGAAAACTGTGTCCTTGTCAGGGGTTGTGAGTATTTCTTTTTTAGAATTAGAACTTCTTTGTGGCTTAGTCTTCACATCTCTACTCGTAGTGTTTTCTTTATGTGGCTTTTGTGGAGTCTGTAGTAAAGAAACTGTTTGAAAAGTCCACTTTAATACTGTAATCAGGTTATTTTGTCTGTGATTATATGGACTCAGTTTAAAATAAAGAAAAACATTAAGAAGAAACTTACAAATAAAAACTGCTTTTTTATTGGCTAAGAAACATCGTTGGAGTATAGCTGAAATCTGTAAATAAAAAAAGCTCTTTGCTGTGCATGATTGTAGTTTACAAGGTACGATTAGCAGGAGATACAAAATACAAATTGTAACATTTGCAAACTTTTATACCAGATTAAAAATGTGAAGCTGTTTACAAAGAAATGTAGAGTTTAAAGTGGCACAAATGAACAACTTGTTAACTTCTTCCTTGAACAGAACACACACATTTGTTAGATTAACATGATGTAGGGCACAGAGATGTGGTTGATTTGCTGTAGCCTGAAGTACAGTAGTTACTGGTAATTACGATCATTAAAGGCAGTCTTTATATGGTAGTAAGCAGCTGGCAGAGAGTCAAACATCTGCAGTGTAGAACAAGGAAACGTACTCCCAGGGGAGCTCAGAGGCTGCTTGATAAGAAACGTAAGCAAATCTTTATCCATGTCATATCTTATTGATTGAATATTTGAACTTTTGTCACTTTAGCATGAGTTTTTGCTTCTTCTTTTGCATTAGCTGGTTGTGATTTACCAAATCTATAAAGTCAGAAGTCATGTGACTTGGAAAATCTCAGGATATCTGTTCTCTTAATTTGTTTTCAGAAATTTAAATCAAGCCAATTCCCATTGAAGTGTGAGGGGAGGACAAAATAATCTCCTTATTGAGTAGAACAACCTAAATACTACTAATAAAAACATATTGAAACAGAGCCTCAAAAGCTGTGATCATCTTGAGTTCACTGCACACTGCTAAAAAAAAACATTGGTAAAAGTCAAAAAAGAGTCAAGAACGTGCTGTAGAAGAGCATCCCGCTCTCCCTCTCTAACTCCCTCCCACCCTCTCCCTCCCTCCCTCTCTCCCTCTGACAGCGTGTGATGGGAGGAGCTCCGGTTGTTGAGTGGTTGTAGGCAGGCTGTAGTACGACACTGTGTCAGGGAGAGGGAGAGTGTGGACCTGCCGGCTCAAACCTGTCGTCTGCACTAGAACTTTTTAAACTGTCGTTTCTTTTGGATTTTCTTCTGACACTTCCTGGAGGAGGAATCGCTCTTATCTTTGTCACCTAGGGGGAAACTTTTCCCTTTCATTTAACGGAAGCTTTTCATTTCCTGGGACAGAGTGTAAGTAGTGCTGTTATTAGAGACCATCATTCTGTTCATTAACTGTGTGGCGCCGTGGCTTCATGAATCATTGATGTGAGTACGCTTGCAGGTCTGGTTACCTATTGAGATGATGCCAGTATAACCTGTCATTCCCCTGTTAGAGGGCTATAAACTTTTTATGACTTAGTCTGCGTGGGGCTCCTTGTTAGTTTCTGTCTTTAAAAGGATAAGTGGGTGTGAGCTGAGACGCAACAGTAGGTCCTCCCTCTCCAGTAGGTCTTTATCGCAAGGTGATAGCAGGGCAAGGGGGTCATTTAAAACCCAGTCTGTGTGTGTGTGTGTGTGTGTGTGTGTGTGTGTGTGTGTGTGTGTGTGTGTGTGTGTGTGTGTGTGTGTATGCATTTATTTGTGGGTGTTTGTGTAAGAACCCTTCAATTAAGAGATGTTGGTCTTGGACTTGTTTCCTTTGAAAACACAGCTTATTTACCTGTGTGTGTGGCCATATTTGAGTTATTTGAGTTATATGTGTAGACTTGCCGGCTTGTGTGTCTGTATGCAAAAGAAAAGAAGGACAGCTCGGACTCTTTCAGCTTATAGGCTCATCAGGGGTGATCCTGTGACTGGGAGTGGGGCCTCTTTCCTCAGATAGGAGTAAGTGAACGTGGCAGCCAGTGCACATTCACACATCATCTGTAAGTTTATTAGTGAGAGCAATGACATCAATATAAACACTGATTCTGCTGCATGCGGATGTGAGAGACTATTTTTGTTGTGACACTACTTTGGGGTTCATGATGAGATGCTTGAGCTTCAACACAGAAGCGTCAGGTGTTACTGTGGGAAAGTTAAATCTCCCCTCCCACATGCTGCTGGCAGCACAATGGAGACTTATACCAGACTGTTAGCAGCGTAGGTAATAGATAATGTAGTGACATTTAAAAGTTAATTGGGGGTCAATGTAAGGTTTTTGCTTATGTGTGAAGGTGCACAATCAAGTATCTCTGACTGGAAAAGCTCTCATGCTGCGTCTCCTGTGTTGATCGAGTTTAAAGCTCCTGTGAGGAGTTTTGAACTGGTTATGAAACAGACTGAAACCGAAACAGTTAACTTCATTTTACACCAGTGGAAGGTAGACTTTGGTGTTTAAAATCCCCATTAAGTCCCACATTTGAGGACTGACTTTGCTTGGTGACATAATATCTTACAATACGTCTATCCCCTCACGTAAAAAAAAATACAGAATTTGATCTCTGTATTCATTTTTTGATTAGTTAACATGCAAGGTTTTTGTTTACTGATATAGGCAGTGGATGTAGAGCTTTGATTTTTAACGTTACAATCAGTGTTGTAACGGGATGGGAAAAAAATTAACATGCACGTGGTGGCGCTCTTTTCACATTTAATATAAAAAATAACTCAAGCCAGTATTGTTTTTATATTGAATCATAACCACCGTATAATTGTAGGTTTTGTTTTGACACGCAGCCCTAACACTTGACAGGACATAAACTTCTTCAAATGTCAACATCTGTCAGCCACTGACACAGAAGTGTTTGGACTCCCAAATCACAAGTCACGAATATGAAGTCATGTGTTGTGTCTAAAGTCGACCAGCCACTTTCATAACTTTACCAGCGTTTGGCAGGTGGAATCCTGAAATCCTGCTTGTATGCACTCCCTTTTTGGAAAAGGAAGTTGTGACTCTTAGTTTCCTAAGTGGAAAATCAGCATCACTGTCATCTTACAGGATGTCATCAAGAAAGCCTTGCATGCCTCGTAGAAGCCAGTCCATCAAACGGCTGGACGTGAGAGAGACCAACACCAACCAAGCTGTCCCTTAATTTAGGTTTTCATTCCAATGGTTCACAACAGCTCGGTTTAAAGAAAGTCTACCAGACCAGAATGTCAGAAAAGCAGGTTTCCATCCGCTCCTTCTGTTGTGAAACTTTTAGGAGTTAATGTGCTGAAGTTCACAGCCCCTGGTGCTACATTTCTACAGTCAGGTTCCATTAAAGCTGCTTCAGGGGACAACATCATAGTGTAATTAAATAAGTGTCATTAGAACCTCAAAGAGTAAAACTCGTGCTTTCATATGTACATGTTCTGAATTCAGGAACGTTAAAGTCTCCTTATTGCTCTGCATTAATCTGAGGCTTTCTTATGACACTATTGATTAGGTCACATGCTTCATGATTTATTCCTAATTGCACTTTTTTTTGCATTTTGCTTTAATTGATTTACTTGTTCAAGGGTAAAAACAATGTAATCGACTTATATTGAAAATGTGCATAACAACCAGTGGATGGAAACCCAGCCTACAGACACAGATCCTCATGATCAATCAGCCAACAGGACTTGAATAAAAAGGAGCTTTTCACAACGTTTTGAAGATGGTTTAGTTATTCCACAACTATAGGCCGAATATTATCCGTCTCACTTGTGACGGAGAGACTTTTTTGTTTTCTATGCCTCGTATTTGGAAGTTCATCCGTCTGCTGCAGGGGGAAAAAGCCAGTCTGTGCTGACCTTGGCCTGCTGTTTTCTTTCGGGTTGATCCACAAAGAAAACAGCTGGCAGTTGCATTCTGGATGCCGGCGGCCTTCACAATGAAGTGTCTGTATGACGCTGTCAGAAAAGCTTTGGCGTGTTGGTAAAGCACGGTGCCTGTACTATCAATCCCCTCCAATCCAGACTTTTAGACTCAAATCTAGTTTATGTGGTGATAGTTGTACGCAGAGACAGCCTTGAACATCAGGGCTGCACAGTGTAGCTGGAGCAGTCAGCTGTGCCTAAAGTCTACTGAAAGGAAAATAAGCAGAAGGATAAAATGATGCTTCTGTCTCGTGAAGCTGCTCTGTGAACAACTTGTTGCAGTTTACTCAATGTGTTTACAGGAGAAACGACAATGAAACAATAAATCGTACTTCTTTTTTTTTATCACAGCTTAATCCCCCATGCCGGCCCCAATGCACATGTTTCCGTTCTGTCAGCATATCCCAAGGGCATTTTCCCAGCATTAGGCCACTCTGATCCTTCTCCTTCATCTGTTTATATAGACAGGTTGACTCTCTCCCTGTCATTGGGTTTGTGTGAGTGAGAGAACATTTTCCTTTCTCTTATTTTGTCTCTATATGGTTTTGTGTCCAATGAAACAAATACGCTATTCTTAAAACAAAGTCTGTTTGATGTTACAGGCTCTGATTTGGATCAAACTTTTTAGCCCTCACTAATATTTCATACAGAACTCGAGGTATGTTTTTAAACTTCAGCCAACAATCATGTGTTTCCTTTCCAAGACGAGAGCCATGCTTACAGCAGTGTCTCTTCGGATTACTCTGCAGGACGGCAAAATGATACAGACCCGGAGGGTTTGCATTTAAAGTGTTTTTTAGGAAATCTTATTTATTTGCCATTAAGTTAATTTGTGGAATGCAGATAAGAAAGGCACTCTCTCTAAGTGGTTTGAAGAAGGACAATGGTCGTTTATCATGGCTTCTGCTTTATTTCTCTTGTTTGGTTGTTGGACTGAGTCATGTCAGTTAAACGTATCTTACATGAGGTCTTGTCTTGGAGCTTTTGATCCTGTCACGTGGTCTTCATCAGCTGTTTGGACATTTTTCTTGAACTTTCAGATGTTTTGTCAATGTTTTCATGGTCTAAAATGTTGGGAATTCAAAGTAAATTTTAAACTTTGGAATGAGCAAATGACAACATTTCCTCAATCTTTCATTTGCATCACATGATGTTAAACATGTTTTCATCTGACTTTATCTCTGTTTCTGTTTGTGCTGACTAAAAATGAGTAAGAAAGGGTTAATCGCTGAGTTAGCGGAGGGTTGGCCTGTGGAGTGGCCAGCCACTTGTAACCTAAAGGTTAAACACAGGCCTTCAGGGAGTCCTATTACTGTGTACTCACTGATGGGAACTCTGCAAACATGCATTCTGGGAGCACAGCGGGCTCCTCTGTTTATCCCCAGTCCAGCACTGTGCCACGATGTGGGAAATGACTGAAGACATGGAACATGGCCAGGACGCTGTGTTTGGTCCTGTCTGTCAGAGAAACTAAGCTCTGACTTTTAACCCGTAACAAATATGCAGAAAACAAATCACAAACATGAAGACCTCTTGGGGAGCTTGTCTTTATTAGTTTCTTATTTTAACTCTACTCAAGTGTGTAAAAGAGTTCTCAGGAAAACATGTGGATTAGGTTTACATGTGTGTCAGCTTCTCATGTGCCGGTGTCAGAATCACAAACTTGTCTTTTCAGGGTGTGTTCCCATCACCCTCCAACAAACACCTGTTCCCTCTTGCATGTTTAATAATAAAGTTCTATTTGAATCCTCTTGACTATGTGTACGTTTTGACCTTGGACCTGAAGGACGACCATAAGGTGCCACGTACAGCAAACATGCATCAAGTTGTTGTTAGCGGTCGGACATGTCCGTGTGTTTCCTGACATGAGTTCGAGAGGAGTCCTGATTAATGGAATCAGCCTCCTAACTGAGCCCTGTTTAGCAGCCTGTCCCTCCCCCACCGCTGTGATTTGATATCTTTTAGCATTCCAGGTTGTGCCCTTTACTCTGCTAATGGTGCCACTGACCCTTCAGACATTCCTGCCGTTACTCTGATCACAGGCGTCTAATTGCCCCACTGTAAACAAGCTGCTGTAATATTTGTTACTGTACACTACAATCTTAAGAAAAAAGCAGGTTACTCAAAGATTTTTGATGCCTACTGGTTGAAAAAAAAGAGTTTTACCTCTTCTGTCGGATAGTTATTCCTATGTAAACTTTGATGCAAATAGTGCTGGCTTGGTCACAAAGGCAACCTCTATCATGGTGTTGTATGTTGTGTTGCTATACCAACCGCCAGCAAGTTTAATGCCTCATCAGAGTTCCTATTGGTATGCAGAAAGAAAAAGCCCTTGATTACATTCAGATTGCTGACTTTTCTAGTGGTCTTCATGAGACAGGAAGTTCTATGCAATACTCTTATTTTTACTCCTAGAGATCAGACCAGCTATGATAACACAGATACTTGCACAGTAGCAAAAAAGATCCTGTTTTCTTTTCATAATCATCTACGGACAGATCTTTGACATGGTAACACAATCTTATTCCTCCAGTCCAAGAGATGGAAACAGAGATAGAGGAAGGGGGTTAAACGTAACAGAGACCACAGGACAGCAGCAGCAGACTAAAAGCTTCCTGTGGCAGAGACAGAGAGTAAGCCAGAGCTGGCAGACGGGTTGGCAGGGGCAGATGTTTTAGGTGAGAGGCACTGTAGAAAGCACCGTGTGAATAATTCATCAGAACGGAGTGAAGATGTGATATATTAAGACACAGCACACAAGCCGTCTTCTGGCCTCCTTCAGCACTTTTTTGCGCAGCGCGGAGTGGCTGCAGGGCTCAGATCCCCTCTGCATCTCTGCTTTCTTTTCTGGCAGTTATCCACAAGAGTCGGGGCCAGTCGAGGAGACGGTAATAGATGTGCTGGCGCTGGGTCTAGCGAGGCCTCTAGACATCTGGAGAGGATGAAAATGTTCAGAATGCAGGTGCAGTTTAAGCTCACATAACTGTGACTTTTCCTGCTTTTTGTGTTCCCCCCCAATGACTTCTGCTCTGGTCAGTGAAAGGTTCTGGTTTAGGTAGCAGAGGGGGGCATACACACAATTCAATAGCAAAGAGAATCTGTCTTTTTGATATTTCTGAATACACGACTAAACAGTTGAAGAGTCATTTTACTGATCCTTTGAAGAAATACCCAGAAGTCTCTGCGAAAGACTTCTTATTGAGACACAACACTCTGAGTAATGTTATTTTCTTTTAGTGTCTTAACTTAATGACACTATAATAAGCCTTCCTTGTGAAACACAGATGTATTGAGATCTCCTGTTTGTAGAGAAAAACAGTGTTGACAGCCTGACTTCTTGTAATTTTCCACGTTTGTTTGTTTTAAAAGCAAAACAAGTCCATTGATTCTGTCCCAGCTCAAGTGTCATGTCACTGACCTTACATCTAAATAATATGATAAATCACATCCTGCTCCCCGTCACTGTGAGAACATAGATGTTTGTCAACATGACTCGGTTGCTTCCCCTAACCACTTGTTCACTTTTTCTCAGTAAACTGTTCTGTAGAAAATTACAATCAAACAGTTCTTGTCGGTGTGGTTGCAACATCGTTGATTAGTCTTTTCTCTTGCGTGTGTGAAGTTTTCTGAGGGCATGCTGTGTGCTCTGATATCACCGTGAAGAGGCTCAGCTTTCTAGTAAGAGATCATTTCACCTCCATCTCTCCATGACATCAGCTTCCACCTACACGCATCCAGCTATGGGGGTCTGGGTGCTGTGCGGACGTGTCAAGGCTCTGATTGCATCTCACACGCAATCTACGTAGTTTGGGTTTTTTCCCTGCAAACAAAGGAGCATGAAGTTCAAGTCTTCTTTTCAAGCCTTAACAATTACAACTAACTTTTAGAAGCAACCTCTTACAAAGAATGTCCTGAACTTTGGTTCATTTTTCTTCATCTCAAGTCTTTATGATTTATTTCCAAACATATGACTTGTAACTAAAACAGAAAGGAACTCATTTATTTAAACTGCAGTCATTAGCAAATCATGTGAAATAGGATATCTGCCTGTATACCTGCAGCCAAGCACACTGAACTCTGTCATCTGATAGGTTGCTAATCCCCTTATTATGCTTGTCTGGTTAAATTGAAGAGTCAGTCAGCCATTTAATCATCTAGCCTGGAGTTCAATGTGGGCCCCATCATTTTTGCTGCATGCTCGGCTGTGTACAGTGCTGTTGATAGAGAAAGTGGAAAAGGGCACGGGGAAAAAAAATGTAAAGTTTAAATATTTTTCAAATAAGACCTGAAAAAACTAAACAATGCTGACTTGACAGATTTGCCCTTGAGTGCCTGAATTAGCATGGGCCTAAAGCGTGATACTCTTGAGTGACAAGAGTTCATCTCCCATGTATTGTTTACCACATGTGTTGCCCTTGAAGGTCAAACCTAGTCGTCTTGGATGTTGAATGTCAATGATTGGAATTTACTCCAAATATCAGCACGCTAAAGGACTCACGAGATGGCTTGGATGACTGAGATACCAAGGCCTAAGTAACTCCAGTGGACTTGGAGCGAGGAATGTGCAGCTCTCTATTGATCTTTGCTAAGTGAGGTCACTGCATGTGGGGGGCAGCTGCCCCACTCTGAGACCCCACATAAAAGGGGGAGCCTCCCCCCTACAAACATATTCTAATGTGGTCTATTTGCCGAATAAAAAGGTCAGATTAAAGTTTGACTTGTGCTTCGGGCTGAAACGATTCCTCGATTTCTAAAATGAAGCTTCGTTTAAATCTGGACTACTTTACAGCGCACTGTCGAAAGGCACCACATACTTTAAATGGAATCTATGAAATGTTTGAACATTGACGATAATGAGACAGCTTTTATTCCCCCGCTGACTTTTCATATCTTAATTGACATACTAGCGTAAAGCACGCTGCTCTTAGATTGCAAAAACACTCTGGATGTTGTTGACCAATGCATCAATGTTCACAACACAGAGATTATTATTCTGTTTAAGAACGTCCCCTCTTTTTGATTATTTGTATAGGTTATTATTGGTGTATATTATTTATAACAGAGGGAGTTAGATAGATCGTCTGTGGGTGAGCCAAAGGGAGAGAGAGACAGAGAAAGAGAGAGAGCGGTGCCCTGCGCGCTCTTCTGATGTCTTTAAGAAAATAACATGCATTTCAATCAAAACTTTTGACCGGTAGTGTATATTTCTTACAGAACTCGAGGTATGTTTTTAAACTTGAGCCAACAATTGTGTGTTTCCTTTCAAGACGACAGAAACAGAAAAAGTCTGTTTTGGCTTTTAATACAATATATGGGCGAACAGAGTGGGTTGGAACTTTCAAAACTACCTTCTGCTTTTTTTTCTGTGTTTTTAGGATTTATCAGTCCCAATAGGAAACGTTTTTACAGCTGTGAAATCAGACATATATAACTCTCTAAGCAGAAGCAGCATCAGTCACTGTGGATGAGATCCATGAAGGAAAGATTGTGATCCTTGATAAGTTGTCTGACTTTTACCTGGGTCAAAGTTGAATACCTGTCCTGAACTTGTTGCTGTCCCCCCATCCCATTAAAGAACCCCCTGACCTCCTGCTTCTGGACAAAGTAACATGACGTGCTTGCAAGCGACTTAGTTCAACAAGCAGGGCCAAATCCTGACTTTATTGACTGGGGTGTCCCTGCCCGGACTTATGCATGGGGGGCATAAAGTTGCAAAAAAAACCTCATCTTCTATTTACCTTTGTTAACATATTTTAAAATCACAAGTGACTTAATGTTAAATATTTCTTATCTTATTACTCCATTAATCACCAGAATGATGGATCGATTACTCGATTACTTAAAGAATCGTTTACTGCAGCCCTACTTTATATGAATGTTTAGGATTGTGGCTCAAGATGCAAAGCAGATGAAGGAGTACATATGCAAAGGAAAGTTAGTTGCTAGAACAATATTTTTTCACTCCAGTATTAGTTGTTAATAGTTTGTGTTTCTAATCTTATAAACTGAAAAGTGAGAGTATCAATCAGCCTTGTCTGCACTGTCAGATTATTTTTCTTTGTGTTCAAAGAGCATAATCTGAATCCCTCAAAGATGTCTTTCAACATACTGTTATATCTCATGAAAGAAAACAAGGGTATGTTAAATGGCATGTAAAGACTTACTAATGCTTCATTAAAATTCCTTCACTATGTAATTCATAGTAGTAGTTAAACCTCTCTCTGCTTCCTGCAGGCTGCAGGGCATGTCAGATATGTTACCTGAACTTGTGGCATCATCAATCAACTTTGTGCACAACTGCCTTTAAACATTTCTCACTAGTTTCATATTCAAAAGGGAGATCCAATAAAGGTTGAATATTGAACATGAAGCTGTTAACACTTGCCTGGATGAATACACTACTCTGTGTACTGCCATTGATACTTACTAATTATTTTTAAATGTCAAAAAACACAAAAGCAGCCCTGGAAGACATCTTTTTTTTTCTCAACTATCTGCCAAATACTAAAACACTAATTTGTTTATTAGCTGCTTAAAAGAGCAAAATAAGAGCCAATATGATCCAAACCACTTTCCAGAGTTCTTAGCCGCCCAGCTAACTGGGCTAATAATGTTATTAGTCATTTTTAGAAATTAAGTTGATGCCAGATTCAAAGCCCATAATTCCTTTGTATGTAAATGGTTTTAGGTGGAGTTTCTGACCTATTGTCATACGACGAGTCCTGGTTTTGTTGGTAGGAGGGAGCCAACGAGTAACAAGATATAAGATTCTTCCAGTGGTGCTATTTCACTGAACTACAGGTGAAGGTGATGTCTAACGGTGGAGCAATGAGTCAGTAAGAGCAGTAAAGAAGTAAACTACTTGCTAGTTAATATGGATCTTGGTTGGTGCACGTTTGAACTATTCAAGAGCTCCACATTTTCACATCAAGTATTCATCCGTATATTTTTGAAGCACTCATGTTCTCTTTCTAGACTTAAAAAACAAACTTGAACCTAAAAGTTTGATCTTGTGTGTTGTAGTAAGAGTGCTTCGTAGACCGATAAAACCCTCTGAGTTGTGTTTAAGGCGGGTCAGTGGATTGTGATGTTGATGGACATGTGGACGAGCGGACATTCTGAGCCTTTTATCGGTTTCACACAGTGATGGATGTGTGCAGCTCTTTGCCCAATGGCCTGTAGCCTGAGCTTCTGTCTAAGCTTCTAAGCTACTGGAATGCGTGCAGCTTCTTGCTGCGGACATCAAGGGAGAAGAGCCACGCTGCTTTGTTTACAGCCTTTCATGGATTCCACACCAGCCTAATCAATTTCAGAGGGGATAAATATTTCAATGCTTTTGTTGATGTTTAAAAAGTCTGTGAATTTACATGCTCAGCAAATGTTAATGCAGTACTTTACCTTGTAGATGAATTATCCTTAAGAAAGAGCTGGATAGTCACAGCGTCTGCTCTTATGTTGAATTCTGTGCTCTGATCATTTTATACCTACAGGAGAGGTTATATCCATTAAAGCACATTCTCGAATAACTCTCTTGTCATTTGAGTTTATGGAGAAATCAAACAGGAACATAAAAGTCATATGTCCTTAAGAACACACACTGTGACTGTGTATTATAGACTTATCTAATGTGACAATTTAAAGTAAAGGTCTCTGGTGGATGCTGCTCTATAAGGGGCCTATTTAACTCTCCACTAAATGCTGACGTGATGATATGGCAAACAAGAGAAGATATTGAGTATAGAGGTGAGTGCTTCAGCAGGCCTGACCTACTTACAGCAGCCAAGGCTCAAACAGCTTCTCACCTGTGTCTGTTAGCCGCCAGGACCCCTCGTAAAAACACAGGCACTCCATATATTCAAAACAGTGGAGTTAACAATCTGATATCTCTCGTAAAAAGTGCTTGATGAATTAGCTGCTTTTAGTAGACTGGACTGCATATGGTCACATTTCTTTTTGGCTGGTCCAAACTGAAACTGTTACACAATTTACTAGCAAGTGACTACTGTATATGACTCTACAAGCCAATGCTTCGTTATAACTAATGCTTATACAGTAGAAGGAGAGCCAGGCTTTATAAAGAATGCATACGCTGTGCTAAAAGCATTTCTAGGTCAGAATGTAGAGGTTAGACTGGAGTAAGGTTACATTTACCTGAGATTGTATTCAACTCTTTTACGAAGAATTCCACCTATTCATTGTTAAATACGTTTTCATCATAGCACTGAGGCCTACAAGGTGTTATAAAATGATTGAACTTTGGACACTTACAAATACGTAGGTGATCCTATCCTAAGCCGGAAATGTGACATCTGCCAAACTGTTGAATCTAGAGAAAGAAAAAGGCCCGTTAGTTCAGCAAACACTTGATTGTTGAAAAGTGAAAGGAATGCAGAGGGAGAAGAGACGACTATCTCCTCATCCTTAAATACTTAACATGTTAGAGGGTTTTATTAATGACAACACAACAATAGACTTAATAGTTGTGTTATGTTTTGACAGGGCGATTTGGCTAATGACTCTCAGTAGTAAATAATTTTAAGATCAGGTAAGATGAGTTACTCTCAGGTGATTTCTATCCTCATACGAGAATGTCATGAGGTGGCTAGAAATACTTTAAGAAATTTGAGAAAAGTGTATTTGCTCCTATACCTTTAGTCCTCTGCCCCTTTACGTTTCAATGTCCTTTTGTGTTTTGCCACAGAGACCTTTCTGCTCTTCTTTTACCCACTTGGGTCTTGATAGTTAAAGCAGGTCCCAGCATCAGACCCTGCTCCGCTACTTAACATTTCATCAGCAAGCTGCTTCTGCTGGCTCCACATCTGCTATGGAAATTTGCACAGAGGGGAAATGGAATGAAATGGAATATCATTTTAAATATTTTCACTCCTGAAACGGGGTTGATTTAGGCCCTTGTATGGCTTTCAAAGACAGACATGATGAAATGTGCTCATCCACTTTCACAGCCATATATTACCGTTATCTATCAATACATTCTTAGCTTCAAATTGGGAATGTTCGAAGAAGTCAGCGCTTGTGATCAAATTCTCAACCTCTGACCATGTGTCACAATCTCCAGAGGGGAAGCGGGCTTGATGAATACAACTCCCTTGAACCTGAAGTTCAAAATGTCCCCTATCTCTGTTCAATAGTTAAATACCCTTTTAATTAGGCAATTAAAAGTCTTTGGAACAGCATATGGTCATAATTACTGCTGTATGGTTCACTCAGGGAAAAATGAGCCATTAATTATTCTTAGCTGGGTCTAAGGATTGGGCTTAAAATGGGTCGGGCAGGAAAGAGAGGGAATTTCTCCTCCGACTTGAGTCACCTCATTAGAAATACAGACTTCTGAATTTCTTTTGAATGGGGAACACTATCGGGTTGCCTCAGCTATTTGTGAATCAATTTGTACCTTTCTGAAGTCCCTCGTAAGTTGTTAGAAGCTACGAGCTACTCAATTAGTGTTTTCTTCTAATCACAAAACGATGTGCATCATTACATAATAATAATAATAATAATAATAATAATGATTAATGCATTAAAACAATACAAGGAAGAAATAATGTAAAAGAAGAAGTATGAGAATTGAGTTTGATAGTGTTTGTAGGCGAGGTTGAAGAGGTGAGTTTTTAGGGATTTCTTGAAAGTGGTGAGTGAGGGGGAGTCTCTTGTGTTTTTTTGGGAGTGAGTTCCAGAGGGTGGGAGCGGCAGTGGAGAAGGCCCTGTCCCCCCAGGCCCGATGGTTGTCCTTAACTACTGTATGTAGAAAGGACGGCCAAGGGGTTTACTGAGCCTAACTTCAAATGAAACCATGTGACAGATGGAAAAATCCAAAATGAAAGCCTAAACACATTGTTGCCACATCTGGGGAAATTGAGAAGTAATGGATGATGCAACCATCTTTTGCTTCAGAATAATTTGCAATGACTTGGCTTCTAAACACACAGGGGTGTTAGGCCTGTGCGTCACGTGTTCACCATATTCAAACATTAGCCATTTTCCTCTGACATCACACTCATGGTGGTAAACTCCAATGTTGTGAAAGGGTTGTATTTTCAGGTTGTAAGTTTAAAAAAAAAACGTAGGGAATCTGTCATTCAGTAATTATGTCAACATGTCCTGATTGATAAGCAACTGAAAAGACATAGTAGACAGTATTGTTATACGCTGTAAAAGGGTCATTTATGCGTCCATAAAGGATAGTGATCATTTATTAGATTTCCTTCATTTTTATGACATTCAACCTTGATCACAGCATTTTGAAATGTTATCAGCAATTGAGCTCCCAATCCAGTGTGTGATGCCAAAGGGCAAAAAGGCTGCTGTGTAAATGTGTGATGAGCTTCCACTCCTGTAATGGCAACGACGTGTGAATAAAGCAGTTTCCTGTCATTTGGATTTGTCACAGAGTTCCTTGGAACTTATACCTGACCTCTACTACAGTTCCTGTATAGTCTTACACATGAGATAGAAATCAGAAAATGTGATGAGTGGTCCAGAGATAAGAACAGGAGGCGTGCGTGCGTGCGTGCGTGCGTGCATGCGTGTGTACAGGTGGCCACATAAGGTGACAGGCATGCCAAGAGTACTTACCCATCAACACTTTTCCAGTCAACAGGCTGTGTGTGAAATCCAGAAAGCCTTGACCCCTCCCATTCTTCTCAGATGTCAATGCTAATGTTGGTGCCACCTGTTTCAGCAGTATACGCACTGCTGCTATTTATAATACTCACAGTCGTATAAGCTGTGCTGTCATTGGATGGTCTTTGCCATTCAGTGATATATAGTGATCGTTTTAGTGTTTACCATGAGTTATATTACTGGAAGTGACTGGTCTGGAGGGCTGGGAATTTCCTGTTTGGTTAAATATAAAACTTTGTCTCTCTTTTTGACGATGAGTGTGCTCTGAAAGATTTTACTGGGTAGAAAAAATAATGCCCAGAATAATGCTCTTTACACTTAATTAGAAAGCTTAATATAGTTATTATAACTTGGACTTATCACTTTAATCTCCTCACCATGATGTATGTGTGAATGAATTAGATCTTTTATGTGTAGAAGCTCCTCCCTACTCCCAGGAGAACTTTATTAAATTTCCTCTCACACCTAAAGTAATTATATGCACTTAAATGGCAGTCAATTGTATTGCTAATTACTTCTATGAATGATGGGCTAGTCGCTCTAGTGGATAAACACCTCTGTACTGTCATTCCAATAGTGACAACTCTGTGTTTCACCTGATTATTTACCCAGAAGCTTTGCAAAGATTTGTAAGTTTTAAATCATTCCCTCTTCATTTTGGAAATCCTCACTTACTGTCCCGTAATCAGAATCCAGGTAAGAGATGCTCAGGTTGAT
This sequence comes from Tautogolabrus adspersus, assembly GCA_020745685.1. Lineage (NCBI taxonomy): Eukaryota > Metazoa > Chordata > Actinopteri > Labriformes > Labridae > Tautogolabrus > Tautogolabrus adspersus. Next base: position 17,642,950 of record CM036539.1, read on the forward strand.
AACGTTGATTCCTTCTCCTTTTGCTCAGTTACATGCCTGTTGTTCTAACAGCTGTATAAGGGTTGTAAGCGTTGCCTCTCGGGCCACATGAAGGCTCACCTAATCCTCTGACTGATGGGGGGGGTGCTGTTTGACACAGACTGTCAGGAAGCTCATTCAGAAAAGGTGGAAAACATACTTTTGCAATATCAAACATAATCAGTGTTATACTGTTGCCTCACCACTATTAAACTCTATATCGGTGCTCGTTTAATGCCTCTTGTCCAATCAAGCTCTCTGGTTGGAGGCAACTGCTTCATACATAAATGTGAAGCGCAGTAATAAATATCCTGGCAATGTTTAACTGTTAAGTTGTGAACTATTCAACAGAGAAATGAATGCATTTATAATCCCTTCAAAGTAATGACTTAGTCTTGTTGAAGACAATAAAACCAGACGTATGCTTTTGACCCTCAGTGTCTCATAATTTGTGTTAAGAGTTGGACATGTGCGATGATTGTGTCAAACTTGATATGTGGCTGGAGGGAGTGTATGGGGAAACTCCAGGAAGATTTAAGAGGAGATCATAGACAGAGAGATGGGAGAGAATCATCCACAGCCAGAGCACACTGTCACGTCTGTGTAGGGAGTGAAAGGGATGATTCAGTTTATGCATCATGCAGAGAAGAGCAGTGAAGTGCGGGGCTGCATATAGATTTCTGCGCTGTCAGAGGAGTCCTTGTTCTCTCACTCACACACCGAGTCGAGCTCTCTCCACGTACCTCAGTCAGATTCATCTTGATGCATGTGGGCCTCTTTTTTCTGACTGCCACACAAACCCAGAATTAATGTTAGCTTCACTGGTTCTCGAGTCAAGCGGTGTCTCACTTTGAACCGTTCCACACAGAGGACACTAATGATGTCTATTACATGTTACAGTCCACTGACATCGGGGAAGCTGCTGGCAGGGGGGCATCACCAAAAAAAAAAAAAAAAAAAGACAGTGACCCAGTCTGCACCATTCGAAAGCAGAAGCTTCTTAAAACCTCATCTGCTTTTGTCATCATGATCATTAAGAGTCACCGTATGCTGCCTGTATTTTAGAATTATTTAATCTTCAGATATCATTGATTATACTTAATTTTTAACTTTTGCAATTCTGGAAAGAACACAAGAGGCGAACTAACTGAAAGATTTTGATCTATAAGCGCTCCTGTCGAATTAATTTTCTGTATTAATTTTGAAAATCTCTATCAGTACCAGTCCTTTTAAAATATCTTTATTCGGAAGTTAAATACATTATTTGTATGGGTGATTTTTCACAGATTGTTATGAGGTTAGGGTTAGGGTTAAAGATGGATAAAGAGTTAGCAACTGTCAACTCCTTGCATTGCAGGGATCAGTTTAGATGAGAGGAGGAAACAGCAAGACTACTGTATGCAAAAAAGGTAACCAATCTCCTTTGGCTTCACACACTTTTATCTAAAAAGAAATTCCTTCTCATAACTAAGCGTAGGCAAAACCAAAATCCTTCTACGACCTGTGGGAATCCAAACATTTTAAATGATCAGTGGTAAAAATGTATAAACACCATTTCTCAACACTCCGTAATTAAACCAGGGTTCAACCGAGGAAACAGTGGGGTAGAAAGTCCTGTAATTCCTGTAATATGAGCAGTTAACTGGGTGTCACCCCTTTTCATTGTCTTACAGCTTTAAGAAAGCTTTCCAATAAGTCTCTCCCTTCTTTTCTTCCCCGTGCAGAACACAATAGAGCAGGTACGAGCTGTTCAGATGTGGAGATAAAGGCTTTTGAAGCACAAGGTTGTTCGTCAGTATTTGATACTATCAAATTCACCCGACCTGAGCATTGTGGAAAGCTCATTCATGTAGTACTCTGCTAATACTCATTACATATGTATGACTCCTCACCCCTCTGAATAAAAACGAAATCAATAAACAGTCCCATGCAACCTCAGTTCTGTAGTGTTGAGTGCAAAGGTCAAGTTTAGCTTTGCAAATGGAGGTTGTAGACTTTGATTTCATCATGTGGGTCTCGTATATATTTTATTTTGTCAGTAGAAATGAGTCTCTCAGCAGACTGTCTATGACAAGACAATACATTTTAGAGACATTTTGTGTAAGCCTTGCAGCTGTAAAAGATGCTGCTTATATTGTACCCGTTTTTTAGGAAATTACCGTGACAATTTACAATAGAAACCATTGAACAGAACACGTATATTCAGCATACAGTATATATTTTTGCCTTCTCTGAAAAGCACCAAACTAAATGTTAATCCTTCATCTTTGCAGATCACAGTTGAAGCCCTGTGCTGTCGTGTATGCATGGAGGCTGACTGGAGGAGGCTTTCTGTCCTGTGCTGAGGTCACTGGCCATCATTTCAAACCAGCGTCGTCTTCTGCAGGCCTGAAGGAGTGCAAAGGCCTGCCATCCGAGGAGCCTGGAACTGCATGGACAAAAGGAAAATAAACAAGGCTTTAAAAAAAAGACGATCTACATGAATTCCCTTAAATCCTGAAAGGCAAATACTGCAAGTTGGCTGGCGATCCCGAGGGGAGGCATGTGGACAATGAGTATGGCTTGGCTCCATCTCCCAGCCTATGTTGTCCTGCTTGTCTGTTGCCTTCACACAGCCTTCACAGAAAACGATGTCACTCCACGCCTCTCATTCCCCTACAGTAAGTTTGACCAACTTTATTAATTACCAGCAACACGCCAAGTATGATTTCTCCTAAATGAAGTCACATGGAGCTCATTACTTGATCACATGATTACATCACCCAGATAAGTACAAGGTAGTAGACTGGGCTGGTCTTTGTTTGAAAAGAAAAGGATGGTGTCAACTTTGCTGCTCCCCTTTTGGGCTTTGTTGGATGTATTATATATTAACAGCTGTTCTTCGTAAACGATCAATACTCAATATTGTATGTACAATACACACAACACAACCTTATGTATGTATATTGTGCACCAGGTCACGAGCAACTATTTCAAGGTTTGTTATTAAGAGATGATCCCCAAGTGACGGTTGCTAAGCAGAGGTCGGATGACGAATGTAGTGGTATTAAAATACACAGCATAACTTCAATTACAAAATCTAATAAACTGAGCTCACAGACTTAATGTTATCCAAACTACTGTCTTTAACCCTTGAAAATCATGTTGTTTTAGTGCCTTAACCAAAGCGAACTCTGACTTTTTCACAACTTGAAGCACATACAACATCATTGTACTGATGTGCTCAGTATGGGGACTTGTTGCTTGCTAATTAGTAGATGTGCCAATTTAGAAAAAGCTCCTGACAATTAACCCATGTACGTATAGGTTGGAAGGGTACAAAAAAAAAGCTTGACTTTTAATTCCTCCTGATGTGTTGTATCTCTGTTGCAAGCGAACAGCTGTTCAGAGTACAACTTTCTAATCTGAGAACTTATTTATCACAGACGGTAAACATAAACAGGAACTGTGATTTGTCAAACTACTTAGACGTGCTCAAATATAACAGAGTTTACAGACATTTGGTCTCTCTGTCTTGCCGGACTGCTTTTAAACAAATTCCAGTTGTCTCCCTATTTATTAATTCTGCATGTTAAGTGGACATCAATACACTTCATGTGTGTCCTTTGTAAGAGCTCAAAGGATTTGGACGGGTGAAATGGTGTTTGTCTACAGCGTAATGATTTCAAATCCGTGTAAATCCACACGGTGAATGGCGGCTCCATCAGGGTGGCTCTGTCGAGTACCTACAGGTCAGACATAATTACAAAATGAACAAGCCTATTGTGCTGCGACTTACACAGTCTCACTGCACTGACAGTTATTACTGTTATATAATGTGTGTTTTTCAGTTAGCTTGCACTCGCCATATTTCACTCTTCGAATACGTTTTACACAATATTGACATTGTACTTGCCTTTTCACACGGTGTCTGTGCATCAGGATTTACAATGTTTCCCTTCTTTTCTGTGCCATGGCCACTACTTGCAAGTTGTGATTTAATCTGATATCGTTTTTTAAAGGATGCACCAGTGCACTTGGGATGACACACTAGATTAAGACATTTTTGGCGCTTGGGTTTCTCCATGGTAAATTAAACAAAATGATAAATTGCGAAGATCAATGCAGGCGTTGAATGATTAAACTGCAGTTAGTGACTCACGTTCAGGCATCATTAACGTCTTATTGTCAGAGAAGATTTTGTTGACAAATCTCTGTCAGTAATCTTTAATAGACATGGAGACAACTTCCAGCTTGGGGCTAACTTTGAGCCGGGCGAGCTTTCAAGTAGGTCAGCCATCTTTCCTGTCTGAGCGTGTACCTTCCCCCGATGTCGGACCTCTACCAACAGGTAATCTTTCTCACCTGTCAGCATCAACAAAGCTCGCACAGCTCGACCCTGACGGAGTGTTTCACAACAACACACATCATCAGTCACTCACTGAAAAGACGTCTCACGTTCTCACTTCTCCCAGTCGGATGGTAAGATTTGCTTCCAGGGCGTGCTGCCAATGTTAAACGTCATAAGACAAGCAAAGTTACATGTCAAACACCTAGAAGACCAGACTGTATGTGATATGGATTCAGTATCCCAAAGCCAAAACAAAGAAGGTTGTCTTTTCTGTCTCTGACCTTTCAATGCTGGGTCATGCAGGAGGTAGCACAGCTTTTACAACACAGGTAGTTACGATCAGCCATAAAATTCAACAAGTATCGCATTTTGACACAGTTAAGGGATCGTCTTGACTTATATTAATTATTTACTGATATTAGTCTGTAAAAGACCATTTTTTGTGTTTAGTTTTGAATACAGGCCAAAAAACAAACTTCTTATACCTGATGAGGGTTAGCAGGGCCTGCTAATAGAGTTTGTCTTGCTGCGGTGTTGTTGGTTCTGCTACACTGACATTTTCCAGCCTCCTGCAGAAGGGCTTTGTCACATTGTGTTTACAGTATCAAAGCAGAAGGCGGAGCTGCGGGCCTCAGGGATCTGAACTTTATACAGCAGACACTGCCTGGTCTGGTCATGGTTTCTGGTCCTCTCTGTCCTAACTGGATGTCGACTAGCTTGACAGTTTACATGCCTCTACTTCAGTTGTGTAGGCAGTCCAGAGCTACATATAACTTGACATACCTCCTTTTCATGCCCTCTCTGTCCCCTTGGTACCCGCCTATGACTTCATGAAGAGGCTTATCTACCATGAATAATGAATGGGGATTTGTATGTGTTATAGTGTGAACACTCTTCTGGTTCTCATTATGCGCCTATCAAGACGGATCATGGGTTCAGGGAGTCGAGCCTGCATGTGCTTTTCTCTCTGCTTTTGTTCCCCGGCTTTAACACAAACCATACTGGATGGTTTTGTGTGCTGGAACACTATTTAAAGGCACACCTATAAGCTGGTTATGTTGCCTGGCTTTGCCTGTTCAGCCCTGTTAGAAATCACATGGGGTAAAGTCATGCTTTAATTTTTTTGCTAAGGGGCCAAGCCACACTTAGAGCAAACCATTTTTAATTATTTATGAGCTGTCATGTCTGGAGGTCCAATCAACCACTTTGAAGTTATTCAAAATGACAGCACTGTCAAGTGAGATAACAGCTCTGCAATAGTGTTGGTGCCACATAGCTGAAGAGCATATCATAAATACACAGCAGCAGATCACCTGTTTAAACATGTGGCACGTTACAGTGACAATAATTCTATTTATGACTTAGCTGATATTTTGTTTTGGTTATTTAATTAATTATAAAGGATTATAAATATCAGTGACTCAGACTCATAAATCATAATGGAAAAGCCTGCTGTATTATTACAACAATCGTGAATCTTGATGAATAGTTTAAATCATTTTTTAACATCCTTAACTCTAACCCTTATTTAGCTGTATTACTTAACAGATGTTTTGAATTTGATAAATGCATCAGCCCAGACAGCTTTATGAATACAATTTTTGTACATTTGCATTTTCACAACACACTTTTTTTTTTGTTATTAACCATTTCAGTTCTACACTGTTGTGTAGAATCCATTGAAATGATCTACAAAGCTGTGTTAGCCTGTTAGCTTTTCTCCTGTAATTTGTACTCAACCGACATCAGATTAATCCAACAGTTTATACAACAGGTTTAATATGTTTTGAATCTATATTTTGGGTTGTGTACTCAGTTGGGCGTCACGTGTTTGACTGACCAGTGTCCATCACTTTGACTGTTTCCAAACCGTCAGAGTACAAATCGTTGATCATGATTTATCCTGATATTTATGACGCCTACTTTGTCGAATTAATCACAGAGCAGATTATAAATCAACCTCATCTTACCCTATAAAAACACTTTCTCATGCTTATTTTCAGGGTCAGTGTCTCTGCTTGTAGAGTAAATACACAGCATGCTCAGGTCAGAGTGCCGCTGTACAGTCAGGAACATGTCACGACCCCATATACACTCTTTGTTCTTGATGCTCCAGCACTGTTCAGAGGAAGAGGTCATGGTGGGTTCCTGATGAACCAGCAGCTGCTTTACATTATGGTGGTTAATCTGGGGTCAGCTTTTGTTGCTCCCTGACCAACAGATCGCCCTGTCAACCTTTTTTTTCATGGGAAAAGAATTCCTCAGAGCTCTGGCGCAGGCTCATTTACAAACTGCAGTTTTAATAGATTTCAAATAGGGTGTTTTATTTAAATGTTAACAGATGCATTAGCTCCTGTCTCCAAATGAATTGCACCACCAAAGCCTTTTATTGCTCGTCCCTGCTGTGTGAAATACGTAAGGCACTTCCATCCCGGCATTAAGAGCATTTGAAGCATTAACAATAAGACTTTCCAGCCTCTGCTTCCTGAAACTGTGCTCAAAATTGCCACTAATCTCAGCATCAGCGTGGTGCTGTGGGGACAATATCCTGCTAACAAGATGCAGCCCCACACGTTACCAATGCAAACAGCAGGTTCACAGCTTGCCTAATGAATGTCCCGGTGAATTCGACCCTGTTCTCCTGTTGTTTTAATGCAATCCAGATGCTTCAGTCTCTGTCCCTACAGCTTTCCAGGTCTGCTCTCACAAACAATTACCCATTCAGCAGCAGCTCTATGGTTTAAAATGACTTGGGGATCATTTAGTCAGCTCACCAGTGTGGTCTGTTTTCTGTCCTGATGTCACCGCACAATGTGACAACAGTGGGTGCTGCTCTGGCACTGACTCAGTGGGATTCATGCTGGCCATCCAGCCTCCTGTCGCAGTGGCCAGGGCCTCAATATAAGCAGCGGGTCCTTCCTAATCACTCTTCTGTAAGCAATTGGATTAACAAGCTTTCATCTGTTTGAACCCTTGAACAAGTAAAGTGTGCTGATAAAGATACAAAAGAAGAGACATGTGTCCCTGCTGTCTGCCTGAAAAAGCTCTTCATTATTTCTCTTAAGTATTGTTTCTGTCTTTGGCCTTTAATTTAAACAACAATTAAATCACAGTTCCCCACCTCTAACATCCGGGATTGATGTTACCTTTCCCTGTCTGTTGTCTCATTTGACACATTGTGTCTGGATGCTGGGTAAAAATGACCTCTGTCTGTGCTTGTGCAAAACACTGGACTAAGGCCTCTCCTTTAATTCAGATGATTGAAATCCCACGTATACTGTATGACAATGACTCATAGGTAATATTCCTAAATAAAATGTTTTTTCCTAGCACAGTTTATCTCAAAACTGTCAACTTTCATGAGCTGGGAACAAAAATGCTGCCAAAAATGAAAAGAAACATTAATACACATCCTTAAGTTGAGTCATTGATTTTTTTCCCTTAAACTAGAAAGAATATTTTTATTGGGGCATTGTTGTCATTTGGACATAAATTACATTTTACAGCTTGACGTGAGTGATGGACGTTGACCAGGGCATTTAAAAAAAACAAAACAGTTTCATTATGGTCTACAAAACATTTGGTTAGATCTGTATGAGTGAATTCTGAGCACTTACTGAGAAAATATAACAAAGACATCTTTATGTATTTGCAGATAATTGTCCTTTGAAAAGTGTTGTTTGGTGGCTGAACTTGGATTAATACAGCGTTTGTTTATTTAGCCCATCTGGGTGCTACTACTGAAACATCTCAGCTGCACTGTGCTGTTCAGCAAGGTGCTGCTGCAGGCAACCAATCATATGGGGTGTGACTCATCGCCTAGGTAACAAAGGAAACAGATGCTTGTCAGATGATCGTCACAGTGAAAGTGAATTTGTTGGAACACATCGCCTGGATTTTTGCAGCTGAGTGCTTGATAGTGGCATACACAACCCTGGGACTATAAGAAGGCCCGCCCCCTCTCTAGCTTGACAGCCATGCAATACAACCTATCAGGGGCAGTGTTGCTGTAACAATAGACAGTAAGAAAAATAACCCAAGAATCGAGATAAAATCAAATCAGGATAAAAGCATATCATCCCTGCTGGAAATGGGGCATCTGACGACCCTTTAAATCGACCCATTAGAAGTCTATGATTTTCTCCTGATCTCAATACAGAGATACAGCAAGATCTGTCATCTTGACATTTAAGTTGGAAAGTGTGTCTTGTGCTGACATTTGTTATGCTTCATGTTTGCATGGACAGATCCCTTCTAAACAGACTCTGATCTAGTTGAATGAGGAATTTGATGTTAAGTAGTTAGCCATAGATATACAATGTATGTGTTTGCATCAATGTTTTCATGTAGTTCTTTAAAGATTTAACAGGAACGTGTGCTTTAAATGAGGTATGCAATTCTGTGATCTCCTGGAAGAACAGCTGTAAGAGCAGATAAAGGCAGCCCCCTCAAAGGGGAGGGCACTGATTGAATCAGCCTGTTATAGCTGCCCTACAAAAGAAAGTTCTTAGATCTCTGTCACCAAAGGACAAATTACTCCGCAGTTCCTCTCTGGAGGGAGAGTTCTCAGCTTTTAATTATCCCTCTACTTTTTAAACCATCAGGAAATCAGCTGTAAAAATGTAGGATTCCTTTAAGCCCAATATAATTAATTTCTAAATAGATTAGCATGGCAGTCTAGGCGGGTGTTTCATTCCATTTAGCAGTGTCATTTGCAGAAATTACTTTTAATTACATAATAATGGCAATGATCTTGTATTGCTTACAGCTGCCAGAGTTTGAGTCTGCGTGTGCTGTTTGGGGTCATGGAAGCTCTGTGAAGCAGAAGACCTGCTCTCTCTGGATCAGAGGTCTGGCTGTGGTGACACAGGGAGATGTAAAGTCATCCCCTACTGCCTGCTGGTACCATCTTTGTGTAGTGTTTTGAAGGGTCATGCTGCCTGTTTGACCTCTAACCTGATTTAATTGTAAGTCAAACAGAGACAGCAAAGTGGAGAGCAGAAGATTGTTTCTGCTCTGTGCCCTAAACTGTTTAAAAGAAGAGGTCTTTAGCAGAAGGGCCTTAAACCTGCTTTTATTTTTTGGCCTTCTGGGTGCGATTCAGCCTTAGCTGATCGTGGTAATTTTTTAGTCAGGAATCAACTGAATGTTTGATCTCAAATGTATGTTGGATGTCTTGAGACAACGTCTTGGGGTTGAGAAATTAGCACCTTAAAACATTTTTTTGTTTTTTTCACTTGAAACATTGAACTTGTTGAGGTTGTCTTCTGTGATTCCGAGATCAGTTTCTCTCTTTCCCAAAGTAAACTCAGTCATACACAATTCTACTATTCAATTTTTTCAGGAGTGCTGCCATCAGCATCAGCCAGAGATTAGTCCCTCTGTCCCCAAGCGTACAGGTCCATTCAGGTGACGTCACATACTGATCCTTAACTGATATGAACGAGAAAGGTATGCTGTGCCTGAGTTTCAGAAATGTTTTGGAAAATGTGGCTTTTGTGTTCTCTACAGAACTTTTTGATTAGTAATAGGAATACAATACTGAAAAGCTATTAAAACAACAAGCCGACCACCCAGCTACTGAGAGGTGTAGCAAAACAGGTAACTGCAACTTGAAGCATTGCTGCTGCCAATCACATATCTCCTTTTGTTGTCCACTTAAGTCCTGTTTGTTCTCTGCTTATTCTTTATGATCTACTCTTGCTTGGATTAAACCTCATTTGTACATAAGGACAAGACATCTGCCACATGGATAATTATAAGCATGAGTTTTATGTCTGAGCTCATTTACTTATTAGGTTTTTCCTTCAATTTGTCTTCTGTCCTGATGTCCTTTGATAATTTGGATGGTTGTTACTCTAAATTTTACTCAAAAGGGTTACTTGTTTGGAAAATGATTTGAAGTTCATAAGTACAAATCTTATGACAATAAAAAAAAGAAACAGAACTCACTGTCTGTATACGGTCACAAGGCTCATGTGGTGCCCTAATCATAACCTGAAAAGAAGTGACCATCTGTTCTCCGATACAAAGCTTACTGAAGGTTCGGCTCACATGAAAGGCAAGATGTTTTTTTTTTTTTACTTAAAGCAACAATATGTAGGAATTTGGTTTGGTGGGCTTTGGCGCCCACCTAAGGTGTCTGAGCGCAACTGCACTGTCGTAAGACACAAAGCTGTTAGGCCTACCCCACTTAGACAACATGCGTTTTTTACAAGCAGATTGTGCGATGACATTGTGAGTAGCCGACTGACACGGTCCAGGAATATTACTGGATTTTGCGCAAATACGACTCTGCAAGCGTCTTCAGGCCATTGTTTGCAAACTGTTGTGCTTTGGAGTATGTGTTTGTGTATTTAACTGTTGCCATGATAACCATGTGCTGTGGCTTAATCTGGCTACATTGGAGAGGGTAATGCTAGATAGGTTTCAAAGGTTCCAATAGTAGAAAGCTAACTTGAAGATCGACAAGGGAAAGAGACAACTTCTGGTAAAGCTGCTTAACATAAGACAACGATGACACCGGTAACAGTACATCCTAACGTTACGTCAAAGTCTGCTCTGAATAATATCTGCAGTACACTCTGCTTCTTGCTCGGTCACTCTCTTCTTAGCTTCATCCGTCACCATCTTCCTGCTCTTAGACTTAGCCATTGTATCAAACAGTAATACAGTAACTGGCTCATTTTTATAACTACAGGTGGTGTACGAATTGGTGCCATAAAGCCGTAGGCACTTCTCGCAAGATGACCTCAGCCCGCTGTCAAAGTCACATACTGCAGTAAACAGGCGATCGAGCCGCAGTGTGGACATGGTAGAGACGCCATTCTCCGTGTTCAAAGTTATTGTGCTATTCACTCGACCTTTGAAACTTCTATTTTAAGAAGTTTAAGTTACATAGTGTTGCTTTAATGTAAATTCTGCTGGTAGTTTGAATACCTTGTATCAGTGTCTGGAGCAGGTCCCAGTTCTTTCACTCTCGCCCTGCCTCTTAACTGTCCTCCTGACTGTTTCCCTCCTGATGTCCACCACAACATTTCTGGGGCTGCATTGTCATAAAACGGCCCCTCAGGATTCAACCTCAGACAGACAGACAACAATTGAGGGGATTTTTAAGAGACTGTGGTGTCAGACAAATAGCTTGTGATGGCATTTGAGCATGGCTGCACGATGTTTGACCTCCATCAGACTGTTGTGCTGCTTATCTTAAGAACGCCTGGTAGGAGGATAAATGATCCACTGAGGATCAATGGTATACTGGTAAGAATTTGGTGATTGGTTCAATCCAACATATCACAAGAAGTACTAAGTACGCTAATTCTGACACCATTTCAACTTTGAAATCAAAGTGTTTTCTGGCCATATTTCTTGTCCCGTTCTTGTGTTAACTATTTCTTGGTGATACCACGAGGGAGTGTTTCAACAAATACCTTCATTCAGACTTGAGAATGAAATGAACTCTGCTTTGGTCTCCACCAAGAGAAATAAATTTCCCTCGTTCTTTTAAGTGAAAATGTCAGGCTTTAAAGAAAAATGAAGTTAAAAAAGACGCCAGAAGACGTATACATAGAAATAATATGAGCAGTGCGAAGAAAATTTGAACCTGTCATTTTAAGACTATTGTATTTATTCTTTAATGCTTTTATTTAGAGGTAGAATGGGAAAACTCAATTTTACATAAATTGTCTAACAATGACCAACACCTCAGAGGAATATGGCATGTTTTAACCTTTTTTTATTATTGTTAGATAGGACAGCTGAAGAGAGACAGGAAATGCTGGGATCAGAGAGTAGGGGAAAACTTGCAGCAAAGGTCGGATTCGAACCCACGACTGCTGCGCTGAGGACCGTTGCCTCTGTACATGGGGTTGACGTCATAACAGCTAGGCTATCGGCGCCCCGGAATATGGCATGTTAACCAAAGGGATTATACTGAAAGTTGATCAATGTTTTCCTAAAATTGTGAATGGAATTCTTTGTGCGGTCACAAACCCTCCTGGATCCCTTTAATGATACTCAATTATAGAGGCACTTTTGTTTTTCTTTGTCAGCTGTGGTTGCCGACAATGACAGTGGTGATCTGACTCCAGAGAATAACTGAGTAGATATACTTCTCTGTGAAAATCCCTCAAAGCTTTTGTTTTGATTCCAGCTTTTGGCCTTTGTCTTTCTTTCTCTGTAAATCGCTGTTAAACTTGCCTAAGGCTCTGTGGGGAGGAAATTGTGGGGGGGGTAACTGTACCAGCACTCCATTTATGCTGAAATCACGGTGACTAGGAAAGAGAGCATCCCCATGAGTCCATGTACAGTACGTAGAGCAGAGCCTCTTGTGGTTTTACAGACAGATTTAACTACAATATGGCTCTGTGTTGCCACGGTGACGGACTGCTATTAACGTGTTGTTTTCCTGAGGGAGAGGAAGTCATTCACCCTTCTGTCCCTTCCCACTGAGGTGAGGTTATACCAGGTCACACGTACTACAGGGTATGTACCACACAGTGTGCCAATTTTCAGCACAACTTAATGACACCTCACTCTTTCTGGACTGGATTTGTTTTATACCAGGATGTGCCACAAGTTTAATTATTACCACCAGCAACTGTGGTTTTAATCCAGTGTGAAACAAATGCCTGTGAGGTCTAGAAAGTGGAACCTCTCTTACAAAAGGGGAAGTTACTTTGGGTTATGATAACTTTGCATTGTTTGCGGCTGATGGAGGAGGGTTGAGAGTTATTTTTCTCTCGTCATGATTCTAAGAATTTTCTTATGATTCTTTGAGAGCTTTGTCACTAGGAGTAACTCATGGTACTAGGAAGCTTTATGTATACGCCCCAGGTTTCCCACCCTAGATTTGGAATGTATTTCTTCATTGATTTAACTCCCCCCTTCAAAAGCAAGCTGACCTAGATCACATATTTCAGTGGCATTAACACATATTTATATGAAAAGGAAAGCAAGAATACTTAACATTACACAGACAAGTCACACTTTGTCGATTACTTAATGAGACCTAGCCCTGATTGAATTTGTTTTATTAGTGGTTATCTGAAATGTATTCTTCAATTAAACGGTTATGATTACAGTGGAACAAGTCCAGCATGTTATGTTATTTCACATTTCTTCAGAGGGAGGATGTTGATTCAAGAGGAGAGTCTGGGGAAAATATTAACTCTAGGCAGGGCCTTGATGTTTTTCAAAAGTGAAACGTTCTGTTCAGCCTGCACTCATTTTCATACAGTCGTCACAGTCGAAACATTTACATAAGCCAACATTTCTCTAATTCTCATTATTGAGGACCTCCCTCAATAAAATGACTGTAGTTCCTTGGTCTGTTATTGTTTCCTCATTCATCACATCACAGGGGCAAAGGTCCTGTTTAGTCACGTCAGGTTTCCATCAGCTCCCTGCTTCTGTTTATGCTGGCATGCAATTAAGGAACGTTTTTTAAACCAGGGAGAGCGGTGAAAGACTTCAGCATGCTGCAGGTCTGTGATACACATAAGGGCCTTTAAAAAAGTGATTAGGAGAGCTGATGACCTAACCCTTGTCTACAGTCAGGAGGTGTTAATATAGAGGGAGAAAATCATTCAGGTACTCTGGGGGAATATGAGGGGTTTTTCTTTCCCTGGCGTTTCCTCTCTTCCTGTCACTTACAGTATGAGGAGCTTGCAGAATTATAAAGGTGCAGTTGTACACTCAAAAGCACAGACATGTATATTTCTTTTCATTAGGTTTTTAATTTTGGATATATAACGAACTTGAGTCCGCTTTTTCCAGGTTAGCGCGGTTTGTTTGTGCTGGCATGAAAGCTGCCAATCAAACCTCGGTGCAGACCAAACAACCGTACCCGTAACCGTAAATATTGCTCATGCCATACATCCCTAGAAAGCTATGATTCCTGCGATTCCAACCATGTGAACCATTTCAAGATCCAATCATTGCAGTAGCCACAACCTACTCATCTGTCCACCGAACAACACTCCAGCTGCTTTGGCAAAGGTCCCCACAGTCCATTAAAAGATGTAATCCAAATACATTACATCCATATCCATAAAATTAATTTAGATTTGCCACCGTTCCCCATATCCCACTGTATTTTCTGTAATAAGTCGTGTTTTTGAATACAATTATTCAATTGAGATACTGGCTGCCCCACTCTGACCTTTGGATGACACCTTGTTTGGCCAATTACAACCTTCCAGCCTCTAATAGCCAATGAGAGCATGAGTTGAAAAAAGGTGCCTGCCGCTATTCTGATGTATGTATACCTGGCCAATTCTACGCGACTGTCCCAACGACTGACATAGCTTGTAGCTAATGAAATTCTAACCATGTGGATACTGTATTCTGCGGCTTTGTTTTTTGATTTTTAACCTCAAGGGAACTCCAACCAATTAGAGAGCATTCCTTGCGTATCACATATTTTTGTCCACTTGTAAATGTCCTATGTGTGAACACAAGCCACAATTAAGGTAATTATGCAACAATGTAGTAAATTGGTCCATGATTCCAACCAGTGCAAACAATCTTTAGGCGTGAAAATGCCCTAAAATACTGAAAATGTGGTTATAACATCCCAACATTGATTCTGGGAGAGACTTGTGTTACATGTGATCTTCCTCATTCTCCCAGACTTCTGTCAGCTCTCTCCTGTGCACTGGTTCTGCAGTAAATGAAATATCATTTTAGACTATGTGAGGTTGTTTTTCTCTATATTTCTTTTGATGAAACCTCATTTCCATCAATGTTAACAAACAGAAAATGTTTCTGGGCTGAGCAGTTGTCACAAGAAACAAGCTGACTCTGCGAGGCTCTCCTGGAGTGACACATTATGCTAATGTGTTTAATTAAGACAGAAAATGTACAGAATGTGTGGTGTGCATCAAGTTTGATTACCTGAGCTAAAGCCTCTTCAAAATGCTTCCATTTGCATATTGAAGTGCCTGAGCTTTTAGCCATCATAATGTACTGTATGATATCCTCTTGATGTTGAGCATGCTCAGATTCATTAATGAGTTTTCTCCTCTTTTCTGTCTGTTTCTGTCTAGATGCAAGGGAGAGGACCACCAGAAGTTTCTCAGTCAGCGGGGTCTTGAACTATACGTCCATCCTCCTCAGTAAAGAAGACAACATGCTTTACATCGGCGCTCGGGAGATTCTCTTTGCTCTCAACCTCAGTGATATCAGTGCAGTCAAGCTACAAAGAAATGTAAGAGCCGAGTGTCTGTAAACTGCAGTTTCATTAACAGTATACTGTATCAGCATTAATGTAGTTCAAACTGCACCCCAGAGGTGCAATAAGAATATGACTATACAGTCTCAAACGTCACTGTGCTATTCCTCTAGTATCCGTCTGACAGTGTTTCTCTCCTGCAGCTCACGTGGAAAACTCCAGACAACAAGAGAGGCGAGTGCAGCTTCAAAGGCAAAGACCTGCAGGCGAGTGAACCGCTGGTGTAAAAGCTCAGATAGCTTAACTCAAATGGCTCAAACTTTATTTACATTACTGCAGGTTTGCCTCTTTAGTCACATCGTTGCACAACACAACAGCTGTAACTTTCCATTCTAACAGTGGGTTTTTCCATTCCTTTCAAACAAACTTAATCAATGACACTGTTTTGTCAACTTAACTCTTAAAGGTGAACTTAGGTCAAGAACAAAGTGAAGTTATGATTATGGTCAAGAGGAACACCTGAACCATGAGGATCTGTTTGTTTTAAATGTTAAAAAAAAACATTCCAGAAATGCTGAGAAAGACAAAACCACATTTTTAGTTAAAGTTAGGAAAAGTACTATATCTTGACCTTGCACTTTCTATAAAGACGGTCGGACAAATCCTGAGTGACGTCACCCATTGGTTTCTGATGGGCTGTTTGGAATCCCATCCTTGGTGGTCGCCATATTGGAAATGCTGACTCTATCAAACTTTCGGTCAACCTAACGACAGGCAAAGGGCAGGAGATGAGGCGGCCTTAAGCCTCCTGACAAACTTACAGTTGGCCGCTTGTTGTCAGATCAGTCACATCCTTAATAATGCATAACTAATATGTGTTGTTGTTGTTGTTGTTGTTGTTGTTGTTGTTCCTTTAGACTCCTAAGTGGAGCATAGGGCAGCAACCACACCCTTCCAATGGATTCTGTTTTGAGCAGTATTTTTCAGCTGGGCCCATGTTTGTCTGGTTTTCTTGGCTTCACTCTCAACTGATCTTCTCCAAGTCTGTCTTGGCCTCCCCACTTTCCTCTTCCCCTGCCAAAGTAATATAAAAATGAATTTCCTGTACAGTTTGTGCCGATAAAAACATTAAATAATTATACAAACATCTTTTTCTGTACCCAGCTGTAAACATATTTCTGCTGTCAAAACAGACATTGTAATATGGGGTTTATATGGGGCTTTTGGAGCCAGCCTCAAGTGCACACTCAAGGAACTGCAGTTATCTTGCCCTTCCGCATTGGCTTCATTTTAGAACACTGGAGGTTGCTGCTTGATCTTGACACAGAAAAGTAAAAGAAATTGTGGAAAAATCTGAGAATTGTTTAGTACAAATTGGAAAGGTCCAGACAGAAAAATATCTTTTTAACTTTCCTTATATGTTTGTTTGTAGATCTACAGATTTGACTACCTTTCTAAACCAAATTCTTTTGTTTCTCTTACAGACGGATTGCTTCAATTACATCAAGATTTTACTGCCGCTGAACAGCACTCATCTGTATGTTTGTGGAACATACGCCTTCAGCCCCACCTGTGCTTACATAGTAAGTGTTTATATAAAGCAGTCACATCTGGTATGACACATGTTCTTGTCTTGTAATTTCAGCAGTTTTCATTTATTGCTTTTATCTAAATGAAGTTGATTACCCCTGATGCAGAACTCTGGACCCGATGTGTACTAGCATCTCAAATCTGCTGCTGCTTCCTGCCTCTCAGCTCACATAGAAGGCTGGCTGAGGCCCAAGCCGAGCTAGATACAATATACTGAATGTGCATTATTTTATTACCGCCTGTGCCTCAGGGAAATGGATCCAAATATTTAATGCATGTTATAAGATTATATAAGAATCGACCCACTTTTCAATTCTTTCCTACAAATCTTTTTACAGCCTTTTAGAACAATCCATTACAAACACACAGGGATGACCTGCGCTTCAACTTTACCCAGAGACTCACTGACCACCTTCTCACTGTGGGACACACAGACAGCGGCCACTGTCAGAGCAGATTACAGCTCTGTGTCTCAACTGTGACATGTGATGTGTGTTTGTGTCCCCCCCTCCAGAACACTGCCGACTTCTCCCTCGTCACGAGTGACACCGGTGAGATTGTAACAGAGGACGGACGAAGCCGCTGTCCGTTCAACCCTGAGTATAAGTCAACCGCAATCATGGCTGGTAGGTCGCAGAACTTCTGATAGCTGCCCATAAAATGAAGCTTTTTTACTGATGATTTTAGTAAAGGTAAAGGCGGTGAATATGGAGACAAAATAAAGACATAACATCTAGATTTCATTAGTGTGGAGGACACTGAGGTTGCTCTTTCCCTCTTGCTTAACTCTGTGATTAAGCTGGTCTTCTTCATTGCATTGCAGATGGAGAGCTGTATGCTGGTACAGTCAGTAATTTCCAAGGAAATGAACCAATCATCTACAAGAGTCTCAGCCAAGGGACTGCTCTTAAAACGGAAAACTCACTGAACTGGCTCCAAGGTACAGAAATCAATGTTTTTAAATGTTTGATATGTTGTATGAAAGGTCCATCATTTGACATTATCAGAGATTCTGTTAATGAAAAGTGTTCACCTACAGTCTGTCAGAGTTAGTGTGTAGATGTTGGCAGTAAAAAGGAAGCCTGAGTTTTGTAACCTGCAGGTTGACCGTTTTGTTCACGTTGTTTTCCTCTCAGACCCGGCCTTTGTTGGCTCTGCCTACATACAGGAGAGCCTGCCCAAGGGCAACCTAGTTGGCGATGACGATAAGATTTACTTCTTCTTCAGTGAAGCAGGAAAGGAGTTTGATTTCTTTGACAACACCATTGTGTCACGCATCGCTCGCGTGTGTAAGGTGAGTGATGCTTGAAGGCAGATCTGATGGGGCCTTTTTTCCCCCCTTCAGCAGCCATCCCTGACACCATCTTATTTTACTAGAAATCTATCAAACACTCTGTTCTTGTGTTGTTGTTCAATATATTCTCTTATACGGGCATTCAGTATCTGCAGTCTTCAGCTCCTTACAGCGCTAATAAGACAAGCAGAGCTCAGTCTTTCCATGCAGTGACGCAGGTTCTCTTGTTACAGAAAAACATTCCTCTCGCATGTTTCCCTCTGTTTGATTCTTTTTCTCCAGATCCTCTCCTCCCTCAATTCTTATCATGTTTCACCAAATATTTTTGTTCAGACAGAACTCAGTAGCCTGTAGGACTTTGGCAAAAGATCCATGCAGAGAAACTGCACGTTTATCTATCACCTGCTTTAAACTGAAATGCAGACCTCACCCATTATGTGTACATACTGTATAATAGCGTTTGATTAGTTCCTAAAACGTCACAAACCTGTGCTCCTGATTAAACAGCTGCTTGTCTGAGTGGAAACAGTTGTGTTCATTACGAAATACTCACGTTATTGCTGTCGTTTGATGACTGCTTAGTCTTTCTTTGTGTTTCAAAACTGGTGAATTGACGATTTTTTTATTTCGTATTTTTGATCACAACTTCACAGGTATACATGGAGAGCCTTTATGTTCTTTATTTTCATCTCCAGGAGCCTCATGTATAAACGGTACGCACTAAAATGTTGAGTACGCTGTGTTTCACGCACACGTCGAGGATGTTAAAAAATCAGCATGATGTGAAAATGTGCGGGCCATCCCGCAAACTCTGTCATTGGACCTTTCCAAACTATAAAGTTCTGAAACTCGGCAGATGCGCCATGATCAGCTGCTTTGGAGACGTTAGCCTCAGATTCAGCGTCTAATTCCCGAGAAAAGAACAACTAATAAAATGTGTTTTCAGGCCTCCACATCAGTAACAATCAATTCACAGTCAGTGAAATTCTTCTTTATTCTTTACTTTTCCAGCTTTATTTGGCCCATAGGTCGCAGCGTGTTGCTTATTTATAGTTATTTGCATAGTTATTTATGGGAGGAGACAAGGCGGGCCAAGTGGCACTCAGTTTCACGTTAATTGGGACGTATAAGGAAAGGTGCGCAGGAACAGGCGTACGCATTGTTTTATACATGTGGAGATTTCAGTGCATAAGTACTTTACCAATTTTGTGAGTACGCCATCATTCAGTATGGAAGCTGCACAGTCTTTTATACATGAGGCCCCAGGTGTTTGTCTGACAGTCCTCCCTGCTGTCACACAAAGTCCGGACTCCACCTACAGCGTTACTCAAATATAAACCCCAGAGTGGTACCTTAAAAGTACAGCTGTGAATCACAGGCATGTAAAAAGTCAGACACTGCCCACAGGGTTAAATCTGCTTAAGTGTCATGAAATAATCCACTCAGTTTTTCCACAGATCCAGCTGAGGAAAATCAGTCCAGTGAACAGAGATATGAAAGACCTGACTCACAGGTTTTCACACATAGGGTTGAAATATGCACTGAGTTCAAAATATCCTCAGACAGATGACCCATAAGGAAATGAGTAATAATGTGTCACTTTATGGGAGTGTGCCTCCCACACACATTGAACACGATAAAGCTTTAAAACATTATGTAAATGCTCAGAGGATATATGGTGTCAGTCTGTTTAGATAACACAATACAGTGATCCCTGTTCAAATACGTTCTTAGTTTAAATCCTCCCTCTCTCTCTCTCTTATCCCTTGTTTGACTTGTAATGTTAGCTTCAGTGCCGCTGTTGTTTGTTTATTCAGGTGTTTAGTACACAAGGCTAACTACGGAATGATAAACAACGTTTTGCAGGAAACAAGCAGAGCGAAACAAACACGTTTTCATTTGCAGAACTGTTCCGTTTCTCCGAAAGAAGCCACCATTGCTTTCTTGCCATGTTTTTTGATCAGCCTTTTGAACAAGAGAGGCTTTTACAAAAGATTAATGAACAGGGTGCATTTGCTTCAATTATTCAGAAGGCAGTTTAAGCACAGAGTGGCATTAAATTATAAAACTAGGTTTAGCTGGGAGGACTGGAGAATACACTGCATGTTGCTCATTATCTGCCTGGGTTAGTTCAATAAGTAATTGCTTCAGAAGCTCAGTGTTGGTCATGTGTCATTTCCCTTTCCATCAAGTGCTGCCATTTCCTTTGATTAATGTAACACTAAAGTGGACTCAATTGAAGCTTGATGATGAAGGGTTTTAGGGTAGCTCAGATCAGTTAGTGTTTCTCTTTCCTCTTCTGCATTTCACGTTTTAAAACTACTTACTTCTCTTAGAGGCAACTTTCATCTTGGTAGATCTACACCAGCGGGGGTAATTGTAGAAAATGTTACCATGACCTGAGGCTGTGCACTGAGAGATAGTGTAGGTGGTTCAGGACATCATCCTCCCTTTTGAATCTCTGGTTTCTTAGTTTGTGTCAGGAAATCATCTGCAGTCACTTTTCTGAACTCCCTTTGGACTGTTTTGCATTCATCACAAATTGTGACTGCATTAAAGTTGTAGTTGCTCTCCACTTACCACAGATATCCTTTCGTGCAAAGTCAAATTAGTCTCTCCATGTCAAGGAGGCCCGGTGTCAGTTATCATTTTTAAGGCTTGTTCCAAAGGTGACACATCACACCACAATTCATTGTTAAACTCTTTTTCTATTTCATTACAAATATTTCACTTCACAAAGCTTAAAGTGTTTTGTAGTCCAAGCCTGTAGTCCATTTTGTAGTCCATCTGTGTTGTTTTCACGACTTAAAATCTGCTGCCTCAGGGTAAACTGTTGATATATCTTTTTTTATTTTAGTATTGATAAATGCCTACTCCACATTATTTTCCCAATACTCTTATTCATACAGTATGTTATTGAATTTTTAGGCTAAGTATCTATGCTATGGCATCACACTGCATGATGTACATCATTATTTCATGCCTTTTACAAGCCTGTCAGATCCCATCAAATCATACCGTTTTTTTCCCAGCTGCATTTTCAACATCATCCCCTCACACAGGTGTCAGACTGACATTCTTGCACCCCCTACTGGCCGCACATGAAACCGCTCTAAACCTACAATGTCTTGTGTTGCAGGGGGACGTAGGAGGCGAGAGGGTTCTGCAGAAGAAATTTACGACCTTCCTAAAGGCTCAACTCTTGTGCTCTCTGCCTGATGATGGCTTCCCTTTCAACATAATCCAAGACATGTTTGTGCTGACACCCAGTCCAGAGGGGTGGGAACACACCGTGTTTTATGGAGTCTTCACGTCTCAGTGGTGAGGACAGACTTTCTCGGCTTTGATTTACACATCAACACATCTTGTATAGTGAGACCTTCACATATGTTGAGTCAATAGAGAACACGAGTATGAAAAATGTCTCTTTGTCCATGTCATTTTATACAAATATTTGATTGAAATCAAAATGCATGTGAGGCTCTAAAGAAGCTGCCTTCAAGGACACCAAGGTCCTCTAGTATTGTTGGTGAATGAATGAAGGTTGAACAGCAGTTACACATGTGCAGTTACATACTCAATACAGAGTTTTTGAGAGTTTGAGTAGAAAATGTTCTCCTCTCTTGAAGGTTATAAGTTCAGGATGAAATAGATGATTCATTAGTATTGAGACGAAGCTTGGTTTTGTCTCCTCAGGTATAAAGGTGCTTCAGGAAGCTCTGCAGTTTGCTCCTTTACTATGGACCAGGTGGAAAAAGCATTCAGTGGGCGATACCGTGAGGTCAACAGAGAGACTCAACAGTGGTATACCTACAACCACCCGGCGCCAGAGCCTCGACCTGGAGTGGTGAGTAACCTCCTGCTGCCCTCTGCTGGAGATGTTAGTACTCTGCAGCATGTCATGTCATCCATGCGTGCAGGAGATTCAGATATTCCATCGTATTCGGGAAAAAAAATCAAAGACGAGAAATATTAAAGTGCTTTGCTGCAACAGTTGGTGTCATCATCTAATGTGACATATCCTCCACAGTGCATCACAAATGCTCTGAGGGAACAGGGCATCTCCTCCTCGCTGCACATGCCCGACAAGGTGCTGAATTTTGTCAAAGACCACTTCCTGATGGACAGCGTCATCCGCAGCCAGCCTCTCCTGCTGAAACGTAATGTTCGATACACGCAGATAGCCGTCCATCGAGTTAAGGCTGCAAAGAAGGCATATCATGTGCTCTTCATTGGAACAGGTATTCTACTCTTACAATGGATCATAGACAAATGCATCAACACCCTTTCAATCATCCTGTGTTATTAGTTTAATCTAATTCAGGTTTATTTTGTGTGTTGTAGATGATGGCAGGCTTCATAAAGCGATTAACGTGAAGAATAAGATGCACATCATCGAGGAGATGGTCCTCTTCAGCACTTCCCAACCAGTGCAGCACATTGAGCTGGACACTGAAAAGGTACCCAACTTGTTTTACAGAGTTCTCTCATGATGTGAACTAATGGCAAGCTGAGTAAACTCATTTACTGGCAGTTTAGAGATTCCATGAGCCATGAAGAGTCGGAGCCTAAAGCAGAACTCATGTTCGATGAGATAATTACATGCAACCGTCTCTCAGGGGATCTGCAAACAGCTGGGTTGAAACAGCTGGGACTGTAACACTTCCTTGAGTTGTAGCTTTTCTATTATACTTTTAGTCCAGAATTAATACTAATAATGGTTATTAAGAAAGGCAAATTTTGCTGTTTTTAGATCAGGATCAGACAGACAATATTCCCGGTGAAATATGTAACTCTAACTGTATTTGGGGAATTGTCTTCCTGTCCCCTGCTCTGCCGTCTCTCCTCCACAGGGTCGGCTTTATGTTTCCTCTTTCTCTGAACTGGTGGAGGTCCCAGTAGCTAACTGCACAAACTATCAGAGCTGCGGAGAGTGCATCCTCTCCAGGGATCCTTACTGTGCCTGGAATGGGAGGCAGTGCGTGGATGTCAGACAGGCTGCTCTTAGCAAGTATGCATCCCTCTTGTCAATTCATCTACACACAGTTCCGTGAAAGCTTTAAGTAAAACGTTCCTAAAAGATGTAAACCACAGATGGTAAGAGCATTTCAAAATTGTGTTTCAGTGCCTGGCAGCAGGATGTTGATGAGGCAGACACATCAGCTATTTGCAACAAGACGGTGCCAAGCCCACGGTTTGCTAAACCTCCACCTACACGTAAGTGACCTCCTCTTCTGTTGACTGTCGTAGATTTCCAAAGAAGCTCTGTGCTGGCTTTAAGCATTCTTTGCCTCCCAGTTTAAATCTTGATCAGAAATATATTCTTGCATCAAAGTATTATTATTCTGAATACTGATCTGGAGATTATTAAATGCAAAACCTGACTGCATCTACGTATGTCTCTGCTCTGCTTTTCCACAGGAACGTCTTCATGCCAGGTGATCATTATCCCAGCCAACACGTTCAAAGTACTGCCTTGCAAGCTGCGCTCTAATTTGGCTGAAAGGAGGTGGGAGTTCAGTGAGAGCGCAGGTCACTTCCATTACCCCAGCCCAGAGGGGGGGCTAGTCGTCGTAGCTCAGGCTGACAGGCAAGAGACCTACGAGTGCTGGTCAGTGGAGGAAGGCTTCAAACAGCTGCTGGCAAACTACTGCGTGAGGGGCGAGGCCAAGCAGGAGAGCACCACCCTGACAGGCCACTCACGTACGCCGCAGATCTCCCACGAGGAGTTTATCATCCTGCCAGGAGAGGCACGCTCACCGCAGATCAACACAAAGACCTACTGGAACGAGCTGATAGTGGTGTGTGCCCTCTTGGCGTTTTCTCTGCTCGTCTTCTCTCTGTTTGTGATCTACAGGCACCGCGACCACATGAAGTCCATACTCAAGGAGGGAGAGTGCCCGAACATGCAGCAGAAGAAGCCCAGAATAGTCGTAGGGAAACCCACTGAGAACTTGCCACTAAATGGCAGCGCAGTCACAGCGTCGGTTTCAGACCACAAAGGGTACCAGACCCTTAACGACAACTACATCTGTAGCACTCCACCACACGAGTGCTCGTCGCCTGAAAACAGCAAGAGCTTCTCCGAATCGGAGAAGAGGCCTCTGAACTTGAGAGAAAGCCACGTAGAGATCTCTCCCACATGCCCCCGGCCACGAGTCAGACTGGGCTCTGAGATTAAAGACTCAATAGTTTGAGACATGCTTCATGTGATGTGGAGCGACTCATTTTAAACTGGTGCACTTGTTGAGAAAGACAAAAAAATGAGGGGACACTGAGGAGCACCAGGCTCTTCGTGGAGAGATATTTCATTACACAGATTTTGCACTTTTTTTTTTGTTCTATCCCTGTGGTCCATGTGCATTTCTTATTACTGTCCTCTCACTCCCTCGTACTGAGTGCATTCAAAGCACACTGAAGAAGTTCCAGTTTGCCTTCAGACTCTTTTCACGCACAGCTCACGGGAATGTATCAAGCGTAGGTTGTAGGTGGCCTGACCATGATTCAGTGATAGGATTTCACAGCATTGCCAACCAAGTCCGTCCATTAAATCTACTGGCAGTGCTTTGAAAGCCAGAGTGAGATTCAAGCTTGTTTCCACTAACAGCTGATGCAGTGTTTGCTGTGTTATTTCCCCTTCTATCATATGGTAAGAGCCCACCCTTCGCTGAGGCTATGCACTATGTACTGTTCTGTAGCAAAGTAAACACTCACACCAAAATATACAAAACAATCCAGTGGCAGGAAGGACAGAAAAAAAATGTCATGACATAGATTTTTAGAGAGCCTGTGTGCATTCACAGATATACTTATTGTTAAATATAACACATCAACAGAGAAATAATACAGAGGAAAAGAGCATTAGGTAAAGAACACACATATAAGTAATCACCTCAGTGGACATCTTACCACTTTAATCACTACACACACCAAAAAAACCTATGTAGTTAGATATGAAACAGTTCTTTTTTTTTTTTAGTATGGGTATTGTGGGTATTGTTAGCTGGAAGAAAGACTCGACTTTCTCCAAGGTTTTCTGTTATAAATGTTATAAAGGAAAAATCTCATTCCAGGTATTATCTTGAGATAGGCAGTCTATGCAAAGCAAACAATGTGAAGTGGAGGTAAACACCAAGACAGCCTCTCCTCGAGACTGAGTTAGCTTACACACACACACACACACACACACACACACACACTCTTTGTTTTCATCACACTAACTCTAAGTATGCAAGAGGTTCTCGCCATTTGCTGGTGTTTTAGGGAGAATGATACAAAGACATTTTTCATCGCCATTCTTTAATGTGTCATTTTCAAAGGAAAGTATAATCAACATTTGAATACTGCACCTGCTCATTATTTGACGTAAATAGCCTAACAAACATCTATATAGCATCAACTTTGATAAAAACATTAACTGGTTAAGAGCTGAAGTATGGCAGACATGCCCTCTGCTTACTTCTTTAAGGCAACCGTAAAAGGCAATAATAATCATTGTCATCCCGTTATTAAACATCATCTTGATTAACCATCTCATGTTCCAGAAATAATTAATAATAAACCATACAAATCCAACCGATTCATGAGTCAGATGTTAGAGTAACTTTAAAGCATTTGTCATTACTATGGAAGTCTTATTTTCGTTGGGCTGTGCAGCCTTCAAAATTCAAATCTCACAAAAATGCAGGCAGGAGTACTTGCTCGACTCAGAATGCATTAGATTTGCACATGATGCTGAAAAGCCTTAGTATAATGCAGGTTCTGGATTTGATAACAAATCTGCCTTGAGGTAAATTAATAATGCCTTCTGAAATAATAATCAAGAGATGTGCCTCTTGGGATTATTTAACCCACCAGGTAGTAGTGCTGTTGAGTCGAACACTATACTTCAGGTGTGACAGGACTGCTCGCGCTCAGACACAAGAGTGAAAACATGGAACACGTGTGATTGAATACTGTCAAGATTGTACTGTATGGCTTCATGAGGGGTTTTATTTGATCTTTTGTTATGGTGGCTTCAACATCTGTCAGGGATGAGATTTTATTCTAAAACTGTAGCACATAAATAACCACTGGTGGATGTTTTTAATATTGGATTAAAGATAAGCATAAGTATTACATTACATTTCTTTTAATGGCACTGCAAAAATGACTGTGTGAATTTCAAAGACTGGTCACCTATAATCAATGCCAGGTCAAGAAACACTCATGCTCTGACTGTTATTAAAAACAAAACAAATGGCAGCTTTTGTGAAGTGGCTCTCATCCGAACAATCCTCAATTGACATGCAGAACAAATATTTAGTGGCATTGATTTTGAGTGAAATATGCGCAGGTATTGAACATGCTTTTATTTGAATACAAGCCTAAAAATAGTAACGCCACCAGTATTGTCGTCTGCTCTCTCTTAATAAAACCACTGTAGTCTGGCCTTCTATTTGTGACAGTACAAGTTGCTCAGACTCTTATCGACATGTGTTGTAAGTAAAAGAGTTTTTATGTAAAAAAAATTGTTTTGTAAATTCAGCTGCCAAAATATTGTGAATTGTATTTTTTTGTATCATACATCACTACTGTTTTTCTTCTTTTTTTGTATTGTATATAAAAAGCACTTTATTTTAATTTTTCAAATAAAGATCAAATGGATAATTTTCTATTTGAATGGCTCATGATTTTATTACGTGAAACATTCCTACATACAATGCTTAGCTAAGATGTTGAGTTTTTTTTTTTTAGGTTTTATTAGTAGGTAACCTATTTCACTATTTAATCTTTTAGGGTGGAGTCAGACAACCTCTGCAAAGGGGAACTAAGAGGAGTGTCTGATAAACCTGTCACATGCACACACCTTAAAGGCAAATAGAGCCACTTGCGTATCTGTTGTACTTGTATTGTATTTAAGTTCCAGTGCACATATTGATGACATCTTTTCTGGATTCAACCAAATAAAAGACGGTTGCTACGGCAGCAGGTAGGAAGTGGGACATTGGGTCCACTTGTTCGGACGATACCCGCCTACGTGGAGACACGGACCAATGAGCGCCTCTTTAGTACCTACCTATGTAAAACCTTCATTGAAAGTTGAACACAGGATTTTATTTGGGTCGTCACCTGCAGTCTATGGTCGTCACGCAGCCGATGTTTGGGATTTTACCGTCACATTTTATGACCTTTGCATGTGTTTTTAACATTTAACTATGAACAGACCAAGCCTTCGCAGATTGTTTTCTGCTTGTGACGTGAACAAGTCCGGTAAGATAGAGTACGAGGACTTCACCGTTGTCTGCCAGGAGCTGAACGTCCCCAAAAGTGAAATACAAACTCTGTTCGACAAATTCGACGAGGACCGAGACGGATCCATCACCTACAGCAAGTTTTCGTCCAGGTTTCAGGAGGTTTCAGAGACTCTTAACTTGGCCTCTTTAGACACCACCGGCTCGACCAATTATCCTAACAGTCCGTGGGGAGAGTTTTTGGGCAGGATAGATGCAGAGTCCATCGTCTCTGAAAGGTAGAGTAACATCCGGCTGCTCACTCCATGTTGAGCAAGATTCAGCTAACCTGCGGCTACTGCGGCTCCTGGGACGTTGTTTACGTCAATAAATGTCACCTTACGTCAACAGCTGCGCTCCAGTCGGATTTTAAACATTTGAACAACATTATTTATTAGCGTTTTTGATACAACGTACAGAAAAGGGAGGCCTAGATTACCAAATCGCTGGAAACTAAGTGTTTTATCGTTCAGTGAGCTTTTTTAAATACACTTAAAAGTGACCACGGTTAGAACGAACAGAGAGAGCAACTATTGAAGCCATATTAACACTCTTGTAAAAAACTAGAAGAGAGAGAGCTCATAATCATTAATGAGAGTTGTATATTTCTATGTAAGTTAATAGATCAGAAGGTTAATTATTTACAATGAAACCGAATAGTGAACAAGTTGAAAGATGAAATATAAAGATAGACAAAAGGTTTTCAATAGGCTAATCACATTTTTGGGGGGAGGTTTATTTTCTCCAAGTGTGTTTGCAGACCTTAAAACATATGAACTGGAGAGAATCTGATTAATATATCTTCAGGTCATATCCTTCATAGTATATCAGTCAGTTGATAAATGAACGTTTTGTTTGCTACCTGTGGCTGAGCCAAACTTGTGATCGTCTAATAGATCCTTAAACACACAATCACATTATTTGTTTAATAAAAGGTTATCCCTGTCTCAGTATTTAATACCAGGTTTAGACAAAGTAGACCTTAGCAAACTGCTTGTACTTCTTCATCTGAATAAAAACTGTTGTTGTTTGACATTGGTAACTTCTGTTACTAGGGGAAGAAGACGTAGGCTACTGAAAATATGTAATTCAAACATGCTGAGTTTAGAGAAAAATGTGGATCGTGTTGAATGACTGTTTAGAGAGGTTTACATTAAATTGTGTTGTGACCCACTATTGAACTACTTCCTATTACATTGGCCTTCAAGCCCATGAGGGTTGAGTCTGTGACACAAGAAAGATAGACTTTGGGTGGAGTATGACCACTGACCCGCTCACTGCTGGTAGTAACTTCATTTGTTCTCCCCCTTCAGTCTCAAGGAGCAGCTGGCCGAGCTTTACCAGTCCATCTACACCTCTGCAAACATGACTGTGCTGCAGCAGTATGAGGAAATCATCCACTCTCTGCTCAGTCAAAGTCTGGACAGCAAGCTGGAGTGTGAACAGCTGGAGACGAGCTTAAAGCGGTAAATGCAAACCTCTGCTTTTTCAGCTTGTTTTTTTTTGTTATAAGAACATCAGTTGTTGGGGTAATTCAACTCTCAGAATAGTCCTTTCTAAATCCAGAAGGTGTGAAGGCTTGTTTTGACTACACTTCAGCGATCGACTGCTGCCCTC
The DNA here is from genome assembly GCA_020745685.1 of Tautogolabrus adspersus. Taxonomy (NCBI): domain Eukaryota; kingdom Metazoa; phylum Chordata; class Actinopteri; order Labriformes; family Labridae; genus Tautogolabrus; species Tautogolabrus adspersus. Next base: position 17,672,244 of record CM036539.1, read on the forward strand.
TTGTGGCTGTAAACCATATGGACAATAGATAAACCCTGCCACGGACTCCAGTGCATCGGCTAACTGCTTGACATTTGTTTGTGATTTTGTGGAATGAACAAACCTATTAGCCTAGTTTTTGATGTAATTTTAATATTATACTTTTTTGTATATATAATCTGTTTTGGCCCTTTAGATGATGCTGTAAACTGGCTAACTCTAGTAACTGAACTGAGATAAATGTGGAAAGAAATGGAAATGTATCTGGGGATTGATAAGCCTTAACTGTAGTGGCATTAAGTTTTCATTAAGTTTTTCAACACTTCCATACTTTGTTTGAAAATGGTAGGCTACATTCTCTGTTATTGAAATGATTGATGGTATGGAAATGTACTGAGACTAAAAAGAAAACTTAAGATATTAAGTCGTGTTTTTAACCAAAGGCTGCTGCAGGCAGAAGAGAAAGAACACTGTCTCAATACAAATAAGTTTGACACGTTTCTTTGTTTGTGCTATTTAGAAAGTGTGCTGCTGGACTTTGCATTTTCGGTTATTAAAAACAAGAAATTACACAATAATTGGTGTAGGACTTGTTGCTTTTGAATCAGAAGAAAATGTCTTCAGATTTTGAATAATTATCCACTTTGACTTGAGGATGAGCTGATTTGAATAGGGTGGTCAAAGTTCTTAGTCACAAGACTTTTAAAAACCCTTACTGCCCATGGCTTAAGCTATGCTGCTAATTGATGATTTAATACAGAAGGTCAACTCCACTCTGACATCACAATGTCCTTTAACACTTTGCGGCACGTATTCAACTTAATAACTCAGGAACATAAAAGGAAATCCTGACCATATTCCACAGCTGGTCAAATCCTGTATGGGTGACACTAACGGGTGCCAACCTTGAGTCTGTGGTAATTGTACAGATTTTGTGCCGTGTTAGGTTGAAGTTGTTTGTGAAGCACAAGGCGGAACAACTTTGTCTACTGACATGGCTAGAATGTATATTTTTAAGAACATTTTAGTGACTGAAGTGTGACTCTTTTTCTGTTTCTCTTATTAAAATAACACACTCATACTGCAGAACAAGAACAACAAAGATTGACAAATTCAAATTATGTATAAGATCCGTGTGCTCTTTTCCTTCCTGATGAGTCCTCAGTGTTTTCAGTCTGATCCTGTTGTTTATTGATTTGAACCAAAAAGTAATGTATGAATCCGCCAATCTCATTTCCTCTCCCTGGATGAAAACCAGGACAGGGAGCCTGATGTTCCTCTCCACCACAAGCTCATTGGTTCTGATAAAGATTGAGCTTCAGGTGATAATCATACCAGCATGTGAGGCAGGCAGCGCTGTGTACTCCTCTGTTGGTTATAGTTCATAAGTGAAGACTGTAAGTATTCACTGGAATCAGACATTTTAATAAAGTGATTACTCCAGTTTGACAAGAAAGTGGATTTTATACATTTTGGTAAAGTCCTCTAAAGTCTACATCTCATGTCCTACATGAGGACTTATCGGGTTGTAGACGGAAACTTAAGGAGTTGTTAGAGGCATAAATCCATTTTAAATTGAAGGTCGGTCAGTGAAGGAGATACTCTAAGAAAGCGGTCCTGTTTAGCAAATGACCGTTTGGCCAGTTACTGAAAAAAGTCAAGAGTCAAGCTACCACTTTTTAAAAAGAATCGTAACTTGTGATTAAAGAGACGGGTAAGTATTTACAAGATATAGAAAAAGAAGAAGAATCTCTCAGGACATGTCTTGAAGTCCTGATTGTTGACAGATTGTTCACAGAAAAGATGCCTGACTTAAAAAATGAATTGAAGATTGATCAGAGTGCTAACTTGCATGTAAGTCCAACACTGTTATACAAACTGCAGCTCATGTGTCAAAGACTTAAGGAGCATGTGATTTCAGTCTTTAATAATTCCCTTAAAATCTGTATTATTATCATTTACTTAACTGTTGAATTTCAGTACTTCACGTAGGAGAGAACAATGTATCTGAGCTTTCTTTGTTTCCTTCTCTGGTTCAGTTACGGCTCAGAATGAGTAAGGTGACATTCCTCGTATGAGGAAGTAGGAAAACTTAAAAAAGCTGCCCTGTCTTGTTTTTTTTAACCCTTTCACAAACTGGCCATCTCTCTATCGATCTATTGTACTTGTACTTTTACCTCCTGGTGATTGAATTAATTTGTTATCTTGAGAAAAAACTTAAACTAAATGATGCTAAATAAAATGTGGGGCACTTTAGTGAACAACTGACTCAGTGATTCCACATGCAGAGTCTGCTTTTCTAATGCTGTTACTGTCCCCTCCCTCCACTCTGGTTGGGTCACATGTTGCCTGACGAGAGCAGGACAGTCACAACTGTAGTGAAATCAGTCTGGCAGAATTGGCATATGAACAGGAGGCCTTCGTTGCTTTCCACACACTTAAACGTCCTTTTTTGTTTAAACAGAGCCGAGGAGATGAACAACAGTCAGCTGACAGAGCTGGAGGAGGATATACAGCAACAGCTTGCCAGGACAGAGGAGAGGGTGAGAGGCGAGGTAAGTATTTAAAGTGGATGAAGCCAAGTTTCCTCAATAGACGGTAGACAAAGCAATGGAGTAAAAGACTGCATATTTAAAGTTCAACTTTCTACACATTCTGCGTTGGTTCCTGTGGGCTACCTGTATCTTTGTTGTGCAGCACACAGCAGCAGATTACACATCTCTGCACAAAGAGCCTCTGTAGAGTCAGATGAAAGCCTCTCTTAAGGCTCAAGCCAGTCTGCACCTTCCTCACTGCTTTGGTTTCATGTGTGCAGGAGCGCAAGAAAATGGAGGGAATTTTGGCCAACATGCAGAGGAAGCACCAGAACCAGGTCACAGACTTGCATGCAGCTGTGGATAGACTGTTGAAGGTAGGTTTCCTCACACATCATGCGTCACTTATTGCTTCCATGTTGAACGGTTTTAATGAAGAGAGCCTTGTGTTTTTTTTTCTGTATCATGAGTAAGAGAGAAGAAAACTACTTTACCTGAAACACAATACAAAAGCTCTTACGTATGCAGCATGCAGCTCTGACAAAATATCTGTGGTAACCCTTTCTGCACCAGAAAGGCAGGAGGGCTTTCAAATTCCTCACATTTATTGAAGTCACCTTTCATAAAGGACGTCTAAAAACCTCAGATCTTGCTTGCTCATAGAGTATATTAATAATTATTAATAAACATGTCAGGATCTATTTGAGAAAAACAGAACGTTCACTCATAACAACAGAAGGGGTCTCAATGTTTCTCGAGTTTTTTTGCTTCCCACACAGTAATTCTAGCAAAAGGGTGTCATTCTTGCAGCGGTGGGAGGGGAGAGGCACATTAAAGATTCTCGTTCTCATTCTCTGCTGAAATTAACAGACTTACACAAAAATTAATTCAATTCCATAAATAGATTATTTTTTGTCTCTTTTTGGAGGGGAAGGAGTCTGTGTTTGGGGGGCACCACTTCAAATGAATAGTAGGGGAAACGCTGTAAATGTATACATTTTCTTTTTTTCTCAACAGCTATAAATACCATCATGAAACAAAAGAGAAATCAGCAGAATAATGTTTAAAGTCAAATGTCTGCTGGATATTTGTCAGTTTATAATATGAGAAAACAAGAAAAACAATTTGGACAGCACTCCAAAATTGTATTTGAATTGCCACACGCTCTTCTTTAGCATGTAACAGGCAATTTTCTCAAACATACACAGGTGGGACTAATTTATACTTGTCCAAAATAGGTACTAGTCCATCCCAGCAGAGGGAGTCTCCACCTTACATCTTTCAACACTGAAGTAGTCAATGAGCTTGTTTATTTAAAGGTACATAGGCTACATAGGCATATGACAATCCCCCTCAAAAAAATGTCCGAATCGTTTTTCTTGTTTGAACATTGTTCACGATTCAGCACCCAGTTGTTTAACGTTGAAAGGGAGTAGAGCATGTTTTCTTTATCATTATTTCTCAGTTTATAATATAACTTAAAGGGATACTTCACCAGTTGAAACATGAATCTGTATCGAAATTGGGTCATATATGTAGTAGAAATGTGAAATAAATTTTGAAGTTGGTGCCTTCTTGACCGAGAAAAGGCAGAAAGTGTATTTTTGGCTCATGTGGATGAAAGAAAACAACTCCCAGAATGCACAGCTCGAGCCGGCCCGGGCTCCTCGTCTTCACCACCGCCGACAGGCAGGTCTTGTGCCTCGGCTGCTGCAGGCACAAGACCTGCCTGTCGGCAGCAGCTGCCTCCCGTTCCTCCATCAGCCTCAACTGCTCGCCGCTATATTGCGGCTCATAGAAAGAGCCACGAACATCCGATTCGAGCACAAGACCTTCAAAATCCCCTTCATCCATATCAGTTTGAAGTTGAAACGTACTTTTTTCGTTATTGTCGGTTCTTCTCAGCTTTCTCCACAGAGCATGTTAGCATAGCTTCCTAGCAAGATGGCTGACGTTGCTTTTTGATTCTGGCAGTAAGGTCCCACCCACTGATCTGTAATAGGTCTGTAGCTTCAGTGGGTCGAAAACATGAGGAACTAGCGATGTAGTTTCACCCACTTTCACCACAGCAGCCTCCGATGATGCAAAATGACGATTTTTGCGTCATCGGAGGCTCCTTTTCAGACAAGAAATAAGGAGCTATCCTGTCTCAGGGGAAAATGAGGGCGGGATGCACGACCATTCAAAAATACTACCAGGTTTCTAATGATACAAAGCTTAATGCAAATGGGTGAAGTATCCCTTTAAGATTGTAGGTTATGGGGCATCTTCATCTGCAAGAGGGCACAAACTGTCATTTGTAAATTAATAAAATATTTAATAGCAATAGACATAATATAGGTTACATTTTACATTTTCAATATTCAGCAGCAAGTACGCTGAAACTAACAGGAAAGTTTAAAAATTTAAAAAAGTAACAGAAAGGAAAGTTCTTATTAAATTGTGTGTTTAAGTTATGTCTTTCTGTACTAGTTGGGCTACAATTGATGTACCTATATACAATATAGATAATTCCTGATCTGCTTACGATACTATTTGTCCCTGTCCTCCAGAGCCAAGAGGACTCAAATTTCAACGAATCAAAGGAGGAGATGACCCGACTGAACAGACAAGTCAGCGACCTCTCTCAGGTAAGGAGTTCTGGTTTGATTCAAACATGTGTATATGTTGAGTTGTATAGAATTGTTTCGGTAAATCACTATTTCTCCTCAAAGGAGAATGAGCAGCTGCGAGGGACTCTGCTGCAGGCCCAGACAAGCATTGCCATCCTGCACTCAGACCTGGACAAGCTGAAGAACATGTATGCAGACCAGAAAGCTCAACATGAAAGGTGAGGCAGCATCTCAAAGCTCCGATCACGTCACGTATAACACCAAATATAATCCAGGAATAAGATCCCAACACCAGAACAACATGTCACTTTTATTTCTTGACAGAGAAACAGAAGAGCTGAGGAGGATGATTGAGGAATACCAGTCCTACTCCAGCCAGATTCAGATTCTTCAGTAAATCTGTTTTTCACAACATCTTTTTTGTCTGCTGTGGACGTTTAGGGAGGGAGTTCATGGAAAAAAAGTCAAATTTAAAACCCTTCAATAACAAGTGTTTTTACAAATGTAAAGCCCTGTGTCCACCTAGCGTTTTCTTCTCAGCGCCAGCGTCTTTTTCCAGTTGTTTACAATGGGTAGAGAGTGTTTGCAGCAGAAAGCGGCCGCCTGGAGAAAAAGCGCAGCGCCCAGAGTCTTTTTTAGAAGCACTCTGCCGTTTTTGTGCGGCCGCTCCGAGCACTCAAGTTGAAAATCTTTCAATTTTTTAGAGAGGCACTGTTGAAGTCACCACTTTTTTCAAAATGTATGCTGGGGTAAAAAACGATCTCAAATATAAAACATGCAGTAAAAAGTGACGGAGCCTGTCATACAGCGGCCGTTGTCAACACACTGTTGTCATAGAGACAGGACAGACGTGCAGCGCTTTTCTTCTCAGCGAACAAACACTACATGCAAACACTCCCGAGCGCACAGCCAGCACTTTTCTGCCCGGAAAAGACGCTGGGTGGACACTGGGCCTAACTATACCTGGAGGCTTTCCAATAAAAATAATGAACAATTGTATTTATATTCCATTGGAAACCCTGTCATGTTCTTTATATTTCTAGATATTTGAATTATCTTATGATTTAAACACATGTATAAGTGCTTGTATTAGCTTATTAAAGTGAAATAGTGGGAAGTTTTACACACATTTGAAATGTATTTGTGTGAACTACTTCTTTAGTTTACAATGTTTTCATTATTTAGTGGACGATCATGAGGTAAACGATTAAGAAATGAAGGTAAACTTATTCAACTCTTGATTACTTAGTTGTCTCTCTAGTTGTGAATGTTTGCTTACTCTGCAGTCTGGAGTCCATTCAGGTCACCCTACTGTATAATGTAAATGTTACTGCACTTATCTGACCCTGTCTTGTTCTTCTTTGAACCCATAATTAGGGAAATGAACAAAAACCTGTATGACAGTAACGATGGGCTGCGCTCGGCTTTAGCCAGTGAAGCAGTTGCAGCTAAAAGGAGGGTAAGTCACTCTTTGCTGACAACATATTTCCTCATCCCCTCTGGTTTTACATCAGATAAAAGCTGACAGTAAATTGTTTTCACTAGTTTAAGTGTAAAGTTTCTTACCTGACATTTCTAATCTGCTCAACAGCTGTCCCCCCGAAATGAAATCCCAGCCCGGAGGATGAAACCGCTCCAACAGAGCACATTCAACCACGGCAGGTACAGAACGTTTGTACACACCTCTGTGAATCTGCAGATCGATCTCAGTGAATTAAATTGTCACTACTAAAGCCAGTGTGTGTCTGATCTTTGTGCAGCTCAGAGCTGGATTCAAGCAAAACGACCTACTCTCACGTCGCCTCCTGGGCTGATAAGTACCTGGACAGTGGAGTGTCCCTGCCGATGGAAACGGCTGAAAGCGCAGGCAGCGATTACGACAGCGAAGACAACAGGAGCTTGGCAGAAACCGTTCACCACAGTTACTCGTGTGCCCCTTCGGATATAGAGGTCAGAACGCACATCAGATTCAAATGGTCTACCAAAAAAATTCAAACCTGCTGTTGAGTTGTAACTTTAAATGAGTGCTTTCTTTTTTTCACAGATATCAGAAGTGAAATCTGAAGCTGCTGTCTCTGTGACTCCTAGTCGGACGAGCTCCATTGCATCATCACTGCGAAGACGTTTGTCTGCATTTTCCTCAAAGGTAACATGGCCTCCGCAGTAAGCAGGGATTTTATGAGCACCTATTCAAGTCTCAGTTAAAAATAGAAAACATTTGATCGATCATTTTTTTGTTCTTCTGACAACTGTGTAAGTCAGAGGCTCTAAACCCTTTTGTTTTGTGACACCTTGAAATAAAACATTTCAGCTCTTTAGTCATTTTAGAAGACTAAGTAAGTTGCAGAAATATTTCTCACACTGACACAGAAACTTTTTATGGAGATCCCAAACCTGTGGTTAGGAAGCAATAATGTGACAACAGCACTGTAATTCATCTAATATTTAAGTTACTCTCCAATGACGTGCTTACATTTCCATCAAGACATTCTAAACAAGCTTAGCTAAGAAGTACAACATGTTTAACATTTAACTGGGCAAACATATTTATCAGTGATGACAGCAGTATAACTCCATTTGTCTCACAAAGCTGCTTTTCTTAAGTTTGAACAGCTTTAAGATGCTTTAATTATAATGTGTACATGATCTTATTGTAACAATGTTTGTTGAAATGCTGTCAAAAACAAGAATTATGGTAAATTCCAAGACAATGTATAATTTTCCAAATAATGACTTCAGATTAAGATTTCTGTTAGATTACAATTTATATTTGAAAAAAAGAAAGTCCACTAGTGAGGTTTTTGTTTTTTTGTGAGTTTTTAACAAAAGTCAAGAATAAAAGTTCCTTCATAGCAAAATCATTGGCTACTGTTGTCTTGTCTTTGTAGTAAATGGTACAATACACAACCATTTCCACATAATTAGGTTAACCTTGTCATCTTTTGTTCCATTCTGAAGCCTTTAGAAGCAGACATAGAAGAAACCGGGGAACCTGCTCCAATGTACCGTCTGGTTTTAGCTGGAGACGCAGGATCGGGGAAGTCCAGTTTCCTGCTGAGACTGACGCTCAACGAGTTCAAAGGAGACATTCAGACAACACTGGGTGAGTGTAGACACATCACATTTAATCAAACACAATACTGTCTTAGTTTCAGAGATTTCAATCTGCTGGTCGTTTCTCAGGAGTGGATTTCCAGATGAAGAAGTTGCTGGTGGATGGAGAGACGACAAATCTGCAGATATGGGACACAGCTGGTCAGGAGAGGTACGGCCTCAATCCATCAGCTATCACTGTGTCCTCTTGCTGTTCCTTTTGGAACAATTGAATGGTACAACACTGAACTAAATGCAGCATTCTTTTTTTACTGTAGGTTTCGTAGCATCGCCAGGTCCTATTTCCGTAAAGCTCATGGAGTCCTGCTCCTCTATGATGTGACTTCAGAGAGCAGCTTTCTTAATGTCAGAGCGTGGGTGGATCAGATCCACGTAAGCGTTGAATGTTGAATCAATGACATAGAATGACCCAGCCCAAAAAAGCAGGGATGTATTTCATAGTTACCTTTTGTTTTTATTCAGGATTCAACAGACGAAAAAATCCCCATGTGTGTTATTGGAAACAAGGTGGACCTCCGGGAGCAGCTCCCAGAAAAAAAATGTGTGAGCAGCATGCACGGAGAGAAGTTGGCAAAGGTGTGCAACTTTTCATTCCCCCTGATGAAAATGTGTTTATACTGACGCAAAGCCTCCCAGGTGTGTAAATAAACTGAGCGAACTCAGCTATGTCAATGCTTTGCTTGCAGACGTACGGCGCCTTGTTCTGTGAAACAAGTGCCAAAGAGGGAACTAACGTCGTCGAGGCCGTGCTTCATCTAGCCAGGTAGGAGGCCAAAGAGAAAAGCAGTTTGAGTTTGAAGTGTTTTTTTCCTTTTCTTTGACGTGATTTATCTGTTCACAGAGAGGTAAAGAAAAGTTTCAACCAGAGGCGGCAGTCTCATTCCCAGCTCAGACTGAGTCCGTTGAACCAGAAGAAGAGTCCCAACGGCTGCTGTTGATAGTACAGGACGGACGACAGCTGAAACTAAGGAGCAATGAAGGACCAAGTGTTTTTGTATTCTGAGATGAAGAACATTTTTAACCTTTTGAATTTTTAACTCTCGTTCAACATATTTCATAAATGTTATTTCCATGATCAAAATGAAGATTGCACAAATATAAATACTTGTAATGAGATCATACTTACATTTTTCTTAGGTTTTTAATTTATTTGGAAGTTAAATAAATGTAAATAAATAAAGGAAATTGTGATATTAATCCACTACATCCTGTATTGTTAATTTGTTTTTATCTCTGCTTTGTAAGTTGCCCTTGAGTGTTCTGAAAGGCGTCTGTAAACTGTATTATTATTATTATATTTTTTATGGTTTTCTGAGGTGACATAAACAACAGAAGATGTATGTATTTTTTTTCAAACATTTTTTATTGAGCATCATTGTGAGAAATATCACTTTGCAGTTTCAACAACGTCAATTAGTAATTTATTAACAGAATGACTTTTTTTTCTTCCTGTGGTACCTTTCCCTTCAAATACAGACACATAACTGGATATATAAATTATAAAAACTTTGTCTTTTTGATCATCAGGAATCTCTCCTGTGATGGAAGAATTGATGTTGTACATTCACAGTTCTACTAAATACTGAACCTCTTTCAGAGATCCGTTTTTCTACAGTTTGAGACTCCTTCAGTCAAAAACTCTTAAGAGATGAACTGACCTAAGAGGACAGGAGACCAAACCCTGCATCTGCACATGATGAAAAGGATGATGCTGACGTTGAGGATTGAGAGCTTCCTGCTGTGGATTTCAGTTTTTTGCAGTCAGAACCATTGACGTCACTAAGCTGCCCAAGGCCACAACCAGAGCTCCCAGTATAAACTTCCAGTAGAGTCCCTAAACCAACAACAACACAGAGAAAAGTGAAACTCCAGTACATTGTTATCAGAATGAAACATATTTAAGACGTATCTGTTGGGGCTTACAGATGGTTCTCTTTTCCTGGAAGGAATCAGAAAAGGTGCAATGTTGTCTCCGTGCATCTCAGCTGGTTTCGGTTTCCACCCCTGAATGTCTTTCCCTCCTGACTGCCTTTTGACCAGTTTAGATAATTCTGCGTGGATCGCCTGAAGAAAAGTAGGGGGAAAAAAGAGTTTATATGTCTTGTTAAAAAGCAGATTGCTTCATCTGAAACCTTTGATTGACAAACGTTGTGTTGCAGTTCTAAAAATGTCCAGCAGGGGAGAGCAGAGGTCTGAAACAAAAAACATTGATGACTAGGTTTACGGTTAGATGAAACCTGTTTGTTTGCAAATGTTCGCTGATTTTTTGTTGAGCAACTGACTCGTTCCATTGTTTACAATTTTTTTTTTTTTTTTTTTTTTTTTTTTTGTCCTGGTTTTATGGAAAGGTGCAGTGTATCTCTTGTGTTTTTATTTGTCTGTTGGGTCTTATTATAGTAATAATAATAAAAAAAAGCATTGATGACTTGAGGTCTAAAAATAGGAAGGCCACAGAATCATTTTAATCAACATTTTATATTTTGACCTAATGTCCATACAAAGTGCATGATATTATATTTGTGAATAATGTCTCATTAGAGGGTGTAAATTGTGAATAAATGTATAAGAATAAAAACACACGTTTGTTCTTGTGAGGAGTTCTTTTCCACTCACTTCATTACTTCATCGTTTTTTGTGACTGTCTATGATTGCAGAACAAAAAACTTTTCCCACAGAAGCTAAATCAGTTTTCTCCAAAGTATTTAATCAGCCTTGAGACGAGGGTGTAAATACCAAAGAAGAAGATATTTTCGTTTTGTCTAGACAAAAGCAGAAGTATTTGTGTTGGTGGCAGTGTGCCCTATAGGTCAGAGGCCACTGGAGTACTGGGAACAGTGTGTCGTAAACAGCTGAGGGAAATGCTCTCCTCAAACTCAGCCTGCAGTGAGTGAAACCAGAGAGCCTAAATATTGTTATAAATATATAAATATATTGAGAACTTTACACAGTGTGGACTTTAAATTGTTGCTCTCTGGGTTGACTCTGGCTCTCTCTTACCTTCACTTTACTACTTTTGGAGCGCCGAGCTTTGGCGTAACAATACTCAGCTCAGGCACATGTTATTTTTACCGTCTTTGCCGGACATCTCGGAGCAGTGTGGTCACATCTGCAGACTGCCAGATGTGCAGTTTGCCAGAGTATTTGGCAGATTAAAAGAACCTCACAAACAAGACAGAACAGGCCCTGAACAGAAGCAGCTCATTGGGAAACAAGCAAGGCATCTCTGTACTTTCTTAATGTGTAAACAAATGAGGGTTTTGAATTCCGGACACTTTCATATTGCACATGAAGGGAAGTTTTCTTCTTGAAGGAGGGGCTGCTGACAGTTCACCAAAAATGTGTTCTGGTAACTGAAAAGATGCAATAATAATAATGTGTTCCTAATGAGGCCGTAAATTGAATTCATTGTATTCTAAACTAACATTAGACTTCAAGATTCAGATTTGACTGGATGGAGATTTAATGTAATACTGTTTTCAACAGGTATTACTCTCAGAACATATTTATATGGCCTGAGACTATTAACTGAAATTAGTGATAACATTTTTTTTATGTTGCTTGGGCTGTGTTGATTTATATGTTGTATAGCCTCGCTGACTTATGAATTCAATATCTTAACTGCTCTGTTAGTGCTTGACTTTGGTCCAAACTAAATTTGAGTCTTTAGGACGGTCTGCCATGACTTTTTGCATTGATTACAGAATCATGCTGGATCGTAGAAGACTGGAAACCAGTTCATTTGATCGGTTCTTTCCCTCTGGACCTCACAGCAGTGATAGGTTGGAGTATTTTTGAAGACGGATGCAGCTAGGGATGACGGCTCTTTTTCTTTTGGATTTTAGAGTACTTGATTTAACGATTAGTGTCCGGGTGTAAAGACAGTTTAAACAAATATAACAAATAGTTTATACTGGATAAAATTACCAACCCTACCTTTAAGGATTAAAGTTGTGCATAAAAAGGGAAAGGTGGGTAAAGCTAGATGTCTACTATGATCTCAGCTAAGTCAGTCAGTGCAATTATCTCTCAACCTTTTGGAGTTTATTTTGTTAAGCAAATAACAGACATATGGCCCTATGAGTGTTTTTGGTGAGACACGGAGAGAGGATGGATCAGCGCACCCACATAATCTCACCTTGGTGGTTGGCTCCAGTTTCAAGGCCTTTTTTAGCACCTCCATGGCCTCTTTGTATTCACCTTTGTCTGACAGGAGCTGAAGGAGGAAAACAAAAGTGTGAGCAGTTATTAAAAAGAGGCAGAGTATAGATAAGAAAAGTACAGCAAAAATTTGTTTTCAACAAAAATTAGATCTCAATCCACATTAAGTATTATTATAAATGTTAACTCATAATGTATTCATTAGGGACAGGATGGGTCCTCACCTTCCCAGCCCTGAAAAGGGCCTTGACGTTGTTGGGCTCGAGGGTCAGAACATCTTGGCTCGTTTGCAGAGCGTCGTCATACTGCTCCAGTTTGAGTTGAGCAGCGGCCAGATTGTTTAAACACTTCACTCTGTAGTCCTTCACCTCCTGCTCTTCTGCCTTTCCACCGACATCACTGCCATCTGTGCCGAGACACAAACACGATACACAACCTGTGATGTTTACTTAACTACTTTAATAATACTGCAAAAGTAGTGAACACAAAAAAAAGAAAAGTAGAAGGGACTGACCATGAAGAGTGATCTAATCTTGGAGAGGATTTGGAGAATATCAAAAATATTCAAACTTTTTCAGGCAAACTCTCATTGGATTTCATTATAATGACAGTTCATGTTCTGTTTTTCCATTCAGTTGGATATTGTGTGTCGGTCCCTGCTGTAACAACTGTATGGTTTCATCATTAGCCACAAATATGTCCAGCTGAATGCAGCAGTGACCCAGGTAATGAGCACGTTAGTGAAAAGGAATTTTTTAACCAGGCCCAGAGCATGATAGGTGACCTATATTAGCAGCCAAGGACTACATCTGTGTGGGTGCACATTGATGTATTTGAATTCAGATGCCTAGTCACCCTTTCAGCAGATACAGGGCAAGATTAAAGTAAAACAGGTTTAGTGTTTTTGTCTCATGACAAATACAAGTCCAATCTTGAGCCTCCTTTCTGAATGAAAGACATTACCGTCAGCTGATAGATTACTCTGCCTATACCTGCCTGTTGGTACTGAGCTGATAATATACAGAGTGTTTTTCACTGAGGACAGCTGCTTACCGTGGCTGAAAATAAGTTAATGAGAGCAGAGAAAAAAAAACAAAGACCACAGCTTAAACCAGTAAAAGCCCGGGTAAGCTTTGAGGGGGAATGCAGAGTGAGGTGAAAATGTTTTGTTTTGTTTGTATCTTTGCTACCCTTTCAATCTTGTGCAATGTAGCTACACCACAGGATCCTGGTGCCAAGGTTGAATCGGAGTGGTAAAGTAAATTAATTAAGTACTTATTACATTTTCATATTACTTATATGATGTTGTATGACTGTTTGTTTCTGTGGATCCCATTGGGACCACATCTTTATGGGGGGAGGTGTGACGGCCCTGTGGCCTGTTAGGTTGTGCCTCTTCTTCTTCTTGTGTTGCAGGTTGGTGAGATTAGTAGGTGTGGCTGTCATCAGTCTGACTGGGAGCACCTGGGCCCGGTGCTCAGTCAGGATAAAAGCTGTCACCTCAGTCTGCTCGAGGAGACTCTTCTACATGCTACCTGTTTTGTTATTTTGTCCATTCTTCATTACTTTTGTAGTTTAACTCGTATTTTTTTGTAAATAAATTAGTTAATTATTGTTATTTTGGTTTTCTCTCCCATTATTTGCCATGGCCTTTGAGCCGGTCATGACAAAAGATTTTTTCAGAAGGAGTAAGTTATTTGACATAACAATTTTTAAGTTTAAAAAAAGTTTTTACGTTCAGGTCCAAATTTATATATTTTGAGATTTCCAGACATTCAGAATGTTTGGATTTCTCTGAATGTTGAATTCTACATTTTTGATTATTCAATATGATGTTATTTTTATTTATAAAGTAACTTGAATCTGTGAAAAGCTCAGTACAAATCTTTCTATCTCTCTCTTTCTGTCTCTCTCTCTATTTATCTCTCTCCCTCTCTCTCTCTTTCTCCCTCCCTGTTTCTTTCTTTCTCTCTCTCTTTTTTTTCTTTTACAAATCCCCTATAAATAGATAAGCAGAGTAAATGCTTCAATCAGATTTGAAAAAAAAGTTGTTGTTTTTTAACTTTACTGTACTTACATACGGTTCAATTATCATTAGACAATTAAAATATTTCTAGTGATTTAAGGAGAGCCTTTGAAGTTACACATTATAAATGATGAATCAACTCGAATGGTTTAATAACCTTCTAATTTCATGAATCATATTTCTAAAATACGTTTATTGGTACCAAAAAGACTGAAGATGTTGGTGCCTAAGCTCTGTTATTTATCTGTCTTCTCAAACTCTAATTGCACCATCTTGATGCCCTGATGAACTCCTCTTCTCAGATCCACCATGAGTTCACTCACTGGTCCTCCAGCATTGACACATTATGAAGCAGTTCATGTTTCTCTCCTCACTCACTTGTTCAGGCACATTTCCCTCACAGGCCCACCCTGCCTTGTCAATGATTGGAGTGATTAAGGACGTGGAAATCATATCAAAGTTGATAAGCTCTGATTATGCAAAAGAATTAAGCACAAACATTACTGGAGGCACTCTGCTCAGAGAGATGTGCCTCTGCATGGTGACAGTGTGATTAGTGTGGTGACAGACTGAAGGGAGCACTGATCTCTTATGTCATTATGGGCTCAGATTGGTGTTGAAATGTGTTTTTTGGCTCTCAATAAAATGCTGTGTTTTAAACCTAAGATGCACGTCTGTGTGCATGTTTATACACTGTTTCCATTTTCTAGTTTTCCAGAGAAAATAATGCACACAACAACTCTTACAACAGATTTCTGGTAAATGCAGCCGGGTTGAATATTTCCTATGAATAAATTCAGGTTGAGATGCTGGGATACCTCTGCTCTGTGTGGTTAACACATCTAAAGCCATGCAATAGGCTCTGGCAGCCATGCTGTATTCCTCCCTCTGGAAATGAAAGTTCCCTCGCTCTCGTTTCTGGTTGCCGATGCGAATGCGGTCTGCGACAGGCAGAGTGAAGGGGTCTGGTTTCTCTCTGATGTCCAGCAGCTGCAGCTGGTAGAGTAAAGGAGCCCAAGCTGGAATATCAGGCTCCCTGCATGGAAACAAAGACAAAAAAAAAAAACAGGTGCATGACCTATTTGAGCACAGAGCAAGGAGCTGAGGAGCAAAGGAGTAGCTCAGAGTTAACTTGGGGTCGGATGTCCTTAAAAAAACAGAAAATGTGCTGATCTTTGAAGGGTCATCATCAATTTGATCCAGAAATCAATTTGTTTTGAATTGCGACACAAACAAGCTTTACAGCTTCACGCATGAAATGGGATGAAATGTGAAAAATGTGAAATACAGAAGTGTTAAATCTATTTATACTGTAATAAAAAAAGTTGTGTGTTATATATAATAATCTTCTTTAAGGTTGTTGTATCATGGACCCACACTATAGACAGCAAACTGCTTTAGTTAAAACACAGCTGTTTTGATCAAACACTTCCTGTAAACTCTCCATCAGCCACAAACCCACATTGCTGCTGCTCTACAAACCTGAATTACATTACATCTGCGCCCTTTTTTTTGTTTTCAAATCTCGTCTATCTCCAATGAAAACAAGTTACCTTGAATTTTAACTTGACATCACTGATACGCCTCAACAACCACTGAGACATCCACAGCTCCATCCAGGCTCAGATGTTGGTTCACATGTTTAAAAGTTGGCCTTTCCCCCATTTCAAACCAACTCTAATCACAACAGCCTTCTGCTTATATGTGCACATGTAATGTTTTTGTACTAATGTGTCCTTGTCTGAATGAATTTGTATGGATATGTTTAAGGCATGTGTAGAATAGTGACTTTCTTATGCCAAAAAAGACGCAGTGCAACATGTAGTCGAGCTGGATTTTAGATGCATTCTTCTGAAGTGGAGCAGAAAAGACAATCATGGACAATAAATCACAGAACAGTGTTTTATGTACCTCTATATTTAAAGAAAAAATGTACAGAGCTGTGTTATACACACAACAAGTGGTTGATCCCACACAGGCATACTTTCAAAACTATTCGAACACTTTGAAAAATGGTGGAAAACATTTTAAATCTTCAGTTAAAAGAAACGTAATAAGTAAGAAACAGTTTTTCAGCATTACAGTGAATCAAAAAGGAAGCTTGTTTTTTTCTGAGCTGGAGGTTTGATTTGAAATGTTTACATTTTGAAATGTAATGTAAAACAGCAACAGCATTTTTCTCACGCTCAGATGTGAATAGTGGACATTTAGATGCATCTGCTGTGGTTTTTATCTGCCTTCAGGAGGAACATTCCTCAAAGCAATGACTCGATTGAGCCAAACATTTTCCAGTTTAATCAGAAATCATGAAGTCTTCCATCAGGACATCTTCAAAGAATAATACAAACATGTTTTATCCCACAGCTCTGCTGAATACTTGAGGTTTGTGACATCGCCTCCTCTTGATTGTTTCAAATAAATGTTGTCAAACATAAAGCTGTGTACCAGCATGAAAACACAGAGGGCAAATTTAAGATATAAAGTGTTTTCATGACGAGGTTTTTTTTGTTGTACAATCTTTGATGGCTGCTCTTATAGATTCATCTCCACTGGATTCAACAGCTCACACTCTCATTAAAGACGAGTGAATGACTGGCTCAGTAATGCATATGAGAATTTGAGACTGGTATGAACCCATGAGCGATGGACTGCTTCATCGTACTCAAGAGTCACTCAGAAGGAAAGTTAATTTGGTTTCCAATCATCTGACTCCTGAGACCACATGGCACACAATGGACCATTATCAGTTACTCTGCAGAGGCTCGCACTCCAAAGTGTGTGTGTGTGTGTACGTGTGTGTGTGTGTGTGAGAGAGAGAGAGAGAGAGAGAGAGAGAGAGAGAGAGAGAGAGAAAGAGAGAGAGGGGTCAAGAAAATGAATGCAATGACAAAGTAAATATTGAACAGTTGATTTGAAAGTTGTCTGCATCATTTATTGTGACAAGACAAAAACAAAAATAATATGATTGATTCATGTTCAAAATTCAAACACGATTTGGATTTTTTTTTCTACTAAAATAAAACTATCTTGTAAAAATGAAAGTCCATCACCTTAAAAGAAGTTCATGTCAGTTTAAATGTCGTAAACACAGATAAAGTCAGACAGAAGGATGTACAGCATTGTGAAGGCCCCACCCACTGACTGTTTGCTGCCGAGGTATAGTATAGGAGTTGTGTTAGGTCCTGAATTATTCAAACCAGTTGTATCAATGACACATTTGATGTCTGTCTAACAGAATTAGGTGTAACCCTTAGTTACTGCCAGGTCATGGCAGCAGGTAGAGTCAGATTAACCTTTCACCCTGACCTTGTCAGCTGTCACAGGAGGACACACCGAAGTGTGAAACCTGCAGCTGAGACAAGGCCTCCAAAACCTGATCCAGACCCCTGTGATCACTCAATTCTGCAGGAAGTTCTCAGAGATTATTGTCCGGGGCTATGAATAGGTAGATGAAGGAGATACTTTTTTTTTAAATGTCCTACTGTGTTTTTGCAGACAGCTACATGTTTACGGGGGGCGAGTTGTGTAACAGCAGTTGTGAAAACGCAGAACACGGCTGGGGTTACACCGGGTAACAGTCTTTTTAAAAAACAATTCTTGTACTTCTGATCAAAACAGATGCATCCTTCATTCCTGCTAATGTCACACATGTTGCTGTTGTAGTAACAATTCACCACCATGACCAACTGATCAGTGCTCGGTTTGCACAGCAGATGAATTCTGTAGCTGTTTGTTGCCCTCATATACTCTTGTTTACCATTTTTCTGAAAGGATTACACAATATTCTGCAGGCTGTGTATTATGTAAGAGTACGCTCAGTGTAACAATAACTCACATCGTGTCCTGCCTACTGTGCCCAGCTCCAGATTATTGGACTTCTGTGAATTCACCTATGAACCCTCAGCGAAGCCGGATGTTTTTAAGTCAATTAATAAATTATACACTTAATACTCTGTGAAGGCTTAGTGATGTTATTTAGACGCACACTGTTTGTTTGTCAGAGCAGATTCAGTGAAGTGATACACATGGAAGTGACTGTCTCAGTCTTTCTGACTTGTTTGTTCATAGATAATATCCAAAGTACTGAAGGTGTGTCTGAAATACCTGTGTGGTTTACTTGTTCACTATTCCTCATTCAGGATTATTTTGATACATTGTATTCACTCCGTTCTTCTGTGATAATGACTCATTTTTGGTTGTTTCCTCGAGACCTAGACCTTTTTTCACATTATCTCTGCATAACAAAACCGGTTATCCCATTATAACTGATCAATTTATTTCATTATCCTAAGATGACAATGTTTGTTTTCTCATGATAACTGATTTTACATTCACTGGCAATCTATTAAAGGGGACATATTATGCAAAATCTACTTTTTGAACATATATTTGGGTAACCTAAGTGTCTACCGACCCACAAAATTTGAAATAAATCCATCCAGTCCTTTGTTTGTGGCCTGCATAAGTCTTACAACACAGAGAAAAATGCTCCGTTTCAAATGTTCTCAACTTGTGACATCACAAGTTGGATTGTGGTAAAAAAAAATACCCTCCCCTCCCCTGTTTTCTCCACCAATGGACTCCACCTCCAGCCTAGAGCAAAACCTTTGCGCAGGTCTGCCATTTTTATACTCGCTACTGAAGGAGTGATGTCTACTGGGCAACTCAGGGGGGGCTCATTGCATTTAAAGAGACACACACACCAAAACGGAGCGTTCTGAGAGAGCTGGTTTTCACCAAAGCACGGGACAGATGTTTCATTTAGACCACAGGGGACTGTTTGAAAAGGTGAAAAAGGGGTATAATATGTCCTCTTCAATATATAATATAATATAATATAATATATATTTATATATATGTAACAAAAAAACAAATCAATAGGCTGGTCACTGTTATAGCTAAGATCAAGACATGTCATGTTGCCATTGCCCACACTAATGATTTAAGTTAAGCCTATTTTCTATAATAATAATAATAATAATAATACATTTTATTTATAAGCGCTTTTCAAGAACTCAAAGACACTGTACAATTTAAAAAGACAGATGACAGATACAAACTATGTTTGTATTGTGATTTTAGAACTCTGGGGTTATGAGATGAACAAGGGGAGATCTCAAGAAAACAACTGGAAGTGACTTGTTATCACAGGAAATCAACTGTATGTCTAGTGTGTCTAGTTTATCACACACTTATTCAAAGCAGCTCTACAAATATTTGCGAGACATGAGAGTTTTAAGTCGTAAATCAACAGGAGCAGAGCAGTCTGTGTATAAACGTACATTGGCCGACCATGTTGACTCTCAATCAGGAACAGGTTTATTAAGTGTTGTCTTGTTTAAAGAAAGGAAGGAAACTATTGTTATATTATACCATCATTTCCCCCTGGCCTTAAACATTACAGAAGTATTGTGTTGAGATCTTTTGAATAACTCTGCGTCAAAACTCTTTTACTCATGGTGTCATTAGATATTTATCTAATTTTGTTTTATCCAGAGGAAACACACACACACACTTCACTGCTGAGATGAGTAATTTCTTATTAATCGATGCAGGTACAGCTGCTTGGTGCCACGTCAAAGTGAATGAATCTTAACTGAGGTGTTATCCTAAACAGAAATCACACACACACACACACACACACACACACACACACACACACACACACACACACACACACAGATTGGTCTCACTCATTGCAATTATTTACATGCTGGATTCAACAGATGACCTTTGACGCGTGATGTCATTAGGCTGAGCAGCAAATGTAAACAAGTGAGAAGCAGAAAAAGTGGAGATGTAGTTATGATGTTGTGAAAACACACAGGGAAAATGTGAATACATTTGAGTTGAGCCTTCTTTGTTGCCGTCATGAGACTTAAACAAAGTCGTCATGACTGGCAAGTTGTCGAGTGAAATCCCAGTGAACTGTGCGTTGACAGATCTATATGGTTTACTGTGTCATGTGGGTCATGGTGATTAGCGCCACTCTGAGTTCAGCCAATGAACCCCCAGGGTCTTATTAGTGCAAACAGGAAGCAGGCATGGTCAACGGGGTGATCCCAGTAAGATCCCGGTGAAACCTAAACCTGCCACTGTAGCGCTGGACCAGACCCTGTCAGCAAAAGAAAAATCAAACAAACATGATCTTTTGTTTTTAAAAGTGACATTAGAGCTTGATTGTTATTTAAAGGGAGTCTTTTGAGAGTATTGTCACATAATAGGAGTAAAAATAGTCATGGAGTTTCCATATTTAATGCTTGTTTGAGTCTATATTAGGGGGTGTCCCAGAGTTGTTCCTGAGACTGGTATATTGACATGATATGACATTTCTAATTTAAAAAACGTCATATGGTTTGAACCCTCTTGTGTACCTTTCCTCTGTGAGCTTGAAAAACCCAGCATAGCAAGACCCACATTGTCGTTAAAACGTCACAGCACTGACTAATCAGATTTAACAAGAGTCCACAGTCACGATGAGTGACGCTGCACTTATGATGCATGCAGCACGGCTAAACAGGTTAGTGCTAAACGGTGACACTCTATTGCCAAAGTGAAAAAAATTACTGGTTGAAAGAATAATCAACATCGCAATCCCTAGATTAAAAAATGGTGTTGCTTACGTAGAAACTCTAAACAGCCGTGCAGTAACAATGCCATTTAAGTTATCAAATGTTTACTTCAT
Source organism: Tautogolabrus adspersus (assembly GCA_020745685.1). NCBI lineage: Eukaryota > Metazoa > Chordata > Actinopteri > Labriformes > Labridae > Tautogolabrus > Tautogolabrus adspersus. The sequence goes on from CM036539.1 coordinate 17,693,352, forward strand.
CATATTGTTTTGTTGAGATTTGATGATGCAGGTTTACATGTAGTTGAAAATGAACAAACAGAGATTTTCTCCTCCCAGGTTAAAAACATCTTGCAGAGAAATGACCCAGCAAGTTTCCACCTGACCCAAACGAGAGAAAAGGTCAGCAGGAAAGAATAAACAGCAGGACAGAGCCCGAGGACAGAAGAGATCAGGGCTGAGCTGAGCCTAAGATACGACACATTCGCTGAGTCAGCAGCTTAGACAGCACTTTAAGACAAAGACAGAAGCGAGTTCAGGTGGCCAGCTGTACTGAGCTTTCGCAATGGTTTACGAGTCAGACAGAACAATAAGTAAGTTCAGGGACCATATATTCAGTTTATAGACCAAACAGCGTTGTGTAACAGAGTTTGTGTGGCTTAGTTTACAGCTACAGACTACTGCAGGCTGCAGGATAACATCACTAACATAACGTATATCGTTGCTAACATTACACTAGGACTGCACAGGGATGTAGCAGCTATAGTTGGCTTTAGCCTTTTAAGATAATATTCTGTCTTTTTGTAATGAGTTGGATGAGAAAATTGATAACACTCTCATAACTGTCAGTTAGTGTCAAAGAACACTGATGCCTTCAAAGAAGGACCTGAGCCGCCTCTACTTCCTGAGGAGACTGAGGTCCTTCAACATCTGCAGGATGATGCTGAGGATGTTTGAGGATGTTCTATGAGTCTTGGTGGCCAGCGAGATCCTGTTTACCATCGTGTTCTTGGGCAGCAGGCTGAGGGTAGCAGACTCAACAAACTGATTTGAAGGCCATAGAAATTGTGGGGGTGGAGTTGGACTCTCTGACAGCAGTGTCAGAGAGGAGGATGCTGTCAAAGTTGTGTGTCATCCTGGACAATGTCTCCCACCCACTCCCCGACGTGCTGGCAAAACACAGGAGCACATTGAGTGCTTGACTCATCTCCCCCACGATGCACCACAGGAGGTCTTGCCTGCCTGTGGCCATCAAACTCTATAACTCATCTCTTTGAGAGTCAGACACTTTAGTCTAGCACTGGACTTACTTACATTGAAAACTTGAAACTTCTCCATTGTATTATTTGTACTTTAACTTTGCAATCTGTCTGTAAAGTGGTCAACCATTTTTCTCAGTCACCCATGTGTGATACAAGCCTGATATCCCTGTCGTCATTGAGCCTTGTGTGCAACATCTACATGTTCAACACTGAACATTTTGTATGTTTATCATACAGTCAGCCCCGTGCTTGTGTAGCTTATTATTTATTCAGATACTCTGAGCTTTGTTATTTATTGCTTATTGTATGTTTATTTTATTCTATATTCTATACTGTATATATATATATATAGTATTTTTGATTCTGATTTAATGGAACACTTCAGCTTGGAGATGGATAGCTTAGCTTAGCATAAAAACTGGAAACTGGAAAACAAGCTAACCTGAGTTGGCCCAAAGGAAAAATAAATATGCCCCCCCTCCCTAAATAGGTCACATAATAAAACTTTATAGCTTGTCTGCTTATTAAGTTCATAAAACAAATTGTTTAAACAGCAGGTTATGGTTTTATGTGATGTTCGGTGCCTGACAACTTTTTAGCTGAGACAAGTCTCGTGGCTTTTATTTTTGGATTCCCTAAACAATATGTGAGAGATGTGAAACCAGAAAATAAATAAAAGATTAGGTTATTTTTTAGTATCCCTCTTAGTAAGAGGGAACATTTTAAACATTTTATCATCAAACGTTTATTCCTACAAAATTCACTGTGACCTTTGAATAGAAATAATTTCCCATGTGTATGAAGACACTTCAGTCATGCAGCAGTGTTTTTATAGTCTGATGTTTGTGTGACATGGTTGTAATTGTCATATTGTGACTGTAAACAGATCAGATTAAAAGAGGATTGCCTCCACTCTCCATGTGTTCATTTCAGTGATGTGATAAGGACCACAGGTTTTCCCCTTGTGTGTCAGGGGCAGTTATGCACACGCCAAAGGCTGAATTTGATACGTGTTTTGGCTTCCCAAACTTCCTCATTAAGGTGCATAATAGAGCCGCTGACTCACCCTGTTATCTGTCCAGCAGGCCCCTCACTGCTCTGAATGAAAGGAAAATCTCCCTCAGAGGGAAAACAGTGGTAACTTTGACGTCATGCTCTCCGTTTCAAAAGATGTAAAGGCCAGCCATGTACCTCAAGCTGGTTTCTATGGTTACAACCTCAGATAGTGAACTAATATAGCGTAATAAATCTAGTGAGCAGCTTCTGTGATAATACAAAATCCAGAGGATTTATGTGGTTGTTTATTTTCTTACAGCGGTGAAAATAGGTTTGCTGCTGCTGTCGTTCATCGCTGTGTCTGTTTTGACTCTTGGATGGACACACAGCACAAAAATACAGTCGTGCAAAGAAGCTTAGCTTTAATCCTGGCATTGGTGAGACGTCACAGCTGTTTTTCCTCGCCTGCTGCCGTACCAGTTGATTTGACGCATAACATCCTCCCATTACCAGTCAGAGAGCTAGAAAACAAACTCATTGACTGAGCTCGTAGCGGCACTGGTGTGGTTCTAATCACCAGTGACTCACATGACACCTTTCAGCTTCTGCCGTGGCATGTGCTTTCCTCTCCTTTTTGTTTTTATTTCCCCTTACAGCAAAGAGCTTGTGCTCTGAGGGATCAAGAGAAGCTGCTGCGTACACCCTGGCTGTTGAGCTCCTCAAGTCACTGTATAATCAGGCAGATTTCTTTAGCCTGTTAAAATGAATCCAATCTCAGTCGTGGACTACCTGCAGGGCATAGAGTGGATGTTTAATAGCATTGAGGTGTGGAGTCCAGACCAACTGAAAGAAAGTCTTTAGTTATAAAAGTTGATCAAAGTTTTAAAGCTGTCTCTTACTGATCTAAAGTAGCTTTGATGTGAACTGAATGACCCCTGTGCTGTACAACACATGAACAACACTGGCATTTGTTTCTCAAAATAATAGAGTTAATGAGATAATGATGGGAAAAAGAACCTCATATGGTACCTTGAAGTTCAATGTTTATGAACAAAATGTAGATGTCATGATTTGAGGATATTTATGCTACCAACCTTTGTTTTCTCTGCAACGAGTGTGTCTTGCAAAAAACCCCGTAATAACTTGCTGACCGTTGTCAGGTAAAGACTAGAAATACAGTTGACATTAGAAAAAATACCAGGAAGATCTTTCTGCATTGACAGCATTTTGCCACAGGACCATACTTGTTGTTTTGTTGCTAAATAAGTCTAAACATGGCCTTAATTTTTTCCTACACATGGTGGAAGTACAGATACTTAGCACGAAAGACCTAGACGGCTCACATTTTGGGTGTACTTTATTTTATGCTTCAAGACTGTTGTCCTCTATTTTATGCTAAGAACTAGTTAGCGCGATGCTCACAATACACCCGATAGATACAGTGTTGTTCTCCACAATCTGCCTCCCTTAGCTTTCAGTTCCATAGATTGTTGAAATTCTTAATCAACCTCTTGTTAACTGGATGCTAATGTTTACTACTGCATGTTCACACTCGAGCTGCAGACCTTTGCAGACACTGTCTAATGCAGAGATGACAATTCTCACACACTGACCGGGAAAGTCACCCAATTGAGCATCTTTACAAGGTCGTACGCTAATCCTCCTATTTCACATGGTGAGAATCATAAATTGCCCCTTGTTCATTTTGCCCCCTCAAATATATTTCCTCACTTGCTGCTTGCTGACTTGGAGCCTTATTCTACCTTAGACTGGCTCATCCAGATATTATCCCTAACACCCATCAGTCCTCTGCCTAAATCTAACCAACACAAGGAACGGCAACAAGTATCAACCAATCAGAGACAGAGTAGGGAGGGTCATGGCATCACCATCTCAGGAGAAGAAAACAAGCGTTGGCATGACAGGCTTGCAAACGATTTCATTTTACTTATGCTGGTCCATTATGTAAATAGCAGGAATCTAGTTTTTAAGTTGCAAAAATAAATGAGCAGGGGTGAGGGGCTCCCTGAATAGTGACAGAATAACACTGAATATTTACATCACAACAGCCCGATCTTAATGTTAATTTAAAATGAGATATTATTCTAAATCTGGCTTCAAACTGCCCTATTAATTTTGCCAGCGACCGAAGGTCCCTTCCCCCGAAGTCTCACGTCAAACTTTTGGTGGAACTTGGCAGCCTTGGTCTAATGAGAGCTGCAAGACTCAACCATACAGTCAATGTACAACTGCTGACAAATCCTCATCATATTCAAAGAAACACAAAGTGTGATGAAAAGTTAAGATAAATATCTTTCACACCAGGCTTGTTTTATGAGAGTTTTTTTTTTATTTTCCTGTCAAATTATTTATCAACTTAATTAGATTGATGTCAGATTTGCGCTCCACCTCTTTGCTCTGCATGAGTGATTGAATAAGGGAAGTTGAAAGTTTCTTAAAAACAAACAGCTTCACTGTGACTCACAGCAGAACAGGTTTCAGATTTCACCTTATGCAATGATCTGGCATCCCTCACAGGTTTGATCTCGACTAGGTGGCAGCATCGTGATGAAAAATTCCTCAAAAGAAGTTCAAAGCTTTAGGTCTGCGTTCAGATGGATGACAGAGCGATCCTTCTGACACAGAAATATAACACCAGAGGTCATTATCTCGGATATTAGGCTGCATGTCGTCTGTAGGAGAGATCTTATCCTGGTATATTGACTCACCATTATCAATCAATACAAACAAGCAGACATCTCTGAGGTGTGCTCAGTGAGGTCAAGTGGCAGTTTCTGCCCCTTGGTGTGAGGTTAACCTTCAGTGGATTCTCAGTAACTGTGGTTCTGTGGTTAAAAGCAAAACAACTTGGTTCCTTTGTCGTACGGACGTTGTCTACAGATTATAAAAAACAAATCTCTGCCAGTTTTGGATTTCACTTCTGAACTTCAAAGCTTTCCTAGTTACGACAAATTCCTAAGCAACGAGCCAAAAATCCTTCTCTTTGAAAGATGAAAGTCCCTGCTTCCATTACTGTTGCACTTCACACTAAGGTCTGCCTCTCATATGAATCCACAATGTTGGGAGATTGTTTTATGCTTTCTGTTAAGATGAGCAATTCACTTTGAGATCAAAGATCAAAGATTGATTTTCAGAATGTGGGATTTGGCTTTATCTATAGTTGCTAAATTCATTAGCATTCACCAGGGATGCTGTTTGTTTCCGTCTGTGGTTACAAAACCATGAACATTAACATTTGTGACTACAAGCAGCTCATTGCTTCATGTGTGACATTCAGGTTAGAGGAATAAATGTCATAAAGAGATATTCATCGGAAATTAATTTCTCTTCGGAGTCCGAGCTGTCACACACGCATGTGCTGAATCCAGATAACTCCTGATGAGAAAATGTAACCTTTACTTGAATATCATTTTGAAAATTGAACAAACAACAAACAGACAGAAGTTATCACACTCCCTGACTGGTTATTAAATGAGAAGTGACTTTAAAGCAGTTGTTGCTTATGTGCACCTGTGAAGCTGCACCTGGCCTTCACGTCTTTGCTTTTTGGTTATATGTCTGAAGAGTACACATACATTATGTTTACATGCTTACTATTTATTGGAAGTTCTGTAAGGTAGGTTCATCAAACAAGAACCCCACTATTAGCATTCACCTTCTGTCATACCGCTGTCCATGAGAAATATGGCTTCTATAGTGAGTCTGTGTCTGTTTTCTAACCAATAAAGACCCAGCTTGCCTTCAAGCAGCAACCTCTCTGCCTCCCTGTGCAGCCTGTGAATCAATAGCAGTAAACTGAACTCCTGATTTATTAGTCATGTCGTCGAGGTGGAGCAGCCTCTGTAAAGCAAATGTTGCAGGGCCATTAGCACAAACTTTCAGTCTCTCTCAGATGGCTCTGCTATAAGACCTGAAGCATCAATCATGACTCAAAGAGCCACATTTCTAAGGAGGAAGGGCTTGACTTTACTTGACCGGAGCTGGTGGCTATGGCAGAGGTCAAATTCATCCTGCAGCCTATTTACGAGGAATTCCAGCCTGTTTGTTTTCATGCCATATTGACAATAATATGACTTCTTTTCGTGTGCAGATAATGCAGTGTTTTGCTACACATGAGCTCACTTGCGTTGTCCTTCACCATCTGGAATGACAATATGAAACATCACAGTAGTGCAGCTAATCCCATCAGGGCTATAAATCATCTCATTGTTTTATTTATAATGAGATCTACTTTGTTAATCCTTGAAGCTTAATCACAGCACATCTGATTGTGATTGCTCAGGAGGTTGTCGGCGGGAGTCTGCCAGTGATTAACTTTGAGAGGAATATTTTGAAAGTCTGTCGTGCGTGTGTGTGTGTGTGTGTGTGTGTGTGTGTGTGTGTGTGTGTGTGTGTGAAAGACTGCTATTGACGACTGATGACGGAGCAATGACGTCTCCACGAGATGAGTCACACTCCACGTCCCCACTGACGAGACTTTTCATCCACACACACACACACACACACACACACACACACACACACACACACACACACACACACACACACACACACACACACACCAGTGCCACTTATCACTTTGCTACATTTCTCTTTTTTCCAGGCTTGCAGACAATATACGACACCGAATATCCCTCTAGAGTGGCACCACAATGATCTACAAACAGAGGAGTTTTTTTGCTCTAATACACCGTTGTCTGCCTCTGCCATAGTATATAAGAAGAAAAGCATGTTAACCTGTTGATTTAGACCTGGTAGACTTTGTAAGACTGCACAGTGTGCGACTGTCTGTAAGTAACAGTTTGCTCTTTCACATTCCCATCTGCATCAATTCTACTGGAGTTACACGTCAGCAAATGTGTAAAGAGGGCTCATGAATTACTCGTCAACTCTGTGTCAGTTATAACATGGTCAGTCTAGACAAGAAAGGTTGCATTGTTTTATAGCTGTAATCATGTTTCTGAATTTGCTAAATCGTAATTAGAATTGACGCATCATAGCCAAAAATGAGGAGTGGGTCTACGTGGTCCTAAGTCAAAGAAATCCAGAAACAGCATCTGAGTTTGTGCACTGACACTGATTGAAAGCAGCCATGAATAAAAAGCCATGTTTGAATTAAACAGCAATTTGTACAAGCTGCTCTAAATGGTGAAACTTGAAGGTGTGTGTGTGTGTGTGTGTGTCTTCTAATGTGACACAATCTCTATTCATTACTAACATGCTGTTGGTGACCATAATGTTTAAAGGGATACACATTTAACATTCTGCCAAGTTAGAGCCATGCTGCTTACACTGTATCAGATAAAAATGTCATCTAGTAATGTTCCTTTTCCACCTTCAGCCGGACATCACCTTCACCTGAAACAACTTCTGTGGGGACAGGCTCTCAATTCTGGCTAATGTATCTGCCTGAACCTGATGTCATTTTAAGTCAGCGCTGATTAGGGCTGAAAATGGCATAATGGCTAATTCTTGGTTCCAGCACACAACTCAGCAACACTGGACATAAACTTGACATTGGAGTGTGTCCCAACATTTGTGCTGATTTGTTATACATCCCCCTGTTGCTCTTTATCTGCAGATATTCCTTTTTCATGTCAAGTTGCCAAATGATCGGTCAACTCAGAGTGTTTGGCAGATTGGTTACAAAATTACCTGGACTCAGGTTATAATAAGGGAGCAACAGTGACACCCACCTTTTTCCTGCTCTTTCCCCAATAAACTCCCTTTACCAGGTGCATATTAAAAATGGAACGTTTTTTTTTTTTTTATCATGGGGTGTTTTAACATTTTATTTACTCAAGACAGGACAGCACTACCTCCCTGTTATCAAGAACACATTATAGGATACTTTTAAAAGCAGTGCTTTGCAGCCATCTATTTTTGTCATACTCCACTAATCCCTCTCTCCCTCTCTCACTGTGTGTATTGTACACAGCAGGATGATTTAAAATGAGTGCCTTGTATGAAGGTGCTGGTGGTACCGAAGTGCCGTCTCACGTGTGCTTGTCCTGTATCCCTCTTGCATGCCACGCGCTGGAAAACAACCCTGTCGCAACATCGTGGTTATACAACAAAGCACAGCTAGTGAACTGGAGGTGATGTCAGTGAAGCATGACAGCACTGTCAGTGTTCCAGCACATACAGCATGTCGGACATCAACACATGAGAGTAACAGATCTGATGTGAGGGCAGGACAGCAGCGACAGATGTCAGAGTTTCTATTATGGCACCTAGCAAGATAATAATTGATGAATTTTTGTACACCAAAATCCTTTTTACAATGTGAACACTTTTGAGAGGAATCATGTTAAATATTTTTGGGAAACAGTCGAATATTTCAACATCAGCTAAGAGGATGAGAACTAATAATGAAACATTTGAACACACCTAACCCTTTGGCAAATGGACGTACAGAGAAAAGGTAAGATTTGGTTTTGGTGGTTTTGCTCAATTCTTTGTTTGTTTTTGTTTGGTCAATCCATCCAAATGACAAGCGGTTTGTATTTTGTTCACTACATTCTTGTTTGCTCTCCTTTTTAATCTATCTCAACACAATAAATGTACATTTTAGTTTAGGAGATTTACTGTCCCACTAAATACCCCCTGACAAAGAAAAGTAGAAGTACAGTAGATAAAACTGAGGGCAGAGCAATATTACAACCACAGCTGTGTCGATGAGAGCGATAAGCCTGCTAGCAGTAAGGGGAAAAGGTAAACATCCAGAGAGATTAGATGAGGTACGTGCACATTTCAAACACTGGTCTAAGTGGTATAAATCTGCTGCTGCAGCAACTACTCCCATAGTTTTACAAACGTGTTATCGGTTCAGATTTAAATCACTCACAAGTTTCTGTTCAGTTTTAGATCTACACTGAAGCTTCAGACTGATGTAGCAATGGTAGTTGCAAACAGAGTACAGCCTGCTGATTGAGAGCTGAGCTTGATCTTATCTTAGAGCGTGCTACTGCTGTCAGAGCTTGCAGGCCTCCTCCTGGAGCGTGAGGTCTGGGTGTGGCCTGCTGGGTCTGTGCTGGGAAACACACGCATAGAGCACAAAAGCTGCTGTAAACGTGTTCAAGTCACGTGACATTGCTGGGAATTTGGTTCGAGCTGGAATACTCTGTCGATAGCAAGCAGTAAAACAAAGAAACATGTTCCTCACACTACTGTCAGTTTCTCCAAAAAAGCAGATATTTTGGCCGAAGTAAACCAAAACAGTTTTGTTTCATCACAGTTTTCCTACAGAGGAGCCACTGAAAGGTCACATTATTCATTTCACACAGGTGGTTCTGCAGAGTGAGTCACACCACCTTCACCACAGAGAGGAACTCCACCTCGTCGATTTTCTGAGTGGACAACATGCTTACGTATCTGAAGCCAAAGGGGAGGAGGGCTTGTGACGCCTAAAAGTGACAGACACCAGAGCAGCTCTGTTGTGGGTGAGTCACTGTGTCTGTCTACTGGTGAGCCTGATGCAATGAAAAGCAGGAATGTACGTTCAGAGTTGAAGATTACCAAAAGAGACCCAATGGACCAAACATGGCATTTAAATTCATGCTAGCTTGCACACGCTAAGCACTTCATACTTCTATCAGAGTTCACTGCAGCTATAGCTACAAGTATCATTCATCGTCCGCCTTGATCCCATCCATCATACCTCTGACCTCTTTCTTATGTTTCCACTTTGCTTTGTGAATGTCTCATTTTGCTTAGTCAGCCATGCCTTTTCGTGAGTAATGCCACTGTTACCTCTCTATATCTGCAATCTCTGCTGGGTTTGGGTGTGTCTCAGAGGCTGCGGGGAAAGAGTTCAACAAAAGCCAACTCACTCAAAAGTGTCAACAAAGATTCCCATGAGCACATGAGCACATTCCCAGGAAGACCTTTTCACTTTCTTACACTTGTTTCATTAAGCTCCGGGTAAATATTTCATACATGAGGCACAAAACGCTTGCCCACAGATTCCAATGAAATTTTTAATTTAATAATTTCCTTTAAAACATGTTGGATATCCCACAGGTCAAAACTGTGAGCTGGTCCATATTAGTTTGGCGTAACAACATGGTCTGATGTTCCGTTAAAAAAAATAAGAGAGCTGTAATGTTCATTCTTTTGGAAACTGTTGACTTCTATGACAATGTTAATTTTAGTGTAACATTCTACCTTATCGTCCTCGATAAGGTAAAATAATGGTCAACTAAATGGTTTCACTTTTCTTAACTAAGCTATATTTGGGTTGGGTTGTGTCGGGTTGTCAACCTCCTTGGTCCAGAAAAAAATCTGATTAGTTATTTCAAAGGTTCCATAGATTTTAAAAGGAAAGACAGAAGAGGGACTGGAGGATGAAAAACCACATTCCTCATTGTTTAAGTACAAAATACTGTTGAAAATGTCCATTACAAGAATACTTGCCCTTTACACTTTCCTCTGAAGCTATTTTACAGAGCGGTACTAATTTTAAAGATCAAAGTCATGCATTGCATTATCAAGACTTTTGAAAGACTTTGTTGGCAGACTGCACAGGAGAAACAAACGCTATAAGACTTTATAGCTCTATTATCAGTCTTGTCTAGCCGCAGGGTTTCCCATTTTATCACAGTGAACATTATTCAAATTGTAGAATGTGCCTACATAGGCGGTTTAACAACACTCATGTAACCTGCTTTGTCTGCAAACACAGACACATTTTCTTACATTATGATGCCTCCACGATCCAGAAGAAGACAAGCCTGACGCTGCCTACTGCTTTACTTCTGGTAGCTCTAGTGGATTATTGCTGCTCCTGCACGCAGTCTGCTCGGGCAGTTTTATGCCTAAAACATACATATGATCTGAAGTAGTAAAAGTGGGGTTGGACTCGCCCTTAGTATATGGTGCCATGCATATTAGACAAACTGGTATGGACTGTTAAAACAACACTCTTGAATCTTGTTAGTGAGTTCATAATAACTATTACATTTTACGCCTTTCATTCTTAGTTTTTGTGATGCTATTGTCGTCATGATAAAGTTATGTGGACAGATGAGCAACAATGGAAAACTAAGACTTTATTAAGCTATTTTTATATATGAGGTCATTTAAAGTGGTTATTTATCAGACACTGTCCACAATTTAATTACTGTGACAAACTCAAAGTCTGACTACTTGCTAACTGATGATGAATATTGCTCAATAGCCATTAATCATCAATGTAGGTGTTGAAGTACTTTCCCATGAACCAAAGCCTCACTCATCTTAACTCCACCCTGCCACTGCACTGACAGATCAGTAAATCTGGTGTTTATAAGAGGCCCACGGCCTACCTCCCCCAGGCTCAGAAAGAGAGAGAGATCCCCCCCCACCCCCACCCCTTCACCAGTACGACTTGTTTGTTTTTCTCGAAACTGACAATAATAGCCATCTGCTGTCTCCACAGTGTCTCTTTTGTTGCATTATGAGATACTTGTTTAGTATTTGATTATATAATGCACTGTATGTTTTGGTTGACTGTCTCTGCATGTGATTATTTATAGGTTATTAACTTCATGTATTATTTTATGTTGAATACATCAGGCTTCAATTCTGGGTCCCTCATAGTACTTTTTGTGAACACATCTAATGTAAAAAAAACAAAAAACATTTGACAATATAAAATGAGTTTCCATGCTTCACAGGCAACGCTCAAGTATGTGTCAAACTTAAACCCAGAACCTCAGCTGAGCTGATAACAGTGCTCAAATATTTCAGACCTTAATTGACAATTCTTCATTCTAAATTAATGTATTTCAACATCAGCTATTAAGTAATTTTGTTTCTTAGAACTTCGATCTCAAAGCTAAAAGTTGTCAGTGGTGAGAGTTTAAATCTAGTATTTTCTAACTTATCATTACAACTGGGCACTCTGCCTTTCATTCAACCTGGAATGAAGTTGTTCAACTCAAGTTGTTAACTTTTCCTCGAGTTAACCACTGCCACAAGCTATAAGTGTGTGTCCAGTTGATACAGAGTGTTGCTAGACTACAGCGTGGGAAAAATAGTTAACATTAACCTGACCTTGTGTCCTTTTGCAATTTATTAATGATGAAACTAAAAATGTTTGTTTGGAATTCTACATTGTTTCAGAAAACTATTAAGACCTATACAGAAAAATACATAAGGTCAAATGCAACCTTTTGATCAAAAAGAAGGTCTGCACTGATTAACACTTGCATTGATATAGTTCAATTATTTAAAAGTGTAGAAACTGATTATGATACTGCATAGTGTGGAGGAACATTAATCCATAATATTCCCTTGTGACCAGTGATGACTTTCAATTTGCCAATAAGTAACTTGTTAAACAAATATACCACATATGCTTGATACTGCTGATTGTCCTCGTGTCCCAAGTGTATTCCAGACCTTTGGCTTCTATGTGCATGAATAAAAAATGTCTGTTTCCGTTGACAGTTTTTTTCCTTGCTTGTTTTGTTCAGCACATGAAAAATCTTGACATACAGTTTACTGATCATAAACCGCACTTTTCCCTCCTGACACATAAAGGGAACGGTAAAATGCTTTACTGGCTGACTCTGTCCACCTGAGCTTTGATTTAAGTATGACACATCTCAATGGTCTAATCAACTCAACTTCTTCAGTGCCAATGATGTAGTTTGCAATTGTGCCAAGAGTAAAAGTACAGTGACACCTCTGCTGCCAGGAACAGAATTTAAGCCTCCTTTTGTTGACAGTCAGCCTACATCACTTCACAACTGCTGATTTTACACTTAGGGCGTCCATGCTTGTATTAACTTCAATACACAGCTCACATATGCATGTACTGGATACTGTGAAATGAAAGTAGCACTGGCTTATTTTACTATGCTGTCTTGTTTGGCAGATACTGTTTTATCCAAACAAAAAAATAAAGCAGCTGCCAGTGACAATAAATGTTCTTGACTTTGTGTCCATAAAGGGCTGATAAGGAAGAGTCTCAGTGGCCCCAGGAGGTTAAATGAGTGTTAGAGTTGCTCCTGTCCGCAGACCAACAGATGTTAGCATCTTGTTCTTTCTGTTAATGGCCTACTAACTGAGAGGATGCAATCTGTGTCTCTGACTAAGTATATGTCTCAGCAGGGAATGGTTTTGACGCATGCTGCTGTTCATTGAAAAGGCAACTATGATGGCGCTTTTCATCACAGCTCCACTTTCAAAGGCTCAGGGCTTGAATGACACAGGATAAATGTATATTTTATAGATTTAGTCCCGTCTGTTGTAAACGGTTAGGTAAATGCTCCAGACTTTTTCCAGGGGTTTGATTACCCTCGTTCTCTCCATTTTTCAGCCCTGATCACATCAGACTCTGCAGCATGCCCATCACCCACACACTGAGCCACAGACCTCTCCACTGTGCTCTGTTGAATCATAGTGTCTGCCTGCCCAGCTTTGTACATTGTCTGATAACTGTGAAGTGCCCTTAGCAGCACTGTTTGCAACAGGCGACTGACAGAGTTCAATCAATGTATCTGGCAGACAACAGAGAGAGGCTAATGAGATTTTCCCTCATTCTGCCTCATTCATTTACAGCACAGACACGCTGAGCCTGTCAAACATACTCGGAAACATCACTGCTTGAGATTCTTTGTTTTGTCAGCTTATTTGCTCTTTTTTTTATGATGACAGACTCCTGAGAGATGCCTAAGAAAGAAAGAAACATTTTCTTAGTTTAGCACATGGATTGAAAACAGTGGAAACGCTTACCTGCCTCTGAACTAAATTTCCTCCTATAAAGTTATTCTTTGTAAAACCAACATTTTATGAAATTGGTACTAAAACAAAGTTTTTAAATCCGTTGGCTGTTTTACAATGCAGTACATAGTGTCATTGAGTAATCTTCTTTCTATAGTCCCTGTATGTTGTGCTCTTAACCAAGAAATTATCTGGCACATAACGGATAGTAGAGTGGCAAATTTTAATTCATACACTTCAGTTATGGTATGGATAAAACAAGCTAGAGACAACATTGATGTTGTCTCTAGCGTCTAGTGTCTAGTGTCTAATGTCTAATGTCTAATGTCTAATGTCGATGTTGCAAGCTGTAGCATCAAACTAAGGAAAGAGACATGACTGTTGTGTCAATCTTTTCATCCAAATCTTGGCAAAAAAAGCAAAATAAAACATATGTGTCAATAAGCAGGTGGCATTTTTCATTTCTTTTTGTCCTGTTTAATATTTTTTACAATTAAAAAAATTGTATTTGAGCTCAATTTAGTTTATAACATGCATGTTTCTGAGTCTCCTTGTCATTCCAAATAATTAAGAACTGCATCCACTCAACGAGTAAAACAAATCACAATGCGAGCAACAAGCAACCTCATCGTTTACTTTGTGTTGAAAGAGCTGGCATCAATCTCTGATTCTCTTCTGTCTTTCCAGGCTAAATTAGACTCCACAGCACACAGTCCTAATCAGCTGAATCAAAACAATCATTAGCTAACCTCTCTGTGCCTCCTATTTTTTTACTCTGCTTCCCTCTCCACACAGCCAGACAGTGAAATCCTAGATAACACCTCAGAGACCCACACACCCCCTTCATGTCCCATCATCCCCTTCACACAGCTCGGAATTTAAAAACAGGACCTCACGCAGACACGCACAGCAAACAAGAGAAAAATACAGACACAAAAAATAATGCTTTCGCTGCAGTGTTCAGAACATTTGAACATTATGTTGTAAACAATGTTGTGCTTCAATCTCTATGCCTGTAATAATGGATTAGACACATAGATTTTTCTCCAAATCCTGCACCTTTTCAGGGCTTTTATCCCTGCATGATAATTTTGGATGAACAAACATGTTTGTAGTTTTGGAGTAGTCCTCTGTACAGCAATGCTGTTTAGTTGTACAGCACATCTTAAATGACTGCATACTGCCAGTGAATGGTCACATTTATAACCCTGAAAATCAAGTTGTTTTTCTTTTACCAAAAAGTTCATTATTCAGAAAACAATGTTTTGATAACAACCATCATGCAAATTGCTCTGCAAAAACGACTGAAGACGTAGTTGACGGTGTGACATTCAAATGAAAAAAACTTGCATACACATATACTCTTCCTTTCACTGAGTGATGAGGTGAAATACAGAAATGGCTAACGCTGGGATAGCCTAGTGGTTTTGTTGCGCCCCCAATGTACGGAGGCTGTAGTCCTCTTTGCAGTAGCCGTGGGTTTGAATCCGACCTTGGTTCTTTGCTGCATATCATCCCCCACCCTCTCCTCCCAATATTTCCTGTCTCTCAGTTGTACTATCTAATAAAGGCAAATAGGCATACAAAATAACTTAACAAGTAAATAAATAAACATTTGTGTGGAAAGACAATAAAGTGGGGTTGTTACTCCTACTGACCCTAAACTACAGAACCACTAAATTTGTCGACTGGGAGTGAGCAGCACAAACAGAACTCGGGAGTCCTCTGTTGTTGTTGTAGTCCACCTACTCACGCATGACTACTGACTGGAACCTTATTGTGCATGAGCAAAGGGTCTACTCGCGCACGGCTATCGTCTGTAACAGCAATGCGCATATGCGTAAGTTCAGTTTTTGGAAGCATTTTACCAGTTTACACAGCGACAGAGATGGTGCGGTTTCCAAAAGTTTGCACTGTGGGACCGTTTTCGAAAGCTTTAGTTTTCAGGCACCCAAAACGCTGTTGCCGTGTAAATGAACAGTGAAAAAGGTTGCTGCTTTCTTTGGCCAAAATCGTTGTCGTGTAAACAGGGCCTTAGGCTATAATCAAGCTTCATATTAAAACACATTTTTGTTTCAGATGATGGAGCTGACTGGTGGAGTCCTTGAACATGGCTTATAATTTTTTATTTTTTATTAAGAGAGAAGGCTTACGTAAACAATGGCATAAGGTTGAAATGGTTGCTTTCAGAATTAAATGAATGGTCATATTTTGTATGTTTATGAAAGTAACTGTCTAATTGCTCAAAAAGCTCAATCACAGTAAAAAATTAAATCACATTAAAAACATGTCCCATCACTTTTTACCTCTTGCTCTAGCACAAAAATACTCCCTATAAATAATATAAAAGCTTATATAACAAAAAATCTTATCAAATCACAGCGGTATCAACGTCCAGTTCTCATGTGTCTCTAGAAGAACTACAAATAAAGACCTTCTTTCAGTGTAAAACCAATTTCCTCTGTGTTTATTCTGGCACTTAAATGGTGTAAAGGTTAGAAACCGAAGCCATTGGTGGTAATATGAGTGGTGTCCTCCCACAGGTCTGGAGGTTACAAACACACCCTGGTTAGGCAGCCTCAGAATGGTGTCAGGAGGAGGCCATCTGTTCCTGTTTATGGCTCATTAACCCTGCTACCTCTGGATAACCAGGCTAACCCCCCACAGCAACAGGTACAAGAGCTCTTGGCTTCTTGTTGAGATTATACTTTAAAAAAAATCTAAATGGACAAGTGTTGGTTCTGCTTCAATAGGCTACCCAATTCAACAGTATATATACAAGACAATATATGGATGTTCTTACCTTCCCAAAAGTCCATAGGCATACTGGGAATCCGCCAACAGTAACGTGATCTCGTCCTTCTGCATGGACATCACACACTCCTCCAGGGCCTACAGGTGTCACACAACAACTCGCTAAATATTGAAATCTCTTGTTTACATAATCACACAAAATACAGTGGAACACCTTGGTGTTTAAAAAATCTTTGTCATAATTGACGTAACACCTCTCATGATTTTCAGTATTTGGTGGATTTATCCTGACTTGTGATAAATACTTCGGTTTATCATCCATATAACTTACAATGTTACCATTAGCCCTGCATCGCTACATTGACTTCATTGCTAGTGTTAATAAGCACATGTTAGCATATCAGGCAACAGTAAGATTGCAAACCTCCAAAATAATGTACTTGCTGATCATCAACGTGGAAGTATTATAAATAGGATGTTAACATGTTTAGCTTCAGACATATCGCTATTGCCAATTAGAACATATTAGCATGCTATTATGTTCAACTTAGATGGCAACCTCAAGACCATAATACAGTAACTTCTATATGCTATGTCTGTGATATTAGCATTTTTAACTGCACGACCCTCAGTGCTTAAGATAAGAAGTAGTTGTTAGCATTGTTGCAGACTTGAATGGTCCTGTCAAGACGCTCAAATCAGATTTAACTGTTTCTTTTTGTGCAACTTGCAAAGCAACATAAAAAAACATCTATTTATCAGGCCTCCGTAATAGAGAGCAGCGTCATCAGTGTATGCTTTTATTAATGCCTTATACCGCCACTTATGTACTGTAGATACTGCATGTAACATCTGTCCACTCAAATAAGATCTGATTGTTTGGAAAATAACAGTAAAGGCAGTCCTCCTCAATGGTCTGTCTTAATAAATCTTAATAAAATAAATCTGATTTGCTTGCAGTCTGAACAAAACTTTACTTTTGTAACTTATCTGACTGTTGGTCAATGACAAGCTGTGATGAAATACAAGCACCTTATACTGGAGAAAACTAAGCCACCAGAGAAAAAATGAGGGTTATGGGTTTAAAAGCATTTACCTGGTTTACATCTCCCTCTCCGATAACAAAGACAAGCTTGCAGTCCTTCTCCACTACAGTACGGTCCTCCAGGACACATTGCATCTTCACAGTGACCTCCTGACCCCAGGTAGGCTGCAGTGCATGAAGGCCCCTGGACTCCAGCACCTTCTTTCTTAACAGACGATCCTCTGTATGAGGAAAGAAGAGTAGGTCAACAGTGGGGAGCAAGGATAATCTGTTAGTTGTTGGTGAACATGTTCAGACAAACACCCACAAACACACCAAGCCCTGATCTAAATCACATTTTGATCCCTTTCTCCTTTTGTGGCTCTATGTAAAAACAGATGTTGTGTTTAATGAGGGATAAGAAAAGCTATAAGAGTTTATGCTCACCTGTAATGTCCTGCCAGTCTTCTGCCATGAACAGCTTCTCAAAAGTGGAGGAGGTCCACTCCTCAATCACATATTCTGGAAAGAGACTCTCCCCTGAGCTGTCCCTCTCCAACACATGATCATCTATTGACGGGTCCTGGAATCGAACCATCTTCCAGCTATTCGTTTTTTTCAGATGGTGTTTCTTGCATTCTGCAACTCCCCTTACTCCCTCAGGATGAGAAGGGCTTTTGGTCTCAGCTGGATCTTTCACACACAACCCCTTGCTTTCCTCTGCGGGCCGACAGAGAAGCTTGGTGTGACTGTCCTTGTCAGCAGACTCAGAAATTACATCTCTTACCTCAAGCTCTGTTGGCTTTCCTGCAGGGTTTTTATGCTCTTGACGACACTGATCTGTTTCCATTTCCCCTCAGAGAGCGATGGACACCATCTGCACTGCTCTTCAAAAGAGATGATCCTCCTTGTCCAGCCAGTTTCTACAAAGGTGTAGACTATTATTTCTGATGTGAATCTATTTCTGCTATCAAAGCTCTCTCAAAATAAAAAATTTCTCTATACTTAAAATTTGCAAAACTCCATGTTGCGCTTCAAATCAGACTTCATCCCTGAAATCCCGGCTTTATCCACAATATTTTAAAAGGTTCCATCCGCCTGCAGTTGTGCATCGACACACTTTGACCTCTGCTTACTCCTGCTTGTTCCTCTTCGGTCTCAGTCTCTGCGGTCAAGTAATGTCGCAAGCGACAAAAAAATGATCAATTTAAAGAAACTGTGCAGCACATCGAAGCACTCCCAGCCAACAGGCTTGTGCAGTGGTAATCTGCTGGATTAGAAGAGAAAAACCTAATCTGCCAGAACGTCTGTAAGCTTCTTAATGACTTCACCGTTGTGCCCCATAGTGCTGTTTCCATGAATGCAATCGACCAATAAGATCTCAGAAGAAACCAGTTCGAACTTCATTTGCTTTATTAGATTGGCAGATTTTTTTTAACTTACTTTATTGTAACAGTTACAATTTGCGAGATGCTAGACTACTGATTAAATATTCTTTAGTAATGGTGTAAACTGCTTGAGAATAAATATATCATGTCTTGTGTGTTATTCAGTCCAGTGTATTCTCTTAATATTCTTGAATACTTTAAGAATTGATATGTTTTTACTCCATGAACCTAATTTTAATTGACTCTTTTGTCATGTTCATTATGTAAACCACTTGTATGTAAACCACTTTGCCTTAAATACATAGATCAGTGTTTAACCAATAAGTGTGATTTTACCAGTCTGTGGTGGTGGCCAGTGTCCTCTTCTACACTGTGGTGTGCTGGGGAGGAAGCAGCAAGAAGAGGGATGCAGCACGTCTGGACAGACTGGTGAGGAAGGCTGGCTCTGTGGTGGGTACAGAGCTGGACTCTCTGGTGACGGTGGCAGAGAGAAGGACTCTGGACAAAATGCTCTCCATCATGGACAACACCCACCACCACCCTCTGCACAGCACCTTCACCAGGCAGAGGAGTGTGTTCAGTGGCAGACTGCTGTCACAATCGTGCTCCACGGACAGGCTTAAGAACTCTTTTGTCCCCCCGGCCATACGTCAGTATAACATCTCACTGTCACGGCACACAGTGACTCCTGGACTCATTTCTCATCTGAACTGCTGTCCTAAGAGTCAGCCTCTAGTTGGACACTTTAATGCTTATCTGACAATCATTTTATTTGCACCTTTAATGTTTGCATTGACTGTTTAATGTCTGTTTTTTCACACATTTTGTACTACCTCCATCTTAAACACTGCTGTACATACATAAACAACACATACTTTCAGGAGGTCAACACTCTTTATTTCTTATGTACAGGTCTAATTACCGATGTTCCTTAACTGTTCGGTTTCTTTTAAATTGCACATATATTTCTATTCCTGCACATGTTATGTAAATTTCTCTATTTGCACAGGTTTAAATTTTTTATTCTTATTCATGTAAGGGCTTCCTAAATCTTTGTTTCGGCCCATTTGGGTTAATATATATGTAAGGGAGGGGGGACACGGTTGTTGTTTATTGTAACAAATGTTTCGTGTCTTGCATGTCTTGTAAACTGCTACTGAATTTCCCTCGGGATCAATAAAGTATCTATCTATCTATCTATCTATCTATCTATCTATCTATCTATCTATCTATCTATCTATCTATCTATCTATCTATCTATCTATCTATCTATCTATCTATCTATCTATCTATCTATCTATCTATCTATCTATCTATCTATCTATCTATCTATCTATCTATCTATCTATCTATCTATCTATATTCATAAATAAGGGTCATATATTTAGCTTTGTTCTTCACTGTCTTGTTTTTAATCATTAATCAAAATCTACCTGGAAATATTTATATGTGACTGTAAAGATCTCCATAATGTACTCATGTTGAAGCTCAGAGCCATTCCTACTGTTTTTCTTTTCTGTGGTTATTTCTATAAAGTCATTTTGTCCCCCACTCGTCTTTCCTCTGTTTTTAAGATTCCCCTGTGGAAGAGAGGGGTCTCAATTTGTCTGTTAAACTATCCTAATCCATCTTCTTACTAATATTCTTTTCTGAATGCTTTTGATTCTCAAAATGTCATGTCTGTCACAACCTCTTTATATATTGATCTCACTTAACTGTTGCAGGAAAATAGTTGTTTCAAGAGTGATTGCTGCCAGCTTAAAGGATGAAGGAGGAAGGACATGACATAAGAAGAAATATGGGGGAATGGCTGACAAAGCAACAGATTCCAACGCTGACAATGTTTGCCTTTATATCAATGTTGTGTACTTCAACATATTTACAGTATCAATGATCGAGCAGAGAAGAACATACTGGTGAACATTAAAACATAATGAAGCAGTTTCATTACATGCGACACGATCACACCGGTCGCAGGGAATAAATGTCATCACCCCTAGTGGTGAATTTTCCTTAATATTTTCTGCTGCATTCTCACACCAGCTCACCCAGACTTCATGTGGACATTTTATTAGTGGGCTGGCAGGAAAAGTCAGAGTGAAAAATGTGGCTTGCATTTACACATGCCACCCTGGAAATTCCAGAAAGTTTTCAGTGGTTTTGTGCTCGTGTGAAAAAACCATACATGTATCTATCTGAATAATTGGTCGTCAAACATAAAGTGAATGCTGGTATCACAGCACCATTCCTCCTAAACAACACAACGCAGAAGTTGGATACATTCCCATTAATGCATATACAGTTTTGCACACAGGCCAAGTATTTTTAGCCAACAGGACCAGAATTTGAAAATAGTGATGAGTGAAATTTTCAGTTTAAGAAATTTGAAGTTAATATATTGGTTTAAATTTCCTTAAAATTTAGACCACAATAAACCCCTACATGATTCATTCATTCAAAAGATAGCCTTCAGTAACCTAAATCCATCCAACAGTGGAAATAGGGTGATATAATGATAACAACGAATATAATGTCAGGGGTCCGGTATAAAAACTTGTTAAACCTAAACTGAGGAGTGTTTACCTACCATGAAACAGTTTCAGTTTAATGATGATCCACAATATGACCTACATAAGCAAACCAGACCATAATGAGAAAAGATTGACTTAATCTGTAAAATTATTCTTTAGGGCTGCAACTGCTGTCACAGGTTGGGATTCAGGTTGAGCTTCTATGATACCCTTTGTTTATATTTACCCTGAAGCAAGTATGCTAGCTAGTCTACTTTGGTCAACTTGTTTAATAATATCTGTCTCTGTCTTGGACAATATTGCTCCTCTTAAAGTTAGAACAAAAAAGCACAAGTCTACTCCCTGGCTCAATGAACACACTCGGACTGATGAGACAATGCAGAAAAGCCAAGTGCATATGGAACGGGAATAGATTGCACGTCTCCCTTGATATCCTAAAATGTCACATGGCCAGCTATAAGACTCCTATAAGCACGCTCAGCCAATTTTTCTGGTTTGAATTGATAATAATTTTTCATCGGTGAGGGGCCAAAATCTCAGTCTGTACCCTGCATTACTTAGACCTGCGCAGCCAATCTTAAAGAAACCTTAACTTGACCCCATCTCCCTCAGTAATTATCGTCCAATTTCTAAATTATCTTTCCTATCTAAGGTCTTGGAGTAAGTGACTGCCTCTAAATTGATTGATCACGTGTTCAGATAAGATCTTTGATAAATATTAGTCTGGTTTTAGGACTTTGCAAAGTACTGAAACAGCTTTAGTCAAAGTGACAAATGACTTGACTTCTTGAAGCTGATAAATAGGAGAAATTTCAATTTGAATCCTTCTAATTTTAAGTGCAGCACTTGACACTGGGGCTCAAACCATCCTGCTTCAGCGTCCTGAGTCTTGGGTTGGTCTCAAAGGGTCTGCTCTAAACTCACTACGCTCTTAGTCGTCATTAGAAACTCCACATCATCTGTGTCTTGTTTCAGACAAGGTGTTCCTCAAGGGTCAATTTTAGGCCCATTACTGTTCTCCATTTACATGCTTCCCCTGGGTCAAATCATCAGTTAACATGATGTACAATACCACTGCTATGCCTATGACACATGTCCCAATGCATTCCGCAAATCATGACAATCTAGATCAATTTACCTCCTGCCTTTCTGATATACATTGCTGGACATATCAGAACTTTCTAAAACTAAATGATGACCTTGATGTTCTTTTTTATTTTGAACGCTGCTTTGACAGTCAGATAAAGAGAGTTGCTCAAACTTGTTTTTATCAGTCCAAATGAATCTGTAAAATCTCCCCCTTTGCACTTTTGTAATGCCCATTACTCATGGATATCTCATAGCCTACTTCATAATTGCAATACAAATCAAATGGGCGCCAAGAATCGTGATAGAAATAAATTGGTACAAAATCATATCACCCCAGCCTTAGTAAGCAAGTGCAGGTATCAGTGTCTGAGTTCCCCATACCTTGCAAGCTTGTTCAGTGTTTCTCAAACATTAATTCATGCAACGGGGTGTGTGCATGGAAGTCACGATTGTTGTTGCTTTCCCAGAGAAGATGGCAGGCTGTTGTAATGAGAAGACTCAGTAAGTGTTGTTCAGACACCACTTACTTTTCCATCAGATGGTGGCAAACAGCAAGTCAGCTACTTTTCTCAAGTTCTCCACTAGTCTCATAAACTGCTTTATTCAGCATCTACCACAAACTTCATCTCTGCTTCTGTGGGAACAGTGATGGGAAGCTTATGCTCAGTTTATGAGTTATAGCCATGGACTTGGACTGTTTAGCTATGATAAATTGATGTTTACCAACCCCACACTTCTCTCCACCGCCACCCTCGTCATCAAAATATGGTAACTTGTGGCTCCCAAAACCATAGCCATGGTAAGAATGCAAACTTGAGGCTTCAAAAAGACAGTTGACACACCAAAGGATGACATCACAGGCTCTTTCCATTGTTTATATTGTCTAGGAGGTAGACAGGAAAAACACACTGCCGACTGCGATGCTGCTCTCTAATCCACAGCAAAAGATTGTTGTCCATCAGGGATTAATTTAATCCACTTCCATATTTTTTTCATTCTCTGACAGACACATAGGCAGTTAAAGTGTATTCCCTTTTGCCATTTGTTTGAAGTTGGTTCTTACAGAAGTACTGTGATTTAATACATGAGATGTTTTTACTTATTTATGCAAATTTTAAGGAAAGTTTTACTTTTTCTTCTTGCCTATTTTTAAATGTTTTTTCAAATTCAATTTCTTTGGGTTTTGGACCTTTGGTTGGGGAAAAAAAGTGATTAACTTATGTAACTTTTGGCTCACACGAATCAATGCACAATTTTATGGCCAAAATCCAATAATCAATAAAGAAAAATTCATTCACAGATTGATAAATGACAAAAGCATTTATAGCCAGAACCGCTCTAGTTCAAGAGGGTTTGACATGTGTCAGTGTATCATACCTGGACACAAGTCATGGCCTGATCACCCCAATCTGGGCAGCCTGGGTGAGGGTGTCTGATGATAAGACCCGAAACACCCGATGACCCAGAGGCACATCACTGACGATGTGTCCAGGTTGCACGACCAGGTGTTTTTATAAAGTTTACTACTAACAGCATGAATGACACTGAAAGAGGCTGGAATTAGTTTTTCAAGAATTAAACAATTCTTACAGAAATTCCTTCAAAATTCATGACTCAATATGAATGCGGTTTCCAGCTTTACCCAACCTTGTGAAGAAATAGATCAAAGACAAATAAATACAGGCTGAAACTATAGGGGTACTAAGGGCCAATGCACGAATTTGACCTGAAAAGCGAAAGTAAAATAGTTGGCTTGTCTTCCTACTTCCTATTTGTGCTCGCGTTTGTGTGTGTGTGTGTGTGTGTGTGTGTGTGTGTGTGTGTGTGTGTGTGTGTGTGTGTGTGTGTGTGTGCGTGTGTGTGTAAGCCACTCCCACGGGCTCGTGACGTTTCAGTCTGAATGTCGCCAGTAGCCCTTCAGTTGTAGAAATGGCAGCGCTGAGACAGGAGCATCGGTATGGGCTCTCCTGTGGCAAAATCAACAAAAACACCCAGAACCAAACCCTGTATCACGTCAAACTCACTGACACTGCCATCCGGACCCTCGAAGCCTTCCAGAACCTGAAGGTAAGAAAATTCTACGCTTGAACTTTGAAGCTTGTGTGTTTTTCAGCTATATTGTCATTTTCTCAATCGCCTCTCAACTCCGGGAAATGTTGAATCCTTACTGGAAAGGCAGCTGTTTTTCTTCTTCCTCTTGCTAGTTAAAAATAAAAAAAAAGTTTAAAAGGCTATCCGAGTAGCTGAAATCTCGTCGACAAAAGCCTTGGTGTCTGATAAATGTAGGGTTAGGTGACTGTGATAGGCTACAGTAGGCTTGAAGACAGGCAAAGATTGATGTATTGTGATTTTAAAATGTAATTCAACCGATTTTGATGAATGTGGGAATTTCATTGAATTAGTTATAAACTCTGGGGTAAAAATAATAGTTTGGAGCAGAAAGGGAGAAAGGCTCGGGCTACATGATGTTGTGTTTGTCAGCTTGTTTACCAAATCTCCCGAATACCAGAAGGTTTTAAAGTTCCCATATGACAGAGGTTAGTGGTTGTAGACTACTCTGAGCTGGCTTCTCTGCCTTTTTATACGACCATAACATTTCAAATTCATTATAGAGATTAGAAGCCAACACAGATGACTGCCAGTCGTTAAATGTATTTTTAAAGTTTTTTTTTAAATGCCCGTTTCACTCTCGGAAATAAATTAATGAACAAGCTATCAAGCAAGTTATAATGCTAACTCCTCTGAATCAGGAGACTGTTTTATTGCTTTTATGGTCCATTAGATTAGACGGAGATCATTTAGTCTATGCAAATGGTGTTTCCCAGAGCAGTTCTTGATAAGACAGTCTGTCCCACAGTTAGGACTTCAGTACAGGATCATTTAGAGGAGTGTTTCCTTCTTGGATATTCAGCTGTGCAGTCTTCCCAAGGCTCGGCAAGTTAAACTGAGCTCTTGTGTATTATTGTTTTTAATGCTTTTTTCACGGCTGGAGAACCGCCCAGCTCCGGAGCTCATTGGTCTGTGAAGCAGAGTGAACTCCAGAGCTCTCTCAGCCTGACAGCTTCCTCCAGACTGTATACTGTTACTACTACAGCTTTCAGAGTCCAAGACCACCTCCAGAAAATAATGATTTGCACCAACAGACCCTCGATGTGGCGTGAAATATTTACTCTTCTGGTTCTGACAGAGTTATGTCAGTGAATATGATTCATGATTTAAATGCCTGTGTGATCGCTAGCAATTTATTTTATTGTTTAGTCTACTTCAGCAACAGATTTAGGCTACTGTTTGGGTCAACAAATATCAGAAAATACTGGAAAATGTCACAATTACAAATATAGGCCTATTATTGTTATTTTTACATGAGGCTTTAAAAACAGCAAATATTCCATCTTGAGAATCAGAACTGTTCTGTAAAAAAAAAAAAAAGCAAGCATTTATAGACAACTTGCCTTATCATACCTCTTGATACAATTGAGCTAATTATTAGAAGTAATTGCTGAATCAAGGATTATTAATAATTACATTGATCAGCCCTTGGGCATTACAAACAATAACCTCTGGGTTGCCACGTTTAAACAAAGTCTCCTTGATTGTTGTTTATTATATTGTAACTGTTGGTAATCTATCAGTAAACACTTTTGGATGAGCTGTCAGTTGTGAACAAGTTGTTATTAAACAGATTGTCCTCCATTTGCTCAAAAAAGAGGACAACAAGAACATGTTTTTTTAAAACCTGGCAATCCCAAATCTGAATAATCAGAAGGAAGTAGCTCTGATGAATCATCTAATTTATCAAGATGATGATTATTAACAGAGAGATTATTATTATTAAGAGATTTTTATATATGTTCAAAAATAAGTTGCTTTATGGTAAACCTCCCATCAAAAGAATCTGACCTTGCCCCGCAGCTGTGTGTGTTATATGTAACAAACACGATTGTGCTTGAATATTTATTATTCGATTCAATATTAAAAGCTGGCGGATGATGAAGAATATCATAACAGTACTCCTCAATCGAGAAGATATTTCCCCAAACCATTAATAATAAATTAAGAGCGCTGTCAATCACAGGCACAGCTGTACCTCACAGATAATAGTCCCCATCTATTAACAATGTATCATGTTGCCTCAAAGGCAGACATATTCCAGGGTTTTAATAATCCTTTATCTGTTGGAGGGAGAGAAACAATAACATGTTATACCAGGTACAGCGTGGTTTGGGAGAGCAGCACAGTCACAAACTGAGGCACGGAGGGCTTAAGAAAAACACTTTTTAAAGAAAAGTTTCAGAAGCAGCTATATGTCCCTCCTCTGGGATTTGTTGTTGCCTTTAATCATTAAATGATTTAAAGGAGAAATCAGCTGAAACACACACACACACGTAAACACGTTGAATGGTATAAGCAAAGTTTTCTGTAGGCTTCTATCAATTAATCACACACACAAAAAACTGAACTGTAAGCTGGATCTATAGAGAAGTTGTAGCCATTTATAACAGCATAACTAGTTTGTAAATAGGAAACACGACGACTTGATTAAGGAAAGTTAAATTAAGCCTTCCTCATCACACCAGACTGCTGCCATGCAGAGAAATCCACTTTGCAGTGCTGAAACAGTGTCTGTTTATTGATAAGGTATGAGCTATTGATTAGATTAAACCTGAACGTGACTCCTGAATCAGTGACCAGTTTCATCATTTTCTCTCTCTCTCTCTTCAGGCTTCCCTATCGAATCAGCCAGCCATTTGCTTCAAGGGGAGCCAGGGGGTAAGACGTTTTGCATACTCTCCCAAATGCCTCCCTAATTGAATTCTCTAATTAGTTCTGATTTGCTGTGGAGCACACTTGTGACAGTTACACTGTAAATCTTTTTTTGGTCTTAAGCATTCAATAAGCACAGGGATGTTTGTACAAAGACGACGGCTTTGGGACTTTTGGTTTCGTGCAGCCGGTAGATTTTGTTTCCTTGTTGGACTTTTTTTTCATTATTAAAACAATGAAACTGAAAGTATGACTGCTTTGAATGCACCAAAGCCTGAGTGACAGTTGCCATTAATTTGTGTTGTGTCATGTATCCTCGCCTGCATGTTTTTTTTTATTTGGAGAAAAGCAACATCATCTAAAACTGTTACTTGTGGAAGCTAAAGGGCAGTGATATGAAAGTGTAAGGCATTCATTTGAGAAAAAAACAAAAACGTTTGAATTTTATCTGAACCACGGTCCTCTGCTCAGTTTAATCCCCTCTCAACTCAACATCAGAGCCATATAAAAATCTTTAAAAACAAGTATTTGTGTGTAATGTATATCTGAGTAATCAGTTAAATGTTTCGGGCCCAATAATTTCAGCTAACTTTTCACTCAACCACATTGAGTTAACTTGCAGTAGCACATGTTCTTCATGAGCGCTTCTTGCAGGACTTCAGTGTTTCTCTGACATTCACAGAATTCCTTTTCCAGAATTACTGATTTGAAAAAACAGTTTTTCTGAACGTTTGCAGAATTTTGAGATAGTAATCATGTTTAATCAACAAAAACAAGTTTGCCAAAAACATGACAAACACAAAATGTTTTTTCTCTCAAGTGGATGTATCCCACTTCTGTACATTCCTGTTAATACAGATGCCTGTGTCCGGCTAGATTAGCGCCCTCCCTGCCTCTGCCTGCTATAGGCTACTACACATTTACCACACAATCAGCCGTGTTTAAAAGGAGCTTTTCTAATCCCTGCAAGAGCCGATTGCATTGACGAAAGTGACTTTGCTTTGTACACAAATGCTGGCCTGTGTGCTCGCATGGGCCCTGGCAGCCCTGAGACAGGTCGTGCTGTACCCCCAGGCTGCTAGCCAGGTTACTGGGTCAGGCTCGCAACTGGGGAGGCTTTGTTCAGGGAGGGGGAGGAGGTAGGGGAGTGTGCGAACCCCAGGGAGCCCCCGTGTCTCCACGCCTGTTGTCTCTGTGCAGACATGAAAGATTTGAAATACAGGAATGATACGTGAACACAGGAATTTTTTGCACACAGCACATGAGAAATGTGTCCGGAACAAATAATCTCTGTAAACATGTGCTGGAACATCTGTAAAACCAGCAGCAGATTAACAAGCCTATAAGAGTCTGTCTGTGGAGAAATGTTAAGTGAGAGCAATTTAAGTGTTCTTTAATCACTGAATGGGATTTGGTGATTATATCACGGTTGGCACATTACATATTCAAATTGCTTTGCGGAATTTGAGCACGGGCTCCCTCCCCCTCCGACAATAGTCCCCCGAGCTGGACGACTGGGCATTAATGAGGTAGCTGCAAACATCGGCTGTGGTGGGGGGAGGCCAGATTAAGCCGTTAGAGGGGGGAGGATGTTGGTGAACATGGCAGTCTAGCATATTACAGACAGAGAGGATCACAAGTATCTATGTCTGCAGGTTGGAGGTTTATAGCATCACAGGTGTAGGTCCTCCATTTCATTTTATTTCCTGGTTAAGTGTTTGCTGGAGCTCATCCCTTCCCCAAAAGCAGCACTGGGGTCAAGGGGTCGTGATGTGCACTGACAGTTACCAGCTGTACGGCTCGATCGCAGGAGCCACGACTGCTCCCCTCTGATCTCTGCCTACACTGGCTCATGTCACATTTCCTGTAAAGGGCACTTCTGGGGCCACAGAAACCAGAGGAATTCTTCAAATCACTGTCCTGGCGTCAACTCAGGGATCAGCGGTATCAGAGGCCAAGGCTTCTATCAAGAAATAGCACGCTGAGGTTTTCAACTGCCTTTCTCTCTTAACCCGTGGCATTTAGCCCTGATGTTGTAAACTGTCTGCCAAGCTTTGTAATCATGCGTTAAAAGACACAAGCTCTTATTCGACTCTGACACTGGTGCGCAGTGCAACTGTGAAATGCACAAATCAAAAATAAATCTAGCTAACATTCCCTTTTTTTTATAAGGTTAGGGGAAGAGGCTCCTCCTTGATAATATTGGAGGAAAGTGAACTGTATGGGCTTGATCAATAACCATCGTCTGGAGCAGTGAAAAAAAAAAATGGAGACTGTGATGCAACTAGTAAGAAACAAGAGAAGTATGGGGGCTAAGTAAGGTTTTTTTCCCCACATTTCATTGAAGCTCGAAGTTAAAAAGAAATCAGATTCTTGATTTTGTTGAAATAATCACCAGGGATTAAAGAATATAGTCAGAGCCTGTCTGCGTTCCCATGGCCTGGAATTTCACATCCTAGTGCTCATTTTCCTTTAGGGCTGACAACGGCGCCTGAGTGTGTTTGCACGATCCATATCCACTTTGTGAGAAATGAAGCTTGTGTTCTTTCTTATTTATGAGATCCAACCTGCAGGCTGCACGATGATTAGGAAGTAGTGCATGTTTTTGAGAAGGGAAATTTATTTTCTTGATGTTTTTGGACCTACAAGTCATAGAAAAGCACTGTGTTGTACCACTGGGTTAAAGTCTCATGAGTGTAATGTTGTTGCAGTAAACATAGACATGACGTTTGAATATGGTATGTTAATGCTGTATCAGGTGTGACGTCAGTTTAATTTCCTCCTCACTTCATAAATGTTGAACTTCAGATGCAAGAGTAATTGTTTTTGTTTATGGCCCTGTCTGTATTTATGTGCACAGCTGCCACATAAAGACAGCAGCGTTGGGATGAGGGGAATGCAGAGGCGCTTTTAGAGATATTCTTTATGACGACTGTGTGTGAAGAGGTAGCTCCCCCTGAGCTCCCTCCCGCCTGCTCTCTTGATTATTTTGCCATTTCGCCCCGTGCCTCGGCTGAATCCTTAGGAGACATCAGGGCCTCTATCTCACACACGGCTGCTCTGACTCGACCCCCCACCATCACGCAGCTTTGCTTCGCCTCCTGCCTTCACTGCAAATAAGCTTTTTGCAGTGTGCGAGTGTGTGTATGTGTGCATTTTTTCTCTCCTTTTTTTCTTTCTGGAAGCTAATTAGAATAACAATAACAGGAATGTGGTCTGAGAGCCGTCCTTTCCCAGTGGCACAGCAGTGAGAGGGAGAGCTGTCCCACGTGTTTCTGAAAGGGCACACGCCGCTCTATTCATCCAGATGTGTTAAGCGAGGCAAAAGTCTCTGTGTTCTCAGCTCGTCTGAGGCCCACTGTTTATGCACAGCCAGTTGGCCCTTAGGATCTGTAGATCACACAGTATATTTTAGGAACAAGCCTCATGAGATGCTAAAGAGGACTTTTCTTGAGTTAGCTTCTCTGTCATTATTGTCGTCGTAAGCTTCAGACAAGCTTCAAACAAATTTTGAGTGATCCCATGGTGACTGTTGCAGTGTTTTAAGAGGATTTTATAGTTACGAGAGTGCTGTGAAAGATCAGAAATCCATGGCGCTAACTGGGCAGGCAGTGTGATCAAAGGTGGCCGTATATAAGGGTATAAGAAACTCACAGAGAGTTGAGTGTTCTTGTCGCTGCTTTGTTTTGTTTGTCATTTACATTCCACGCTAATCCAGAACCACTCCGACTAAAGATGTAACAATCACCCACGTTAACAGGAAATAACAGTAAGAAAAACTCTCAACAACAACAACAACACAGACTGATTTGAATAAGAGAGAGAATATGCTGATTTATAACTGTTTTCCTTTAAGCGATAGACTGGGCATCCTGAATATCAGCAAACCACAATAAATTAGCGTGGTGATAGAATGAAAAGCAATGAACCTGAAATGAAGTATAACTGGTATTTAAATATTTTAGTACTGTTAGCCTATTTGTGTCCCATGCATATTGATACACCATGGAGTTATTGTTTAACTTAAGACAGAGAGCTTTACCAGTCTTATGTAATACTCTGAGGTTTGTATTGGAAAGAAACACACCTCTTTAAAGAACTATTTATATTCACTTCTTACTGTAAACTATAGAATATAATGTCGTCCCACATATACGTGTTATCTGGTTTGAGACATGGAATTTAAACAATTGGTTTCAAATGTATTCAGCTATAATGTGTACACAAGAAATGCTGATACTTTTAAACTCATAAAGCAACTGAAAAATCCCTGTCTTTTTTTTACGCCTTTGATTTGACAGCTCAAGCTAATTCAATGTGTTATTTGGCCTACTCCCGCAATTCTTGCAGCCCTGTTTTGCATATCTCGGTGCATGTTTTGGATTTTCTCGTCAGTCTTCAAGTTTCCCTGCAAATGAATCAGGTTTGGACATACTTTCCAATGCACAATCTGTGAATTGTTAAAGGATTACAGACTGCCTCCTTGTGTGGAGAGAAAAGACCAGTAATGGAAGTATACTGCAACAACTCCTCAGGCAGGTTTGTTGGATTGCCCCAATGAAACAGCCGGGGTTTAACAAGAGAGACACATTATTGCAGTTAGTGCATCTGAGGTATAAAAAACAGCGTGTAAAGGGAATTTCCTAACTTCACCATCATTAAATGCCAATTAGGCAAGGATTTAAAACAGTGGATCCGTTTACAGAAAAAACAGTCTTACATTTTCTAGATGATTTAAATGAATTAGGTTTATAGTTGTAATGCTACCAATACCAGAATGTATCGGAAACTCTCCCGATACAACCTGATACTGTATATGATATTGTTATCAGCAAGTGTGAAAATCAATGCACCAATCTAAAACCATAGACTTATAAAACATGGACGTAATCTCAATGACATCACCAGTTGGTTTCTGATGCTGACTTTCAAAGCCCATCGATGGTGGTCGCCATATTGGAAATCAGGGCAGAACAATATATCGTTTGAACACCGCAATTGCAATGTGCACATGTGCAATAGTCATATCGAAGGACATGCGATGCCAATGAGGCACGTCATGCTGCCACTTTTTTTTGTGTTTGATGCAAACAAATACAGCCAGTTTTCTTGCTTTCAATGACATATTTACAATGAAAGTCTGTGTGATATCACCTTCAGTGGTCACAGAACTGACCATTGTGCATGTAGAGTCCACGTGTCCCTGCATTTTACAAGGAGACGCTTCTGCCGTCACATAGCTTCCCTGGCCTTGCGCTTGAGGCTGATGCTCATTTACAAAAGGTGGATTTAACATTAGAGAATTCCCCCTACCAGGTATCTGCTTGTTATTGCTGTGGACACAATTACAGACCGACAAGGAACGTTAAGGTTTTTTGATCCAGGCTGTAAACATGTTTAAATCTGTTGTAAAAACAGTGATTTTAGAATGGGTGCGTATGTGACTTCTGGGGCTTTTGCAGCCAACCTCAAGTGGACACTCAAGGAACTGCAGGTTTCGCACCTATGCATTAGCTTCATTCTTCAACACAGTTGTTGCTGCTTGTCTAAAACCAACATTTATTAGCACCCCAAAAGAGGACTAATTTTGTCCTCACCAAAACAATGGCCTGCACACATACTACTGTTGAAAGTGCCTAAGAAGATCAGTGCACTGCTTGCATGTTACATTAGCAACGCTAGCATAATGTCAGCCATCAGTGTGTTCCAAAACCATCTCTTAAGGATGTAATTTTTGTTGTTATTAAAGTTGAAATGATTAACAATGGTAAAAACTGTTTTTTGGAAACAGGAAAACCGTAAACGTCTCGTGCCCAGCTGCCACTAGTGTTAGTTTAGGTTACGTCTAGGTCTAGATATATGTCCTGAAACTGTTAAACAATAATAATGTGTTATTTTTTTAATTGACTGGTATCTGAGGAATACTTGGTGTGGGCAATTTTTAAGATATCTGAATCAGAACTATGACTATTGGAATCAGTATTAGGAAGGAAAGAATAGTACCGGAACATCTAAGCATTCAAGGCAAGAAACGGTGTCCTATCATTCAAAATAGGCTTTTAAAAATCTCCATCCCTCTGTGTATGAAGAGGAGGGTACCTACAGTGAGAAGGGGTGGGGGTTGTCAGGGGTGGGGAGACAGAGAGTGTTTGTTGAGGTTGACAGATTAGCCCCAGCCTCTTGGAAAAATACTGATTCTGCTTGGCATAACAGGCAGTACCTTGGGGGATGCTCGACAGTTGCCCATCCCCATATCCCCGCACCAACTCCCGTCAGTCCCCCCCCCCCCCCTCTTTCTTTTGCTTTCCTGTCCCTACCAACCCCCCTCAATGAATAGATCCTCAAGCACAGGAACCATCACATCCATCCCGGTGACTGAAAGCGTGTTTTAGACAGTAAGAGGGGATGTCACGCGTTAGGTTTGGTACAAATGAGTCATCGTGTTTAAAGCTTTTGAACAGTGAAGAGGAGTAATTAATATAACCCCTGTGTTTTACTGAGACAACATTTGTCACTTACTGCACTTGCTCATATACATGTGACAGAAAAATGGCTTACATCTGAATTTTCTACTGCCAACTTGTTGATTGAAAGACATATGATCTAAACTTTAGCAAAATAAAGATGAAATCAGCAACAAATACAATCGTGTCATCCAGGATCCATCCCCCATTTCTCTGCTGAGTTGCTCGACACATTCCTAAAGAAAGACTATTTAGGGCCATCCCTCATGCACTGGCTCTACTGGGAGCCACCAACACTCCCCTCCCCTCCATGCACACACCCAAACCCCCTCTCTTTACCCTCCGACAACACACAGCCACACGTCCCCGCTGTTCATGAATAATCCAGGCGGGCCGACAGCCCATTGCACTCAGCTTCGTGGGGGGAAGACGCTAGAACAAAAGACAGGCAGCTCACAGAGCAGCTATGGCTGAGCTGGCTCAGATGAGAAGACAATGGTAACTAGTGTCAGTACAGACAGGGGCAGGAGGCAGAGACTTCAGAGTAAATCACATATCCATGCTCCCTGCTCCCATCTCAGTGTTGCCACGCCAAATACCAGAGCTGGGAACCCTGCCTTTTTGAGCAAAGAAGACAGGGAGAGAAACTATCCTCTCATCTCTGCCTGCAGATGTTTGGCTTGGAAAAGAAAGTAGATCTCTTTAGTGAAGCTATTTTCCCCCTTCCTTCACCAAATAGCAGGGTTAAGAACTCTTTTTAACCCCATCAAAAGATGAGCAGTTCAAACATGCTCTAGGAGTTAAAGTTGACGTTTTACAAGGACATCACCCACTGTGTCCTTTGTCCTTGTTCAACTGCTGAACCCCCTGCCAAGATTTTCTGTTCCAGTCCAGTTCACACCTTACAACAGCTTGAAAGTATTTGACATCTCCTAACACACACAAGCCTTGGAGTAGCAGATGTGGCCACAGAGGCAGTTATTGTAGCAGTCCTGCTCTCCACAGGGGGCTGCTCTGACAAGGTGCTAAGGATTGCCCCGCATATGCCATTTGGTGGCTCTGACTGTAACTGTCCAACGGCTAAACTTTATTCGAGTCACTACAATGGACGGCATTACTGCACAGAGCTCTCAGTACTGCCTCTTTAATGTCAACACTACACTCTGATGATGTTAATACCCCATTAAGCTCCTCTGTCATTGATTAATCATCAGATTAAAGGATGCACATGATTATAATTTGAGCACTATAATGCATACGCAATTTAATGACTGTTTTCACTAATTCCAAACCAGATAAATGATGGTGATGTCACAGTTAAGTCAGTAGTTATTAGTGACTACTACACTAGGAGTACAGAAATCCACAGATGCATCACAAATACTGGAAACATAAATATCTCAAGTGCATTTTTAAAAGCCTCCATTGGCATACTTGGATATTGAAAGAACTTCAAAAACTCTTTGTTAACGGGGCAGAACCAGTAGCATTATTTAGCTCATTTCATATCATTGTTCATTTATCGCCCTTATCATCAGAACATGATCAACATCTATATGCGAGTCAAATAATGCAACTTTTGATGTCTGCTCATTCTTACAGTAAACGGTTTAAAAATGCACTTCAAACCAATTAGGTGTCAGAATTTGTAAAATCATTACACAACGTTTGATGAAGTTGTGTATCCGACTTCCTGTCAACTTAAAAGTGTGTGTACATGACTACCAAGTCTTTGACCTGGATGTCGATGAGCTATTAATATCTGTATCTGAGCTCTGCTGGCTCTTTTATAAACCCTTATTGTGTGTGCTTTATGTCACTCATTAACTATTTTTCTCCTATTTAAATTGAGGATGAGTTTGTTTTTGTTCGTTCACTGATGTCTGCAATTGGTGTCTCCAGAAAATAAACCAATTAAAGTCGGTCTCTGTTGAGCTTAAACCATCAGCTAGATATTTGACCCCTCTTCCCTGTAAGTTCCCTGTGGGAGAAAGGGGCTTCCTCTGACTAAGAAAAGAAAAAATGACACCACACACGCACGCACACACACACACACACACACACACACACACACACACACACACACACACACACACACACACACACACACAAACACACACACACACACACACACACACACACACACACACACACACACACACAAACCTCCCTATGGAGATGGCTATGACTCAGCGTTTTATCCACACCTTTTACGTGACTGACAGCAGCTACAGGATTACAAACCTGTTGGTACAAGAAGCGTCCCTAACTGAACAGAATATAAGATGTCATCTGAGCGGGTGGGATAATCATCAAATATGCATTTTTTCTTTAAATGGCTATAACCACTAGTATATTCTGAAGTTTAGAGTGAAGATGTAAACATCTGGCTGTTCAGACCACATTTTGTTTGTCAGCAGAGCGATTTTTATTAATTGAGCAGGTAGCATGATAATATGTATTCTGTGACGTGTAAAGTAAGGGAGGCATCTCCTCCTCTGCAAAATAACTACATTTTGGTTTGTTACCTCCACTTTTGCTTTTTCAATCAATGAGCTCAGACAATTTAAGTCAAACAATTCAGGAAACATATTTTTCCCTGAACATCTGAAAAGTTTAACTTAAATGGAAAACGTCTTTCAGTCTCCTTTTGCCAATGTCAGAATTTACTTTTGAAATGTTTGTTTTTGGCCAAAAAATACTTTCTTCATCTGTAACTTAAAGCATTATTAGTAGAGTAATAACTGATTGAGACTTTTTGCAGTTAGTCAGTGCTCTGTTGGACAAACTAGTCAAAATACACACTGTTACAAAAGTATCTGGAGTAAGTTCCTTTTAGCCACTCTCTGGGCCTAGCTGGCATGTTGGTCTAGCCTTTTTGGCTACCGTTAGCTAGATGTTACTGTGTAACTGACACTTGTGACTTAGTTAATAGATTTCCCTTTTGCTGCATGTTACAATATGTTTAAGTTGCTGATGACAGCAGAAACTGACATCCACGACTGCAATGTTTAGAGTATGTATTCTAGTTTTTGTATGGATTAAAAATGAGATATTCCATGGTTATCAGTACGCTTTAGAGGAGCTGGTAGGCAGATTTTTTACATTTTCCAGTGTCAAGGCAGCTATGTTCTTGTTTCCAGGCTTTTTGCTATGCAAAGCTATTAATATAACTAACTATCTCTTTTGGTAACACATGGGCACAACTAGCTCTCTGTAAGAAGGCAAATACATGAATTTCAAAGAGTGTCAAACTATTAGTTTATTCTTTTACTGTGCATCACATGTTCAGGCTTATATTCTAATGTTAGTGCGATAGGCCTCCTTCAGGAGTCGGGAACTGGAAACTAATGGGTTAAATGACATATGGTTATGAAGCTTGAGAAGGAAGCTGTGAATAAAACTGGGGCGACCTCTGAACAGTCTGACCTGAGTGACATTGATTAGAATTAGAATGTGAAGTGTGCACGGTGGCATGGACGGGGCTGACAGGCAAATCTAATGCATGGCTGGAGGGGGCTCATACTGCTGCCATCGACTGAAAAGAGGGGACTAGTGGTACTATTGCGATGCTAAATGTGTAAACATGTTCTCTCATCTCACAACATGTTGATGCTTTTGTTTGGCAACACTTGCATTTAACAAAAAAAAAAAAAAACGAAGTTCCTCTGCAGTGCTTGTAACCTCATTTTAAGGACTTGTTGCTTCTAATTTTGGTCAAGGCGTCCGGCCACTGCTTTCCTCTCTTAAATTAATAGGTCCTGAGGACATGGCTTCCATCTTGTCCCAGCTCACTTTGATGCTTTTTTGGTTGATGGTCCTTAATTAGCATAAAACCCAGAACAGGCATATGCAGGACTCCCAGTCTCATGTGAACACTCAGGCATAAATAGGTCAGAATTAATGGTCAGCTGTGCGTCTCAAGTGTCCATGGCCTTGTAGGCTGCTTTGAGTTTTTGTGTTGACATGGGTGGGCCTGTGCACATGAAGGAAAGCTGGAGGCTGATGGGGGCTGGGTGAATGGCATTCGTTGGGTTTAAAAGAGGCGGAGGAGGGGTGTCGAGCAGAGGAGAGGAGCCGTTCATTGGCTCTGTGTAAAAAAAAAAAACTGCTTATGGCTTTGCTGCATGACTGGGCATTTGTGACAGCTATAGTCCTGCCTGCCACATCTGCCAGGGACACTGTGCTCTTAGCCAGTCAGCTTATAATCAATCACTCACAAATGATAACTAAAGAGTCAGCTTCAGGTCTGATTGACTGATGTGTTTTTAATTTGAGTCCTAAAATAAAAGAAAAAAATGCCCATGTGTTACCAAAACGTCTGCGTATCTGTTGATAAAGGAGTAGTTATAATGTTTGGCTTCTGCTGAATAAAGGATACACTATCAACAAAAGTAATAAGCCGTTTATTTTCAGCTGCAGGTTGTGCAGAAAAGAGTAGCTGCTGTTAAAAGGGACGTGTTACCTGTCCTGTTTAGTGGAAGTAGGTTTTTGGGTCATTTTATGTAACATATTACGTCCCTGGCTGAGATAGACTTCAACCTGCTGGTTTGTTTGTCAGAGAGGAGGTTATGCGCTATACTATTGTTGTGTTTTGCCTTTCAGACAGACTCCTCCCATGACGGGCTACAGGTCATCCTCACTGACCTGGGAAGTCCCACATAGCCTCTGTGATTGGCTCAAGTGGACGATTATTTAGGTCACATTAAATTGTGTGAGAAAATAAAGATGGTTGAAATGAGTTTAAACAAGAGGAGCTGCCTTGATGATTTACTTTTTTCAATGTGTTGTGCTTTGACGTTATGCTGATTAAGATCATCTTGACGAGATAAAAACATGCTTATTACATAACACTGCGCTCATATTAGGAGTGCTACTGGACAGTGTAAAATTGTGCAAGGTCAAAAAATACCACACCATGGCTTTTGCAAAAACAAAGTAGGCTACTTACCTGGGCTAAAATTAATTTTTTAAATGTATTTTTCTCTTCCTAACATTGCACCTACTGATGCCATCCTGTTGTTTCTCTTTTTAGTACATAAAGATCCCAGCACCAACCCCAGAATCCCCCGATGGTTTCAGAGTCTTCTCGTTCTACCTGTCCAGTGACAGCAAAGACAAGCCCCAGTCCAGCTTCGACTGCATTCACCAGTATGTCTCGGGGTAAGTAGCACAAATAACTCTTTCCAAAGTCGACCACAAATGGAATTTGTAGTAAATTTAGTGTCAGCCTGCGACTGCGGGGCTTTACTGAACAGTGGCCTGTCTCTTCAATACTACAACAGAAAGGACCACTGTCGGATACTTTCAAACAAGACTACAATAACACACACAGGGCTGACATGCCACAACTGACCACAAAGGTGTGACCAGTAATGATTGAGAACAGAGGGATAGTGTCTGAGGCGTTGGAGCTTTAAAGTGTTGGTTAAATGGTCTAATTGGAGCCTTTTTATTTGTAGTGTAGTCTTTTAGCCTCTTGAAACAGCCTCGAATAATGAGTGTATGACAGCCAAAAATAAAAAAACGGCAATTTAATAGAGCAAACCCAGAGAATTTGTAAACCTGACCTCCTCCTTCTGCTCTTTCTATTCTTACAGGGAGGGCAAGGACCACCTGGAGGGCCAGGGCAGCATTCAGGACAAGATCACAGTCTGTGCTACAGACGACTCCTACCAAACGACCCGGGAGCGCATGTCTCAGGTGGAGAAGGACATCTGGAGCCGCTCAGCGATTGAAATCAAACCGGGGCCGAGTAAGCTTTTACTTAATAACTGTATATGCACTAAAGTAGTTTTAGCCTTGAAGCACGTAGGGATCAAGGACAGATAACAAGAGTGTTTTTCATGTTCCCAGAAAGCTTCTGAACCATTGCTTCTCACCATTTCATCCTGCTGGTAATTGCCATATGGTGTGGAAGTTATCACATAATTGATCAAAGTGCTGCGTTGCAGTAATTCGTGCAAGAGAGATGCCGCTCTTTCTTGTAATTTCTCTTTCATTCTGACCAGATTCCACAGGCACAGGGCCAGCTTGCCTGCCAGCAGCAATTATAAGATTGAGTTTGCCAGAAGTATGTGCTAACAGGTCTCATGCAGATGAAGTTTTGCGTAAAATGTAATTACACTGACTGGAGTTTAATTGACTTTTTACTTGACGAAGTGTATCATCTAGAAGATGGCCACATTAACATGGAGTGATCTGAATAAACATGCAGTCTATGGAATTAATTGTCTTTAATTTTAGAGTTATTGAAGCTTAAAATATGCTTAAATTGACCATGCTGCCACTTTATGACAAATCTTTCCATGAGGCTTCATGACATTTGGAGTTCCTGTGTGAATTTAAATGCTAGTGCAGATGATATTTTATGAATGGATACATGATGGTTTGGGTAATTGCTGTAGAAGTCAGCTGTTGGAACCTGTTCCCACACATTACATGGCATGCTTTTCTGAAGAAATAGACTCTTCAAATAAATTAAACATATCTGGCACATGTTATTCATCAAAAACATGTTGTTAGAGGACAACCGTCATACTTAAACATGTCTTTTCAAGCAAATAAGCGTCCTTTCGTATATAAGTATGCTAGAAAGAGAAATAAATAAGTTCGGGATCATAGTGTGTGCCATACACTGTGGTGCACACAGTTGTTTTGTGGTGACTGGCTGTCTTTTTATGGTACAGTAATGCTATGCTCATCAGAAAAACAAGTCCATAGACCAAGGTTGCAAAGTAGAAAAATGTTCACAATTAAGATAATAATGTATGATTTAGAGTTAAGCTGCGTTCAGGGGAAACGAGGCATTGACAGATGGGCGACTGAATTGTGTCTAAACCAGGTGATGGGCAAGTTTGAAAAAATCTTCTACATAGTGTCCTTATGTTTTGAAAATATTTACATTTCACTTTTCATGAATATCAAATTATCCTCCTTTATAAAATGCTGCTAAACAACCGCTTATGTTTTTTTTATTTTTATTTTTTTTATTTGCACATATCAGCTAAAATATGTCTGAAAAACTTCAAAGTATGACAGTTCTCTTAAGTTAGACATCACTGTCACTTAGGGAAATATCTTCAACAAAGACTGCATAGAGAGTCTTAAAACTTCCCTCAAGCTGTTTTATTTAATTTCACCATTAAACAATGGTTCTAGTTGCTGCTTGTCTGAAATGTGGCTGTACAGGTTGTTTCAGTGCAGGAGGGATATTTGCCTTAAATCTTTGTGATGTTGAAACAAGTTCCAGCAAGACTTGCATGATTGTTGCACAGAAGATACAAAACGACTATTTATATCTTCAGAGGAATACTGTATACCATTGGAAACCCCTGAAAATGCTTTAAAAGTCTAGATATCTACAACATGAACTGTTTAGCTGTATATTGCAAAACATCCTGTAAACACATATGACACCTCTACAGTAAGGTCCCTGTGAAAGTGTCATTAGTCTTCGACCTATAGAAACCTCCAAAGTATGGCTTAAAGTTGTAATGAGATTACAGTAGATATCTATAAGCACTGCCTGCCTGGCCCAACAGATTTAGTACTGCAGCAGGAAGAAAGGGCCTCTCTATGTTAGGTGGTTTAGTTTCCATGCTCCTCTGTTTGCTCAGCAGTCAGCTAACTCTTCTGTCAGCCACTTTCACTGTTCTCCACTTGCAGCAAAACTGACTCTGAACGTGAATACAGAAAAAATAGTAATGTGCTCAGAGTATCTATGTATATATATTGCCTTTTTTTGACTCGGCTAAAAGTGCAGTACATGCACAGTACAGTATCTGTTGTGTGTGCATACAGCAGACTGCATGACAGTACAGGGATCAAATAAAGAAAGTGTTTTAGATTGTCTGTTTAAAATAAGGGTATGACTGGCCTGAAAGCTGGATCAGGAATGATGTGTTGGCTGTGCTATTACAGGATACTCTGAACCCATGCGAATCCTGTTATCAGATCAGTTATAACCTCCCTTCACTTGTCCGATATGCTTAAGAAAGTCACCTTTCAGACACAGCTTTAGATTATTACTATTTTACCTTCTTGATTCACTTTCACTTCTCTGAGACTCTGCCTTATCTAACACAAATGTTTTCTTAAAACTCTGCTGTGTGTCCCTTTTGTTTTGATCTTAGGTAAGTATGTGAAGGTCCAGAGGAAGCAGGGTCTGGTATCAGGCTCAGATAGCAACAACAAGCACTCCCCCAGCAACAAGAGGAGCCTGGTTAGCAGCCCTGTGGCACACCGGCCCCTGAGGGATCGCGTCATTCATCTCCTGGCCTTAAAGCCCTACAAGAAACCTGAGCTGCTACTGTGGTTGGAGAGGGAGCGGGCGAGTCAAAAGGACAAGTCTGACTTGACCTCAGTTCTGGATGAGGTGAGACATCTAGCACGGTACTGTGTAAACACATTGTTGCTAATTATTAAAAATACTCGGATGCAAAAAGATAAAAAAAATAAAAAGCTGCTTTTATCATTAGTTGATCTCAAGGACTGAAACTTTAAAATAATCATGTGTTTTTTCTTACTGTATGATACTTATGAAAAGACTGCCACCATCTAACTCTTAAAGGTGATGTCAGTACGTTTATTTCAGGCGTATTTCCTGCGTTCACAGTTTTTGAGTGTCCCGAGGCATTCATCAAGTGGTGAATGTGCCGCACGCTGTTAGCTGTAATTAGAGCTGTGCTTAAACTGTCTTTGGAGGAGAAGATTGTGTTTTGACAAGAGAGGGGTGGGGTTTTTTTCTCCAGCTAGGATCTGACTACTGTCAAAACTGAAAAGTTGTTGGTTTGGTTAGATTTGGCTTATACGGCTTAAACTGTGAAAGGGCATGATTTAAGAGTTTACCAAAAAAAACAATACTGACGCACCGAAGAAAGGTTGTGTTTTATTTGAACATAAGGTGGAGTTACGCAGTGCAGGTTAACACAGTTTAGTGACTTGATGTCCTCAGATGCCCTCTTTTCCTGTTGCTTTCTGTCCTCTTTCTGATATATTTTTTAAATTTGGAACTGCTGTTTTTTGGCAGGTTGCTAAACTGAACCCAAAAGATCACAGCTATACTCTGAAGGATGACCTCTACAGACACGTCCAGAGAGACTGGCCTGGATATCTGGAGGAGGAGAAGCAACTCATCCACAGGCTCCTAATCAGGTGGGTTTTGAATTTAGCCGAACAGATACTGTACAAGGTTAATTAATTATCGGATTGATTGATTGATACATAATACACAATATTGTGGTTAACCAATGAAACAAGAAGCCATTTAAAGATGCCAAAGCTATCATAAGCAGCAAGTAAACTAATTGTGGCATAAAGACCAAAACAAAAGAAAGGGAGACCAGAGTATTCAGCCAAGGTTTAGTTGTTGTATGGATTAAACAAACATGATCTAACATGGTCATTAGGCTGTCTACTGGGTAGGTCATTTTACCCCAATCTTTTCCACTTTATCTGACCCTTCTATGCTATTATTGGCTAGTTCTTTTTGCATAGAAGTCTTCCTTCAGGGCCTCCTGCAAAGAAGCTTTTCACTCAATTCATTTCAAGGTGGTGCAGTTTGTGTCTGCTTTGAGGGTTCATGTTGACTTATTGCATAGTCTAAACCACAATCTTTTCCTCAACCTTATAAACTAGTGTTCACCTATCACAATGAAAAACCTAATGGCTTTGGTCTAGACAAAAACTTCACGGTTAGGTTCTGAAAAAGATGTTTGTTTGGGTTTAAGTATTTTAATTATGTTGACTGTTGGTTTTAAATGGGCACAAACAGCTTTCTGATACTTGAAAGCTTAGAACTCCATATTGAAAAATAGTGATGATTACTGGGTTAGGGTTAGGCTAACCCTTACTGTACAAATGTGAGAGTGGTATCCATTGTTCATCCAACTTTTAGCATAAAAGAAAACAAGTGTGCTTCACAGTTCTTTTAGACCTTAAGTTGCCAGTTTGGGCAGATAACACAGAAAAGACTCAGGGATGGATGCGTTTTGACAGCGCTGTTGTTAATACAGAAGAACCTCGGAGTTAGCGTAAAAGTCTGCTGTGATCATGTTGAAAAGGGGAGCTTCTAAATGACTTCTCCCTTGCTCTGATGAATCTCTAAATGGACACATCAAAGCACTGGAAAATATTCCCCTGCACTGCGTTGCCAAATGGCATTAGCTTTGAAAGTTCAGAGGAGCAAGGCTGAGCTTTTCAGGGTAAGTTTCCTCCCCTCATACGTGTCCTCTGCCTGCCAGTAAACATGCAGGCCATGTGCTCCACTAGCATTTTGGAAAAAGTGCAAGTCCTGTTGGCTGATTGCACTGCCCCTCTGTTCACCACCGCTGCTAAGTGTAAGAAGCTCACAAGATTTTCCTCTTCTACTTATTCGTTTGTTGGATTGGGTGCTTCTTCAGGCTTTCTTACTTTTGTATTCTCTTGACTTCAAGCACACAGACCATATTATTAAAAGGGCTGCATGAGTAAACTTGGGGGTGTGACTTCTGGTAATGTCTGTTTGAGGAAGGAGCTGTAGGAAGCAGATTAACAGAGAAGAGGGTTTGGTCCAACAGAGGTTCAATCTGCTGCTATTGTTTTACTCACTGGACTGTGTTTGGTCTTTGTGGTTGCCTCCGGTTGATTGTATCATCAGAGACACAAAACCATACACACCGCATACAATTTCCCAAAAGAAGCTTCGATGGGGTTGAAAAAGACTGACAGATTTGTAATGTCAATGATTATGCCTTCAGTGGAAAAGCTGCCACTGCTGTCTTTTCTCTGCGTGTCATAATAAATAATAATTGCTCACAGATCTGCCAAGGCAAGCTTTATGACCTACATACAGCCTCTTCTTGTTTAGCTTTACAGGCCATTTACCTCAATGTTACTGTCCAACTGTAGGTGCTGTGTTTTTTCTTCTTTAGGAAACTTCAGCCACTCCACAGT
The DNA here is from genome assembly GCA_020745685.1 of Tautogolabrus adspersus. Lineage (NCBI taxonomy): Eukaryota > Metazoa > Chordata > Actinopteri > Labriformes > Labridae > Tautogolabrus > Tautogolabrus adspersus. The sequence goes on from CM036539.1 coordinate 17,738,028, forward strand.
AGCCAGTTGAGGAGCCCCCAGTCCAACCATTCCTTACACAAAACTCCCGGGGACTCTCCTTCACAACTCAGCCCTGCCAAGAATCTTTCTGTGGTAAATATTTAACTCCAATGAATCGAGTTTTTCCTTCTTCTCTTTTCTTTTTAGACTGAAATAGATAGGGAATGTTTTCTTTTGCAGATACAAAATACAAATACTATAATACAATACTAATAATATATTTTCGGCTAAATCACCTTTTTGTACTTTGAGCTCCTGTGAGGAGTTTCTAGCTTTATAAATAAGAAATGAATACTTATACCTCTATATGACCTACAAAAGCAAGCTAGAAAATCATCGAGAAAATCTTTAGCGTTATTCACAATGCCGGGCTTGTGTCAGGGAAAATGTCAAACAGACTTCTAGATAAAATCTGAACTGTTGTTTCCTGTAGCAGGGGTTGACATTAAGCTAAACTTGCCATTGGCCTAGAGGGCTGGCCCCACCTTTGTAAACCACTGGCCCAGGAACGTCATCATCAACTTACTTGTCAACATATGTCTGCATTAATCAAAAGATTTGGCAAAAGACTAAATGATTAGCTGCATAGTATTCCAGCCACCTCCAGAGGTCTCCCAATGTGGTTTGAACTTTCTCTGTCGTCTCTTTTCACAATCTCTGTCACTCTACCTCGAATCTTAAGGTGATTTCATTTTCTTAAAATGTTGATTGTTACCAGTTGTTTTAAAAACCACTACTAGTTTTTGAGAAAAATCTGTCCGAGTGTACATTCAGGGATTGTTAGGGCGTCATGGGAGTGGCAGCAGTGAAGCTGGCAACTGCGGCTGCCTTTCAACTATGACACACAAGCATGTGGGCACTTGTGAAACATTGATGCTTTAGCAGTAATTAACATGATTATCTCAAAATAACCACAGACAAAACACCAGTATCACAGGGAAACAATGTGAATGTATGAATTCTGTGTGAATTATTTTTAAGGCAGTATTTTAATTGGCCCAAAACTGTCCAATGGAACATGTAATCAGCTGAGTCCTTTAATTGTGCATCTGGGCCAGCGGCCAGCTATCATTCTGAGCCCTGTGTAGACAAGCAAATATGTTTTTTTTCTCTTTTGTCTACTGGGTGTAGTTTTGCTTAAGTGTGCAGATATATGCAAGGGGTGATGGTCTCATCATAAAACTCTAAAATGTAGACACACTTGCAATAGATATGTTTCTTTAAATGTATTATGTCAGAATTGTCAGATACATTCATTTCTGTTTAGCTACTATCTCATAATGACCCTTAAACTTTAGCCCCAGCCTTTTGTTGTTTTTATGAACTGGGTATCAAGCCAGTATTCCCAGGAATATCATATGCTGCTGGTGATTGGTCCACCAGAGATAGTAGGTGTGAGCTGTTTACTATCGTCAGTCTGTGTACACACAGTTTGTGTAGTTAAGCAGAAAAGGTTTATGACTTGAGATGATTAAACTTCAAATAACAAGTGCAATCCAAGGAGGAAGAAATACATTTGCTCTCTAAAATCCCCGACTTAAGCCACAATGATGTTATTCCTTTTTTTATCCCCTCTAGAAACGGCCGTTGCTCTCAGACCCATCCAACTGTCAGACCCCCAAAAAACAAAGACTATTAGACCAGAGTTTGCCTCTGCAGTCGCCCTCTCATGGAGACTATGGCACCAATGGGGTTTGTAGCTCTTCCGGTCATGGACACTCTAGCGTACACATCAAACTGGATTTTGACAAAACCCACAATCATCTACAGGGGAGCCCAAATCGTCTTTGCTCGCCACACAAACTCAGCACATCTCTTACTATTCCTAAACTGGAAAGGCCAGAGCCAGCTCCTGCTGCACCCAGCCCCAAGCACCCACACACAAACACCATATGCACCGACCAACAGATCAACAATGGACTACATAAAAAGAAGAGGTCCAAAAAGCACAAAGACAAGGAACGAGAGCGCTTAAAACCAGTCTGGATTGAGACCAGTCCAGACCTGAAGCAGAACCATGAAGATTTTAAAGGTAAATGTCTTCTCTTAAATCTTTTGCATGTATCCTATTGTGCTTTTGTGATCTATGTTATATAATTCCACCTGACCATGACATTATTAGTTTTCATTTAGCTGAAAGAGAAAAGAATTCACAGCTGCTGCTGCTGCTGCTGCTGCTGCTGCTGCTGCTGCTGCTGCTGCTGCTGCTGCTGCTGCTGGAAGTTCACAAAAAGAAACTCATATATTTCCAGTAGACAGAGTTGTGAGTGTTGTGAGGCTTGTTACACTTTCTTCGCCCTCCTGTCCTCCCCACTCGCTCCGGTCTGTTGATGATTGACTGAGAAACAGCTGGCTGACCTATGGTCGAACGAATCAGCAGGCAGCATTGCCTCCTGCTCCACACTGCAGACGTCACTGCTTGCCTTGGATCAGATCTCTTATCTGAGATGACGATAAATGTATCCATTAGCCCTGATATGATGATTACTTTAACCTTTTTTTTTTTTATTGTTTGTGTATCTTTCCTAACTACAGACCACAAGGGAAAGAAATCAACCATCAATGGAACCTCAGCAGAGGAACTGCCTGACTATTTCATGTAAGAGAAACACAAATGTTACATTTCCAGATCAAAAGGGATTGGGTCCACAATAGATTCTGTTCATGTCATATGTCACTGAGGACTTGAGGTTTCAGAGCCTAACACACTGTTGTTTAGAGAAGAAACAGTTGCGTTGAGCTTCCTAACATTCACATAAATGAAGGGAAATAAAACAAATGTCTAAATAAGCCCTCACTGAGAATGACTTCACAAACAAATGATCTTATGGCTCACATTCGTACATCTGGTCAACACATCATGGTGTTCAGTCAGTGACGTGTCAGGCCATTTTCTCCAGCACTCTCCAGTGCCACCTACTGGAATTATAGAGGAACAACTTTGCTCGAAGGGATTACTTCTGCTTTTTAAATAACAGCTTTGTGTTATTTAAATGTGTTTATTTGTCTTCTTTTCATTCAGAAAATACAGCAGCATTACAGCACTGGAGCAGCGTCAGCAGTATAAGGACGACTTCTGTGCCGAGTACGACGAATACAGAGCTCTTCATGACCGGATTGGGGCTATCACAGAGATGTTTGTTCAGTTGGGCTCAAAGATCAACACTCTCTCCCCGGGGACACAAGAGTACAAGGTACTGTGAGGACGAGGAGCTCTACTTATAATAGAACACTAAACAGCACATGCATAAATGTCTCCCTAATTATTTTTGTCTTCTATTTTTTTTCAGCTTATGGAGGACCAAATACTACAGAAGTACCGAAAGTATAAGAAAGTAAGATTTGTTTAAATTGTTAATGTTTGTTGTGTAAGACTCAAAGCACCATAAACTAAGTTGTTGCTCATAGAAACATTTCAACTCTTAAAATCAAAATAATTCAAAAGTAAGATGTACTGATTCCCTGTAATCATATAGTTTCATGTGTGATCAAGGCCCTGATGTGTCTGAAATCAGCCTAATTAAAACCTTACCATAATGTTGACCTCATCAGTGGGATATGCACCATGGCTCTCAAATCATTTCAAATATCAGTGGCACAACGATTTAAAAAGTGTCCGTCAATCTTAAGCAAATGATTGTTCAGAGAGACAACCTGTTAAAGCATCTGACAGTTTTAATATTACCGGTTCAAACTTATCTTTCTTGCCATGTGCCCCAAGACAACCTCGTAATTAAGTCATGGACTGTATTCTTTCATCAAGTCACTTGATATTTAACTTCATGTCAACTTGTTCCTTCTTGATATAAAAAGCGTACTGACATACCTACATTTGTGATCATTTGTCACATTTTGCAATCAAGTGGAGCTTAAAAAATGTGCCTTTTTTTAAAAACAAATAATGGTTTCTCTAAAGCTAACAAGTGCTTTAAGTACTTAAGTAAAGGAAGAATATGCGACTTTTTGATCCAGTAGATGTCGCCCTTGAGCACCAGCATGAAACCAAAACAACTCGAACTGCATTGTTGTGCTAGCAGGCTAATGTTAGCGCTCGTAAGTTTGCTCGTAGCTTCAGTTCACACTGCATGTAAATTTACACGAAATGACCATGATCTAAAAACGTTCAAATGAGCAGTGAGTACAGTATGTTATTCTTCTTTTCTCTAGTCCCTCAATTAAACAACTTTTATACGCAAGGGGACGAGTCGGTCGGCCATCCCGTTCATGTAAACATGATGTAGATGCGGCTCAGACAACACTCACACTCATAGTAGACAGTCATGACTCAGAGAGTTATTTTCAGAGGATATACTGGATTTCTGCTTTATTTATGTGTAAAATGTCGCACATCAGCCTTTAAGTAAACCTCAGAAAAAACTAAGAGTTCTTTTAGGGCATCTGTGGCTCAGTGGTAGAGTTTCTCGTCTCACAACAGGAAGGTCAGGGGTTCGATCCCCGACTCCTGCAGCCACATGTCCGATGTGGCCTTGGGCAAGACACTTAACCTGAAGTTGCCGCTGCATGAATGTGTATGAATCAGATTAGTAACTTCTGATGGACACTTTACATAGCAGCCTCTGCCACAAGTGTGTGAATGGGTAGGTGTGACCTGTGGTGTAAAAGCACTTTGTGTATTCAGGAGACTAGAAAAGCACAATACAAGCTCAAGTCCATTTGCTAAAAATACGAAGAAAGTCATTTCATGGGGCCCATCTTATCAAATGTTGACGTCTGTAACTTAAAGCTGACGTGTGCTCATTATTTTCTTTTTCAGAAGTTTCCGGGGTATCGGGAAGAGAAGAAGAGATGCCAGTACCTCCATCAGAAACTGTCACATATCAAAGGCCTGATCACAGACTACGACCGAGCACAGGAGCTCTCCTAGTACCTGGCCTAATCCCACAGCAGGGTGTGATATGACTGGACCAAAAGACTCCTTATGGACCCAAAGACTGCTCAGCTGGGTCCTGGGGTTTCGTGAGACACTATTCACTTTACTCCTCCGAGTGCGTGGAATCATGGAGCGAGGTTTGGGCTGAGACCACCGACTCGTGATCAAATGTTGCCCTTTAATACTTTGGTTTTGGGCGATGATTATCGCTGAAATGGCTGGATTTTGTTCTGCTGTAAAATGGTCACATTGGAAGCCAAATCATTTCTTCTGAAATGCAAAACAGATGTGATCTTTCCTGCCTAATTGTGTTTTTTATCTACCTTCATGTTGTCCGATCTAAAAAGCATTGATTTATTTGAAGTATTAAATTGATGGTACAATCAGTCTTAGGGGACAGAAAACGCTTCTTCAGTCTTTATATCAAACATAAAGAGGAGTTTGTGTATCACGTCTGGCTGACGAGTCAAATGTTGACATGCCACATTCAATCACATCATTTATTTGATTGTTACGAGAGGAAGATAACATTAGTACAATAAGATGAATGTGCCATGAGCTCTCTTCAGACCAAATAAAATCAAAACGTAATATCATCCATTCAAACATTTAATGTCGCAGGATTAAGACCCCTCAAAGTTTTACCTCAATGTGTGATTTTAAATTGGACATGCAGAGTTGTTGCAAAGTCTGCGACTATTTTTACACATCATTTGTGGTTTGGATCATTTTCTCAGGCCCTGATCATAAAGAACTTTACCCTGTAGCTTTCTGCCAACGTCCTGTGTCAATTCTAGGAAATGTCTGAATGCCACATTACCACTCCTCCCAGTACCAAAATGCTGTTTTCAAGACAGTGCTTTTGCACGTTTAGTGTCAGTGTCACCCACATGTAGCCTGCCGTGAACTGCCTTTCATCAAAACTAACACCCCTCTCCAGCCTTGTGGTTACATGTTTGTTTACTGTAACAGTTCTGCTTTATCGTGCTCCACTCATGCTTTAGACGAATGACCACAAGTTCAGACTTTTCACTCATTATCTTTGGTTTGATTGACTGTATTCTGCTTGAAGACTTGATCATGTTTCATTCTGGATTGACTTCAGTAACAATAATTAACTGAATCAATTACATTACATTGAGTTATCATTCTGCTGGATGAGAGAGAAATGCCTTTGAAAAGAAGGGGCTAGCCACATGTGTGAATCAGAGAGAGAGTTGCATTGTGGGTCAATCACCTCCTTCAGTATGGTGCAGTCATGTGTAACTCGCAGGCTGACCTCTAGAGTGTGCTAGTAGGTCTTTTAGACTCATCTTCTAAAAAGGCAGACTCCTCTCAATAACCTCAAACTGTAATTTGATTTCACATTAAACAGCGGTGGCCTTCAGTTGTAATAGTGTTCAGATTTCAGTGTTCTCTAGAGAGTTGCGTCAATGTAGCTGAGCTCACAACTGTTGTCTTAATGATGGCCTTAACTGGGAGAATGAAGTTCATATTTGCCTTAACGTATATCAGACATTTCCAACATGATGTTCTTGGTTTAAAGTGCACAATTCAAATCAGACGTTGTTTTTTCTTCTTCTGGTAAAGTCTTTTAGTTTGAAGGAAATCTTAGTTACTGGACAGTTGTCTAATTTGTGTTTTTGTGTTGTTTTTTTCCCTCCTGAACATCTTAGTACATTTTTTCTGTTAGCTTCTTTGTTGTTGTTTCTTAATCTGTCAGATTAATATAAACTCTAAAATATTTCATCCAATGTCCTGACCCATCAGGCACCGATATCACTAGAAAGAATGATTACAGGAATCTGCTTTTCTTATTTCTATGTATGAACACTAGGTGAGCTTATTGTCAAATATACAGCAGCTCATATGCAACAAAGTCATGTTCTTTTTTTTGTATTGTAGGATGAGACAAAGAATAGTCATCTGTCTTGGCACATATGCATGTTTCCAAGAAAGTTGTATTCATTAGCACTAACTTTAGGAACACTTTCAAATTCAGTTCGATTGTGATCTATGATTTTGAGGATTTCATCTCAGAGGTTAAAACCGTGGACTATTAATGTTCTGGTCCGCTTAAACAAATGTTTTCATTGTTCTGTCTGTTTTCATCTCTTCTCAGGACCAGGACTTTACAGTATTTTGGATTCTTTAGAGAAAATGCCTTTTTATGAGCTTAGTCAATGTGCTTCAAAGCTCCGACCAGCAGGAGAAAACATCTTAGTCAAAACCAATTAAACAGTGTTTCCTGTTCTGGTACTGGATCTGGAATTGAATGAGGCATGGGTTCAACTGAATGGAAAGACAATAGTACAGGTTCAACATTTAGAATCGTTTATTTTTGTTTCACAGAAAGAAAATAAGAGGTACTGAAACATTTATGAGTAAGAGTGGCATGGAAACGACAACACGAGTTGTTAAATTGTACAAAATATATCAAAGATGCAAATAGCCTCATAGGAGCCATTCCCTGGACAAAACATAAGACTTCTCAAATGTTATGAATGAAGAAAAGTGTACCATTCATGTTCACTTGTCAAATCAGACCATCGGAGAAAGAGTGTTCCCAAGTGCTAACTGTGATGTTTCTAAGGAGCTAACCACTGAAGGTGCCTTTTTCATTCCAAGAGCAGAGCCCACTCTGCATGTAATCAACATTGAGAACAGGAAAGAGAGAAAAACTTGGGCCAGAAGTTTTAAATCTGTAGTTTCACACTGTTGCCACTTTTTAAAGTGCTTTGATTGGATTTTTTCTCAGAGTTGATATCGGATGTCTGGAAAATGTATTATAATGTTTGGGCAATGACATGATATTTAAATACAACATTTTCCCAGAAATACTTCATCATTTTAAAAAATGTGACGTTTTTATGGACTGTTATGAAACTACACCTATTGTTAGCCATTGGCATTCACGTTTCTATGAAAAAATGACCTGGAATTTTGTTTGAAGTTTCAGTTTCCAGCTTAGGAAACTTTTTAACAAAACTTCCGACTGTGTGTTTAATTGGTCAGTTGGTACTGGGAACCCGATGCCTAAATAGAAATGTGAAATCTAACATTTGCCCCGTTATAAATCACTGCAGTTTATGTATTTAGGAGAACGTATTTCTTTATTTATTGCTTTGTATGTCTTTGTCCTTTTTTTTTGGAATTCATCCTTACATAGTTAAGAGAATTTTTTTCACAGCAAAACTTGTTCGGTGAAAGGGAAACGAAAAACATTTTTGCCATTTTTATTGGTGGATGCTTATCACAACAACATCCCCTTGAGAAAAGCTTTCAGAAAATCAAAGTGTATTGTCGTCTCAGTATAACTGGTCAAATAAAGCTCTTTTCAATTCATAAATGTGTCATCATGTTTCCCTGGGAGGGCAGTGTTACTCTGTTTATGAATGAACTACGGCTGTGTTTTAATTTTACATTACAACTCAGAGTCAGTCAGTGAGAAGAAGCAGTGTTTAGGAACTTGTGGTTTACCTTTAAAACAGTGTTTTATTACATCTCAATAGACAGTGACTGCAAACATTTAGTCATTTTATCTCTCACTATAACTACACGTGATTATTAATTACCTGTGCACCCGCAGCTTTCAGGACATTATTTATTAGAGGACTAGAGGGAGTCTAATGTTTCTGTTTTATCCTCATACATTTTTAATGTCTGTGTCACAAAGTTTAAAAAGAAAAAAACATACACAAACCCCCCCCCCCCCCCCACAAATCCCAAACAATATATTAGCAGTGTATCCATAATTACAAATCTCTTGCGTATTTTCAAAGAAGTAAAACATTTTGCTTGATTTGTTTTTTCAGGCTCAATTTTTTCTCTTTTATGATTTCATTTAAGTTAACATTAAATACAGTCTGCTGACCATAAAGAGTCAGCTCTTGCTTTGCAAGGCAGAATAAAAACTGAATCACAGGTGAGATAGTAAACTCCTGAAATCTCACATCTGATTTTCCCTCTGGAAGTACTTTTGAGGCTGAGAGGCAGCTTATTTATCACTAGATTCTAGGAGGTAAATCTTTTAGCAGCATTGAATGATAAGACAGAGAGTAGAGAAAGACAGAGGACTGAGATTAAAGTCTAATGTTTCAGAAAGATGGGTACAAAAGTGTGCATCAGTAAGAGGCCTGCAGTAGTGTAGGACGTGTTAGAGAAGACTGGAATGCACAAAGGTTAAGTTGAGGCTCTTCAAATAAAAAAATAAAAAAAACTATTATACAAAAGTTGATCTGCTTCCTTTTAAACCAGTGCTTTAGACTTTAACTTGTCCCCGTTTAATGTCAAGTAGTTTGACATTAAACGGGGACAATGGACTAATACACTTTTCATATTAAGTTTATAAGCGTATCAAAAATCTGTACCAAAAAAATTAAATCCAGACAATCTCCTTCTGTAAGGCCTCCTACAATCTGTAGAAAAGCATGATTCTCTGCTATCATAGATGTCGGTCATATGTTGCCTAATCTCTGTGAACCACGTTGACCTAGGTTCAACTTTACAGGTCCAGCTACAAATCCTTTTAAAAAGCTGTAGTTATAAACCCTTTTTTTATCTGCAGTTGGTCATCTTCAGCCTGGTTATCATGGTTTGATTTTAAACTTGGGCTGTGCGAGGGTTACAATTCCAATCAGGGAGGATATCAGTCCACAGAACCCAACCACTCCAGCATTGGACTGGTATATCCCCAGCTTGTCTAAGGGAATGAAGAGATCACATACATTCTTCAGTGTGTCCAAGGCAACCGCCGGATGTGATTTTAAGATCTCCAGCAGCAGGAAAAGAAACGCATCCAGCTGAGGGATGACCACACCAGCTACTTCAGGATTCTCATTGAGATGCACATCCATTTTCTGTCTAAAGTGTTGATCTCTTGCTTTCTGTGACATTAACTGGAGGATTACATAAAGATCTCGGCTCAGATTCATTACTAGCGAGGCGAAGTAGCAGCGAGAGGCGTTTAGGCTCCAGCGTTCCTTGTTGATATCGCGGATCAGGCCGACATTTCTGGCCCAAAGTGCGTTGTCACAGACAAAGTAGAGGGCGCGGGTCATGTTGGCCGCAGTAAGGCACAGGCACAGCACTCGATCAGAGAGTTGCATGGTTCGCTTAGCAGCCTCAATGGAATTTATTGTGTTTCCCAGCCTGAACACTGACAAAGGGGAAGAGAAAAAATGGGATTAGAGCTGAAATCCATTTGATTTGAAGTGTCAGGTCTACTTTTCATAGTAGCAATCACTACAGACAGTTAAGCTACATTAAATCTGCAGTTTTCATCTTTTAATGTTTCATCTAAAACAGATGTCATAGTCTCCTTGTACTCCGTGTTTACATACTGAGAAGGCACCTATTCAAGCGGAGGCTCTTTCTTGCATTTTTCGGTTATTTGCATCATTTACAAGCCACTAATAAAAGTTAATTCCTCTCCTACAAGCTGTTGGGAAGCAACGTGGCACAGGCACAGATGCAGGAAGGCCCTGACGCTACATTTCTGAGGAGCAAAATAATTAAATGGTGCAGCGACTGAGCCAAGCTGTGTCCCTGATAACAGCTCCACTGCAACAACATTTGAGAGACAATGTCTAAATCCCTGACCCCACTCCAAGGCTGTGCACTTCAGTTATGTTCATGTGGAGTCCCCAGTGACACACTTCAAAAAGTTCAAAATTCACCCACCCCCTGGTTTTAAAGTACAAATATGTTGGGGTCATCGGCCACAGTTAGATCGTAGTGTGTCAGCTCCCAGTGCAGTCACCATCATAATGTCCATCTCAGCTCACAGTGGGGGGGGGAAGGAACACAAAAAGAAGCAACACTAGATATGCTCTTAGCCCAAAAGACTGGGGGCAAACGGATGACGAGGACTTACATTTTTCAGACAGAGCATGTAATCGACTCTACCTTATGTCTTGACAAACTTGTTGTACATGTGCATGTACTATTCCCCTGAGACAGCATGTAGAGGGTTGCTGATTTAAACATTTCAGTTTAGATTAGTGTAAAAAGGACAAAAATGAAATACTGCTCAGATTTATTTGATAGAAGCATAATGATTGCCTGCAGTATTTTAGCAGAGAGGAGGGCTACCTCCCCTGAAGTAAAGACAATTTATTTTAAGAACTCAATTATACCTTCAGGGGAAAAGAGAAGATTGTTCTTTCACAGAGAAAATGCCATCTATTTCCTAAATGTGGCAACTGTTTGACTTTAATCTACTCGTAAAATAAGTCAAACCCAAATTAAAGTTAACATGAGACAAAATGTGGAGGTTTGTTTTGGGCTTAACACCTTTAATTAAACATTTATGAATGTAATAGATTGGAAGGTTTACAACAAAGTCTTGAATTCTGCTTTCGTCACAAAACACACATTTAGTGTTATTATTTAAAATGCCATGTTATCAGGAATTGATAAAATAACCAATATCCATTCCCTCAGCAAAATGTTACACTTGTCAAACGACGGGACATCATTGTGTATTACAGAGAAAATGACCAGGGTTCTTTAAGGCAACAGAACAGGACTAACTTTTTGTAAGTCACTTCAGTTGATTTCAGATTGTTATGCAGCAGAAGGAGAGATATTACATCAAAAAGGAAGGGATGGAATAATGAAGAGGGAGGTAGGCTTTATTTCAATCCATTAGTGCATGCGTGTCTAAAAACTGTGGGAGGATAACTAAATGGACTTCAGTGAATTGCAGTACTGTGGCCTGGAAGGACAATTAACTAGCAAAGTTATAAGAGCGAGCTATGATTGAAAGCTGTAAACACAGATGATTGGTACTGCCATGATTGTACAGCTTTAGTCTGTAATATATTTGAATTAGTCTTTGGACTTTTAATTAAATGAATACTATTTGAAAATGAGACCATGGATTTGAGGGAAAGTTTTGTGCACTTAGGAGTTTGGACAAAAGCCATTATTTAAAATCAAGATCAAAGAATGTATCTATTGAAAAGGAAAATCCGTTCAAACAAACCCATTGTTGGCAGAATATCAAGGTTCTTTTGAGAGCAATAAACAAGAAAACCTGGACTTGCAGAAAGAAGACAGGCTAATGTTTTACAAACATAGGAGTGCTGCGATGTCACCATCAGGTGCAAAGGCTAAAGGTGTAACACTATCTTGCACTAAACACCCAAATGGTGGGGAGAGTGCTCGTTTCTCATCTTACAGATAGAACTGAACATACTGTGCGTATGAAGACATGTGCTCAGTCTCCACAGCAACCATTAATTAAAATAGAATTCTTTATACGATCAGTAGTTCTGTTGCTCAATTTGTTGGAGAGTCCTGACACCAGCTCTCAAGCCCCTGCCTGCTGTAGCCCCTGAGTGTTTCCGCCCACAGTGTGAAGCTTAATGTTATACTCACATTTTCGTCCGGCGCTCATTGCAGCTTCCAAACTTTTCAGTTTAGCCAAAAGCTCCTTTCTTTCGATTTTGTTTCGAAGTAGATATATCGATAGTGCACATGCATACTGGGTTGCTCTGGAATACAGAAACGAGGCAGAAAGATGATAGGGGAGAAAGTTAACACTCCAGACTCCTCTTTTAGCTAAACGCTTTTCAATGCACTTTAAATTCAGCGTCAATATCTTAAAACTAACATACAAATATTTTTTAAGCTCACCTGAATATACGGTCTCGTCCCTGGCTTTGGCTTGTGAATTTTACAACCGCGTCCATGGTTGAATCCAACAAGAACAGGTTGTTCTAGTTGACTCAGGCAGAGTTCACCCGTGTTTAAGACCGACCCGTAGATAGCCTGCCCTATGTGGACGTAAAAAATTCGTTACCGTTTGTAAAAAGGCCAGTTTCTTGTCCTCATCGTCAGAAAAGTAGGTTCACCTTAAGTTCCCAGTTCAAAGTCAAGCAGATAATCGGAATTCATTAACTTCTTCAGCCCTCGGACCAAGATAATTTTCTAGTCGGATTAATTCTTACATGGCAGCTGAGAAGACTGTACTTGTTTCCCTACGGACAGCATTTCAAACGGACCACAAGCCGACTGGGTTTAAATGACGGACCACCGCGTTACCATTGGTTACAGTGGCAACTGTATACCCCACGTGCAGATCAAGATGAAAAGTAATAATAAAAAAGACGACACAGTTTACACAATGACAAACAACTGCTACTTTAAACTCACTTAATAAACTCTACAAAAGTTAGTAGTCGTTTTAAGACATTAGGCCTTCATGTTTGTTTTTGTTTTTCACTAACACAAAGCCGACCTATTAGCTACACGTTCAAACGACAGCTAGGGGGCAGTGTTGCAAGACAGCTGGACCGATAAGGAAAACAAAGTCTAACTCTAACCAATGCCTCATTGTAAAACTAATGAACGTGTTTCATGTTTCACAAAACACCACTGACATGAAGGTTACACGCCTAGCCTACTTAACATAAACCATACAATGTCATAGGCTGTCCTCCAAACATATAAACTATTTGAAACATCCTGACTCTGGTTATCTCAAAGTAGCCTAACTGTAATTAATGCATTTGATTAATGCTAACTAGAATAGTAGAAACAATCAAATGCACTATCAGTTAACAGAGATTAGTGGTAGAGTAAATGACATGACAATTGATGAGTGGGCTGTTGCCTTTGAATGAAGGATCCAGCTCATCCTTTGGTTCTTTATATGTGCAAGAGAGAAGATGGAAGTAAGAGAACTAGAAATGTAGGCTACAATGCTCGTGTGAAGGAAAAAATAAACCCTAGAGCTTGTAAAAAGAACTTCAAATTAAACCATAGAAATGCCAAATTACTCACCCTAAAACGTTTTCCATTGAAATAACATTAATTTTTACCAAAAGGGAACTAATTTTACCACAGACATGTGATGAGATGGCAGAGTAGCATACATTTAATGTTAATGACCAAGTTGGCTGCTTGTGCATAGTTTGTTGATAAGTATGCTAAAGCAGGCTAAAGAATTCAATAGCCTGCTATGAAAATTAAATGTCCTGTGATGGCAGAGAATGATGTGAAAATGTGTTGGCTCAGTAAACAAAGGAAAGCATGCTAAAATAACTAAAACACGTCCATGCTGTTAACACCTCGTAACGTCAAATTGAATTGAAATATATTAGTCCCATGTCATCCATAAAAAACAGTCTCACAACAGAGTAATGCTACATGTATTAAGATTGCATTACCTTATTGAGAGCAGGATGGATTACTGTGTGCGAGAACATTCTAGAGGTAGAGACATGTTAATGAGAAAAGTCTGAAAATAAGTTGGGGAGGACTGATTGAGAGTTATGAGGAAAGGACAGAAGAAAACCTGTGGAGCACCTGAAAGGTTGCCAGAAAAGGGGAGAATTGATAATGAGGTGAGTAAGAACATAATGAAGAGAGAGGAGGAGAGTGGGGAGAAGAGGCAGCCACATGTAAGGAGAAAACGGGAAAATGATACAGAGGGCAAAGAAAAGAGATGTGATAACTAGTGAAAGCAGGTATGAAGGGAGAAATAAAGGAAATTAAAATGTGTGGAAAAGAAGTGAGTGACTTATAGGGAAGGAAAGGTGGCAAAGGTGTCAGAAATAGATTAAAAGGATGTCTGTGGAGGAAATTTCCAGATACAGATGAGTGAAACTGAATCAGACGTTTGTTTATCGTCCAAGCACTTGAGCATTTGATGATTTGGTAATGATTCCAGGGAAACTGTCATCTTTTACAGCTGTAACTGGGAAAGACATCTCTGTAAAGGGAACATTTCCTGAGAGGGCTTCTAAGATTATTGGTTGCTAATAAAATGTCTGCACACATGATATGTCCTGTCAGTTTGTTAAATGCTTTAAAATCTGTCCACAATCCCACATGTAGATTTCAGTATTATGAATTTGTTTGAAAGTTGGGCTCAAAGGTTGTGTTTCCAAATCCTGTGGGCTCTTTGTGGAAAAGGTCAGTCTGTATTATAATATCAGCTGCAGACATTTCCATAAAAATAAAGCTATTGAATTGCTGGTCTGGGGTGAAACAATGACCTTGTGGGCATTCAGTATGCCTGGTGCCTTTTAATAAACATTTTTCATATGTATTATTTTTTATTTAGTTTTAACAGAAAATATTTATAACTGAACAAAAGCAAACTTAGGAGTAGGTCTCTGGATTGTTGATCAATACATCTATTTTACTTGGTTTCCATAACACTTGCTTCATGAAGTTGAAGTTGGCCAGTTTATTTCTGTTTGTATTTTTAAATCATGACTTCAGACATTCCGATATATCTTCTTTTTGGGTCCTTAAAAAATTAAGCTGAGATGATTTTAATTTTGCCCTTCTGATGTCATTTAATTAAGCTAAAACGCCATAACATATTTGAGATACTTTAAAATATAATATGTTGGCATATTGGGCCTTGCTTGCAGTAACACCTGAAATTTAAGCAAATAATATTTAGACGTGATGGTGGTTTCAGAGAAAATGGCAAATGCTCTGACAAAGTTAATTGTTTAAAACCACAATTTTAACCAAATTTATCTGAACACAATTTTGGTCCAAATGTTCACACCCATTCTTGAGAACTGGGACAAATAATGCCCTACCAACAACAACAAACTCAGAGTTATCACTTATCAACACATTAACTCATTTTTTAAAAGATGTTTACGTGTGATATAAATATGATTTATGACATTGTTGCCCTTCTTTATTAATGTTTTACTTCTAAACGTGCTCACTGCCAGAAAACACCCTTGTCCCAGACAATAATTCACAACTTTAAAAAAAAATTTACTGTCATATTAGTTTTTGTTTAAAAATGTATTTATGATTTCAAGAAAATTTAAGCTAAATAGTTGTGTCACATTTTTTTTGACAACTCTGTCAGATTTCTACAAAAACATGTTTTAATCAGGCATAAAAAGGGTTAAATATACTCTAAGGACCCCTGTGTCACTTCCTGTTTTCAAAAAAAGGAGGGAAAGCTGCTCTAACACTGGTAAGCTTGATATATATTTTGATACATTCAATAAATAATATTGCTATTAGGTGTGTCTCGACAATGACAGGTCAACTCTTTCATCCTTTAATCAAAACTAAATACGTTTTGTAGTTTAAAAATCTGTACTGTGGTTAGCTTTGGAAAACTAAGAAACTTAGAGAAAATTAGGGCTACTCAGCATGGCTAAGCTAACGAATAAAAGAACGTTACAATTAGTCAGCTTTGACGGAAGTTCCCAAACTTTTCAGCTTGCCACCCCCCAAAATAAGGGGGGCCAGAGACAGCGTACCCCCAAAGTTCCTGGAGGTGTTTAAAGCCTAACATGTAGTGCACAGCCAGGCACACAAGCTAAATAGGCTATTAAAAAACTGCTAACAGAAGGAGTAAACAACAGCTTAAAAAACCCTTAAATTATTATATACAGTTGTTTATTGTAAGAGAAGCAGAATAAAAGTGATTTCCATGTATAGACTTTAGCACAGAGTGGATACACAAAACCTAATAAATAGCCACACAGGCGTGTTCATCTTTATGTGTAAGGAGGATTAGACACCTACATTGTTGCTGCCATGTGCAAACTTACATTTTATGTATTTTTACACATTAATTTCATTTTAATTTCACATAATGATATGGATTTTTTTAATGACAACTCTTTGGTGAATAATTTTAAAATAATGGGTAGAATATAACATTTTAAATGCTTTTAAGGTTTGTATTAATTTTTTTGGCAGGCATCTCACACCCCCACTTTGGGAACCACTGCTGTAAGATGTCAGATATTCCATCTGACGCAATTGACATTCATGCTGAAAGAGGTAACATAACTCAAAGGCTTTTTACTTTAAAAATGTTCAGGGAGAAATGGCTAAACACAGCTTATCATTAGAGGTGAAGAGGGCCAGAAATGGTGAATTTCACAAAAAGAGAAGATAAATAATCATCCCTAAAGAAAGGCAGAAGAACAAAAAAGAAAGAGAGAAAGATGAAGAAAAAAGGTTGTGGATGGGGGAAAAAAACACAACAAGTAGGAGAGATGACAGAGACAGAAATGAGATTTAAGAGGAGGACATGGAGAACATCGCAGAGGAGGTCGAGAGAGCATTAAGAACATTTTCACTCTGCAGGTAGGAGACACACTGCCATGTCGTCCATTGCATGAGGGCTTTGAGCAAGGTGTTAGCAGACAGTCCCTTACAGGTGATGGGGTCAGGCAAGACATAAGAAAAGGGGCTTAAGAGAAATCAAGTGTTTTAAAAACAAGCTGCTGAAATTAAGGAGAGAGGGATCACCTTAGTAAGGAAATTAAACAAGAAATAATTCATCCAAATGTGTCATTAATTCAGAACACACCGTGACTAAGAATGTGATAAGTGGAAGTGACTTGAGAAATCCCTAAATTAAAACAACCCTTCTTTTTCACCATGTTTTAGCAAATGAGCTCTCCCAAAACAAACACAAAACTCTACCCAAAAAACGAACACTGACTTCATCGGGAAGAATTCTGAACAAATATCGTCTTTTCCATGAGATCCAATAGTTTGGAATATCATATTAATCTAAGGGGGAAAAAAGTGAGATACCTCCAGGTCATCACCAAAGACGTTCAAGACTTCTTCTACAAACAAACAAGACACCATTAAAAGGATAAAAGTAAAGCGTCAGAGAATGATCTTAATGGGCGCTATGATTAACTTGCACAAAGACTTCAATACAAGCAACCCTAAAAATAAAATGTTTAAAGTTACTCATCTTTTTGTGCTTTAAGGCCCTTTTACATTACTTCACCCACTGACCGCAAAACATGCCTGTGTAAAATTCATGAGAATATGGCAACATGACATTTTTCTATTACTTTATCAAAGAGATTCTAATAAAATGGTAAAACGTTTATGTCATGTAGATTTGCTTTTGTTTGGAGGAAAAGTCCACTGCTCTGTAAATCAGTTCTGTGTAATTCTGCTCTGTAAATCAGTTCTGTGTAATTCTGCTCTGTAAATCAGTTCTGTGTAATTCTGCTCTGTAAATCAGTTCTGTGTAATTCTGCTCTGTAAATCAGTTCTGTGTAATTCTGCTCTGTAAATCAGTTCTGTGTAATTCTGCTCTGTAAATCAGTTCTGTGTAATTCTGCTCTGTAAATCAGTTCTGTGTAATTCTGCACTGTAAATCAGTTCTGTGTAATTCTGCTCTGTAAATCAGTTCTGTGTAATTCTGCTCTGTAAATCAGTTCTGTGTAATTCTGCTCTGTAAATCAGTTCTGTGTAATTCTGCTCTGTAAATCAGTTCTGTGTAATTCTGCTCTGTAAATCAGTTCTGTGTAATTCTGCTCTGTAAATCAGTTCTGTGTAATTCCTTCCTACAGCTCGTCTTGTTTCTGGTTTGTTATGGCAAGTTAAGGGGACAATTAACATATTGGTTTTGAGTTAATTGATTCAATGTAAATTATGGCATTTGTGTCATTTTTTTTACTATTATTAATGTTTTTGCATTTCTGGGACATGCTTGGATCATGTATATTGCCCGGGATGTTTTCTGTACTATACACCATCAGGATTCTTGCTTCTTCCATACATTTTCCATGAATATCTCTACCTTTGTTATGTTAATACAACTATATCCCAGAGGAGAACCGTTGGGTCCTGTGTGAGGCTGGTTAGTTGGAATGTCCTTGAATTGGGTGGTCCTGTAAAGCGATCTAGAGTCCTTTCACATCTTAAAGGTCTTAATACTGACACTGCCTTTCTTCAAGAGACTCATCTGCACATAAATTAACTAAACAGATTACATAAACCTTGGATAGGGCAAATAATGAATTCACCTTTTAATAGAAAATCCAGAGGTACCGCCATTCTGATTAATAAATGCCTCCAATTTTCTCCTGCATAGATTATATCTGACTCTGTAGGGTGGTGTGTCATAGTTAGTGGGAATTTGTGTCAGACCCCAGTTGTATTGGTTAGTGTCTATGCCCCAAATTGGGATAATCCTCATTTTATCACCTCACTTTTTGCCAGTATTTCAAATCTGGACACTGATCATCTCATTTTTGGGGGGTGCCCAAATTTAGTAATTGACCCTTAGCTCCATCACTCGAATCCAAAAACACTCGCACCCTCTGCCACGTCAAAGGCTTTATAATTTCTTACGGATCAATTAGGTTGCATTGATCCGTGGTGCTTAATTCAACAAGACACAAAAGAATTTTCATACTTTTCAAAGGTACACCAGGTTTGCTCTCGCATTGATTATTTTTTACATAGATAGGGTTCTGCTTTCTAATGTGGAATCAGCTGAATACTCTTCTATTGCTGTTTCTGACCACACCTCAACACATGTTCAATCAGGAGAGGCAAGTGAATTAAGGAAATTATTTATTACAATGAACAACATGGACATGTGTCTTGACAGAAATACTTTGGCGCTTGGACTCTATGGGGTGGTTGATGTGTTTGGAGAATGACAATTCTGAGCGTCGACAGAATTAATCCCCCCACGGAGTCCAGACACTGGTGGTGGTGAAGCTGATGACTTGATGAGACCGATTGGGTGAAGAATTGATGGATGATGATTCTGCGTAGACTGGCGGTGATGGGGAGGAGGAGGGGTGCATAAAACATCAGCATGAAGGAACCGAGGCAGAGAAAGAATCATATTTAAAAGGGGAGCAGAATGATGATAGGTTGAAACTGAGGGAGGAACACCTTGTCATTGGATAGATGAGTACAGCTGTGGCGACAGCTGATTATCCAATGACAGCCCCAGAAAATGACAGCTCGAGAATGACTGCGGAAACATGAGTGAGCGTGCAGAAAGGGGTGAATGAGAAAGACCCAATCGTGAAGGAAATGATATAGTCTTCCTGACTGAACTTACGCTAGAGCTTCATTTAAATTTAGAATTTTCATTTGTTAATATAAGACATTGGAGGCTTAATGTTAGCTAATAATGAGTTCTGTGATTTTATTTAAATGTTTTCTTGTTTTCGTGATACCTGCTTGCTCCATTCAGAGGGGAAGCATTTTTCTTAACAGCAACTGGTTTTACATTTTTCAAGTCTAGCATCAAAATAAACCCTGAATAAGTTTCCCCTCCCTTTCCTAGATCATTATCTTAATGTGGACAGAACGGCCCCAACAGCATGAGAGCTCATCTCCACACAGAGTAGAGGTGCAGATGGCTTTGCTCCACATTCAGATGCAAAACAAAAGGAAACTGCATGGAGCAGGACAACTGTGGGCATGTTAGCGCCGACATATAATTATTGCAAATTCTTTTGTGGATCAGGTGCTATTTCTGTGCAATTCAAGGTGCTCCTGGCGGGCGCAATCCAATCTTAGTGGATCTGTAATATAGACATTTCAGAGGCATGGAAGTGCAAGTACCATGCTGAAGCCCAGGCATGTTTTTTTGGAAAGAACTAACTCTGTTAAATTTCCATACTGGTATGTATTACACAAAGGAAGCTACATCAGGGTTCAGCAAAATCTCTGAATCTGAATCTTAACGCCAAGATGTTGCATCCGTCTGGGCCTAAGTGGATTGTGTACTGAGAGTCACAATCATTTCATACAGTGCATTTATATTTATCTGGTCGGATGGTCCAAGCAAGCAATACAATGTTAAGAAAAATGTCTGTACATAACGTTCCCTTCTCGGTGATGGCTCTTGGTGTCTAAATAGGCAACATGGAACTGATTTCAACTTCGCATGGAATGGCACTCTAGATGGAATTGGAGGGGCAGCGAAGAGGGCTGCTGACAATTTGTTTTTAAGAGGACGTGACGTTGTTATCGCCATGCAGTTCCATGACAAGCTTCCAACAGCCTTAAGAGTGTACTTCTCTACCTTACTGATGCACAAGAAATCAAGAGGTTTGACAAATGTATTCCACCGATCTGGAAACCTTTGCAACAAGAAGGATCCACCAGCAGGTCATCCTAGATCAAAAGATTCTCTGGTACAGAGAATTGACGTGTTTCTGCTAAGGAAATGCACAGATAATGAGATGGACACTGACATTCGTTTATATCTAAATATGCTAGTTATTATCTGGAAAAAGAAAGTACATTTTTATGTCATGCACTTCATTGACACAGCATGCAATGCCGGAGTCTGCAGTTCCAGTCACCTTTCTCTGCCCCTCCCTGCTGAATTCAGTCACTGAGGCTGTGCTTTCCTTCATGTTTTTATAATACTCTTTATATGTGCCTGACGGAATAAATGTTTTCTTGCTTCAAGTAAAAGGTTTGTACTATAAACAAAATACATACAGACAGCGTTTGAAAAAGGCATAAGGCTCAACTTTGGAAAACTTAAATAAAAGATGTACTTCCCATTTTATTCATTTTAAAATTTTTACTAATTTCTCTCTGAAAAGAAACAGGAAATGTTTGTAGAGAGTGGGGAAAGACATGCAGCAAAGGGCCGAGGTCAGATTCGAAACTCATGGCCGTCAGTGAATGAGTGTGTCAGGAGTCTGGTGGGTTGATCATATTAGGCTCTTAGTTCATTTCAAGTGTCCCCAGATCGTACTTGAGTTGGTACAATTGCTCAAAATGTGTGCTTTGTCTCATAGTTATGTTTGAAAATACTGTCATTAATGATCCTGAGCGTTTTTTAAAAGTATGAGGCAGTGGGTTTAAACTGCCCATAGAGACAATGAATATAGCAGAGTCTCTTTTTTCGCTGTCTTCTCATTTTAAAGTTCACCATGTCTACTTTTTCCCATCTCACATAGGTTCTCTGCTTTTGGGTGTCTGATAGAGGTTTTAATCTTTCACTCAGTTTGATTTCATTAAGATTATTGTGGTCAGGATTTAAAATTGATTTTTCATTCCAACTGATTCCCAATTCATTCTCTATTTGTTAGAAAGGGCTACTAAGAGTCTACTTCAGTCTGCTTTGTACTCTATAATTTGAGAGTGTCAAGTAATAATTTGACATTTAAAAGATCAATAAAATGTCTTCGAAATAATGTAGCTTTTAGATTTTTGACATTTCTCTTACACAGATACACAAAGGAAAACCCAAAACATTTACACAATCAACATATTTGTCAGTGAAAAAATGATGCGATCATAAATCTTAATCTTACATGGTTGATTACGCTGTGGGGGTATAGGTCTTTTATAACAGACAATTGGATGTTATTTTAATTGTCTGTTTAGAATTGGGTGCAGATCAGTAAAGAAATGTCATGTGGATCGGTCAGCAGTTGGCGGTTGAATTTATTTAAACTCCAGTTGGTAAGTGGGTGCAAAGAAGAAAATGGCAGCAGTGGGTTTGCTGCGCTCAAACTGGCTGCTGGTGAACATTTATTCGGATATAAGAAAGTCTTAAAAAATGAATAGATTTTGGGACGTGATGAATAGATTCATAATCAGATTTATTTCCCCACACCCAGTAAACAGAAACCAGTATACAAAATTGTAGTATTTGTCATGTATACAGGATATAAATAGCTAGGTTTCTGAGTGCATGTAAACACCGTACCGCTCAGAATTGTCATTCTCCAAACACATCAACCACACCACAGAGTCCATGCGCCAAACTATTTCTGTCAAGACACATTTCCATGTTGTTCATTGTAATAAATAATTGTGCATGTAAACACCTTATCCCCAATATGAATGAATATAAAAACGGGGATATGGCTCATTACCAGGATACTCAAGCCCTTGGAAATGTACTCAGTGTGTTTCTGTATTCTCACCACTCGCCGTGTTCACTCATAATGCCTGGTACAAGTTCAAGATTTGATTGGCTGAGTAGCTTCAAGTGTGACGATTCCGGATGAATGCATTGGTCTGTGACCTTTCTGGCCCCAATATTATACGGATGAAATTGTTACTGTAAAGGCAAGAAAAGCTGTGCCATTTAGAGTACTGACAAAGCATCAGAGGGTGCACTGTTTAAAATGTAAGCGCTCATCAAAATAAGATTGGGTCCGGATAGGACAGCACTTGGGTCCGGATTTTGGTGTTGGCCAGTTTACATCATCTTTCCAATGCACAGCAAACATGTGTGTAATCTGACACCGAGAGAAACTGAGTCTGACTCAGACTCTGCTCACCACAAAACTTTGAGAACTCAGGGGTGAAAATAACAAAAATTAAATGACAAAAGCAGAAAGGATGAATATGCATGTGAATTAAAAAACGGGGTGGTAAAATGCATGTGAATGGATAATTAAGTGATAAAAGTATTAAGTGATTTGATTACTTTGAGATTAATTTCATCAAAATCATTGATTTGATTAAAATAGCCTCCTATTCTTTCATTCATCATTTATCATTCTCAACACAAATGTTCATTAATCATTTCAGGAGAGGGGCTTCAAGTGTGAAAGTAACAAAGGAATGATGAAAATGGAGCCCAAGATACCCACAGGCGAACGGGGAAGCGGAGCGTGCAGTGGCTACGGTGAAAGGACTATGAAAAGGAGGAGAAGAGAAACTGAAAGCTTTGATGACATATCGTGCCACACCTCTGGAATGTGGTTATTCTCCTCCAACTTCTTATGGGCAGACAGCTGCACACCACCATACCACAGCTGCCAGCATCCCTTCAGCCCCGATGGCCGAACATCAGAGGATTCAGGAAGTTGGAGAAGCGGGCAAAAGAGAATCAGCAGCACATCTACAACCTGTGTCATAGAGCCCGCACCCTGCAGCCACTACAACGTGGCCAAAATGTGTGGCTTCCAAGAGAGAAGACACAATGGACAGTTATTCATCAGGCTACAACACCTAGGTCATACATCATTCACACAGATTTAGGACAGGTTAGTAGAAACCGCACACAAATGCGCACTCTGAATCATTCACAGCCTCAGACACCACCTGAAGCAGTTACGACTTCAGAGCCAAGTAACATAGTGACACACACTAACATCTCCGCCGACACAAACAGTCACAACCATACAGACACAACAAGCAAATCATATGTGACAGCCTCAGGAACAGTGTCACGTCCTCCAGAGCATTTGGATTTGTAAAAGATTGTTTAGAGTTAAAAGAGAAACAAAGAGGACAGTTGTAAAGTTAAGACTGTGACGTTGTGAAGAATGCAGTCTATAATGTTTGAATGAGTTCTTTATGTGATGTTCTGTAATATGAGAATAAGCATAAGAGTTTACCTCTGTGAGTGTTAGTATATGTCACAGGTGGGGATGCTTACTTAAGAGGGGAGGTGTTCTGTAAAGGGAACTACAAGGAGTTGTTGCCATCCGGACAGTTTAGGGTGTAACACATGAGTTATGAGTAAACGTTCCTGCTGAGCTTACACGTGATTCTCCGTGTCTTTATTTTATATTGTTAGCATAGTAAGGTTGCTAACATAACAGACCTGGCTGTTCACATTATGCTCCTCACAGCGGGAGACTATCCCTGTCGAACGGGTGGTCACTGGATTAGATCCTAGGGGCAACATTTGAAAAATCGAAATCCTAAATCAGGGGTGACCCCATAGGGTCCAATCCTTGACGATTCGTACGAAAGAGCCTCAGTTGACAATCTAACAGTCAAACACAAGAGTAATTGCAGCTATATGGGCTTGCTTAATGTCTAATTTAAGATGGGGTTGTCTGTATTCTCCAAATAATTCATTTTCCTATCATGGTTTGAAAATAAACTCATGAATCCTTAAATGCAGTTCTGAAAATAACGTGTACCAGTAGCGCTGGTGGCACACTCCGGAGACGGACCGCGGCGCTCGCTGTGGAAACACAATGATTGACTAGAGTGGCAGCGAACTATGGCGCTGACGGACCGCGGTGCACTGGAGTATGCGGAAATTGGGGGTTATAAGTAGATTTCTTGGTTGATCTAGTTAGCAGAGTCCCCAGTAAGGATTTAAATACTTGTTTGTTGAGTAAAAAAAATCTTTGGTATAATTCATAACATTGGTTGTAGTTTTACTCAGCCTGCAAAGTCCTGAAGAATCAGTAGCTTAGTATTTGTTTAATCTGAGGTCGGCAGTAGCGCAGTCTGTAGGGACTTGGGTTGGGAACCGGAGGGTCACCGGTTCAAGTTCCGATGCTGACCAAAATATGGAAGTTGGTCTGGTAGCTGGAGAGGTGTCAGACCACTTGTCTGTGTGTGTGAGAAGCATGTCTCTCAATAACAGAGTGCGAACTAGAATTTCCAAAAAACTCCTACAAAACACAGGAGAAAAAAAGAATAAATAAACAAAAGAATAGTTGTCCTTACTGTCTCTAGATTCAATAATATTCACATGCAAAACTCTTCATCAAAAATGCTGTTTGTGTAGTTTTATGTCTGTGGTATTGAATAAAACTTCTGGTTAAAGATTATATGTTTCACTTTCCTCTGGGGATGGCATTGCTATTGGCTAGTGCGGGGCTGATCTTCTTGCTCAGGCCATATTACTCTGGCTACCATCATTTACAGAAGAAAACTCATTTTAACTGCTCCAAGCTGAGCTTCAAATCTCTATTTTCTGTGAGTCTTCATGTTCTGTACAGTAGTCTTAGAGGGCAGTATATTGTTAAAACACAGAGCCAAACTATCAATAAAATGATTATAATGTATGTTGAGCAGTGCAAGCTTTCAGGTGATTTTGTTATTGTGTTGAATTGATGTATGAAGCTCTTCTTCAACTTGTAATGGAATGCTCCCATCTTGTCCTCCTCGTAATCATGACATCATAAGTAACATTGTCTCTCATATTACATTGTCCTGTGCCTTGTGGCTGACGCTGTGTGTTCATTTGTACTGTACATTCTGACGAATACTATGTGATTCATCTTTTGTTGTTGTTACCAGGTCAAGATAATGCATTGTATTTATTCTAACATGTCCTAAGAGGAACTCTTTACCGTGACAATTAGAGAAGCTTTTTACAGCAACTGTTAAATGTTTCAATGTTAGCATGCAGCGATGTCACTGCAGCAATCTAAAATAACAGTTTGAACACATCTCTGATGGAGCTCAGGATTATGAGGAGGACCACTGTTTCAGTCCAAAATATTTCACAGTTTTCACTCCGCTGACTGTGTGGGTACGTTTGGGTGTATAGAAAATGCATTTTATTCGTCAATTTAAGATTTCCAACGATCCTGTCGGCATGCCTGGAGATTTAAATTATGAATGAAGTCCCAGCGCTGTGCGTCGTGCATAAATGTGCACCGCGCTCCTCTAGGGGAGACGCACTGATCGATTCTGCTGCAGTGGGATCACTGAAGGTGTCTAATAAACTCCAGAATATCTGAAACCTGTTTTATGAACCTTTTTTCCCCTAAAAATCTTTATGTTGCAAATGGAACAACTATGATGCAAGACACATTTCAGACTTTGTCTGACAATTAAGTTTTATCAATCAATCGATCCTCAGTAATATGAACTGTGGCTGAATGAGACAGCACGTGAAGGTGCATAAACATGCCAGCTTTTTCTTGAAGCTGAAGAAATCATTTGGGCCATTTTTCTAAAAAACATAAACGCAATATTTATCGTAAAAGTAAGAGTCCTTCTCTCCGTCTCCTGAGTCCAAATGCAAGAAATGTCTGAATCCTGACTCCGTAATAGTGCAAACAATGAAAGTCAAATGACTCATGATGGTTTCTTTATGACATGATATAGCTAACCATATCTTCTTTATTAATCATGACATGTAGCCATATGTTTATTTTCACTCTTTTCAGGGTATTTTCAGAGTTTTGTTTAATGCACTCTCAATCATTTTATAATACAGCAGAGCATCTTGCACTGACTCATAGCTATTAACATATGTCCATATGCAAGTCTGAAACTATATCTGAGATGCATATTGAAACATGTAATGGGAAAAAATGTATTTTGTAGATGTGTTAAAATAATTCTGTTACAAGGGTACGCTCTGTAGATTCACTCCTTCTTGCAAGAATAGAACCTCACAAAGACGATTGGTTCTCGGTCTTCATTCGGATTTACTAAATATTTTCCACTGCAAACACCATATGTTTATAAGACCAGAAGCAAGAATAGCAGTAGAGAGATGTAAAAGAAATCGATAAGACCAGACCAGAGCAACAGCAAAATATAAACACACAAAAACACACAACACAGTATTTATAGGCATGTCAGGTGCACATACAGGCCAAAGGGGAAAAAGGGATGTGAGGCCATATTTTAAAGTGTCAATCATGGGAGCTGAATTGATACATTGTGGGCGGCTGTTCCATAATCCAGTTGTCAGACCCTCAAACACACAATATCCTTCAAGCTTCAGCCACAATTCCAGCTCAGAAAAGAGGTCTATTTTAAGGAACTGAGGGGGTATGGGGGTCTAGAGTGCTAGAGTTTAGAATTGTAAGTAGGAGCCAGAACACTCAAAGCATTATGTTCAGGCAAGAAACACTTCAAGTCGATATGGAGCAGAAGCTTCAGTGAAGGCAAGCATGTTCTTAATTATATTCCCTGTAGTTTTTTGTCAATTTTTTCCCCTTTTATAATTCTTGTAATGCAAACAAAAGGCTTTTTTTCATGAGAAGTGACTTAAAAGGTCATCGTAACTCGTCTCATGGGAGCTGCTGGCTCAATGATGCCAAATGTAGAGATGCTTATGCACAAACAAAATGCACAAAAATACTTTTTAATATGCCACCACACTTTTTACTGTAGCACTCAGAAGCCTCTGCTGGTGTAACCGCTCTCACAAACTCTTTAAGCGGATAGAGTCATTTTGTTGGAAATCTCTTTTTTAAGAGAGAGACAAAAACCCTGAGCCAAAAACTCTGAGGCACCCAAGAGGAAACACTTGAGCTTGAAAAAGATGTGACACAAGGTTATCTTGTTATACACAGATTGAATACTTCTTGTCAGTAGTGCTTCATATACAGTTCTGACTGGATATAGTTAATAATGTCCCCGACACCCTTAGCTGAGTATACCTCACTGTACTAAAGCCCTTCAAACGCCTATCATTCTGATACCTCCAACAAATACAACTACTTCAGAATAATTCGTGAAACATAAATATTCTTCAGGAACTACTTGAACTCTGATATTAATATACTGTTAAAATAGAGTTATTTCATTTTGTTTAAAATAATCCTTACGGCATGGATTATTTGTGATGCAACATTGCCTCAAACATTGAAACCTCCAAAAAACAGTGACATTTTTAAATGAATCACAGGGAAAAACAAGTGGCTGCCTTGGGCATGACTGACTAGGGGCTTTTGAGTCTTCCCTTAATCTTAATCTCCAGACTGCTCTGTTTCCTTAAGACACAAGTCTCCTTTTCATTCTGTGGTTGTATTAAGTCAGCAGCATGTGAGACGTCAATCTTTATGTGGTTGCAATCATCAGCTGCTAGGTGAAACATGCAAAGAAATACAATGGTTGAATTAGGATGAGAAGACTTTGATTTTTTTTTTATAGTAGCCACTCAGTTATTTCTGAAAGTTACATTTGTTGTTAATTATGTTCTTGTAGTGTTTCCAGATAAAGAAACCAATAAAGACCAACAAGCTGTGATGATGTTCAGTAGAAGAGATAAAGTTATCAGGAGCATTACAAGTATGTTCTCAAAAAAAAATAAAAAGTATAGATCAAGAAAATTATCTTTTTTAAGAGAGAAAAATGGAGAAGTGTTCGCCATTACTAACGTGTAAACCTTTCCAACTCTTTGAGAGTATATTGGTCACATTCTTTTGTGCGTAAAAATAAATCAAACTGCTTTCACTGCTGTAGTCAATTTTCTGCAGATGGTGATAATCACTATGATGACGATATCTTATCTTGTGAATAATTGCTTGAAAGTGCAGGAATTTGACAGTTAGTGAAGTGTTAGGACAAGAAATGACAAGACGCTATTTTCATGCTGTTGTTGTCGCATTCATAATTAGCAATCCAATTAGCACACTCAGAGACGAGCATGTTAAAACGGGGCTGTCCAGCAAAGAATTGCCAAGCTGAAAATAGCACCATTATCTAATATTATCATTTCAGATCCATTCACAAGGCATCGGTTTAAAAAGCTTCTACTTCCAATAAACCATCTGCAAGCAACCAACTTTGAAGTTTGTTTGATAGATTTCAACCTTTTCTACACTTTCTCCTAATATTTCTAGTACATTTATCACTGTTGGTAGATTTTTTTTGCCATTAGTATTGAGATATTCAGCCAAAGTGTTGTTATTAACTGCCTTTTTAAGAGTTTTACTAAGAAGAGGCCCGAATTAATTAAAAACGTATTTAATCCAGTATGTTGAAAATAAATATTATACAGCATTATTTGAGGTAATTTTCAAAATGATTAAAATTTAGTGCGGTATGAAAAGAAGACCAACGCATGCAAAAGCATTTGCCTAAGATCACAAGAGTCTGAAGTTTTTAAATGCACTTTCCCTGGAAACAAGTCTGAAAGTCATCGTGACTCACTCTTTTTTTTTCCCTTTCTGTTAACTATATTGATTGGATTTCGTTATTTAATAAGGTTTTTTATTTGATGAATGGATTACTGCATTTGTTTCCCAACATCTCGTCTCACAATACATATATTTAACTTGTTAAAAAGTCTTGAACACTAAGTTTAGAACAAACACATTTAACAGAGATCTTTAAAATCACCACCTCTTCATTTTCTCTTCGTCATGCTCACACACTGTAATGAATGATTTCTGAATACAAATGGATCAGCTCTTGTCCTTCTCTGACTTCTTTAAAATGGCAGGGTTCAGAGATGCCACATACAGACATTTCCATTCAGAGCAGAGGCTCAGGGCCATTATGAGCTGTGGTCTAGTCATTTCACTCTCATTACAACTGAAGATATTCAGGATATTACATGACCCTTAACACTGGTAGATGCTACTAAAGAAACTCATTTATTTATGACCAACTGTGCTCAGCATTTATTTATCATCATTGAAAATAGATCTATTTTGTCATCCCACCATTTATGTAGCTTGTTGAGATTAGTATGCAGTTTGATTCATCATCAACATGAGCATCTTCATCATCTTTATTGACAGACTCAGGATTCTCGGACTATATTTTTTACAGACATAAGAGCACAGATACCATAGCTGTCAAACATACTAAAAATGACTTCTACAGGCAGAGGAAATGATCTTTATGTGCATGCACCCCACTGCATCCAGCATCATTTCCAAATGTAAACAAACGTCTGCATCAAGATTTGGCACAAATGGTACATAGTGCAACGTCTTTATAGTCATGTGTGGGAATTTTTAGTCTCTGAGGTTTCATGCTATTATCATAATAACACAATCTCAACACAAAGTTTTTAAGAAATGCATTACACTTCTGCATTCTTCTGAGATTCACCAATCTTTGCTTATTCGGGGTCTGACCTGTTGATACTGTTTTTTTGCAGATACAATTTTATTTTTGAAAAGCACTATAATTGACAGCATAGACCAATTATTTTCGGAACTTTTTTTTATTGGAAATTAATTTTATGTTAATAAATAAACATTGACTGCTAATGAACTGCTTATTACAAAAAGTATTAAAAACTGCGACAGATTACTTCACCATGTCTTATTCTCAATAAATGTTCTGTATCAGTTTTATATCAGTCCTTAAGTGTCTAACTCTGTATTACTAGCAATCTTCTTCATTTTTATGCCATAAATCATGGTGGAAGTGTCTTTCTATATGTAAAGTAAAAAGGTATTACATTATATTTTAAAATGATGCATGAAGTTCATTCTCTGCATTAATATTTCACAGAGCACCAGCCTATAGCTGGCAGTTATGTTGTGCACACCATGTACAGAGGCCCTCTTTGAGCGGCTGTGGGTTTGTATTCGACCTCGGCTCTCTGCTGCATGTCATCCCCTTATTTTCTACTCCCAAGATTTCCTGTCTCTCTACAGCTGTCCTATCCAATAAAGGCAAAAAAAGCCCCATAACCTAACTTTATAACACCTATTATCATTTTTTAGGATTTTAAAGGAACAGCAAAGGGGGAAAAGACAGAGAGGGACAGTGGTAGCATACAAAAACATACAGGGAGCTCAGATGTGTGGATCTGCCATGGGGAGAGTACTTTGGCAGCTATAGGTGTTGTTTTGTTCTAAGAAGTGATCACACAGAAGCCGTTTTCACATATGCACTCCTAAAAATATCTAGATAATTACGGGAGGACTGCTCTGGAGATTCTCCTGACCTGGCTGTTCACATAGCTCCTCACAATGGGAGACTAATCCCTGTCAGACAGAAGGGGGGGTCTGCTGAGGTAAGACGTGATGTAAAAAAATAAGACACCAGACGAGATGGCATTGGTAAATCACGGTTTCCTGAAAATGACAATTAATATGCTACATACTACATGGATATTTTAACAAATTCAAATGAGGCGAGAAGGCACCAGACGAGGGGGCATGAGATAAGAGGCTGCAGCAATGCCCGTCTCGGTGGTATGCAGCCTGGCAGCCTAACCTGTGAGCTCAGGGCAACAAACCCCCACAGCTGTGTTTGCAGATTGTCAGACACACATTTGAAGATATGTCTACGCATTTGCACGGCAGGAGTGTTGAAAAAGTCACGTGTAAAATGACGGCCAATGGAGAGGCCCGCCTCAGTTGTAAGCAATGATTTGTGTGTATTTTCAGAACTTAGAGCAAAAAAAGCTAACTTTTCTGCCATTATTAAATCAATTAACATTTTGCAATTGGTATATGTGCAGATCAGAACACGCATTTGTGGATCTGTGTGAGCATTTGTGGGTGTTTTTACAAATTTGTAGATCTTTTCATGCATTTGTGGATCTGTGTACATATCTTCAAATAGTTTTGCCACAATAATAGCTCCATATAACCAGCCTCAAAATAATAAACTAAAACAAAAAAAAATGTTTTTTTCTGTTTTTCAGCGAGACGAAAAGCGCATCAGTATTTTTTTCAAGAGTTGAAACATTACGCTTCATGAAATTGCTTATTACTTGAATAATAATAATAATAAGCATTGATTATAATATTAGAGGTCACAATACTGCCGGTTAAAATAAAGTGGCAATTAAAAGTGGCAGGTAGGCGAAACATTTCCAGCCCTGCAGATCTGACTTGAAATTATGCACTAAAGAAGAAAATACCCGCAAAGCAGTCCCAACAGTAGACTAGTAGGAGATGGCACAAAACCTGTCATCATTCCAAACTTTAAAATAGAGCTGGAATATGGTATTTGCAAAGGAGGAGAGTTATTTGTGGAAAGGGCACAAGAAGTACTCAAAGATTCTTCAGACTTTTCATACGGTATCTTTTATTCAGATCATGAGTGCATGCCACTAAGACAGACCTCTGAATACACTTCAGTGCTCAATCAACAGTGACCATTTCAGTCACCTCTCTTTATTTTTTTACATTTGTGGAATTGAATGAAGACAGTAGTGACACTTACTAAAGACAGAGGAACAATTGACAAAATACAAACAATGTCAATACATGAGTCATGTACAAAAAGTGTGATGTGGGGTACCTGACAAATATATTACAATTACAACAATTATAATAGTTAAGCAATAACTGCACAGACAGAGGAGAAGAGAGGATAGAGATATATCAGATTTAAATATTGAAACTTAAGTAGTGCTCATTATGATGGTGAACGGAAGAGGTAAAGTCATGTTCAGAGTATTCAGAGTAAATATGGTATATTCAAAGTATAAGTACAGTATATAAGCATATTGAACTTAAACATTTGCACACACACACACATACACACACACACACACACACACACACACACACACACACACACACACACACACAAAGGCAAACAGATATAAACATCGCACAAAAAGTAAGGACATTTGTGTTTGGTAGATTATTTCTTTGTTGTAACAATGCTTCTTGACAAGAAATTTGGCATTGGCAGAGAAGATTTGGCAGTTTTTCTTGGGCGCAACCCACATACTCAGCTCTGCTGCTCATCCCACAAATGCATGTTCCTTACAAATGTGGCGCCATTTGAAAGGTAAATAAAACAGGCTTAACAACAGTATAAGATTTATTGCCAAGAAGCATTGTTACAACAAAGAAATAATCTACCAAACACAAATTTCCTTATTTTTTGTGCGATGTTATATGTCACTTCATTGAAACTGTAGTGTATCCATAACGTGTACATAATCATATTATATTATTAGTCCTGCACTGACAGCAGCACCTCATGTAGACATCAGTGTGACATGAGTTGCACTATATACAACATAAAAGAAAAAGCAATATAAAAGCAATAAGGCATACAGTGATTATATAATGAGAAGTAATTGCGATTCTTCATATGTTTTACAGAGAGTTGATCATTCCACTACAGAGAAGCACTAAAAGCAGTAAGAAGGAAAATGTTTCTTTAAACAGGCAGAAACATCCAGAACTGCAGGGCTTCATTCTGTCATGGCTACTCATAAGGAACAACATTTGTCATAATATAATCATGCAGACGAAGTGAATGCTGTATATAAAGAAATGCACAATCAAATACATGTAGAGCTGAATGAGCAAAGCAAGCTGTTTTCTCAGATCCACTTTTACATTTTCAGAAAATAATGTGGAGCATTGCCACGTATCACAATACGGCAGAGACTGAGACTGAACATTAAGAAGTAATGCCTTCTCCATTAGGCACCCTCCATTCCAGAGCCATCCAAATGCAAGAGCTAAGCCAAAATATCCTCTTATCAGGCACTTCTCACAACAGCACTGCTCTCCAAACACTAATTAGAGTAAATCAAACTACAAGTAACATTTTTGAACATTGGAAATAAGATTTTTAAAAAGATAAAGAATCCCTGCTGTCAGAGATAGAAAACACAGACTGATACTAACCAAGTATTTTCTAAGTGACCACAAACTTCAAATCTTAAAAATAGTAAAAGAGAATCATGGCAGCCAAAATGAAACAGAATATGTAGTCAATATGTGATGTGAGGCTGGGCATTAAAGGCACAGTGCAGTCTGCAGTGTAGATCACACTCTTCTCTAACAGAGTTATATTAGTTGCTTGATTTAAGTTTTTGTTTAAAATCTCTCCACCTCTGTGTGTAAAGGCACACTCTCGCTCGTCTGTATGAACTCTCTCTCTCTTTCAGAGATTGTTATTAAAATTATAATCCACTAAAACTCCAAACTCTAGGATAACATGTAGTTATGCTGCTCTGTCTGACTTGAATTTCCCTCGGGATCAATAAAGTATCTGTCTGTCTGTCTGTCTGTCTGTCTGTCTGTCTGTCTGTCTGTCAAACGTCTTCAATTTCTTTGATTATGTTGAAAATCTCTGAGACACTTTAACGTGTGCGCAACAATATTAAAGCTCCTAGGCCTATCACCCTAGAATGTATTATTTAGTGTTTGAATGTTTTAATTGTGTGTGATTTTAGGGGGTGCTGCAGCAACCCTACTTTCCTGCACAAACAGCCACAATTTCATCATCACACTTGTCACTCTTCTAAAAAAATATCAGCACTACACAGCACAACAGAGAATAACATTTGTTCTTGGACTTTTGGTGGACTTTGTTTTTTTTTAACTGGAAAAAGTAAGCTTTTGATTTTTGCCTTTTGGTCTTTTTGTTGAGTTAAATATTTTATTGGTAATCTGCACTTAGGTCTATTACCTTGTTTTCCACCAATTGTGACAATTACTTTATTTTACGTTTCTACACTTTGAAAATATATGCCATATTGGGGGTGATTGCATGGGGACAGAGGAGCAGAAGTGACATAAAAAAGCAGAACTTTAATGCTGAACCCACATCTGTGGGTAACAACTTTCAGGTGCATCACTTAAGTTCATGAGCAGCATCTCTCTGTTAAGAGTGACAAACGGAGTGACAGCTGCCTCGTATATACAATCATCCGCTGGCTGGTGCCCTCTCTGTGCAGGTAAATGCAATTCTTCTTATTTACTTTAATCATTTTGCTGATGTTCATCAAATTCTGAAGTCTGCTCTCAGTTGAGCCTCTGCACACAGACACACAGATCAGAGGGGTGGGGTCAACACAGACAGACATTCTGATGCTTGTTTATTGATTTGAAATAGAGGCACGTGCTTCTAAAATGTACACGAAAAGTGACCTGCAACTTGTGAATCAAAACTACTATAATACAATCAACAAATGAAAAAAAAGAAGCCACCTGTAATAGCATGAGTAGTCTGCTCTTTGGTTAACAGCCCTTTTCTTTTAGAAAGCACTGCATAAATATGAGGGAGTGATAACGTCAATAGCAATAGGAGCAGCGTTTGTCCATGAGCTTAACAGCACCCTTGATGCTGACCAATCACATACTGGTATCAATAAATACAGGTTTCCAGTACCCATGCCTTACGAGCAGTAAAATAGTTTTATTGATATTGGTAATGCTCCAGTGCTGTTCAGGTTAGAAGGACTGGTAGTGAATGTTCTGCTTTGGGGAGAATTTGCACATTAAAGGAGCAATATTTAAGATAATGAATTCAATCATAAAATGACCTTACTATATCATCAGACATTAAGGAAACATGCTACTGTATATCGAAGTTGTAGTGTACGTCACGTGTGGTGTTATACGTGATGACGTTAAGACAGAGCGTAAGCTGTATGTTACCGGAAAGGTGTGCAATAAAGCAGGATTAAACCTGTCCAAGCGTGGTGATATCGTTGGTGTTAA
Source organism: Tautogolabrus adspersus (assembly GCA_020745685.1). Taxonomy (NCBI): domain Eukaryota; kingdom Metazoa; phylum Chordata; class Actinopteri; order Labriformes; family Labridae; genus Tautogolabrus; species Tautogolabrus adspersus. The sequence continues at coordinate 17,773,506 of CM036539.1, forward strand.
TACGGTCAGAAACACTACAGAAGTGCTAGCTTCTCTGACAACAATGCAGCAGCCAGTATGTCCTCCTTCTAAGTTTTGATTCCGGTTTGTTTTGACCATAGGCGGTTGCAGGGCACCCCCACACAGCTTTTTCGAACGTCCCTCAGTTTGCCAGATATGGGATATATGTTCTTTTATTGCCATATAATGTTTCAGTCTTTGCAATAGGATATGATTGTCACTCAGATTTAGTAAGAAAAAAAAATCCATGGCCAATAACAATAAGATGGTCAGTCAAAACGTTCACAAACGCTGTCTCTGTTGCAGTCACAGGGAAAGTTAAGGAACTAAAGCAAGGGGTAAAAAAAAGAAGACTTTTGCACATTTCCTTCACACCCACAAAGGAGCACAATTAGTTGGAAAAATCAGGCTGATGAACAGCAAAAAATAATATTTCCCATTTTCTTTGGAATGCAATATTGAGTGACTGTTTTTTATACGTTTCTATGAAAGAAGCTGAAAACATCAAAAGGATAGTTCAATGGATGATTTTATGGTAGTCAATTTAATTTATGGTATAGTCAATTTATGTAAATTGCTTACATATAATGTTAACCCAATTTTTAATACATTTTCCTTGGAACACTCTGACAAAGGCCATTAGGCTGAAATGCATCAGCATTTTGTAGTCTTCCTTTTTTTTCCTTTCCATTTTGGCCTCTCCTACACAAGAGATCCTGTAACTGCTTCAGAGACCACTCCACTACCACGTACATAGAGGTTATCTGGTCTGCTGTGTGCTTTTTTCCCTGCAATTTGTTCCCACTACAGAGCACCTTGTATTACCAAGCATTACCAGACACAATGAACACGCCACCTTCTGTTCCTTGTTAACGTTTTCCTGGGACTGAAAGATTTTTCCAGTAAAGTAGCAGTCGCTAACTAGATGACATGTGGCATGATAACAGTATTTAAGTATCTCCATTTGTATGTTTGGGTCCAGAAAAGCGTTAGGTTCAGTGCTTAGATACAGTGGTTAAAATAACATCACGGACACTGTGCTTATTGACAGAGAAAGACAAAACCTTCATAAGTCTTTAAATTCTGATTTTGGGAAAACAAGCAGGTGGCTGACATTTCAACTTTGAGTAACACTCTCCCTCTGAGGCTTCATTCCTCTGTATTTGAGAGTGCTTGTTTCCTGAGGCTTATTTGGTTGGCTTTAGCTGTGCTCATGAAGCTCCTAATTAGCTAAGTTACTAAATAGTTAAGAATGGCCTTAAGACAGTGTGGTAATGTTGCATAAGAGGTACCTTTTTTTCCACTCTGCAACAAACTCACACAGCTGCCCAAAAACACACTACCCTATACTCAGTTTAATTTCACTTTCAATCTTTTTTACTGCTAGATAATGCCTTTATCTCTGAATAGTGACCTAATACATGGCCTATTATTTGGTTGAATGGAAAAATAACACGTTTCTGTTTAAGACCTGTTGCTGTTCACAAATGTCCTATTTTTAATCTATTGCAAACCAAATTGTAATCAGTGTTGCTTACCTCTCAATACTTTGAAGCATTCAGTTGTTCAATAGCATAAATTATTCAAGACAGTGAGTGAACAACAGAAAAGAAAGAAGGCTTGATTGGCCCTGAAAAACTCACCTCCACCAAGTTGCACATCCACCACCACGTCATCAGTGTCATTGGTTCACTAGCAGTGAAGTAATTTGTTATGGCACAATGGCACAATGGGGCTATGCTTGTTTGTTGCTTTAGTCTTTTCTTCTTTGATTTTTTGCTTCTTTAATTATTTTGAACCCTTTCAGTAAAAAAAATGACATCCTGACAGCCAGCCAGTGACATGTGATATGTTTTTGAGGCGGAATTAGAGTACTGATATATCTTATCAAGTTTCATCAAAATCAAGTCAGTGATGTCTGTAAAACTTAATGTTATAAAATTGACAAATAAATGAAACAGATTCCCTCAGGGCTCAGTGGTCTGCTTCTCTAGTTTCAAAATAATGCAATAGTTGGATACATTCTTCCCCTACGCCACTGGTGTCTGAGGTATTACATAGACAAATGAAAGTTAACAATGTACCACATCGCTCGGACCTAACAGTGTAATACTAAAATGTGAAATGGTATGAAGATAAAACCTAAGGTTTGGTGCTTTTTGTATTATTATTTTTAATGATAAATTAGTGGGGGAAAAAATCAGTTGTTCCCCTTTGTGCCGATTTACTTTTTTTCCATTACAGTAATTAAGAAGGGAGACATATTGTGAACCATGGCTGATGCTGCGGCAATCAGACATTTTGTGGCTGTGAGTTTCTGGATCATGAAATGGACAGCTGTAATGAGTCTCCCACATTTCATGTGTCAAACATGCTTTTGTGGATGCTAAATGTTGGGTTTTACTCAATTTTTTAAGAGCCACCTTCCTCTAACATGCAATCAGAAGAGGATTGTTAAGACAGTATTCTTTTGCCTCATGCTGGAGAGGAGCAAATACAAGCCAAATAGGACACAATACTTGTAACCCTTGCACTTAATGCATTGCACACCTTTGATATTACTGGTGCCTCCACTTCAGCAGAATGAATAAATCTCTATAAGGAACCATACATTATGTTAAATAAAAGAAATAGAAAAAACAGCCTAAGTAAAATCTGGGCCCTTGTGGCAACAAATACAGAAGCAATACATAAGCCTTTTATTGCATCATTTCTATATAGGCTGCTCGTGTGCATGTGATTTCCGATGGCACATGCAAGAAACACAGTGTTTATGGAAATTGTATGAGCTGCTGACTACTGAGCAAGAGACAGGGTTATTGTCAGAAAAAGGCCTGCTCTTATCAGCATGTGAACATATATGCTCTATGTTTTGTATGATCTCTATGTATGCACTTTATTTTTGTATTCTCTGTAACTGCAGGACAGAGTCCAAGAAGAATTTCCCTTTGGGGACAATAAAGTATATCGTAATCGTAATCGTATCCCAGCACAATTGGGGGATTTGGTTTCATTAATCTTAACGCCATGGTTCTAATGCCAAGGCAAAGAGACATGATGTCCAAATACAAACAAACTGGAGAATAATGTTTTTATACATCTGCTCTATGAACTAGCAGTCCAACCATCCTCTCATCCCAGCGTTAGAAATTTGAATCACTTGTTTTCTAGGCTTGCGAAGCCTGGAAGGGATGACTGTCCAAGCATTGCTTTTGACAAGAAGGGCTAGGAGGAGGGGCTTATACCACAGAGAGTAAGCTCAAGAGGGAAAGAGGTTTTCAAGGACTCAATGTATTAATTAAAAGTTGTGGCTTACTGAATCCTTGAACAAGCCCAAAGTCTTATCAGTCATTAAGGAGCCTCGTCTTCTCCTTCTCTGACATTTGTTTTTGATTTACCCACCAAAGAGAAATGCTAATGAACAATACCTCATCAGCAGTGATATATAGCATTTATCTGCTAAGCTAGCTTTAAATATGCAGAGCTTAGAGAAGAGCTTTATAGAGCGTCTTTGTAGAAAGGAGATGCACATGAGCTCCCATGGATACTTTCAGAACACCTTTGTTCTCCGGGTCATTCAGGATAGGAAGAAGTCAAGGACATATTGGCGGCCTCACTATACTAATGCCAGCATGACTCATGCTGTTTGCTACACAAGGGTTCAGGCTGGTAGGGACCCTTGGTCAAAGCAGGACTAATTGCCACATTTCTGACCTCGAATGTGTGGTTTTTCTCAGAACCCTTCTACTTACATGGGATTCCTTTGTGGTCATAATATGGTTACTCTTCTTCAGGACCAACCTGGGAATTCCTTCAGGAATAAATGCCTTGAAATCATTTCAATGAATAGAAGCATTGTCACAGCTGTGCTTGTCACAAGAGGACCTTTAGTATGTGATCTTACAACAGGAAACACAACAACTTTAGGAGCCTTAGTGACATAATAGCTGGTGTCAGCTTTTTAAGATTCTTTTAGTAGGCAATAATAAAGTAAAATACCAATTGAAAACAAATGAAAAATAGCAGCCACCCTCACGTTTGGCTCAAACTTCCCCATCGGCATATAATCAAAACCTCTAAAGCTCCTCACTCTGCAGGGATTGGCGATCAGAAGGTCACCCAGTAGGTTAATAGTTGACATTGAATTTATTGAGTGCATTTTCTCACTTTGCCGCAAACACAAAGGCCACAACAAGAGATCTCAGTAAACAACAATAATGAACATTGAGGAGGAAAATGATGTCTGCAATGAGTGAGTAGAAAATGTCAGCCTAGATTTTAAATAGCTATGTTAGTTAATTTATTAAGCTTTTTTTTAATCGACCTTTAAATTGAACATTGATTATGAATCTAGTTAATCTGAGTGTCAACTCTTATGTAATGTTCAAAATTATACTCTGAATATTCATAAAAATAAAAAAATAAAAATCTGCATTTGTGAAAATGGAGCAGCTATGGCTCAGTTGGTAGAGTCGGTCATATCTCAACCGGAAAGTCAGGGGGTTCGATCCCCAGCTCCTGCAGCCACATGTCCAATGTTTCGTTGGGCAAGACCCAAGTTTCTCCTGCTGCTTCTTTGTTGCCGTATGAATGTGTATGAATGGGATTAGTTACTTCTGATGGTCACTTTACATAGCAACCTCTGCCATCAGGGTGTGAATGGATGTGAATGGATGACATGAGGTGTTAAAGCCCTTTGTGTAGTCTGAAGAGTAGAAAAGCGCTTTACAAACTCAGTCCATTTACCATTTAAAAATGTATTGACGTAGATGTGGCAAAACTGTAGAAAAGAGGAAAAAAATGTAAAGGAAAAATATAACTTTACTTGATTTCCCCAGAAATGGTGATTGCATTTCACAGATCAAGTAAAGCCAAATATCTTAGTTTTTCAGATGGCCAAATGCTTGAGTTTATGTTGACTATAGGAAGAGTTTGCTGACAAAAGCTTCACTCTCTCAACAACGTGCTCTTGGCAAACAATTTCCTTGGTACAGCCAATCAGGTTGCATCTATAATGGCATAAGAACAAAAAGCTCTATGTCAAGAACTTAACAAAAAAATAAAAGCCTCATTTAATAAATCTTTACTCATGTCTTCTGTTTCATAAGCAATAATCCAAATCGGGGGGGAACCGAAATAGTCAAATCTTCACTGGTTCGTTCAAAGACCCTCAGTCAACTACCAATCTCACAGTCGACAACAAGTATCATTTCATTCCAAGTTTATAGGAATGCTCAATGTCTAATTTACATAGATCTGCCTGTTTTCTTCAAAGAATACATGACTCATAGCCTATCTTGGTATTAATATAAACGTATTAATACTTCATAGCAATTCTGAAAAAACGTTTAATCACTCTCTTTAGTGTGTGCATGAATTAATCACCCCTATTTATTGATTGATGCAGCATATCCACATTTTCAGAATTTCATTGGCAACAAGAAACGTACGTTTCTGGCAGAGTCGGGTACAATTAGCCAAGTAAAGTTACATCATGACAGGAGCAGGCACCTCCTTTCAATTCAGGCTCTCATTGGCTATTCTTGGTTGGGAACAATGAATAGAAGGTCGTTATTGGAGAAATTAGGTGTCAATTGAAAGGTCAGAGTGCGGCCGCCATTTAGAGTATCTCATCGAAAATATTCATTCATAAAAATGAATTACAGAATATACAGAAAAAACAGTGGTGGCAATTTTGAAGAAATGGATGGATCTTTATGGATGTAATGTGTTTTAAATCTTTCCCTAGATTTGGGTGTTGGGGATTCTGCAGCAGGACCGTGTTGTTTGAACATTACGATCAGGAGAGTACAGTAAATCTTCAAACGGTAAGTCAGAAGATAGTACAAATCATTGTTTCTTGAGTCAGTGGTCTGACAGATGCGTAGATTGTAGCTGCTGTGGTGGTGGAGTCCATACTCACTGAAGGCCCGCGGGTATGTTGTCAGTGTGTGTGCTTTACTGTAAATGGTCATGTGTTATACAGTATATGGTCACCATAATGCAGACTCAATAAGTGAGAAGAAGGATGGATCATGTCCTATCCTAGAATACATTTTTATTCCAACTCTAGAAGACAAATAGTTTAATAACGTAGTTTATCTCTTGTATTACAAAGTGAATATGGATCAATAAGACATTCTACCATCAGTCGAAGCTAGACAAAATCTAAAAAACAGGTTCAACTATGTAAAGCCTTTGTCGGGAACACCCCTAATCTGAAATTTGTATATATTCTGTCTTTGTTGTATTTAATTTTGTGTCTATATTCACTCACTCATGTGAGCCTAGCATCATTCATTGTTTTTTTTTTTAATCTACAACAGTCTAAGCTTCATCAGTGCAGTGCAAAGCAATTTTCAGAAATCTTGCCTGTTCAAAGTTGTTCATTACGAGTGGTTTTATTAGAACACAAAAGTAACCTTGTTACATTTTTTAACAGACCAGGTGTCATGCCTAATTAAATTATCTATTTAATTTTCCCATCAGGACACTTTGTTATGAGGGAAAAATTATTGATTGAAATGTGCATGATACAGGTGAGAGTAAGAAGTCTTTGGGGATTGTACCCCTTTCTAATTTCCTTTCCTATATGTTTGAAAGATACATATGGGATAGGATATCTCTTGATAGACTCTAGCAGTGGTGCTATGAGAGGATGATGTTATGAGTTTTGACTTTAAAGAGCTCAACCCAGACATTGGATGTGATGAAGAGTAGGTGAAGGGGATGGAGGATGGTGGCAACATTCAACACCGAAATGGCAAATGACAGCATCAGAAAAGAAACAGATTTAAACGTTTGACAGCAAAAAAAAGACATGGAGACATAAGATAAATAATAACATAAAACAAATACTATTAAATCAATGAAATGGGACACACTCACAGCAAGATTAACCTGACTACCTTAAAGTAAAGGTTTTTAAAACTTTCTTTTCAGCCTGATGAGGGGTGCAGTAACAGAGAGAGAATCAGTTGTAGAGCACTTGTACCCACTGGAGACTGCTGACTTTACTCAGCACCTTTACCATCCGAGCCACTGAGAAGGAGAATTTCAGAGGAGTGTGAAATTGAAAATGGTTATGAGTTGCTGCCATCTTGCATTGCTAAAGTTTCATAATGCTGCTGTAGTTTCAAATCTTCATGGTTTTGAAGTTCCCTAAACATTTTCCCAATTAAAATGATAAGGAAGGTCTACTTTTTTTTGCACTCAGGTACACTGAGGTAAAGAAGGTGGGTGGGTGTGTCACAAATGTAGTCAATTTAGTTGTTTATGAAGCAGACTCAGCTGTGAAGCTGAACCTGACTGTGTGGGAAACAGCTGGTGTGCAGCCTTGCCTTTTATCTTTGTGCTAATATGGGCCAAAGAGTCTTAAACCTAAGCTGTTCTCAAAATATGATGCTAAATGAATATTCAAGAAGGATGTTTGATTACCAGAGTAAGAGTAAAAAAGATTATGTTGATATCCTGTATTTGCTCTGAGATTTAGAAGTTGTTCTAGCTCCCATTTTAGGGCTGAATAAATGTCCTCTGACTCTTGTTTGGTGATCTCCTGTTTCTGACTTTCAGAAAAACAAGGTTATTATTCAATGCTGTTGAAACCAAGTCACCGAAAGGCAACAGTACCTTTTTGAGGTTTAATACAGGAACTGTATTTAAACTTTTGCTGGGAGATTACTATAATCAAATACCTTGGATTGCTGCGTGTGTAGCAGAAAATCCTAGTGTCTGTGACTCCAGTGTATTTTATTCCTGCTCTTCTCAATTTTGTTTTCCTCTCTGTTTGTTTTTGCCCTACAGATTGATATAATTGTCAAAAAAATGTCAAATTTCACTGTCATCTCAGTCTTCTCAGACTGCCCTGTTGCTGGTCTCTACTGGGCACAGTGACCTGGAAGATTTTGCCTTGTATGGGGTCCACCCAGATAACCAGCCATTAATTCTGTGATTCCATTTCATCAGTAAACATTAACTCCTAATGCCAGACCTACCGAGCGTGAGAGAATTTCTGAACCATGCCCCTGTGACAGGCGAGGACACCTCCTGCTAGGTTTTTGGTTTAATGGTGTCTCAGCATTACGATTCTGTTGAGGTGGATGTGTCAAGATTAATAACCTCATCATTTGCTGAAACATGATGTATGCGCTCTGGGTGCCCAACAAGTATTTCACTGCACATACCTAAACATGTACCTGTCATCCTCTGTCATCCACATCCTGTCTATTTTTTAACAGGTTCAGCAGCCAGGCCCCACTCACTGCTGGGAAAAAAAAGGTGTACGAGATTGAGACTTTTAATTTGTCTTAACAACAGGAGACGAGATGAATCATTCTCTCATTTATTTATGACAAGTCATATTACTTGCACTCCATATGCAAGAAACACTCCTCCATGTTTCCAAAGTGCTTAGAGAAATTAAAGTTCCTCCTATTTCTAAACAACCATTATATTAAGAAGGGTTTACTCAGATCCCCTTTGCACTGTATAAAAGGCAAAGAGTGCTAAACAAGCAGCAAGTGTAAGGAGTGTAGCATTTGGGGCATAGTTCACATCTGATGTATCAGAATGCTCATTTTCACACTAAATAACATTGAATTATCTCAATAATAGCTCTTTATCTGCAGTGAATCAACTCTTCTCAGTTAAGCAGCTTTGCATAATTATGAGTCACAATAGAGCCGCATTAGAGATGAACTGATGAGGAATTTAAGAATCTATAACACGGTAAAACACGGTATTAAAAAATGACCCCTGGTTGATATAATCCTCAGTACACCTTCATCTTACAAATAGCAAATAATGACTTAAAATCACCTATATGGAAGTGAACAGAGGAAGAGATAAGCTAGTTACAAAGAATGTTAATTCCGATTAAATCCCTAATTAAACCCAAAGAGACAGTGATTTGATATTGTACCCTGTCACTTTATTCCATATCACTTCAGTGTAACATCTTTTCATGAACGCTTTGATAGTCACAGAACTAAATTGGCTTATCATCGGAGTGTTAATCCTCACAAGATGTGCGGATGGACTGATAACAGCTGAGATTGCTGGTGTTGCAGGTTAGGAGTTTTGATGAAAACCAGTGATTCATTCAAAAGGACAAAGCAGAGTTCTGGAAATGGATAATAATTGGAGGAAATGTTTGAAGGCTTGAAAAGTCTTTGTGGAGGCTAAGGATGGAAGTGCCTTTAAGAAATACATGTTGAGACCACAACAAGGTCCTATCCTAATGCTTCGAGAATTGCTGATTCCTAAATCAAGAGTGAACTCTTCACTTCTGCCTTCGAGCAAACTAGAGGAGAAACCCTTTTAGTGATTCTTAGAGGTTGAAAGTTACAGTTCCAAGACTACTTTGCAAACGCCATCCACTCACATGTTCTAGTATTTTTTTAAACTCCAAACAACATGGTGAGATTTTTTTCCCTCCACCTCAAACAGGCCTGTATTCAACTCATTTTTGTGCATGAGACCCGGGGCCCTATTCACGAAGCCTCCTAAATACTAAGAGTTGCTCCTAGGCACAAAATTCTAAGAACATTCTTAGAATCAGGACATTTTAATTTCCCCTTAAAGTTAAGACTAGATAAAAGTAATTCACAAATCTTGTTAGCCCTTAAGAGAGCTCTTAAAGTGTAAAACTGTTAGGAGTAGTGAGGAGGTCTTTTAATAGGCTTAAGAGTTTCTCAAGCTGAGGAGAAAATGGATAAATGATCTACAAACAATACTTGAAGAATATTATTTTTCACTCATATTTGGGCTAAACCGACTAAAACGATTTTTGCAGACATTTCACACCATCTCTGACTTTTTTAAGTACAAAGTGAAACATGCATGTTGAGTTTCTCTTTGTGGTTTCCTCAACAGGTGCATCCAATCACTAATTAAGGCTCATCACATGCTGATGTAACTCTCAGCATGTGAAGAAGCTGTGCACAAGCACGTTATTTCAAACATCTTGTAGGCTTTATACTTTTAAAGAAAGTGTCACAGGGTGTGTGTGACTGTGCGTTTGACTGTGTGCGTTTGTGTGACTCTGCTCCCCTCCCCCTTCCCCCAGTGTGAATGTGTGCTGATTGCGATCACCTACACCTGTTCACGGGGAAGGGAGGAAGGTGATTGCTGCTCAATTGGAGGTGTAGGCTTTTTCTGGGTGCTGCGGGCTCATTAGGTGTGCAAATACCAGCGGGGGGTGTGAGGAGACGTAGATCGCGGGCGTGCGAAAGGAACATCGGGCAAGCACAAGCTCATGCTGCACATTAGCTACATTCCCAATATGGTAAAAGGGGCGTAACATTTCCGAGAATTGTCCGAACGACTGACCAATTACAACAGAGCAGATCGGCCAACCAATCAGGTCAGACTTGGCACACGTGGGGACCCTGCTCGTGGGGATTCAGAGCGTTGCAAACACAGGCAGATGAGACGGGCTGCATCAATCGTCAGTAGGTCTACATGAAGACAGACACTTTTACTTTTAACGTACTTTAGTAGGCACATACATTAGATATATGAACCCCAAAAAGGGCATAATATGGTATCTTTAAGTAATTTTTCTCCCCTGCTGAAAACACAAAATTTTGTGATATGGCTCTTTCACAATAAAATAATTTCAACATAATAATTATAACAAGGGACTTATGTTGTGAAGGATTTGTAGGAAATAAAATGTGTTATCAATGAATGAACTTAGCTTTAACCGATCTACAATTAGCAGAGGTTTTCAATAATACTGGCTGGAGTTCAAGTGTTAACAGCAGGCACGATTCACAGCCACAGCCTGCTTCATTTTATCATCTTGGTCTGTAGACAAGCGAGTCACCGGTTGATACACATGTTCAGCAGTTAGACCTGTTGTAATGGAGATGCAAATCCATGCTGCGCTGGGCTCAAGTGACATGGAGTCAAACCATTCCAGCACATCGCCTGTGTCTAAGCCCCAGACAGACCAAAAGAGAAACATGCTTATTGTTGCTGTTATTTGCTGAAACTTGGAGATGGGAGAATACAAGGTAACTTGATTGCTATGTGAGAAGCTAGCTCTGCTCTTGAGCATCAGAGCGAAACATGTTGAAGACTGGGGGACTCAATTTGAGCTGTTGTCTGTCACAAATCACTATTTAATGTTACTTTTAATTTCCTACCACCAGGGTCTGAAATTAACTTTCTGGTGGGTAGTTGAAAAAATTCACTAGACAAGCATATTTCTAAAGGCAAAAATAACACATATGTTTTAGTACATTAGATAGATTGTTAATTTTGGACGCTGCCGACACTGTGGCTGGTTGCAATCTGTGTTGCCTTTAGTGCACTACAACCAAACGTGTATTTAAACTGGTGATGAAGGTTTGGCTACATTTATTACTCGTTAGAACATAATGCCAGTGCCGGTATTGATACCAGTTTACCGCCCACCCCTAGCATGCATGCATCCATACATTGTTATCGAAATTCAGTCGAAGTTTTGTTAGCAACCTAAACTGAAAGCATCATCATTCCACAGCCATTTATTTTTACTTTACTGAGCCATTTGAAACTGATAAAAAACAATTCCAAAGCTAAGTGGAGCTGGTCATTCTTAATGCATCACCAAGTGCAGAGGAAAAGGCAGATTTTTTTATTCTTAGAATAAACACATCGCAAGTCAACATTACAACATCATTCATATTTCTTTTATGTTGTTGCAACAACATCACAAAATAAAAAAAACCTGTGTACTATTACCTATATCACAGAATTAAAAGTTTAAAATCTAAATTAAGCCGTTTTCTTAAACATACACAAAAACCCACACAATACACAAAATGATACCTTAACACTTTCACCTATATTGTATTAAGAAAATATACGATATATATATATATATATGATATATATGATTTTTGAGCAAAACAGTAAATACAGAATCAGTCCTGGACAAATGACACAATCAATAACACATCAACAACATGCTGTACAGGTACATTTAATACATTGAACTGTTAGATTTGTTTTAAAGGCCATAATGGTCAATAATGAGAAATGGCATAACATTCATTTATGTCATGAAGCAAATCACAGTCTTTAACATTGCACACAGAGCACTACAAATAACAAAAACAGTTTCCAGACAATTAGCAGTTAAATTAAGAGGGCTTTGTGCCATCAAAACTCCATCATGCAAAACACATTTTAAAAAACAAATTAAAAGGTTACATGGTAGTTACCCAAGTGATTTATCTCTCTGAAACCTTCAATGCCATTAGTGCAGACTTATACAGTTCATGTCTTTTTGGTTATCTTTAATCACTTGTTCACATTTTTGTTTCTGTGTTTTTTCGCACATGAAATAACAAAGGACATACTGTAATCACATCTTCACACTAAAACCCAACAGTTGTGTTTATGTGTTGAGTGTTTGTCTGTGTTTATTTTGGGTAAAGCACAGGGTGCTATTGTCTTTAAATCTGTCATTCAAAGTCTTTTTTAAACCCACTGTGATGGCGTGGGACATGAAACGTCTGAACAGTAGTATCCAAGAGATGATGTGTGACAGATGGATGGATGAACAAACCATGTCTGACCAATAATAAAGCGTCGATTACATCAGTGAAACAAGAATGAACAGACTCGCCAGACAAAAGAACATTTACTTTTTGTTGAGCTTTAGAATTTCAAAGCAAAATCATCAATCTGTCATATCTAGAGAGAGAGGCTGAACTCAACACTCAATGGCAGGAGCAGATATTCCTTTTATTGAGATGCTTTAAGCCATTACATCTTGCTTATTGGGATGATTGGTCTTGAACAACTTTTCGTGCTGTTGCCATTGTTTCCCTCCTCTCTGTCTAAATTGTTGCCACCTGAGGCAGTCTGCCGGTGAGACGACTGACGGGTCATGTGCATAAGGCAGGTGTTGTTGTCTAATTCGGTCCGTGTATTTGAGTTCCGACAGCATCTCTTCAGACCCTGGTGGAGATGAATCGTGAACAGACCATAAGTGATGGGGTCTAGACAGGCATTGAAGAGGCCAAAGATAAACAGCATGTGAGTCAGTGAATGTGAGACTGTCTCCTCCATTTTTTCAGGAAACAACCAATACCACAGGCCCAGCAGGTAGTACGGGGTCCAGCAGATGATGAATGATGTTACAATGACAATGCTCATCTTAAGAGTCCTCATTCGAGCTTTAGGGATGTTGTTGTGGGAGCGACGTAGGTGAACATCTCTAGACACCACTGAAAGAGAGAAAAAACACTTATTCCTTCATTCTCCACCCCTTGGGTCTCAGAACACGTATTTTCATCCCAGAATCTTTCAGAAACATCACACTTACGATTGTTCCGAGCCATGCGGCTTGAAATCTCAATGAGAATTCTTGTGTAACAGAAGATCATGATGACCAAAGGTAGGAGGAAGAGGCACACAAAGGTAAACATGTTGTAAAGAGTCTCCTGCCAGTGCTGAACAAAACTGCCATGGGTGGTGCACTGGGTGAAGTTCTCCGGGACTGTGATGGTTACATTGTGAAATATAATTATCTGCATTGAAAGACAGGGAGAGTAACATTAGAGATTGATTGGTTGATATCTCTATTTCAAACATGTTAAAAGAAAATTAATAAAAAAGGCTAAGGTTGAAAAAGAACAGCAATGGAAATGATGAAAAGTGAACCTAAAGAACTACGTTAGTCAGCAGTAAAAGAAAAGCACAAGTTCAAAAGGAGTACAATGTAGTTTACACTGATAATTCTAAGTCCTCTAGACTAGTGGTTCTTAACTGGTGGGTCGGGACCCAAAAAGTGGGTCGCGGAGCTGTTGTCAGCTGGTCGCAAGCGTGTGACTGAAAAACACTTGGTCTCAAACAGTCTGTCAAGCTCTTTTTTAAAGTGTGTTAGTTGTGTTCAGTTCCTTGCTTCCGTCAGATGTTTTGCACCGTCTGTGGTACAAAACAGAAGATGCAAACTGCAGAAACTGCACCATTTTTCATTAAATAAATTTGATTTGTTGAAAAATATCAGAAATTTGGGTCATGAGGGAGGAGATGGTGGTGGGTCCTGAGGCTAGACGAATTGAGAACCACTGCTCTCTAAGGTATAATATGAAGAATTCTGTTGCTAATTTTTACATTAAAATATGTAGATTAATTCAAAATGGACTAAACCCATGTTGTATTTTATTGTTGAGTACTTTCATTATGTCAAATATTTCCAACAGTTATCAAAGCCAGAGAAATCCGTAATTTTATAGTTGTAACGGTCCGTGTCTTGTCGGCAGCCGCCATGATGAGCCACCATGACAGACACGAAATGTTGATCGGGGGGAGTAGCAGAGAGAACTCCCATGATTCCCCGCCAGCCTCAACGTTTTTTTTTGGCATGTTTTGATTGGGAGCCCCCTTATCAGGCGGATTTTACATACTGTGCGTTTAAGGGGTGCCTTTTATTTACACAATTCCTCTGCTATCATGTCTACCCCAATCAAATTATTGATTGAAAAACAGTAAAAGTTTGCTTCAAGATTCTGTTAAAAACAGCTGTACTTTAATATGAGTTTTCTATTATAAACCTTGAAAAAGAATAGTAACACCGTCTCTGCATCAGTTTTATTCCTTTTTTTTAAATTATTCATAAAGTATAAACATTACATTTGTGTGATTCTGAATCATAAAAAACCCTGGTGCATTTTAATTGATTCAGTTTAAATTATACATATTCATATGTCATGTGTAAAGCTGCACAGTCATGGCAAACAATAGACCCATTTAATCCAGCCTGGAGGACACACTTAGCATACCTGCAGCCTTTTACAGGCAAATCATTGCATTTTTTAAAGCACATAGCTGATTGTGATTGCTGCAACACATCCAATCTGTTCTTTGCATAATAAACAAATGTAATTGTTTTAGTCACACTCAGTAATCAGTATAATTGGCACATCAGTCATGAGGCATCAGGTTCTACTTGTTAAAACTACAATTTAAATTATCTAGCCTGCACATTAAAGTGCAATGGAGAAGCATGCATCATCTGTAATTGCTGTCTGCTCAGATTGATGCTGGAGTAAAATCGGACTTCGGTAAATACAAATTGTGTCTCTTCCTTGCACCTCCATTGGGAGTCACTAAGATGAGAGAAAGGATGTTAAAAGGGTTTAAAATATCTTTTGTCACCTGTGCAGGTGAACGTCTGCCAATTCTGAAGTCATGTGGAAAATTTCAGGAACATTAAGTTAGTCATACCTAATATTAATTGTATATATTGCTATTTTTATTTTTTTAAACCTGGCAGTCAGGGTGGCAGGTTTCACGGGGGGGGGGGGGGGGGGGGGGTTCACGCTACAGCTGACATTTACTCTGTATTGGCAGGTGGCAGGTGGTCATATTATTCCCTGCATGGGAGTGATGGAAGCTTCGAGTCGCACTAGCCAAAGTGAGAGAACCCAACATATAGCCAGATGTGCAGAATCAGTAGAAAGAGCAGGTTGTAATTAAATATGTGCAGGGTTAGTGACTCAGTACTCCCTTTCTATACATGAGCAATCCACTGGACTCAAATCTCTGTCATTAACTGGCCTTGCATGGCTGCTCATCATCCATTGATTTTAGTCCATGTTCATGTGGTTCAATGAGAATTGTAAAAAGGTGTTTATATGCAGTCCATTTAAGACGCAGTATTTCTGTCCCTTTATACTTCCTTTTGACACAGTGTATTTAGAGATTTAGGGATATATTCTACATTTTTTGCACTGACTGAAATGTGCAGGGCTTTCAGACACACATATAATAAATAAGATGGAAGTAATTAGCTTTGTCAATAAGAGCTGAATATGTCCCTGTCATTTCAAAAGATAAACTGTTATTTTTTATAGACTGACTTGCCTGTGTTGATAAAAGAGATTGACAGGCAATATTTTGTATTGAACATAAAAAGCCTTTGGCTGTCTGTGTCTCAGAAAACATTTATCTTGTTGGCAAAACAATCCCATGAGACATCTGGGCTCCTAAAACTCACTTTTTGTTGTTTATGTAAAATCCTCATCCTCTTTTAAAGAGAAGGCTAGTATTTGCAATTCTAGTGGACAAATAAAGCGAGCCTCAAGGGATAGACAACAGCCTTGGCTTTCATTTAAAGGGCGTAAAATTAATTAAATGGGGTTTTTTTCTCTCATAACAATTGGTAGAAAAACACAAGTCAGTGTTTGGTCCACAGACGTGCTGGTCTCCAATGACAATGTCTTATTTACAAGTGCAGATTTGCTCATGAAAAACATGGGGAAACAAATATCATCAAAATATAACACAATCAATTCACGTGTATTATTAAGAATTCTTTTTGGGCATTATTCCATTGTTTTCATAGGACAGTGGATTGAGTTAATGATGTGAATTCTTTCCATGCTGCCTAAATGGCGGCCCCTGCTGGACAGAGTTGACACTACAACTACAGCTGTCCTGCTGGATTGATCATTGCAGACAGGTGTGTCTGCAATCACAGGTGTGCCTAAAGCCACTAAAAGCCCCAACTCATACCTGTAGATCTCTCACTTTCAGTCAACCTAACTAGAGTCTTAAAGCTGCAGCTAAGGTAGGTTTTAAGCTTCTTGACAAACCGTTACACCGCGACCCCCTGTTAATTTAGGTCAGCTATAGGCGCCTTATTGTGATTGCTTATCCTTCATAAAATCATAAAGGCTAAGTTATCAAAAACTTCAGACATGAACTATTCAGACAGATGTTGTTTTAAACAAGGCTGTAAACATTTTGTGTGTATCAGAAGATCGTTGATTTCTGCTAAAAAGAGCTTTATTGAAATGATATGTACTGTATGTGACTTCTGGTGCTTCTGCAGCCAGCTTCAAGCGGACACTCGAAAAACTGCAGGACTTTACATCAGCATCATTCATTTAAGGCACCACCACAAGCCCATTTTGGACACCCCTTGGTTAGCCAGGCAAATGGCTACCCAACAGGTGTTGCAGCGATGGAAGCGGGCAAGCAAACAGGTTCTGATATTACTGATTCTACCTGATCTAAAAAGTCTCTGCATTTATCTTATAAGCTCCACGAGTCCCGACCAGAAACGTGGTGAAACTAGGAAGCATATTGGAGATGCTTTTGAAAAATGGAGATATTAGAATGCAGAAAGGTTTCAAGACCGATGCACATCTGGCTAAACACTGAAGCTTCAGTGTCCCCGACATGGCAGCCCACGTGCACTTTTACTCTTGGGAGGAGGGGGCTCTCATGTTAACCACTTATTGAGCAACCTCCCTAAATACTTTAGGTAGAGTTTCATCGAGTTCTGCCACCTTCAAGGCAAACTCATGGTACCTACACTGAATCCCTATAATCCAAGAGACTTGGCTGGTTGGTTACAATCAAAAGCTCAACAGCAGAGGATTTCAAACCAACATTTTCAACAATATCAACAGGAGCAACTGAGCAACAGATCAGCCATAACCACCAAGAACAAGAGTCAAGCAGTTGTCTATCATGGCTCAATCCTAATGTTCATACTACCCAGTTTCATCAGTCCCCATAGAAAACTAAGCCTTCTGGTAAAGGTCTAACATCCACTGCCTTTTCTGTTGAAGCCATGACCATTACGAGACCACAGATGCTTGAGATGTGATTGTACACCCAACCAACCCTGTCCCGACAGTGGTGAGCTTCATCTTGAGGTTTTGCATCCTGTATCAAAGCAAGAACAACGTGCTGAGCCGACAAGCTCACACAGCAAAGTGTACTTCACTCACTCCAACCCCTCTAGCCATGTACTTCTAAAACTTGTTCCAGTACTTCTTTGGCATTATAATGTCTCACTCAGTACATATGGAAAACTAGATGATGGCTCTGTTTGATCCATGATTCTTCCTAGTGTTGTCCAACAGCTTCAGCTGAAGGGGGAGAAGGAGGTACTTAATCTCCGCACTGTTTGTTCTGATCTCACCCACATCGAAGGGGAATGTGTTCAGTTTGAGATCTCTCTCATTTCAGTACCTACATCCAGATCACCCATACGCAAAGCTTTTACTTCGAAATGGATTGATCTTATTGATCAAATATTCCCTGTTCTCTTAAGCAAAGCTACCAGTTTCCCCTTTAGCCTTTCAAGAAAGTATTTGTCTTGCTTTGCTCAGACAATTCTCATTTTATCTCGTCCATTGAGCTTGTGCGAATAAGCCCGCAAGGAGGTCCTATTGCTATGCTATGTCGGACCCTGAAAGGACATGAGGATTTACAGGAACGTTGCCCTCCAGCTCACCAATTTTTGTTCACTGCTTTAATTAGCTGATTCTTTGCTTAGTCACTTTGAAAAGCTATGGAAACTAACTGTACTACCCTTTTGCAGTGAGAAACAGGCCATCTGGTCCCAACAAGACAAACAGTCCATTGAAATGTTGGAAGCTTGGAAGATTTATGATGCTCCTGAACTGAAGTCTCCAATGGATGCTGTTATTCCCAGCCCAAGGAGTGCAGGACAGACTCCTCAAAGATCAATAGAAGGCAGTTCTTTACAGTGAAGAAATACTTAAGCTGGAGAAAGCTGGCTATGTAAAAAAAAATCCTTCTGAAGCCGGTTATAGCTCAGCAGACTCTTGTTACCCACCCCACCATCTGGTCCATCACAATGATAAAGCCCATCTGGTATTCAACTGTTCTCTCAGATTCCAGGGGATGTGCTTAAAGGACCAGCTACTTCCTGGGCCAACCCTGAAAACCTCCCTTATCGGGGTCCTCCTTCATTTTTGCCAATACCCTGTAGCAGTTAGGGACAATATCAAGGCTATGTTCCATCAGGTCCAATTGCTGCCTGAAAACCGCCCCCTGCTCATATTCCTTTGGTGAAACATGAAGAGAGAATCAGCACCTGATGTTTACGAATGGCAAGTAGCCTACTACCCTTTGGTACCACAAGCAGCCCTTGTTGTGGCTTCACTGTTTAGAAAGCCAATTTTTTTTCCTGGTTCCTGGTTGTTAAAACATGAAAACTTCTGGCTACAGATGGCTTCCAAGTGAGTTAATGGGCTAATCAGGGGTAGCTTCTTTACCCCCAGAAGTGAGGCCACAGAGCCTGGAACTATGGCTCTCACAGAATCGTATTGAACCATTGGTTCAAGATTCTCTTGATACGTACAAGGCATGTTTATGCTTCTGCTATTGTACCTACTGCTTCAAATTCCTGCATGAATTATTTATCCATATTGACCATCCATGAATGACACACATTAATGGGATGAGTAAATGACTGTAACCAGTTGGCAAAGCATGTACCTTTTTTCTGAAGCAAGAATGAGTGAAAATGTTCTTTCATGAAATGAACATTTTTCCAAACACTGCAGGGTATGAAAAATGTAATAGAAAGTGTTTAAAGATCTGAGACAGAGACTGACAGAATCTGTGTCCTAAATGAAGGCTGACCATCAAACATCACTGATACAGTTTGCATACAGATTAATAGCTCAATTTGCATTTTTGGCTCTCGTTACTACCATGCATCCACAGAAATAAGCTCTGTGTTTACACATCAAAAATAGATGATTTCTAAATGTGTGAAAACATGATTTGTGTATAGAAAATACAGCTACTATTTGTCATATACAATAGCCTAAAGGTAAAGTGTGCAAAGCAATCCGTTGTTGAACTTGTGCATTTAAACATTTAACACGTTGTTCTGTGTGGTCGGAGCTTAGACCTGTGTTACTTGTTTAAAACCGGTTGTAATACAAAAATCATAGAAAAACATTTTATAGATCAAGAAAAAACTTTTAAGAGAGCCACCAAATCCTGGTTAGTTCAGCAACAGACTTGTACTAATGTTTAATTGTTTGTAGCTATCAAAGCTAAACGTGTGTCTTACTGTATCCTAATATACCCAGTTTATTCTTTCTTTTGAACTGTTTCAATCTTTTATTTACACGAAAGCCCTTCTAGGGACAAGTGTTACAATTTAGCACCCATTATAAACACGCTGATACTTGCATTGGATTGCTGTTTTCAGTTTGTCTATGTAGATTGTTTCTGTCATAAACCAAATAAACCATAAAATAACAATATAATAAGATTTTAAAAAACAAAACAGTTCTTACAAGGAAGAGGTATGTTCTATCTTGCCTATTCTCACAACATCAGAAACACAAGAGACCATGTTTTACATTGTGATAGCACGTAACATGTTAAAGATTTATTTTGGGGCTTTTTAAACCTTATTACAGAGATAGGACAGCAGATAAAGTCGGAAATCGGGGAGAGAGAGTGGGGAATGATATGCGACAAAGGAGCCACAGGTCTTACTCAAACCCGGGCTGCTTCCTATCAGACTGCAGCTTCAGCACAGGGTGCATGCAAAAACACCACCAGGCCACCAGTGCCTTGAGGCACAAAACATGTTAAAATAACCTGAAGAAACCACAGAAACAATGCCTCTGGACAATTTGGGTCACTGTAGTGGTTGATACACAAATTCACTGATGGAAACGGATAGGGATGTAAAGATTAATCGTGAGGCAGTTAAAAATCGATTCAAAGCTGTCAAGGTTCACATCGATTCTCTGAAAAATGAATCGCAGTAACAGGGTCCGAAATCCACACCCGCCAAGCGCCAAATGCGGGTAGATTTTCCGTTTGTCGAGTACATTTCAGAGGGTTATCTGCCACAGGGCGGGTAAATATTTGACCAGAAAGTCATAAAAACTATGCTATGAGTATTAAGCACGTTTTA
The DNA here is from genome assembly GCA_020745685.1 of Tautogolabrus adspersus. Taxonomy (NCBI): domain Eukaryota; kingdom Metazoa; phylum Chordata; class Actinopteri; order Labriformes; family Labridae; genus Tautogolabrus; species Tautogolabrus adspersus. The sequence goes on from CM036539.1 coordinate 17,794,213, forward strand.
TTTAGCTGCAGCCGGCTTTCCCTGCTCCTCTCTCTGCTGTCATGACTGAGAGCATCGCGGAGCACGCTGCCTGAGACACACCAATTTCAGCGCAAACGCGCACACACATACACACACACACACAGCGCGCGCGCGCCCCTTTTAACTTAAAGTGCATCAGCACGTAGCCTACAGTTGATCCGTGATCCGTACGGACCGAGTCAGGAACATGTGATCCGGTCAAACGGTCGATTCGACTTTTCTCCGTTCACTCGTCTGCAGCTAACATAACGATAGCAACGTCCTCTCACCTGCTGTAGTCTCAGTCTGTGAACTTCTCCACTCAGACTCTGTGAAACAGCGCTGCGTTATAAACACTGGAGATATAGTGCGCGCTAAATGCACGCGCAGCAGGAGCAGTCAGAGATACACACACGTCTAATAAAGAACAGCCTGATTATATTGTATAAGTGTCTAATAATGTCAAAGCTAAATCAAGAGAACACTTGTTTTGTGGAATAATAATGTATTATTCTCTGAAGGATTTTAGTTTTTAGTCTGTAATGTTGTAATGCAGGGGGGTTCAGAGGGGAGCAGGGGGGGTCTGGGTATACCTATTTAAAAAATAAAGGCCAGCAAACATATTTTTTAATTTCTCAATTCCCTGATCTGATAAAATGATTGAATCTGTGACTTAAATCTGTGATTGATTCAACAGAACATAATGCCTTCTCAATTAAATGTACTGTAACAGATGTGTATGTGACACAAAAACCCTATTTGTTATTTCTGCCGTTAAAAAATATGTTTGACCAGTGAATTCTTTCATTCAAAAAGTAAAAAAGTTAATTTGGGACCCTGCATGTGATGAGTGTCAGCAGCTGTAGAGCAGAGGCGGTTGGTTGTAACAAGCAGGCGTTACTATGGCAGCTGTGAAGCCAAACTATACTAACAAACAGATTTGTAGCCCCGCTCACCCAAACGAGTGTAAGAGCCAAAGATTACGAGGTGCATTAGTGCTTTCATGAAAAAATTAAAGGAATCTTTTTTAGTTATAATTTTTCTTCAGTCTCATTTTGTAAAATAAATCGTGAAAGAATCGTATCGTGAACCCAGTATCGTGAATCGTATCGTATCGGGAGGTGAGTGAATCGTTACATCCCTAGAAACGGATCATCACAACTGTGTACAGTAGTGAAACGTCACTTAAAGAAATATTAGGGTCTGTTGCATTTTTCAGCTTTTGTATTTCTTTTTCAAGGTTGTGTTAAATGTGTTCATATTTTTCAGATTCTTAATAATGGTTAATGACTATTAAATAGACACAGATCAGAGACATATCTGCCTGGTTGCCTTTTTCCAGCAGCAGTAGAGGAGATACAGCAACATCAAACTGAAAGAAATGTACAACCTAAATTGACAAAGAGCTTTTCAAAGAACCTGAAATAACATTTCCCCTACGCCAGTTTGTGTCTGACAGTACATCATAAATGCAGTAATACACTTGAGATTGGACTATATTTTGTATCATATTGGCAAGTGTATGCTAATTTACAGCTCCCAGTCTCTGTCTTGTTCCTACAGCCAGAGAATATCAATGATTTTCTTCATATGCATGTCACATTTCTCACTGTCTTCTGTGGATTTAATATGGATGATTTATAGAACATTTTCACAGAGATTTCATCACTTTTAATTCACTTCTTTAGGACTAAAAAAGGACACGTGGCGGTGGACCAAACTTTACTAGCTTAGGGTATTTTTTTTATTAGGTTTGCACATATATTAATTGTGCTTTATTCTCTAATTTATTTCAGTTTGTGTAACAAAAACTCTAATCTGGTCATCTTACTTCTGTTCCTTCTGTTGTCTTACCCACCCACACACACACACCGGCACCTTTCTTACACGCAGAGGCTTGTCTTCTAACTTTCAATGCTCTCTATAACCTCACACCTCCGTACCTTTCTGATCTCCTTCACACCAACACACCTTCTCAGACCCTCCGTTCTATGGGTGAGCTGAATAGAGGATCCAATAGCATCCGGAAGCCACTGTTGGATCTCAGATAGAGAAGCAGGAGGATTTTTATCAATTTGCTTTTTCCGCTACAATGGAAGTTAAGGCGGAGGACACGAGTAGTTGAGGAGGCTGCCTTAACTACAAAGCACTGCAGGCTGCTATGTGTGCACCTCTGACAATCGTCATCAGCATTACAATGTGCAAACATGGCCCTTGATAACGTTAATATCACCATGATGCACGAGCCAGTCTGACCCACAGAAACAACGGCACAGAGCGGAAAACTGCCTGTGAGACTGGGCCAACCACTTTCAATATTGAGGGGGGAACAAGAATGAACACTGCAAATTTGGAGTTGACATAAATAAATACTAGTATCCATGAGAATAAGAAATTTTGCGTCACAAGCAAAGCGCGTAACCTAATAGGGCGTTTCCATCTCAAAGTCCCAGAATGAATTTCCATCCCAGCACATCCCGGACTGCTACTGTCATATCTGTTGCATTGTCATTAAGGTGTTCTGTCGATTAGTGTTACCAATTGAGATGCGCTACTAAGAAGCTGCTTCTCTCTCAACTTTCAGGTCGGAAAATCCGTAATTCCGGATAAACACAGAAGAATTACATCCCTGTTTAATTCATTCATAGAGTACATATCCATCCAATAGGTACTCATACTTTTTTCTTTACTGAAATGCCAAAGAGAAAAGTCTTAACGACACACTATAATTTATACAATGTGACACATGATGAGTGAAGAGCAGAAGTCAAGGTATATTTAGCCTGCTTTCTACAGTTGAGTACTGAAAGCTGAGCAGAGTCACAACCATGTCTTTGTGGTTAACAAACAGTAATTTAAGCCATACAGGAATACGCTCTGACTCGAGAAGATCAAGCTTTACATTAGACTTTAATGGTAATGAACTCTTGAGTATGTTCAGACAAATGTGCATCTAAACCAACCAGATTTCTGTGTAGGCAGCTTCACAAGGACTTACCTTTCTAATTAAAAGCTTTTACACTCCATTTAACATGTAACTGTGAGGAGCCACAACAGATCAGGTTCAGGTTTTTTGCTGAAAGCTTCAGGCTGCAGTTTACAACTCAACTGGAAAGATTTCCGGTCTCTGACCGCAGGACATAATGTTTGATGCCTGAAGGATTTCAGCTGTCAGTACAACATGTCACAGTAGCAGCTCTTTTTAAAAGGGTGATCAATGTTCTCAACAACTCTCCTGATACAGGAGTGTAGAGTAGATGTGACTGAAATATGAGTTATCCTGTTGATGACTCATATTTCAGTCAAATGTATATTTAGTTTTATTTTATTCAACTATCTGATACAGAAGAAAAAACATTATATCGCTTTTTTTTATCATACACGCTGCAATGGATTGTTGCTTGGTCAGTGTCCCAAATAAGGGGGCGGTTGTGTAGAGTCTGTTGGGGGTTCAATCCCCAGCTCCTGCAGGTTCATGTCTGAGGTGTCCTTGGGCCCCAAGGTGCTCCTACTGCTTCCTCTGCAGTGTATGAATGTGTACGCATGTGATTAGTAACTTCTGATGGTCACTTTATAGCAACATCTGCCATCAGTGTGTGAATGTGTAGGTGTAAAAGCGCTTTGAGTTGTCAGAAGACTAGAAAAGCATTATACAAGTTCAAGTCCATTAACATGGACGTATTATTAACACCAGGGACGCTTTCAAACATGACATCCAGAAGTTTTCTATAAAAATGTTGGACATTCAGACCCTTACATTTTCGGGAATTGCTTTTCACAGATGCAACTCACAGCTAGAGATTGTGTTTGCCAGACATGCTCTCACAACTCTAAATACTCTGGTTTTGGTAAGGGGCGCACTTTGGGTGGAGCATGCAAGAGGAGGAGTCTTCCATATACGGGACAGTTAAGCAGTTTTCACATATGCACTCCGGATAATATCTAGATAATGACAGGAGGACTGCTCCGGAGATTCTCCCGACCTAGCCGTTCACATATGCACCTCACAGCTGGAGACTATCCCTGTCAGGCGGGAGGGGGCCGGGGGATTTCCTGAGGTAAGACGTGACGTAAAAAAACAACGCGGAAGTAGCGGACGAAGCAACAGAGTCTGCTACACAACGCTATATACACCCCCCAAAAAAAGAAAGGACATTATTCACTTTCAACATGTTGACATGTTGTCGTTGTGCTAGTTTCAATGTTTTGCAAATAATCAGATTCTGTTTTTTTTATTATTCTACACAACTTCCAACATTTTTATGAACTGCAGTTACAAATCTTAGAATTTCATCTCTTTCCATCTCTCAGTCAGGCCAACAACAGTGAAGCCTTGAGGGTATGTTTCAGGAGCATCAATTTGACTATTGATAATAGCACAGGGTGGAAAATAAAGCTACAGGCTGTGTTGCTAAGAGGAGATTGCTATGATACCAACACATGAACAATGGACCACTAAGTTCACTTTGAGGAGCAGTGTTTGCATTGAACACTGCTGCTTTTGCAATGTGATGCATTTACAGATTGTTCAGCTGTTTTATCAGATGATGTTGCACTGCCCTGTAGCTAAATCTGAGACTGAACCTTTTTTTTTTTTGCTGAGCTAAATCCTGCTTTTCTTTTCTGCAGTTGCTGCTATTTTTAAGCCAATAATTTCACTGCTCACAATCTACAGTATTTCAGCTACCAATGTTAAGTACAAATTGAGGACAGTGTGTGTCCACTATGAAGATCTGGGTGGTGGATGGGCAATTAGAGCATCTATTTTGAAGATTGCAGTGGCAAAACATGTCTTATTAATTCATCCATCAAACACTGAGGACAGTTTGTTTGCAGTCATTGACAGTGTCCTTGTTTATTGAAACAGTTTGAATAGTCACTCTATTCTAGCTACGTTTTAGTCTCTATCACATAGTACTGAAAATATCTGTCCCTTAAGCTGCTAAATGCTCCGCTGTGTTTAGCTGTTCTTGAATTCCTTAAAAATGCAGAAACTTGAATTATATTTATATTTTTTAAAGGTTACAAGTAATTATCTGAGCTGAGTTAATTATTTTGGACACAACTGCTGTAGCAAAAGATAACTATGCAAGGCGGCGTACAGAGGCCTCTATATCTTGAGAGGGAAAAGCCGAAAAGGGTTTTGAAGAGGTCAGTTCTTCTTGGTAGCCCCCTGCCATGAGAGACAGAGAGATATTGGCACCAAAGGATAAGGGGATTTGTTTTGATTTGTTTCGCACATTGGCCATTGGCTATTAGAATACAAGAATATGATTAGAATATCCAATCCATCAATCACAGTGTGATCTAAGAACCTTGTTAACCATTTGTTTTAATTTGTTATGACTCATTAAAGACTTAAATAATGAATAGAACTAAAGTAATTGAAGCAGATGTGTTGTGATCATGTGAATACAGAATGTTATAAACATTCACATGCTCTGATGCCGCCACTGAGAAAATCTTTTTGATGTACAGTAGCAGGGGTCACAAGGACTGGGCTGCATATTTCTTTGTGAATCTTTGAACAGCTAAGAGGGAATTTTGTGTTGAATCTGGGAGCCCCTATGGATAAGAGCTGCAAGCTTGTTGTCAGAACGACTGTAGGTGCATTTGCTTTGGAAGAAAGTAAATTAAATACACAACATCTGTTTAATGCCATATATCGTAATAAACAGTTGGAGGGTGCATCATTTCAAGGTACTGTACGTATGTTAGACCAGGGGTTCCCAAACTTTTCACCTCGTGACCCCCCCTAATAACGGTGCTAGCAGCTAGGGACCCCAATTGTCCCTAGAGGTGGTAAAAACATTTAATGATGCACACAGCCGAGCACACTATTGCCAAAACAACGTAATATTATTTTTGTAATTTCTTGTAAGAGACACTAGAAGCAGAACACATGATGATGAATAATAAGTTTACAGTAACATATTGTTCTGTAGTATGGACGCCCTCAGCAGACCAACATCTATTCATTTTATTTTGACCATATTTGACTATATGGATCTATGTCCTCTTAGCGCTTCTGTAATGTAGTAATACCAACATGAATGCTACATTATAATCTCATAAGCTGGTTTTACACTGTAATGTCTATCGTGTCCTCCACTGTACACATTTCATGAATAAGACTGACACTGTTGCATAACTGTGAAGAGGGCATTCATGTTTGTTTAAAATCCTTTGAAATGCTGTGATTCTTTCCAATTGTGAATGATGAACTGTGTTGACCTATGTTGTGAGCTCTGCTCTATCGCCTTCCATTTGAGCTCTTTGTCCTTCAGTTATATGCTTTTTTCCCTCTCCCTCTCTCTCTCTTTGAGATGCTGTGTGAACATTCACTCTTCCAACCAACAAACCATAAATTGCTTGAAAGGGCATGACATGATAACAGCATGACAGGCTATAGACTGCCACAGGAATGACGTATTTTTGTAGGCCAACCCGGAAGTAGCATCGCCGTGGGTTCCTACGATAATTCGCCTATGGGATTTTTGCATTGGATTTTGGATGATTGCAAATAATAAGCTCTGTGGCAAACACACGTTTCTGATGCGTAGGCGTTTTGTTCAGCAGGATAATCTTTACAAATTAACACCACTTTTATGAAGTTTGAAGCGTAAAGGCAGCCGAGAGAAGTAAAAAGCGTTATGCTACAAGCGAACTACACCACGGTCGGTTGACTATGACGTCACTACCGTTATACTTCACCGATCTAATCAGCGGTTTTGACAAGCTAGTGAAACCGTAGCTTAATAAGTTGTTTATTAACCTAATATTTGCAAGAGCACTGAAAAACAAGACTAGATGCTGTAAGGCGGACTAGTGAGAGAGTTCCCGGCGTGATGACGTTTAATGTCCCCGACAACCACTGTAGTCTCATTTAGCCACTTGTTAGCAACCGCCGTTTTTAGTACGCGTAACAACTTTAAAATTCACAAGTTGGGGTCTTATCTAACGTAGTTTATCTCGTCTAACAAAACGCCAACATCTCTAAAGTTTGTGTTAACCACAGACCTTATTTCAGGCGTCTAACCACAAACCCATTCAAAATCCCCATTGACTTATAGAGTTAGGAACCCATGGCGCTAAAATGCTAACTCACTTCCGGGTTCTGGACTCATTCCTGCGGCAGTCTATAGGAAGACCTTTAAAAAAGTAGCAAATTTTCTTGCTGAAGTCTCTCTCTCTCTCTCTCTCTCTCTCTCTCTCTCTCTCTCTCTCTCACTGATTTCCAATTGTATTCACTGCCTGCCTCTAGAAATAAAGGTATAAAAAGCCTAAAAATAAAAAATATGAAAAAATGGAAGCCTCAAATATGTCTTTCCTATCACCTCCCCCAGGTTTTTTCTGTTACACTCAGAAGTTAAATCTTGACTGTGTCAGGTGAAGTTTTGGAAGTTTAAATCAGGCATCATCCCATGTGGGGTAGCTATAGTGTCAAGACATTGCAACTTTTCTTGTTACTGTACACAGTGGCTGTTAAAATAATGACACTGACAACACTGACATCTACTGTGAACCAGCCGAATAGTGTTCACACATCTAACCTTGCTCAAAGACTTTCAGCACATACAGTAGTTAAATGCAGCTAGACTGTTATTCATCAAAAAAGGATATGTGCAGTGTACAATTAGTCTTATTTGGCAATTTAAGGAGAGGGTTTTAAGTAACTCCAGGGATTTTTAAGTATGTTCATTCTTATTGTTGCAAAGAAACTGAGGGGTCTCTCACACAAAGCATAAAATAGGATAGGACTTGGACTCTTCAAAAAAGCCTGAGCCAATCATTTGCATTTCACTAAAAAGCCACAGGAATGTGTTGAATAAGAAAGAGAAATAACAATGTTAAAAATAAATAGAATGCAAGAATGTCCCAAGGTCATCCTCCTTAATTTGGTCAACGTTTACCTTACTCCTTAGACTGCCTATTGCCGTAAATAAATTTGTTTTGGTATTTTGTAGGGTTAAAGTTTACCATCTCTGTTGTGTATTTCCACCAAGTGGATTTTAATTGAATTCCAGATGTCCTGTAAGATTAGTATAGATCAGAGAGAGAACCAAATAAGGGATCGGAGGGGAGCAGGCCAATTAAATGTTTTAATTGAAAACATTTGCATTCCTCTTGTCATGTTTGAACCTGTCATATTTGAATGTTTCAGTGCAGCACTTTTTTATGCTCCTGCAAAGGTGAATTACACTAGAATGACTAAACACACCATGTGTGAGTTTGCTGTATGTCATGAAATTCAATAAAACAATTCAGAATTAAAATCACAGAATTTGTCCTCTGTGTAGGAAATCCTCTCAGAGTCCCCCAACTGTTCAGCCACTACTCTGAGGTTTAAGGGTTTTAGGACTATTGCAACAGAATTATACTTACAGGTAAAAAGACCAAGTGATAGTAAAAAATTAGGCGCACATCACTTTGGCTGCTGGGGATGTATATTATCCTTTTCAGCCACCCACATTTTGAAGGCAGCTGCATTTCAGGTTGTTTCTGTTGTCCCAAAACTAGAGCTAAAAAAAAAGAAGTATCAGTTTTGTTTCACACATTGAGACCGCATTGAAATTGAAATGTAAAAAGCCCTCGAGAAATAGAAGTGCCCTTTGAAAGCATCTAGGTTAAGTCCTCTTTACAACCTCATGGATTAGAGAACAGCAATGGTTATGTGTGGGGTGATACTGGCGTCTCACATTTAAACCAATGTAAAACAGAAAAACATACCCAGCTTGTATCACCAGTGCAGTGATACCAACAAATGAGCACTTATTCACTTTCCTTCTTTTTCTTTGAGAAATCAAATGAGAGTTGTGTGCACTAGAGGGCTGCATTGGGAGCAGCGTTTCCAATAATGGAAATAACAACTGACGTAGACAGGAAGACTACAGAAGATTTTTTTTAACGCAATTGTGAAAAAGTTGTGATGTACAACGGACAGATATCTGGCACATCTAGGATGAGACAGAACACATGCTCTCCCTGCTCCAAGTAAGTTCTCCTAAAATAAAGAACTTGTTCCTGGACATATTAAACAGCACACCAATGAGAAATGTGTCACAATTTGCTGTAGAGACATTCGCAGAGATATCAGGTTTTAAATAGTTTTGCTATTTGTCAATTAAAGGTACAAGTTCTTAGCCCAAATGTTTGAATATGGAGTGTCTGTCGGCTTCGCTGCAGCTGGTGTAATGCCTTGTAAAGGCTGAGGGTCTGATTCACGAAAGGATGCGTGGCTTTTGCGCTTTCTAAACCTGTGCAAATAAGTAAGAAGGCTTAAATATGACTAAATATAACCAAGGGTAAAATCCGTCCAGGGCTGTTGATACCTCATCCATATGCGTGGAGAGAGACTGGAGCTGTTACACATGATGAGGATGAGAATGTTCCTTTTCTTCAAGTTGTCCTTTCTTAGAGTTGTCCTTCAGGGAGGAAGCTTTTTTTGTTGGTAAAAAAGGTTATTTGTCATGTGTGGTGCTTAAAATACAGTAAGTGAACACATTAATATCATTCCTTTAACTGAAAGCATGGTTGTTTTTACACGCTTAACGTTAATGGTCAAAATTTGTGCGAGGGGACTGGATGTTCTTTTACTTGTACTTTTGGTTACAATAGCCTATAAGTACTTTTTAACACCAGATACTTTTGATACTTAACTCTTGTCGAGGCGGCTGCCATGATGAGCTGCCAGGACAGACAGAATGTTTATTGTTGGCGTGGAAACACAGGATGTTACGTCAAATACCGCTACATAAGGATGCGGGAAATGCTACTGAAAGCTGCAGTACTGTTGTTGTATGTGCTGCTTTGATAAAAACGTCATGTAAATGATACTTGGATACATCGTCTGGAAACATATTCTCTTCCCCAGGTCTGTTTCGCCCGTTTGTCTTTACTCAAGACAGAGTTTGTTTTCACAGGAGGCGGGGAGTAGAAGAGAGAACTCTAATGATTCCTCGCTAGCCTCGACGTCATGTTTTGTTATTGTAGTATTCATTGCGTGCCCCTTGGCGGCGGAATCTACATATTGTATCTTTAAGTAAATTTATAATTGGCTACTTTAAGACTTTGACTTATGACATTTATTTTAGGGTGACTTTTAGTTTTAGCCAAGTGACTTTAAAATGAGATTTCTTTACTTTTACTCAAGTATGGTTTTCAAGTGTGCCTACTCCTGTTTCCCACATTTGTTGTTGTTTGTCTTGATGTGACAGGTTTGATCTGCACTTGTTTTATCCTGCAGTCCCTGCTTTAAGGTTTGGTTTGTTTGTGCACAAAAACAACGTTTTCAGTTCAAAGAAAGACCATTAATGGTTAATATGACTCATTCATGGCTGCGATTATCATTCCAATGTACAGGCTGTTGACCCTGATGGGCTGTGTAGGAACTGCAGGTGGCCTGAGAGAGGACTAAAAACAAAAAACATTTTATTTTTCCGTTTTTCAAGTTATCTATTTTCCCTTAATGAAATAAAAAATTGCCTTTTTCCTCTTTATAAAAGTTTGCCTTTATTGGAAAATATCATTTTAATCTCATGTATTCATCAGAGTTGTGGGATTGAAGGTTTGTGCCCTAAACATTTTTAAGGTTCAATGTGGGCCTTAAGTTTTTAGTGGCTCCATTATATAAAACCTAAATCAACATTTTAAAACCTGAAAAATGACTTGAGTTTGTACAATCTGAATTCATCTCACAGTGGTTAATATCCCCAAATTCCCAGAGGAAATACTGCGTCCTCAGTGAAAGGCATGGCGGTATTAATCATAATCTTTTAGTCTGAGAAGTTAATTAGTGGGATCTCTTTTTGTTTTACCTCAGTGCACACTTATTCCATCTGATGAGTCTGAGGAAACACAAATATGATCTTACACTTGATAAGATTCTTCATAAGCGATCCTGACATTTGCAAACCACCTGAAAGCCTGTCTGGTCAATGATGTCTTGACAATATGCTGTACCTGAACAAAAATCCAGTTTGATTAATCTGAGCAGCTGCCTAATTTATGTTCAGCCTTTTATATCAAATCAAGGACACATTTCATATGTGTTAAACAGTTAACAGTTGTTAACAGTAACCAGGACCTTTTATTTTCTGGAACAAATCCTGTCAACTTAGTATTGTGTTGCTTCCCACAACTTCACTGCCAAACTTAAATTATTCTGTTAAAGCCAAGTCTTTTCAATTGGAGAAGAGTACACGTGTGAAATGTACAAAGTTGATAAATTGCCTGCAAGCCACCCCAGAGATTCAGTGACCCAGCTGCTTTTCTCTTTCTTGTTCTGCCTTACGTTGTTATTTAATATTTTTTCTCTCTAAAGACTTACATTGATTATTAACACCAACCTCCCTTTTCTACAAAACTAAAACAGCCGGATTCACCAGAGGAAAGAGTTTCAGTAGCTGTTCCCTGAACAATGTTGAACTCACCTAATGTGAAACATTTAAAGCCAGCAGCTTTCATGTAAGAAGCCCCATATGATTACAAAGCAGTGTGGAGAAATGGACGTATTTGATGTGAACCTTCAGAACATAAAAAATGTATTTCCTCTTACCTGAGGGAGCGAGAGGATGACGCTCATCGTCCATGCCACAGTCAACATGATTTTGCTTTTTCTTTTTGCCTCGCTGATCCCCAGAGGATTGAGGATGGCTGACTGTCTGTCCAAGCTAATGACCACAGTCACAAAGGCGCACGAGTACATCGCCACCAGCTTCAAGAACATGAGCAGCCTGCAGGCGACGTCTCCCGCCTGCCACTGCACGGTGATGTTCCACACCGCGTCCACGGGCATGACGATGAAAGTCACCAGCAGGTCCGCCACCGTCAGGTTCATGATGAGGATCCTAACGTGAGATTTGCGCTTGCCGCCGTTGCTGGCAGCCCACAGCACAACCAAGTTACAGACAGCTGACACCGCGCACAGAGTAAAGGTGATGATGACTCTGACTTTGGCAGCGGTGGAGAAAGTGGGCAGCTGGAGCGCGTCTCCATCAGCGCTCTTGTTGCACACTGAGATGTCTCCCTGGCAGCTGCCATTCACGTTTTGATCCGTCAGCTGATGGAACATAATTAACCCCGCAATCTGCAAACAAATGCGAGGACTTAATCCCGTCTAATCCTACAATAAAGCTTCTTTTTAATGCACATCTCCTGCTGGATCCTCAACTGTGAAAACTGAGAAAAGAAAGAAACCATCTTACTTAATGCGCTGCAGGATATGTGTGTTCCATACATGCCGTTGTGTGCAAATGCTGTGCGTTATGGTACTTTCTGGTACCATCTTGGAAAGATTTTTCTACAGAACATTTCTTTCCTGGAAGTCCTGTCACGCACAGCTTTAATTTGTGCACGTTAAATAAAAACACTTTATTTAGATTCTCTTAAAACGGAGACAGTCGAGGCACTTAGCCTACAATAAATGAAAAGAAAATAGAAAAAAGATAATGTATCGGGAAAAAAACAGAACAGAAGAGGGAAAAAGATTCAGGAATTATTAATAATGAGGCGCAGCAATGTGTTGAACTTCTACACATCTGCTCCTTTTTAATTTACGCACGACTCCACAGTGACTGTTCCTTCTAATTAAATCTACCCAACTCGTTATCACCTGAATTGAAACACTGAGATAGGGAGAAGAAATACATAATAATTAATCCAATTAATGCGACAGATTAAAAAAAAAAAGCACTGCTCACCTGCTCTCAGAAGCAGAGCTGACAGCTAGCGCATGCATGGGATCTCAGCGAGCGTGTTTCCACTGCAGTGTCTGCAGCTGTTGCTACAATCCGCTTCATCCCTCTGCTCTGACGCGCACAATGACAAGCGAGAGCATAAGACGGTCTGGTTTGAATCCTCTGTGAACCCGCAGAGCTCTTCTTTTTTACTGTGGGGATGGGTGAAGGCGCATATAGAAATACCATTGACCTGGTTTAATACTCACAGATATAGATAATGTTTAAGTTTCCGTTCAACTGTGGATGAAGATGAATGTTCTGTTGTGGCTAAAGTATGACAAAAAATAACATAAGATAAGATATCTTTATTGTCACTATACAAGTACAACGAAATACTGTTGGAGCAAGCCTGTAGATGTCTAATATCAAAAAAATATACAAATATACAAAATTCTAAAACCGTACAAAATACTAAAACCATTTTTAAGGATACATATTTTAAATTGGAGGAGCTGCTCGACATGTTTGGTTATATGATGACACATGTTGATTTCTTACTTTAATGCTTTAATTATTTTAAACCAACTGAAAAAAATGGTTGTTATCCTGCTTACCCGGTGTTAATCCAGTGTTATTCCAGTCCTGTGGCAAAATGCAATTGTGGTACCCATCTGCTGAATGAATCTGAAGCTTCAAGATATTTTTGTGACTTTAAATTGTGAAAACACACCCAAATAAACGTCTCTATCTCTGATTGTCTTTCAATGGTTATTAACAGTTGTTTGTATCCAGCTGACATGTCTTCAAATGAAATGAACATATTAATTTGGGTATGGCATTAAGTTGTACAAGCAGTGTGGAACAGGATAATTTATGGGTTATTCTAAGGATAGGATCCTGTTTGTGTGCATGCATGTGTGTTCCTGGCCTATTTGTGTGTTGCATGTACAATAAAAAGACAGTGTGAAAATGGATTTTCCCTTCGGGGATTTATAAAGTATGTTTTCATCTTCTTCTTTTCTTTCTGAAGGTCTGTCCTTTACTGATTAAAACTTGAGCATTAGACTGCTGTAGAATATCCACAAACATCTCTGTCCTTTTGTGTACTTGTAGTTTTTAATTAACCTTACTGCACATATAGACCGGAACATTGAAATCTGTGTACACAGTTCCCGGATTAACTCTACTGTAACCCCCCTCAGGACTGTCTGTATACCAGTCCTCTCCGTATGTGTCCGCAATAGACACTGGTTTCCAGGGCAACTGCTTTGCGCATCATCTTTGTTTTTGATTCATTTTTTCCACTATAATAAGGGTAACCATGTGTCTGTGGTGTGAAACTAAACATGACAGAGTTTGTTAGGGTTACATTTTATAATGGTGTTCAATAGACATAAGACTCTTGTGTTTAAATTCCAATGAACATAATCACATTCATTGACAATAAATAAAAGAGGCAACAAATAAGGAGTCATTATTATCTTAAAGCAAGTCTTAAAAAAAAGTCAAATCTAACTTGATTAAACCTTATTCATGAAAAAATGATGTAAACAAAGATTACATATTATATTTCACTTTGAACCACAGTTGGCTTGTAGGCTTTTCGTTAAGGAAACATCTCAGGATTTTTACATTTTCCTTCCAAGAAGAGAAGAATGTCAGTGATCAAATATACTGTAATAAAATACAACACAGAAATGAAAAATAAGCTCATACATTCACTTGTGAATATTACAAAGTATCCTCTCTGTTCCCAAATTATTCCACATTTTTGGAGATAAAAAGCTAAAAGTGGATTTTCCATGTTCAGAGTTAACCCTCGGGACTTGGAGCAATAGACAATGTAACATCGCATGGGGTTCTGAGAACACCTGTAAGCACAGAGGACATCGTCTTCTCACTTTTTTAGAGTTCTTCACAATGTTGAGTCCTAATGGGAAACGGAGGGTGTTTGACAGGCTGTCATCATTCAGGATGTTGTGCAGCATTACAGGACCTTTGCCATGCACAACCTTAAAGTTGATCTCTATTTTTTCACTTCTGTGTTTTTTTAAGTTGAAGTGTAATGTGCTTGAAGTTTTCCTGTGGTGATTTGTAACTGTATTGATCTTTTTCAGGCTTTTGTGTTAATGAAGTAGCGACAGCTTAAGGGAGACAAAAAAGGATAGAGAGAGAGAGAGAGAGAGAGAGAGAGAGAGAGAGAGAGAGAGAGAGAGAGAGAGAGAGAGGATGGCTTATAAAAGGCCCTGGCTGAAAAAGAACAACTGGGAACACACTTCAAGTGCCTGAAGTTCTGTTAGCGGATGTCCCTGACAGTTATAAAGGGACCTTACCCTCTAAAAAAGTCTTTATATAACATGTGATTACATTTTCTCTATGCCCTAAAAGTTATTTTTATGATGCCACATGAACATGACTCTAGTGGTAACACATTGTGTACCAACTTATATGATTATCCAGAATGCTATGAAAGATCTCCATGTGACAAACTGGTAACCATATCTTAATTAATCAGCTTTATGATATTCTTAACTAAATATTCTCATATGAGCAACATAGAGTATGTCCTAGATGTCCTCTAAGGTTACCTTGTGACCACATGAGTTTAAAGTCCTCCTGGTGGAGTAAAATGTTTCAACTGCAACTTTTTCATGAACAAAGGTCAAATTGAAGTAATATTTAAAAAATCTCACCAGAACATCCCTTACTACACGGGAAGCATGCCACACACGCACAAGGCGACCCTTACAACAAAATGACCAAGTGTCAGTTTGGCACATTTCCAACCTCCTTTACTCTGCTCTCTTAATGTAGACACAGCATTAACATAATTCATTATAAATTAATTAACTACAGATACACAGAGAGCCTGAGAAGATAGACATGTGTTCTCTATGCTTATGACAGTTGACACGGTGGTTACAGATAAGGTCATCTGAGGTCAGGTCTTTTGTTCCAGAGAACAAAACCAGAGTTATTAGGAATTACAAAATGTGTCTTGCTCTCATACAGCTGAATCCCTTGAACACTCAACTGAAAGCTTAGAAAGAACCAGGACTGAATATAGCCAAAACAAGGCGAATTCTTTTGTATGTTAGTTTATTTGACGTGGACATACAGTAACATTGGTGCTGTAACTTGCACAAGTCCCAGATGCACTGCTCTTAGTGTTTATAGCTAAATGCTAATTTGCAACACCTGTCCATGGGAGGCTTTTAGGAATATCCGATAGAGATAAATAAAAGAGAAGACTGAATATGTGGCATACACCAGGTAGCTTGAAACTTGATTGCAAATAAATATTATCATGATGCCCCCATCTGCTGTGGGCAATAAGGTACAATTCATCAACTCAACTTTGATGATATATAAAAAACTTTAAACAACTTTGATAATTATATATATTTTTTAAGAACTTTTACAAAACCCTTTGATGATTATATTGCCAATATTGTGTTTGCAGTTATTATCCTCTGCCTCAAATGGCAAAAAATGTCAATAAGTTTCACTGACATGTCTAACATGAGACCAAACCAGTTTTCTATCATCATAACAAAATGTTATGTCAAGAGCAAAAGAAGTGGAATACAATGACATTGATGCTAACCCACCAAGTATCATCTGCTGATGATTTAGCTCTTAATTAATCTCCATAAACAGATTTCTGACTCTAATTGCATTTTACAATCTGGTTGTCAACATATCTCAAGTTTAGCTTCACTTTCATTACTCAAGTTGGTGGTTGTGTGTAAACAAGTAACTGTGCATGGAATAAAAAAGTCTTGGCCCAGAATGATTGCCCACTGCACTGCTTCAATTTTCACTTTGAACACTCACTTCAATATAATGTTATTTTAGGTTAAAAAAAAATGTTGACTAGCCAAACTTTTAGAATGACAAAATTGACAAATGTAAGTTTTCATTGTGTAATAAATGATAAACATGTCTGCCTTATGGTTCCCTCCAAAATTAAGACCAAAGTGTGCTCATCATTGGACACTTTTAGTAAGTGGGTCATACATCAAAGCCACCACAGTCCTGTAATGGATAGTGTCAATGTCTGTCATATAGGCTGCTGCAAACACACCAGCTCAGCTCAGCTCAACCCAAATGTAGAATTCTATCACAGTGAGCGGACAAGCTAAAGACTCGTGCTTTATGTATTAAATGTAAGATCTTTTTTCAACAGTATCAATTTTAAAGCTGGTCCATTGTAATAAAAAACGTTGATATAACTCTAATAACTGAATATTAAAGGGATACTTCACCCATTTGCATTAAGCTTTGTATCAGTAGTAAACTTGTGTTTTTATTGAATGGTCTTGCATCCAGCCCTCATTTCCCCCTGAGACGGGAAAAATCTGTATTTTCTTTTCTGAGATGCTGCCGCAAGTGACGCAAAAATCGTCATATTGCGTCACTCGCGGCTGTTGTGGTTAGCAGGGGTGAAACTACATTGCTAGTTCCTCATGTTTTCAACCACTGAAGCTACAGACCTATCACAGATCAGTGGGCGGGGCTTCGCTGCCAGAATCGAAACTTAACATCCGCCATCTTGCTTGAAAGCTATGCTACCAGGCTCTATGGAGAAATCTAATAACAACCGAGAATGGCGAAAAAAGTATGTTTCAACTTCACACTGATATGGATGAAGGAGATTTTAAAGGTTTTGTGCTTGAATCGGATGTTCGTGGTTCTTTCTACGAGCTGCAATATCTGCCAGGCAGCTTCTGCATACAGACAGCGGCTGTACAGTGAGCCTGAGCGGGGCTCAAGCTGGGTGTCTCTACGGATTAACCTGATATGGACCGAGAATGGCGAAAAACGTATGTTTCAACTTTGAGTTAAGTTGTTGTCTTTGCCCAGAAAAGGCAAAAAGACACTTTTTGCCTTTTCTCGGTCAAGAAGGCACCAATTTCAAAATTTATTTCACATTTCTACTACATATATGACCCAATGTCAATACAGATTCATGTTTCAACGGGTGAAGTATCCCTTTAAGTTTAAAAATGTTATTCAAACATTTGTATCGGGAGTTTATGAAAGGCAACAGAAGCCAACAAGATAGCAGGTAATTATTTTTCATTGATGTCAAAGCTGCAATAGCTGAGGAATGCAGATGTCCTTCACGACTATCTCACACAGGATTACTCTTCTAGAAAAAGTCAGCTAATGACCGACTGGGTTGCTAAAACTTGTCTCCCTTGATTAAGTGGGAATTGTTGCTGAATAATCCTCTCTCTTTTAGCATCTTTTATAGTTTCTGTCACTCATACAGGGGGAGAGAGGGGCTTTGGGGGAGAAAGAGAGAAATTATCCACAATTTCATGCTTTTTCTATTTTTCACTCTCAATGACTTTTCTCTCCTTCTTATAAATCAGTATGGTAGAGTTCATCTGAAAAAGAGAATGATCCTACCCATAGGCGGTGGCATACGTCATCTCTATTTCAACACTGCACCTAGTGTTGCAAGTAAACACACAGTGAGCGAATCCATAGTGAAACAGCCGCATACTGTAAAGGGTCTGTATGGTTTCCTGAAAGCCAGATGTGTTTTTACCTCACGTTGTTTACATAAATACAGGAACATTTAACCCTTGCTGTCTGCCATCAACACAGGGTTACAAACGTTAAAATAAATCCAAATATTTCCTTTAAAAAAAGCTTTACTTTAACTGTATGCTTTTAACCGTGTCCTAAAGCCATCATCAAGGGCTAACGGTGGTTGGTTGTCATTCAGATGGCTCAGAAAATGTCATATGTATTACACAAGGCTACATGATTACAATGATTATCATTATGGGGGGGGGGGGGGGGGGGGGGGGGGGGGGGGGGGAGACACTTGTCTCTGGTCAAAGATGGTCTGGTGTGTCTGATGTGTTCCTTGATTTCCAGGAGCCGACCAATGATTCCTGATGACCCCTTAAGGTGCTTTGATTGCTTATGGTCTGATGTTCACAAAATGCAGTTATCACTTCCTTCTTGGTGCAGTTCCTTTCTCTGTGAAAGTGATCCATCCTTAGGGAAACATTTGACTCTTCAGCTGCAAAATGCTATGCTTTCTTTTCTCAATTCTTTGCAGTTTTTTTTTTGTCTGCTGCAGGTTGTCAACATCTGCAATTTAATGTTTTTTTACTTACATCCTAACACATTGTTTTAATTGTGTTATTGTATCCATTGTTTTAATGAAAATATTGATTTGCAGGGAAAAAAGTACTTTACATATTAGAAATAAGTTTGTGGTCAAATTCTGGTTATCGCATACTTTTACTTTGATAACATCCATTGAAAAGATTAAAAACAGCCAGGCATTTTTTTTTGCCTTTTGATATTGTCCAACTTTCCTATCCTGTTTTTCTTTCAGACCATTTAATTCTACTTAAGAAATAGTTTTCAAAACTGGTCACTTAAACCTTTCAAAGAGTAAACCTCGGTTACAAAGGTTTCTTGAGTATGATAATTAGTATGGAGTCGACCGTGTCCTGAAATGGCAATCATGAAGAACAATTTGTGCCACAGGGGGCAACACCTCTTACTGAATAAGTGATTGAGTGTTAGATAACCATTTAAAATAATCACCTGAAGACTTCTGTAATTTGGTGCCTACACCATTATTGATATATTGCACCTTCTAATGTGCAGTGTGTACTTACGTTTTTTATTGAGTAGGGAACCTGCATTAGTGTCTTGGTCACTTTATAGTGTAGCTATTGTGTATTAGATACTGTACCTTATATCACCCACCCTCTAACAATACTTATTATCTACCGGCCTCCAAAACCAAACCCAGCCTTCATCTCTGAGATACATGACCTACTTATGACCCTCTGTACAACATCGGCCAATGTTGTAATACTTGGAGACATTAATATCCATTTTGGCTCCCCCTCCTGCCACTTTAGTGCTGAATTTTTACAGTTACTAGACTGCCTCAACCTTACACAACATGTTGATGTTCCCACAGAGACGGGGGCACACACTGGACCTGGTCATCACGGACACTGCCGCTATTAACAACCTCCAAGTCTATGACCTGGGAGTCTCTGATCACAAGGTCATTTCAATAGAGCTGCCACTGATGTGCCCTCAAACAAAGGCTAAACACCAAATCCATCTCAGAAATCTAAAAAACATCTACCCGGACTCCATAAGGTCTGACCTTCAGCATCTTTCCTCCTCTGCACATTTCTCATCAGCCAGTGAATCAGAGGACTACTGTATAATCAAACCCTGAGCAGTATCCTGGATACCAATGCCCCTGTCAAAACCAGGACAGTAACTTTCTCACGCTCAGCCTCTTGGTTCACCAGTGACTCAAAGCAGCTCTTCTTCACTATAAAATATCTCCTCATACCCCAATCTGCCACACACAAAAACACTACAGAGGAACATTGCAATAAGGTTATCGCCTTCTTAAGAGCTAAAGTCAACAACATCCGCTCTTCTCTCTCCATCCCCTCCTCTCTACCAGTCCTTACTGCCAACCCACAGTCATTGATCTCCCAGCCCCTCTACTGCCTTACCAGTATTACACAGCAAAACGTTGGGAAGATCATCTGCAGGATGAAACCCACCACCTGTGCTCTGGACCCCTTTCCCACAGCCTTGGTAAAATTAAACATCTACGCCATAAGTCCACTAATCAACACAGTCCTAAATCACTCCCTATTGTCTGGCCATGTTCCGCCTGCATTAAAAACTGCTGTCATCAGACCATAGCTGGAAAAAACCAAGCTAGACCCAAAAGTCTTCACCAACTACAAGACAATTTCAAACCTCCCATTTCTTTTAAAAGTCCTTGAAAAAGCAGTTACTGCCCGGCTCCATGACAACCTACAACTCAATAACCTTTATGGCAAATCCTAGGCTGGCTTCCGCTCTGTCCACAACACCAAAACAGCCCAGGTCAGGGTCACAAATGACCTGCTCATGGCAGTCCTCCATCTTTGCTCATCCTCCTTGATCTGACTGCAGTATTTGTAACTGTCGACCACAACATCCTCCTGAACTGAATTCAACAGTACCATCAGACTATCTGACACTGCCCTGGACTGGTTTCAGTCCTGAATACATTGATCTTGCATACACCAAGTCCTGCACACACCCTGTCACCTGTGGGGTCCCCCCAAGGATAAGTCTTCGGCCCTACCCTCTTCACCCTCTACCTGCTCCCCCTTGGTCACATCATCACCCGGGCATGGAATTTCCCGTTTGCTCAGGATAAAATATAAAATCTCATAACTAACCCATCAATGCATACACGACAATACCCGTCCATACCTTAAAGAACTGCTCACCCCACAAACCCACACAAGACACCTCCGAACTGCCGACACCAACCACCTCCAAACCCCTAGGACTAAGCTCTGCTCTATGGGGGACAGAGCCTTTTATTCTGCTGCCCCACAACTATGGAAGTCTCTCCCTGACCACCTGAGGGCCCCACAGACTGTGGACTCCTTTAAAAAAAAGACTGAAAACGTTTCTCTTTAAAAGAGCTTTCTCTTAAAACCACTGCTCTTAGATATTGTTTTACGATCATGTTTTTCACTGTGCCTGTGTTTGACTTTAGTTGTTTTTATGCCTTTATTCTAAATTGTAGCACTTTAATATTTATTTCATATATAAAGTGTGTTACAAATAAAATGTATTCTTCTTATTATTATTATTAGTTATTGTTTTCTGCAACAAAAACTGTGAATTGAAAGAAGTGACATTGAGTCACAGAAATGTAAACGTGTATGTAACAGCTTTAATGCATCCAGAAACTGATGACATAGTGACTGATTAGGGGGGAGACATTTACAGTTTTTTATCTCAGTCTTGTGGTTATGCCCTGTTCAATATTAGAAAGATCCAACTCTACCTGTTCAAGAATGTGACACAACCGTAGCCTGTAAAAACCATGGATGTAGTCTCAATGACGTCACCCATTGGTTACTAAAGGGGGATTTTGAAGCCCAATGATGATGGTTGCCATATTGACAATGTTGTCTCAAACTTACTTTTGGTCAGCCTAGGTGAAGAGTTGGAGCTTATTTGGGCCTTAAACGAGATCTATTGTACTCACTACTCTTTTTTACATCCTTGTTTGTGTTGAACTTACTCTCAGATGTACATAAATGAATTTTATTCATAAATGAAATTGATACTTTGTAATTAGGGAAGTTATTTTTATTGCATTAATCACTTGCTGTTTTATCCCTTTAGAGACACTGTGGATAATCCTCCGCAGTGTCTCCCTGTATGTAGTCACAGTGATGGAAAAGAACGGCCCTGCTTCGTTTTTCGAATGGCTCAGTTGTCAAGTCAAAAGTAATGTCACCTTATGACATCAAACATTTGACTTTTTTACCATTCCTTTTAGCTGTTTTTAATTTACTTTTCAATCCTTAAAAACTTATTTTCTTTATGGTTAGTGAATATTTGAACCTTTCATCTACCAGAAGGTCCTTACTTTATTTCAAAATAAAAGCAGGGTTGAATTCAAACAGCAAGTGCTCTCAGCTTGATACAGTACAAAAATTCAAAATAAAATGAAAACAATTTTTATTTTTAAGTGTGAAATAAAGACATTTCAGATAGCATTAAAAATGTGATGGGTCTCGATTAACTTGAAATAGTAAATAATATTGCAATTAAAGCATTTATTGTTTCACAGCCCTAATTGTAATATGTCATTAAACAAATCACATACTTTCAGTTTCCTGTAACAGATACCTGGATAAGGTGTATGATGAATTTGGTTACATCAATTTATGAAATGCAGATTATACTGATGGAAAGTGTGTCTTGTAAAGATTTAGGCAACTCTTTGAACTCTCTCCATGAGCTTTGTCTTTGCAATTCATTTTAACATCTCCACAAGATCTTTTTGAAGACAAGCTTACGAGAGGGGATAATGAAGAAAGCTTTATTTTGCTTTTTTTCTAATTCTGAGAGATCTACAAAAAGATAACTTCAACCAAGCTTAAAGACAAAGCCAATAGGAAATAAGGCTGATGATGCCTCTGCTAGTGTTGTCTTTAATTTGCACAATTAATATCAATTAAGGTAATGACGTCCAGGATAAAAAGATAAAAAGTCATTCTAAATGTGAAGATATTGTCTAGATAGTTTTTTCCTAGAGTGCATTTGATCTCTACTTTGTAAGTATCTGTTAACACGTCCTCCTAATGACTGAGACTAAATGTTCAAAGAGGTAATTAGATAGAAATCACTCCCAGCTGGCAAATTACGAAACGCTTAGTCATGCCTCTCCCTCATAGGTGAAAGAAACTGCATGATTGATTATGTTCAACTTTAGGGAAAAAAAGAGTTTGAGAAATAAGACAATCCCATTTTTAATTATGGAACCAGTAAAAATAGAGGGCGTGCCTATTATAGTGGCAGCATGTATACAGCTTTGTAACCCTACAATCAATAGTTCAACACAATGAAGTAGAGCCATTATTTTATGTATGAACACTTTGGTTGCCACAAGAACTGAGAAAATAGTATTTCAAACAAGTTTGGCACGTGGAGTTTTTATTTGATTTTTAAAGCATCATTCATTCATATGGCTGTTCCTTCAGATTGTTTGTAAGAAAATCAAACAAATGTATTGGGGGATTGTTGCTAAGAAGTAGTGTTATGATTGGAGTGAGGTGAAGTGTTACTCATCTGCTTGGCTTCATCACTTATTGGCCAGCAGAGTCAACAATGAGGGATGGTGGACCAGTATCAATAAGACGAAGCTTTAAGGGATTCGCTTGGGAGCTTCATTTGCTTATCTCAGAGCCTCATCGCTTAGCTGCTTTCATCTTCAAACCAGTAATAGTGGCAATCTTTATGCAATTTAAAGTTGTCATTGTTGCTTTGAAACTGTTCCCTTGAACAAAGCTGATATTACTGAATGTATTAAGATCAAGAACAGCTTTTAATGCTTTTGTCTTAAGCATCAATGTAAAGGAACACACATGTAATATGCAAATTTGTAACACTTCAGGCTCCTTTTTGTAGTACCAAACCTTAAGGCTATAATTAATTTGTGTGCCTGTGGAACATCAAAGAGTAGAGACTGACTGTACAGCCGGAAGCAGGTTCCATAGTAGAGGTTTTTTTTTTAGAGAAGAAGCTGCTGTTCTGTTCTCTATTTAAATGACACAGATGTTGCATTTTACTCAGAGCAGCTAGACTCCAAAAAAGTACTTCCTGTGTTTTCACTCTGACAAACAATTGGATAAAGAAAAAAAAGTGATTTTTTTTTCTGTCAATCTCCTTGTTGTTTGAAAAAGTAGCGATTAACAGCACTTCCTCCAAAGAACTGTTTTAAAGCTGTTACCTTTACCAAAATGTAACAGACAGGAAGAGAACAGTCATTCAGGAATGTCATTGTTGGTAATTACGCTCTTAAAACTGTACTGAAAATAAAAATCCATATGACAAACTCATGTCTGCTGGTTATGAATGCATGTTGGACTGGCAGAGACTTTTGTTGTCGATCTCCTGAGAATGTGTGTCACAATCTTAAATCTGGAGTGTGAGACTATTGCATATATATGAGCATCTGTTAGATTCAAGTCCTGCCTAACAAATTGACATCATGCTGATTAAGCCTGGCACTGCCAATAAAAATCACTCTGCATTCAGCAGTTCATTTTTTTCTCTTTGATAACTGTTTAGTTATTTGTGGCAATGTTACTGTGCTGATGCATTCGTGTTGATTGATTTTGTGTCAACCAGTAAAGGTGAGTGTGACAGAGATGAATGAGGAAGCAACAACAGCTAAGTAGCAGCAACTAGCATCATCCAATAATAAAAAATGTCAATATGTATCCCAAGAACAAAAATATTTGCAGTATAAACTTAAATGTTAATAAAATGATACAGTTAAAATGTGAACTTCCAAGACAAAAAAAAATTAAACCAAGATGTACAAAGTATAACAAATACATATTTTATTTATTCATATATTTTTTGTTTGCTTGTTTTTTTGGTCAAGCAACCCCATAGCTACAATTATAAAGCTCTTTTTTCATTTCCAAGAGCAGTGTAAGCAGTGTGAGTCCGACTTGACTCTGACTCGGGTCATAATTTTTAGGACTCACAACTCGACTTTGCCCCGAGCACTGATTACTCCAACTTGGACTTTGACTCGAGCATTGATTGCATTCAGACTCGGAAGATTTATTGATAAAAACTGTTTTCCTGTTTTTGTCATTTGTGACTCGATTGACCCTGACTTGAGGTTTGGCGGTTTGGTGATTCGACTACAACACTCAGAGAATGCTCAGGCCCATCACTAAGTTGAGATTTTTTCATTTGTGGTATGCAGCACTTTTGTTTTAAGTTCACAGTTGTTTATTTGCCAAAATTGGAGTCAAGTGTGTCAATCATGCACAACAGTGTGATAGGATGAGGGAAGAAGAGAGCAAGGAGAAAACTTATTTAAATCTCATCTCCTTTGGATCAGTACGCCTAGCAGTGCAAGGAAATCCTTTACCCAAGAGTGGGTATTGCTGAAAAATAAATGAAAGGCGTGCAGTTACTGATCTTTCAGAAATCATATTTTGAGACCCATGTGCTCAATGAAATACATTTCCTCTGTACGTTGCTAAAACATTGGTGTAGCATTACATTTCACTCTTCTGCAAGGAAATTGCAACTTTCTAAAATTCAGTCTTCTTCTGAATTTATGTGAAATCTGAATGTGGATTAGACAGAGGTATGTAAATAATCTGTAGAACATTTGTAATAAGTGAACATAGTACTCTATGAAGTAAACAATAATGGAATCCAGGCTATTTTTTGCAGGGTTATTGACACTTTTTGAGTTTCCTGACTTTGGGCATGCATTAGTCATGAATGGAGGGAAGACTGACAACAGTGATTTCCTCTGCACTCCTAGATGCCTTTTATGGTATTTTCGACTTTTTTTTAGTCTTTGTTCTTGTTTGGTGGCGGATGTGATTGAGACAGTGATGGATGTTCAGAGAGCTGACTGGATGATTGCAGTGGATCAGCAGTTCTTCAGACAGGTTGGAGTGTATACTCTGCTGAGCCTTTTTTGAGGATGGATTCTATGTGAGACATCGGCATTCATTTTTTCGTCCACTGCCATCTCCACATTTCGATATGAACTATCGTGATTATGTTTTATTACCACCCGAGATACAGGGTTCCACATTTTCATTAGGTCTGACTGAAGCACTCTTTCCTTCACCAGTCAATCCAAAAATTTCCTTTGGAGCTTAACACCCAATCAAATGTACAAGGAAGAGCCTTGACATCCTGTGTTTGATGTTAAAATATAATATCATATATGAATCTTTGTATCTTGTCTTTAATTGTATGTTGTGAATGGAGCTGCTTTGATAAAAGACACATTTTAGACATTTTCTGACATAAAGATCATATCAATCAATCAAGTAATAGCAAAACAAAGGTGCAGCTGTTCAATCTCCTGAATGCATGCAGATTTGTTCCGCTTCAATTAGGCAGAAAATAATCATTCATCTGCAAACAGATGAATGTTTTAAGGGAGGTCAATGGGAAAGAATACACCACTTAGAGTGCCAATTCTGATGATCTGGGCACTGTGTGATTCTCCCAAACACTCAACTGCTGCCTCTCGTCTAAAGTTTCTGATTCACTTACATGCTGCTGTTGTTGTGGTGGGGTGCTGGCACAATGAGATATTTGAAGCTGTTTTCTCATAAGAACTTCAGACATTTCTGTACTTTCAGGTCTCAACATTATCTGGACTTTGTCTGTACAGTGTGACATACAATCACCGGCCACTTTATTAGGTACACCTTTCTAGTACCGGGTTGGACCCCCTTTTGCCTTCAGAACTGCCTTAATTCTTTGTGCTGGAAACATTTCTTTAGAGATTTTGGTCAATATTGACATGATAGCATCACACAGTTGTTGCAGATTTGTCGGCTGAGCATCCATGAGATTAATCTCCCGTTCCATCACATCTCCAAGGTGCTCTATTGGATTGAGACCTGATGACTGTGGAGGCCATTTGAGGGAAGTGAGCTCATTGTCATGTTCAAGAAACCAGTTTGATATGATATGAGCTTTGTGACATGGTGTGTCATCCTGCTGGAAGTAGCCATCAGAAGATAGGTACACTGTGATCATAAAGGGTTGGACATGATCAGCAACAATGCTAAGGTAGGCTGTGGTGTTTAAATGATCAATTAATACACGGAGACATGGTTGTAACCTGAGTTACTGTTGCCTTTCTATTACCAGCTCAAATCAGTCTGGCCATTCTCCTCTGACCTCTGGCATCAACAGGGCATTGTCACCCAGAGAACGGCCACTCACTGGATATTTTCTCTTTTTCTGACTATTGTCTGTAAATCCTTGAGATGGTTGTGCATGAAAATCCTAGTAGATTATCAGTTGCTGAAATACTCAACCAACAACCATGCCACGTTCAAAGTCACTTTAATCAACTTTTTCCCCCATTCTGGTGCTCGGTTTGAACTTCAGAAGACCATCTTGACCATATACATGCCTAATTGCATTGAGTTGCTGCCATGTGATAGGCTGATTAGATATTTGCAATAATAAGCAGTTGAACAGCTTTACCTAAGAAAGTGGCCGGTGAGTGTATGTTGCGTATGTTACAAGAAAATTGGTCTGTGCTATGATATTACCTCATCACACTGGTGCCATGAAAGACAGAGAGCCACTAGAGAGAGAGACAGACAGAGAGAGAGATGTGTGTTTGTGTGTGTGTCTGTGTGTGCATGTGCATGTGCGTGTGTGTGTGTGTGCGTGTGCGTGTGCGTGTGTGTGTGTGTGCGTGTGTGTGTGTGTGTGCATGTGTGTGTGTGCAGGGTTGAAATTAGCCCTCACCAAATGCAGGTGTCTTATGCAGTGTTGGATGAATTTGTTCAACCGTTGGTGGGTAAATCAAAGTAACTTAACAGAGTGATTCACTGCATGAAATACCAGTTTATCGGTCCTGTAAACACCTGTGAATTTCTTTGAGTCCTGGCAGTTAATTGTGCTTTACCACAAAGTTTGCCTGTGCCGATAATTCTCAGGAAGGAACTCGCAGGTGGCTCGGTGGGGGCGCGGGGTAGCTTTTTACCTTGAATGGCTCTAATTAGCATTTGAATGTCACTGGTGTCTTGCCTGGCTGTCTCGTTGAAATGCTTCTATTTTGAAACAGCCTTATCAGGAAATAGGGTGTGTTTGGTAGTAGCAACTTAACACAACTAAGACACAACTTGGTTTTAAAGATGTAACAGACATTTCATATATTATGTTACAAGTTTTTGTCTTGTGCTACTAGACTATCAACCTCGGTAGCACCAGTAGGCAAAGAAAGTTAACGTACAGCCCTGCCTGACATTACGGGGGCGGGGGACAGGTGACAGATGCTATGTAACTACTGGAAATACCATTTGGTTGGTTGGTTTGGTCATTTGGTTTGCACTGGTTGCATTTACACTTGTAGCCCTCCAGACCAGATAATTTCTTGACATTGCAGGAGTGCAGTGCATGTTTGAAAGAAGAATGGATTTGTAATAAATAATGTTTGAAGTTAAGAGGTTGAATGCTGAGTTGAATTCAACAAACAGTATTCTTGAGTATGTCCTTGGATAGTTGAAGTGTGCAGAAGGTAATGGATTTTCATGCTGACTGCATCATCCATTGACAAAGTTACCTGATATGCAACTAAAAGGGGATAAATAACGGGCCTATATAATCCTTCATATGGGTTAGTATACGTCAGGGCTTTATGACTAAAGACGTCAAGGTGACATGCCTGTAGTCAATAAATCCTTATCCATAACAAACTGTATGTCAATTAGGGTGCTAAATTTAAGAAACATAACTTGTAGAAACATGTTAAATCTTCCAGCTAAAGTTGAATCAATGCCTTTTAACATGTGTGAACTAAAACTGAACCGTCATAAATGAAGGATTCATTCATTTCAGATTAATTACTTTGAGATATACGGTAAATGTGATTTTCTGAGTGATAAATTGTTTTGTTTTTTTAATCAGCCTTCAGGCAGTAAATGCAAATGCATGAATTAACTGTTGCTCAGTCAACAGATAAAGCCTCCATCTTTATTATATACCTGGGCTTTTGATAAACAAACAGATTGAAACCTCTCTGGCACACAACCAGTCAGTGTATCAGGCCTCAGATGGTCACAGTGCTCCATCAGAATACTTGCACCTGTGCAGCTGGTCACTGTAAGGATCTTCCCTTTGCACTGTAGTAGCTGAAAAATTAGATCCTCTTTAGACAAGACTTTTTTTCTCTTAACCTTTACATCTAAAAAAAAAGGTTACTAAACAAAAACAACAGCTTTAAAACAAGTCATTTATAACAGGACCTTTTACTATAATCTACAGACATTCACTAAGACAAGATAAGACATAAACAAAGCACTTCATGAACCCACATGTTCTCCCTTCTTTCTATCATTAATTGTTACGCTTAGCTTATTTCTATAAACTAGAATTTAAACCAATTTATTCATCTGTCCTTTGTTAAATTTTCTTCTTCTTTGCTCTGCTCTTTTGTGTTCATGTTGTGAATCATCCCTTCATGCTTCATGTCTGAAAGGTGAACTCATCACTGGCCCTGATGTCTGACAGCTTGAAACCAGATCCCTGCTGAGTTCCCCTCAAAAACAAAAAGTATTAGCTCAAATCCATGTGAAATGACCCCTCCTGTAGGGATGGGGGCTGTTTTACAAAGGATCCAACAGGCTATGAGACATGCCAACCACATCCTTTGGGTCTAGAGGGCAAACTAATGCTGAAGGAAAGAAAAGAAAACGAAAAGATAGACAATATAAAACTTAAAGAAATAAAACAAAAAACAACCGCTCACAAAATACATGAATAAGCTTAAAATAAAATTCTACCCTGACCCAACCTAATCCAGATCTACCGACACTGTCTGTGGAAGCTACCAAAAGATGCCCTCCAGCAGCAAAGTTGTGAAGATTATATAATTTTTCCTTTTTCTTCTCTTCCTTTTTTTGTTCGTCCTTTGTACCCGCCTCCCCCTCCCCCCCACATATATTACCATAGAAAATCCACCCACACACATATACACACAACTTCTGATACGCATACCACAATTAGATCATCAAAACAAAACGTTACGCCCCCATTCACTTTCCTCTTCTTTTTAAGGTTAGCTTTATAGCTTCTTTTGTTTTCTTGTACCATTCCTCACGTTTACATGTTGCAAGTACTGCAAGCCATGTATCCTCATACCTGTGTGACAGAAAAAGTTGAGCCACAGGCATATTAGACAAACACCTGTTTTAAAAAGGCATGTTCTATGAAGTGAGTTCAACATACACAGCTTATCTTTCGGTTACCTGGCTTCACTAATCCTTACAAATGAAAACTTTCTAAGCGGTCACAGTAAATCACTACAGGGTTTCTGTGAGCACGTCTACATCAATGACCAATCACAGGCATGATCAAGTCTGCCGTCAGCAGATCAACGTATGCAACAAGCTAACTGTTTTAGAAAAACACACATACATACTACAAAATGCAAAAAGAACTAGCAGAAAAAGAAAAATCCCTGATTGTGAATGCACAAATGAAGGCTAAGGCTATAATATGTACATTCATGTTTGATATATCTGACTAATGTTTCCTGTTAAATTAATTTCTTGCAAAGATATATCTTTTGATTTTGATATACTTTATTAATCCTCTGAGGGAAATTCTGGTTTAGAGACATGCTTCTCTCACACATAGGCCTGAATGCACACTCATTAATGGAGAAAATGGGCTGCTACACACTGCTACGCAGGCAGCGCACCAGAGCAGTTGTAGGTTCGGCACTACTGAGGAAGTGCTCTGACACCTCTCCAGCTACCAGACCAACTTCCATATTATGGTCCGCATTGGGACTTGAACCAGCAACCCACCGGTTCCCAACCCAAGTCCCTACGGACTAAGCTACTGCCGCCCCAAGTCCTTGTGGAATGTCTGACAGTTTAAAGTCCTGACGGTAACAAACGGAGCAGTATGAGTTGGTGTATAGCCTTATTAACAGGAATAGTACGCTTAACGGTTATCTCATGACTCGTAAATACAACAGCTATATTGTTTAAGCTACTTTTTTTTCAGTTTCTGTTAAAGGATGATATCAGTAAAGCACAAAGAAAAACATTTACTCATATGTAAAATCATGGAAAGACAAAGTGTTTGCCGGCCTCTCTCCCTTCTCTCTCACAGCTCACGGAGCTCCTCGATCAAGATACAGTATATGTGATTGGTCGTTGGGCGTTTCTTTCTAAAAACGAATCTCTTATCCTGAGTATTGCAGGCTCCACAGCAGGTTAGGTGTTCAGCATAAGTTACCATGGCAACCTAGCTAAGAAGTGAACCACATTCGCAGTACTGAAAACAAGAGTTATCCCCAAAGTTACTTTGCAAACCTAAAATCCTGCTTAATAGTACAGGCCCCTGGATTGAAGTGATTGCTCATTGGCTAGGTTTTGGCACAGAACAATCAAGTGCTACAAGCCTCAACAAAGATTTTCTTGCAATAAGTAATACAAAATATAGGGGCAGCTGGTTTTAAAGTTAATTATTTTCTTTAAGATGTATTGTTGGTCCTTTGCCTTTATTTAGATATGACAGTGGATAAAGAAGGGGAGAGAGAGAGTGGGCAATGACATGTGGGAGAGGAGCCGCAGGTCTGACTTGAACCCGGGCCGCCCCCTTGGAGGACTGGCCTCTGTACATGGATTACTAGCTTACAGTTTGGCCATCAGCGCCCCATCAACATGAATTTTTGAGCCTTAATAAAATTTTGATTGAAAGAAAAGCATTTCAACATTTGTTGAAAGTTTTCCGGTCTACCATTGGATGGATTGAACTAATGTCAGTTGGCTAGCTAGCCAGTTCCCTCTACTAACACTTATAGCATTATCATGATGGAAGGCCACTTTTTTGACATATTGCAACGACAGGTGCTAGATTCTCATTTGGTAGGGTTGTTCTGAAAAACAATCTCTTTTAAAGCTGCTCAAAGATTGCATTTGAAAAGCTTTACATTTTGGGTTCATTTGTATCTCAAGCCTTTTGAGTCATAACTCCTACTCACTCTTAAAATAAGGTGTTTGAGTGTCAAGTGTTGGTTTCTAAATTCAATAGAAAGGCAGTTACGTCTGAACAGTTCAACCAGTACATAGTGGTGTAACAAATGAGCCGACAGGGCTGGAAAACTCATATTTTTACACTCTTCTTATCCAGGGTTTTCATACTGTCTATATATTCTGAAAATGACTGTCTCATTATTAATTCATACTGTGGCAATAGTCCTTACAAATATTTTAAGAAGCAATACTTTTAAACAAGAATGTTTTTTTCCACTCCTTCAGCTCAAGGTCAGGGATGTTTACATTGTTGGTATGCAACACTGGTAATCTGCTTTTTTTGAGAAATATCACTCATAGTGGGCACTTTTCTTTAGAAATAAATATTTTCATTATTTAAATTGCATGTTGATTTTATATAAGATGTTCCCTCACTTTGATCAACAACTATCATTTTTAATAATTAAGCTCAGTGTCTCTTCATACTAACATTTGCTTAGTAGCACCAATCACAAAGTAATGTCAGACATTGTGCAAGTACTGAGTCATAATATTCATTTATTGGACAAATTAATTCAGTGGTTCTACTTGAAGTAAAGGGAAAAAAATCATGAAGCCATTAAGTTTCACAAAATAAATGCAGTCACAAAGTTCATGGCAATCCATTCAATAGTTGAGACAAATGTTAGCCTTGTGGTGGAGATAAAAGTAAAGTTTTAACGGAAACACGCTATCCAGTAGATACTGACATATTTCGATCTGGACAAAATGAGTGGATCAACTTGCAATCCATCCAACAGACATTACCATCTCTGGAGCCACAGAATTTCTAAGATATCAATGAAACTCCTGATCAGATCCACAGTATCAAAGGCAAATGTTTTGAAGGTCAAAAGAGCCTCCATCTCCAGCCTCTCACCCTATAATCCATCACTTGAATTTTGAACGTCTTCTATTGAAAACAAACTTTCCAAATGGATGTTGTTGAAACAGACTAGCTGCACAGAAGTGTAAATAGTGCAGTCGCACAGCAGCCAAGTTTGAATGCAGAACCAGTTTTTTGCTCTGCAATTACTCTCCATCCTCCTGTTTGTGGCTCTCAGTTTCTCATAGCAGAGTGCAGTAATCAGTATGCTAGTATTCTTCACCGTATGTGGCACCTTGCCTCTCAACCGACACTCTGACACTTGGGAAGTGAGCCACAAACAGATTAATTTGCTGTGCTGCAATATGAGCCCAAAATTCAAATGTGTGCAATTCAAACACAGCAAAGCTCCTTTGTCTCTAATCATTTTCCATGCAGAGCATGCCATCAAATGCAGTACAATATAATCAAAACAAAATGGACTAGTACCATTTAATGATGTCAAAATTGTCCAAATAGCAACTGGCGTCATTTGTTTATTTAGTAAAAGTGATTTTAATTAATGTACATATTTATTGGTTGAATTTTATGTATAGCAGACAAATCCAATAAGGGAAACACGTTGACATATATGCAGACAGAGATTGAATGATGGACGGGTTAGGATGGATAAAAAGACAGGGATGCACATTTAGTCTCTTCAGATCACTTGGCGTCTTTTTTTTTGACATAGCTGCCCTCTTGTGGTTATTTTCAGAAGTACAATTTGTGAGGACCATCATCAAGATAGTCTGTTTCATGAACAGTTTTTATAACACCCATTACATTCCAGCACATTATATTCATAAAACACTTGATGTGTACTAGTGATAGCTGGTAAGAAAAATAGAGATTGAGTTCACATTTCTTGTGTCTCTTGCTCGAGTTTTGTTTTTGTCTCATTTGTTTATTTTACGAATGCAGTTTTGATTATGTTGTGTCGGCAAAAAAGGTGTAGGATACTAAAAGATGATTTTTTTTTTTTAAATAACTAAATACAGTCATACACGGTTAATCAAAAAGACTTGAAGTTAAAAACAGAAATAGAAATTAGGAGAGTAGATAATTAGGGCGTGCACTGCATTGGAATTTCTCTCAAAATAAAACATTTGCTTCTTGCTTCTGATTACTTTTTCCTGCTCCTCCTTTTGAACAATGCACATTATGGAGCAAGATCATCTCATGTAAGTATAATTAACTCATCTTTAAAATCTAAATTTGCATTATTCAAACGACCCAATGAGTTGTAGCACTGTAAGTGTATCCATCTTCATCTATCATTAGCTGTTTGAGAAATTGCGGCTCATTGATGATCAGAGGCAGAGAGTCAGTCTCGCCCCACCTCTAACTCTCCTGTACAGCAGCTGAGAGCTTTCCTACCTCTTCATAATATGTGATGTTGTCTGAAATGAAGTCTGGGCAGCTGGCCTGCTGCTGGGGATGACTCTCAACCCTGGACAGCACTTTGTGCAGTAAAGCTCACAATCAGATGGCTATCAGCCTGCTCGAAAACACAAACATGAATTAAGGGACCTGTTCTCACCCCAAACAGTGTGTCATTACGAGAGAGGGTGCAGCAGAGCAGCCTGCTTCACATCTGCTAAAACCACTGGAGGAAAGTCTTGATTTGCATTTAAACTGATTATGTCATGTAAAAGAGTTGTTATTTAGCAGTTGTGATGTACCAAGGTAAACACAGATGCCAGAAAGCCTTTGTAAGAGCACATTTATCAAGCATTGATATATCTTTATATTTTTCAAACAATGAATTGAGAGAAATAGTACAGCATTTTTTTGGGAAACACTCTCATCAGCTTTCATTCCATAATTTAATTGAGAAAAAGAATACCAGTTTTATATCTATCCCTGGTATACATGAAGCTGTAGCCATTTCTACGGAGCCGGGCTAGCAGTTTTTCACCTTGCTCTGAAATTCTACATACAAACATCTAACTCTCCGCTCTCTTTCCAAAATAGCACCCTATTCCTTTAATTAACGTTAACTCCATCTGCAAAGTTTTTGAAATTAGTTATACTCTAAACCATTTTTCTTTAATGTCTGCCATTACAAGATCACATTGGGATTGTACTTCTTCCTGCATCTTCCTCCATACCATTTTTCAAGCCCAGCGAAGTTTCGGCAGATGGCTGTTCATAATGAGTCTGGTTTTCTGCCTCTAAAAAGGACGTTTTTTTCTTGCAACTGTTACTTTGCTAAATGTTGCTTAGTGCTCATGATGGATTAATGTTGGGTCTTTGTAGACAACAGACCAAAGAGTAAGATCTTTTACCTGCTCTTTTGTGTTTACCTTAATAGAACAAGTGGTGCTTTGAGGAAATACAGTTTCTCTGTAAATTCAATCTACCATTATTGGCAGGTTTCACAGTTTACTGCAGTACTGCTCATGATGACTGATGAATCTCTTATTTCCTACTGCTGTTTCCACAAATCTCTGAGATCTTTTCTGCTTTGACATTGTTGATTGCATTCTGCTCATTCGCTTAGAAAATTAGTTTTGGCTCGCAGGTAGCTTACTGAATTTGATTTAATATCTTGCAGGCGACTAATTCAAGGGTGAACGAGGGTACTTCATTTCACCCAGCATCAGCTCATTGTGGTGTTCCCCTATGATCACTGCTCTGTCATGTTTCACAATGAGGTAAAGGTGCTTATTGGCTTGACTCTGTTTTTCCTTTATCTGTGGAGTTTTGTGTATTCTCTTTGGACTTCCTCTAGTTGATCCAGTCCAAAGACATGCTGCATCTTGACTGAAGACTTTTAACTGACCTCAGGTGTGAAAGTAAGTCTCTCTCCAGTATATGATATATTGCACTGCAATTACCAGTAATCAACAGAAGCTTTTTGTTTTTTCTTCCTTTGGCAAAAGAGCAGAAAACTGTTGTGCATTCCACTGCAGATGCCATTACATTCTGCAAAAAAAGTGTAAAGATTACAACTGTATATTACCATATCATAAATCTTATTGGCCTTAGTTGTGCATAATATTTGATGCACCACTTGGCGTCTTGACAAGTGAAATTCTCAGAAAAGGCAATCAAGAGCATTCTTCACATTCACTTCGCCTTCCCTGCAACTCCCCTTTTATCAGCATAATTCAGAGGATAATTTCAGACAAAGAGGCTGTTACACAACATTGAACCCTGACAGGAGGGTCAGCCTGGCAACCAGCTAATGCTATTAGGATGTATATGCATACTGAGAGAACACCTACTGCACCTGCTGTGTGAGGTATGTTGCATGTAAACTTGATGTTATGTAAAGCGTAAAATTCCAGGCCAAGACAACCTTTCATAAGGACTACCAACATTTACAATATCAGTTAAGTTCATATGGTGATTAAGTGTCTGATTCACTTACAGTATCATAATGAGTTTTATTTAACCATGTTCATTTTGACTCATCATTAGAAATTAGTTGTAACAATTTTGGGAATTTTAGATAAGGGAACTCTTTTTTCTTACTGTTTTTATTTTGTACTTGTTTTTTCACTATTGATGTTTTTATTAGCACCATTTCCTAATTTGTACAGCAAGCACTTCCCAATTAAATGAAGCACTACTTGATCTTTTTTTCTTATTTTCTTCAAATAATCAGTGTTTACACCATGATATGAAGAGATTTCACTTTCAAAGATATAAGTTGAAAACAATTTTGAAGTTCAGAGAATGTGAAATTAAAACAAAAAAATTGGGCAACTGTCCTCGCTGATAGACATCAGAAAAACTGTTTGAAATCTGTCTCCCTACTGTATATTTAAATATTTTTTTCAAAAGCCATAAAGACTTGGCCTCAATCAGTCCCTTACCCTTGATGATGACAGAATCACAGCAGTTACCGCAGTTTCTACTGCAGGTCAGAGCAAAGTTTGATTTAAGATCAAACGACATGTCAGTCACATCTGATAATAAAACATATAGTTTGATGAATTGTTAACTATCAAAGGCTGATCCACATATCTTCCCAATTCAACAACAACAGAATGTGTTTTTTTTAACCCTTTTAGATATAAATGGTCTCAATCTCCTGATTTTACTTTCTGCACAACATTTTAAAAAAAAGGATGATATGATTTTTTATAAGGGGGTTACGAGAGGTACTTGCCAATAGTAACTGTTTTACCTACAGACGATGCCAGCTATGGACCCTTTATTAATTTTTTTCATGTGACGTCACACACTTATGGGCAAGAAAGGCTTTCTACTGCCGCAAGCCCCTGGGAAGTTGTCGGACTCAGTTGCCATCTATGTGTTTTACCCATTTTATTTTTCATTTTATAAGCAAAACAAGGTTGTTGTTCAATTGGATGCATTAACCCCTGAGGAGTCAAGTCCAGGTTGTTCTCCTACAGAATAGCATCTGTGTGTCTCTGTGCCCAAGATTTGCAGTTTGTCTTAACATCTCAGTTTTTCTACGCAGTGCCGAGATCAAAAAGTTGCTTCTGGCATGCCACTTAGGGAGCCCAAGCCCCCAGGGAGTGCACCGACCGTTGAAGCCTCTAGACGCAAAAAGAATTTTCCCCATAAGCTTACATTGGAAAAGAGATGGCTACAAATCAGCTGATACATGTTTCTCCCAAAACAAAAACTTGAATATCCCTTTTTTAAATCATTAGGTCCCAAAAGTTGTGAAATGCAGGGGGCGCCTGTGGCCTGGTGGTTGGTGCGCCCCATGTAAAAAGGCTGTGGTCCATTTTTTGAATGAAAAAGGTTATTTACTAATTGAAAGAAATATGTTCCTTATGTGTGAAACTGTTCAATAATTATTTTAGATTGTGGAGTTCAAATACCAGCTTGTTAGTAGTTTCCAGTCTCATGTGTACCACATGCAAACAGCTATGGACAGTTACTGTCTGTGGTGTCTGTTACAAGGAGGGCACCCAGTCAAACACCCATTACATTGAGATGAGTCACTCATCACTGTGGCTGATTTAATATACAGCCTCACGTGCTAAAATCTGTCTCCCTTCCCCTCCACGTGAACCCATGTGAGAGGAAATGTTTTCCTAACTCAATCACCCGTTTTATATTAGATCAAGGCATTTTCAGCTCTGCCCAGCAGACATGACTCCTCTGCAGTCAGTGGAGTATCAGGTTATTAACGGCTCAGACAAGAAAATTATCCCTTGATCGACAGGATCTTGTTAATTATGACACATTGAGATGCTTAACCCTGAAATTATACATGGCCCACTAAACCCATTAATTATCATTGATGGTGGAAATGTTGCACATTTTAATCCTTTTCATTAAGAACGTTGAAAGCATTTTTTGGAGCTGTTTACTTACAGTACTACTGGCATACAGTAATTCATTACTATGTGCGGGAAAGTGAACAAGCAGAGGTAACTATAAGGATGCAATACAAAGATGAATCTTGTTGTGTGAGAGAGTTGGGCTTAAGACTTGAGAAGAGTATACACTGAGTGTGACAGGTGATACTTTACAGAAATACTCTCTGGCACAAGTCTCATCTGTCAACTCAGAGACATATGAGGCAGCTTGGTCCTGTAGCTGTAACTCTGACTAATTGTTTTGATAAACCTGTTTTACACATCATAGAGCACTTGACATATTGAAATGCCTTTGGTGACAGTTTAAAACAAAGCATCTGACACAATTATGCAAAAGTTAACTTTTTTCAAAGAACTCAAAAGTAAATGAAAAGGTGCTTTTGGGTTCATGAAGCACAGAAAAGCACCAGAAGAATAAGCTATATAAGCCTAAGGACAAAAAGTATCAAGTGCTGGTGGACTTTGTACCTTCACTGCTGGGGACTGGATGTGGGTTACTGTGTGGACACACCAGGACCTTATTTGGAAAGTTGCTGAGCTGTAGCGCGCTGCAGGGGGTCCTTATATGTCTGCAGGGGAGCTTAGCAAAGGCGAAAGTGCATAGGTAATGCAATAGTTGGAATGTCTGAAAAGTTAACACATTGTTTATTAAATCTGTGTAACGAAAAGGCTCATTGAGCACCTTAGTTTGTTTAACAGTCCACACATTCCAGACCCCCCCCCATGTAAATCATGTATTAACAAACTGAAAGTCTTTGTCAGATTGATAAATGCTGTAATGTCACAAGGTGAAATTTCCAAAGAGAAATAAAGGAAAGATATAAAAAGACGTGTACAGCAACATGACACTTTACTGGATACTCTGTTAAACGTTTGTTTTGAAATTATTGTGCAAGAAGCTTATTAGCTGTATATAGCTATAACCAAGAAATAATCTGACATAACCCTCTGATTTTTATTTTGTTTGTACAGAGTCATGCCAACCGACCCCCTTGTTTCCAGCCCTTTATGCTTTGCTAATTTAGCCAGCTGTTTGCTCCAGCAGTATGTTTAGCATACAGACATTAGACCCTCTCGTCTTACTCCATTTAACGTATCAACAATTTCTTTAAGCCAAAAAAGAGACAGGAAGCTAAGTTAAAGCTAATTAAAATAGATCATAAATAGTCATTACGTTTAAGCTAATGCTAAATGACATAATTTAATTATCGAAAAACATCAGTTTTATAAAAGCAACACTGTGTCTTTCAGTAGGTAGGTCTTAGAATGAGACAGCAGGTTAATTAAGTGGGGTCGATTTTATTTACCCAATGACAAAATTGTGAAAATATGAATGTGAGCAAGTCCTTAAAAAAGCTAACTAGCCTAGCTTACAAGCATCACGTGCTATCATGTTATCTTCTTTCTCTTCTGACTGATGGTACAGTAAGTAAAGTTTGGTGTGGTGAAACTGCCTTCAAATAATTGAATTATAACACCAATATTAATATGAATATAAACATCAGCATTTCAAAAAGAAAAACAGCAACGCTGATAAAAATGTGATCATTGCAACATGTGAACTGAACGTTATCCAAGTGATTATTACCTAATAAAGACTTCTAAGACCATCTTTACCCATCTTAAGTGTTTCTGCTCTCAGTAGAACAGAACAGTCAAACACTGATAAATCGATCCCTATCATTAGATATTTATTTAGCAAATTATATACATGAGTTTTATACTGAGTCCGACTTTTTTCAACATAAGAAACAAAGAGTTATACACAAGCAAACCCAAAATATTTAGATTTAAAAAAAAAAAAAAATTGATCCTTTCTGTGTCCGTTTTTCACACCATTCATTTAAAGTGAACATGTGCAGCACAAACATTTTGTTTTAATCAACCTATACTGCTCCGCTCACCTTCTCTGATTGTTAACTTGCACTTTCCCTGCACTTGCTAACCTCCCAGCACTCTTATCCTTTGATCCTTTTACACTTTATCACCCATCATGAAATCAGGCCTGCTTGTATTTAATAAGGTGGAGAAAATTACATTTTGGTAGTGCTTGATCAGTTGCGTCTCCTTAATGTGATACCAGGCAAGCAGGAAACAGCACTCAGAGCAGGTATAATGGCACCTGCAGCTGTTTGTTATCCAGGCACGTGTCAGCTTCACGTGGAGTTTTTCTAAATCCCCAAACAAATTCAAGAGTGATGGTAGGCTTTATTTCCATTTAATTTCAGCTCCGACATTCAGAATCTGTCTTTGTTTCCCTTTTGAAAAAAAACAAACATATGAAGGTATATACACTATTTTGGACGATTTACAGACAGCTTTACAGACACTGGGATCAACTGTTCCTTTTGATGTCTTTAGCCCTATTCGCACGGGACTAGTATTACCTGGGGACCTCTAGTAATTTGCAATAAATGCGGAGGTCGTCTGTGATCTTAAACCCGTGCGAATCTGCCATGTCCGTAATTTGTAAAATAAAAATTCCACCACAAATTACCTACCATATTTGACTCAAAATGTTTGTAATCATTGCCATAGCAGCGCTTTGACAAACAAATATGTGAAGCACATACTAAAAACATTCATGAAAATTAATTAGCTGTATGACTCAAGAGACAATCGTTATATCCTATATGTGGACATAGAGGGCATTGGTAGGAATGTCTGGCCAAAAATTAGTAATTGGTTCATCGTTTAACATTTTCCATGGTAATACTAGTCCCGTGCGAATAGGGCTTTTGTTGTTGTTGCTCAGCTCAGAAACATTGTAACCACAGACTTTTATAATAATTATAATTATTTAGAAAAAATATGTCATGGACTGAGGAAAAACAACGTAGAGGAGGAGCCAATTGCAGAACCAAAAAACTATTTATTTTGAACAAAAACTTACTTTCTTCAAAACAAAACAGGGAAAAACAAGGAGTTACGAGGAATCACAAGGACTGACACTTGGAAACTCTGACGACAACTAAACATACGAAAAACAATGATCTGAACCAGAAGGGAAGAAACACAGACACTAAATAGACACAGGGGTAATCAGACACGGTTGAGACTAATGACACAGGTGAAGACAATCAGGGCAATCAACACTGGAGGGAAACACACAGGGGCCCTTTCCGAATTGCCACAGTTCAGTATGCAGTGCCTACTATTCAGTAGGGAGTTTCAGTAGACTGAACCCTCGTGGTCATTCAGTATGCATTTTTTGTGTCCACCTCAGTATACTGAACATTTCAGTATGGATACTAACTTCCGGGTTTTATGCAGTATGGATCGGATGCATGCTATCAGGAAATGAATTGGATTTTACCACCCACAATGCTGTGCGAAATTAACCGTAAAACGTCACTTCACGTGCG
This sequence comes from Tautogolabrus adspersus, assembly GCA_020745685.1. Classification (NCBI taxonomy): domain Eukaryota; kingdom Metazoa; phylum Chordata; class Actinopteri; order Labriformes; family Labridae; genus Tautogolabrus; species Tautogolabrus adspersus. The sequence goes on from CM036539.1 coordinate 17,835,571, forward strand.
CCTCCAAATCAAAACAAACGAGCATGGATTAATTTAATCAATTTTTAATCTAGAATTAGAGTCCCTTCTAAAATCGCGCCTTTTAATTAAGAACAGAAAATGTAACAAATGTCTGCATGATTATTAAACCTTTCCCCTCTATTTAAATAATGATTTCCATATTTATGTATGTCTTTATTGGTTTATCTTACATTATATTCTGTATATTACTTTCTTTCCTGTGTGTACTGTATGTTATTTTATTATTTAATCTTTTAATCTGTTTTTTACTTGATTTACATTGTGATATTGTTTTTTTGTTTACTGACTGTATATGTGAATGACTCTTCTTGAATAAAGCTAAACAAAAAATCAAAAAAAACGAGGATGGAGGCGGCCGGTTCGGGTAACGCAAATGACGCCACTTCCATACTGAATAAATCAAATGAAGTAGGCACAAATATCTGCTTACTGTGCTGTCTACTGAATAGTAGGTACTAACAGTATACAGCACGGATAGTAGGTACTGTCTACTGACAGATTGAGTAGGCACTTTTGCACTGGGTGCATCCGAATGGGTCACATGGAACCTGATGAGTTTTATGAGGGAATCACATTTGAGCATTTCTCAAAGTTGCTGAATGGCTTTGAAATTGAATCCAGAATGAACATTCGCTTCCTTTATATGGACACAATGAACTTATGTAAGTCATGGGTGCAATTCGGATGCACCCAGTGCATCCGAATTGCAAAGTGCCTACACAATCTGTCAGTAGGCAGTAGACAGTAGACTGTACCTACTATCCGTGCTGTATACTTTTAGTACCTACTATTCAGTAGACACGCACAGTATGCATATATTTGTTCCTATAGTTTAGCTTTATTCAAGAAGAGTAATGCACATATACAGTCAGGTAAACAAAATCACAATGTAAATCAAGTAAAAAACAGATTAAATAATAAAATAACATACAGTACATACAGGAAAGTACAAAAGACAGTAATATACAGAATATAAGGTAAAATAAAGCAATAAAGACGCATACATAAATATGGAAATCATTATTTAAATAGAGGGGTAAAGGTTTTATAATAATGCAGACATTTGTTACATTGTTGTTGTTAATTAAAAGGAGCGATTTTAGAAGGGACTTTAATTCTAGATTAGAAATTGATTCAATTAATCCATCCTCGTTTGTTTTGATTTGGAGGCGCACGTGAAGTGACATTTTACGGTTAATTTTGCACAGCATTGTGGGTGGTAAAATACAATTCATTTCCTGAAAGCATGCATCCGATCCATACTGCATAAAACCCGGAAGTTAGTATCCATACTGAAATGTTCAGTATACTGAGGCGGACACAAAAAATGCATACTGAATGACCACGAGGGTTCAGTCTACTGAAACTCTCTACTGAAAGGTCCGCACTGCATACTGAACTTAGGAATAAAGACAAGAAACACTGGGGACTACAACGTAAATCAAGAAACATTGAAGACACAGAGAACTCAAGAATGTACCAATAACAACCACTAGAACAAAGAAACACAAGGATAAGAAATTACAAAATATAACAGGAAACACTAAAGACCAAACTATAGGAAACATTACCACACAAGGGAAACAAGCAACACAAGGATAGAACGGGAAACTCAGAAAATATACAAAATACAAAACCAAATCATGACAAAAAATGTTTAAAACTATTTATAATTTGTATTTAGCATTGTCTTAGTATCTTAAAATCTTTTCTGAGAAACCTGAGGGTTCTTTTTTACTCTCTGAGGGATCCCACTTTCCTGTTCATACAACCTTTTTTCCATAAATGACTGACTTAAAACACTCAGAAGAGGTCCAGTGCTTTAGTTACTGTTTAACTAAATGCCGTGAGTCATATGCTATTTTTTTAGTCTTTGTGTACCAAAATACCCCCCACACTGCCGACTTCTTTGGTGAATACAAAGCTTGACTGCTGTGTCCCTCTGCTATGCTAATATAGCTTAGGCTGTCTCTTAATAAAAACATAAAGCTGGGGCCCCTCAGGTGTCTCTTTGTTTTTGTTTTGTGTAGGTTGCGCCAAAAACTTAGTACCAGTGTAGGTACCAGATGTTCTTGGTTGGTCAGATCTTCTCCGCCTGCTAGTGACAGTTCACAATATGCTTGGCTGTACATTTGTATGATGATGTACTGTAGCACATGGTGATTGGCTGTTAATCAGAGAGTTTACAGATGTAGTCTTCGCGAACCAGCGCTGTTGAATACATATTTTTTCTATGACATAAAATACATCTGGAAGTGTAACTTTGATTTGATTTTTGAAAGCTTTTTCACAACTGGAAAAAGGCAGTTGCTTTCAAGTGTCTAATTTAGTACCAAAGAGTGGTGCTTAGTGGTGGTGACGTTTAAATCAGTAAGTTGAAGTCAATCGATTGTAATGTTGTTCCTTCATGGCCTAACAAAAGTGTTTTTTTATTTTGCCGATTGCATTTTAGCTTAAAAAAAAAAAAAAATGTATGAAGATTATCTTGATGAACAAAAAGTGCAAGTGTAATAAACTTTTTTTTCGCCACAGAGCTCATTTTCAACAATAATACATAAACCCATGGAAAAAGCCCATAGATCTGTAAAGTCTCAGACGAACAGCCAATCACAATGTGCTACATCAGTATACAAAAGTACAGCCAATCATACTGTGTAACAATACTAGCAGGCAAAGGTTCCCAAGCAGATCTCGTAACCCGAGCACATCTGGTTCCTACACCGGCCTTCTTTTTGAGCTTGAGAAAGAAACAAAGCGTAGCTCTTAAGATTAATTAGCCGGGACATTTTAAACCACCCATAGTACTGTTAGTGGCTTCATTCCTAGTTGTGTTTGACTTTCTTGCTGTCAGAGTCATAAAATTGTGTCATAATGTTTCATTCTCATTTCCTGTGATAATGAGATACAGTCTAGAGAGCTATTACTTATGGTGGCCCCTGAAGGTCAACTGTCTTAATATTTCACTTGCTGCAAATATATTTCACTTGCTGCAAAATATATTTGCACCTGCTGTGAAATATATTTCACTTGCTGCAAATATATTTCACTTGCTGCAAAATATATTTGCACCTGCTGTGAAATATATTTCACTTGCTGCAAAATATATTTGCACCTGCTGCGAAATATATTTCACCTGCTGCGAAATATGTTTCACCTGCTGCAAATATACAAGCCGGTCTAAGAAACTAGCACCGTAGACGACACACCGGAGACAATACAGCAGGAGAGAGTTGCATGTTTGTACTGACGTGACTTTAGACCAATCACAAACAACCCCTAACCCTTACCCTATGGGCATACCCTTTCCGGTTTGTGAAATATATTTACAGCAAGTAAAATATATTTGCAGCAGGTGAAATATATTTGCAGCAGGTGAAATATTTAGACAACTGACCTTTAGGGCCACCGTAGTGTAGTAGTCCAGTCCAGGACTTGGAGCACCTCGAGCATTTAGGACCCTTCTACTGAGTTGTTGATAGTTTGGAGTAAAAGGACAACACTTGTGTTCACCTGCAAGCACATTAAGACATTGTTTTTTCAGGCACAGTCTTGTTCAGAAATTATTCACCTGTCACGATGATGCGTGGAATACAGTTGTTATGGGTAGCACTTATTCTTTTATTAGACACCTGCAATGGTCTCAACTGATCAAAGCGTCTCCACATAAAGGTAGACGCAGTGCTCATGTCAGCAGGACGGCAGCGCTGTAACTTAATTTACAAGTGAAATCTCTAGAGTGACTGTATACTGACAGGATCAGAATCTAATGATAAGAAAGGAAATGTATTTTCTACACATCCCAAACGTACCACGTGAGGTCTATACAGTGAAATATGTTTAATATATAATCATATTTGCTGCACTATTACTGCACACAAACCTTTAGTTTGTGTAAACAGCTTTTCTAATCTTTAAAATTAATCAGACCTTCATACAGCGATACAAATCAATGAATTAACTAGATGACAAGCTTGCACATCTTATTATAATAATGTAATGATCATATGGGATTTAACAATATCACATCCTTAAATAGGTACAGTATAAACATTAAGATTCAAAGAGTAAAATACAGCCTAAGCTTGTAGCAAAGCATTATTATAAATTAATATAATTGATGAGAAGTGAACTCTATATTAGAATAGTTCAGACACTGAACTTTTGGGGACTCAGATTCTAATTTGATGAGTCGGACTCAAGACTTGAGTTTTTGACAATTTGAGAAGCATGTGTTAATGTTAGCTTAGCATGACTAGCAACGAGTACTTTGTGTGAATAACTTCTGATAAATCTTAAGAATAAGTCATTGACAAATGACTTCAAACATTGTATTTTCAACCAAAAGAAAACACACATTGACTATTTTTACATTAAAACATGTATTCATTGTTACACATCAAATATATCTTGTTAGTCACCTGTTGCTCCACAGCCTTGCCTGCACTCCCCTTTCTCAACCAGGAAGTGTCAAACAGAGCTGAACCCAGCCTTGGGTTTATATAGGGGTGTGTCAAGTGGAAGGTGCCATGTTTGGTAGAAGTGGAGGGGGGTTAAGGTTGTTGAGATTAAAAATGTTATTTAAAAGGCTGTTTAAGTATTTACTTAACTGAAATGTATTTTGATATGCTTTTAGCCTTATTGCAGATAGTATGTGTTGTTTGTAGAACAGTTAATACTCACCTGAGAGTAAATTGATTTCCAACCCGTTTTGGTTGCCAGCTCCTATATAAGAGGAGGCTTGGGGTCCTCTTAGGTAGTTGGAGTTTGGAGTTGGAGTGGTACAGTGCTGGAGAGTTTCAACAATTTATCAAAGAGTGTACAGAGCTGCAAGGGCCCAGACTGGCATTGGTGAGAGCTCAGTTTCTTCTTTTGTTTGGACCTTTTTGCATTGGTGTGATCTTGCAAGTATTATTTTTCATTTTTACATTTTCTCCAGGCCTGCACTGTACATATTGCTGCACTTGATTTATTTCACTGTAAATTAATTCACTGCATTTTTGAATTTTCCCTCATCTTTGGGCCTAAGCCACTATAGGCCATCCTGACAAAGTTGACCTCTTTTATAGGCGTAGTTCTTATAATTTGGTTTGTAAACTTGGATTTCTATTTTTAGGTAAAATAAAAACTGTATCGTGCATTACTGCTAACAATTGATAGCAGTGGTGGGATCATTCAGTGAGAGACACAGGATTTTTTTTTTCTCTTCAACTTTTGTATTTTTAGTAAAAGTACTGTTACTTTAATACAATTTTACGTAAGTAGTTTAAAAATGTATTCAAGTAAAAAGTAGCTCGTTGAAAATGTACTTTAAGTAAAAGTTACGAGTTACTTCTTTTTTTTTAAACACATCAGCGGTGATTCTGTCGGGAGAAAGCGCATTCACAGCCACTTCTTTGCAAATCAGTCAGAGCCACAGCCAACTTATTTTAATCATCTTGGACTTAAGACAATGAGACATCTACACACCTTTAGCAGGTACACCCGCTGTGATGGAGGTGCTTATCCGTCCTGCATTAGCTTAAGGTGCACCGAGCCAAGAAAAGGGTCTCTCTGCCTCTTGCTACTCCGGTGCGATGACGTAAATCATTCATAGTAGGCCTATTTTTTTTACTCAATAACTGATGTGATTTAAAATATAGCGAATTACAATACTTAACAGAAAACCTACTTAAGTAAAAGTACAGATTTTAAAAACTACTTCAAAAAGTACAAGAAAACACACAAAACTACTCAATTACAGTAACGTGAGTAAATGTAATTTGTTACTCTACACCTCTCCAAGCCAGCAATGACGAGGAAGACAATGGAGCTTCTGGGACTGTAGGAAGCACTGAGGGTGAAGGTAAGGAGCCAACTCTGTCAGACCTGATGTCCATTCTCCAGGCCCACATGGGTCAGCAAGAGGCCCGGGAGGCTAAGAATAATGAGCTAACTGCAAGGCAAGAACAGCGCTTTAAAGCACTTCAACATCAGTTCAGGCTTCTGCAGTTAGAAGTTCAGGCCAGAACAACTCCAGTACCTGATCCTCAGTTTTCAGACTCTGACCCAACAAATGTGGAGGCTCCATTGACTACAATGCACTATCCTTCTGCCCAAGCTGAGGCCTTTGCAGGGTTTTTTTTTATATTTTTGGTTTTATTCATATTGTGATATTTATGATTTGGTTTTATTGTTTGCCGTTGTTGTGTTTTTATTAATACTCTTGGTTTTATGCATGTTTTTAGACTGAGTTAACTTTCTGCCTTAGTGTGACTAATAACAGATTACCTGCACCTGTATAGCTTTGTTTGATTTAATGGAAAGTTTTTCTGCTAAATGAGGAGCCAGAACAGTTTGTGAGCCCTCAGGGGCCCCCTACTGGTCTAGGGCCCCAAGCAGTTGCCTGCCTTGCCTGTTGACAAGCAGCGCCTCTGCATGCAGCGGCAGAGTGAGGAGCTCTGCCAGCAGTGTCAGTATCCCTTTGGGACAGTAGTAACACTCTGGTTTTAGAAGTATGGCAATTGTGTGTGTGTGTGTAGGCACAATACTGGCGGTATTTTCTTGTTTCTGCAGTGCCCGTCCTGCAGCCTGTGTACTTGCTGAGCGACTTGAGGAGACCCTGCGAAGGAAGCAGCAGGCGTGGTCAGTCGCAGAAGATCGTGACAAATTACTCACTGTTTTATTTTGTCGGAGCTGAGTGACTTTCTAGCCTCTTACGTTATAAGTGGTGGACTTTTAGCTCTCCTTTGTATCCCTTGTTTTACCTGACTTTCATTCCTGTTTTAGCCAACTTTTAGCAAAGACATTTTAGGACAATTTTAATGTTTCATTTCTTTTAAGTGGGTTTTAATTTGGTGCAGTTTAAGGACAACCTAGCTCATAATTAAATCTGTTTTGCACCAGCACGTCATTGTTTTAAGTCTCTTGATTACTGTCAGCGCTGCGCTCACCCCAATAATTCAAACAAACCCTGTTAATATTCAATTCATTATCCTTTTTAAATTACCACATTCCACCTCATGTACAGTAATTTACAGAAGAAGTTATTGAAATGATCATCCTTGTACAATACTTGAGAATGTTGTCCCCTGAGCTTCAGGTATGGATCAAAGAGCATGACCCAGATTCAGCAACGGAGGCTGCCAAGCTGGCTGATGTCTTTGTGGCGGCACGGAAAAAGGGTCAACCATGGAGCTACAATGCATGGAGGACGACAAAGGACAGCCACAAACCAGCCCAACAGTTCCAACAGGGGTCAGCAACCAGTGCAGGTAAGTCTATCATGAGGGAGGGCCAGCCAGCTAGCAGGCCAACAAAACCCTCTAGCAAAAAGCTAATTTGTTATCTATGTGGACTTTAAGGCCATACTTAACCCATGCACCCGAAAAAGCTCGGCTAAGATTACAACTGTTATAGTTAACCAACAGTTGGAAGTTTTGCGTACAACCTTATTATGCTTTTGATGTCGTGTGGAGCACTTTGAATTGCCTTGTTGTTGAAATGTGCTATATGAATAAACTTGCATTGCCTTGCACAAATGTGCTTTGTACCATGTCCTCACATTAAAATTGACTGTTCTATTAAAATGCAAAACATTGAAGTTAATAGAACAACATTGAAAGTGAAACCATCTCTTTCTGTTGTGTTCATGGAGACGGGAAGCCTTATCTAACAGCTGACATGTACATTAAGGTAGAAGGTCAAACTTTCCTTTTGAACATTGGGGTTGCTGATAATCTGCCTTTTGATTCTGTTCTAGGAAGAAACCTACCAGTTATTTTTGATTGGAGCCAGAACAAAGCAGAAAGTGTAACGCTGTGGTAACCAGAATGCAGGCCAAGCAATCCAATGAGCCCTCCGCAATTCTCAGTGACCTGCCCTTTTTCAATGAAGAATTGGAGACCACACCTGGGAAGTCTCGGAAAACCTGCAGATGGAGAAGGCAGGAAAAATTCCAAAAGACAGTGGTGACACCATCAACCAGCACTGAGCCAGAGTTACCACTAGGGTTTCAAGTTCCGGGTAATATAAGTGATATGCAGAAAACTGATCCATCTTTAGTCTCTCTTTTCCAGAAAGCAAAGGAGAAGGAGCCGGAAGCTGAGTTGGACTTCATAAGTGAGGAGTATATCCTGCAAAATGGCATCCTCTATTGTCAACAAGAGTCAGCGTTGCAGCTAGTGGTTGCCCAAGCAGCTAGAAACACCATGCTTGCCTCGAGGCACACAGTTCCCAGGGCTGGCCACCTGGGCAAACACCAAAACACGGCTTGCATTAAAAATCATTTCCACTGGCCTGCGTAGAGATGTTGCTCAGTTTTGTAAAAGTTGCCCTCAGTGCCAAATAACATCTGCTAAGACAACCCAAGGGCTCCACTTCAACCACTACCCATTATTGGCACCCCATTTGAGTGCCTTGAGATGGACATTGTTGGTCCTGTAGAGAGACGCAAAGCAGGAAACCGTTCTATGCTGGTTATAACAGACTATTCCACCAAGTATCCAGAAGTCTTTCCACTAAAATCCATAAAGGCAAAAGCAGTTGCTTTCTGTTTGATACACTTCTTTTCAAGGGTGGGCTTCCCTTGTGAAATATTAAATGATCAGGGAACTAACTTTATGTCTACTTTGCTGAAACAGGTGTACCAGTTACTGGCATCAGGAGACTCAGGACCACACCATATCATTCTGAAACGGATGGGCTAACGGAGCACTTTAACCAGACCCTGAAACGTATGCTCCAGATGTTTGTAAACAACACTGGTACAGACTGGAGTCAATGGCTGCCCTACCTCCTCTTTGCATACAGAGAAGTACCCCAATCCTCCACTAGTTTCTCTTCTTTTGTATGGGCATGAAGTTTGGGGCCTGTTGGCACTGTTAAGAGATCTGGAGGGAGGCAAGGGGAGGGTGGGATCTGTTAACGTTGTATCCTATGTCATCCAGATGAGAGAGCGACTGGAGAAAATGGGTGAGCTGGCCTAATCGCACATGGCGGACGCCCAGCAGCAACAGAAGTCCTGGTACGACAAGTCAGCCAGGCAGAGAACCTTTGACCAAAGAAGGATGAAGGCATAAGGTTCTGCATTGATTTCAGGTACCTGAATTCAGTTTCTCAATGTGATTTTGTCTTGTTGATTTAAAGTTATATTAAATTGACCTCTTTCATAGGCCTAGTTCTTATAATTTGGTTTTTAAACTTGGTTTTCTATTTTTGGGTAAAATAAAAACCCACCTTTTCTTTAAACTTACTCCTGTGTCTCGTCCCTTACTGCTTGGGACCCCGCAAGACAATCCTTCTCATCGCGGTAAGAGTGTTTATAAGGCACACTACAAGTGAAGGCCTGTGTCTGGCCATGAAATGTTTGTCTGATTTCACCTTTTGCTTCGATAATGTCACCAGTTGTAATAATCCCAATGGATTTCATTACCTACATTAAGATGTGAGTTGTTCTTTTTAAGGCTTTGGCAGAGAAGCCATCCAGTGGCGACGAGAAAACGTACAGCTATCTCCTCGCACAGAAAGACGAAGGATCTGAAGGTAAACTTTTTATATGATTCTGAGAAAACTCTGTACCAATTTTAAAAAAATGAGCTGTGCAATGTAACAAGGGGGAGTTAACAATCTGACACGTCTGTCTTTCAGGATTATTCTCTGAATCGTTGCTCTGCACGGTTTTGTTGCTGTGACGTAACGGTAATACATGTTATTGTTTTTGTCAACAGGGATATACAATGCGTTACTCATAAGGGTGGGTTTTTTCCACATTTCAAACCTTGCATTGGCAAAGATCGAGACATGTATCAAAGAGATTTTTATCGTAGCCTCATTGTTGACCAAATGAAACATTAAATCCTCTTTTTGTCATGGCAGCTGTATAAATAATGGATGTAGGGTCTTTGAAAGAGTTTAGTTGAGACCCTCTATTGTTAGTGCTAATTTTTATTTTCTGATAAGCAGAATTTTAATTCCACCTCTCCACACACTAAGCTCCAGTCTCAAATCAAGATAGACTTCTGCTCAACCAAGGATTACCACGACGAGGGCTGCAGTACAGCGGTGATGTTCAGTCTGGGCCATGAAATCCACTTGGTGATCCGGGTCAGTGTCTTTTCCCTCCTGTAATTATGATACATTGGGTAAAAGTGAGTTACTGTGTTATTAGTGCATGTTGTGTGTGTATTTCAGCCTGTGTGTAACATGTCTCAGTAATGGAGTGAAAAAGTAATTTCCCCCTGTGGGATTAATAAAGGATATCTTCTTCTTACAATGATTGTCTCTGACAAACATATTATATACTGTTTATAAATTCCTCAAATCAACACATGTAAGCTGAATTAATGTGTATGCCAACTGAAAGTAAAAAAACATTTTTTGATAAAGGAGCTAGTGCAACATTTCACACATAAATACAGCAGAAATCCAGTCTCTTTAAATGTCTCTGAGTCATGACTGTCTACAATGAGTGAGAAGGACCAAGTGTCCTGTTGTCCGAGTCGTGTTTACATGGACGGGACGGCCTTGCGTATAAAGTTGTTTTAGTCAGGGAATAGAGAAAAGAAGAATAACATACTCACTGCTTATTCAGATGTTACGGGTTTATTGAGACATTATTTTTGTGTATTGTCAGGATTACTACGTTATGTAAAGAACTTTGTAGCGTTGGTTTTTGGTAAGTGCTCTGTAAACAAAGCTAATGGGTAAAAGAGAGGTAAAACAAATAGAAACAGTTGCACAAAGTTAAAAGGCCTGTTGGAAAAGATTGCAGGCGGGGAAAGTATATAAGCCTTTTTTTTTTTTTTTTGTCTTCTCTTCTGCTTAAGGATACCCTGAGTCTTTGGGACCTTCACTTCCTTGTCATGATTCACGGTTGGCCCGATCTGGTCATTCATGACTTTGAACTCACCACATGAGTGCGGCTCTGCCTCCATGGTGGCGTATGTATCAGTGTTTTAAAACATACTACAGCTGTAATTTATACAGAGGAATGGGACTCAAGTAATGATTAAATATCTGTTTCACAGCCAAGACAAAAGCATGAAGATGATTACACTGACCAAACAAGACAGCTGTCAGGTATTTGTACAAATCCTTTTATAGAACTGTGATATGTGATTTTCACGAGGCTGTTCTGAATTCAACATAAAGCTTTATGATTTTTCAGATCAACTCACTGCAAATACGATTCCTGCCCTCGATGGCCGTACTCTCTGGATGTGTCTTCAATCTCCTGTCTCGTCCAGACAAAAATAAACATGGTAAACAATCAACACTTATTACAGTGCTAAATGGATCTTGCATGCATAAAATAAATACATGTCTGCACATTTAAGTAACATATTTTACTCTTTCTGATTTCAGGATACCATTTATTTAGTTGACGGCATTTGTGATAACCCAGAAAGGAAGGATATGTTTTATTTTTGATGTGCTGCTTGATAACGATGAAAAATCAAGAAAGACACATCCCTCAGTGGGTGCTGGATCCAAAATAAAAAATAGGTAAGGAAAGCAAAACAAGATCTGCACACCAAGAAGCTCCCGTTTGAAGGATTTATTAAGTTATGTTATGTTATAACCAATAACTACTAAAGAAAATGATAAAAGTTTTAAAATAGTAAGGTCTTTGTTTTTCTTTTGTTTCTCAACAGATAGTCGAGGAGAGCCGATTTCTTCTGTCGTCAGATGCTTCAGAGAGGCTTTATATATCTAAAGTATATACATTTATATCCTGTTTTGTGTTCTTTCTAAATGCAAAAGCATTGTTGAATTGTTTTTGTTCTATTTAATACTATATAAAACAGGAGAAAATGATCAAAATAAAGTTTCAATAAATACAAATCCTAAAATGTCTCTCTTCCCAGAATCACACATTAATATATATTTTATTGGTGTACAATAAGGCTGACAGACAGGCGGACAGTCATCCAGACACTTAACTCTAAATTCAGCTCAAATGTAATGGCAAGATTTTTCAGCCTCTTGAAATGTGTTTGTAAAGAAGTCTGCACAGTCTGTATGTAAACATGCTGAGTGAGAAAGCATTGCTTGTCCTTGTTACCGTTTGTGATGAATTCTGACTATTGCCATGTTTGTTGCAAATCCTTTTATTGGAATAACGATGAAAGTGCAGTTACTTTGGCATTCTATTACCTACCCTGACCTATGTTTTAATGTTGTTCTTTTTAAGGAGGATAATTATGGTTCTCGAGGGGGCATGAGGGAGATTTCGTCTGTCGTCGTCAGATGCTTCAGAAAGACTTTGCATGAGAACAGGTACGTAACTTTATTTGGATGCATTTCTTTCTTCCATTTTTTAAAAACATATTTACTTTGCAAGACTATCACACATGTCACAATAAACGGATTAAATGAAAAATACAAAATGCTTCTATTATTTTCAGTGTTTTGTCAACGGTTGCATTCCCACTACCATTCAAGAGGTAGGCCTCCTTTAGGATATTTTATTTTACTTGTTTTTTTTTTTAACAGTTTAGATATTATGCCCAGTTGGAAGTGTATTCACTTGTGCGTGTGAACACACACTTTTCCAAATGGGCATAATATCTAAACTGTTAAGAAGAAACAAGTAAATTAAAATGTCTTTATATTTGTATAAATATTTCAAAAGCAATTTTTTTTTTCCATTTTTCCCTTTAAACCGGGAGTCGGAAAGAGGGAAAGAGGGAAAGAGGGAAAGAGGGAAAGAGGGAAAGAGGGAAAGAGGGAAAGAGGGAAAGAGGGAAAGAGGGAAAGAGGGAAAGAGGGAAAGAGGGAAAGAGGGAAAGAGGGAAAGAGGGAAAGAGGGAAAGAGGGAAAGAGGGAAAGAGGGAAAGAGGGAAAGAGGGAAAGAGGGAAAGAGGGAAAGAGGGAAAGAGGGAAAGAGGGAAAGAGGGAAAGAGGGAAAGAGGGAAAGAGGGAAAGAGGGAAAGAGGGAAAGAGGGAAAGAGGGAAAGAGGGAAAGAGGGAAAGAGGGAAAGAGGGAAAGAGGGAAAGAGGGAAAGAGGGAAAGAGGGAAAGAGGGAAAGAGGGAAAGAGGGAAAGAGGGAAAGAGGGAAAGAGGGAAAGAGGGAAAGAGGGAAAGAGGGAAAGAGGGAAAGAGGGAAAGATCCGGGTGGAGACTGGGAGTCAGATCGGGTTCGCGGGAGATCGCGCGACCTCTCGCTCCCCGCCTGCTCTCCTCCGGGTGGAGACTGGGAGTCAGATCGGGTTCGCGGGAGATCGCGCGACCTCTCGCTCCCCGCCTGCTCTCCTCCGGGTGGAGACTGGGAGTCAGATCGGGTTCGCGGGAGATCGCGCGACCTCTCGCTCCCCGCCTGCTCTCCTCCGGGTGGAGACTGGGAGTCAGATCGGGTTCGCGGGAGATCGCGCGACCTCTCGCTCCCCGCCTGCTCTCCTCCGGGTGGAGACTGGGAGTCAGATCGGGTTCGCGGGAGATCGCGCGACCTCTCGCTCCCCGCCTGCTCTCCTCCGGGTGGAGACTGGGAGTCAGATCGGGTTCGCGGGAGATCGCGCGACCTCTCGCTCCCCGCCTGCTCTCCTCCGGGTGGAGACTGGGAGTCAGATCGGGTTCGCGGGAGATCGCGCGACCTCTCGCTCCCCGCCTGCTCTCCTCCGGGTGGAGACTGGGAGTCAGATCGGGTTCGCGGGAGATCGCGCGACCTCTCGCTCCCCGCCTGCTCTCCTCCGGGTGGAGACTGGGAGTCAGATCGGGTTCGCGGGAGATCGCGCGACCTCTCGCTCCCCGCCTGCTCTCCTCCGGGTGGAGACTGGGAGTCAGATCGGGTTCGCGGGAGATCGCGCGACCTCTCGCTCCCCGCCTGCTCTCCTCCGGGTGGAGACTGGGAGTCAGATCGGGTTCGCGGGAGATCGCGCGACCTCTCGCTCCCCGCCTGCTCTCCTCCGGGTGGAGACTGGGAGTCAGATCGGGTTCGCGGGAGATCGCGCGACCTCTCGCTCCCCGCCTGCTCTCCTCCGGGTGGAGACTGGGAGTCAGATCGGGTTCGCGGGAGATCGCGCGACCTCTCGCTCCCCGCCTGCTCTCCTCCGGGTGGAGACTGGGAGTCAGATCGGGTTCGCGGGAGATCGCGCGACCTCTCGCTCCCCGCCTGCTCTCCTCCGGGTGGAGACTGGGAGTCAGATCGGGTTCGCGGGAGATCGCGCGACCTCTCGCTCCCCGCCTGCTCTCCTCCGGGTGGAGACTGGGAGTCAGATCGGGTTCGCGGGAGATCGCGCGACCTCTCGCTCCCCGCCTGCTCTCCTCCGGGTGGAGACTGGGAGTCAGATCGGGTTCGCGGGAGATCGCGCGACCTCTCGCTCCCCGCCTGCTCTCCTCCGGGTGGAGACTGGGAGTCAGATCGGGTTCGCGGGAGATCGCGCGACCTCTCGCTCCCCGCCTGCTCTCCTCCGGGTGGAGACTGGGAGTCAGATCGGGTTCGCGGGAGATCGCGCGACCTCTCGCTCCCCGCCTGCTCTCCTCCGGGTGGAGACTGGGAGTCAGATCGGGTTCGCGGGAGATCGCGCGACCTCTCGCTCCCCGCCTGCTCTCCTCCGGGTGGAGACTGGGAGTCAGATCGGGTTCGCGGGAGATCGCGCGACCTCTCGCTCCCCGCCTGCTCTCCTCCGGGTGGAGACTGGGAGTCAGATCGGGTTCGCGGGAGATCGCGCGACCTCTCGCTCCCCGCCTGCTCTCCTCCGGGTGGAGACTGGGAGTCAGATCGGGTTCGCGGGAGATCGCGCGACCTCTCGCTCCCCGCCTGCTCTCCTCCGGGTGGAGACTGGGAGTCAGATCGGGTTCGCGGGAGATCGCGCGACCTCTCGCTCCCCGCCTGCTCTCCTCCGGGTGGAGACTGGGAGTCAGATCGGGTTCGCGGGAGATCGCGCGACCTCTCGCTCCCCGCCTGCTCTCCTCCGGGTGGAGACTGGGAGTCAGATCGGGTTCGCGGGAGATCGCGCGACCTCTCGCTCCCCGCCTGCTCTCCTCCGGGTGGAGACTGGGAGTCAGATCGGGTTCGCGGGAGATCGCGCGACCTCTCGCTCCCCGCCTGCTCTCCTCCGGGTGGAGACTGGGAGTCAGATCGGGTTCGCGGGAGATCGCGCGACCTCTCGCTCCCCGCCTGCTCTCCTCCGGGTGGAGACTGGGAGTCAGATCGGGTTCGCGGGAGATCGCGCGACCTCTCGCTCCCCGCCTGCTCTCCTCCGGGTGGAGACTGGGAGTCAGATCGGGTTCGCGGGAGATCGCGCGACCTCTCGCTCCCCGCCTGCTCTCCTCCGGGTGGAGACTGGGAGTCAGATCGGGTTCGCGGGAGATCGCCGAGAAAAAATCGAGGCGTGAAGAAAGAGGAAAGTAAAAATAATAATTAAGAATTAAAAAAAAAAAAGCTTGAATATTTATGGCAATGATAAAAATATTCATCCACACTATCATCATCCTCATTATCATTATTGCCACCATCATCATTATTACCATTAGTGAAAATTAATGGTATTATGATATGATATCAATGGAGACGTGTTATCTCTATACAGTCACTGAGCAAAGTTTTAAACAGATAGCAGTATAATCTGAAACTCAGATTAAAAGACAATACAGCTGTCAGGGGCACAAACACACTTGAACAATTGGATAAGTTGCACTGATGTTGTTTTGACATGACGTTACTAATGGAAAACACTGTTTATTTGGGGGAGAAAAAGGCATAAAAGTGGTAGGCCTATGTGTGCTAAAGTTGGGTACAGTGTTTCTTGTCAGAAAGCTTCCCCACCTGCCCTATGTATTTGTGTTGGGGAGAGGGAGAGAGCGAGCTGGTGCACTGATGCAGCTTCTCCAGTCTGTCTGTCCAGTACACAATTGTGTAAACGTCTCCTGTGTCATACAGTAACTTGTAAACATTATTGTAATTTTTTGCTCAAGTTTTTCCACATCATAACTACGTATACTAACCTTAAAGATAGACAGCCTTCATTAAGGGTCACATGCTGTGTGTTGTACCACAAAGTGGATAATACAAACATCTCGTGGGACATTTTCATCACACCCAGCATGTGCTTTATATTGTACATTAATATACATTAAACAGTATAATTGTGCTCTACAAGTGCACTTTGATAACCTTAAATGTCAAAGTGCCAGCTTTTTTATTTTGCTCAAATATGTTATTCATGTGTGATCAGAGAGCATCTTATACCGAGCATGACAAGCAGTTGCTTTCAAGTTTCTAAAAGATGTATTTCATTTCATTTAGATGCTAATTCATTTGCTACTGATGGGTTTTAATTACATTAGCATGCTCACAAATGCGTTTTTTTCATTCAACCACAGGAAAAAGGGGGCTTGATCCCATCTGCTGCTTTGACGTAGCAAAATTATTTTCATCTAAACTATGTGGTTTGAACACGTCTTATGTATGTTCAAGTTTAGATTTCTCTGCAGTCATGTTGCTTACTTTCTAAAAGTGACAGTGTAATTGACGCAGCACATGGAGAGACAAGACACAAGCTGGAGGCAGCTCATGCAGGTGAAACGTCTTTGTCAGGTCTGTTCTGGGTCCTGTTGTGAAGTGACCCATACGGATCAGAGACTGTGACAAGAGCCTGCAAGGCCAGACTGCACCAGTCTCACTTTGTTAACCTGTGCCTTGTTCCTGTCTGAGTCCTCATATGAAAGAAAAGAATAAAGGGGGAACTGGCACCAGCTTATCATTTGCCCTCCCATGCTGAGTCCCTATTAGCCACAAATACAGACATCTTTCTTACACCTAATGACAAGAGGCTGAGGGAGTAACAAGAGGAAAGTATCTGTGGCCTAACACTGGAGGTCAGACCAAGTTGACGAGAGCAGGCCAGCCACAAATTAGAGCTTTCTCCTAGTGTCAGAGAGGAATTCAAAGACCCTCACTAAAATGAAAGATGGTTCTGATATCCTTGCATGGTTTCAAAGATGTGAAAGGGTTTCAAGAATTTGTATGTTTAAAACAAATATCATGTGTGGACAATTGCATTACTTGACTTTATGTTTTCAGTGGACATTTTTAAGCTTTTAAAACCTGCATTGTCACTTTTTGCTAACTTGTATGTGAAACAAATGTTTCATATCTTGTTCAACAAGGCATATTACTGAGAAAAGAGTGCAAACAAAGGACTGAAGGGTGAATTGGTCATTTATGTCAGGATAATTTTGATTGTGATAAAAGCCTGCACCTTATTGTTTTCTATAATGTCTCTGATTTGGGATTACTTTTCCACAAAATGCCAAAACTGTATCAAATAATATAAAGGCCTTTCTTTTGGCTGCCAGCCTATCCAAATGTAAAACTGGTGACTTGTTTTCATGGCAAAAATGAATTGCTCATACTATAATTACTGAAATGGGATGCATGTAAAATGTTATTAAAACAATATCTTCAGATGTGTTGCAGAAGAAACTGTTTTGCGGAGAGTAATGGCACAAAGTTTCTGGTATGTATAAAATCAGTAAAACGACCATCTTTCATTAGAACTGGGTCAGCTAAATTAGCTTGCATTGCATGCACTGAGGCTGCACAGTGGTGCAGTGGTGCAGGGTTTGAGTATGTTCTTGAGTTTTTGAGATAGAGTTTGTATGTTTTTGCTGTGCATGCATAGGTTCCCTCCGGGTCCTCCGGCTTCCTCTCAAAGTCCAAATACATGCTCAGGTTAATCGGTGACTCTAAATTGTTAGTAGGTGTGAGTGTGACTATTGTTTGTCTCTGTATGTCAGTCCTGTGTTTCTACTCTCTCCCAATGACAATTAGGATCGGCTCCAACCCCCTGCAACCCTGAATGACATTGATGATGGATGTATGAATGTATGCATTGGCATAGCACCGAGTCTCTTCAACTTCCTCCTTACTGATCAGAGCCTTTAACTAAGCTTCTTAGTATTAACTTGTCCTAAATGGGATCCTTTTTCAATGACCTAAGTGGTAAAATAAACATTTTCAACAAATTTAGAATCAACATGAATAAAAATCAAACACTTGTGCACATTTTATGCTTTATTTAAACCATTTTAAGCCACAACAAAAGATTAAGTCAAAAAAACAGTTCATGAACCACAATCTAACTAATTAAACAGCTCATAAATATATAGAAAAAGCCTTTTTTTGTTGCTTTACAGTGTTTAGACTTAAATAAATACAAATATCCAAGTGTCACTTTGAATACAAGGTAGAGTGGTTCACTTATTCCACCAATAAAAAAAAGTTGCATTTGTTCAAAGAGCTTTAATAATGAACATTTTCTTTGGTCATAATAGTAAGTAAAGGCACATTTACTTTGTGCATAGATTTTCCTCCAATATGAAGCCTCAGCTGGTGTCTTAAGCTACAACATACTGCAAGCCTTGTTGCACACTTTAGTAAATAACATGTCAAGTATCTTTATAAATAATGACACTGCAGTTTTTTTTATTCTCGTTTTTCTTGAAGTGCAGCAAACTTTAAAAACCTGTCACCAGAAAACCTCTGTGATCTCTGAGACATTGTTTTGACTTCATGATCTCTGAAGCTTCATGGCTTTTTTCTTCTCTGGAGTCTTTCATGCTTTTCTGGAGTCTGTTACAATGAGTCTTCTGTGGCTCAACAGCATGTGACTCATCTGGCAGACTGTGATATCTATCCAGCTTTCTGCACATGAGGTGTAACCTCTCTTATGCAAATTCACAAAACCTCCTCTTCAGTGTCTGTGTAACTAAACAGAGTCAATCCGTCTCCTGGCAAACACTGCAGACATGCTTTTCACTATTCCCTTGAACCCTGAAGGCCTCTTCATGGTCAGTTTGGCATCCTTCATCCTGTCCACCAGCCCATGAAACATCACGAGCACACTGTGGTAGTTCTCAGCTGCCGACACCTCGTAGAAGAGGCAGTCGGTTTTAAGAGCGAGAAGCCGGCCCTCCTCACTCAACACTGTCCGCCTGTGGTGGAGGTCCCTTTTATTACCCACGATCACTATGGGCACTTTGTATGTGTTCAGGCAGTCTCTAGTGGACTTGATGGTCTGAATGAGTCGGCTCACAGTGTTGAAACTGGCTCTGTCACAGATGCTGTAGACAAGAACGAAACCGTCTGCCCACTGGACCTTCTTCTCAAGGAGTGACGTCTCCACAGACAAGTCCTGTCAAATCACACTATTTTAAGTCAAATACAATAAAAGTAACGAAACACATTTTCTCAAGTTTAAATATACCTGTTTAAGTTGTTATTTTATTTCACTTTAACTTCAATCAATACATTTTAAGACATTCATAGTACACTTCAAAAACAAACTAGGTCAAACTATCCAGAAGTCAAAGAAAGTGTGAAAGCTATGGTAATCACAATATTAACAGCATGCTATCTAAATACTGATTTTGGGAATTCTCCATAGTGTTCTGTTATTTATGTGTTTTTTAATGAACATGTTGCTTTAGTAAAGTGTAAATGAAAATATCCTTGACCTTAAACTTGTACTGCCCTGATAAAACCACATGTAACATTTTAATACTGCAGAATAAGGAACGTGAAAATGATTAAACCATATTGTTAACATGATTCTTTAAACTTTAACTTAGTTCTGATTGGAAAACATTTACATGTAATTAAGGTGTTCTTTTTTTACTCAATTTAACCATTTAGGAGTTCTTCTAGTGCTATCAACATGTCAGCAGAATGAACAGCACTGAAAAGTTATTCATACCTCAGAATAAGGAGAGTCCCAAACATTGAGAGTTATTTCTCTCCCGTCCAACACAAAACTATGGCTGTAGATGGACTCTGCAAGACACAAAGGTTACTTGAAAGTTAGAAATGAAGAAAAGTCTGCATTGTATCGACTTAAGTAGGCATAGGCCTATAGGCTAAATAAGACTTACCAATATCTCCGTACTCTCCAATGAATCTCCGAGTTAAGAGGCGCACAGTAAGAGCTGAAAAAACGACATTTAACCCACAATGAGCAGAAGAAACTTTTAATTCTTTACTGTTTTTCTTCTAGCCTACATTTCATTTTTTCTTTTTTACCTGATTTCCCGACGCTCTCGGTTCCCATCACAACAATGTTGGCATCCATCTTCAATGGAGCAGCTTTGTGGAGCCGCTCGGCTCTGCTATGTGTCTGCAGCTGGCTCAAAGCACTTGTTATAAGAGGGAGCCCAGTGGGCGGGGAAACAAATCACTCACAACAACAACAACAACGGCAGCAATCATTTCATTATTCCCTCACGTGGACGAACTCGCGCGCCTGTGAGGCTGGAACCTGTGATCAGCTGATTGAAAAGAAAACGTGGACTAACACGCACAAAATGAAATGTTTCGCTCAGGGACACGTTAGTGTTATAGCATACCACCAACACCATGTTGATAAAAACGATACATACACATTTATAGGCTAAAGGTGTAAATTTGCCATTTTGATGGGCTATTTGAGGTTTCTAGACTTTATATTTGTTCTTCACTACAATTTAGAGGAATAGCCTATTGCTAAAAAATGTGCATTGCACCTTAATCTGGATTTAGAAATGTTGAATATACAAAATCATGATATGACCTTTTGTGTTTATCAGACAGTCTGCTAACTTAAGATATAACGTGTAGGATAATAATGATTAGATAACAACATATTTAGCTTTCAGATCAAACAACAAAACAGAACACCAGCGTTAAAAATATATCCACTTTAGTTAACTAGCCTACACAATGCACTTTTTGAATGTACTGAAAATAATCTATTGAAAAACTCAAAATATTTTCTGACATTTCACTTTAAAAATGCAGGACTATTAAACGTTACAGATATTCTCGATTTTTGTATTTTCAACCTTACTTGAAGGTATAGGATAGGCTGTTATTTTGTTGTGTCATTTTTTCTTCAAATCCTGATATCATTCAGTCAATGTTATACTAATGTAGAGCCACACAACCAAAAGTTATTGTATTACACTCTGCATAAAGAGCATGTCTAGCCTGTTTCCTTTTTTAAATGATTTTTGAGTGAGCACTTGGAAACATTGGGCAAATAAACACTTCCTTTTAACAAGCAGAAACCTTCAACAGAACAAGATTCATTGGAGGAGAATCAAGCAAACATGCACACCCAGGGACACTTAAAGACAGCAACAACAGTATCAAAAGTAACAGCTATGATCATAGAGACTAAAAGTATTATAGCAGCTATAAAACTCATAATAGGCTAAGACTGATAATACTGGTTAGTTGTGAGAGTCAAGGAGGTCCAAAGCATCACAGCGTCTTCAGTACTGATCCACAAAATCTTCAACACAAAGGCGCTCAAAAACTCTGGGAAGATATGGTTAGTTATAGGCATTAATGTGACATGAAGAGAGAGAGAGCGAAGGAGGGACAGGGTGTGCCAGGCTCTGGCAGTCAACATAACCAGAGGCTAAGAAATGATGCCTGATCATTAAGAGCTTTGTAGGTGAGAAGAAGGATGTTAAATTCTATTCTTTAGGGAGCCAGTGCAGAAAGTCTTACACACGTGAAGTGTGATTTCTCTTCTATGTCATTCACATGCGGAGTCTTTAGAAAATATTCATAATAAGAAAGCACAAGAATCCAGCCTACAAGTAATGAATTCATGGACTTGTTTCTTATGTGCCTTATTTTGCAATGTAATGTAGATCTGCTTTTAAAATGCTTACAAGAAAAAAAAAAAAAAAAAACATTGTCTGTGACATAAAGTTGTATAACCACGATTTAAGTAAAGAACCAAAAAAAATCCTTTACTGCTGAAGAAAATGTATTAAGTTGCTGTAGAGGTAAAAAAAAACATAGTTAGGAGTTTTTGAGGAAAAATGTTTTACCTTTTCGTTTCAACTTTGTCAGCATCAGATAAGTAAAACTCCTTCCATTTAATGCTGCAAAATCAAGAATGACCACAAGGGGGGAGTAGATTTCAATAAATGTCTTCAGATCCACAGTTTTGTTCTCAACAGATGACTTTATTTTGCTTCCTGGAGCCAGAAAAGGCGGAGGAGGCATGCTGGACACTGATTGGCTGAGCAGAAACAGACTCTCTTGTATCCTCTGTGGGATACAATTTCCGTATTTAATCTAATTACTCTCACTAACCTGTTTTTTATGTTTGCATGTAAACATACTGCTGCAAATGTTTCTGTGTACAAATCACACACTATTAAGTCAGGTCCATTTTTACTAGAACATTCATTCCCCCCATTTTCCGAGTGCGCCTTGTACCTTCTTTTGCAATAAGATGAGCTCTGCAGAAACAGAAGCTGCATGCTTATTTAGGCTGCAGCAGTATAACCAGATCACAGAGACGGTCTGTTTCATCTCTGATATCACTTCCCCTCTGTTATCTCATGTAAATAAGATTATTCTGAGGCTGGAAGCTCAGAGGAGATAGTTTTTCAATTATTCGGCCGTTTCTGTTGTATAAACTTGGTATAGATGGATTTTTCTTGCATATATTTTGGACGTATCATTTGGCATTTAAGGAAAACCTCAGCCCTCAGATGCTTTGTTGGAGAACATGCACATTTATTGTGGTGTGTCATAAGATACACCTTTTCATGGTTTAATTAGCTTGAATGTAAGTCAGAAATGTCTTTGCATGTATTTGTTGTATGTTTGCAGTATTTATCCTTGTGTCTTAGTGCCTAGACTGTGAATGCGCTTATTAAAGGAAAACATAGGGAGCCCAATATAATTGAGAGTATGTCACAAGGTTTTTTAATGTCTATATTTAAGTATTTATACACACGGGAACACAAATACAAGGCACATAAAGAAAACATCAAACACGTGTGTGGGTGCTGTAGAAGCCTACTGATGGCTTGTATAAAAACCACACCCAGAAGACAAACAGTACAAAAGGTCATAAAAAAACGACCAAAACTAACTAGATATCAGACATCATAAAGTGTAGGAATTTAACATAAACAAGCAAAGAACAAGATGAAGAAGAAAATAGAAGAAAACAAAAACATTTACAAACAGTAAATAATTGACGGTTTCTTATAGAGATGGTTACGGTTCCAAATGATATGTTTGTCATCAAAGAGATTCTAAGTCTTTTTGTACACAATCAACGACATAGGGGGATTATTTAAATGAGCATATTCATTCCACAAGATCGCTCCCTGATTCTTGATTAAGAATTGACGAAGGGATGTTTTATACAACTGGAGATGAAGATTTTATATTTATCATTATGAGGGGTGTGGACAGGTGTTGACTCAGTACAACAAAGAGAGAAACAAGTGCATAATTACAGTAATAAAACACATGCTCACCTCGCTTATACTCTAAACAAATGTCTCATACTTCATGTTCATTTATTTAAAACCAACATGATCTTCATAACCCCTAAAATGAAAAATCTAATAATGAATTTGTGTAAAGCTGTTAACAGTTAACAGTATGGATGTTTATCATCAAGTCCCAGTGCTTTTTAAAAGATATAAATTAACCAGTAGTCACATTTCCCAGGCTGTCAGCAGCACTGACCTTTATCATCACTACACCTCAGTGTGAAATTCATCACACACATCCGAGGCACATTAAGTTTCCTGGCAAGTGAAGGTGCCACATTCATGAAAATTCATACTGTAGCAGCAGCTGCAGAGATACTGCAGTGGTGAGAAATGTTTCTGGTCCCTAAGGCAGAAAATTGAGAAGGAAACAATCCCAAAACAAACAAATATGCGACAAAAAACATAGAAACGCTTACATCCTCAAGTCATTTATCGAGACTCTTTAACAATACTTGGAGAATAATTTAGATTTTGAGATGCATTTCATTACATTTCAGAGCAATCATGCCTCATTACAACCTGTGAATTTCCTGTGTCCCAATAAAACCTAGTTTGTCCTAATTGATGCGCTGAACGCTGCACCTCAGTCAAGATAATAAATGCCACAGGGAGAAAATGATGTTAAACTTCTCTGCCAATCTAATGTGGTCACAAGTAACAGAACCCGTGCAAATGTGCTTCAGTGCTGGTTGTTTTCGAGGACGCTGGGTTCCTCTGTCACAGTTTGTGCTGTGTAATTGATGAAAAAGCAAATTGAACCTTAACTCCAGCAAAACTGTCAAACTGTATTACCCTTCTGACCATTTCAAGCAAATATACTTGCAAATATACTTCAGCCTCAAGGACATTTTGAAATTGGAATATTGTGGATTTTATTGAAGCAAAATATCTTTATCTCATGTTCCATAATTTATTTGCATCCCTCAGAGTTTTGAAGCCAAGCAGGACTTTGAATTGGGGGATTAATCCTGCATACAGTAGCAGGTATTACTGAAGGTATTTAGGTTAATACTAAACATATTTATTAGAACGTTGGGATTCATTTTTTTACATAATAATTTCAGGGAGAAGATGCAACATTCAGAGGTACAGTCCTTTATATTCTCTCAACAAGGCCTTTCATCAAAAAGGAAAACTGCTCCGGCTGTGTGTGCTTATGCAAATAAATCTTCTTACATACTTAACTCACATTCGCTCTGAGTGTGATAATTCCACTCCTCCCTGTTTCAGGTCTGGGATAAGGAAATAAAATAAAAACTGTCCTCTAGATAAAAGGCGTCTGATGGCAGGTCTCATTTAAATTGACTGTTGATTTGCCAGTTAATAGAGAACACTGAACTACAGTGAGGCAGCGATGGATACTCAGCCAGCCAGAGATGTGTGCACACTACTTTTACGTTCATTTAGACTCATTTTGAAACTAATGTAAAAATATATAAGGAGATGCAAGGAAAGAAATAGGTATGGAATTGTCTGTGTTGAAGTTTCTGGCATCATTTTATGTCCTTAGGAAATATTTTCATCTCACCGAGAAGATGATGAAGGCATTAATGCTGAGAGTCTCTAACCTGCATTGGCTTCCACAGAATTTTGCTGCACGTATTTCATCTCTGCAACCACCACATACTAATACTAGAAACAAGTTGGGGTTTTTTCCCAGCCAACCACCAATTTCTTTCCATTAGTTCCGTTTCATATCACAAAAATCGGTGTACATACAGGCAAGATGGGGAATGTGGATAGTTTTTTGCACAGCAACATTAAAGAGAATCTGAGGGCTGATGTTTTTCCTTAAATTCCAAAAAGAGAAAAGAAGGCCTGGATGTGGTGAGCCAAGGCAGCACCACTCCTTCGCTATCTGCCCAGGTGATAACTGTTAATAAAGTCAGGGAGTAATAACAATGGTTCAATGAGAGAGGGCGGCTGGTGGAATAAAGGTGTTTCATGTTTAACAGAATCTGTCTGTTTGTTATGCTCTTTCTCTTTCGCATTAAAGGGGCAACCTGTCCTGTATTTTCATGCACACGCGATATAATGCATATTCAATGTCCACATGCTGTGAATGACAGGAGGAGAGCTGAACGGAGAGCGGTTATCAGAGTTTATAACAGTGCAGCGCAGAAAGAAGATACAATGCAGATCTTACGTTAACGGTGCCAATCCTTTTGACTGTTTTCACCCGAAACAGAAACTTCAGTCTGCTGTGTGGTCTTTTCAAATTAAAGACAAACTACAGAACTGAAACTCTGAAAACTGAACACCACTCTCCGAATAATCAAACAAAGTTTTATATATAACATTATCATTTCAGTTTGTGATCGCGCGGTCTGCTCTGCTGCTCACACTGCATGTGTGTCTGCATGATGGTTTCTTATCATCATTTAATGTTTTATCAGTCTAATGAAGGCGAATGAGGCTTTGTGTTAATTTGTGTCTGAAGAAGGAGAGTATGAAACAACTACAAGTGGTCACTGGATACACATGATGATTGAAGTGTGTACGCTTGTATTCAGAGCTGTCCAATTTTGATATGATTACCTGAAGGAAGGTAAAATAATGTCAGGTGTAAACAACCCCTAAGTTGATGTTGCACATCTTCACCAATATAGAGAAGTATTGTGGCAAGCTAGTGTCTATGTGTGTCAAGATCTTGGATTAATACATAGCTCATGTACTTACTGACACACTGACTGACTGACTGACTGACACACACACACACACACACACACATTCAAAAGAACAACACTAGCCAGAGCTCTATAACTGCAACAGCTCTTACACTCATGGTGTAACAATTGTTAGCTGATTTCACATTCTCTATCACAGTGGAAATGGCATTAAACATGCACAACTATCATTTATTAACAACCACATGACTGAACAGTGACTTAAATGTTATTTACCCACTTTCTAACTGGACATTAACATTCCCATGAGCCTTTGCTCCACAAACTGTCCTATCTCAGAGCGACTGTCCATTAGGGCTCGCTACAGTAAGTTAGCATGCTAAACTTATCTGATTAGCTCTAAACACAAAGAACAACAACTTCTGACTACAACTTGAATTTCATTAGTTATTTCTACTCATCAATCATTACACTCATAAATTCAACAGCAATTTATAACAGTGGTTTTCAACTCTTCTAGCTGCAAGACCTACCACCAACTTTTCCATTCGAAATTGTGACCCAAATTTCTAACATATTTTTTTAACAGTACAGTGCAGAGAGCCAGAAATCTGGTGAGAGAGAGTAGGGATGCCATAGTTTGGATTCGAACCCTTGCCACACGCTTGGAGGTATCAAGTCTCTGTTCATGGAGTGTGTGGCACGAACCACTAGGCTACAGGCAAACCAATTTCTAATATTTTTTAATTAACATTTGCAGTTTGGTCCTCAGATGGTACAAAACATGTGACAGAAGCAATCAGTTGCTTGCAGCTGATCAAACTAAAGGCATCCATCATCAGCGACCACTTACACTCTAATGCTCTCATTAGACAGCTGTGATACAGGACTGGAGAAGGGGGGAAGAGCAGGCCATTAGCATGTCATTTCCCAGACAGGAAGGAAGCTTTCAGGCTTGCTCCGTCAGAATTAAAGGATGAGGAAAAAAGACCAGGGCACACCATTTTTATATCAGTGAGACTATTCAGAGACCGAAATAATTGCCCCTCTTTCACAGCCAGCATCAGAGAAGTAAAGAGGCCTCTCCAAACAAAATCTAGCAAATGTGTAGAGTGCTTTCTAAACAATCTAAAACCTTTATCAGTCTGTTTTTAGCTGGCTTGTGATTGAAATTACACATACTGATTTCATATTATTGCCAATGTCTTCAATGAAAAACATCTTTTCCAGGCTGCTGTACCAGCCCGATGAGATTGTCAGGCCATGTGTTCACATGTTGCTCTCCGTTTGGTAGCATTTGACTTCAAGAAAGATTCTGGGCTTACAGTGAAAAGTGCAGCCTGAATATTTCATGGTATAAATATAGTAAGTGGTATGTAATGGTCCCTGGGGACTCCTCAGAATTTCACATAATGTCCTCTCCATCACTCCCAAGTTCCCTCTCAGTTTGTGCCCCAGGGCAGGAGAGACACTGAATGATTTCAACACCTAGGATACTTTTGAAGGGATTAATATGGATTGAAGGGCACAATGTTTAGCTAAAAGCATTTACTTTTTTAACCTAACTGTACCACCAAGCTCAAGTGATTAGCAGCAGTGATTCATTTAGGAAAATAGATTTGGATTTAGTTTATCTTGAAGTAAGAACCAAAAGTCTGTTAAACACTTTATTCCAAATATATTTCATAACTAAAAGACACACTTAGGAATAAGCTGGAGAGCATGGTGGAATGTTTGGTTTCTAAAGAGACACATATTTCTTTGTTGGAGTTTGTGGAAACCAAGACAGAGTTGAAAGGAGAGGGAATGGTGTAAGTGACTAAAATAATGCTTATTGTGGCTCTATATTAGCCGGATGTGTAAATAGAAAGCATCTTTAAAAGGAGTTTGCCAAAATAACTTTACAATGTGATGATATGAAGTTGCCCAAAACTACATAAATGCAGTTTCAAGGCAGCCACAACTGACATTTTAGTGTTAAAGATTTGAGGCAGGCAGATGGAGGAACAACAGAGAGGTGATAAGGTGTGTTTGATTAGTCAACTGAGCCAAGATTTATTGGCAACCAACCCTACGTTGGTTGAGTCCCATATTGAACAACAAAAGCTGGTGGATAACCAACTGATTCTCTAACATTATAAAGTGAACTGTGTTTCATTTCCTTGTCTCAGCCAAACCCGCTATTGTCCCAACGTAGCCACTTTAATCCCTCTTTCTATCCCAGAACTACTCTTTAGCAAAACACCCATCATGTTAGACGCCCCCCAAATTCAACCCCATGCAAAACAACACACACAAACAAGAACTTTTACCCTGGATTACAATATTTTCATGATAAGAATATACCAACTAAAAATACTGAAGGGGTTGTCAAAGCTTGTCAAAGCTTTTTTAATAAAGATTCTGGTCATTGTTGACCAGTCAGTCCCGCTATAGCAAGCAATATAGTTGTTTTGGCTTACTCTCCACGCTCTCTTGCTTTATTTTAGTTGCTTATGTTTAAGCATTTTGGGGTTTATAAAGGCTTCCAATAAAGATATTCTGTATTTGGTTATGGTATTTTTTTGTTCTGGATATAGTACTTATCCAAAATGATGTTCAGATCAGAGGAGAATCTAACAAATCCGGCAGATGTTTGAGACAGGAAGGGGAATGCACTCTGAGTAGCTTTCTTTTTATTCACAAACAGCTAGACTATCAAAATGTATTTGAGACAAAGTGGGGCAATAATACTGCCCAAGTTCAATCAAAACTCCCTGACTGTAAAGGAGAGAGATAAAGAGAGATCATAAACGACTCTCCGCATCATTCTGGTCAATGATTTTAACCAGGATTGCTAAATTTAAGTGAAGTCCTCTTGTAAATACTTCAAATCATAAAAGCTGTGTGGAAGCTTTGCTCAATAATCTTGTTGTGATAGGTTTAGTGTGTCAATAATATCAAATAAAGTAAGGTTGTTCTAACTGATCTTCACTCAGACTATAGGAATACAACTGAGACCAGAAGAGCCACATGAATATCTTGTGCTGTGCTGAGCAGAATTTGAGTGAATTATCTCCTTCGCTGCATGAAATCATCCTAACTGTGGACAGCCTCCAGTGACAGAGAGCCTTTTGGATGTGGTGTCCAATTAGTCAGCTTTTCAACGTGAATTATCAGCCCACCACATGCCAAACACTGACAATCAAAATGTCAACGACTAAAATATCTCCCTCGCAAAAGGAGCGATGAAATCTGCTGAGTGAACGGATGAAGACCACAAAACTGCTTTGCTATGCCTTTGGACTGTTACTGCAGAGGTAGCGCTATAGTTGCTGTTTTCTCATAAGGCTGGCTGGCAGATCCCACCATGTGGATGACCCCACCCAACCTAAACAAAGCTTTGCTGTGACTTCCCCTCTCAGTCCACAGTGGCGACGTTTGATTTACAAGCCTTTCCCTCTTTGGCTGCCTTTTGTAGCTGAACCATAGCACGAAGGCTTTAATTAAAGGGATTATAGGCCTGTGGCGGTATACTTCTCGCCGCAGCTCTCTACCCCCTTAGCTCTCTGCTTTTCAGTAGCTGGTGACTTTGCTCCAGGTGTTTAATACCTTTCCAGTCAGGTTACTTTAAACCTGCGATAGTATATTTCTTAACCCATATGGTTGCAGCAGGAAAAAGTTATGAACACAATGCTACTAAAGAGTTGTTTAATTACACACCCATAAGTTGCAGAGCAACATCAACTGGAGTTGTTTATTTCCTACTGGTTTGATATTCTCCTTTAAGGCTTTTTTCTACTGTCTACCAGCTCCTATTGAAATACATGGCTTTATAGCTGCTAAATCCTTCTTTAGGTTCACCAGTTAGTTGCTAATTTTATGATCATGATGTGTGTTAGTTAGCTGCCAGTATACAGTGTACAGATTTTAGAGCTCTCTCTCTCTTAAAAAGCTGCCTGCTTTGTCTGAACAAAACTCTGTGAGAGCAGTGGGAGGGAACAAAACTCGACAGTGTCAGGCCAAGCAGCTGGACAATGAGGTGAAACTTGTTGTAAAGCTTCGTTAGCCAAGGTGAGCTGCAGACTGACTCAGGTGATATAGGATGATCACTGACCCCAGGAATACAATATAATTATCTTACAATCTCATCTGTTTACATGATTTCTGCAGAAATCACAACAGATACATTTTTTTATTGTCAATGAGAACAACATCTCGCACCCCGCACCACTTCATGACATCATCACTTTATTTCTTGTTCTAGTTTTGATTGAAGGATCTCTGGTGTCAGTATATGCGCTTTACTTTTTTTAAACTCTCAAATAGGACCATCATTATTGAAATATAAATCTAGTATTATAAAAAGAAATCATTTTAAAACAAAAATCTCATTAAAACATACCAACTCTGCATGAGGGTCTCTGAAGAGTTAAGTTTGGGCTCAACTGTAGCAAAGTGAGGGGAAAACAAAATGATACAGAGGCATGTGACTGTTGCCTAAGGTTATACTGGTTTTTTTCTTCCATTTCTTAACACAAGATACACAGCATACAGTAATTCTCAGTGAAGCTCTCTCTGAGATAAAGAGTGTTTGAACAGTTTGCCTTCAGCCTGTAAATTTAAAGTTGTGAAGTTTAAAGTAAACATGGGATTATCCAGGTAAAGTAAACAAGTACTCTGGGTTCTTTTCAGCAGACATTTGTATGTTTCTGGTTGACATCATTATAAGGCTGTAAAGTTAAAGGCTGAAAGGTCATGAAAGCTTACATGTGAGTAAAAAAAAAAGTGCATTTACTCCTCTTTGTCCCTTTGACATCATGTTGCTTCAATTGTGATTTCTCCGTTTGGGAGCATGTTGTTGATGTTTGCAAATATTGTTTTGACAGACAAATGTGAGGCCAGTCGACACCCTACTGAAACGTCCTCTCGTTGGCTCCCCGAGGCAATCTATTCTGTCCTTCAATTGTTTGTCTCACCCATCTTGTAACTCAAAACTTTTTTTGTGCGTGTTTTGTTCCCATGCTCAGCTGGCCTAAAGTGCTTCTTCTTCTTTGCTTACTCTTTGTGTTGATGCAACCCAACTTGTCTTTCTGGTTTTAGCAGATTTGCATTTTTTCCTTAATGTTTCTGGGTCATTCCCATGCAGCAGGTTGGACTGGTGTTTAAAATATCATCACACAGATGCACACAAATATGCACTTGTCTTTTAAAGAGAACGCCTTCTCTGCTAGGTGGAGGAACTCTTCCTTTGAAGTTAATGGTTTATCATCACTTGTTCCAGGATCATTTGGATTTAAACGAAGTGAATAGCAGGGTCTTCAGCTTCATTAGGGCATTGGCTGCATCTCAGAATGAGCACATGTATCCCTCAGCTTGATTTACCACGGTGGGGAAAACTGGACCACGGGGCTCTTGTGCCTGAAAGCCTCTCACCAGCAGCAGCAGCACAGACGGATATTACTCTATTTTAAAACCACACTCTGCCCTCTCTATTGATACAAGTGTAAAAATAGACAGCAGAGCGATGGCATGAAATGGTTTAAATGTAGAAGAGACAGCGGCTTGCTATATTTAGACTGGACACAATCACAAAAAGTGCCTCGTGACATTTTAGTAACTCCCCATTGAAGCTGCAAATGCCATGTCCTCACATTGGTGCAGCATTTATGAGTCCTGAAGATCGTTGCTGATGTCTGAAGGAAATATTGAGTATGAAGTGCAATCTTACTTCAAGTTATTCCTTAAGTAAACTTTTGAGCAAATTGAACTTGGCAGTAAATGTTGGATGGCAAATATGTACAGTGTGAGTCTGACCTCTAAATTAAACTTCCTCTTGTCGGTGTTGTAAGAAATTATAGTTGAAAACTCTAACAGTCATATTCAGTTATAAATTCTGTGAAGTTCCACAACATGAATGGAGTTAAATTAAATCGAACACTGAACACAGTTGACTTGTAATTACATGGATTCATTGCAGCAGCTGAAATAGTATCTAAAAACTGCCTCTTTGTTCTTTGGTCTGGCATAGCTTGAAAGTGAATGTGGCTGAAGCTCTTGTGCTCATGGTTATAAATGGGGATCTGGAGACATAGCACATGTTTTGACTTTTTTTCCCCCACTAAAAATATTCTCTCAAAATCTATGAGTTTTAAGTAAGCACTGTCCTCTGCAGAGGCCGCTCCCTCCAGGTGAAATTCCGGCTCAGCAGTACTGCACAGCTGAGTGATGCAGCCCCTGAGGCGAGACCAGCTGATCATCGGTCTGAAGGAGACAGCTCTGGGCTCAGAATGAACTAGGGAGCTGTCACTGTCTGAACATGCACAGAAATTCATGGTTACTGGTTTCAGTCTGACGCTGCTAGAAATTAGGGAATTAGAGTTTTTGTACTTTGCACAGTTCTACAGTTCTGGGTAGGCATCCCAATATACACGTGGCATGAAAAAAAATTATATTATTTTTTGTTTGCATTTGCACCCCCAATATGATCATTAAGTTGATGTAAGCCAGCTGGCATTGGTTTAGCAAGGTGGCAGTCATTTTAAAATAAAATAAAAAGTAAAGATCATTGTGTTTGGAGGTGCATTTTTCAGTGTCATGCATTCCTGATAAGAACAGAATGAAGATCTTCAAATTTGGACTTTATTCCTCTTTGTCCATGTTTTAGACTCTTTTTAAGGCTATCCTTGACTGTACAAGTTAGTTTTGAAAAAGGCAGTCACCACAACAGGATTTTTACGTGTCAGACATTTAAGGTCAAACTTCTTATAAATGGGGTTTGAGGAAGGATAGTTGCTT
The DNA here is from genome assembly GCA_020745685.1 of Tautogolabrus adspersus. NCBI lineage: Eukaryota > Metazoa > Chordata > Actinopteri > Labriformes > Labridae > Tautogolabrus > Tautogolabrus adspersus. The sequence continues at coordinate 17,868,265 of CM036539.1, forward strand.
TTTGAACATCAGCATTAGATCTCTTCTTTTTTGCAGATGATGTGGCTATGTCTGCTCCAACAAACAATGATTTCTGTCAAGAATCTGGGTAGTTTTTAGTCAAGTGGGAAACTGCTTGGATGAGTGCCGGCACCAAGCGGCAACCAACTTTCTGAGCCTGCTGCTTCCGCAACCCAGCCCCAGAGAAAGGCAAGAGACGGATAGTGTGTGTCATTAATTTAACAAATCCAGTGAAGTTATTGACAATAAAGTTAAAAATTGTAAATGGATTAAACACTGAAGAGAATTAATATAACCACTTTGGTGGACAGTGGCATGGCCTGTGTCATTTCCAAATTAATCTGATGATAAGTTTACAACATTAGCAGAAAGTTCTTCTCCACAGAGCCAGCTGCCCAAATTTTCTCTGAACCATCTCCATGGCAACCACTGTGGCGTAAGAGATAGGCTTAAGATATGCGGATGTATGCTGAGATCTAACGACAGATGAGATGAGCTGTGGCATGATCATTTGGCTTAAACACCGACAGCTTTTTACTGCGGAGGCATCCAAAGTGACTGAACCAGCTGCTGATTTATTTTTTTGTATAGGCTGTGTCTGAATCAGTGTGTGGGGTTTAGTAGTCACACAGATACAAAAACTACTCTGGACAGCTGCAGGTAACGGACAGACACAGCCAATGACTGTCTCAAGCTCTTTTAACTGGATGGGAAAACTGTTGGGACCAAATCAGCGGTGAACCATGAACAGTCAGAGAGAAGGCAGTCTGTGAAAGCGGTGGTTTATGTTTTCTTTTCACACTGGAAATGTGAAAGGAAAAACACTGTTCATAAAGAAAATTATGACACAAAAAAGATTAAACCCCATTACAGGTATCTAGTGTACATGTTTCTAACCTGGGCTGCAACATCAAGTCTTTTTCATGTGCCTCACTGACAGGGCTCATACATTACGTAATCAACAAGAGAGTGCACTCAGCGGAGTTCAGATGTCCATCGGGTGTGTCTCTGGGCATGTGGGTGCAGAACAGCAACCCCTTACCTCCTTCTCCCATCCCAAACATGGAAGAGTTGAAATTCACTAATGTCTCCAGTCTCCTCTACAGTCAAGATGGTGATGTGGATAACACAAACAGGGATATTTTTATTCTCTTTATTATGCCTTCTTTATCTGGGGTCAGTTGTGAACCATTTTTCCAGCCTGCAATAGGCTGGTTGTTTTCTAGCCAGGAACATTCAGTATATTTGAATTTGTGCAAGCATGTTGCCCTTTCCTGTTGACCAAAAAGTTGCCAATGTATCCCCATCATAAAAAAACAAGTTCACAAAAAAAAGGCATTTTACCGTTAGTTAACATAACAGACACCTTTTTAATGTTTTTATTTCTTTGGGATGCAAATCTGAAATGAAATGCTAACATTAGAATACATCAAGTCTATATTTGATGATATCCCAGTATGCAGATAATTCTTTGGAAAAAAACATTTCCAAAGGGAATCAATGATGACATGAGATTCTTTTGTTAGTAGGCCTACATTACCGTAACCACGAGAAGCTTTAAAACATACTTGCATAAATGTGCGCAAAAAATCCCAGACTGATTGAACAAGGGGGATGAAAAATTAGCTGAAGCATATGCATGCTAAAACACCAAACCATATGATCCCGTCGAGTCAGAGGTAATTCAGTTTCAGCAAATATTTTGTTTTCCTTTTTTTTCCTCAAAGGTTTAACAGGAAAAGTTATTACCCAGCTGCAGCATTGTTTGTTCTCCCAGTAATTCCTCATACTTCTCCCATTTCCCAGTATCTCCCAGCAGACGGGCTGGGCTTTCTTTTCCACAGTCCACCCTTTTCCAAAAGCTATAAATAGCAGCTGTTTCAGAGGGCAGAACAATAGTCTGCATCCTTTTCCATTCATACATTCCTGGCTCCAGTCCGAGCCATCTCCACCCACTGCCTGTTACTACCTGACTCATGTCCCAGCACGTCTACTGTATATAAACAGTGGTGTGTACACGCACACGCACACGCACACGCGCGCACACACACACACACACACACACACATACACACACTTTTTCTGATTAACTGATCTGAGTAAATAAATACTACTTTATTACTATAAGAAAACCATAATATACTTAAATGTCTTTTAATATAATATTTATATTGCTTTGAAACAGTTCTCGTAAGAGATAGCACCAAAAATAAAACACGTTGTTCTTCTTCCTCATTCAGCTGAAACTCAGATAAAGAGATTGATAATTGATGTCCAAAGATTAGAGGAATAAATGTCTGTGAGTCAGCCAGCACAGTCCTAGATGTGTGCAAGGATAACTCTGTTTGGTTACCAGATGATTAAACAACATTTCTATTAAAATAATGGTTTAAATGACTTTCCTGTGATGTGGTAGTTAAAAAGGAATACAAAAAAAATGAAAACTGGCATCTATGAAGTCCCTTATATCAGAAAATGACTTCACAATGACATGAGTTAGAGAAATGTGGATTTGCTCTGACCAGGTTGGCTATTCTTCTGTTATACCCATTTGTAACTACGTATTATGTGGTATTTGAGGCAAACAAATGGAGCTGCATCACTCTTACAGTGTTCACAAATGATTAAAAAGACTCATAGAAGAGAGAATTGCTAATAAAAAGTATATTACGGCGTTCCCAATGTTAATGTATGTGTAAGATTTTGGGGGATTTTCAGGTCAGGGTTGATAAGTTGAAAGGATACAAAAAGAGAGAAAATTGGCAGAATTTTCTTCTGCTTTAACAGAGTTTTTTTTTTTAAATGTATACATTTCTCCCCTCTTCTAACAAGCACTTTGGTCAAGGCATAAATCTGCAATCCCCTCAAGGGATACAAAGTACAGAAGTTGTAGAGTTGTGGGTTTATTATTTAGGAATGAATGGAGTGAAGTGATGACGTCACTCTGACTGAATAATCTCTTAGTTTATAATTTACTTCAGTAAATGACCTGAACACAAACTCACACATGGGTTGCTACGCAGCTGGTAAGGTTTCGTGGTCTTCAGACGATTCTCGACTAAAACAAATGTGTCCAGAACAGCACTACATTTACATTTCTCATAGTGCTGTTCTTTCAGCTTTCAGTATACCTCTCTCAGATGTGACACATCAGCACTGAGTGGGATTTTAGCACTCTACTCTGACTCAAGCTTGTGACTCTGAAACTGTCAGCTTGATGATTTTTTTACGTTTTCCCTGCAGAAGTTTTTGTGAGTCCGAGTGTGCAGGTCCAGAGAAAGGGAGCATCTATACGATTGATGATCACTTTACACTGGACACCTGCCAAACCCCGGTCTGAGAAGGAGGGGGCTGACCTGAACCACAGACCACTGTTAAAATCATGCAGTGATCATTTATACCTGTCACTGTGGCTCACATCATCTGTGGCTTTAAGGAAGTGAAAGACAGATGCTTTCAGGTGCAAAGACTGAGGATCAAATGGACAAAATATCAACGCAGCATCTTTATGTGGTATTTATAACTATAATTTATTGTATTTCATTTTTACTTTAGGGATCATGTACTATATGAGACATAAATGTTGCCATTTGATGTATTGAACCAGAGTTAGCTTAAAACTCATTTTCATCTGCAGTCCCTCGGGACTGCATGTACTTTAATCAGAGGTTTCAATTCATCTATTTGTTCACTCAAGTGTTTGAAAAATGTGGAGGAAAATGATATCATTTCCCAAAAGGTTATGTAATTCTGAGCTTAGTATAACTTTTATTTAAATTGCTTTAAAAGGAACTTAAACAATATGTTTTAACAATTCAAAAGAGATACAAATAGCCTTTTTTTTTCTTTAAAAAGGGTTTTTTGTTATATTTATGAATCTTAAGTATCTCAATTAACATGTGAGCCAAGACAATGGAAGAAAAACTTGACATAATTCATGTTCAACATCAGTTCCAGTATCAATTTGTGTTGTTTCATCTGACCAGTATCAAAAACCCTTCTTCAGTTGGTTTACAGAAATCTGAACAGGAGAAAACAGCACTCACTCACTTGCCCCTCACTAAAATAACCTCAGCACTAAAGAGAACATGTAATAAAAAAAATATCTTTAAACCATCTTGCATGTTACTGTGGTGTGTTCACCTCTATCTTAATGTTGTGTTTGGTTCAAAAACACATTTCACAGTTCACGAATTACCAGCTCATCTCACTGACCTTTAAAAGTCTCAGTGCTGCTGCTGCTGTGCAGAAAACCTTTGCAGCTTTTACACAACATTTGTTTGTCATCCTGTTTATTTCCAAACCATCATTATCAAATTATGTGGTTACATTACATCACAGCCACTGCAATACCTCATCCCAGACGTGCTGACAGCATGAAAATCCAGTAAATGTTGGAAACACATTGTGCAAACATCCCATAACATTCCATTACTTCACATAAGCACCGTTGAAGAGATAGAGCTGACAGGGTGAGTAGTAAAATTGTTTGGACTATTTATTGGCTTGGTTGATGGAGCCTATTCCACTTCGTTCTTGTCTTAACCTGCTGCACATCTTTCTATTGACAAGGAATCACCCTGAGCACAAGGCATTGATGAAGACATTTTTTTACAGTTATGTAATGTTTTAAAGGTCAAACTGTTAAAGATAATAATAGAACTGAGACAATAAGTCAATCAAATAAAGACTTGATCGAAAAAAAATCCATAGTTGTGATTTATCAAGCTGAATTCAGCCATCCGGCCTTTCAAAAGAAGACTTTTTTTTTACCATCTGTAAAAGTCCCTTTAGGCACTATGATTAATTTGAGATTCTCTCCTTTCCTGACATTCTATAGACTGCAAAAGTGATGACGTATTTTTGTAGGCCAACCCGGAAGTAGCATCACCATGGGTTCTAACGAGAATTCGCCTATGGGATTTTTGCATTGGATTTTGGATCATTGCAAATAATAAGCTCTGTGGCAAACACACGTTTCTGATGCGTATAGGCGTTTTGTTCAGCAGGATAATCTTTACAAATGAACACCACTTTTATGAAGTTTGAAGCGTTAATGTAGCCGAGAGAAGTAAAAAGCTAACATTATGCTACAAGCGAACTACACCACGGTCGGTTGATTTTGACGTCACTGCCGTTATACTTCACCGATCTAATCAGCGGTTTTGACAAGCTAGCGAAACCATAGCTTAATAAGTTGTTTATTAACCTAATATTTGCAAGAGCACTGAAAAACAAGACTAGATGCTGTAAGGCGGACTAGTGAGAGAGTTCCCGGCGTGATGACGTTTAATGTCCCCGACAACCACTGTAGTCTCATTTAGCCACTTGTTAGCAACCGCCGTTTTTAGTACGCGTAAAAACTTTAAAATTCACAAGTTGGGGTCTTATCTAACGTAGTTTATCTCGTCTAACAAAACGCCAACATCTCTTAAGCTTGTGTTAACCACAGACCTTATTTCAGGCGTCTAACCACAAACCCATTCAAAATCCCCATTGACTTTTAGAGTTTAGAACCCATGGCGCTAAAATGCTAACTCACTTCCGGGTTTTAGGACTCATGCTAAGTTCCAGTTACCTCGGAACTGGGAAGTCGGAGCTGGGAATGACGTCACACCCGAGTTAAGTGTGTTCCAGTTGCAAGTCGGAAAAGCAACATGGACACCTCCAGGAGTACCTTTGTTTTGTTAGCTAACATCAGACGATAATAACACACTACGTGATAGTTTGTGCACAAAAATAACATGACAACATGTCCACAGATAGAACTTGCACGATACTATCAGTGTGATTGATTTAATCACACAAAAAGAGGAACAAGCGGCTAATAAACACTATAGTGTCAGCTTTAACGTATGGTTGATGCACGTAGCAGCCATGTTGGATTTTAACTCGGGCTGCTCCGACTTCTCTGAGTTTCCGACTAGTAATTACGACTTCAGGGGGCGTTCCAGTTGACACTTCCGACTGGGAACTCGGAATTTCCCACTTCCCAGTTCAACTGGAACGCAGCATCATTCCTGTGGCAGTCTATAGAGACCATGATTAGGCTAACCAAGATTGAGAATAAAATACTCATTGATTCATCCTCTATAGAAAGCCAGACACATCTCACACAGGAAATCAAGTTTAAAGTCTTAATGTTAACCAACAGGCAATGTGGAGTTCATACACATCATCCTTATTTTATGTAATCCATAAGATTTTTGAACATGTTGGATGCCTGACCTGTTAGAGGATGTTGTCAATGGCTTATACTCGAAGTTTGATAAGAAATAAAACCATACAGTTGGTAGATATTTTTGCTCTTGAAGATAAATCTTGTATCGTCTAAACTGTCTAAACCAAGATATTGTGATAATCTTTACACCGGCTAAACAAATTGCTGAAACTTGATCATATCTCATTTAATTTTTATAGTTTTTGTGGTGATTCATTGGCCAAACAGTTCATAAGTGGAAGACTAGAAGATATACATGATATAAGCTATATAAACAAGTGAAGATTTGATCCAAGAATCCAAGAATCTAATTTGTTTACTATTTTATCGTATTCAGCTTGCAATTTGTTAAATGATGTAAAGTATCAAATTCGTACAGTGGGTGGATATTTCTTTTCCAAATATCACAGCAGTTGCCGAGGATTTCATGCAGTTGATTGACATCTGGATTTATGACTAGCCCCAGCTAGTTTAGCTCTAACATTATCTCTACTCGCTGCTCTGAGACCCAGTAGACCTATTACAAACATACAGGATCGATAATCCCTGTAGGTTTATCGTGGAGAAATTATGCCTCTGAAAATTGGCAGTGAGTCACTTAAAACCCGCACCGCACACACACGTATACGCGAGGGGCCCCTCAGGACTACTCTAGTGATTTCTCAAGTCAGATGCGAGTTGTACAGACTTGTGTAGCTGCTGCGCAGCGCCTCCTGGGCCGTGCATGTGCTCACAGGGGAGGAGAGTCGCAGGGAGAGAGAGGTGGGAGCAGAGACAGTGAACAAGTCATTGTGCGTAAAGGACCGTGACAGTCCGGAGCGGCAAGAGTTAGAGGAGGGGAAGAAGAGGAAGAGGGTTGTTACCAGAGTCATCTACCTGCAGCTTAAACCAACAAACCTCCGCCACGGAAACATGCGATGCGATAGAGATTTGCGCGCCCGGGCTTCACTTGTGCCTTTGCAAACACCTTCAGGGAGTTCACATGTTAACACGCATCGACGAGGAGGTCATGTTTAGACGCAGACGAGCGACAGAGCCTCGCAGAGTTTGGATGTTTGTTTCATAGCTTTGTCCGATGTAAGAAGACATAATTTAAGAAGCGGGAGAAAACAGCGACAAACGGAGCACCGCGAATGTAATCTTAAACGGAAAGCGAAACACTGTACCAGTCGGTGTCTTCCTGCGGTCATCCTCGTGTGTGTGTGTGTGTGTGTGTGTGTGTGTGTGTGTGCGTGTGTGTGTGTGTGTGTTTCTGTTACTCGCCGTGTGTGTGTGTGTAAAGTAAAGGGAGGATGCAGGTGAAGAAGCACCGGGATTCGGACCGGAGCAGCGGGGACATGCTGGAGGGAGACGGCCTCCGTAAAAAGTCCTCGTGCTTCTCGAATATCAAGATATTCTTGATTTCGGAATGCGCCCTCATGTTGGCACAGGGGACCGTCGGAGCATACCTGGTGAGTGCAACACACGCCGAACTCATGCAACACTCACACACTGCCTGCACTGACCCTGCTGCTACCGTGGGTCAGGTACTAAGCTTGTGTTATCCGGTTCTTTGTTTTTGTATACGGGGTTTTGTGCTGCTGTGCACGCTTTGGAACAAGTAATACACAACAGACAAATGACAGGACATAGAAACATCTCTGCACAGTAAAGCTCAGCCTGCAGGACATGTTTCATGCTGTTTAACTCTTTGCCTAGTTGTGACAATATATCCTGTAATTGTGTGTGCCATTATGTCTAAAATATCAGTAATTTATCAGACTGAGCCTTTTATTAATCAACCATGCAGCAGTGACCCAAAGTAGGACCTTTAGGTGCTGCTCAGCATTAATAATAATAGTCTTATTATGTTAAAGAGGGCAGTAATAAGGTGATTTCACTCAAAATGTCATTCAAGGTCAAGCCCCTCAAATCTTTCCTGTGTGGAAGTTGTACTCATCCTTTCACTTTTACTATTACTCACAGAAATCTCCAGCCCTACAGTTGATCTGATAAAGACTTTTAGGGACAAAGTTCCCTGGAGTGATCTGAAATAGTCCTCTAAGTGTATGAGCTCCACAGCCTCTGGCATCCACTGTGAAAGTTTAGTTTCCCTATTAGCTATGTTTATTCTCCAGGAATCACACAGCTCACTCACAAACAAGCGACTAAACCCCCTGAATGCCTTGGCCATATTAGGAGTGGAACATCTTATCTCCTCTGTTAGTGGACCTGCTGAGCATCAAGCACCCCTCGGTTAGGTTAACAGTCCGTTAGGATGATGAGGGCTTTCTTCCTCTTTTTTTTCTCCTACAACATGCATTATTGGTTCTGCTTTTTTCATGTTTTGGACACCTGTTTAAACAGTTTGAACAATAAACCATAGGTGGTGCTGGGAATCATTTACTTACTCAAACACACAAGGCTTTCTGAGCTGCCTCCATTTCTGAACACAGCACAGCTAATTTCCATGGGCAGCTCATTAGGTACCTGCTTCAGCGACAATCTGCTCCACCTACATGAGTCGCTGCGATACCTCTGATTGGATGATGGGGCTTAAGAGTGTTTGCTGGCAGTGAAGGGACAAAACTCACCTATCATGGCCGCCGCGCTTTAGGTGAGCTGCTTACAGCACAGGACACTTAGCTACATTGTCCTGATTTAGCAGGCGGACTGCAGGCGAGCAGACAGGCAGTCGGCCTGCACAGAAACCACAGATATAAGATTGATATCATTGTTAGCTCATTGATAATAAAAAAAAAACTGGTTTAATTCTAGTGAATTTGTATGGTAGAAAGAAATGCTTCTGATAAAAATGATTTCCCCAATTAATCTTTTGGCAGTCTGTGACTTGCTCTTATAAACATTAAAGCTCCAACTAATGATTCATTTCATCATCTTATGAAGTTGTGATTGTTCCTATTACTGGTAAATCATTTATCTATTTAAAAAGAAAAATAGCCAGTTACTTAGTCACACATTCCGTTTAGACCAGCCAAATGTCTGAAACCCAAAATATAATGATACGTGACAAAAAGAAAAAAACAAACCCTCAAAAAGAAGAAGCTGTAACCTAAGATCATTTTGTCTACTTTTATCAGTCACTTAAAACCAAAAAACAAATGTTCTCTGGGTCCACCACAGGTTCTTGAAGGCAACAATTTCTTTCATTATTTTAACTTGACAAAACGAAGAATATAAATAATTCTTGTTTTGAGCCCAAAACGAGACGCAACAAACCTGAAGTGAATTTCTATCAGACAGAGTTAGACGTTTGCTGATCCCATAGCCAATGTGTGTTTGTTAAGTTGATTTCTACAGGTCTAGAGGTTATCATTTGAACAATGACAAAGCTTTATATTCCCCCTGTTAACATTTTGTCTTGTAACCTTAAATGTGCACAAAGGCTGAACTTATGAGCTTCCTGTCACTTGTGTTCCCTGTTCCACTTCACTGCAGCACTCCCATCAGGTTTTTATTGTAAGACTTCTTCTATATTTTAAGCCCTTGGAGCATCTTTTGTGACTTTGTTAAATGCAGCACCTGAGGGTCTAAGCTCTGTTAGTTTAAGGCAAGACTAGGCAGGTTTATTTATATAGCACATTTTAGCAACAAGGCAATTTAAAGTGCAACACACAAGACATCAAAAGCATCATAACAAAGGGCAGAAAAACACATTCAAAGAGGACATTTGAAAAATGTATTTATTAAAACAGTTTAATGAAAGGCAGCTGTAAACAGGTGAGTCCTCAACCTTGATTTAAAAGAACTTAAAGTTTCAGCAGACCTGCAGTTTTCTGGGAGTTTGTTCCAGATATGTGGAGCATAGAAAACTGAACACTGCTTCTCCATGTTTGGTTCTGACTCTGGAGACAGAAAGCAGACCTATCCCAGATGACCTGAGCGGTCTGGATGGTTTTTAGTTAATCAAAAAGTCACTTGTGTATTTTGTCCCTAAACCATTAAGTGCTTTATAACTAACTGCAGTATTTTAAAATGTATTCTCTGACAGACGGGGAGCCAGTGTAAAGACCTCAGAGCTGGAGTGATGTGATGCACTTTCTTGGTCTTAGTGAGCTGCGGTGTTCTGAATCAGCTGCAGTTGTCTGACTGATGATTTAGGGAGACCTTTAAAGACACTGATACTGTGATCAAGTTGAGTTCATCCTTAAAGGAGAGTGCTAAAAGTTTAAAACTCTATAATCACAGGTGCTCTTTGACATCCAATCTTGGTGTTGAGGTATGTGAAGCATTTTTTTAAACACACACCGGCTTGGAGTAAACAGAAGGACATAAATGTATAGTTTGTCTATGTGCTTGAAAATAACAAAGTAGAAAAAGAAATGAGAGGGCAACACACCGTATGCACACGGCTCAATATACTGTAGCTTCTTACACCATTTAACAACTCTTTAAAAAAGCTTTTTCAGAGCTGCTTAAGAACTCTCAGCTAACCTTCAGTCAACCTTCAGATGGTTACACTTCATAAATCTGATTTTAAATGTTTCTAAGTAGTCAGGGTTTCAAGTATGAACAGCTGCTTTGCCGTTTCAGCACTTTCACGCCGGGGCTGAACCTTAATGTGCTGAAGTGTCCGCACTGAGCTTCTTTTCTCTGCTCTCCTATAATACAGACACTGTTTTGCATCATGATAGAAAGTCTGGGAAAGTTTGGATTCCTCGTGTTCACACAACACTGCTTCTTCTGTTAGCTGATTGGATGTCACACTACATGACGAGTTTTGTTTTGTTGCCATGCAACAGATTAAACATTTCCACAGTTTGAGAAATTGTGGCTGTGACTAGCAACTCAATTTTTCCTATATCATTTATTCTGGGTGTAATTCTCTTGGAGGGCGGCCTGTTTGTGGAAGTGGGCAACACATTGATCATTGAGACAAGGGTTTAACTCCTGCAGTGACTTTTGTTTTCACTGCTGAGCTGAGAGCATGAGCTGTCAGTCACTCAGGCCCTCTGGAACATGACAGGATGTGGTTGGATGAAGGCTTGGCTGCCTCTCACGGAGTTGCTGTCTGTTTAGAGCTGAAACTACAGTGTCATTAGGTTGCCGATGTTTCTAATAACTGGATGAGACCACACTGCAATCACATCCTAGCTGGGCGGAGCCAGCCAGGCGTCCAGTTTGTGAGAAGGAGCCAGCCAAAGGGCAGAGACATCATGACTCATTGTGGAGTTTTCTATCCTCTCAACTTTTGCATAGCTCTTCAGCACAAACTGCTCCCAACAATCATCCTCCCCACGCTTTGATGTGGAGTGAAGGAGTCACTCCAGATGTGTTCAGAGCAGCAGCATGAAAAACCTGCTGTCACATCTGCTTTCTAAAAGTCACAGAGGACAAACTCTGTCCAACTGTAATGACAGAGAAAAGAGATTTGTTCAATGTCTGTTCTGGTGGGCAATGGCATCTTCCAGCCTACTTGCCTGATGTGCTTAAAGTCTCCTCTCAAAAGGGGACAGAATATAAAAAACTGTGAAGAAAAAAATAAAATGAAAAAGGCTACACGGCCTCTCTCTTTCTCAGGTCAGATATTATTACAGAATAATGTAAATAAGCAAAAACTAAAATCTACAAAACCTCACTTTCCTTTTCCTTACAGTACTAATTGAAAGCAGTTATCACATTGATTGCACTGACAACAAAATGGAGGGGGTTAAAGCAACAAAAAGGGAGGAGGAAAAACTGCAAAGCATCCTTTTCAAAATATTCTGGTGCTCACTACATACTACTTGAGTTTTAAGCGTGAGTATCTCGATAAGATTTGATGTTAAGCGTGGCAAACCATACCAAATGTAAAACTCCTGTGCAGTTACTCAGAAACAGAGAATCGTTGTGATCACTTCCACATTTGGCCCTAGAGCACTAAGCATAACTATTTCCCTGTTATAACACATCCTGATCCAAATCCACTGTGTACATTAAATTGGAATGATTAAACATAGGATGGGAAATTTTTCCACAAGCTCATTCTTGTTGAGGTGAAGTCACTCGCTTCTTAAAGGGATGTTTATGTTGGCAGGATCCCTTTTTTCAGAGCCCCATCAACTCTTAAACAGAGCTAGCGGGGAATGGAAAATTGTGATGCCCTTTCAAGGACAGTTTTGGATACATCTGAAAATAGCTTCTGTTACAGTTTAAATGTGACAGTGTGGTTCTCATGGCGCACAGACTGTTTCCACATGGCAAAAGCAAACACAGCCATGTTCTGCTTCACAACAGATTCAATTAAAAACCTTTACTTAAATGAACTTGTTGAACTTGTCCTCTAACATTGTTTAATCTCTGACCACTGACATTTAGACAATAACATTGACAGCTATTTTAGTGTGTGTGGAATTTACTGGTAGCTTCAGACCGTCTGTCACAGCTGGTGAAAGAGAAAGAGAGAGAAGAATGTGATGAACCATTTTTCATCAAACCATGGAAGCAAATGTTGCTGTGCCTGGCTAATCAGAAACAGAGGCCTGTTTCCAGGGAGGAGCCTCAGTGTGGGACTTCTGAAGAGCTTGTTTTTCAGGATAGTCCAATGAAAAGGCTAAGCATGAGTGATGCTGGAAACACGCAGAACATGAATAGAATGAAGGGGATTTATAAAATAATAAAATAAAGGTATTCTGAAATAAACACCTAATAATATGAAGCATTAGTATTGTATTGTATTTTCTAAAATCTAAATATACAAATTAGTTACCTTGCACGGTCAAATAAAATACCACCATAATGTTGGAGGTTCATGCTAGCTGCTGCTTCTGCTAGATTTGGCTAGGGCTGCTTGAATCTCTATTTACAGATTCTACATAGAAATATATAGAGGTGTAACAGTACGACAAATGGTTTAATGGAATTGAACCTGCATAGCACTTTGCTGAACACTCAAAGCGCTTTTACAGCCGGAGCAACTATGGCTAAAGACTCTTGCTCAAAGCAATGAGTTCGGTTCGAGTTCAGTTCAACAGGAAAAAAGCAACAAAGAGTCCCAGAATAAGTCTTATTTAATTTGAACTGGCAGTAGTGCAAGTTACAGTTTGGTCCATCTTGTGTTATTTAGAGCTACCTGGGATAGTTGGTACAGCCTGTACTGTACTACACATTAAACAAAAAAGGACCAAGCAAACTGATGCAAAATAAAAAGCAACACAGAAATGAATAAAATATCCTGCTTTTGAAAATATAAAATGAATACATTGTACAATTATACAAAATTAAAATATGTTCCTTTAGGAGAGATGTATCATATTTAGTATTTATGAGGTGTGCGGTCACATATTTGTTTGTGAACAGCGGGTGCAGCAGTTATTCATGCTCAATCACTGCTCGTGTACGCCAGTAAGAGCAGAATCCACAGACTGGGTCATGTGCACACGGGATAGGACATTGTAACGAGGCTTAAGCACCTTTAATACACACTTGAAGCTGGGTTCCTCTACGACTGCATGTGGTCACATACTGTATCCTCTGCTGTCTTCTACCCTCCCTGCTTTCACACTCGGAGGCTTTTTAAAAACAGCAGGATAAGTTGTTGGACACCTGTTTTCTTTCGCCTAGCTACAGTATGGTGGTCTGCACTTCTTGGTGATGCTGTCTAATATTCATGAGTGTTTCTAATGAAATATTGCTCTGAGAACCCGAAGTTTCTCCATACATGGATTAAAAGAAGCAGAAGAGGGTTTTCTAGTTCCGCCGTGTCATGTCACTACCGGATATTACTGTTCTTCTTTGTGTGTTTTGTTTTGTTGTGGCTGCTTCTTCTTCTTCGTCTGCTGATTAATAGCAGATAGCGACGAGCACTAACGCAACTTGTATTGGGGTGTGGGCACTGCCATGTGTGACTGCTTCGTTTTTTCTTCACTCTGAGGTATTCGTTAAATGACTGCATGAACAGAACTGTGACGATACAGGATGTGTAATAGCCCTCTGTTCATCTTCCACCTTCCAACATGCGTGTTTTGTGTTTGTGCTTGAGTTTTGTTTTTACTTCTTGTTTCAGGTGAGCGTGCTGACCACCTTGGAGCGGCGGTTCAACCTCCAGAGTGCTGACGTGGGAGTGATAGCCAGCAGCTTTGAGATAGGCAATCTGGCCCTTATCCTATTTGTCAGCTACTTCGGGGCCAAAGCGCACCGTCCCCGTCTGATCGGCTGCGGTGGAATCGTCATGGCGCTCGGGGCTCTTCTCTCAGCGCTGCCTGAGTTTCTCACTAATCAGTATGAGATTGGGGAAACGTGGAGGACTGATGTAGGTCGGGATGTTTGCTCTAACACCAGCAGCAAGGATGCTCAGTCGGCTGAGGATGTCATTTGCGCCAAAAAAGACAACACTAACATGATGTACCTGTTGCTCATCGGGGCACAGGTCTTGCTGGGGATCGGAGCCACACCGGTGCAGCCCTTGGGTGTTTCCTACATCGATGATCATGTGAAGAAGAAAGATTCTTCTCTTTATATAGGTAAGTCATATCAAACTATATGAAAATATATCCAGTTTCTGTTTTAAAGGCAACCACTTTGGAATGATTTGAGGATCTTTAGGTAGATTTAGTTAGACTTAAAGATAATCAGTGTTCACAAAAACACATGATTATCAGCCTGGAAAATTAAAAATGTCTTTCCTGCTGCACACTAATTTCCCAAGGCAGCTGAAGCTGGTACAGCAGAAAGTCAGCCATGTTTGTACATCACCATCAGGTATGATGTTTAGATAGGTTGAGTCAACACAGGATCTGTGTGTGCTCCTCTGCTGCACACAATCTGTCTTTGTTCCAAGCACAGGCCTGTTCACAAGAGTGCCAGGTGAGCAGATCTTCAGCTTTTTAATCTCCATTACCACGCTCTCAGGCCAGCTAAGGGTTAAACGTCTCTGCTTTGCTCAATCCCCTCTCAAAGGCGAGATGCTGCTGATGTGGCTCTTTGAGGTTTAAAGGTACATTCAAAGTGCTTTCTGTGCAAACTTCTGAATACACAATGGCTGTTTAGGGATATGCTTTTGCTGCGATATGTATATTTTGCTGTTTTGGTATACAAGAGGTAGTTCAATAATAGGCTCATTATGCTGTGGTGGATTTTCATTTAGGTGGAGCTTTTCCTGTGAACCGACCAGTGATGTTAATGTTCTAATACACATACAGATATTTCATAAATAGTTTGACATTTTGGGAAAAACATGTATTCTTTCACATGCTGATATTGACATGAAAGATGTATATGGTTCTTATGTCAGTATGCTATGATGTAGCAGTAGCTAAGGGTAGGTTGGGTTAGCTTAGCATGAAGGGCACCTCTAAGCTAACTAATAAACACTTTTTGTTCTTGTGTGCTAACTGTGTACAAAACGTAAAACGACAATTTCACTATAGTATTTATTGGGTGGGAGCAGGGCTTTTGATAAGCTAGACTAATCGGCTACATATTTACCATCAGAAATAAAAGGGTCGCAGTCTTGATTTGGTGATTGGGTGTTTTCTCTAGAATGTTTATCTTTTCCTCTTAAGCCAAATATGGTGTTTCTGTGTACAGCAAAACTTTATGGATTAGTTGTATTGGTTATAACAGCAGAGAGGTTATCTGTTAATCCCAGCCACAAATCAATGTATTTGTATGTTTCCATATTTCCGTGTTTTGACATGGACCTGGCTGTTTGTTCAGCAGGCTGCGACATCAGCCTTTGATGGACTGGATGAGATGTGTCTGCTTGTTGCATGCTGTTGTTATCAGCGTGGAGCAGAGACAATGAGGGTGTGAATAGAGGATGAGTTCAGGCTGACACACACCCCTCTCTCTCTACAGCATGCTGTGTGGCTGTCTTTTGTCACTCAAATACAGATGTGACCTGCCAACAAAGGCAGCAGTGTGCTCTGTAATCTCAGACCCAAAGCTGATTTCCTTAATGGTCGTTTGTTTGTGTTTTTTTATCCTGAACATGAGTGCTTTTTTCCAAAAACAGCCATAGTATTGTTTGAAACAATGAAGGGCCACTGAAGACTTTGACATTTTGGCACCAACATAGTGGTTTGTTAGCAGTTTGAGGGGGTGAAGTGCACTGTAAGTGATTGAAATTTGGCAGGTGTAGGTAGGGAGATTTGGTTCTGTCCTCCTCTGATAAGCTGCGGGGAGAGTTGGCGGTGAGCAGCGAGGAACAATGTGGTATTGAGTCGCACTCAGCTGATCGTTCTAATCCGTCTGCTGCAGGCCTGTCATGTGCCCCCAGCTGCATGAATGGAGCAGATTGTGTGAAACTCTGTGAGATTTCCTTTCACATACTGATAATGTATTTTGATTATTCACCAGTTTACGTCAACAAGTTAACATTGTTTCAGCTGGGACAGAAAGTTTTGCTTCTGAACACTTGTTGCCAAACAAGTGTGTATGCTAAATGTGTCATGTTGTTTTTGCAAAGTTCTTTAGGGTTTGGCTTTGCCTTCAATGATATAAATATATTTTATCATTAGCAGGGCATAGACTAACATAGGAGTTATAAAACTATGTAAGTCACAGAGAATAACACCGAGACCCACTATAAGCCAACAATTCTTCGGGTGCTAAGCTACCACACTTGCGCTAGCATACGTGCAACAGTTACTAAGTAGTTTGATTAGCATGAGCTAGCAAATGCTAACGTTAGCCAAACGTAACTATTACTGTAGCTCCACAGAAACAAGTGCAGTCGGGTTTTTTCATGCGGTCATTTCTTAAAAGGTGTTGAATTTAATTCTAACACCACGGACATGCGACTGAACAAGAGATGCAATTTAATTATTTCTTGAAATACTGATCCAGTGATAGCCTCATTAAAATAAATGTAATAAAAATGACGGGTAATTACACATTATGATGATTTTTTATGACCTGTGTCATGTCAAAAAGACAGAAAGTGAGAAAATCGTTTACAACGTCTGGAGTGACAACAACACAAGGTTTTCTAATAATCATACAAACGTACCTGAGATACAAATCGACCATGCAAGATGTTCAAAACACTTAAGATAGTCAATCCATCTTCTCACTCACATCTTTCATTAAACCCCTTCTATGCACAGCTATGAATGAGTAAACTAATACTGCCTCTGCTGATTCTGCACGCTCATTTTCACACCACCAGATTACAAGTGTGTCTATGTGCTGTTTGGCATGTAGACTCTTTCACAGCTGCAACTACAGAGACATTTTTTTAAATACTCGTTGTGAGAAATGGTTTAAAACAAAGAAATGATTGACCCTGATTCATTAAAGATGACACCCAGTATAACTGAAGCTTAAGCTTTTTGCCCGCCGCTGTTATCAGTGCACATTTTCACCCGTTGATGTGTCATTGTTAAGATTAGAGCCTGAGCTACATGGCCAGGTGAAAACTATGCGCCTTTGATGGAGGAAAGTCCCGCCCTAAAGAGCACTGCGATGTCGGGAGAGCAGAGCCGAGAGGCCTGGAGACGAGCCATAATTACAGAGTGAGGCAGGAATGCCAACCAGCCAGCCATGAGGTGGGTCAGAGTGGGCTGGGCAGCACATGCATACCACACAGGCCTGTGAAAAACAACTCCTCCAGAGACTCTTACTGCCTGCTTTCACTGTGTGTACTGCAGCAGACACAGCTTACTGCTGTTTAAACAGCTGTAAAACACTCAGGAAGAAGTCTGCTGTGACGCTTTTTAAGTGCGCTTTGTCCATGTCTGGAAAAGGTATGTTCACTGTCAATATCAAGATTGTTGGGGAGCTTGTACTGCGTTGTGGTACATTCTCTTCTTAAAAGAAAGAACTTGAAAGCCGCCATCACCCCTCACAAACTTTAAATGCAGAGTCAAACATAAACACATGTAACTTATTAGTTATTTTGCTTCTCTAGTCTAGAAGTTGGCACTGGGCTTTGGCCAAAGGAAATAAATATGATTGGACAGATTGCGTCAACAGGATCTCTATTCCCACTGCTCTATGACCTTTCACTATCCACTGCTAATTCTGGCTCTTCCCACAGGACCCCCAACTGCATAAATATACTGTACAGGACACACACAGAATGTTTTAGAGCTGCTGTACTGCACAAACTCCACTCAGCTGCTTCTCCGGGTTTCAAAAGCTTTTAAATAGCCGGTAATTTTTTTTAATTAAACTGCAATGTATGGGGGCAGCTGAAAAGATGGCATTTATTAATTCAGCAATTTCATGCCTTTTTATGTGTGGACATTTCGTAATGCATGATGAAATTTAAGAAATATGTTATGCGATTCTAAAGCACTGATCGAGAAGATGCTTAAAGTTCAATTTTCTTCAATCCAAATCTAAAATGTTTGTTTACTGCTAAAGTAGTCATACTGTATCTGCTATGTAAGCTTCATGTGCTGTGCTCACTACAGCCATATTAGCAGTTCTGTGACTAAACATAGGCACTGTGGTGCTTTAAGTTAAATGCCACCGTCAGCATGCCTACAGAGGGTAATGAAGGTACAACAGATTCTAATTAGCGCCAAACACAAATATTAAGCTGATAATAAAGGGGATGCCATCAGTTTTTCAACCCAGTTTTTATACAATTAGATTTTCTCCTATAAAATATTTGCATAAACCTGATAAAATGTGCTTGTTTTAAACTCTAGAGTTCTGTCTCTGACTGTCAGATAACAGACATTTTCCTAGTACAGAAGAGTAACTTTGAAGAGCCCACTTTAGTAATTTAGCTGATGTCTTGTTGGAAATTTTATGTTGTATTTGTTCTTCCTTTACAAACTATCAAAAAAAATTATTCACTTTGAAAAAGCACATCGCTAATGTCCATGTGGCTATCTTCTAATGGTGGCCCCTCTAGAAAGGCTTGGGTGGCTTGGGCTTTCTTGCAACATGCCCTATTATTTACGACGGAAAGGCGGACTCAGAGGGCAGAACAAACACCTAGCTGCGGGAGTGTCCCCCACCTGGGGGAACGTTGCTCTTTATGATGTCACAGAGGGAAAATCTCCAAACGGCCTGTTTAAGCACACATTTTCTGAAAAGTGGAGCAGGCGAAAAAGAGAGGGGATAGACTTTTCTCATAATTGGGGGGTTGTTGACAAGCTAGGGACACAAATTAGTGTCTGAAAAACATGGTAAAGTGTATTTTGCACAATATGTGACCTTTAATGTTAGGTCCTTACATTTCAGTATCATTACTTATGAAACCAGTCTTTGACTTGTAAACTACAGTTTGTTGACATTGTGTCTCAGTGCCCTTCTGACTTTGCTGTCATCAAAGTGTACATCACCCCACCCACCCACTATTGGGGAGCATTTAAATTGTAGCATTCATGATATTCCAAAAGAGCCATTTTGTATTTTACTACGAAATTATTATTAAAATTAACATTCAAAAACATTTTTAATGCTTTTTGGCTTCTAAAAGGGCTGCCTTGTGTTCTCGATTGGATTTTATGATATTATGAAACAAAAAGAGACGGCAATGATAGCATGCTGCAGTGCAAAGTATGACGTGCCTGTGAGTTTAATGGCAAACACAAGCCTGTGAGAGTATGTACCAGACATGCTCGCTCGACGCTTGCTCTCTCTCTCTCTTGCAGCCAAACTGCAAACTAGGAATGACAGACTAGCTGTGGGGAAACACAAAGGCCTATTTTCCCTGTTGAGACCTTAGACATTATAACTGCTTCCACCTGAAGAGCGAATTCGTACAAGAAAAATGACTTTAATATATCTGTATGTTGCTGCTAACCACTGGTTTGTTTTTAGTAATTCAGGTCTTAAACTGTGTCTTTCACTGAAGCAACTTGTGTATCTAAAAATGTACATATTCCAGCAATTTTCTTTTTTCTTGTGTTCACTCCAGCTCTGCAAGGAAGAATTAAGTTTCAGGTTTGTTAGGAAAACTAATTGCAAGAGTCGCAGTGAAGATGTCTCCGAGGGGTCCTCGAGAGACTTGTCAACCTTCCTGCTAAAATGCTCTGACTCCAAACACTTGCTGCAGTAGGGCGTTTATATAAGCTACTTAAACTCGGCGCATGTTAATGTCATCTTGAAGGATTAGATTCTAAATGGGTTTTTCTGTTCCTGCCATAAGCTGCATGCTGGGTTTGCCTAGCAACACCAGTTTGTTTTATCTCAAGATGATAAACGGCCAGTGCAGTTAATGTTCATCAGCCAGCCGCTGCTCTTCTGCATCACTGTAATGAGCTGTGTGACAGGAAGCTCAACAGTGTGCTGTGCTGCGAGCCCTATGACCCACAGACGTTCACTGTACTTTAAGCTGGAGGCTGGACCCCGCTCGATTACACTGGGCTGGTCCTGGAGGGGAGAGAAGGCAGCAAACATGAGATTATCTGGTGTCCAACTGGTCAACAGCATGCAGCTGCTGTCTCAAAGCTAATAACTAATTATCCCCAATACTCTGAGTTTAATGTAGAGGAGTCAGAAAGGAACTGAGCTGGCACAATGCTGAGCAGTAGGAGACTGCACACTTCACAAGGCCTCGGGTTTGGAAGATGGAAAGTCAATGTGATTTATTAGTGACTGCACGACTTAAATTTAAAAAAAAAACTCCAGCAGAAGAAGAAAAATTCAAATGTGTTGTCTTCCTGCTTGATAATGGAGCAAAACATATGGAGCCAATTGATACATGTCAATAATTTCAAGTCTTTTAGTAGCTGCCAACAACTGATTGAGGTTTTTTTTTATTTGTGATTTGAATCACATGGGGGGGGGGTTACAAAGCTCTCTGATGGCGTTAAATAAACCTCAGATTTACATTATCACATTTCTGTTGAGTGTCAGATTGTGAAGTAGCTGCATCATCTGGCTGCTCGTCTGTAATGAATCACCTCCCCCCATCAATCTGCTGTTTTTGCGGAATAGTATTGCATTGGCGCTCTTATTAAGGCGCTGCATGTTTTGCTAGATGTACAGTCCTGCATGTTGGATGTCTGGCAAGTGAAGAAGATCCAAAGGTCTCTCTAAATCCCTCATGTTGTTCTGGTTTTAAAAGTGAACACATAACAAAGAGAGGAGCAGCTGAACATTTATGATACAAATCCATTTTTTATTGTACCACAAAGCAAAGAAACTAGTATATGTACTACATTGTAGAACTAAGAAAAACTTAGTTCTGAGTTTAGATTGCCCACAGAAGCAGTAATTTAAACTAAATGTATATCATTTTTACCTTTGTTCCAACTCATGTTGATGGCTGAGCCCAGACTTTTATAACAATAACAACAACCACAATTGTGATCCATATTGTTTGATGACAGGCAGTCAATATAAGCCTGCAGTTAGGGAACAATTTGTGTGTCCATTTTCAATCTCTCACTTCTAGTATATGTGCTATACAACTCATAAAACACATACAGTATATAATGACTTTTAAGGACCCAGAGTTCTCATAAAACCTGGACAGTATCACTCATCAGTAGGGATACTAATGCTGTTTGTGTTGTTGTTATAATTACTGTTCTCTGTGTTCTTTGGAGGTCTGCCTGCTAGCTTTTTAGAACAATCAAAGAGCAAAATCAAGACTGACTATACATACCGGTTTAAAATATTGTTGTTAAACTGGCTCCAGTACTGCTGACCTGGCGAGTTTTTAGAGATAGTTTAACAGGCCTCTGTTGCATAAAGAATCTGGACTGTAAAGGATCTGATAAAGTGGGAGTTTGGATGCGAGGAAATGGGTCAGACCTCTGCAGGACATGGATCAGTGTTGGAAAACAGACATGACAGACCCTCAGGCAGTCTCACCAGAGCCTGAAGAGACGTATGTTGAAGCTTCTTCCTTTAGCCACAAGCACTTTTTCTCTATTTTTTTCTGCCAGGTCTCCATCTGCACTAGCTTGAGAGGTACTCCGTGTGGCATCCTGCTGCATTGTGTCTTTTTTTTCTGGCCTAAGCATGCCCGTTGCACCTTTTTCTTTTTCTCCATCCTGACTCCCTGTGGCCTCAGTAAACCTCCCAACGCCACCATGCAGCCCTCTTTCGGCAATCTGGGTCAGGCTCTGTCACTGCTGATTAAAAAGGGGATTTTTGTGTCATCCACTGGGGGAGGAGCGAGGGGATAAGAGATGGGAGGAGACAGATCATAAACATGGCAGCATCAGCAGGCCGTTACCACAGAAACGGCTGGTTTGTTAGGCAGTTTTTACTATTGGATTGAGATGCTCAGTTCGTTCCATGCAGCTGCTGCTCTTCTCCGCCTCACTTTCAAACTACAACGCAACATTGCAGGGGTGGATATGCAGACTACTGGTCAGCTCCCGTAATAGAGGTGGGACAAAAAATCGATTCATGTAAAAATCGCGATTCTTCTCTACTAAGATTCAAAATCGATTCATAATTTCCAAAAATCGATTTTATTTTTCAAAAAAAAAAAAAAAAAAAAAAAAAAAAAATTTTTTTAGGGGGGGTCTAATCAGTCACTCCCTGCTCTTTAAATCAGTAGAATGCCAACTAGAGCAACAAGAAATGCAGCCAGTCTCACAGATGACTGGAGTAGATCCTGAAGTATGCACTGATTCATAAATAGACTTTGAATCCATGGATCAATGAATACAGAATCGTTTTGAATCGAAAATCGATACTGAATCGAATCGTTACCCCAAGAATCGAAATCGAATCGAATCGTGAGACACCCAAAGATTCCCAGCCCTATCCCGTACTGGACTTCTTTTGCACTTCTCTTTTAAACAATATTATCTGTTAAGTGTACGGTGAGTCCTAACCTTGGACAAGGTCTTGGCTCAGCAAATACAGATTCACGCTGTGCTTGTGGCTTTACCACAAATCCCAAGCCTCATTGATTGAGTGGTGTGTAAGTGGTTGCTCTCTGTGCTCCTAGGATTACTCAGAAGCATGTTCAGCACTTAATCCTCATATCACTGATGGCAGAGAGGGAGGGATAAAAGAGCCTAATTAAATGGACTCTGATCAATAGGTGGGCAGTCATTGTAATTAACTATTTGATTCAGTCAACCTTTATTTCCTCGGTGTGCAAGCAGAAGTAGATGTTTTTTTCTCTGACTTCACTCCATTGCACGACTTTTCTGCTTACTTTGATGCAATTTGAGGCCAAAGATTTTCTCTCACACAAATGTCTTTATCTACACTGAATTAGAAACAACAATTTGTCACAACCCAAATGTTTGACTTGTGAAAAAAAAATACAGAGGCACCATTTAGTGCAACTTAACACAGCCTCTTGTCACAATGAAACCTCCATAAATTAAGATGACAGATCATTTTGTATTCTTTTATATATTTTTTAAGTTAATCCAATTTCAAACTTTAAGGTGTTCAATAACAAAACCTACAGTGTGTTTTCTCACAGTCTCTCTGTTTCCGATCTCTTTGTTTGTGTGCCACACACACGGTGTTTTTTCAGGTGGTGTAATAGTGGTTCTGACAAGATTATAATTGGCCTGGTGTGTACTTTTTTAGTTCCGATCCTATTCTGATACATATTTACTGATGCCGATACTGATTCAAATATTTTTTTTATCATAAATAATGTTGTTGTTGTTGTTAGTATTATGTGTAAGGCTACACAAAGCTGTTGTAAACCCGGCATAACATTTCTAATTGCAAGTGCTAAAATGTTTTGATCATACAGAACGAGCTGTTCCATCTCGTCTGAACGTCTTGATGGAGACTATTTGTGGGCACTGGCAGTTTAGTGTAATTGTCTTCAAAGTGAGACTGTGCAAGCTGAGAATTTTTAGAGCACCCAAAGATCTTTCTTGATTGGTGCCGTGGATCCACACCATCAGTCCGATATCTGATACATAAATCACGTCAATAGAGCTCAACATTGACAGCCTACTTTTAAAGCGGCTCTAGTTCCGGAAGTAAATTTCTTCATTGAAATCCTCCATTGACATTTCACAAAATCCTTATATCAAGAGATTGGCGCCGGGAACCAAGACAACCAGCTACCCCTATACTCGTGTCTATAGTGCATTTGATTCGGCGCTAAAACGGCATTGAAAATATTGAGAAAAAGGCAAAGGTACAAGACTGTGTACATAACTTTCATCCTCAGTCAAGGAACTACCTATCCAACAATCCAATACGAATGATATAGCTTCTTCTTAAAAGTAACTTTTGTAGTTGTTATAGTGATTATATTGTTAATACAAGGGTTGTATGTTGTTTGCGTTGTATAATTTATAAATTACATCCACTTCTGCATAACAATATTACTAGAACATTTCGTGTTAGCTAACTAAGTAGGTGGCCTGCTAGTGAAACTATCTGTTCGCATTCGACGCCAAAGGGCGAGAAATATTGCCATGGTAACAGCGAGCTCTACCAATCAGAGATGTCGCTGTGACACTCTTTGGTTGTGGGTAGTGTAGTTCTTTTCCCTGATATCGCCAATAAACCATGTTTGTCTTAGAGCAACAATATTTAACTTTTGTATGTATGTAACCACCTTAAAATTGTAGTTTGAAAGTCAATCTAATCTTTTCAACTGGGAGAATGGTATCTCTCCCATGTTTCGCCTGAAAACCACATGTAACTTTAGACCGCTGCTCGCAGTTATCTCGCGACTATAGTGCAGTCAGCAGCATTTGTGCTATGAAGCGGATAGTTAGTTAGCCTCTTGACCAGATGTTCATGACATGAATTTGACCTAATATGAAAGTTAAGATGCCTTTTCGTCTCATATTGTGGTACAATACATACAGTACAGTATATAAACTTTATATCCATCTTTCCGTCTTTTTACTCATTACTTCTCCGTCAGCCATATTTCTCCTCCAAACACTTCCCACATCTGGCCTTCCCCTTTGATCCCCCTCTTCCTCAGGATGCAGCACACTTTGGGTATAATTGTTGGAAGACATGGTGCACAATTGTCCGTGTATTTGTCACAAATTCCGTGAAAAAGGGGTTCAGACAGGCTTTTGGCATCTCCATCCTCATAATTAGGCCAAGCCACCTGCTGAAGAAGCTGGTAGCAGCTGCTGACTGAGAGTCCTGGACCTCTATGCGCTTCTAGTCTTCAATAGAGCAGCTGCGGCTCTCAAGCAGAGACACACACATATCGCTCTAGTCTCTTGCCCTTTCTCCTCCATGCCTTCATCATACCATCCAACTGGCCAACAATGGAGAGCGTGGGCAGCTCCGTCTCTTCTCCAAGAAAACATCTGAAGCAGGATTACAAACAGATCACTGTGGTAGAGCGGAAAGACAAGGCTTTGCTCTGTTACAGTAACCCCCCCGTCTATCTGTTGCTTCTTCTTTCCCCGTCTCCCCTCCTGTGTTGACCCTACACTGAATCTTGCCTAGTCCTCTAGTTTTCCAGAAACACAGCAATACCCTGTTTGAAAGCTTCCCCATACTGTTTATGTAATCTTATGGCTAGGAATGTGTATCGCTAGGATTTTATCGATTCCGGTACTGCTTATCGATATACTTATCAATACTACTGTTCATGATTTGGTGCAAAACTACACCAGGACATGAAAGATGTCTAAATGTAAAATACATAAAACAACTAGAGATGTCACCACAATAAGGGAATTTAATTTAATTTACTTTTATAAGACATATACTATACAGAAATATAGTATAGTACATGCCATTTTCAATACACTCCCCCAGACAGTTTAAGTAAACTCAGAAACTCTTGACGGTAGCCCATGAACTCTTATGGTTATACTTTGTTTTTACCATTCAATTAAGGTCATTAATGTGTAATAGTATAACATGTTCTGTGTGATGAGAGTCCGATAGAGAGAGAGAGAGACAGAGGAGCACACGCTACTTAAAAAAAGGCGATTTAATCATGCAGCCTGATGTAAAGCTATAGGTAACAACCCTTAGATGATTCACTGAAGTTGCAGAATCTCTGTTAACAGCGACAAACAGAGTGACGCCTGTCACATATGAACGATCATCCGCATCCTCAAGAGGCCCATATTATCAGGAGCAGGAAATAACTCTTTTGTCAGAATCATGCCCTTATCATTTTACCCAGACAAATGTGACGCTATGAATAAGGATAATTCACAATTTGTTGATCCATCATCAGGCACATACATGCCTGTGTAGCGTATGAGAAAAACTTTGTAATGCTTACTGTGCACGTGTCACATCGTGCCACCGGTGTTTCTGGTGTTTTCTGAAGCAGACCGCAGTAACGACGAGTGTCTCTGTGCAGTAAGTTACTTTTCTTTTTCTTTCCATCAATTATTTTTATCATATTTATCGCACACTGAGGTCTCCTCTGAGCTGAGCCTCTGCACACAGACACACAGAGGGGCGGGGTTGACACACTTTTTGATGCTCGTATGTTGATATTGATTTGAAATGGAGGCTAAAATGTACAGTAAAAGCAGGCCACAACTTGTTAATCAAAAGAGTTTTATGAGACTCAACAACAGAAATAGAAGCAGGTTGTTATAAAGTGACTGGTTCTCTGTTTGGCTGACAGCCAGCACGTATGGAAAGCCCTATATTGAATAAGAGAGAGAAACATAAATATCAATAAGAACACCGTTTTCACATGAGCTTAATGCTACTCTCGGTACTGGCCAATCACGTACCGGTACCAAAAAGTAGCTGTTTTTGTTCCCCATCCGTACTTGTGGCACAGAAAGACCATCATCATAATTGTAAATACAGTGAAAGCGTGCATTACTGTAATACTGTATATAAATAAAAAATGCTAGCTTTGCACAGAAAAGACCTGGCAGCGTGGATAAAAAAAAGGAGTCTGCTGTCTGGTTACTAACAATAAAAATAATTTCATTAATTAGGAGTATGGGTTTAACTTTGTATGACATGACAGAAAAACAAATGGACCTTAGCTAGAGCTTACTAATACTGATGCCATTTAGGTTAATGAGGGCTTTTACTACTTCCTGGAATGGTTGGAGTGTGATCACACGGGTTAATTGGACTCAAAGATTAAGTGACTGCGTGTCAGGTTAAAGTAGCCTAATGCCATTGACCTAGAAGGTGAAGGAAGAGCCTGGTGCAGGAAGGCGTAAACATTCAATACATGTCCGAAGAAGCCCCTTTTAATTTAACACACAAAAAAAACAGGTAACACGAAATTTTAAAGCATTTATTTAGCAAAAATATGATTTTACCACAAAATTCTCAGTTCTCATATTAATGATTTAATCACAGCAGATACTTTGATTTAAAAAAAACACTCAGGATAACATTCACAATGGCTCTGTTCTGTTTTCAT
Source organism: Tautogolabrus adspersus (assembly GCA_020745685.1). Lineage (NCBI taxonomy): Eukaryota > Metazoa > Chordata > Actinopteri > Labriformes > Labridae > Tautogolabrus > Tautogolabrus adspersus. The sequence continues at coordinate 17,895,645 of CM036539.1, forward strand.
ATATTTGAAGGCAGTGGCTGCAGCACGTAGAAACCAGGACCCTGTTAACAGAGGCACTCATTTTATTTTTACACATGTTATTATTCTACTGACACATTTAAAATGAAAAAATACTAATGCCTGACTGACATGCCGATAACTCTCCTGTCAGCATTGTTGCACCTTTTTCATCGAGACAAACTACACACTTATCAGTCTTGGTCCTTGGAGACTTGACAAATCTTATAACTCCATTAAAGCTGTGCCCTTCTTCAACCTTACAGTATATCAAAAATAGCTGGATATATTATGGTGTTTGCCATGACTTCAACTTGATACAAACATAAGTACTTCTGGATTTTGATATTCCCTGTGACTGAGACACAACAGTTTCGGTAAATATTTAAGGATGAATAATTGTGTTCTATTCGAATGTCAAACAAGTTTCAGGTGAACTTTTTAACGCTGCAAAAAAAAATCATGTGAATTTGATTATTAAGACATTTTAACTGGGCTCACTGCAAAGCTTACTTTCAGGTAAGGACACATTTACATATGGTTGTAATTCTAAGGCAAAAGCAGTCGACTTCTTTTTGTGACACTAATTATGTATCTTTCATATAATCTCCCACTAGCCAGGATTTATGCTGCCCAGAAACAAAGAGTAATAATTTAAATCGTCTGATTCAAACTTTAAAGGCCAGCTGATAACTCATGTGAGTTAAATGTTTGTTACGTCAGAACTCATTCAGTTAAGTTGGATCTATATCCCCTTTAAACATATCACCTCTTAACTCTGACTCTTCGTAAACAGGCATCCAGGTGTAACTCAATGACTTATTCTTAAAGGAGATCTCACAGGCAGGTACCTAACAGTCTGCAGGTCAAAGTTTGAGCTACAAAAACTCCAAGGGAAAAAAGACGATCACAAAACACAGGTAGGATGATCGGCAAACAAAGAGAGGAAACTGTAAGGTGTATATATGGAGTGAGACTTATGAAGTGGAGACATGTGAGCAGGTGGGTGGACAAGGTCAGGATGTGAAGGACTAATGAGACGTTGGCTCAGGTGTGGAGACAGGCAAACAAGAGGTGTCTGGTAAAGAGGTGGAAGTAAAAGAGTCTAAAATATCAGAGAGAGGGTTAGTGACAGAGACTGTAGCAGCAAGACTATTTTATTATATTCTTACAATATAAAAAACGTTTAAGATTTAATGGAGTGGCAGAAGCTTGAGTTTGGTCAGATATATATTATTGATATATTGTTGTGTCATATCCATTAAAAATCGTATTTGTTTAATTAGATCTCATTAAATGGATGACTTTGAAACAATCTCCCCATTTTTTAATTTCCCTTACGCCTGTTTGTTTGCTTCCCTCGCTTCTATAATCAATATTCATGTGTTACCTCCTAATATTTATTCATAAGGAGAAACAGGTTACAAACTCATACATAGAGAATTGACCAAACGTAATATAATGGCCTCACTTCATCTTATTTTATGTAAGAGGGCTGGCTGTCCATTTGTGGGGGAATTAAAGAAGCATTTATTACAATGACAGGACTTCCAGGTATCTCCTTCCATCCCGCTGCAGTGGCTTTTACTTAAGTGATTTTTTTCCCACTCTGTTTTGTCGTCCAAAGAGTCATGGCATGTGGCAGCTCAGTTCTCTCAGCCCCTGAATTATGAAAAAGTACAGAGATCTTTTGGGGACAAAAGATCTTCATTCAGCATTGACTATTTTTTCTATTTTTTGCACTATTTTTACCGATTTATCGGCCGAGTGACTATCGGTATCGGTTCCTTGTATTGCGAATGCGCCGATATAACTAGATTTATTCATCAATCAAAAAGCATTTCAATTGAGTTTCATTGTATTACACTAGCAGTTCTCTTTCACCAGCAGAGTGTGGATTACAACAAGCATGAGTGTCAAGCTGTGATGCACGTACATGCGCAGTTACTTTCCAATTGAGTACCCATCTTTTCTTCATTATATATCTTTTCCACAAGTGTATGATAACTGCATTTGAGGGATCAACACAATAAATGTGTATATCTATATCTATCTCTACAGATCAAAGACAGATCGAAGAAAGATATCGGCCAGTATATCGGTATCTGATTTTTTTCTCTTCCTAATATTGATATCGGTATCGGACCCAAAAATCCCATATCGGGCCCTTTTTTCCTAGTACTTATTAAATTGCTTATAAATTTTATTTTGTTTATACAACGATGGTTCTGTAAATATTGATCATTTTTTTGAATATTACGTAATCACGTTAATCAAAATAACTTTTCATCAACAAAAATGTTTTGGGGTTGTGAAAGAACAGTTTTCTTATATGTGTGTTTAGCTGTTCATAGTGAAATATGAAAAATGTAATATTTATGCTTTAAGTGCATTGAATGTTACATTTCCTGATTCATTTCATTGTCATAGCAATCCTCTTATCTGACACAAACAAGCCAAAGAGTATAGAGTTTCTGGTTTCTGCTAAAATCAATGTTGTTTTTTGTTAGTTGATGATGTAATAAAACACAAACTGTGCGTACAGTAGGTTCCTGGTCATCCAGCTTCATAACAATAATCTTATTATCAGCAGTCTAGACTCATAACAGGCCTGTGTTCAAACAGACCTCTGAAGTGAGGCAGTGGATGAGGCCCAGACTAACCCCACGTTTAGGCCTTGACCTCTCAGGGGCTTAGATTGAGCCCAGGCTCGGCTTGAAGTGACAGGTTGTAGAGGGTAGAGAGCCGCTGAGAGGCCAGCGTCTCTGCACCACAGGCACAACGCTTGGCTGTGACCCCGCTGCTCATCCTCAGGGTCAGAATGCTAATAGTTTTAAACGAGCCCTTAAGCTGCATGCTTTGTAAAGCAACCATATGGCATCAGTGAAACCGCTCTAACACTCCTCTGCTGGAGTGTAAGTTTGAAGTTAATGAGGTGGTTAGACACTGTTTTTTTTATATCAGATCAGAGTCAGACGTGTGTGGTTTCAAATTTGAGATGTTTTGACGTAAGCGGAAGTCAAAGTAGGATGATCCTGATGTAATGGCATTTGAATCTGAGTCAAGAGCCGACTTTAAGCTTTGGCTTGTTATTTAGGTCAGGGCTGTTTAGACCCAACAGGGTTACTAAAGGATATATCTGACCAACCAGCCATCTCCAGCCATTCCCCTCTCTCATTGAATGAAAAGTCTGACAAAAAGTTGATAATTAAAAAGTTGCTCGGAAAAAGAAATTGTCTTCAACTATGTTAAAATATTTGCTGTTTTCTTATTTAAAGATTTAAAGACAGCATGTGAAAGTGCATTATTTGATAACTGGATCATGTAGAATAAACACATTTGGCTGTGAGAAATAAATACAGGTAATTAACAAAATGTTCTTTCTGTCACGGTGAGAATGAGGAAGGAGGAGGACCCAATTGCAGGAACAAAAAAGATCTTTTAATTAACCAAAAAGGCAAACAAAACTTACTATAAGAAAAATCCAAAAAGGTAGCCACAAGGAATCACAGGGAGACAAATGACAAACGACATCCAACATCTAACTAACAACTAACGACAATGAACCGACACAGAGGGGAAGAAACACAGAGACTAAATAGACACAGGGGTAATCAACACAGGTGAGACTAGTTAGACAGGTGAAACAAACAAAACACAGGTGAGTACAATCAGGGCAATCAGAACAGGGGAAACACAGAGACAGGAATTAAGACAACACTGAAGACAACAAAGTAAATCATAGAACACTGAAAGCACACAGAATGTAACAAAACACAGAGAGACACAAGGAGAAGAAAACACAAAATAAAACAGGAAACACTAAAGACAACACTAGGAAACATTAACACACAGGGAAACAAGCAACACTAGGGAAAAAGAGAAATAAAACCTAAAACTAAACTAAACTCCAAAATACAAACTAAACAAAGACCCAATCATGACATAACCCCCCCCTCAAGGGACGGATCCCAGACGTTCCAAAACGTCAATAAACCAAAACAGGGTGGGTGGAGGGGGTCCGGAGGAGGGACTCCGGGCTCTCAGGCGGACGGCCTGGAGGCAGGGCACATAGTCCGGACAGTTCAGGAGGGCGGCCAGGAGGCCGGCCCAACAAGGAGAACAGTTCAGGTGGACGGCCTGAAGGCAGACCAGACATGGTGCACAGTTCAGGGGGGCGGCCGGGAGGCCGATCAAACACGGGGAACAGTTCAGGGGGGCGGCCGGGAGACCGATCAAACACGGGGAACAGTTCAGGGGGACGGCCAGGAGGCCGACCAAACACAGGAGACAGTTCAGGTGGGCGGCCAGGAGGCCAACCAAACACAGTGAGCTGGTCAGGTGGGCGGCCAGGAAGCCGACCAAACACAGGAAACAGTTCAGGTGGGCGGCCAGGAGGCCGACCAAACACAGAGACCAGCTCAGGGGGAGTCCGAAGGCCTTCTGACGATGGCGCAGGAGTCTGCAGGACCCCAGACGAGTGCTCAGGAAGCTGCGGAGTCGGCAGGACCTCTGACGGAGACACGAGAGTGGGCAGATCCTCCAACTTGGAAACGGGTGTTGGCAGGGCCTCGCACAGAGACATAGGAGTGGGCAGATCCGCCAACTTGGAAACAGGTGTTGGCAGGACCTCCCACAGAGACATAGGAGTGGGCATATCCTCCAACGGAGAAACAGGAGCGGGCACAACCTCCAACTTGGAAACGGGTGTTGGCAGGGCCTCCCACCGAGACATAGGAGTGGGCAGATCCTCCAACGGAGAAACAGGAGTGGGCAGAACCTCCCACTGAGAAACCGGAGTGGGCAGGACCTCCAACTTGGAATCAGGTGTTGGCAGGGCCTCCCACCGAGACATAGGAGTGGGCAGATCCTCCAACTGAGAAACAGGAGTGGGCAGAACCTCCCACCGAGAAACAGGAGTGGGCAGGACCTCCAACTTGGAATCAGGTGTTGGCAGGGCCTCCCACAGAGACATGAGAGTGGGCAGATCCTCCAACGGAGAAACAGGAGTCGGCCGGACCGCCGAGGGTACGTCAGGAGTGACGTCAGAAATCGGCCGGACCGCCGAGTGTACGTCAGGAATCGGCCGGACCGCCGAGGCGACGTCAGGAGTCGGCCGGACCGCCGAGGCGACGTCAGGAGTCGGCCGGACCGCCGAGGGTACGTCAGGGGTGACGTCAGGAATCGGCCGGACCGCCGAGGGTACGTCAGGGGTGACGTCAGGAATCGGCCGGACCGCCGAGGGTACGTCTGGAGTCGGCCGGACCGCCGAGGTGACGTCAGGAGTCGGCCGGACCGCCGAGGCGACGTCAGGAGTCGGCCGGACCGCCGAGGGTACGTCAGGGGTGACGTCAGGAATCGGCCGGACCGCCGAGGGTACGTCAGGGGTGACGTCAGGAATCGGCCGGACCGCCGAGGGTACGTCTGGAGTCGGCCGGACCGCCGAGGTGACGTCAGGAGTCGGCCGGACCGCCGAGGCGACGTCAGGAGTCGGCCGGACCGCCGAGGGGGCGTCAGGAATCGGCCGGACCGCCGACAGGGAATCCTCAGGAATCGGCCGGACCGCCGACAGGGAATCCGCAGAAATCCCCCTCTCTTCAACAGGGGGACTACGGAGCTCAGCAGTCACAGGCAGCAGAGGGCGCTCTGCAGGGACGCAGTGAGGCTGAGGCCCTGGGGCACAGAGGGGCAAAGTCACTGGGGAGCACAGGGGCAAAGTCACTGGAGCTCTGGGCAGTTCATTCTGTCACGGTGAGAATGAGGAAGGAGGAGGACCCAATTGCAGGAACAAAAAAGATCTTTTAATTAACCAAAAAGGCAAACAAAACTTACTATAAGAAAAATCCAAAAAGGTAGCCAAAAGGAATCACAGGGAGACAAATGACAAACGACATCCAACATCTAACTAACAACTAACGACAATGAACCGACACAGAGGGGAAGAAACACAGAGACTAAATAGACACAGGGGTAATCAACACAGGTGAGACTAGTTAGACAGGTGAAACAAACAAAACACAGGTGAGTACAATCAGGGCAATCAGAACAGGGGAAACACAGAGACAGGAATTAAGACAACACTGAAGACAACAAAGTAAATCATAGAACACTGAAAGCACACAGAATGTAACAAAACACAGAGAGACACAAGGAGAAGAAAACACAAAATAAAACAGGAAACACTAAAGACAACACTAGGAAACATTAACACACAGGGAAACAAGCAACACTAGGGAAAAAGAGAAATAAAACCTAAAACTAAACTAAACTCCAAAATACAAACTAAACAAAGACCCAATCATGACACTTTCACTTTAAAAGCTAAAGATTCAAGAGTCGGCAAGAATCAGTGTCCCTCCAAGTGTCTAAAGTTTTAGTGTATTTGAATTGTTTTAAATGAAGTAAAGAAAGCTCCATATAAACTGCTCTAAAAGCTTTTGGATTATGTAAGACAAGTTAATACTGAAGCAGAACACAGTGGGGTTTGTAATTGAAAGCAGACATTTTAGAAAGTCTCAAGAGACACAAAACACATTCATTTATCAAATTGAATGCAAACTTCCAAACACATGGCTCCCCAGGACTCTTAAGGTATTTTATAAAAACCTAAGTAAGACTTCCTGGCGTCATAGTGAATAATGTGTTCCTTGACAGGTGATGTTGACGCTGATACTAAAAGCCACTCAGGGGGGCCGAGGCTTCAAAGCTGCTGTCTAATGCGGTTCATTCTTACTTATGGATCACTGAAGATTTGGCAGCTCTTAATATCCTCTGTACTTCCTCCAAACTTACTTTACTTTATAGGCCACTTTTGCAGACTTTTACTTTTTTTGTGTGTTAATCCTGTCTGCATGAGCATGGCTGAGTTTACATAACAACTACTACGTCCACGTCTGACTTTAGGACTTTGGGTCACACTTTTAAGTCACTCTTAAGAGGATTTAATCCTTTAAATTGACTCATTTCCTGGCAGTGAGTTTGTTTTTGTTGTTGTTCACAGGTTCACATCTTGGGTGTCAACCAAATGTCAGGCTGTCAGTTAGCAAGAATCTTGAGAATTACAGCACCAGTCACGTCCAAAAGTTAGAGAGGAAGTTGCGCTTCAGTTGGATTTTCTAGTTTTTCTGTGAGAAATGTTAGATAAGGATTTCGTCAGTTTACCTCAGAGCGCTTGAAGACAAACGACTTTGAGATTGAGATAAACTGTGACAGCAACAACAAAAAACAAGCAGTGAAATGAAACTTCAGAAATCAAGGACCTGATTTTTCAATCTTCTTTCATTAGTGTTTTCCTCTGAAACATATTTTGCACATTTGATGAACATTTACATAACTGAAAGTGATAAACTGATCTCTCCAACCATGTCAGATGACATCATGCAGGTTCAGTAAGTCATCAGCAAAGTCTCACTGTGTTATTAGCAAATGTTGCAGCTAGTAATTTGAGAGCCACTGATTATGTAATAGCATGCTTGGTTTGCCTCTCACTTGTGAGTGACGTTTGAAGACCTGATATCTAATGAAATGTCTTAAGAGGGGTTTGTGCAAAACTGCTGCAGGTTGTGAATCATGTAATGTGGGCACGTACTGATGTGCTTCTTTTTTTTTTACCACCTGTGTGTGTAGGTAAAGTCCCTATATACATGTACTGATAAACAGAAATGATAGACCTGTTAAAACAAAACCAAAGACCACAGAGTTTTGAGATTATTAATGTAAAAAAATACATGTTAAAGTTACACTAACACAGGGGACCAACCCATACATTTTCTAAGGATATGAACTCCCAATATGGATTGTGTGTTCGACGGGCTAGGGACACGTATTACCATGTGATAAACCTTAGTAATGTGTATTTTTCATAATATGTGACCTTTAATGCAGCTTTTACATTTACTGATAACTTAGCTGTGTCCTCCATATTAATAACACTTCAATGATAAATAGACCACCGTGTCGATATTGAATCCTGGGAAATCCTGGACTTTTAAGATATTTACCTACACTTTCAAAAGCACATGGATGATAAAAATAAGTTGTTTTTCACGGTTCTGGTCATTAAAACATAATCTTTTCCTTAACCTAAAATAGTAGAACACCTCTTAAACTTAACTGCCTGTTACATGTTGAACCACTGGCTTGCAACATTGTTAAAATGACGCAGATTGGTTAGGTGTTGGTGCAAGACGATTCTGGTTAAAACAATGGGTCAACATTGACTTGTGGTTCCACACAGGGATGACTCTCCTGCGTAAATGCCCTTTGATAAAATCATTCAGCCACCTAGAAGCTTCTCCCTGTGAAGACTTTGGTGTTCTACTTCTGTATGTGATGACAAACAATGCCCATAAATGTTGCAAGAGTCTCACAAATCTGGAGTTAGCATTTTCTAAGACCACCAAACATTTCAGTCTGACACTTGCTGAATTATCTTCTCTATCATACCCTTTGTTAACTTACCTTTACTAAACACAGTCCTCTAGAGCAAGTTATTCACTTCTTACACCAATGTCTATCATTATTTTAAGATAGCTAGCATAATGCCATCACTGTTAGCATGCAGTAAAATAATTGTCCCCGTATTTACCTCTTGTTAGCAAAGAAAACAGTAGCTAATTTGGTTTCTTCAATTATCTATCTATGATGTTAGTAGTTCTGTTAGCTGTTTCTGATGTACCGTGATGACACATGAAATTATCAAACAAGGCTGAAATGTATGGTATACGATAAATAAGCAGATATCAATCATGCATTTTGCATACCTAAGTCCTGTTGACTCAGAAGTTAGTGTCCCCTCTTTACCACAAATCCCGTCACTGCATGGTGATATCCTCTTCATTTCTCCTTGTTCATGGGCCTACATCATTAAAGTACGTTTCTGCACTACAGGGTCTCTTTGTGGGAACCAGGGGTGGAGGGGTGCTCTCTGAACTCTCATCTAAGAAATTGTTTTAAATATTTCTAGATATGATTCGGTCCTGACAGACAAGTACAACTTCTATGGACGGCAAAATTCTCACTGGGGCTTCATCTCAAATGATTTATGTTGCTTTAAGGAACCGAAAAGTTCAAAATTCCCATGCCTTATAAAATCCATGAATCTTAGAAATTTAGAACAGTTGAAGAAAGCAGAGGAAGTGTGTTTCCAGGAAGCAGACGGACGGTTGTGAGGTATAGTGTGAGTGTTAAGGTGTTCCTTGTGTTGCCTGGATCTTTTGTGCAACTGTCAGCTTGAGTAATGCCATTTTACGTCAGTGGACATTTAAAAAAAACAGCCAGTGTTCAGTGAGACGTCTGTGGCCTGTAAGAGTGGCTCTCCAGAGTCTCTTCAATCTTCAAAATGTCTTTTCTCTTCTACACAGAGGATGTTAAGACAGAGGCTTTTGTCTGAAAGCTCGTTATATCAAACAGTAATAAACTTTATAGTCCCTATAAATGTGAACTTGAAACCTTGTGCCTTCTTTAAGCAGTTATTCTACCGTGAGACTAATTTTTTCCTTTTCAGTTGACCTTTGAACATTAACTTGTGTTTAAGCCCCCGAGGTGGAGAGTGGAGAGGCTGGTTCTGGGATTATCTATCAGTGATCTTTTCCCTCACTCTCAGTTTCAGTTGGGCCCTTGTGAAAGTGGCACAAGCTGTTGTTTGGCCTCAAACATCCCACTCTGCTCTTATTTAGCTCAGAGGATTACTGAACCAACTTGAGCAGGATTACTAGCAAAGGAGAAGAAATTCCTTTTGTGAAATTAGAGCGGGAAGGAAACCGAGGACGCTGCAGGCGTAGTATATCTGACATTTCTATTAGCATGAGCTGTTCAAGCTCAAGCAGTGCTGGTTTATAATCTCAATCTTTTGGTTTAGAAAGTCTAAAGTAGCTACACTTTGCAACTGGGAGTTTATAAATGCTTATCTTCTTATCTGTGTTGAACAGCTTCAAATCTGCCTCTCTCTGGGTTTAAACTAGTTCCACTTATAATCAGGAGTGACTTTAATCAAAATCACCGTTATCATCACTTCTATGATGGCTAAATCTTTGCTTAGCATTTAAATAGTCTTGAAGATGGAGTTGCTTGTAGTAAGTCACACTGTTCTATGAAAATGCTGTCAAAGTGTGAAGATAGATAGCATGACATCAAGGGTCTTCCTTTTTTTTTAAAACCACAAGCACTACGTGTGAAAAACTGACTCTGATCTACACAAGATAAGCAAAAGCCCCTGTGATCTTGTGTGAACATTTTAAATGTAATACTTGTTTTAAGCCAACTTTCTGAATGGACTGCGTAGGATATGGGACGCATCTGTGGGTTAATTAATATCCGGAAGAGTACAAGCCTCATGGCCAGCTCTTCCTGCCTTTTCTATCAGTCTCTAAACAAATTAGAGGGAGACAAAAACACTAGAGTCTAGCTTTGTAATTGAATTACATCTGACATGCTCCCCTAAGAGTATAATTCACAGGATACTAAAAGGCTCAGCAGAAGTAGAACATGAGCAAATTAGTTTGTTTTATACTTATCTCCACACAGGATCGCTGGAAGGGAAAAGGGATTTAGAGGCAGTTTGGAGAAGTAGAGTTTTACAAAGATTACCCACAGCTGTGGTCGTGAATTGTCCTTCATGGAGATTTAATGTGCTTATTTAGGTTTTTCTGTTCTTTTTTTGTCTTCTTCTTAATCCTGTGGGGGAAAAAATGATAAATATTTGGTTTGAATTCTTGTACAAGCAGTTGTGTTTTTATTATTGACCTGAAAGCAATTGGGTCAGTTTAAAATAAAAGATAAAAACAGAGCACTAAAGTGGACGGAAATAGAGGTCTGTCTGTGCACTGAAGTGTTAAGCTTATGAAAGAGTTTGAAGTTTTGAAAAACATCCTTATTTATTCTCTATTTTCATCTTGAGTTCAGAGCTGTGTTGAAAAGGTAAGTAGCTTAGCTTTGGGTAAAGTCTTGAAGCTCATCACATAAATATATTAACATGAATTGATATTTTTAACATCCTGATCTTTGCATGGAAAATTGCAAATAACATTTTAGAGAGCCTTTATGCAGATATTAACTATGGACTGAAAGAGGTCAGCTGTTTCCTCCCTCACTTTTAGTCCCCATGCCAAGCTACGCTAACTGGCTCAAGTCTGTATTGTCATTAGAATGATGTTGACCATTATCTAGCTTCAGCTAATATAAGTATGAAGCAACAGCCCCTAAAAAATTATTCAAGCTTAGTAAAGTGACTGGACATTAGAAAACAGCAAATGTTGCCAGATTAAAAGAACAAAGCTAGCAACATTTGCTAGTTGCCTTGCTAGGTGTATCCCCCTGCTTCCAGTTTTTGTGCTGTGGTAATGCAAGAATGTAAATAAACATATTTTATTAAACTATCTCTTTTTTTCCAAATCTGACAATTTAACAAGGACTTTTTGTATCAACTGTTCAACTGTTAGCAGCCCAACAAAAGGCCAAAAGAAGCCTAGAACACAAAATCAGGAAAAACTACACTGAAGCAATGTTACAGTAGGTTTAAAACTTGGGTTATGTTTCCAATACAAGACCCAGTTTGTGATGATGTTACCTTCATCCCATTTTGACTCAGCTTGGTGTGTGCTATTTCTAGTTTGGCTTTAACCTTGAAACAAAAAAGACAAAAACATTTTATCAATTTAATTCTTTCATGTGAAGATTATCACATCCTGTTTCATGTGCAGAAGCAGCAGATAGATAAGGAAGCATGCTCCCTCATGTATTGGCGATGTTTTCCACATGCAAGACTCGTGCTGTGGTACAATGTTATCATCAAGGAGACAGAGTTTCTTAAAGCATCGGGAGCACCATGGACTAGGAGAGGAACATTTATCTTCTCAGTGGTGGTGGACTCGTGGGCTTGCTGAGCTATCATCCCCTGGAAGGTGATTTCACTCACTGAATTTCCTCTTTTAGGCTTCCTGTGGTGAAAGCAATTGTGATGTTGTTGCTATGAGAAAACAACACATTTAGTTTCTAAGGAAACACTTGAAACAGAGAGTGCACAGGCCTCGTTTGCAACACCACAGGAAAAATGTTCACATATCGACTGCAGACTTTCTTTACAAAAGTGCTGTTAAACCGCACAGTTTCTTTGGTCTATAGCAACAACAGCTCCTTCCTGTGTGTCTGTACTGTTTATGTGTGTGGTTGTGGGACCCTCTGTCTGTTTAAGTCAGAGCTGTCACTGCTCTTTTGCTTTTACTTTGATTTTAGGTTTTTGGAATAGCAGAGGAGATGAGCATATCTGCCTTTTTTTCTTCATAAAACAAAACAAAACAAAACAAAAGACACAGCAGAAGAAAGTGGTAAAAAAAAAGCACATCCTTTGGCGCCTCACAAACTCACACCTGTTTATTTGCTCATTTCCGTGCTGGTCTGTCTGTTTAACCGCAAAGATGTTTCAGTTGAGAGAAAAAAAAGTTCCTGTCCACACATGAAACCTCACTTTTTCATGTGCTTCTGTCTCTGTCCTGCCTAAATGAGTCCACATTGTGCCAGCAAGCTTAGTCTAACGAGTCTGTGAGCCATTTCCTTTATGTGAAAAACAAACTACAACTTGAATGAGGCTACAATTGTGTGAACGCGTTGACTCCCTTCCTACGTGGGTGGTCAAGGCAGGAAGCAGACCGTGCATTCAGTATCTGCACTAGTGGAGACATATGAAGCTTAGTCACAGTTTCCATGCTTGTTTGTTAAGTGGCTGCTTCTGGCATCCAAACAACATCTTATTGCAGACACCGTGCTGATATCAGCGATGTTTAGGCCAACAGGCCGCCAGTAAAGGGGATTATTGTGATGCTGCAGGACTGAAAAAAAGGAGGAAGAATAGCAGAGATTATTTCATTTTGGTTTGACATCAAATTTGAAACTACTTTTCCTGTATCCGTCAAACTTGGAGGAAGATCTGGCCTGTATCTGTGTGCTAGATACAGTCAAACACTCCCTGCTGCCGTGTGATAACACCTCACATCACACGACATAAAACCAGAGAGAAATTTGTCCCCCAAATTGAGCTTTGAGTCATCATTATCTGCCTGCAGTCTGAGACACAGTGTCAGACTCTTGCCCCGCTGACAGCGCTCTAATGAGGATTTTAGACCACATTCATATCTCCAGCTGAACACTACAGCAGACTGGGACAAAACACGCTGCGTGCGTGCGTGCATTACGTGTGTGCGTGTGTGTGTTGCCGCCAATGCTGCACTTGCCTTGTGGTTCAAACTGGCTGATTTGATCTTTCATGACAGCCCAAACTGTTTCCCTGTTTGCTGTCTTGATTCAAGGAGTACAATCAGGACAAGGCAAGAAGAAAGCCGAGCTGAAAAGAACAAAAATGGCTTTTTAAGTCTTCTTGTAGCTCTGCATCTGAAAGAAAAAAAAAAAAAAAAGTTCATACCACACTGAACTTACCATTAAGATGCATTTTTAAATGTAAGCTTTTTTGACCAACAGAGCATAACATACATCTTTGTCTCAGATTAAACTCTACACAAATTATAAATGGATCAAGTGTAAAAAATGATCAGCATTATTTTATCAAAACTGGTATTTACTAATTGCCTTTATGGCTGGGGGGTTTATCTAATGCATATTTGTTGAAATCCCTCATGTGTGTGTACATTGTGTGCAAATGATCTTTTTTTTGTTTACCAGGGGTGTTTTATGACTTTCATGACTGTCAGTTAGAAGATCATCTCAAGATTTCTGTAACCTTTAGTGTCATGTTCATGGCTGTTGTAACGAAAGCTGTCCTTTTTTGCCTTTATACATATATTTCTAAAAGTGTCCGCTGAAGAGAATTAGACCAAATGAACATTACACATTTGTGTCATGTACAGGTATCCTCTTTTCCACTCTGGTGTTTGGGCCTGCGTGTGGCTTCATCCTTGGCTCCGTCTGCACAAAGTTTTATGTGGATGCCATCTTCATTGACACAAGTGAGTTTTCTTAAATGTTTTTTCTTAGTTGAATATGTCTCTGTGTGTGTACAGTATGTGGTGTACTAACTTTGCTGTTCTCTCTCCACAGGTAAGCTGAAAATCACTCCAGACGACCCTCGTTGGATTGGGGCCTGGTGGGCAGGCTTCCTCCTGTGTGGTGCCTTACTCTTTTGCTCCTCCATCCTGATGTTTGGCTTCCCTCAGTCGCTGCCGACCAAGGAGAGAGAGGAAGGGACTGAGAGCGAGCAGGTTATGCTCCCTCCATCTATTAATTCAGAGTATGAGACTCCCAAGTCCAGCAATGGGCTTTTAGGCAACCATGAGCCTGCCAACAGCCCCACCTGCTGTCAGCAACTCAGGGGTGAGTTTGCAGTATCCACTGTGGAACTACAGTGTTAAATGCAAGGCAAATACTCTGTCCGGAAACATACAAACATTTAAGTACACAACATATATTGTTATATTTGTATATTTTTGTATACATTTCTGTATAGAATAAAATGTAACTCTGAGTTATACACTGCTGGAATTGGTCTAAAATAATGACGGCCATGACTAACCATTCAGATGTAGAACATTTCGGTTGCATTCTTAATGAACCGAAATACTAGTTTTCAGACATTATGCCATATTGTTGCCAAACATAGAAAATAGTTTAAAAATACAATTTGCTGTAATATTCATGTTAATCATCTGTTAAACATTTGTATTAAAAAGTCATCTCAATCTGATATATTTATGTTGATTCCTTCTTATTCGACCAGTGATCCCCAAGGTGACCAAGCACCTCCTGTCAAACCCCGTGTTCACCTGCATCACCCTGGCTGCCTGCATGGAGATCGCTGTGGTGGCTGGTTTTGCGGCTTTTCTGGGGAAATACCTCGAGCAGCAGTTCAACCTCACCACCACCTCAGCAAACCAGCTGCTAGGTCTGTTTTCAAACATGAACAAACACACACATGCTCATACACATGCAAGTTATACCAGGAAATGTAACAGGTTTTTTCATAAACAACTTTTATTTGGAAAGGTATGACTGCTATTCCATGTGCATGTCTGGGGATTTTCATGGGCGGTCTGCTGGTGAAGAAACTAAACCTGTCGGCACTTGGAGCCATCCGCATGGCCATGCTGGTCAACCTGATCTCCACTGCGTGCTATGTCTCCTTCTTGTTCCTGGGCTGTGACACGGGTCCTGTTGCCGGGGTGACTGTCACATACCCTAACAGGTAAGAATCTAAATACATTTCAGCCATTTGTTTCTCATTTCCGGTACAGGTTAAGTTTTAAGCAGCCAACAAGATACATTTGCTTATTGTTTCTTTCTTTTTCTTTCTTTCTTTTTTGCTTTTTTCATGTATTTCTTATTTGTCTGAATAACTCAACCTTAAATGAAACAAGGGGGGGAAATCACTGAATAGATTGAATATGAGTCAAAAGGAGACATTTCTATTCTTTTAACAGATTAACAAAAAGTAGAAACAACTACTGGACATTATTATTCTGTAATCATGATGGATAAAATAACCTTTCCCACACCTTGGGCTGCTCCCATGAAGTGAGGGAAATACTGTAGATGTTTGTCTCAAAGTTATTTGTTGCATAGAGTGTAACTTCCTGGATAACTGGTCTTATGAGGGCCTTTTCTCAGCTCAGTCAACATTCCAGGCAAGCTTGTTTTTTACCAGCTCACCAATCCCATGAAACATCATGTAAAACCAGATGATATATCTGATCTGCTGAAAGCATCATCCAGATCTTGATTAAGTGGAGAAACCTAGACATTAAACTCAAACAATGCACAGCAGATCACGTGTTATTAGATCATAGAATACCTCTTGTTATTTTGTAGAGATTTTATACTATAGATTGTATTAAAAAAAAGAACTGTTTTTAGTCCAATCTTAAGGACACAGTTATTCTAATAAATAAATATAAGCAGTAACTCTGTTGCCAAGGTTACAGGACTTTATCAGAGGTGAACAGCCGAGGATCCAAATGTGAAAATAAAAATTCTTATCAGCCCCGTCGGTCAGTAGGGCACAAAGAACTCACTTTTTATTCAAACAGCTTTGTGTCTTCTAATCGACTCTATAAAAAGATTTTCAATTCAGAAAGTGGCCTTGTGGTGCTCAGGGCTGAACACACTGAATACTAATTAAAAGAGGGATCATTCACGTGTCCTATCAAAGAGTTTTAGAGCAAAGGTATTACGGAACACGAAATTGTATTCACTTTATATTAGTTAGCTGATAAAACTCAAACCACTTGCAACTTGTGAAGTTTATTAAAGCTCCTGTGATGCGTTTTTAGCTGGTGATGAAACAGGCTGGCATTAATACTGATACAAGCAATCAAGACTGTTAGATACAAGCTTGATAATTTCTTTATAGTCTGCTGCAGGGCAGATGTTAAATGAAGAGAGTTACAGTACACTAACAAAACAGCCTGTGTTTACGGCAGAGATTCAAGATGAGTGATGTGTTTGACTGTTAGAAGTTAGCAGCTTGAGATTTTTCAAGTACCGTACTTACCCCCATACAGGAAAAAATTAGCAATGAGATCAGAGGTACCACTTGGTCCACAGGGGTCACCAAAATCACTTCAACCTGACAACCCCCCCCCCCCCCCCCCAAAAAAAAAATGCTGTCACTGTGTTGATAAGAAGTTAAACAATATGCCATTTTAATGGCAGCCTGCAGTGAATTATAACTTGAGTTTCAGTACCTATTTCTACAGACCATTTGTCTGAATGGTGGTCCTGTAGAAACACTGGCAGTTGCCATGGGGATGTTAAAAGTGAACCATAGTATCACTCAGAAAAGGGCAGAGTGTTCTTCTCCAATTTTGTTTGTATAGAGACAGTTATTACTTCCTGCAGCAAAGGACACTGAGGTTTCTGTCTCTGTCTCCATTCAGGACTCTGCAGGTGGGCGAGAAACCAGAAGCTCAGTGCATCAATACCTGCAACTGCTTCACCTCCTCCATCAGCCCAGTGTGTGGATCAAACGGGGTCACGTACCTGTCCGCCTGCTTCGCTGGCTGCTCCCAAACAGTAAGCTCTCAGTCCACATTGAAAATGTCTCAGGTCTGTAACCTAAAACTGTTCACTAACTGCAATTACACATAAGAAGATGACAATTCAAGTCTCAGTTGTTGTTGATTATCAGTGTGGTTGGACAGCAGAAAAAAAACTTTTTTCTATTTAAAGAAGTCTTTATGATTGTTTTTAAAGTGTTGCAGAAAGAATTCATACTTTTATTTTGTATTTATTTAAAATTTATTTAACCAGGAGAAACCTCATTGAGATTAACAATCTCATTTACAAGAGTGTCCTGGCCAAGACGGTCAGCAGCAAAACAAAATGTTACAGACATAAAACACAGAGTCATCACAAACAGAGATCAACATTTCCTGAGTCACAGAGCACAAAATCATCAATCAAAGCATCTACAACCATCTACAATACTTCATTCATCAGCTTTAACACATCAGCCAATTAAGTTTTGCTGCAGTTGTTCCTAGATCAAAAGCACTGATCTGCAGATTAGAGTCTTCTATATTCCAATCACATGCAGAGACCATTTCTCTCTGCTCAGCAGCACAGAATATCTCTCTATTTGTGCTCTCTCAATGCAGCATGTTAGGCAGAAATGTTGTGCAGATACAGAGCATGGATCAATCACTCTTCTGATACCAGATTTCCCTCCAGATGTTTAGAGTGTGGCCCTTGACTACAACATGTGTGTTGCTATATGGTTCATATAGCTCTTAAATTAACCCCTTCGTATTTTCTCTCCACAGAATCTGACAGGATGTGCCTGTGTTTCCTCTGAGAGTGAATCTGCCACCGCGGTTCCAGGGAAATGTCCAACGCCGGGCTGCCAGGAATCTTTCCTCATCTTCCTGTGTGTGATCTGTGCCTGCAGCCTGGTCGGAGCCATGGCCCAGACTCCCTCCGTTATCATCCTGATCAGGCATGTTGTGAATATAAACATATTAGCGTGTGTGCGGTGCTGTGCTGTGCTGTGCTGTGCAGTGATGAACAATAAAAGTAATAATTTCTTTCTGCTTCTCTTGAAGGACTGTGAGCCCTGAACTGAAATCCTACGCACTTGGAGTGTTGTTTCTGTTGCTGCGACTCCTGGGTAAGAACTTTTTAAAGAACCTTTATCAGTCAACATGTTAATAATCAAACATGATGAATTTACCAAAGCTTATAAGAGTGAAAAAAGAAATGTACATTCAAGTATGGAAGGGGCGATACAATGATCAAAGTCCAAATCCAGTTATCTAGAAACACAAAGGTATACTGTACTGAAAAAGGACATAACGTTATATTGTGTATGAAACATTTGTGTTTTTGGAAGTGTGTAACTAAGTGGGTATTTTTTCATGATCCTTTGTTGATAGTCATGTAGACAGTATCAGATGTAAGATAACATCGAGACCAGATATAAGATAATAATAAGAACAATCGGAGATGCTTTTGTGCTATTGTGTAAGATTTGGACTGAAGTGATTACTGCGTATTCATGCTAAATTATTGTTGACTTAATTACTTAGTTTTGGTGTTCGGACAGAGGCATACAAATGTTATACTGTTTCTCTTTTTGGCTATTTTGGTGTTTGTTGGAGGAATAGTATAAGAGTTGAAGAAGTGTCTTTGCAAAGAGTCGCATAATAACCCTCGGACACAGTTTCCTCTTGTATCCAGTCTTTTTTAAGATAAGTTCAACAGCTACTGACGATTTGTTTGCTTTCCGAGAGTTAAAGGAGAAGATTGGCACCAATCCTGTTGATGTTTTACAGTCACCTACTAACATTTATTCTTTCAACGTGAATGTTTAATTTAATGAGGTAGTCACTGAGTTAAAAGACATGAGTGTTACAGAAAAAAGAAAACACATCACAAATAGCCTAACAAGTAAATCACAAAAGCACATTTATATAAATACATCTACACAGACATGACTAAAGCAAAGACACACAGATTTAATTTACATTAATATCAAAACCATAGATAACAAAAGCACATACACCAAGCAAACATTAAAAACTAAACATAACAAAAGGCTACAGCACATCAGGTAAAAAAAGAAGCCACAATTTCCCATTAATAATGCAGTGTTGACATAGAATTCACACCAAGTAGAGTTTCCTCCTTTTTGAAGTTATTTTGTGAAAACAGAGTTTTTGACTCTGTTTCCGTGTTGCTGTCTCGCAGGCTTCATCCCCCCTCCTCTGATCTTCGGTGCTGGGATCGACTCCACCTGTCTTTTCTGGAGCTCAGACTGTGGCGATAAGGGCGCTTGTCTGCTTTACGACAACGTGGCTTACAGGCATCTGTACGTAAGCCTCGCCATCATCCTCAAGGGCGTGGCTTTCCTCCTCTACACTACCACGTGGTATTGTTTACACAGAAACTACAAGAAGTACATCAAAAGTCACGAGGGTCACATGACACGCACTGAGTTTTACCCATCGCTTACAGACGGCCCCAAACAAGTGGACAGGACAAAGTTTATATACAACCTCGAGGACCATGAGGTTTGTGAAAATATGGAGTCAGTTTTATAGTTCATTACACAGAAGACGGACAAGGTGGACATTATTCTCTCTCAAAGGAACATTTGATGATGTCATTGTTCTTCTCTTGAAAGGAAGATTTATATATCTATATAGATATATATAGATATATAAATATATATATATGAAGGCAATCTATCTATTTAACACTTTGTTCAGGTCACAGGGGAAGTTCCTCCGTGTTTACGGTAAACTTTCAAAAGGGTCCATTAAGTCGTTTACGTACCAGTGAGGTGTTGCTCGGGGTTGCTGTTGACTCCGGCGGTGTAGTCAACATCTACAGCACTGCTTCACTCAGTCCTAGCTGATTATTAGCCATTGGACGTGATATTACGTCAACCGTAGCTGCCATATTGTTTTAGGTCTGTCATGATTCCAGTGAATTGTGTGAAAAATGAGTTTCCTTTCAGAGTGCTGTGTATACTGCCTGTCACTCATTCAGAAATGAGATTTGTATCATTAAACAAGGTTTGGGTGGTTCCTCTTTTACTCATATTTAAAAGTTGCCAAGTGTTTACAAACTAATACTGTAGTTCCATTTCAATGCAGGAAGGTTTCTTTCCAGACTGGGTTGTAATAGTGGCCTATTAGATGTTTAAAATGTCCATACATGAAATCACTTTGAAGCAGATCGTTTTTAATGTCAGGATGCATCAGTTTGTCAGTCTCTTGCTGGATAACAGGCACTGTTTTGATACTGTTTAGACTAGACTGTGAAGTCTTGTCTCATAGGTGAAAATGTGCAATTTGTGTCTGATACGTCCATCTTTATGACTAATTTTGTGTCAGATTGCAGTTTTGTTTCTCATTCTAACCGTTTCTTTCATTTGTACTTTTTATTTTTCATCAGCAGAGTTTATTCAGCCTAATATGTCTTAATAAGGGATTTATTTTCAAAGACGAATGTTCATTGTATTTTCATTTGGCTTTTGCACAAAGAACAAATCAATAATATTTGTATGTGTTTGGAATTCAAGTAAAAGTAAAGAGGAGTAATATATTTGTGTTATTAGGCCCAGGATGTTTTGTTAAATTGTATTTGAAAGTACAATATAAATGATATATAATCTAATTATTGAGATGTGTGTGTTTGATGTCACATAAGATTTGGGATAATTCATAGAAAAGAAAGTAGTATGTTTTATAAGAAGGATCAGATGTGGTGTCTTCAAACTAGGCCGGTTATTTTTGGGATACTAGTAAGAAAAAATGGTACAGGAAGCTGTGTGTGCAGAGTCGAACAAAGTGAACACCATCAACAACACACTGGATTTCCTTCTACACATGTATGAAAAATCTGTCATGCAGCGAAGCACACACTACCTGTTACTCTGCTGATCTCTCTGCAGTTACAGTTTGGACATTGTCCCTTTTTCTTACACTTTTTGTATGGCAACATATGGTTTATTTTACTCTGGAAATAAATTATTTTTCAGAAAACAAATTCACTTTTGCATTACTTTATCATTTCAACACGCTGCTTTGTTTTTTGTTTTGTTCGATTTTACTTTAATGAACAAATCAACCGACAGAAAACACACATTTTCACAAAACCACAAAGGAGAAGACAGAAAAATCAATCTGATAAGTAAGTTACACGCACAAGAAAAGACTCATGAAAAAGGTGTTGTACACACATTAAAGTTTAACACAAGATAAGACACAAAAGTTCATAAATCACTACCATGATGATCTCTTTTATAACTCTTATAACATCTCATATAAAACAGGCTCACGTATTATTTTCTAACAGTCATCTGTGAATTGGTTTGATGTCTGTTAGAAAATGTTGGCCCCTGTTTATTATATTAAAAGATTAAGATCCAAAAGAAGCTAAAAAAAATAGTAAAATGTATGATAAATACTATGATTATAAACTGGACTTTGATATCCTGTGAATATTGTAAATAAAAACTCAATTCACTATCTGATACCTTCTTGTCCCTTAAATCAGGGTCCACAGAGAGAAGAGCATATCGTTTTCAGCTGTCAGTCTTCACAGTTCATCACATATTCTCTGTATTACACTAAGTGATCCCTAAGTACGATGGGAAGTATGGAGCTGAGATTTAATGGACCACGCAGTCCCACACTGAGTTCTCGTCTTTTGATTCGCACAGCAGACGTAAAGCTTCAACTTTAGCTGCTGGATTTTTGCTTTCAGTCATTTTTCATAATAGAGCCGTTCAGAATTCCAGAAGCTGTAGAATAATTTACCATACTGAGTAAATACATAAATCAAGTAGCTAGATATTCAAGCATATTTACAACAAGAGAAAAATAACAGAGAATCCTGTCAGCTTTCAGATGGTTTATGGTCTTTTATAAACCGCTGAACATTCAGCATCCACCAAGAATATAAATATAGTCATTTCTTTTGAAATGTATATGGATTATAATATAACATGTATTTATCAATATACTGAACATTCCCTTAACAGCCAACACAGCTGATGGAAGAATGACAAACACTTAGGGCAGGCCAAGGTACATGTAATTGTAAAGTCATTCTCATAAAGCTAATTCAAAAAGAACACACTAGGACAAGTTGTACAAGAAGCATAAATTAATACCATAGTCTGTTAAAAAAACGTGGGAATAGTCTTTGTGTCGTCATCCACTGCATTCCAAGGCAGACTTTTGAAGCATCGGTAGCAGTCGCCATATATACTGGAAATGCTGTCTCAAGATAGGCCATAAGCCTCCTGAAAATCAGCTACACAACACACGTCTGTCCTTTAGATCAGCCACGCGCCTTATTATGAATAACTCTTATTCTAAAAATCTACCCCCGTACAGTGTGTGCCGATAAATATATTAACTGTTCAGGCTTTTTTTTTTTTACATGCAGTAAACATGTTTATTTCTGCTGTGAATGTAGGTTCTTTTAAACTGGTGTGTATGTGACTACCGAGCCTTTTGCAGCCAGCCTCAAGTGGACAATCAAGGAACTGCATTTTCTTTGCACTTCAGTATTGGCTTCATTTTTCCACTTGTAACTTGGTTAATATAAAAAAGATATATACAGAGGTGTTTGAGGGTAAAATAAACTGGGAAATAAATTAAAGTCGTTGGAGAACAAAAATGTTTCATGCCCTGGTTAGTAGGAGTTTGTGTACACCTTAAGTTGTTCTAAGATTTGTTCATGATTTAAACTATAAACTTTCTGAATCCTTTCTATACCTAAAAACCGCTCAGTGCTTTACAAACCAACCATTCTATTTTAAAATGCAATGTTGGACACATAGGGAGGCACTGCAAAGAGAACTGTTCTGATGAGAGCCACCCTCCTGTTTTCAGCAACTTATATCACCTACAGCCATGTTGAGGCAATGGGAAAGATAGACCTCAAAAAGGTTGTTTCTAAATTCTGCTGAGACAAAAGTCCTTTTACTGCTGAATGATTCTTTTGGTGAAAGTTGGCTGTTTTTGTACTTGTGTTCATTTACTGTTCAAATTTTTTTAGAGCTTTTATATTAATCCAACTGTGAGGCAACATCAGCACAACAATGAGGACACTGTGGCTTTTATATTTGCCTTGAAAGGGTCATTTCTCTTACGAATGAGACATTTGGTTTCATGTTGGTTTCACAGTGTTTTGTGTTTTTCCACTGCACATTAATGAAACAGAAAAAACATGCGATTGAAAAGAAAATTCTCTTTTTATTTCAGCCTTTGCATTTCCTGATGAACTCGTCATGTCCAAATATTGTAATTGTACTCACGGCCTGCTTTGAATCTGTCCTTTCCCGCATGTCATTTCCCACTCTCTCTCCCCCCCAATTTCTGACTCTATCCACGGTCCTATCTCTAAATTAAGGCATAAACCCCCCCCCAAGAAAATGTTTACTGTAACATTTTGCCAAATATTTTCAAGTGAACTGCAATAAATCAGAGATGACTTTTCTTTGTAGTGTGACCAGATTCCCCCAAATCAGCCAATTAAGAGTCTGACCCGAGTCCGTCACAGATGTGCAGAGGCAGCTTGGGGATTTTGATGTAGTGAGTGTTGGCACCGCACAAGACTGATTAGAGAAGCTTGTGCTCGAATTTTTTTTAGTAAAACAAAAGAACACTGAAATCGCTCTGCCGTTGTAAACAACCGAACCCCAGTAGCTCTTTTTATTTTTTAGTTGAAAAACACCCACAAAAGTCATCTTGACACATTATGAAACAGAACAAACTCAGGCTGCTGGACTGAAATCAGTCTCACTGATAAAATACATAATTGACCATATCCAAGGAATAAAGAATAAATTTAAAATTTTACTCAAAATGTTAATTCTACAGTTCATTAAGCAGACGCTTTTGTCCAGAGCGACATACATCAGAGTATGTAACACAACTAAGGATCTAGAGAGGAGGAAACACCTCAGTAAGTGCGCTTATGCTGGATCACATAAGCATGTTCTTATGGAGGCAGCATGCCATATTTATTGTAATTTCCAGGTACCTGTTAGTTTAAACATTACACACAAAAATAAGAGTGTTAAGTGTGTTTTCTGTGCGTGTGATTCTCAGATAGTTGTAAAGTCTGACAGTAACGCAATGACACTCTTCAACAAGACAACAAAAGTGTCCTATTGTGTCAACAGCAGCAGTATCAGCAGCATCTGCCTCAGAGAACAACAGCTTCTGATACACACTTCACTCCTGATGCTCGTCACTTCAAAGACACGCAGAATGCAGCTCAGAGAAAACTTCCTCGTTGAATGTCGAAACACAGAAAAAAAGCCACAGAGCTCAAAATAGAAGCTGCTGCTGGCGAGAGTTTTTCTCTTTCAATCAGGAGGCGTCAATTAGCCTAATGGGTGCTTTAGGAAGATGAACTGTTACACAACATCTCTAGAGGGAAAAATAAGGCAATAAATCCTCCGTGGAGAGCTTTGACTTATGTCTAAGTGAATAAGTGGATATAAATTCAGAAGAGTGACTGAGTCCAGCCTGCTGACATTTCTACTTTCATGCTTGGATGCTGATTTTCAACAACAATATCTGATGAATGCAGCAATGGTGTTTTTAAATATGTGAGTGTATTTACATGCACAACACACAGTTTCGATAATGAATCAGCATTTGGCTGTATTAGATAATACTATCAGTATAAACATGATTATGAGACTTGTCATTATGTGCACTCACAAGGCTCCAGCTGCACTTTTCACTTCATGTAAATTAGCCCTTTCTCCAAACACAATCATTTAGATAATATATGCATGCAATTTTTAAACAGACAGACCTTATACCTTTCATTTGCATTGACAAATGAAAGC
Source organism: Tautogolabrus adspersus (assembly GCA_020745685.1). Classification (NCBI taxonomy): domain Eukaryota; kingdom Metazoa; phylum Chordata; class Actinopteri; order Labriformes; family Labridae; genus Tautogolabrus; species Tautogolabrus adspersus. The sequence goes on from CM036539.1 coordinate 17,920,462, forward strand.
CGTATTTGCAATTACACAACAACCAACCACATGTTAACCATGTGCTCAGCTTTCATGTGTGTTTGAGTGATAATCTGCAAAATGATAATAATAAACTTACTTCTGACTGATAAGACTGGACATCTTTGTGGCATGTGATTGGTTGAGGATGAGTAGGACAAAAGGAACATTTTGTAAGTATTTTTTCTTTCCTTGTTATTTATGGAGTACTGACACAGCAGCAGCTTTACTGTATTAATTACACTGATAGCTTCTAGTGAAGCTAATAAACCTGTTGTAATTAAAATGGCCCAACATTAGTAACCTAAAGATAATGAAAATGTTAACACATGTTTACTCAGGGCTTTATCGTGGGTTAATTAAGCAGCAGATTGTGAAGTTGTGATGTAAATTGTTTCTCTAAGTGAAACAGGTCTTTGCTTCATGCGCTGGAGGTGAAGCAAACATCTAAGTATGGAACTGCAGCATCATGCCCAGTTCGCTTATTGTGGCTAAACAGAGCTTTGAAAAAATATGTTATCAAAGAAATGTCTAGGCACAGCAGCACAGCCTTAGCCAGAAACTGTAAACACAGATTCATGGTCAGATGATTTTTCTTTTTCTAACATCAGCAGTCCTGCAATTTTGTACAAGAAAATAACCAGAATTTTTCTGAGATATGAGCCGAAGTGAAATATAAGCTGAGAACACATTTTTAAAATATTAGCAGTGGCAATCATTGTAAACATTTACGAGTCAGTGAGAGAATATTAGAATAAAGTATCCTGCTTTTACATCCACCCAAGCCCCTCTTTGAAAGCAAACTGCTCCAAGAGCATAGACTGTAAATATTAATGGACGAAGCCTGAGTGACGTGACCCATCTGTTACTGCAGAGGGCTTTGGAGTCCCTTCGGCTATGATGTCCTACCCTAACTTTCACTTAATCTATGGACAGGAAAAGAGCTGGAGCTGAGGCGGGTTTTAAGTCTCTTGATAAACCTTAATATTGCACCCACCTGTAAATCAGGTCAGCTGTGCACCTTATTGTGAATAACAATATTCAGTAATCCAGTCTGTGCTCAAGGCTAAATTGTTGGTCGATGCACTTGTTACATATATTGTTTCACAGAGTAATATATTCTGTCTTGTGGTAGCTGACTTTATTTCTTTATTAATTTGACTAAAGAGAACATGAGGAATGAAAGAAATTGGTTTTTCTTTTGCTGGTATCAATAATTCTTCTGAGCAGGGAAAAGCAACAACAATCCAACAATCCTGACTCCCATGGGTGCGCCATTACGACTACATCAATAACAGACAAACACTGAACAAGAACAAGTCAGTTGTAATTAGTCTGATACAGAATAATTACTGCTGACATTATAAATACAATTATTTTTCAATCACCCAAAAAAACAGAAGCATAGATTTATTTGATATCCTGTTAGTACAGTAAACTGAACAGTCTGATATTTGCATGAAACACTCCTGAGAAAGCACAAACCCATCTGACATGTCACGTTCAGTGACTGAATTGGCTGAGGTGACACAAGCAGACAGCTAGCAGCTACCATGTTCAACTGATCTATTTCCAGCTTACAACATAACATAATAAATGTAAGACCACCAGTGTCTGTCCACCGTACTGTAAAGAGTGTATGTTGGACTAGTATGGCTCACATAATTTTGCTCTAAATGATAAACTTTTCAAGGCCTTTCATATCATATCTGCGATTCTCAAACGTAAATGTTAGGAAGTGGCTGAATGCTAACGTTAGTTGTAGCTAAGGGGTTATTAAATATGCTTTTAAACTCATAATATGGCCTGTTGTGTCTCCATTTGTTTAGTATTCATTTTCTGTGTACTTACACAGTAAGACACGACAACAATATTTGGGCTTCTCACCCTGAGCCTCATGTCAAGGCACCATGGCGGCCATGGGAGTTTGGTAGTTTAATTTCTAATGTGGACGCAACTAAGTGCAAGTGCAAACTGGTGTGTGCAATAGAAAGCTTGTGTGCGTAAAAAAAAAGAACATATCCATGTCACCTCCCGGGCTCTGCAGGAAAACAGTCCATGTGGAGAGAAAAGGGGGTAAAGAGCACCAGCTGTAATGTTATCCTTGCTGCAACCAATCTGTGGTCTTATGCTGATGATCAACCCTTAATAAATGTCTTTAAATAGATTTCTTCATACAAGTGCAGCTTACAATTCTCTGTCTCAACAACTCCATTCCCACTTCTTAAGTTGCTAGTCGAACAGTTACCAAAGGCAATGCATGTAACAGAATTATTGGCTGGAATTCCTTTATTGCTTCCCCAAAAAGTTGGCCATTGCCTATGAAGGACTTCACGTCGGACAATAGCTGATGGGTTTAGAGATTGCTGCTTAGTAAAGTAGCCTACATATAATCTATGTTAAAACTGTTTGCTACTTACTCACACCTCTAGTAACTATATCTATTGGAAAAAAGATACCCAAGAACTTCCGGGGGTCTCTGATCCATGACCCCTTTGAACTGTTGGCTATACAGAGACCACACATAAAGCATAAAATAAAAGTAGGACTCCTTTTCTTGGACAGTAATTGTGTGCTTGTTGCAAACCAGCCTCACATAGCCTACCTGTCGTCGGCTGGAGTATAGCTTCAGAACAACATTGGGTGAGTGTGATCCAGCGGACTGATGGTGGAAATGGACATTTGGCTTCTGTTCCTTTAAGACTGCATGTGGTCTACATCTCGCTGCTCCCATGGCAGGCTGTGTAGGTGCACGCTTTCAAAGTTTGACTGGGGAATAGAGGGAGCAGTGGAGACGGCAGCAGCATCGACCCGTTAGGAAACGAGCACATTCAGTATCGTTCACAGAGAAGAGGGGGATTCGAGGTCCGCAGCCCCGCCGATAAGAACAAGAGGAGAGATGAGAGAGCTGATAGCCGGTTTCTAAATGGAAAACGAGAGCAGGTTAATGTAGCTCAGTGTTTGCTGGAAGGAGGGACTCCCCCGGTTGCAGACTCCCCCTCAGCCATGCCGCTTGTGTTCCGCACGCTGCTGTTCGCCTTTGTATCGCTGGTGGTGCTTCTGATCATAGGTGATATTACACAAGTGGAGGAAGGAACTGCGTAAGTAGCCCACCGTGATTTCTCCACGCAAAGTGTGCTCCATTGTTTTCTTGTTAAGCAGGTTTATCTCAGCTCGGGATACGGTAAGTGTTGGGAACTAGAATAAACCATTGATGTGAATTAGTTGATGTGATTTAAATGTAGCCTAAGTTTAGAGTTAAATGTGGAGTAAGCATGATTCATTTCAACATTTGTAACACTTGAGTGCAGCAGCAGCAGCTGACGGCAGCCTGCCCGGGTCTCCAAGGATTTAGGCTATTTGTCTTGCAGCAGGCTGCATGCGGGATAGGATACGTTTACACTACGGGAGAGAGAGAGAGAGAGAGCGAAAGAGAGAGGTGTGTGTGTGTGTGTGTGTGTGTGTGTGTGTGTGTGTGTGTGTGTGTGTGTGTGTGTGTGTGTGTGTGTGTGTGTGTGTGTGTGTGTGTGTGTGTGTGTGTGTGTGTGTGTGATTGAGAGAGAGAGAGAGAGAGAGAGAGTCAGACAGACATAATGGACAGAGAGAGAGGAGGGGCAACAGATGGAAACAAAAGAGGTCTTCCTTTCCCTTTTTTTATTTCCCAGACTCAGACTTTGAAATGTTGAGCAGTGCAGCAGAAATCTTCTAACTCTATCTTTCTCTCTCTCTCTCTCACACACTCACACACACACATGCCCCACTTGGTTTTGACCTGAAAGAAAACACAATCTTGATTTAGAATCAGACACTTTTGTTCCAAGGGAAACTAACCAGACTTCAACAGTGCAGCATCCTCGTCCTGCTCACATCACTGAGTAAAGAGCCTGTGATACCTTGAAAAGCAGGAGAAAATGACTTATCTCTCTCTAAAGATGTTTGGACTCCCTTTCGGCGAAAAAAGACCCGTTTGTTTTGAATGCAATTACCCGGCTGTGGATCATATTGAATGAGGTCATATTGCTTTGTGATCCGCAGAGGGAGAAGAACCAGAACCAATTCCACTTGTGCATAAATGCTGCCTAATACATTTATTTTATTACATTTGAGAGCACCAGGGTTGTAAAATGAGAGTGAAAAGCCCACCTGACCTTTCTGTCACAGCTGAACTCCTCTGATTCTATTCCTCGCTGCTTCATTTACACACATTCTTGTTTAGATTTTTTCAGATGAGATCAAGGTCATGATTGCAAAAAAGACTGCTTTAGAAAACACTTCTGAATGCACAGTGTTTTTTTTGTTTGTTTTCTTACTGTAAATGCATCCTGGCTGGCGTATTCAACACCCCTGTGAAAAGAAACCCTCCTTTCAGTATAATGGGAGTGCATTAAGGCCACATTTCTCCTCATTACATCAGCAAATGGGCCCACAGTGGATTGCTCTAAAAATACCTTGATGCTTGCTTTTCACCTTCATTCTGTCTTAAAAGATGGAAGTACAGTATTGAATTGTGTAAGTGCGTTATTGTTACATGATATGATTACAGGAAAGATCTAAAGTATCGGTCCATTAGAAGAATTCAGGTTGCTGTTTTGATTCATAATTTAATCTAAATCGTTTTTTCTCTCTAGAAAAACTGGACACTCGAAGAAGAGCAACTTGCACCTGCTCATCCCTAAACCGCACAGGTTTGAAATCCAATTTTCTCCACACCCACACACAAAGACACATATATAGATATACATCCAGCTGGAAACCAGCGGTAGGGATCTTCCTGGTGTTTCTATATGATTGTCGATGTGTTTTGATTCCTTTGCAGCCCTTCTAACACCATGAGTCATTCGCACTGAGTGTCTCATTACTTTTTACAGCAAGTGGGCCCCTGCTATAAATATATCTCAATTAAAGTGGTATCCATGTGACTCTGGACACATCTGTCAGAAAATATTGCATTATAAAACTTGTTTAAATATTGTAAACCTCATCCAAGCCAAGGCCAGGGAATGAATTCTGCTTCAAACACTGTTGGGGATGTATTCCAATCCTTTGGTTTATATCTTTATGTAAAAATATACCTTTACATAGCGAAGTGCTGCAGAAATGTTTCAAAGCGCACAGCTTATATCACTTAAATGAATGAGAAGAATCAAAAGTACTCATGCAGAAAATTGTTTTATCCAATTATTAAGTAACAATTACTTATGTAATACATTGTCAGTTTTATTTTAAGGCTCCAGGTGATTGAATTGGAAACAATTTGAAGTACTTAAAGGTTCTGTATAACTAAAAAGTGAATATAAAAACTGTATATAAAATATCTTTGTTTTAAGTTCAAGCTTAGCTTTGTATGTTCAAAATTACAACTAGCCTGTTAAACATATGAAGTGAGTGCAGTACAGTCAAAAGAGTAATACCTAGCCAAAAATGGAGCAAGCCAGTTCAAGCAGGCAACTGGAGCTGCACTGATTTCACACTTGACATGAGTCATTCTGGGGGTTTAGCATATTATCTCATGACTCTTCAAATATCTGCATATATCATAAATGTGTGAGGAGGGATGTGGACATGAGCCTAGTTCCATAACTTAAATTATGTTTTGCTTCTGCAATGAACATTTCAAACCATTACATGTGTGAGTTGTTTGGCTGAAATAGAGTCAAGTGCAAGTCAAATTGGCAAATAAATACTAAACCTTAGCTTTATTAAATACTCAATGTTTGTACAAGAGTAAATAAACTTTGTTTGATTGTACCAGTGTTTCTATAACCGCTGTCAAAATGTAGTCTCAGAGGGCTTTATAACCCGTACAACATGTGACAAACTGTATTCTTAGACCTACAATCTAGACAGAAAAATGCCTACAAAAGAACTTTAACTGGTAAAAGGGAAAGATGTACACACATCACATCAGCTTTATATCTTCAGTTTTTTACTGATCAGATCTTTCAAGTATGCCAATAACATGACTTCTCCTTTCCGTTTAGAAAGACCACAGCACATGTGGATCCAACTTCATCGACAAACCCGAGCGAAGATTCAAACCATCTCAATCCAAGCTGCAATAACACTGCCAGACTCTCGACAAACAACTGGACCTTCAACAAGACCCTCTCCAAACTCATCAGGCACTCTCATCACTCTGCACAGTTATCTCAGTGTATATTTACACCCCGCTACACAGACTCTTTTATAGCTCTCTATTTTTTTTCCCTTCTCTTCCAACAGGAAGAATATTCTGAGATTTCTTGATCCAGAGAGAGACATCTCTATTCTGAAGGGCACACTGAAACCAGGAGATATCATTCACTATGTCTTTGATCGCCACAGCACCACAAACATCTCAGAAAATCTCTACCGTCTTCTGCCCACTGCGTCCCCTATGAAGAACCAGCATCACAGGCGCTGTGCTATTGTGGGAAACTCCGGGATCCTGCTGAACAGCAGCTGTGGACCCGAGATTGACTCTCACGACTTTGTTATCAGGTATTTGTTTGATTGATTTCAGTTTTAGTAATCTTCCACTTACATTTAATCCTAAAACATGCAAGTGGACATAACATTGTACTGTATTTGAAATGGGTTAGCACATTTGTTTCAGTTTGGGTTTATCGCTGAAAGTTAAAGATGTGTTGGTATGATTGTTGTTTGTAGGTTTCAGTTTAAAGTTCGGAGTTCACACAACTGGAAATATAATAATTGGACTTTTTAAAAGCTGTAAAAGCTTTTCGATTATTTACAATCAGAAATGAACAGCCAGACAGAGAGCAATGAAATACAAGATTTTACATTAAAATTGACATTTTGGAAAGCTCCTGCATTTAGCAGAAACACATTGTGTGTCTCTCAGAGGTCCTGCTCTCATTTACCAGAAGATTCTGTTTGTAAAGCCGTCAGCCGCCTCTGTTTTGTGTTTGGGTGCAAACAAAAAAAAGAGGGTAATTTATCACAACTCAATGCTTGTCGTAAGGAGGAAAATACATCTGTGTTCGGTTATATTATAATAGTGGAAAATTCAATAAGTAATGTGTTTGGGATTCTGGCACTATCTAACAAAGCATGCAGCAAATGCAGAGGTATTTACTGTGAGAAATATCCTCTCATGAATCAATGACTTGAATGTTGTTGAGTAAATGGAGCCGGATTAGCCGTCTGTGCTTGCACCTCATTCAGCCGATTGATCGATAGCTGAAAAGGCCTCTGAATCCTTGTATGTCTCCTTTCTTTTTCTCAAATGGATTCTGTTGTCTGGGTGTCTTTCCTGCGTGCTGCTGTGATGTTACGCTGATGAGGAGAGGTCATGATTTCCAGACTCCAGCAGCATGATAATAGAGCTGGGGCAGGGTTGGTAATTGTTGGCTGATGACAGACAACAGGGAATTTGGCATTTGGAGAAGCTAAGGAATTTTCTTCTGCATTAGTGTATCAGACTGAGAGATAATGTCTACAGTTTTCTTCCCCTACACTTGGTATCCACACAGTATGTGGACAGAATTGTGTGTACTACTACTCTGAGATGATTAAATCTCCGCTTTCAAATAACGTCATGTAATACATTGCAAAGTAGTAATTTCTTCTTCCAGAGCGGCCAATATATCGGTATTGGATTTTTTCTCTCCCTAATATTGATATCGTATCGGACCCAAAAAGCCCTTGTATTATGTTTGCATGTCTTTTTTGAAATATCTGTTTCCAAAACTTATCTAGCTGTCATTGCTTATTGTCTGAATCCCAAAAGATTTAAAGGAACACAAAGCACAGTCCTTTGAAAACTATGCCTCCAGAAATCTTGAGAAATCCCCCCTTAACAGCAAATGGCAGTGCTTCTTCCATATAGTAGGAAAAATGTTGTAACAAAGTTCAACCAATAGCAAGTGAGCGTTAAAACTAAATTGTTTTGAGTTTGCTCCATGTTGTCCTATGGTTTCACTTACTTTTCTCAGTTATTTTGTCCTCTAGGCAGAAACGACCTCTCCCACCACACAGCGTCATGTACATGTTTCAGTCATGTTAAATCTTCTCATCTCACACATACGCCGATGATTGTGTAATAATACTCTTCTGCTTCTTTTCAGAGAACGGAGCCTTACACTTAAAAGTTGTAAAGGTGTGAGGTTTGGACATACATTTTAGTTTTTTTTTTAACTGGACAGCCAACATTTTAACCGATGTGTAAATTAGAGTCTGAGTTGTTAAAAACACTTCTGATGTGTTTACCTGCCACACCTCCAGAGAAAAGAGATGCTTCCTTAAGAAGATAATTACCTGCTTTGTGTTTTCTGGCTTTTACTTTGAGACCGGGGTTAACATCAAGAAACAGAAAGCCATCCATCCTCTGCTTTCCTGGTGAATAAAGCTCAGATTTAGCTATCTTTCACTCCTGGTAGAAACTTCTGTGCTGCAAAAATGTTTCACTTGCTTGGAGACGTAGGTAAAAGGGTGATGAATTGAAGGGGAATAAAACTCAATGAAATTGGTTTAGTGAGATGTCAGGCCACCTCGACATACCATTGCTGCTTCAATGCTGCTTAGATAATAGCAGCCAAAAATTCCTTTAAGGCTACCAAACAAGAAATATGAAGACTCTGAAAAGGTTTGTCTGTTGTTCATATGTAAGAATGATAACCATTGTGATGTGTCACTTTTTGTTGAATTAAAGACACATTCACATCAAAATTCAGGTTCAGTTGAAGGGAAGTGTGATCCATCACGATGTATAATGTACTTACACGTTCAGTGATCTCTCATGTCATTTTAGCAACTACATCATTTTGTCCCCTGATTTATTTTTATTTTTATTCAGGCTTTCTTTTCTCTTTAATTAGTCACCCATCTGTATATGTCATATATATTTATATCACTGCCACTCAGTAGCAAAAGTCTGTTGTTTTCCCACTGAGGACCTGTCAATTTTCTTTTTCATTTTTAAAATTGAAATCATAAACAGCAGGCTTTGTAGACTCTGCATTTCTCAGTGCTTGTGTGCGCTAATGAAAAGAGAAATGTCAGAAGAAACTTTGCCCCACATTGGATGTTATGGCTTCATCAGTCACTGGATATTAAAAGGAAAAGGAAACTTTCACAAGTAATAACTTCAACTGACCTTTCCCCTAAAAATCCATATCCAAATCCTTCCTTTCTCATACCTATGAAAATAAAAGAATATAAAACCTTTACTTAGCTGGGTTGAATCTGTGCTGGCTTTTCAAAATGCGTTTACATTTAATGAGAAACCCTTTTGTTTGCAGATGTGAATGGTAGAGAGGTTCAGACCTTTTAAAGGATTCTGAGATGAGGTGACCTGTGCCTGTTTGTCCTCAGGTGTAATCTGGCACCAGTGGCAGATTACTATCAGGATGTGGGCTGGCGGACCAACCTGGTGACCATGAATCCGTCAGTGGTGCAGCGGGCCTTCCAGGACCTGGTCAGCGAGGAGTGGCGGGATCGCTTCCTGCAGCGGCTCCAGAGCCTGAGCGGCAGTGTGCTGTGGATCCCAGCCTTCATGGCTAAGGGGGGAGAGGAGCGCGTGGAGTGGGCTCTTCGTCTCATCCTGTTGCATACTGTGGATGTACGCACCGCCTTCCCCTCGCTGCGCCTTCTCCACGCTGTCAGAGGGTAAGATGCTGCGGAGGATCACACCTTGTGTGCTGTGGCTCATATAGGAACACCTGTGTAAAGCAAATCAAAGGGGTTGGCAAATTATAATCTGTTGCCCAGGTGGCTATTTTTAAAGCGAGCACTACTGTACAGCTGATCACAGCTAGTGAGAGGATTGTGCTCTGTCTCTTCTCAAGGTGCACTCTTAAGTGGTAGGTGTAAAATGTTTTTGTGTGTGGGTGTCTGATCCTGAGAGAAGTGGACAAAGTGGTATAGAAGTGTCTGAAGTAGACATAACAAATTTATAGGGGCTATTTTGGTGCCGGGATTAAGCATTAATGTCTCCGTCCCTCCTAAACAAATAGCTGAACATGTTGGGTAATGGAGGTTTTCTCTTCTTGCAGAGAGTTGGATGAGTAGATCAATACTAATATAGTGTTTGTATTTTATGTAAGAAAACAGCAGCCAGGAGGGAATGGTCCTAGAATAAAGACTGTAACTGTCTGTTCAACGTTAAAAACGTGTCTACCAACACATCTGATGTCGACTTAATATGAGATTCAGTTGTTTTATTGAGCACAGCAAGAAATGTAACATGTAAATGCTTACCTCAGCTGCCTATGCTCATAACAACAACGAACATCCTGATGCACGTAGGCTATGTGTATACCGGTAATAATCACCATCTTCTAACACATGGATAAAGCAGTCAACCCAACGATCAGAATATCAAAACAAAAATAATAAAAGCTTCACATTCACCAAAGTACTGGATATATAATTATTTACCCTGAATTCATTCTGAGGGGGGAATGAATGTTTACTTACCATCATGACAATCCATCAAATATCAGTGAATATATTTCAGTCTGAACCAAAGAGCTGGGCTGAACAACCCACACATTTGACTGACGTTTCATTACCTCTCGAGCCGGGAAACTAACGGGGCTAGGAACAACAAAATCACGCTTTTCCTGGGCTGTTAATATGTACAGTGCTTTGACTTCTTCTCGTTGGTCTACACTCGGGTGCAGAACATTTCCGGAGTCTTGTTGTCATGTGCTGTTGCTGGGCAACCAGCAGAGGCACTACATTGGAGGTACTCGATGGATATAAACTTTAGTCAATGTATTGCTCCTCTAATGGAGGCTAAATCAATGCAGTAAAGACAATGAGAGTTTGTCTCAACACGTGTGAGCTATTCCCCAAAATCACATTAGCATCAATTTGAACATGGATTGTTTTAATCAGAATCTTTACCATTTATAAACGTCTCTTTACCGTTGTTAAACATCCCAAGGGAATAGGCCTATACACACGCGTTCTTACATACACACTAGTGTTGACTGGATTTCTCTTGATCATTATTATTTGCTTTGACTTATTTAAAGTTAGTTTAGGATCTTTTTTTGAAGAAATTAATTTTGCAAATCTTCCACATGTGGCCTCCCGTGCCTTGAGGCTTTTATAAAATCCCTCTCTGCAATTTTTCTGCTGTCCCTGCGTCTCTTTCATCACAATAAGGCTTTTTTCCGGATCTTTCCTGCATTGTTAAAAGCTACCGCCTGTCACTGACCAAATTATGCAATCTAGTATGCCCCAGCTACCACACGGTATTCCAAAGAGCTAGAACTGAGCCATGATTGTTGTAGTTAACAGTCTGTAAAATCAGTGTTTTACATCAGAAATAACTATCCTCAAATGTTCTTTGGGATGAAACTGTGGCTTTTGTCCCTTTTTATATTTAGTGTTTTATAAATTCTCCCCCTGACCTTGTCCTCACAGTAATGCTGAACCTTAAATGTTTAGTGAAGGACAGAGAATCTGTTACACTAATGCCACATCAGACTATTTCCCTGATAAAAAAAAAAAAGATCACCTCTTCTACACGATGCTTATCACCTTCTGTAGTGCTGGGTGGGACTAGAAATCCTGTCCCGCCATTTGTCCTTCATGGTGCATGAACAGCTTTAAATAGTACGACCTCTACGTCTCAACTTGACCTTGAGCACTAACCACAGAGCGCACAGCATAAGCCTCGAGGCAGAGAAACCAGCTGGTGATTGGAGAGGAAAAAAAAAAAACTCAAGGCAAGATGTCCACCCTTGAGGCCAGCGTGTGGGATTAAATCATAAAGAACTCATTTAGGCCACCTCAGACAGAAGATTGCAACTGTAATGATTTGTTTTTGCATATGTGCTCAGCCAACAAGCTACAGTTATTATTTCCTGAGAAAACATTCAGTAAATAGTCTTCCATTGTTGTGAGATAAATCCACTTATGCAGGTGTAGTTTGTTTTATTCCAGCTAAATGTTTCCCCTTCAAATTAACAAATAGAAACGATGTTCCCTGTGCAGATGACTTCACCGGATGGACTTTTTTTTTGCATCGCAAAGATGAGAAAAATAGAGCAACAATATACGTCGACTTTCATTTATTTTATTTGAGTTATCCAGTAAAAAAAAAAAAAAAAGTTAGAAAATAGTTAAAAGAAAAATCCTCGCCATTTCCTGGCTCAAAAATGCCCCCCTGAGACTTTTTATTATACCATTCAACAGTTCAGATGCCAAAGACTGTTCATTTTACAGTTATGTGAGAACACGCAAGTCTTTGCATGTGAGAAGCTAAAATGATAGAAAGTTTGATTTTGCCTTAATGACTTAAGAATTAGCATCAAACATGTCTGTCAGTTATCTCACTTTCTGCTTCTGTCCACATGGAAACATAACAGTTTGAGACTACCAGACTGAATTAATGATAAAGATGGAGAATTTTCACAGATCATCCCGAGAGTAGATAAAGTGATGAGGAAAAGGTCACTTAATATTGATTTATCTGAGAGCAGACAGTTCTTGGGGGGGGGGGGGGGGGGGGGGGGGGGGGGGCAGTATTTTAGTCACATCATGCAAGCTTGCAATATGTTGAGGACTTTTTGGCTCAACGCTGTGTGCTCCATCATACTGTAGATCTCACTAAATCTCAAAGCCCAAAGGGAGACTGGAGGAGATGAGTGATGCTTCCAGCTGAATACTGACACAAAAGAAACCTTGTAAATGCTCCTCTTTTGCTGTATTTCTAATGTAGTTGAAGGTTATTTATTCACTGTCAGCAGCTAACCACAAACTGTACGTCTTTCAGGTACTGGCTAACCAACAATGTGCACATCAAGCGTCCTACCACGGGGCTCCTCATGTACACCATGGCCACTCGCTTCTGTGAGGAAATCCACCTTTACGGCTTCTGGCCCTTCCCGCTCGACCCGCAGGGCAGACCGGTCAAATACCACTACTACGATACTCTTAAGTACGAGTACACGTCCAGCGCCAGTCCTCACACAATGCCGCTGGAGTTCAGGACCCTAAGCACTTTGCACAGGCAGGGGGCGCTGCGGCTTCACACTGGAAGCTGTGATGTAGAGAGGAGACCACAGAAGTAGCTGAATGGAATAACTTCATATTAACTACTGAACAGTTTTCTTGCTACCCTACTTTACTTACTTTTATAACACTTGAAATAACTTATTTTCAGTACTTGGAATGAACTTTTTTTTTGTTCTATTTTTAGCTCTTTTATTCAATCTGGTGGTTTTCATGAGATTTCTACAGCAGCCTTTTAATATAATGAGACTCTTTTGTGCACACTGTTCATGGAGATCCTGTCACATCCATCTGATGGCCCCGTATCTCTCTTAAACAGAACATTTTCAGTTGTTCAAGTCTAAACCGACTTCTTGTTTGGTTTTAAGTTATTGATCATGAAAGGGGGGGGACAACATTTTTATGATTTAATTTTGGTCCTGTGACAAAACAGTGATATTTCCAGTTTTTGATACACGATAGGGCTTCATTAAAGGCGTGTTGTAATTTACCCAACAAGTCCACAGCATGAAGAGCTGATGACTTGATCACTCTTGCGAGTCACTGTTTGGGCCACAAGATGGAAGCACTTAATAATCAGGGAGAAAGAGGATAAAAGACACAAAAAAAACGTTTCTAACATTTATTTAAAGACCGTGATGTTCAACTTCTGATGGCAAATTTTCCTCTGATAGAGAACATTTTGTATCCTCATATCCAGCACCTTCTTAATGGGTGTTCATGGTAAAACAGGTCATTCATAAGGGGGGGGGAAAAACAAAGGTCCAGTGAACCAGAACTGCCATGTGAAACAGTCAGGTGACCCGGAGTGATAAACGAGAGAAGGAAGGCATGTTCAGCGTCTGTGAGGAGAGAGAGAGGAGAGTACCAGCTGTTCACATAAGAGTGTTTACGCAGACTTTTAGCCGACTGTTGGCTTACTTTGTTATCTTTCCTTAAAAGAACACCAGCCCTGTTACTGCATTGAATGTTGTTGTTGAAGAGGTTAGAATGTAGTTGTGTTATTTAAGCAGGAAGTTTTTTAAATTCATGAATGTATTGGTGATATTCTTACTAATGTTATGTAAGAAATGAAATTCAATGTGATTCACAGTTAGGAACCGTTTTAGAGCATTTACACTGATGCTGATGAATTGTATACAGCCTTTTATTCATTTAAAACAATGTATGAATAATACTCATATGTATTGTGTGTTTTGGCCAGTATTCAAATCATTTGTGGAGACAGATCTTCATAGATTTGATTGAAGCTGCCAGTATTTGTGCCTACATTCAGTGAATTTGCCCAACTTTAAAATTGGACCGTTTACATGCCCAGGAATAAAAATGTTCAAGGAACATGTGTTGGTTGGAAAACGGAGTTACATGACTGTCTTAATAATGTCAGGGAAGAAACTCAATTTGATATTGATTTTCAGGCCAGTAGCAGACTGACTTGTGAAACTAATTTCTTGGTTCAATGCTGCTCTGGATTTTTCTTTCAATTTCGTAACCCAGTAAGTCTTGAAGTTTAGTTTCAGGTTTTTCTCTTTCTCTTTGCAAATTCTCTAGTTACTATTCAGCGACCAAATATCTCCTTTTAGCTAAATTAACACGAGATATTCAAAGATCTCTGCAGCTCAACAAGCAGCCTCACACGCGCTTCCAGCCATGTGATTTGTTCACAAAAATGTTTTGACAGGATGTGCTTGTTGACTTGCATGTAGGCCTTACTACGCTGCCAGTTAAGTTAAGAATAAACATGAAAGTGGTGGCAGGGACGTCAGCAGTCTGGAGCAATGAAAGGTTTTATTTGTAAGAGCTCGTCTGAGCTTGGCAAAAATATAAACATTCTGTGACCAACACAATTAAGTTAAGAAAACTTTCCACTGTCATTTCTGCTCTGATGAAACCAACGAGATGAAGCAGAAACAATTTCAACATTTTGTCTTATTTACTCTGTGTTAACATGTTTGTTTATGTCTTATTCCAGCAAACCAATGTAATTATTGCATGTAGGTCTACACACAACTCAAGTATATTTCCTTCTTTTTTTTTGTATTTCAAATATTCAATATGACTCAAGGACACTTGTGTAGTAATGACAAACTGAATGTACTTTGTCTGTGGCAGAACATACACAAATGGACGAGAATTGGGGGAAACAAGAATTTCCACTATCTCTCTTTAAAGAATGTAACTCTTCAAAGGACGACCTTTTATTTCAGTGGTGTTTTTAAAGAAATGGAAACTTAGGAAACGGCTGTGGGTGCACAACACATCTCAGAAACCAAGAAGGGGCTTGTTTTCAATAAACTTCCAGAACAGTTTCAACGTTTCTTGTCTTTAAATGTGGGATGAGGGAAATTTGCTACAGTGTCTGAACAGCTTCCACAAAGACTTTGATTCTTTTTTTACGAGAGGAATTTTCTGTAGCAGATGATGCAGTCCTAATAAAAGTCCAGGATTAGCATCTTTACACGAGAAGTGCTCTTCCACCAGTTTACAATGATTAAAGAAAAAGCTTACTGGAAGATGACAACTGTAGAAGGGTGAGGAGGAGACAAAGCACAGGCACAATCATGGATCTGAATAGTTCTGCACACACAGTGAAAGACGTATTTCTTTGACAAAACATCGAAGTAAACAGAAGTCACAAAGTCTGATGGAAAACACATGAAATATCCAGGATTCTGCTTGAATGCATTCTTTCAAAAATGACAAAACTTGATTTACATCTGATTATATGATTCACACACATCATCCATGCATAATGCTCATACCTTACAAAGACAAATGTATCCAGTCTGTCATGAATGTCACTAACTTTTGTTTCGAACAAAGAAAAATACACAACAGTCTTTCTCCTGGAAAGAATACATTGAAGAAGTTATGTAGGACTACCAACTGCCGTTTCTTTTCTTGTAACTGTTAAATAGGGGTGGAGGTCATTTGGAAACAGCTGCACATGTAGACACAGTACATTATCAAATAACAGTTTGGATTAAAACAAAAGGTCATCTACAACACCCACACTCACATTGACTGCGGACGACGTCCTGGCATTGTGTTTGTTTGGTGTAAACTGTTTTAAAATTCTTCTTGAAATCGTTATAGAAGCTTTGAATCAGACTTTTGGTTGATCGCTGTGTTGAATTTCAATGAAAGGTATAATAATCTAGAAAAATGTATCACTTGGTGATAAAGGCTTACATGATATGACTTGTTTTTATTAAATACTCAATTTAACCGAAAATATCACATCCAATCTAAGAGACAGAGAGATGTTTTTAGAATCTGTGCAGCACAAATCAGTAACTCTTAAGCAGAGAATGGGCTTTTGTTTAGTTCGACATTACAAACGTAACATTATTGTGGGAGACTTTACATATAGTTTGACAAGCTGTTTGACTTCTATCTCTTACAAGAAGATTTTATTTAATTTTTTAACTTGATATAAGTAGATGAAACATAGCTCAGTTTAAGAAATAAGAGTGTGTGCATGTCAAACACTTAAATAAAGTCACTTCATCCCCGCAGTCTGTCAATCTGTTGTCGACTAAGTTCAGTGGTTACTTGAATAAATGACATTTTTAAATGATAAAAAATCACCTGATCACAAGTGTTTACAGCATTTAAATTCAGAGTAAATAGTTGTATAGACACCCTGCAAATATAACCGTATCATTTTCCTTTGGGTTTAAAACTTTTTCGCTGATTTAGCAGCAAAACAGGAATGTCTTCCATCACTCTGTAAAAAAATAAACGTTTACTCCAAAGATAAGAACAGCAATCATACAGTGTTTACGCACAATATAGTGGTTAGTAGACAGAAGCCTGTTTGGTATGAAAGTTAAGGTCAAATATAAATTACAGTATACTCTTTAATAGTGTGCAAATACTACATTTTTGTATGTTAGTTGCACAACATGTGTTGCATGTTAACATTTGACAATCAAACTGACGATCATTGTGGCCACAAAATATTGATATAAAGATTACATATTTGCACGTAACTTAAAGTGTGATTATTAGTCCTTCATTTTTTTATGAGTTTATCAAAGATTCAAACAAGGCATTGCTACCATAAACTCAACGACCCGGCGTACTGTCCTATTCAGCACAGCTTGAGGCTTCCAGTTGTTTCATCTTAGAAAGAAGTAGGCAGGTTTCTGAGCCACATGATAGAAGCGTCAGTACAGCAGCAACAATGATATCTCTGTGGCTCCACTCCTTTAAACACAGATTAAAAAAAGCCATGCACAAGCTGCTGCAGAGAAGTTGCTGATTCGGTAAGACTTAACAACACGTAAAAAATAGAGGAAATCACTCGAGTGGTCCTGGGAAAATGATAGGTGTTAAGAAATCTGGATGTCCGTGTGTGGGTTCACCTGCAAAAAAGAAAGAAAAATGAAATCACACAGAATCTTATCTGATGTTTTAGTCAACAAATATGTTCTCCAACAGGGTCCGGTCTGACTTGGAAGTCAGGAATGTCAGGTAAACAGGACATTATTTCTTTCTACGAGGAAGTGGTTGTGTGTTAAAGAACAATAGAAATGACGGAAGGGTGAAACCTAAGTCAACATCCCCCGAACTAAAACAGTGCGTCTTTAAAAAAGTGTACTGGAGCAGTTCGAACCTCATTTCTGATACTTTTTATTCTGGTTATGTTATGATTGGTGTTCATAAGACATCATAATTACTTTAACCTTTCTGTACTATGTATTCAGTGCAGTAAAAGCAGACCAGCAACAGCTGTTCTATTAGCACATGCTAACTTACTAGTGTAGTCAAAACAGTCACGATGCGCTTTACATAGGCAAATCAAGGTTAAACATTTTCTAACTATAAAGTTTACAAACGAGATAAGTAGACGCACTGAGAGAAAATAAAGTGAGAGAAGCAAAACCAGGTAGTTTAAAGTCAAATACATTTACTATGAAGGGTTAATGCTTTTCAAATCTACATGTTCTGTTAGAGTGAAACCTTTAGAAACATTAGAACATGTCTTCAGGGACATAAACAATACAAATACAATGCTGTTGTACATTTACACTATCTCGAGTATTTCCAAACAGGGAACCATAAGCAAGACGTGTCAGTGTATGAAATTCTCAGAGCGATTATATTTGAATTTGTTCAGAAGAAGAGGACATTTGTATTTTGTCTAAGAATAACATAAACATCTGATACATGGGCTTCTTATTGTCTGGGTAGTTAAAAAAAACTAACCTGTATTTGACATCAAACAGGGTTGAGTCATCATCATCATCGTTCTCCTCATTCAGAGGGGCCATCTCCACGCGCTCTGCAGGAGTCGTTATGATGTCATATTTACGTGTTTTTCTGATCCGTCTGCCAGATCTGTGGAAATTAAACAATTAAAAACAAGACTTACAATCTGACAACATCAAGCCTACTCACTATAACCACAACCTTAGCTGTAAACCGACCATAATAAAGCTCAAACTGGCTGTTAATGTAGTCTTAACAGGCTGATGTTTTCATTCAATTTAAATTGAAGCTGGAATCATGATTTTGGCATTTGTTTTCATTCAATGAAACCAACTTTCATGCCTGACAATTGATCATCGAACATGCCAAATATTCTCAGGGTGTTTTCTGTGTGAGGGCTGCATTGTTTTAATTGTTGATTATCTGACAATCATTTCCTCAATTTTATCTATCAGTGTTTTTTCCCCCAAAAAATCTCAAGACTACCTCAAATGTCTTGTTTTCTTCAACAACTCCTCAAAGATATTCAGTAAAATGTCATAGAGGGGTTCAAAATGTGACTTTTTCCCCCAAGAAATATTCATGCTCATGAAAATCAATCATCAGATTGCATGCCAATAACCTATGTCAAAAATATCAATTATAACCAATTCATCCCTTCCATTAAATAGGAAAATAACCAAATATAAATGCAAAAAAAGAAGACTGGTGTGTACTTCACACTACATATCCACATAATATAATATAACATACAGGATCGTAGGCTGCTAATCATTAAATAGGCCCAGACCTCAACTCTTGGCTTCCACCTTTACACCCACATGCTCCTAATCGATTCATTTACCAGCAGCAGTCGAGTCTGAGAAGTCGTGATCATACTGTGACTATATTGATAGGCTGGTTATTATTGTAGGCCGTATAGGGCTTATACTGTAGGTGACCAGTTTGAACCTGCTTACCTGATCACTTTGATGACCAGGCATGTGATGAGAGCAGCTGTTAGCACGAAGACGAAAATAACTATGTTTTTTAGAGTTGGCAGATGCGTCATGATGGATGAAATCCTGGATCCCACGGCAGCATCTGTGACATTATTCGTATGCTCGTCTTCGCTGATGATGGAAGATGATGATGATGATGTTGAATTTAGCAGCGTCGCGGGTGATGAGAGAGTTTGTGGTTCGCTGCTGACCCCCGAAAGAGTCGCAATGATGAAAGTTAACGCCAGATTGTATGCCAACATGGTGATCAAATCAGAAAATACACGCAGGATGTTCTTTTTCCCAAACTAAATGAAATGCGACAGCAGCTGCCACATTATTGAGGAACAGTTTATCAATCAGATTTGGCTCTTAACTCAATACAGAACATGTAAAAAGGCAAATATCCATCTCTGTTTTGGTCCAAGCCTCGATCTCCTAACGCTGTTCTTCGGGGTCGTAGCTTGAATTTTCTACCAAAACGTGTTTCTTTCCTTGAGGTGAGTTGTAGCAATTCCTTCCTGATTGCATTAGGACTCCGTGTAGAGATGGGGATTATCCGCCTCCGGAAGAGCTCTGTAGGCTGGCCCGCTGCTCCTACTGCTGAAGAGGAGCATTATGTGGGCTCGTGTTGCATTCACGGTCACCTCGTACTTCCTACAAACAAGCAAAGGATGCCAGCAGCTTCAGTTAAAGGAAAGTCCTGCACAAGTGTTTGTTTTAGTGGCTCATGTTCGACGACTCTGTGAACAAATTACACCAAATAAAACATAATTAGGCTATAACTAAATTTTAATTAGGCTACTCACAGGTCTATGTCTTTAATGGTTTATGTAACCTGGGCGATACAGACATTTGGTTGTCTTGATTGGTCAAGCTGGTTTCTGTAAATCACACATGCACCAAAGTAACTTTCAATTTGTGCTTTCGACAGACTCTTATTTCACTGGTTGCATAAAAAATGGAAATGTATAAAAGCAAAATCACACTTGTGGCCGTGCACTTATAGCCTATATTAGCAGGCTGTTATAAGACACTAAGCATGTGGCCTTTTGCCAGGCAGCCGTGCTGATAATCAGTACAACAGCACAGCCAGTTGGGAAATGGCTTGACTGAAGACTGTTGCATGGGTGACACTCCGTTTGTGTTTTTATAGCCAATTGGTCTACAATAGACTCATTTTGTTAAGTTAAAACTGTCTATACCCTTTCCATAATTTAAGTTTAATAAATAGGAGAAAACTTATTACAGGTATGATACAAATTAATCAAATATTTCTGATACAAAATGTGGAAAATATTCTGTTATTTTAACAATGTTAAAATAAATGATTCTTCTAACATTAAGGAAGCTTAAAACAGTTAAAAAATAATGCTCTACTGGCTCATGTGACATTCTTTAGAAAAGAATACAACAATACTATCCTTCTTCCCTTTAGTGGTTTGACACAGTCTATCCCCAATTATCACATCTTACAAACTTTGGTAATACAGAGCATTTACATCTCTTACCATTTTGGCATTTGACTGACTGCATCCAAAGGCAGCAATTCTCTGTTTACCCATGGGCTGTGCAAACACAATTTTCCGAAGGCGGCAGACTCCAGGGTCACGACCGCAGATTCCAAGGAAATTCTCAAGAGTTAAGACAGTGATAAGAAGTCAGTTGATTGATCAGTTACGGTGTTGATCACTTAGCAGATCAATAGCCTCTTTGTAAGAAAAACTAAATCTGTCTTTCTCTCTTTGCCCTAAGCCAAAAAAAGACAGAAACAATTTAAAACCATTATTATTAGGCCTATATATATTATTATAATATAAACATCATCACACGACTTCAGGTTTGCAAACTGCATAGTTGTGTCAAAAAATGAAAAACCTCGTTAGATTGTCTTATACTGAAAATAATCTATATCGGCTTTAGGTATAAGGGGAACTTGTAGGTAAGAGGGGACCTTGCAGCGAGAACTACTTTAAACTAATGCAGAAGGGCTCCCTTTATCTGAATTCAAAAAAGAGATTGCCTGTCTTGTTTAGTCTTGTTTATTGATGACTGGTCTTATTCCAGTTCACCTCTACTGGGAATGATAGCCCCCTACTGGGCTCCAGTATATGAGAGTGTTTTCTGGTTTAATTAAAGCCCACCAGATGGCAGCACAAAATAAAACCAGAGCCCTGTAGATTTTCTTCCCTGAAGAGATCAAATTCAGCTAGTTTGAGTAGGCCCTTATGATCTGTGACATTATTTAGGTGATATAACATGCAGTAAATGATATCTATGTCTATTTAAGTATAGGTTAGCTTTATAGTAACATTTTAGATAATGTTACACCGTTTTAAAGGAGGTATTCGCACATCTAACTATCTCATTAAGAAGGTGCGTCTAAATAGGACATCAACCTATCACATTGAAAAGAACACACTTGGCAAAGATTCAGAGGGAACGAAATATCGTGAATTTTTCTAATAAACTGGTAAAGCCGAGCAACAGCAGTGTGCAGGATTTTTCTTTTCAATGAGAGAAATTTACACCGACATGCACATTAAAACCATAATGTAAGTGTTGATGCAATTTGCTTTATCTTGATTTTCCATTGACTTTTAATACTACCAAAGGACTTCTCCAGGTTTGGTTTCCACAAATAAAGCTAAATGAATCTTTAGTAGGTATTCACATTTGAGAGGAGTGGGTTGAACTTTTCACAGAGAAAAAGTACTGGTCGCGATTGTGTTAAACTGGCTTACAACACACTTTTATTTTATATTTTGATATAGGCTACTACTAACCGTACATTTTTCATTAATTGGTTAATGTTGCTGATTTTAAACCCTGCCACTCTAGTCCCTTTAATCGACATGGGCTGACGTGCTATACTAACAATCTCTATGCTGTTTGTTGTGTCGCCGGTGTAAAAGCAAACATGAGAACATCCATTACCAGTTGTAATGTAAACAGTCAAACGCTTAATTGCAAGGTAACATGACAATTGGTGAAGGCCTGCTACTTTAATCTGTGAAACCACCATGAATGAATGCTAATGGTTGTTGAAAGTATTGGTTATTTTTCCTCTAAGAGAACCAATGGCTGCTTTTACGCTCTTCCATTCTGACAAAGAAAGTTTTTGTACAGCTAAGCAAATGTAGGGTCTGGGGTCACGATGCAATACAATGCAGGGATAGAAATTCATTTATTATGAATAAACAGGTACATTTTTTCTTAACAATTCAGTAAACAATTAAAATGTGATCATACTGACCAAGCGTATAATATTTCAATACTTTATAACTTAAACTCCCTCATAGTAAGCCTCCTGTAGTAATCAGACATTTTCAGGTAAAAGGGGCAGTATATGAAAAGCTTTTTTTTGTCTGATTCTGTTCTAACTTGGGCAAACAAACAATGTAAGACCACAGGTCATATCCACTTTTTTGTATGTATATAGATAAGGAGGAGCCAGTCCATGGAGAGATTTTTATGCAACAGCCTGTGAGTGTCTGCAGGCAAACAAAGATGGCCACTCCGCAGCTGCATAGCCATATGAGCATGAACATGTCACAGCTATAGCAACAAGTACAGAACAATGGTTGAAGTTTCCAGCTTTAGCCTGATCACATGCATGGATAACAATCAATTTGCTATAATTAAATAGAGTTGACATGAAGTAGGCCTAGCTGATTGTTTTTCTCTGTATAGGATGAATGGTTGGTAGGCTATACTTAATTTGATCCTGTGTGTCATAAAAAAGTGACACTATTAACATGAAGCCTGAATGAGGGCGATATGGTACGTTTTTAGCTCTTTATGAAATGGAAACCTGTAGGGTACATTAATGACAATATCTCTATATAGCAACCACAGAAAAGTTCTAAAATAATAAAAAATGTATATAGGCTATTCAGATGACTTGAACATGCATTTGCATATCCACTTTCTTATGTTTTGAGCAGCGCTAACTTGCTCAACACATTTAAAAACCTGCCTCCATTGAAATAAATATAAACACTTCCCTGTTTAAACCCTTCCAACTAGTCAGTCAATATAAGGATGTGTTCACCTCCCTTGAAGGAGCTATCTGGACCTGTAATGTAGTCTACTTGTAGAGCGCTCCTGTTGCTAGGCTGAGGATCTTTTTATAGAAATCTTCCACTGCAAGGAGCATGCGCTGTAGTGTCCAACATGTCATTGGTCAATGACGGGGGTGGAGTGCATACCACAGCCTCCATGGACTTTGCAATAAAGGCTGGACTAGATTAAGTTTTCCAAGTTTGGTGTTCCCTGTTTGGCTACTCATTTTACTCAATCAAACGTGTAACAAATAATCTCTGTAACCATGTTATTTTAGTCATTCTGTCACAAACAGGGGAAGTGCCTTCTGTCAAGCCTCATACACAGCAACAGTGTTGAGTTTCACTTATTCAGAGGAACCCCAATGAAGTTGCTCTCACTTTCAGATTTAGGCTATTATTAACGTGTAACGTGTCACATAAAAATATTCTAAACAAAAATGCAATGCCTCCAAGCCCCTCAAAGACTTCATCAATATGAGGAACTAAGTCTACTGTTTGAACTATGTTGTAGCCTAAATGTCAGATAACAATTATGTAATTGTTTATTAATTAACACAGTTGCACTGGCATTAATCATCGAAAAGCCCCAAAGCATGCCAATATTTCTAAGTTTTTACACTGCAAAAACTTGTGTTTTTGAGCATTTTTTCTCTCTGCTATGGCTTCTAAACCTAGAATATAAATAATATATATTGACTACAGTCTATGCTCATAAGTAGGCCTTTATAAGTATGGAAGGAGATTTGATAAGTGGCTAGATAAAATGTGCTAATTCCATTTTCCCTAACACACAAAGACGAATCTCCCAAAATACTGTAGCATACTGTGATAAACAAATTAGATTATTTTTTTTGATAATTTAATTTGTCATTTTCTGAAGAAAAAATAAGTTTAGGCTATATCATATTCATAGGCTATATGTGTCACCGGTTATTTGTTGAGTAGCCTAAATCACATTTACTCAATTCTGCCTTGATTAAATTGTAATATTGTGTGTAGCTATTTTTTGACAACAGCAAAAAAAAAAAAGAAAGAAGATAACTGTTTTTTTATTAATGCTACTCATTGTGTTGAACTTTGTAACTTTTTGAATGTATTGCTGTGAGTTTGGGTTGTTTTCAGGTTCCGCGGGATGCTAGCGCTAGCCTGATGAGGAAGTGGAGTTTGGCTTACGTTAGAGGAAAGTGGGCAGAGCCGTGAAGGATATCAGCTCAGGCAGAGGCGGAGAGGAGGACACAAGCAGCAGAGGAGCGAGGCGTCGACAGCGGAGAGAAGGAAAGGCGGAACGATGCAGCCGAAAGAGCCACCAAAACGTCGAAAATCGCCCCAAAAAGCGACACTGGCCGGGGCAGACGACGGGGGATAGACACGGCCTGGGCAATGGGTAAGAACTGACCAGTAATCATACATTAGACGCCGTTAAAGACGACTCAGGGGTGTATGGCAAAATGGTGGAAAGAACGACAGATAGACGCAGTGTTGTGAAAATGGCCATGGTGTGTTGTCTGCGAAGAATAAAGAAATCCATGGAGTACATCTGGCAAATAAATATGATTTAGTTGATGGAATTTGCACGTTTGCTAGCTCTGTGTGGAGTGTACTTAGTTAGTATTTGAACAAGCAGATTTGTCTCGACATGTTAGGAGTTATTTCAACCTACGCATTTAAAATGTGCTTTGTCCTTGAAAGGGCAAATGCCCTTGTCTGAATTTGCTCGACGAAAACATAAAGAATTATCAAATGTTTCGTTTTTTTAATGTTGTATTGAGTTTGATGGACGATAACACAACTATCTTGTGCAAAATTTTGATTATTTTCAGTTTAGTTGTTTTTTGGAGTCTTTCAACGATTTCTAAATAAAATAAATAAATTAAAAAGTCATTATTTTTCACTAAATCTTATGGGAGAGTGTACAAACGTAGGAAAACCATGATTTCAGTAAGTGGTAGATGCTCTATACTTATAATTTATTAATAGTTTATATAAATTGTGCTAAGTTGTTAAAATGCTTTAGATATGACGATGAATTTGAATTTTCTTCTTTGTAGGCACTGAACATAAACAAGAAGTGATTTGTGTGTCAAATAAAGATTCTATATGTTATGAAAAGCTGACATATACATCGAAATACAAAATAGGGTGTTGGCTTTTAACCCTTTGAGGTACTGACTGGAGAGTGAATTTAAATATGCACAATAATAATTTTCCATGTTAAATAACATTTGCTGGACAATAAAGAAAACCACAATTTAAAAAGGCTTCTCTACATGTATGTGGAGTTTTTAAAGATAACTCCACATATTGTATAAAACAAGATTTGAGAAACTTACTTGTGTTAGTATCATATTCTCTCAGACAATGTTGATTTATCCAGATTAGTGTGCTAACATTACACATTATATAACAGATTTCATAAAGTGTTTTATGGGAGAAGTTAAACTATATTGTTGAATTAGAAGGATTAGTAAAACCATGCACATAACAATATGTTCTGTTAAAGCTTTTCTCAATAGAATGTTACCGTTGACGACAATCCAGTTGCATTTTAGCCGCCACAATTAACAAAGATCTAACCTTTTGCTTAATACATATACATCATATTACTTATTCATTTTAAATATGTTAATGAGCAGTGACACTTTCTCGTGAATAACCTTTCAAATGTTCAAAATTATATATTCCATTATGTTCCATATTTCTGGCAAAGTAAGTTGAATTTTTGTTAGCTTTGATAACATGATTCAAATCTTTTCTTTTTTTTCCATATTTTGCAGGGATTCTTCTGATGTTCCCGAATTACTATAAAGAAGAAAAGAGGACACCTGACCCGAGTTAAATGGTATGTTTTTACAATAATTTCAGGCTTCATGTGTGTTTGTCAGTACTACCAGTGTTTTTGTCTTTACTGCGTCTTACATGTAGCCAGTAGGGTGTGCTGTTGTCACAATTTTTTCCTGTTTCTATTTTAAAGGGTTGACATTTAGCCACAACCATGGCGTCGAGAATTAAAAGATCGGGGTCATTTGCGCTGCAGCGGGGAATGTAAGTATTATTTTAAAGCTTGTTTAAATGTCTACATAAATTTACTTGCATGTTATCTGTGCCATAATCTCTGCAATAGTGTCTTAATAAACTACACTAACATCTAAATAAAAAGCCCATGAACATAATGTAGTACAGTTTAAATTATGTGTGATTTAATAACCAAGAAATACTACTTATGCTAATTTCATAAATAGCTTCTATGCATTAAAGTAATATATTTTTAACCAAGCAAGGACAGTAATTAACACCTACGGGACATTTCATTGTTACTTTTAAATATGATTGTGTATAGAAATAGTTATTTCAACTCATTTAGATAAAGGGCATGTGACCACAGACGGCTCTTTTTGCGCTGGCAGGGCACACAACCCGTGTTTAGAGTGGTTCTCACCAGCGCTCATTGTTGCTAGGTTACGAAAGCCAACTTCTGCTTCCCTCGGCAATGTCTGTTAGGTGTGTTTCAAATAGCTCCGTGTGCGTAATATTTGCCTCAATTCAAAGAAAATTGACCAACTAAACGTGAAAACATTTTAACGTAGTCATGTCCTGGTATTAGCAGCAGCTCTAGACCTGGACATTGTACCCTTGAAAAGACGAGTCAGACTAGCGTCTACTTCGCCATTGTTGGTGACAAAGTGGATATCAGAAGTCCCGCCCCTTCTTGATTTTGATTGGATGGTGAGGGAGAAGGGACATTGATGAGTGTCATACTGTTCTTAAAGTTAAACTTCTCAGCTGCAGGCGATGTGAGCGCATTGACAAAAATAAAAACAGCTAACACTTTGGCGCATTAGCGCTCAGGACAGTTAGCGTTGAAAAAAAACTACATTGCTTTTGTATTGAAAACAGGCAGTGCCAGTGCAAAGAATGCTGTCCTTAGACACAGGAACAACATTTTAACTAGCATTAGCAGACTAAGCAATTTAACGTGGCCGTCCGAGTTGGTTAAACTCACTTTTTAATTATTCATGCCCACAATGCTAGACATATGTTGTGTGTAAGCTGTAATGCAGCCACCTGCCCTCAGCCGGGGCCATAGCTCCATTTAAAGTAAAACTACCATAATGCTCTACTACCATCATGTAAACCAGCACAGTGGATGGATGGCATCTAATAGTGCTGAGTGGTTTGGCAGTAGTTTAATCTAGAAGATGTAGTTAAAGTTCTATGTAGGCTATCATGGGCTTTGACTGTTCTCTGGGTGATTTTTAACATTTGACCAATCGACGAGTCTGGATTTGAATTTGTTTTTAATCGACAGGACAATTAGTCCCTAGCTCAGTCATAGCAAATTAGAGTTTTACAATTCAGCCTAATTCTGACACTTAAAAGAGAACACAGGTTACGCCGAGAAGTTGTTCTAGAAGAAAACCGCAGTCTTTACTATCTGTTATTGTATCATTAACATGTTTGAATAACTGATTAAGTTTAATTCCAAAAAATGTTTAATACTAATTTTAAAGATACAGTGCTTCTTATTGTTTATTTTGACAAACAGTTATTTTAAATAGAATTATCAGATTTAATAATGGTCTTCTGTCTTGTGAATGATACATTTTTACCATAATAATGCCCCACATGTTTCTGATAGCTGACAATCCTCACTCTAATAATTAAAAGTCATATTTTAAACACAGACAAGTGTAAGTGGAGGATGAGTTTGGTTGGCTTGTCATCCCAAAAGATGTCTTCATATCATAACTCAAATTCTAAAGGGCTAAGACACTTGAGATTCAAAACTATGGACTTTTGGAAAACAACATTCAATACAACCTTCACCAATTTACTACTTCATTTTGGCCACTGCCAAAAACAGTTAGTGAACACAGGCCCTTACTGGGCACCCTGAATACTATAAATAACAAACCCCTTCCCAATCTTCCACAGTCTTTAAAAGCACACAGAATCCAAAATTAAACACTGTCCAACGCTTCACACCAACCACCTGCTTGTTCTGAAGCCCTGCAACCATAAATAGACAACCATAGAAACACTTAACCCTACAAGCTAGTGACAACCTCAGGAGCTGAGAAATGAGGCCTCCAAGGGAGTGTGATGGGTTGAAGTTCCTCAAATGGCCAGTTGAGGCAGAGTCAAAAAGCCCACCTTTACAGAATAAACAAATATTTTTATATTCTTCTTTTAATACTTTATCCCCGAGGAGAAATCTGCTAGACCTAGCCTTAGTTGATTTCAATCAGTAAACTTTTCATCACAACTGTATTGACAAGCTCAGTAACGTTTGCTGACTTGGCCTGATGACTGATAATACTAAGTCTCCTGACATTAAGTTACATTCAACACATTTTTTACTTATATTGCTGTCTGTCATTGGTTTGACAACCTTTACAACACTTAATAGAATAAGTAAGGAATAGGTAAAGTTATAAGTAAATAATAAATTAGCAAGCTGTCTGTATTGGGCGAGGATAATAGTACAAAAATAATTAGACTAACTGCTTTACAGTTGTACTCTTTTAATGCAGGTTAATTATTGTTTGTAGAGGTCACAAAAGCCGCTTATTGGGGCTATCAATGGTAACGCCCACTCATTTATTTATTTTTAAATCGCATGAATCAGATCCCATTTTGTCCTTTTAAGGCGCATCGTAGCTAAGCCAGTGCATAGCTAGGGAGGAAAAGAACAAGACCACTGCCCCTTTTAATGGCTCAATTCATTTTACAAAACTCTGGGAAACCTCAGCTGTCTAGTCAAAGGAATATGCACATTTTGATATACAACATTTCACTGTTCTACTGTTCCCTTCTGCAATTTTCATTAACTTTTTGATCCGCAACAAGTACCTTTTTTCCAAGGTCAAGTTAATGCTGTAACTTTCTATCGTCCACATGTTCCTTATTTATTTTCAAAATCAAAGCAGGTTTGCATCCCAAGAGGAAGTAAACCACCCTTAGCTTAAGACAAAAATAAATAAAAGCAAAACAAAAACTATTCTAGTAGAATTACAAACATGATTGAAAATGCGATTGGTCGTGAATAACTAAATAAATTAAGCAATTAATCAACTTCAAAAAATGCATTGTTTGAGATTTCTGTCATTTACTCAAATTAAAACATAACACTAAACAAGTACTTTCTTGATGTGATCAGTACAATGAGCTTCAAAATCGCCTTGGAAGGAGTCCTTCCAACAAAAGCCCAATGCTAGAAGCCTCCCTTAAATCGCTTGAAGAAAAACCATACAGTTTATCATAACATCATAATTTAAAATACGATTATGATTTTTACAGTCAAGAGACAAGTCTTAGTTGCTGGGAAAAACATGCTACTCAGCACATGAGGTTTAACCCTTTACAGAGTAATGTACATTTGGTTTGCATCTACACCTGTTACAAAAAAACAGGATGCTACACTGAGCATGTACCAAAGTCATTGTATTTTCTGCCATTACAAGAAAAAATAGAGGCTCATACAGAGTAGTTTGTCTGTCACAAAACGTCACATCTTGACGGAAAACTGAAAATATTTTTATTATAATAAGACATGCGTTAAGTTGCATTTCGAGTCAGATTCCTTTTAGTAAAACTTTGTTATTTTAGTTGTTGTATTCATCCTCCAATAGACTACCAATCATTAGCAGAAATTACTAATCACTTATTGGAATTGCGACCGGCACAACAGTACATCATTTTCCTTAACAAATTACCACCAAACACTATTTTGGTTTGGGGCATAACTAAATGCTCCCATTATTGTATGAACGGGGCTTTATAAATACAGCTTGATTGATTGATATTATAACGTGTTTCTGTGTGGCTCATATGTTTGTTTATCTGCACATTATTCATGGTTCTTTATCTCTTTCACAGGGGATATGTGGACTGGCGGGATGGTTTTCGAGTTTGAGGAAAAGAAGACATCTCTGTAAGTTATTTACATTTAACTTGAGTTGTCATTTTGTGTGCTGATTGAGTTTAATTTAATGGATTTTTTTAATACATTGAGGATACAGCCCTCATATTTTAAGATGGTTTTGCCCAATATTTCTTTAACATGTGCTGCTGGGACTTTCTTTTAGCTCTTGAGGCTAGCAAATTACCAAATGTTAGCTCGTAATGAGCATAAACGGGGGATTTGACAAAAACCCAGCCAAAACCATATCACAATGAAATTTCTTTAACTGTAAGATATTTTTAAATTTTGAATAGTAGGTGTATAAAAGGACTATTGTTTATATGGTTGTGTTAATAGTTATTGGATGCTATTGTGTTGTCCATCTGCTGGTGTGTTGTGTGATTGCTTTGGTGAACCTGGTTATTATTTTGCCAATTCAAGCAATGGATCCCATCCTGCTTTCGGATTTTTAGCTAACATGCCAGTTTTTGTCGATTCAAGCCTAATTATCAATATTTTTAATATTACTGCTTTTGCACAATTGTTAAGTTTAATGCTAACTCATCATACCCCTAGTGGTGAGTTAATGAACTTATTTGCAAATTGTTGAAGCCCTAAGTCAACTCAAATCAGAAAGCTGATAACTTTGAATTTGGCAAACAATATCAGTCCAGACCCATACAGTAAACTGAAGGAACTTTCCTTGTAAGGATAGCTTGTTGCAATACTCACTGAATGACTCTGACGTATAACAGCCGTGATGCTGAATCAGTAAAGCCCTCCTTTAGTTTATGTCAGTATGATGACTTGTTGTATCAATTTACAAGAGTAGCAACTTTGTTGCAACCGAAGTTTCACAAAATGTTTGTATTTAGAAAAACGCCTGCACAGCGCAGTGCTAGCTAACGCAACTGATTGCTAGCCATGAATTTGTCAGTCTCAATTTTAGCATAGTTTAGCATCTTTAACTACTGGAAAGTGAATTATTACTTTTTTCAGTTGCACTGTGGGCTTACAACTTTTCCTTCTTTTTTTATCCTATCAAGACCCCATTCAACTGGATAATGCTGAAGTGGAGACAGCGTTGTTTAACGTGAAGATGGCAAGTGATTTGGCTATTAGCCAAATTTTGACAAGATGAAAACGTTTTCTGAATGGACTTTGACGTTTGGATTTTTATTTTTTACGACAACACAGACTCTGGAAGACCGTCGCTAACTGTTTAATGGACTTTTTTCAAAATAACTATTGTTTTTGGGAATCACGAAATCAGCCATTGTACATTTGATATTCAGATGTTGTTGTTTTTTAAAATAAAGTATATGTCCTCTTAATTTTTCTTGACTTTGTTTTATTAGCTAAACCAGAAACCATCAAAAGACATTTAGCGTTTTGGTTAACGTTGTTGTCCATGTAGCTTGGCCGTTAGTTATAATGTTTCAGCTAATTCGTCAACTTGTTTTTTTTCTTTGCACTGACTTTGTTACTAATCAAATTTTTAGCGTTATTGCTAAAGTTTCGGACTGTGTCAATGAATCTCCTAAAACAATCTTTTGGGTATTGCATTACGAAGGAAATATTAGGTTGATAAAGGGGACGCTGTTAATTAAAATATATCCGTCTGCTTCAGTCACTTCTTAATTTAATTACCACAACAGTCAATGATTCAGTTTATTTGTGGTATTGCATTGCAATGCCTTGCAAGTAGGTATAAAGTTTTAGGCCTGACCAGAAATGGTTTCTAAAGGCTCTCTAAAATGGCTCCTTGCTGTCCTTCTTCCTGTCTGAGCAGGAAGTGATGAAATTGTTGCATAAAAAAATTATACACTTTCACAGCCTCTAAATATCCTTACCTTTTATGAAGTGGGAAGAAATGTTCTAACTTCTAGCTTGCGTCCTATGGCTGACAATATATATATTTTTTTTATATTAGCAACATTTAAACAAAATAAAAGGGGTGGGACTTAAACATCACCTGAGTGCTGAGTAAATGGAAATAACGTCAATCAAAGGCAAAGCTTTCAGAGCTAGGGAAGGAGCTGTAGATGGCGGCTGAGCCTTGGGAAGGGTGCCATAGGCTTTCGTCAGACCGTTTCACTTGCTTGTTTTTCGACCAAAACCGCACGAGTTTTATCAAGATTAAGTCCTGAGACTGTACGATCGCTGTTTTGACGGAAATTTAGGCGTTTTTTGTCGTTTTCGGGCTGTTTTTCGGAGCTGTACGAGCCGTCTGAGCTGTGGGAGTGCTTGTCGTTGTTTTCCATACAGGGCTCTGGCAGCCATGGCGCGCCTCCATTTTTAGTGTGCAGCTCGGCTCTGTCGCTCTGAGTCTGACACTATATGAAGACTTTGAAGGCCTACAAGCTTTTTGAAAAAGTCTTTTTTTATATATAATTTATTTTTAAGTTATGATTGTTACAGTTAATTTTCATTCGATTCGGATGAAATCCTATGACAAAGCGAACGCGAATCTAATAGTTCATTTATAGGTTACCACCTTTCTCCACACTGAATTGTTGTGTTTACATCGTGTATTGAATAATTTCCTGATTTTTTCATCTTCAAATCTTATTTTTCTTATCCTACTTGTGATGACGCAGTTAGAATTAATGGCATGCGGCTTGATCCGTGGGCTATATTGAAGTACATGTGTCGGATATTTACCTTATTGTAGAAGCACCTGTCATTGTTCTAAACCCTTTTTTTAATTATCGATGTCAATAATGACACTTAAATCTTTCGATTTAATGCCTTTTTCTTTACTCGTGTCGCATCGCCTGGGTTTAAACTGCCACCTGAGCAAAGGGAATCTTATGGGACTTGCATGATAGTTCATGCCTCTAACTTTTTGACAGTAAATACCAGGGCATTAGATCATCCTTCAAAGTTGTCTGGATACTACGATGATGAAGAATAAAAGTAAAAAACCAGAGGATGAAGGATCGACTCAAAGCAACGCATCAAGGTATGATCCTTTCACTTTTTTCCCATTTACCTTTTCTTTATGTGATTTGATTGTTTACATTGTCAAGCATGGTTGACCACCTGTGTATACATTTGCTTGGTTGATTTGTTGAAGTGCACCACTGTCATGAATGACCTTGCTATTGTTTAATAGCCACACCCTGATTTCCCTACCATTTCTTACATTCAATTCTGAGGTTTCAGGCCTATGTTAAAGACATCATAGCCCACAAGATGAATGTTTTGGATTCATTTGTCCTTTGTTTTGTTGCGAAATGGTTTGTCTAAAATGTCTAATGTCCCATCACTATAAAGTAACATGACCTTGTCTTACTAGTTGGTACTGCAATGCACCATTTGATCAACGTTAGCTTGTATTTATTTCAAAAACAACGTTGTGTGCATGTGTTGTATCTGGACAGTAATGCAGCCTGTCCAGATGATCTGGATTGTATTTATTATACTCTGTCCTGAGTTCTTTGACTTGATTACACTTTGCTTGTGGCAAAAAAAAAAACATTTTTGTTTCAACATGCAACTTTTTCACTAGATTTATTCTTATAGTTTAAAAGTGATGGAATTTGCAGAAGTCTAATTTCTGTATGCATTGCATTTCTGCTTTTTAATGTAATTCACTTTGAAGATCTGCATTATAAACACTATTGTCTTGTGTCAGTAAATGATCAACTATCTAACACTTAGAAACTATTTTGATGTTATGCCAGTGTCTCCATGCTTATGTCATTTACCCTTTTCACCTTCAATTCAAATTTCTTTAAAGGGGAAGTTTATTCTCAACCTTTTCAGATCCAATCTGAACATTTGTCCAAAATGGTGATTTTTCTGTTATTATTTTGAACAATGCTTTATGACTAAAGGAAGATATTTGACTGGTTTATTTCACATAAATTGTCTTTTATTTTAAGCAGTTAGCTGTAAGAGGCACTTACATAGATTCATGTATTTAAGCTTTATGTATTCATTGATGTGTTGATTAAATAATCTATTTTAAACTTGTCTGATTAAAAAGTCCTTTTCCTTTTGATATTTGGATTAATCTGTATTCCTTGTCAGGTAGAGTGAGCCTGTGGCCTGGAGTCTTGACACAAGTGTGATAGTTTTGACACTGTTGTTACTGTTTCTTTTTTCTTTGTTTATATCTTTAACTTCAAGTGTGTCTGTCATCCTAAGGTATCTGAACCTTCAAAAACAGCATCTAAAAACAAGTGTAAACACCACACTACCTCGATCAATAAAGATGGCTTTAAAAACAAGCATTAGGTGATTTGCATGTTGTCGAAACAAAGCAACACTTCAGAAAAGACTACAGTGGCTCGCCTTTATTTTGAAAATACTTTTGTGTTTATAGAACAAAGTTGATGTAAAACAAGGTTCTGAGAGAGACATGACATCTCCATGTACTCATAGCAAATAATGCAGCTGTATCACAGCTGTGTTTTTAGTAGAAGATTGAAGTTTGGATGATAAATGCATTGCATCTCTCTGCTTTTTACTAAATGTACACTGCAGCAGGTTACATCACACTTGTAGTTTCTCTGTGAGATTTTGTGGCAGCCATTTTAGTCTTTTTCAGCTGTGAGTGAAATATGTCCTCTGCTCCTGGTGACAGCCAAACTTTTCATGATGGTAGATAACTACAGGGGTCATGCAGAGAAACAGAATGACTGACCTAAAGTCTGGGGCTTTCATGTTATGTAATATCTTACCATAAAGTTCTCTATACATACTCTCCAGAGTCACAAAATGGCCCTTGCTTTGTGTGCCCAGCTTGCTCACTTATCTGTATTAAAACTCTGCTCAGAGAACTACACGGAGGAGGAACAGGAAGAGTTCAGAGACATGAAGGCCGCTTCTATAGGCTAGAATTCCACCTAGCAACAAGCCAGCCAATTATAATTGAAGGATTCGTTCCACGTCCCACCCACTTTTGACCTCACTTAAAGCGGAAGGAGCCTTGCACTTCCGAGTTTGGTCATTGAAGCTGCTGAAAGTACAGGCTGTGAAATCTAGTAACCTATGAAATGTTCTTCTTTAAACAGCAGTTAAGAGTTTAAGTATTTAGATCTGACAATTAAAATCATTTCCTCTAAGTTTTATTCCCATACATATACAATTAAAAGAATATAACTTTTGTACATGGTAACAATCCCAGCAAAGACAATATAAATCACCAAAACCTCTAATAGATAAAATAACTAATAAGTCTGTATTTTTTAAGAGCAATGCGTCTCTCCACAGCAGTCCATGTAAGGCAGTGATTTTCGGGGTGAGTTTCAGAGGTGAATTGTGGAGGGCATAGCGCCCCTATGTGTCCAGACGAGGTACTGCATGCAGAGAAATCCAGACTGTAGAGGTCAACTCGCAAAGCTACAATTTTCCCACCAATGAACCACACGCTGACATCATCCCACAATATCAGCAAAGTTCTACTACATTTAATGTAAACAAAAAGTCAACATTTCTATAACATTTTAATACATTGAAATACTGTGGGCCGAAACAAATGAAGCTTCTTTTGTGCATTGACACTAAATAATTTTTATTTTACTTTTTATTTTTAGTTGGACAACACATGCTTTATTTTACTAACCAGTGATACGCTTATTTTCCTTTAGAAATACTGAATGCTTTCACCACTGAGGCCTGTAATCCCTTTGTGTGGGGAAAAAAAATCAGACAATTAATACCAAAAACAAAAAGAGGGTCACAGCAGACACTGCCTGGTGTGTGTTTGGTGTTGTGATTAAGTTGCTGTATTCTTGTTGTTTGTACTTTGATGTTATGTATATTGTTGTATTGTTATTTTGGAGATCGTGTTGGCCCCAGGAAGAACAGCTGCTGCTATACGAAAGCTAATAAGGGGCCTAAATAAAAAACAAACAAACAGCCTTATTGAAAAGTGAAGGAAGATTAGATTCTTATTTCTAGCGAAATAATCAAATTCAGTTGGAATATGGATACAGTTACTAAGACATGTACCTGTGCAGTGAAACTTAACTTTTAAGATATTTCATAAACTTGCTATGGCCATTGGAGGGTTGTTCTTAAATCTGACCAGTGATTGAAGGTCAGTGTGGAGGACGATTAACGCGGATGCTGACTTTCGGTCAGCTCTGTTAAAATTGTTATTTTAGCTGTGAAAGAAGATCGTTGGCTTTCCAGAATGACTAAGAGGATTTGTGTGCATGGAGAGAATCGGGTTATTATGAACCTCTTAGCAGAAAAAGGCCCACGCACCATTATGTAATGAAGTTTAGGTTTCCTGTTGGCCATGATTCAGAACTTTCTCTCACAATCAAGCTCTTGCTTTCACAATTTCTTTGTTAGTGTGTGTGCAGTTAAAAGTTATAAGACATTTTATATTGTCTGCAACTTTTAATTCAACTCAAGCACAACCCAATACTTGCTTTGCAAAATCCGAAGTCTGAACATGTTCTTGTTCCTGTAGCAATTCAGCCTCAGAGGAGTCCAACCGCTCTGCGTCAGAGTCGGGAAGTCAGTCAGAGAGCGAGCATGGCAGTGAGAGGAGGAGATCCCAACACTCTGAGTCAAACAGCTCGTCAGAGTCGGAGAGTCACTCCGAGTCAGAGAGCGGGTCTGCAGGATCCAAATCCCAGCAAACCACAGAAGAAGTCAAAGACAAGCCAGTCAGAAGGAAGGAGCGACTGGCAGATGTCAAAAAGGTAAAGGTCAACGAACTTCAGAGAGGCACTAAGCCTTCTGTGAAAACTCACTGTTTCCAAAACAGATTAAGATGTCCTCCAAATGTCGTCCTGTCCTCCAATAATTGTGATCGAGTTAACTGTGTTTGGGTAATCAGATTCTTGATGTGATTATGGAGCTTTGACATGCAGGACAGTTTTAGTTGCAGCCTAATTTAAAAAGTCTTACAGTGGCATTGTCTTTGAATCTGTGTTGGGACTTTAGCAATGTCCCTGTCCCATGTGCTGTCCTTACTGTCTGAAGGAATACGATGGGTTGACATTATATATGGTCAAAATGTATACACAGAGAAATAATGATGCACACTAGAGAACACTTTAATAAGCTGTATACGACCACCTTTCACCCAAGATTAAACAAACAGAAGTTACAAAGGTGCTAGCTGCTTTTAAAATGAAATCTATTAAGATAAGAGAGCTAATAAAACATGTAAGAACCTAAAAATAACCGTCCTGTGATAATACTCTAAAAACAAAAGCTCTGAAGTTCAAACGTGATACTAGAGACGAAGACTAGAAAAAGGAAGTGGACCAGGTTATATTTGTGTTAGTGTCATTGTCTCAGTGATAGCAGGTGCTCTCTGTTCACAGATGTGGGATGAGCATCCAGATGTGTACGGCGTCAGGAGGTCAAATCGCAGTAGACAGGAGCCTGCTCGTTTAAACATTGGAGCTGGGGTAAGCTGCCTCGACAAAGACAAACGACGCTTCAGCATCTATGTTGTCATCAGCTCTTGTAAACAAACCGATTGTGCCACCTAGTGGATGTTTTACAGAAATGCTAAGACTGTTCTGTAATGTGACGCTGATGTGCTGCCTGTATTTACAGGGCAGCAGTGATTCTGAGAGTGAAAGTCCAAAGAGAAAATCATCACGAGCTAAGAAAAAGGAGTAAGTAAGAAGACTGTGAACATTTGCATTATTATCACTTTGCTGTTGTTTTTTCTGCTAGTCCAACACCACTTTCTTTAAGTTCAGCCATGCTGAGACACTTGAACTGATTTATTTTGTTAGCTACACTTTTATTTAGTTCATGAGTTTGTCCGTCATTGTGTTGCCAGTGTGTGTTCATATTGTGGTCCTTATAATTTATTTATGTAATGGGTATCTGTTTGCTCCCAGTGGGCTCCTTACGTTCTAGCCAGACAGGTGATGTCCTACATTTACACTCAATTTGATTGGCCGGGTCAGTGGCTTATCCCTGAACAAATTCTCTTGTTGTGAACACCCTATGGCCAATAGTTTTTTATGACATTTAGAATTGGTTATAGCAACGATGGGCCTTGAGGGTGAACTTGTGGCATTTCTTTGTTGTAAGAAATATCTGGAAAGATGATGACTCAAATGATGATGAAGAGGAGGATGAGGAGGAGGAGGAGAAGGCGTCCGACAGTACAGACAGTGAGCAGGAAGAGAAAAAAGTTAGATCCAGACGACTTCCTGCTAGAAGGTAAGAGTGTAGTGAAGCCTGGCCATCAGACAGCTACCCAGCACTCATCTCTAATCATTCTGTATTGTGTGAGCAGTCGTTTGATTACATGTTTTGTTCTTTAATTTGGTGTGAAGTATAAACCTAAATGTTTCAGTTTCGTTTTATGAAAGTACAGTCCAGTGTTTCCCACAGAATGACGAGATACCTGGGCGTTGGAGTGTGTGTGTGTGGGGGGGTGCAGGGGATCAACATACTACGCCTCCCGTTTTGAAAAGTTCCACTCGATATTCTGTTATTTATGAGTCCAGAATCAGCAGCAAGCAGCTGTACATTAACATTTTTAAAACGAAGCCATGAGAAGCTTTACTTTTGCACAGAGCTGGGAGGAGAGAGAGAGAGAAAGAGAGAGAGCGAGCGGGGGAGAGAGAGCATGTGCGCGAGTGAGTGCAGGCGCGTGTGTGAGGGAGTGCAGGCGCTCGCATGCGAGTGAGTGCAGGCGCGTGTGTGAGGGAGTGCAGGCGCTCGCACTCTCTCTCTCTCGCGCACGCAGCAATTTTATGAATAAATGAACAATTAAAAAAAAAAGGTCGGAAAAATAAATGTACTATACAGGTATCATCTATGTGTGGGAAACACTGCAGTCTAAAATGATCTTAAAGTTTCTAACTTGAAATCCTAAAACTTCATAGAAATCTTTTTGAAGCTGTAAAGAACGTAACTTAAACTTCCTCTGACATTGATCCTGGAGGCTGACTCCATACAAAGTCTAAAGTGGTTATTGTTGCCTTTTTGTTCTTCACTGTTTGTTTTTCAGACCTCAGGCCAAATCTACAGCCAAAAAGCAGCTATCTCAAAAAGGAAGGAAGTCGAGGAAACAGGAGTCGTCTGCTGAGGACGATGAAGATGACGAAGACGATGATGACGACGACGATGATGACGATGGCACTGCAAAGAGACAGACACGGGGAAGGGGTGCAACTAAAGTCAAAAGGTGCGTTACTGAACCCAAAGTGTTTGTTTTACCCATCACATTGAATAAAAACACTTAAGTTTAGATACGTGGGTATTAAAGGTGCTTGATTAAATCTGCTGTATCCAATGTATTCCTTTGTGTTCCAGCTACAAAGAGGACCAACACGACTTTGAGACAGACTCTGACGACTTGATTGAAATGACGGGGGACGCTTGTGAGGAGCAACAGGATGATGACAGCGAGACCATTGAAAGAGTTATGGACACCAGGATCGGCAAAAAAGGAGGTGAGGCATTTACAGCTGTCGTAGTTTGAAAAACCTTTGCTTCTCGGCAGTATTTTTTTGACGACCTTTTCTACAAAAACATTTCTATTTTATGAATCTATTGAGTTTGCTCGGAGTCTCTTATCTTAAATGAAACAAATACCATTTACCATTTAGGTTATAAAACATTAGAATTAGACATTTTTGAGTAGTATTTTTGCCTTTTATTGTTAATTGTTTTTGTCTCTTTCTTGTAGCCACTGGGGCTTCCACCACTGTGTATGCTGTGGAGGAAAATGGAGATCCTAGCCAAGGCTTTGACCCCGAGAACGAAGAAGGGGAGACTCAGTATTTGATCAAGTGGAAGGGCTGGTCCTACATCCACAACACATGGGAGAGCATGGACTCTCTGACGCAGCAAAAAGTCAAGGGAATCAAGAGACTGGACAACTACAAAAAGAAAAGTGAAGAGCTCAATTCATGGTAAAAGAAAGAAGTGTGGTCTTCACATAAACTTTGTCTGATGTAAATTGTACGTCTTTAAGGAATCTACAGTTTGATTTGTCTCGTGTTTGTAGGTTGAGGAGGGCGTCCCCTGAGGATATTGAGTTTCACAACTGCCAACAGGAGCTCACTTCTGATTTGAAAAAGCAGTTTCAGTTTGTTGAGCGTGTGATCGGTAAGAATTCAGCATCAGCTGTGTTTGCTTTTGTCTGGAAGAGCTGCAGATAATCTCTCATAATTCACGACTTCTTGTTGCACTAAAGTGAATTTTATCGTTAACAGCGACAAAATCAGGAAAAACTCCAGGATCCGCCGACTTCCCCTGTGAGTCCCCTTTTTTTTAAAATGTCGTCATGGCTCGTAGTTTTTTTGTTGTTCTGCTTTCTGTCAGATATTGAGGGCGTTTTAATCCTGTGCGTTCATTATTTTTTTCTTCTTTTAAACAGCGCACAGTCACAAAACACCACCCTCCAATGAGCCTGAATACCTATGCAAGTGGATGGGCTTACCCTATTCAGAGTGCAGCTGGGAAGATGGAGCTTTGGTTAAAAAGAAGTTTCAGCAATGGATCGATGGCTTCCTTAGGCGGAGCACCTGTAAAACTGTCCCCTCCAAAGACTGCAAGGTAACCGCAGAATCAGAGGTGCCAAGAGCAATAGTTCAAATGATTGTACTTTATCCTCATCATTGGAGAAAAAAAAAATGTTTTCTATATTATATTTCCAGGTGCTGAAGCAAAGGCCGAGGTTTGTTGCTCTGAAAAAACAGCCGACATATATTGGAGATGAGAACCTTCAGCTTCGAGATTATCAGCTGGATGGCTTGAACTGGTTGGCACACTCCTGGTGCAGGTAATGTGTTAAGAAACACATTTATTTTTATGGATGACCTCATTTGAAAAATATTGTCCGGTGTAACCTTGCTTTTTTCTTCTTCTTCAGGTGTAACAGTGTCATCCTGGCTGATGAGATGGGGCTTGGAAAGACTATCCAGACCATCTCCTTCCTGTCATACCTCTTTCACCAGCATCAGCTGTACGGGCCCTTCCTCCTGGTGGTGCCTCTATCCACGCTCACCTCTTGGCAGAGGGAGTTTGAAACCTGGGCTCCGGACATGAACGTGGTCATCTACCTCGGCGACGTCATGAGCAGGAAAACGGTCGGTTTAGCCTGAAGTGTTTGGATACTCACCGTCTGGTTGTATCATCAGAGCTATCGTCATAAACGTCTTATCCTGCTTCTTTTTTTTTTTTATAGATTCGAGACTACGAGTGGGTGAACCATCAAACCAAAAGAATCCGTTTCAATGCATTATTAACAACTTATGAAATTCTTCTTAAAGACAAGGTATGCTGAATGATCAGGATTTATGTACAGTAATGCTGCATGGTGAGAATCAATCACTCAGTTTTACTCTTGATTATTTGTCTGCAGGGGGTTCTTGGGAACATCAACTGGGCATTCATGGGTGTGGATGAAGCTCACAGGCTGAAGAACGACGACTCCCTTCTCTACAAAACACTAATGGAGTTCAGGTCCAACCACAGGCTTCTCATTACTGGCACTCCGCTGCAGAACTCCCTCAAAGAGCTCTGGTCGCTGTTGCACTTCCTCATGCCTGACAAGTACGCCCTTGTTCAATATCATAGCGAACAAAAGCAGAGAAAAATGTCATCAGTTTGAGTTCCAGCCCGGACATGAGTGACATTTGCTATCTGTGTTGTGCACTGCAGGTTTGATTCCTGGGAGGATTTTGAGGATGAACACGGGAAAGGAAGAGATAACGGTTATCAGAGTCTGCACAAAGTCCTTGAGCCCTTCCTTCTGCGCCGTGTCAAGAAAGATGTGGAAAAATCTCTCCCTGCCAAGGTGGAGCAGATCCTCCGTGTAGACATGACTGCACATCAAAAACAATTTTACAAGTATGGTTTGATTTCTGTTTCTTTTGTAACCTATTTATTACATCAGGCTTTCACATACACCTTAGATACCGAAAGCTGCGTTTCTCCTCTTCATTAACTGAATTTTTTCCCTCAATATTTCCAGGTGGATTTTAACGAGGAATTACAGAGCTCTTTCCAAAGGCACCCGAGGCAGCTCCTCAGGCTTCCTTAACATCGTTATGGAGCTGAAAAAGTGCTGCAACCATAGTTTCCTCATTAAGCAGCCCGAAGATGTGGAATGTGAAACACAACAGGAACACCTGCAGGTGAGTCTCCTCATGAGTCCTCTTTAGCTCGCAGTAACACCTGAGGATATCTCTTGCTCTGCAGAGGAAGCTGGCTGTGACTTCACAAACCGAAGTAATGCTCATTTTTTCCCTGAATTCCACACCCTGTCGTTTAATATTTCAGGGTCTTGTGAGGGGCAGCGGGAAACTTGTGCTGCTGGATAAGCTGCTGACCAGACTCCGAGAGAGAGGGAACAGAGTACTGATTTTCTCCCAGATGGTCAGGATGTTGGACATTCTGGCTGAGTACTTGGCCAAGCGGCGCTACCAATTCCAGGTTAGATTTGCATATTGTCAAAGTTGCAAAATGCTGAGTTTTGGGCCGCCATGCTGAGCAGGAGTGTAGTTTGAACAACCAAGGAAAACATGTTTGTGCTGGCCTTAAAGCTAGGCCATACTTACCAAATCCTGGGTGCATAAAAGTGTTCATTTTGACCATGACATCATTTATGCATCATACAAACAGTGCTGTCTCCCTGTCAGTTTGAATTATATTTAAACTTCCATAAGGTCTCACTTAGATTTTCTGACTGCTGTAACCAGCTGCAGTACCAAAGTCTCCTGAAACAGAGTCTATAGTGACTGTTCATGCTGACAGACTTCAGTGTCTCTGTGTTGTCAAGGCCTTGTGAGGGGTAGTGTTTGGTGGGTTGTGCTGGAACAAGGATTAAGTGTCAGTGTTGTGGTGCGCACACTCTGCCAGGCTGAGAGTTCATGTGGTTATTTATATCAACAAGATATTTTTTTTCCTGAAGGCCCGCCGAACTCAAGTCACTCCACTCGGTTTATTTCTGACTTAGTCCCTGTTCTAGACTGTTGTGATTGCTCTGAGCGTATGGACTGTGTACACTGGCATGTCAAGCAATGGATGTCAAGGTTATTGCTGGCGGCTTCCCAGGAGGAAATACTGAAAGGTTAATTTTGTCCGTGTTCACCTCTCT
The DNA here is from genome assembly GCA_020745685.1 of Tautogolabrus adspersus. Lineage (NCBI taxonomy): Eukaryota > Metazoa > Chordata > Actinopteri > Labriformes > Labridae > Tautogolabrus > Tautogolabrus adspersus. The sequence continues at coordinate 17,963,647 of CM036539.1, forward strand.
CCCCTCCAGCGGCTGGACGGTTCCATAAAGGGAGAGATCCGAAAGCAAGCACTGGACCACTTCAATGCAGAAGGCTCCGAGGTGTGTATGTGCAACACTTCATGTTATTAGCTGAAGGACCAGGAGATTGTAGGTCTTAAGACCTCATTTGGCGTTGTAATTACACAGCAGCAGTAAATACGACTTCAGTGTTTCACACAGGAAATTTGCCAGTTAAGGTGATAGCTGTTTTGTTGGGGGGGGGGATTAAACACAAAATGAAATACAAAAAAAACAACTAAGCATACACTTTGTATTACTCAAGTAGCATACATGTACACAAAATAAGGGCTTGTTCACACATTGTAATTATATAAAAAAGAAACAGAAAGAAATGCTTTTGTTGAAGTGAAGTAAAATGTGTTCTCTGCTCGTGCTGTTTAAATTTGACTGCAGTGAGGAGGATGTGCAGGTGTAGTTCATCCCTGCAACATAGTAAGTAATGAATATTAGCCAGCCTAATACACTTAAAGTAAGACAAGATACTTTTATCCTGTTTAAGTCCCACTGCATTGTTACAGCAGTAAAGATACAGCCAACGCTGAGATAACACACAGGGAACAATGACACAGGAAAAAAGCCGACCAGGCAATATTTCTTATCTGATTACTCCATTAATCACCAAAATAACCAGAAGGTTACTCGATTACTTAAAGACTGAGTTACTGCAGCCCTACACAAAGAAATACAAACAAGTTATATATAACAATAGAATTCTTAAAAGGCTCATACAAGTTCTTAGATCAACCTGAACTCCCTTTTATTTACAAAGTGCTTTTAAAGATCTGAGTACACCTGACTGTAACGTGAAAGCTGCATTATTATAACTTCATTTGTTACCAAACTAACAGTGAAGCCCGCTAGAGGGCTCCGCATGAACACATAGAACTGGAGTTACATCCAGTAACAGAACACAGCGCTCTGTAACAGAGTTTGTGTTTTTTGCAGCTACAGACTACAGCAGGCTGGTGCATTACTGACATGACATTTCTGATTGTTGTCATCCGTAACATCCAGCTGATACCTGTATGACACAGACACACAGTGAGCTGAATCTGCCAAACGGAGCATCCAGAGCTGCTGTTGGATGCTGCTGTAGGATTTTTAGTAGTATGTAGTATGTTTTCTGCTGACTTTATTTGAGAGCAGTATCCGGTTGAAGGATAAACTTAATAACAGAATCAAAGTCTGTATTAGTTCAATCTATTTCATGAATGTCATATGGGTTTGATTTTTCTTATTAATAATGTAAGACACATTTACAAATGTTTTATCGTGTGCTGACCTGTGTTGATCTTTGACACTTGACATGAACAGTTTAATCTGTTTTCTAGGACTTCTGCTTCCTGTTGTCCACCAGAGCCGGAGGTCTGGGGATTAACTTGGCCTCAGCCGACACAGTAGTCATCTTCGACTCTGACTGGAACCCTCAAAACGACCTGCAGGCACAAGCCAGAGCTCACAGGATCGGTCAGAAGAAACAGGTAATCTATGCTTCAAATTGACGTCTTTCACCGCAGAATCTTGTTCAGAAGGTCAAAGGTTACATCTGTTTCACCCTCCATAGGTGAATATTTATCGACTGGTCACTAAAGGAACGGTGGAGGAGGACATCATCGAGAGGGCGAAGAAGAAGATGGTTCTGGACCATCTTGTCATTCAGAGAATGGACACCACGGGTCGAACTGTACTGGACAGCAACTCAACTCAAGGAAGCACAAAGTAAGATGTCAGAAATGAGATACAGGTTTGTGATTATTGATAGTGTTACACATGCTGGAAGTAAAACACTCCCTTTTATTGTTTATAGTTCAAACCCATTTAATAAAGAGGAGCTGACTGCCATCCTCAAGTTTGGTGCAGAGGAACTTTTCAAAGAAGCAGAAGGAGAGGAGTCTGAACCTCAGGTATTTACAATGATTACAATCTGACCATTATCTTCAGTGCATCTACAGTACGTGTGACGTGTCGTAAAATTAATCCAGAATTTGTTTTGCTTCTGTAGGAGATGGACATCGATGAGATTCTCAGGTTGGCTGAAACGAGGGAAAGTGACCTGGGCTCGAGTGCTACAGATGAGCTTCTATCTCAGTTTAAGGTACCTGCCAGTCGTAAACGATGGGATAGATTTGATAGTTTAAACCTACTCTAGATATAATATCACTTCATGTCAATGTGAGGCCTGTCTTTCAACTTTCTTCTTATACGATACTTCTGCAGGTAGCTAATTTCTCAAGCATGGAGGACAGCACGCCAGACTTTGAGGGGAGGTCCATAAGGGAATGGGACGACATCATCCCCGAAGAGCAGCGACGCAAAATTGAGGAGGAGGAGAAGCAGCGGGAGATGAACGATATCTTTATGCTTCCCCGAAGCAGGAGCTCGAACAAGAGGGTGAGAGGAGAATTTAAGATCAATGATAGAGACGTTTTGTTTGTCCATCTCCAGCTGTTACTGATCAGAGTTAACATTGAAGCATTTAAATCAGATTAAGATTGGGTTACGAGGTTGTTCTTGTTCCTCTGTCTTTCAGGCTCAGGCTAACGATAGCGACAGCGACGTTGGCTCCAAGCTTAAGAATCGCTCCTCGGGCTCCGAGAGCGAGACTGATGACAGTGATGATGACAAGAAGCCAAAGAAGAGAGGCCGACCTAGAGCTCGCAAAAACAACGTGGAGGGTTTCACTGATGCAGAGATTCGCAGGTTAGTGGTTTACTGACTGTTTTTATTTTGTAATGTGTGTGTTTTCATACTTATAACATGTGTTTGTTTTCATATCACTGACAGGTTCATCAAGGCTTACAAGAAGTTTGGATCTCCTCTTGAAAGGTAAACATGTTGTTAACTGATATTCGGAAGAATTGAACAGTGTGTTTACATCATTTTATCAGATTAACATCAGGAAACCAAGCAGTAAAGTCCTCTTCTCATTGTTCGTATCTGTCAGGTTGGAGGCCATCGCCCGAGACTCGGAGCTGGTTGATAAATCCATAGCCGACCTGAAGAGACTCGGTGAACTGATTCACACAAGTTGTGTCACTGCGGTGCAGGAGCACGAGGAACACCTGAAAGAGAACCCAGTCGAAGGTTTGATGATTCTGCTTTTTCAGAGTTCTTTGAAATTAGATCATTTCATCTCAGGTCTAAAATAATGCTGGTTGTTTCTGTTCCAGCCAAAGGTCCTGGGAAGCGGCGAGGGATAAACATCAAGATCTCAGGAGTGCAAGTTAACGCCAAAACCATCATCCAGCATGAGGAGGAGTTTGAGCCTCTGCACAAAGCGGTGCCCTCCAATCCTGACGAGAGAAATACGTAAGATAACGCTACAAATATGAGATGGGCTTTTTGTGCTTTGAGATGTGTGGAAATGTGTTTCAGAAAGAACCTTACAAGTCTCTTGTTGACCACAGGTTCAAGCTCACATGCAGGGTCAAGGTAGCCCACTTTGATGTGGATTGGGATCTGCAGGAAGACATACAGCTCCTGCTCGGTATCTACGAGCACGGCTTTGGCAACTGGGATCTGATCAAGACCGACCCTGACCTTAAACTGGCTGATAAGGCAAATATTGAAATTCTATTTTAAGCATCAAGTTGGAAGTTGTTCTTATATAGAGATGAAAAATGAAGAGGAGATTAAGAGTCAAAACTGCTAAGATCAAATCATGAACTGCTTGGATTTGGAGCAAAACTTCTCTGTTTGGGGGGTTAGGGAAGCTTTGAAAAATAACAATTTAGAAGAACTTTGTGAAAATCTGTTTAAATCAAGTATTAGATCATGTTGAAACATCAGTCTTACTTTTGGGCACAGATTCTCCCGGACGATCCAAGCAAGAAGCCTCAAAGCAAGCAATTACAAGCGAGAGCCGAGTATCTCCTCAAGCTGCTGAAAAAAGAACAAGACAACACAGACGGCTCTAAAACCGGGGAGGAGGTAAGACGCTTTATAACACAAGAGTGACTCCTCCTTGATGTTTCCACCACACCAAGCTTGCCTTTGATATGCACCACTCCTCCTACCAACAAACACCGCTCATCCAGTATGTGCCTCTAAAGGTCAAAGTGAGGAAGAGGAAGCCTCGGGTGAAAAAGGAGAAGATCCTCAAGGACGAGCAGGGCAATGATATCTCCTCCCCTCGTCTGTCCGACAACCCGTCAGAGGAGGGCGAGGTCAAGGTGAGCCATGACACCGTAAAGTGACACTCACGAGTCTGCATGGTTTTCTTCTGCTTGTCGTATAAATGATGGCTGCGTTTTTGTTTGCACGGCCTCTTTAGCCAGCTCACGTTGTGCTTGTAGACAGTATAAAGATATTTCCTGCTTTTGCTAACGATGAACATTTGATTCTTAAACAATATACACAAGTCCTAAACATATTACCAACACATCACAAACCGTGAACATGCCACAAACAAGTAAGAAAATAAGGGACCGTCAAACGTTCTTTTCCTTTCAGTTCAAAAATAAAGCTTTTACCCAACGAAAAAACTGTATTTCAAATACTTGGACATCCATTTTTTAATTCAGAGTATTACTGTTTGATGGCTCATTGCTAACAATAGGGAACATAGAGCTCTATATAATTGGATTTCTTGGTCCTAAATATCTTTGCTGCTCTGTTTTATAATATGGCATTAAGAATGTAGTCACAGTTACTTCTGCAGTACTAAATGCAAGAGTGTTAAAGTTGGTATGCAGCGTTTCCATATTTGATTGTTGTGGTACTACATCAGTCGGTAGATAAATGACACATATACAGCTATAAACAGAGCCCTGGGGACACGAGAGAGGAAAGAGTAACGACTGCAGTACCTTCAAAATAAAGTTTAATTTCTTACTTACGCAAAGGAATCAATAGATTGTTGTGATGCACACTTCTCTCGCTTTTTCTAAAGTAGACTTTTTTTTCTCTTGTGTTTGAGCAGGATGATGGAGCAGAGAAGTCCCCCGCCAAGAAAAGACAAAAGAAAAAGGATAACAAAGAGAACAAAGAAAAACATGGAACTCCTAAAAAGGAGAAGGACGGGGACAAAGACAAAAAGGGTGCCAAGCCAAAAAAAGAAAAGGTATGACAGCATAGGGTGCTGGTTTATTGTGGCATTATGTTGACAAGCTTTGACCAGTCCCTGCCCTGGGAATGATCTATTTAAGGTGTTAATGGTGGATGTGGGTTGATTATGTTAATAGTAATGATTTTCCTCTCAGGCTAAAGGAACCAAAGGGAAGAAGACTCAAGGTCCAGTTCACATTACAGCCGGGTCTGATCCGGTCCCCATTGAAGGAAAAGAGGACGATGAACTCGACCAGGAGACTTTCAGTATTGTGAGTTTGATAAGAAATGTGTGAGGGCTGAGTACATGTTGTAGTTTACTCTAAAAAATCAACAAGACATGTTTTACAGTGATGTCGTCAAAATGTGTCTGTGTGTAGTGTAAGGAGCGCATGAGGCCGGTGAAGAAGGCCCTGAAGCAGCTGGATAAACCAGATGAGGGTCTGTCTGACCAGGAGCAGCTCCAGCACACTCGCACATGCTTACTGAAGATTGGAGACAGAATCACAGAGTGCCTTAAAGCCTACAGCGACCCCGAACATGTGAAAATATGGCGGAGGTAAGCCGATTACATATCAAAGTGATCACAATGCTCACCTGTTTAACTCCCCTAAGCATTACTCTCTGTTTTGTTTCTGCAGAAACCTGTGGATTTTTGTGTCCAAGTTTACAGAGTTTGGTGCGAGGAAGCTTCACAAACTTTACAAAATGGCACAAAAGAAGCGTTCACATGAGGAAGAGGCAAGTTTTTTTTTTTTTTTACTTTTAGCTGTTTATCATTTGGTTGGAAGTGAACATCATCTTTTCTACATTACCATGAGTAACAGTGAAATCTGTTTAACATTTCCACGGGTAACAGAAGAAGAGAGAGGATCCCCCAGGAAGGACGAAGTCTTTCAGACCGGAGCCGTCTGGTTCCAGTAGAGACTCCACGGGTACTCAGCCTACCTCCAAAGCTGCATCTCACACATCTCAGTCCGGCCCCCACGGACACCACAGAGAGGCGTACAACTCAGCTAACAAACGGCACTTTGCCAATGATGGTACATGTGAAAATAATTACTTTACTTCTCTAATGTTAGCAGGAGGGAGCTTTGAAGGTGATGGGAGGTAGATTTCTCTGTTTGCAGCCTTTGTACCAACCTAACAGGAGCCAGATATCTCCAGGCTTTCTCAAAATGCAGAATATTTTATTTAATTGATGTAACTTGTTGGATGAGGCAGAGCTCGGCTGAGTTCAGCTTCTGTCACATTATAAAAAGTTATTTAAAGATCTTTTACACTTTTCTTTTTCAGATAGGGGAGACTGGCAGAGGGACCGTAAATATAATTACCCAGGTAACAGCAACCAGTCATGGCAGGGAGACCGACATCATCCCTACGACCAACATCGCTACAAGGATCACTATGGTGATAGACGTTCCCATGGAGACTCCTACCGCAGCTCAGGCAATTACCGCAACAACAGCTCCCCTCGGAAACGGCCATACGATCAGTACGGCAGTGACCGGGACCACAGGGGCAACCGACCCTATTACGACAGGTGAGAGATACCTGCACCTTTTTTTTTTTTTTTACAAGAATAGGACGAGAGTTTTGTTGATCAGTTAAACGTCATGACCAAATGGTGTGGGTTAAAGGAAAAATAGTTGTGGCGCAAACGGCAGTGGGTTTATGTTCTGCAAAAAAGGATGAATTACTTAGATGTGAAGGAAACGTTCAAATACAATAACCTTACAGCATTCCAACTACTTAACACAACTGTTTTTAAGAATGCTACAAATGTTGGTTTCAGGCATCCCCAGGACCCCAAGAGAAGACGTTCTGATGAGTTCCGCCCCAACTACCACCAGGGCAGAGAGGGTTCTCAGCAGGACTTCAGGAGGATGCCAGAGCACAGGCCAGCAGGTCCACCTGCTCCAGATAACTACAGCAGACCCTTCCACCCTGACAAACCTGCTCCTCCGCTGGACCCTCGCTCCCCACAGGCTCAGAAGTCTCCCCAGGACTCCCGCTCTCCACCTGAGCGGCCGGCAGAGCCGAACGCAGCTGCAGATCCAAGCTGGAATAATAAGAAAACATAAAAGTATGACAGTGCTGGCCTAGAAACTACCCTGGGTATTTGTATCCAGCTTCAGAGCAGCATGCTGCTCAAGGACAAGTTTGGAATCGCCAATCATAAGCTCGCAGGTGGACAGGGAATCAATGTGAACCCTCTTTTTCCAGCAAAACTAGTTTGCTCTTTTCCTCTCAGTGACTGGCTGTGAATGATGAGTGTCCTGTAGGAAGAGGTGTGTTTCCTCTCGTCATCTTCACGATGTAAAACTGAACATGCATTTTTATTTAAATGAATTGACAATGTTGGTCACACTTGACAGTGACTGAATGGATCGCTGATGGATGCTTAGTCCCATGGACTATTATCTAAAGAGGGTTTAGGATACATGAACTGAGGACTGATCTCAATCCTAAAAGTGCCTGAAGGTTTTGGCCTTTGTGAATGAATAATGTACGGGATTCATCCCAAACGAAGCACGACATGGACATTCATTTTCTTGTGTGCGTGTGTGTTTAGCTCTAAGTCTTGCAAACGATGTCATTGCAAAGGAATGTGTATTATGTTATCATCTGCACCTTCAAAATGTTCATCCTGAACATGTAGCTGAACTGAATCATGGAGTTGCACCATGCGGGGGGGTGATTGGGACAGCCTGACATTTGAATGATCAATCAAGCAAGTATCTGTCCTCCAGACACTCGACGAGAAGTTTGTGGAGGTTTTTTTTTTTAGCAAATTCCTATTTCTTATATGTACAAATAATCGTTTGTTCTGTAAATGAGTAGCCACATAAATCATTGCAATCCTCTCGCTCTTTTCACTTTAAACACTTTTCCTCTCGGTAGGCCCAATGAAATGAAGCTCTGTAAGCAGTATTTATTGCAACAAACTTGTGCAAAGGTTCTTAACACTATGACTTCTAACAATCCTTTATATTTGCCTTTCAGTATTACAATGGTTAACGATGGTACTTCAGTGTAGATTCTATAATTCACCTCTCTCTTCACCTACTGTACATGAGTATGAAGTACTCAATGACACAACATTGTCCCTCCTACTTTATGCTTGTGGTTTGGATGCACAGACCTCTGCTGGTAGGATGTGACAGCATTATCAGGATGTTACTGACCACATTTCACTTAGCTGTGTTCACTCTTTCCCTGTGCCAAATCAAGTCCTGCTCTGGCCCTCTATTGTTTTCTTCTTCTTCTTTTTGGTAATGCTTCTCCATTTGTGCCTTATTTATGTGTATCATCATGTGTGTTGATTCATAGATAATATTGGGGTCTAACACAGGCAGGATGTGTAGTATTACAGTCAGATTTGTTTCCACCGAATGACTGACGACGGGTGAAGGGACCATGTATTATGGTGATCATTATGTGATTTGGAAAAGGGGTTGATGATTTGAGGAGGGAAAACGGGAAAAATAATAATACGCAGAAGTCTGTGTGTGTGTGTGTGTTTGTCCTGGGCACTTAACCCACTTGTTACAGTGAACAGCCAGCACATCTCTTCTTCAACGTCAAGCTAAAGTTCCTATATCATATGTTCTTTAAGAAAGTCTAAATAATTTATATTTGTGACAGAACCACTCCTCATGAGAAATGTGCTGTACATATGTTTGAACATATGTAATAAACTTTGTTACACTATGAAAGATTGTCTTCTTGTAGTAACTCGCCTCAGCATTCAACTCTCGTCTGTTTTCATCTGTCAAAACTAAACATCTAACGACTGTGTTCATATTCCTGCAATCAATACAACTTGTATCCTTTAGTGTCAATGACATGAAGTATTCAGACTTGGTCTCCACTCAATAATTATTGAAAAGTGAATTGGCTACACTTACTTATTTTATACATGAATAATACGTTTAGTTTATTGAATCAGGGACAATGTACAAAATAACATTAAAGGTGCACTATGTAGATTTGGTAGTGACATTTGAAAGTTGGAGAAGGGAAACAATTCTATGCTATATTTTCTGAACTAAATACACAAACTTTACTCAAAGAAATGGGTCCCTGAACACTGTTTGGAGCTAAAAAGCTACCAGGAGAGTTACGGTTTCTCTGTAGCGGGCCCTCCACCACAACTTCTCACATAGCATTTTATCTTCAAACAGTGTTCCAGGGACCAAATTTTCCTCTGAGGACAGTTTGTGTATAGAGTTATGAACATATACCACAGAATCTGTACACTTCTCCAACTTTCACATTTCTCTACCAAAACTCCAGAGTGCACCTTTAATCTCAGAAGAGAAGAGATTATTCGTACCAGAATTAGCTAACTAGCTCATTTCCATCTGTTAGATACAGATACAGATCAACCAGTCATCTATACACACGCGCGCACACACACACACACACACACACACACACACACACACACACACACACACACGCACACACACACACACACACACATGCATGTTTCATAAGAGAGAAGTAGAACACAGAACAATATACAGATATCTAAACATTATGTAGACGGTTCCATGAGTTGTAGAAAAGTTGTCGAGATGAAAAAGTAATGCTGATGTTGATGAAATATGAAAGACTTATCCTGGAAAAGCAGACATGATGAATTGAGCATGAATACATACGGATGATGGAGAAGACAATAACACTTCAGAGTCACTTCAAAATGCTTCGGCAAAGACAAGCATTACATGGTTACATTTTGTTTGCATTTTGTTTTTTGTGAAACGATTACAGCGTTTTGATCTTATTTCATCTATGCTTTTGAATGATCCTCTTGTTTTTATCATCAATCAAATAACCCCACAGTTTGATCTCTCTGTGAAGCACCAAGATTTTGTTTCTGGCTTTAAATGTGCTCTTTACAATAACTGACTTGACCATCGCCATAACCCTACTGGTTTTACAAAAACAATTGTAATTATCATTATGATAAACATCAAGTCTGCTGAGTCTTCGGACATTAAATAACTAAACAGATTGGAGACGTATCTGTCTTTGTTGTGTCATAGATAGGCCTGTTTGCTGATTGTGGGAATGTTTTCACCTCAGGTTGACCCCTAAACAAACAAAGAAGAGCACACATTTAAAGAACATATATATATTAAATACGACCTCCATAAGTAGTTACTACATCCCTTATCACACATTGACCATGTTATGAAGCTCAAAAGTAAAACTTCATGCTGTCAGTAGAACTGCAGTAGATTTATCTTGAATGTTACAACTTAGAGTAGAACATTGGATGCAATGCTTTAACCATGAAGGCTGTTATGACACAACAGCTTATGAGCTCTGCTATTGGCTGAGTCAATATTTGTGGGAGGAAAGTGTAGATAGCCATGATTGTAGTTCTTATTTTATATTTGCCTGCACAGAAGAATCACTCTAAAATGTTGTTGATAGTTACCATCAGCCTCTTTACATGAAGAATTGACGTTGCTATCTTTTTAAGATATTTCAACATCTTTCCAGCAGGGGGCAGTCAAACACAGCGCTTGTGCTGATTTCTAAACTGAGAAATACTCACAGCGACACAAATGAGACAAGAGGCAATCTATTAAGACGTTTTCTTTTATTCAATAAATAATTTACATTATAAACAGCTGGCATGTAGCACAACATTTTCTTTACATAACAACACGCTTTGATCTGTCTGGCATTTCCCATTCAGTTTTTTTTCTTTTTTTTAAATCTTTTTCACCAGTCTGACCAATTTGAAAAATAAGAGCTGAATAAAAATGTAAACATAAAGTGCTTTAAACTCAAAAACATGAACAACACATAACACGTTCCTACATTCCCTTTATATGTAAGCTGATTGCATTCACAAAGTGTTTTCATGACCAATCACTGAGTAAACAGAAATGACTTTACCCACTACAACTACATCAGTATCTTGTGTTTAGTGCAGAAGATTTTGTTCTGTGGTGTTCATGTTTTTGCACAAATTGCTTTGTAAAATAAAAATAAAAAAGGTTCACATTCACCAAAACATCTGACGTACAAAAACTGGAGTGTTCTATTCAACACAACTGGTAGTATACAAATTTAAACTCACAAAACATTATGTACAATCTCACATTACACATGTAGAACTGTTGACTGTAGAACTCACAATACAAATCACATCTATTAACACAAGTTTCAACATTACAATCATCTGTTTAGAGATTTTTTTTTGTGTGTTATTAAACTGCACCCATACATATTCCTAATAGCAGTAGTAAGGCCTGCCAAATACTTCAGTGTAAAGGATGAATGAACGTAAATCTGTGCTCGAGTGCTAACAGTATCTCCAGGACTGACGTACACAATACCAGAAACTGCAGCTGAGAGCCAAATTTCAAATAGAAACCTCTTGTGGTGAGGAGTGTTATCATGAAACACAAGAAAAAGCAAAGGTGAAACTGCAAAAATCTGAAATGAAAGTCGCTGTTTTTAATGTTAGTCATTTTACCCGACAAAGAAGTTAAATACAATTAAGAGTCGCCCTTAAAGTGATTACTTTAAGACTGAAGGATGAAAATTCAGTTGTTGTGGAAATGTTGGCACGAGGGCTTGTTCTTTGGCAATGACTTAAGCCATGAAATCACGTCTACAGACATATGCTTATCATTTACGCACTAAGCCACGGTCAGATCAGCACACTGGAAGTCTATATAATGCTAAACTGACTTCTTTACAGCTAGTACTACTAACGCCACTGTTTGCAACAACTGACAAGTGGAAAGATAAATTCACAAAATGCTTTGAGAGGAGGTGTCGTAGTTTGATTGGTCTGTTATAAAATCTGTAAACACTCTGGAGTGCCTTTGTTAAGGTTGCCCTTTGCTTTCATGTATACTGTACATTCACATTACCGACTGAGAATACAAAACACTGACTGATCAACATCTCAGCTCAAACAATGGAGTGAAAGGCTGTGCGACACTGAAAATGATTAACAGATGAGAAGAGATTATTTATATTCCCTTTTGGGATTAGCATCCCCGGCTGAAAAGAGTCAATTTTTAACAAAACTGCAGAGTGCCTCCTCTCTATTTCTGAAATTTTGGGTGCATCACCAAGACCTGGAAAGAGTTTTCCAACTGAAGGTTGGTTATCTCATTTCTGGGAACCACTACACCCGCACGAACACACAAAATTAACAACAGGCTCTGAATTCTGCACACATATTGTAGTAATGCGCACACACACACACACACACAATCACACACACTCACACACACATAACCGAACAATATGACCCATTAATCTCAACTGCAGACGACTGGAGACGCTGCTCTGACATCCTTTTGGCTGAGTGCTTCCTCCAAAAAAGGCTCAGGCTTTTCCAAAGCTGGAAACTAATCAAACATGGAGCTGCTTCTGGCCTTAGGTTGACAAAAGGCCTTGTCAGGTCCTCTAGCTCCGCCACATGAGCCAAAGAGAGCTTCACTGGCTCAGCACCAATGAGGGGATCAGCCGGTGGCAGGATCAGCAAACTCCTCTTTCTGCAAAAGATCATCTTGTCTGGATTCCCATAGGCATGCAAGCCCTGGTGAGAATGTGGATTTAATCCCAGGTGGATGTCCTGAGCTCTGGAGTCGCGGGGCTCTCTCACCGCTGCTCCCATCAAAGACCAGCACTATGAACCTGCTAAATACACATGATGAAAGACGAGACCACGGTGAACTCACCTTGTCATTCGACTGAAGTCAAAACACAACAATAACACTAAACAATGAGACTCAGAGCTGGGATGAGCCTGCAAACAAGCCACTGGTCACATCATAGAACCAGAGCAGCAGAAAGGAGCCAATGAATGACACAGTGATGGTACTGAAACACCCACTGAAAATACGTCATGAGGGAATTATTGTAAAGGGACTATAGATGAACTGAGCAGCACAAAATCCACGATAACACAGCAAGGAGGTTGAGGAAGAAGAGCGAGAGTAAGTCTTTGCCCCTCTGTGCTGCACTGCTCATAAAAGCATCCTTTTCATAGAGGTGGTATCTTTTGCTGTTTGAGTGGAGCATTTTTACATCCTCAAAGGCGTAGTAGGCTGCCATGGTGAAGTTTATGTCTCCAGAGGATTGGAGGTCAAACACACAGGACTGAAAGTACAGGTCCTCTACTGGGAGTAGCTCTTTGCACTTGGCCTTGGCAGACTGGTAGGTGAAGCTGCTCCTTGTCCTGCTTGCAGCCTGAGACTCCGCCCCTCGAGCCCTGATGCTCCTGAAGTCGATGCGTTGGTTGGCGGGGCAGCCATGAAGACACAAGTACAAGTCCTGGTTATCATCTTCCTCCACAGAGTTCACGACTTCCTCTGGCATCCGCACGGCAAAGGTCAGGTAGCGGCCGACTTGCCTCACGACAATGGTCGTCCCGATGTACCTTGCCTGGATTTCCACGTGCTGCCCTGGAACCTTCTCAACCACGCGCAGGGTGTTCGCTCCGTGTCGGTCCCCTCCGTTCTTAGAGCCGTCTGCAAATGCAGCAGGTAACTCATCCGTCTCTGCATGGTACATCTTCTGGTCCACACATTCTTGGAAGTTCTTAAAGATGATGGTCAGCTGCAGGAGGACATAAAAAAAAAGAAAAGACAAATCTCATTAGTTTCAGGCTAAAAGATTGTATGCATCTGGGTTGTGAGCTTTAAGTCATGAGAGGATGTGCACTTCTTGACAAACATTTAACTCCTTATAAACTGTGCTAAACATATATCAAATTTAAAAAAAAAAGGAAGTTCATATACCTTTGCATTAAGCACAAGTTTTTGCAACATGTGCCATCCACCCCACAGGCCTTTCTTTAGTGTCACATTTCAGCACTGGCTCAACACGGGGGAGGCCAAGGTAAACGCCCTCAAAAAACATGAGTCTGGGCCATGTAAAATCAGGCCTCAGTTTGCAGACACAAAGACGATCCATTCATAGTGCTGAAAAACCTGCCTGTGAACCCCAGAACTATGCTCCAGGGAGTGGCGTCGGGCCAGGACAGAGCGATATACTCTGCAGCTAATTAAGTGAGACTGGTCAGGACTCTGCTAGCTTGGTTTCATCAGGACACCAATGAGCCATTGTGAGGGCAGACGCACCAGGACAGCCTGGGGACTCTGATGTCTGCACACAGTGGACAGAGGAAAGCAGGAGTCTACAGAATATTCTATTAGTTTGACAATTTGTCTGTTGCACCAGTTCTGCCCTAATTCCCCCAGTCCTCTGCCCACCTACAAGAACTTGTTTTTTTTCTTGGTTAATTTATCATGCCGTAAATAGAATAAACAAACTAAAAATGGCTCTATTATCCCTCAATCAGAACGAAGATAGAAATAACCAGACAGTTTTATTTGCTCAAGTGAGAGCAGTGCACCAAACCCAGAGCCTGCTAATGCAGATCTTTTACCAGAGAGGCTTTGTTTGCACAGGTGGCATTGGCTGCTGCCTTGTTTTCCCCCTTTGTCCAGAATCAAGATCTTTAAAAAAAAAGTTTGTCTCATTCGCTTCCAAGAAAAGCAAAACAAAAATGTCTTTACTGTAAAAAGCTTTAAAAAGCCACGAATGCTTAATAGAGTATCATTAAGAGGCCGTGATTGCAGAAAATTATTCTTTCTACAAATGTGATTAAGGACAAAGTTCTTTTATACCTCAGTCTAAACACTCAAGTTATGAAACCAGACAAAGTGGCTGGACCTACTCTACATGTATAACCAACTACAAACTCTCATACTCCTTGTTCTCGACCTCAGGTTCTACTGAAATCCATCTTGCTAGATATGAACCCAACTCTTAAGTAGGCCAAACGTCAGTGCGACGTGGAAAGTGAAAATGGAGCCTCGGGTTAACATTTGACGCAGCACCGCTGTTATTACACTAACCTATCATTTATAAAGCTTATCAAGATCTGTGCAACTGAGCTGGAGTTTGGCTTCGTTTATCTGTTTTTATGGACCTCAACCAAACACTAACCAGAGTCCACATTTCAACAAAGGAGAAGCTTTCACAGCCAGACCACATGAGAAAGAAGACTCACAAATACAGAAATATGAAGAGCAATATGTTCTCTACCAGTACTGTGATGTTTTTTATTATTGTCAAACAATAATTTACCTGAATCTATTCATTTTTTGGGGGATCATTTGTTATGGTATCAGGTCTATGGTATCTGTACATCCCTCATTTTCTGTACTGAAGTACATTCATAAAGGACAGAACAGAACAGATAGGATGCCCACCTTGCTTGTGGCAGTCGCCATGGAACCTGGCACAACCGGAGTGTTGGTCACCTGGACAGATAGGTATTTGTTGTGGATGAGCGGCCAAGCTCCTTCCACCTTACACGTCTGGAAATCATCTCCAAAGGTTCGGAGATGGGGGTCCCCAAAGAAACCGCAGTGGGTATAGTTAGGCGGGGCCGTGTTGCGTGCCAGACTGCGCTCGTAGTGGCATACTTCCGGGCCATCAGAGCGCTCCTGGCTGTCAGGTAGGAGTGGCGGGGATGGAGGTGGAATTGGGGTTCGGGCACGAGGTTGGGATGTTGGCCCCTCCTTGGAGCAGTTGTGTTGGCTCATTAGATCTTCTATGCCATGCTGGGCAGAGTGGTAAGCCAGGTCGCCCCTGCAGGTTCGAGCAGTCCGGCGTACGCAGCTGTTGTATGCTCGCAGTGCCGTGCAAAACTCCTCCTCCGGGCCAGAGTTCGACGTGGAGGCCCAAAATTCGGAGTTACACTTGAGGATCTTGCACTGCAGACTCACTGTGAAGAACAAGATCCACTATGAGCAAACAACCATTTCAAATAGACAATGATAACCTAAAAGTACACTCTGGATGTTATTGATTATACTTTAAGACAGTAGTTTAAATAAAACTGGAATGAAAACCAGAATAATAACCCTACAAACTACAGCTTTAAGGCCCTCACTGTTATTGTTGTTAGGCTGCATTGTCAAATGCTGTTTTGCAGGTTTGCTTTTTTTGACCCTGTACATCAAATGTTATGTGTTGTAAACAACTCGAATGCTTAAAAAAAAAGGAGAAAAGGTCAAAGCATCACAGTTGCTGCCATCTTGTGTTGATACATTTTTTACCATTTAAAACAACTACAATGAAGGTCTGAACATCCCTTTGGCCTACCCGGATATACTACCCCTTCACACCTTGTGGCTTTTGGTTTATTTATAATTAAAAATGCAATTTGGTATCCTAATCTACACCTTTGATGATATAAAATGCTTGTAATGGTAGATTGTTGCCACATATAACCAACTCCTAACACAAATGTTCTTCAAACATTTCTCAGGACGCACTGTTTTCGGCACCATGTTTGTGTAGTAATACCTTGGACTAATAAAGCATTTATTTGTATGGGCTGTGAGAGGTTTCACCCAGTGTCTCAAGGGGGGGAAGTGATATCAACACTTTGAAGTCTCACTTAAAACCCTCTGAAAGCTTCACCTCTCACCAACCCCCACATCGCCTCTCCGTTTACCTCCCATTTGATAGATGGCAATACACTAATCTTGATCTCCACTATCAGTGCATTATCACTTTGTTGTTTGACGGTAAGTGACTTAACAGGGAAACTGATAAGGGCTTGGCAAACGTGCAAGGTGAGCTGAAAGAGGTGTCCCTAGTGCAATAGTCATATCGTCAAATAACAAAAGGTGTAAAGTCAATAAAATGCAAGTATGTGGCTTTCTTGCGGTTGCTACTGAGCCACACTTGATTGTAATACTTTTAACTGGAGTTTAGAAGTCAACAATAATATTTCCAAAATGTGTTTTGTCTGATACAAGGGCAACACTTTTTAAACTTCTCAAAGTAGGACTAGGCTTCTTGCAAACTTGGGGTAGTAGGACAAAATCTAATGTGGAAAAGGTAAAATAAGGCATGCCCCATCCCCCAAACAAAACAGCAGCAAAAAGAGAGACCTCTGGCTTTGTTTTGATTTTCTCAGGTAAAAGATATCTAAATCAAACACCTATTAAATCAACTCAAGACTAGTTAGCCTACCTTTGCGCTATAATGGCATGGTTATTATCTTTCAAGCTTGTTGCAATATTTTTAAAATCTTTAATTTTTCTCAAACGTGTCCATAAGCACTTCGCCCCAACTCTCTGAAATCGAATCGACTTTATTTATTTTGGTGCAGAGTTTGGAATAATTTCCTACTTTTTTTTCTTTACTTGTTTTTTGCAAAAGCGAATTACCCTCATTTAGCAAATCAAACTTTACGAATGCTTCAGCACTTCAGCAAAGAAACTTAAACAATGTCTTAGAAAGTGGCTTTTAAAATAGGGCAAAACCTGGCAACTAGCTTTTGCTTACCATGGTGGAAAATAAGTCAGTAGACGAGCAGTTGGCTACGTCGTGGTTAAAAGGTTCACCATGTTTCTAGTTAATGATGTTAGTATCGTCGTGTTCATGTACACAGTGGTAGTTGGTCGCATACATAAATTGTTTAAAAGTAAAACATAGTGTCTTACCAGAGGGGAAGAGTGAGAGAAACACGACTAGGACTCTGCACACGTCAAGCGCCGAGGGTCTTCCTCTTTCCCCCATAACCATCCATCCAGCTCGGGGTCGCACTTCACTCCTCTCCCTGCTCAAACCGGATTAAGGAAGGAGAAAAGTTAGAGCCGCCGAGTCCTCGTTGAGTCGACAAAACACAAAAAACAAAGTCCATAAAAGAGGTCTGAAGTCGGCCCGGTCTTCTCATCACTATGTGGTAAGAAGAAGCTTTTTTTTTTGTCTTTTGGTGAGAGTGTGAACTGGACGGCTACTGCAGAATAAGCTAGCCAAGAGTCAATGCGTGACAAACAGCTTGGAGCAGCCAGGCAGTGACTCTTCCTTTTAGGGAGTGTCGATAAAAGTGAAGCGGACACACTGAACCAATCACTGCTGCCTGTTCTACCCTTAAACCCCCCTCACAAAAGTTTCAAATTACATCTCAGTGTGCAGACTTGTTCGACGACGACCAGAGATTTCAAGACCCACAAAGTGGTAGTCCACAACGCCATGTAAGAAAGGCTTCATTTGCAACGCTAACCTCACTGTGGAGGGAAACCCTGGAAAGCAAAGCAGTGGCCTCCCTCCACTGCACAACATGTGTGCAGGGTTTGATACAGAGAAAAGGGAGGGAAAAAACAACCAACTATACAAAACAAGAATTACCTTTTCCCCTTATATCTACGATGTTAAACATATTAGTGTATGTTAAAGTGGCCACAAGCCAAGTGAAGCTCTTCTATCCAGACACACTAGGCCAAACACTAGCCTACATATTAACTCAGTTACCAACAACACTTTGAGCTTACAATTCTAAAAAACTATAGGCTACGTGTTATGTTCCTTAGGGTGACAACATTTCTAAATGAAGGAAATGTGTCTGACTGAATGTTGGAATTATGTGAAACAACTTTCTGATAAGTGATAAATGGTATCAGTTATTTTTCAAGCAGACATTTGCAGGTTCCAGCTCCCTTAGAGAAATCATTTGATGCCTTTTTTCTGTCATATAATATAAAGTGAACAGTCTTGGTTATGGACTGTTGGTTGGACAGAAGCAAGGAAGCAATTTCATGACTTTACTTCAGGCTCTGCCAACTTGTGATGTATTTTGTTGGCAATCTATTGACTTAACAATTAATTGACATAGTGAGAAAATCGTCAACAAATTAAGCAATAATGAATTTGGCACTTTTGCTCCAAAGGACATGAATGATTCACCAATCATCAAATGATTGGCAGTACATTTTCTGTTGAATGACAAATTGGTAAAATTCAACTGTGTGACGTCAGACATGATACTGTCAGCTAGGTGAGGTGGAAAATAGAAATGTGGGAACTAGATTTTTAAGGGTTATAATTGAATTTAACCAAAATACAACAAACTGAATATCATAGAGTGGAAGCAATCAAACATAATTGGGATCAGCACGTCAAAATTCAGTTTGCATAACATAGCTTTAATTATATGATAAAAAATCAATCAGCATGAGAAAACGTATTGAGAATATGAAACCTAAATTGAAGGGTTTATTCATTATTTTTTTGGTTTTGTAAGTCCAGCAGGTAACAAACCATGAGCTTACCCAACATGTTGTATGTGTTGGGGGGGGGGGGGGGGGTGAGCCACTTCACTAATACCACCTCCTTGGATATCTTTGTCTTGTAATGACACATTATCATTGCTGTTTTTTGCTGTCATTTAGCAGAACACTCTCAGACGGATGGGGGTGTTCGCTCAGGTCGTGGCTGGCTGCAGAGTACTTTTCCACAGCTATACTGAATGTCTTTTGTGATTGCTGTCCCTCTTGTGGATGATGGATACGTTGGTGTACAATGAGGTCTGAGCCTACACATGTTTTCAACAAGGGTGGCCCCGTGCACACTGATCTCCAGCTCTAATATACCGTCCACATCTGAAATTAATGACAGCAGCTGAAAGGTATAAAGCTGCTGCTCGGTGAGATGTTTTGATAAATTGTGGAACATTTTTTTCTGGATGTGGAAGCAAAACTGTCCTGTAGCAATATAAGGGCTTTGATGCAGATATGTCTATAGTTTGATTCACGAGGTGGTCGACTGTTGTTGAAAGAAAGCTCTGAATCCTGGTTTCTTTATCACATCTAGGGTTTAGATTGTCACCTGTTGCAGACAAAGACGGCATGTTTTTACCATTTTTAATATCAAAATGTTGATATCATGCTAACACGGCCTGCCCTTTAAGTTAGTAGTCAATAACATTTGACACTGATGTATTGGTGTTTAGAAATATTTATCCAATTACTTTTTGAATGATATTTTTTATAAACAATAAGCCATTCGTCCCTAACGAAAGAAAATTGCTATTTTGGCATGCAATCATGATTAAGATTTTTTATTTTATTATAATAAGAAGAGCTTCTAGTAGCCTACATGACTGCATTGACATGTAAAGGGCCAATACGTATAACATTTCACACATTTTTAAATTAATAAATCAATAACCATATGTCTACAGTGACCACATTAAGTGAGGACATATGTATTCCTAACTGTTAATCAAAAACATGTCGTTATTATAGTAAACATGTATATCGTTAGATTTATCACTCGACAGAACATTATTTGATATCAATCGACATTTCAACAAGAAATGAGGACCAAACATTCTCTGATTCCTGCTTCTATAAAGCCAGATTTCACTGCTTGTTTCCCTGCAGCGGACTGTTTGTCGGAGAAAGAGAGGGAATAAGATTGCATTTTTGACACTATTATAGCAATTTCACGACAGTTTATAGACAATCCATTGTGATGAATATAAGAGTTATCCATTCAAACGAACATAATCAGTTTGACTGCACCAAAAATATAGGACCTCTAAGCTTCAGCATCCTTTTGTATCCATAAGATATATTATGTCTTTGGAATAATCATTTATATAATTGATCATCAAATTGTGCAACATTTTCCAGATTGAATGTGCTTTGGGATTGAAAATCGTATGAAAAAGACAAACAAGGTATAAATGAGGTCACGTCTCCACTGAGTCCTCAGACAGATCATGAGCTTCATGCTTTGACAGGTAAAAGTGGCATTATAAAACAATGAGACGTGTCTATAAATCCAGCAGGTATAATATCCAATCATAGTGTGCTGGCATCACCTGTCAAACCTTGTTCTTGAGATTACTACACAGCTCTCTGACATGTAATAATATAAGTGATATCAGCCACATCCTTTTTGTGTTGAATTGTGTGCACTAGCCTACATTTCTGTGTGTATCTTGTCCTGCAGGACGCTCTCTGAGGACTGATCCTCTTTTTCCAACAGATGGCGCTTCTATGAGCTCTGATATGAAACATCAAATCATGACACAAACGCACATGGCATTACGAGGACAACCAAACCTGTCATTAAATGTGAGCTTTATGGACAGCTCTGTTATTGGCCTAATTACAGCTGTCATGCAATTAGGATGTGAGAGTTGAAAATGTGCAGCCAGCAGGCGCATGTGTGCCCTGATGTTACACTGCCTTTAAGACATGTGATCATGCTGTATTGCATGTCAGCTATATGTGTGATAAGTAAAATAATGTTGCATAATATTACTCTCTAGTATTTCATGTGTTTTCCATTGCAGTTTAGAGCTCCACATTTTGCAGAAGTCTCTCCCCTGAGTCTTCAGATTGTTGAAAAACAGACGTACTTTCGGACATACAGTTTAATGTCAAGAAGCAAAGCAAAAGCTGGCAAGACTCCTTTGCAAAAAAAAAAAGTGAAAATGTAAAAATAAGTTATCAGACAAACCAACCTTGGCGACTGCATGGGCTCTCCGCGACTCAGGAGTCCTGCAGGATCCGGAGGACAGCGAACAGGAGCGAAAGGAAGCAGACTCCTACTAAAAAAATATCCCCCTTAAAAGAAGAAAACCTGTGTGTCACAGTAATCCCAAATCAAACGAACTCAGTGGCTTTCTGAGTGTAAAATCCGCTGATCTGTGCATGGTGTCCACCGATCCGCTCCTCGTTGAAATCAAAGTGCCCTTTTCTTTGCTTTTTCTCGTTTGAATTTTAAAACAACCAACACTTCTCCCACACGGGGTGGACTCAGATCTGTGCAGCCATTGCTTCACTTATTTAACTATCAGCCGATCGGAAAGGAGACATTATGATAGATTATTGCCAGTAATTGCCCTCATCCGCGCGCTGAATCCAAATTGTTAGTTATGGTCGACGTCGGGGAGGAAAAAAGCCTCGAGGGCAAATCTGCTGCTGCTCCTGCGTACGGCTCGATCCGCTGTCTGCATGTTGTGAAATGCTCGTTAGAAAGTGTGAGAGAGACAATGATCGGCTCTGCATGACGCCGCTGGGAGCCCCAAATCTCAGCTGTGAAGTACCCCCACCCCCTCGTCTTTCTGCCTCTTCTAAACTTCTCTGCAGACGCTTTGGGAGAAGGGAGATCCTTGGATTGAAAACAAGCCAAAAAATTAGTATGGCAAGGTTACTTTTTAAAGCAAGTGAAACTAAACCCATGAACTGTCCGGATTACATTCAGATGTTATAGTGAGGATAAAGGCCTTTTTGTTCTATCTTCATTTAATCAAACATACATCCTATTTTTTTCTGTAGGATGTAAGTTTTCCGTCAGTTAATTTGTGGCATTGATTTCCAACAAGTATCTCTATCGTCCTCACCTTTTACATATTCCACATTTACACACATAACAGGTTGGAAAAGACAAATCCATAATAATCAGGATTTAACTGAGGATCAGATGGACAAACACTTTGCAGCCTGAAGGCGGTGGGGGTTTGGGGAGAGAGAGGTCTGCATGGAGGAGGCTGCACCTGTGTTTTAGGATCAGACTGCATGCAGTGAATGCAGGAAAATACCCCCCCCCCCCCCCCTCACACACCCCCTTTCCTCTTCAGCTTTCCAAGCCTGTACTCCTCCTTCAAACATAACTGGTTCTCTCTGCTCCAGTTTCAGGAAAATCCACCACACCAGGGAGAGCAGAGACTCATGGTATCCAACCTAAGCAGCAAAATGAACAGGTCAGTGTTTTTTCTGTCTGCAGGGTTGATATTTGAAATACACAATCCAGCAGATTCAGAACTAAGCGTCAAAACCTCTATGCGATGTCACCTTATATTGGCACACAGCTCCTAACTGGTCACATTACATCACCCCTTTGTGCATCCAGCAACACTCTGACCCCTGTAATCCTCTCGTTTACTATCACAGCCCGGACCTGGCCTCTCCAGCTGGCCATTGAGAGGGAGCATATTTTACATTGATGTAATATAAGAACATGAAAGAGCGACACCCCGGTGTGAAAAGAATAGTTTTGGAGGTGCCGGATGCCGGCCCCATCTCAAACACAGCTGGTGTACACGCCGCCTCTCGCTGAGGTATTATGGCCAGTTAACACAACAGATCTGCTTTACATATCACTGGATTAATAAAAGGCTTTGATTTTGTGTGTGTGCAGTCGCAGGTCAGATTCTGCTCCATTTTACAGAACAAATCAGTGACAGGCAGGCATGTAACTATTATAGACATTCAGCTATGCCTACCCTCAGGGCACTCTGTGATTTCCTTTAGTAGCCTGTGATTTAGTCCATTATAAAAAACCTGTTAAACTCGGCTGCTGCAGCAAATAAAACACACACTAAATAGAGACGGAAACAGAAGGAACACCTCCCCCAGAGCAGATTTCATTACAAAACCAATGTAATAAAAAGATTACATGCATCTTGATCCTAATTCACTTCTTAAAGCTTTGATATAGAAAGAATAAATATCTAAAGAAGACTAGCTTGTGGATTTATCTGCTCAAATGTTCCTGACATAGATCTATGGGAAATGTCTTCATGAGACACCGCATCCTGTACGTTCAGTAAATGCAGAGGAGTCATTCCAATCTTGCTTCACTTTCTGCTGATGTCTTCAGATCATCACAAGCTGTGCAGTGTGCATCCTCTCTGCAGATCTAAGTTCACTGTTGCTTTCTTGTGAAAGGATGACATGATTTCAGAGTCACAAGTTTATCATACAGTTAGTTTCATAATGATTCTGTAGCTCTCATACGTTCATCAGAATTGTTTCCCAACATCTGACCACATGCTGGGAGGGGGTGTACGGTGAAAAAGGTGTGGGACACTAGTCAGCGGTTGCAGTATTTTCTGAGTCAGACATGCATTAGTAAACATGGTATGCTCTTACTGACCTTCCAGTTGCTGTTTGAACTCCTGCTGCATAGCAATAAGCTTGTCAAAGTGCATTATGCCTCCTTTTTTTCTGGGGTGTCACACTGCCCTGTGATTTGAACAACTCAGAAAAAATCTACCTGTGCTGGTATATGTATAGTTGACATATGATTATGGATACAGTATAAAAGATAGATGCATTTATTCAGTCAGCTTTACACCATTTAAAAAATATTACAATCTCAAGTTTTGTTCAAGTTTGACATGTTTACAATCTGAACCTGTGAGGGGGCATACATATTTGTCCACTAATTACATACAGCAGCAGCAGCAAGTATTTTGAGGATTTTTTGCAAAAAAAACCCCAAAAAACATTTTCATTCCGTTTCCTCAGTTTGATACACTGTTCTTTTGTTTCTCCTTATGTGATGATAACATGAAAAGCTACAGGTTAAAACATTTTAGTGACAACAAATTTAGATTCAATATATTCTCTTAGGACATTTGAAACATTTGACCAGCCTTAATCTGCCATAAAAACAGGATATATAATTTAAAAAAAGAACCATGACTGAAATATTTTTTCTCAAATGTGTTTTTCAATTTATTTTTGTTTTAAAGGGATATCTCAGATTGGAAAGAAACACGTTGATGTGAAACCACAAGCTGTGATATCAGATTTTAGGAACGTATTTCCTTCCTTTGTGAAGATGCCAGATGAGTTGGGATAAAACAACACAAACATTATATGGTAGCATACAAAATATTCATAGCATGCATGCTAACATTACTGTGCTGTATCATACACTAGCTTCTGTACTGTATTGAGTGTGATTCATCAGAGGAAACTGGCCATGTTGACCTAAAACAGGATCACTAACAACTGTAGCTAATTATAATGTCTCCCTGTTGTTTGAAGCAAGCTTACCTATTGTATTTTTCACACATCGAAAGACTTGACCTCAGTGTGAAATAATATCGGTTCATATAAGTCACATATATGCTGTGAGTGGACTATCATTGTGTTTGAGATGTTTCTAACTGAAGCACATGTTTTATACCTTGTTATGTGAATACGTAAGACTGAAAAGCAGCATTTAGAGATAAAAAATGACCTGTGTCTGTCCAAGCTATTTCTTATTCTAAAGGCGATTAAGGTAGAATAATGTTACGCAGTTAACAAACGGGAGTCCCTTAGGATGTGTGCTTCATGAACATGATTGACATTTAAAAAGAGGTTGTGGTGCATTGAGGAGCAGTGTCTTTGGTAATAAGGCATGAGCACGAATTCAAAAAATTCTATTAAGAGGTGATATATGAGGTTCAGACACTGTGTGGAATTACCGCCACGGTCTGTAACAAAATGAATGCAGGAAGCTTGCAAATTGGCCCGATCGCGCGCACACAGAGGAATGGGCTTGAATGTGCAAACCCTCATTACAGAAGCTTCTTTCTCATTTTAACCAGAGGAAGGTGAGTTCCTTTTTTTCCTTTCTTATTATTCTGTGTCTCTAAAAGCCAGAGTGCAACCCAGTGAGAATTATGCACACTGTTTAATTCCAGACGTGGATTGAAGGAGACAGAGCGTGTACAGACTGCAAGACAAATAATTAGCCTCGCTGCTAAACACAACTGATTGCGACACATCAAGCCACATTTTAGTGAGGAACATTAGTGAATGAATAACTGTTTTAGACCATGAATGATCATCCCCATTTTGCACCTGACAGGGTTTTAAGTACACACATGTTGGTTAGCCGCCATGACTCCATTAGAATGCAAGAAGACCGAGGCTTATCTCAATAAAACAGCTGCCTTAATTTCCTGCTTCAGAATTTCTGTGCAAAAACTGATCTAAATATTCAGTTTAGCAATATAGACTAGATAAGGTTTTTTTCTGCACGCCTCTCTGGCAATTTCATTTATAGTAACGCACTGCTGTCTTGAAATAATAAGCTGTTTGGCATTTTGCCTTTATTAGTCTTCACTGCTGAAGACAAAAAACATTGCAATTTATAAAGATATTGAAAAGAGGTGCCTCTTTTATATTCAATGCTACACATCTAGGGGAATTATTATGACTAGGTGCAGCAGAAATACAACAAAAGGAGACTCTCTGTGTCTTTGAATAGCTTTCTCTCAGAACCAATATTTTCCATCCGTCTTAACTCAGGTTATCTGTCCTTGACCTCTGTGAATGCAGGGTGAGGATAAAACCCAGAATCGCGAGCACAGACAAGATGTGGACTTTTTATCGAGCCGCCAAGGTCTCCATGTTGGAAAATACGAATGCAGTCCGAATTCCTCTTCGCTCTTTCAAGTCCTGGCTTCTTCTACTTGGTTGTTGAACTTTACTAGTGTTCTGCAGTGTCGTCCTGTATGCACAGCTGCAGGGGCTTCGTCCTGCCCTTCCCTTTGTCCCATCTTGCCACAATAGCTGCAGTGAAAAGCTCAAGTTTTTGCAGGTGCAAGCAAAATCTTCCCAGCACCCAAATCACGCTGCAGCTCTCCTGCTTTGCCGATAGCGAGAAACAGGAATCAGGCTTATTTTTTCTGATGCATGTCGTTTTTGCGAATTTATCATATGAATCAAGAAGGCTGTAATCCAATGACACAAAGTTTAAAGTTAATACCTAGCCAGTCTAGACAGTAAATATTGAGTATTTCAGCTCTGTTGGCTGTCAAGTTTGTCATTGATAACCATCAGGCTCTGCCTCTTTATTACTGTGACCACTCATATTGACTTCTCAAACAGGATAGCCGCTCATACACACCCTACAGCCCACTCCATTCTACATTTAAATCCAATAAAATCCTCTCAAATTGTCATTATTTCAAGGAACTATAATCATCATCATTGGATAGTTTGAAGTCATTCATTTTCATATCTGTGCACTAAAAACGAAAAAATGAAGCATTTGCAATTTAAATAAGACTATTCTATTTAAGTTTTAAACCATTATCATGGGTCAGCTGCTCGATAAATTTATCCTCAGTTAGTGGAGAGAAATGAATTTGCATTTCTAGGGCGGTAAAAAAAAGATCATTTCCATGCTGAAATATTAATAGTCTCCTTAAAACTGTTCAAGAGTGGAACTCAGTGGTGGCTGAAAGAACAGAGTAATCTGAAACTCATTGGGTTGAATGCTTTCTCCTCAGCAGGCAAAAGAGGAACTATACATGTCATTAGATGCTCTCATAATGCTCTCATAATTTAGAAATTCTTCTTCTATTGTTTCCAAAGACAACAGTGCCACAACACTGCTGTATATGTCATTCATGTTAATATCCCTGTGCAGCCTTGTAGCCCACTCCATCTTTGTGCACAAGGCACTGTTCATTACCAAGCTGTGGAAATGTCAGCGCTGTGGGTTCAGATTAATTGAAGAGTGTGCAGACATCTAATTACAGGAAAAAGACTTGCAGATACGCTCAGACCTGAGACAGTGGACCTTTCCCCTGGGCTAAATGATGCTGTTATCGATCGTCAAATGTAAAATGATACTGTAAGTTTTCCATCACGGCTGTTGCAATAAAAGCGGGTTAATTGGCTCAAACCCTGAAAAGAAAAAAAACATTGATGCTGAACAAGCTATAATAGTTTGATTCGTTATGTAGATGTCTTAGCTGGAGGATTTTGCTTAATATGCAATGAAGTTAATTAACAGTAAGCTGAAGAGGGTTTTTAGCTCCAAAGCCTGGCCCTAATAGAATCCCACAGTAGAGATGTGATGGTGTCTGCTGTTTGGTCAGGTGTTTGGTCAGTGGAATGATGGTGGAAGCTGTTGATGTTTTACTGACGGCCTCATCGTAGCAGAGCTCTCCTGAAAAGTTGTGAAACAGTAGGAGACCAGAGCCCCCCTCAAAAAGAAAACCAAAAGACAGATGCCAAAATAACATCAGTGAGTCATAGCTGCCTTCAGGCTATGCTGACTTTATCTCCTCTGTCTCAACACGCAGGTTGGTCCTCTCACTAGTAACTTTAATTAAAACTATAGAGTAGGAGTCGCCACATATTTAACCTCATAGTAATGCATTCATAGAGCTGTTTGATTTGGGGGTAAAAAAAAAAGAAAAGGAAAACCCGTGGTCTTCATCTTCTTTAACCTGTTTCCCAAATTTCATAAAGAGTGAAAAGGCAAAACTTTGATTTATGCAACTGTTGAAAACTATACTCGATTAACAGGCTGATTTACAACCTCTTCTTGTCATGGGGAGATAAGATGCATTTCTTTGGGAAAAGAATGAGAGTGAATGGTGGAAAAGTCTGCTTCAGTCTGTGTGCCTCTACTTGCCCCATGTATTGTCTACATTTCCTCTCATTTGTGCCAATCAAAGCAAAACCCTGCACCAAACATACCTTTGGCTGATGATAATTCAGTGATATGACAAATGACACATTAGGTTAAAGAGGTTACCTTTTATGAAGAGCTTCCACATGTCCCGACAGACACTCACTGTAACTGTCAGGGCATGTGAATCACCTACATCTTTGACTGGAAACAGAAAGCAGAAATAGACCAATGGAAAGCATTTCGACTTTGCTCGCTCTACACGGCGTGCATTGTTCATGACCTGTGCAACCAAAGAAACAATGTGCTGCCAAACTTGTGCCAAACTTGTGTCAAGGTAGAAAAGAGTCCAAAAAGGCATGTAGGTGCAGAATCAGACAGTATCCATGACAGGAAACTGTGATATCACCGGCTTTGTACCTTTGGAAAAAGATGCTAAACTTGAATAAAACAGCATGACCACATTAAACTGTGTTTATGTCAATAGCAGGAAAAGCATTTTCATTGTAATACTTGTTTGTTTAAAGATGAAGTACACAGATTACAGAATTCTGATCAGGGAAATAAAATGTCCCCTGAAGCCACAGTCGACAGGTCTTTGGCAGCTGGAGAGCCCAAGGCTGTGCTGCTGCTGCTTCTTATTAGTCGACTGAAAGCCCCCAACCTGAACACTTAGCACATTGCTATTGTGTCCAGCACCCTGATAGGAGCTGGAGCTGCCACTTCAACTCTACTGTAGGTGTGAGGAGCCACAGAGAGTCGGAAAATTGGCTCTTTGTACTTCTGAGGTGCACATTCGAAGGCAGGCAGCCAGGTTTGTTTTCTACGCCCTAGCTCGAGATATACATGGAAATAAGCTTCCTTTTAACTTCTGAATGTGATTTAATATCTTAGCCCCATGGGTCAGGAGCAAAAAAAGGGGAGATTTGGGTTTCCACTTTGAACAGGAGACATCATTTTGGGACTTTGAAGGGTCGGGAGGAGCAGCAGAGAGGTGAGGAGACACAGCATTCTAGTGCTGGTGACAACTACATTACCGTGAAACCAAAAACATGGGCTTCCTGTGTACTCGAAATATCAAAACCACACTGGGATGAGTCCAAGGGCCAGTCCATGTGTAACGTGTTTCCAGGCCTCAGGATGTTTCTTTACTCTGACTCTCTCACCATTTACAACAAACTGCATTGACCCATCTAATACAAGCAATCCAAAATACGTGGAAGTCAAACAGGGGTGTTGTATTTAGACTGAAACCACTGCAACCTTGATTAGCGTCACCAATTTATACACTCTGACCTCTAAAAGATGTAAATTACTCAGAAGTGTCTTTTCATGAACCTTTCATGTTGGAAGCTGGCTACAGATTTCCACTAGTACCCTACAGCTACCCACTGACATGCAGAACCTTGTATCTTTTTGCTGTAGTCAAAAAGTGAGATTGCAGGGGAAATGAGCATTCTACCTCTGTTGTCTCCTGATGAAAAGAAATGAATGTCAGCGGGTAACAGACCTCGTCTGAGGAGCTATACTTTTAATGTGCATTCTTGCAATATTGGCAGAATGGGAAGACAGAGAGAAAAAAAACGTTATTTACCGTATTCCCTCTGCAGCTATTTCCCTACATTCCCTTCCTAACAAACACAAGCATACAGCAGGTGGATGAATGATTTTTTGACCATAGCTAATATGTTATCAAATATGTCGTTTTAACTTGAAATATTGGCCAATGTCCCTCCAGATTTTCACAGTGGATTTCTTTTCAGTTTATCAATCGAGAAGCAATGAGATGATCATGATTTGTAAGGTGCATTCAATTCTTGCCAATGTTAGCTTTGCAGCATTAGAGTCTTTTGCTATGTTACATACTGTATTTGCAGCAGTTGGTGAAAAGAGATTAAAACAAATAATTCTCATATGGGGAGATATTTTTGGTGTCACTCATTTCTTATATACCCAACTTGAGATTTCAACTAGAGGATGGCACAAGGGGATTTTCCACACTCGCATAATGTAAATGCAGCAGAAGCCCTTTGAAATATGCTGTTCAGGGCACAGTGAAGAAATGTGGTTGTGGTCGTTGCCAAGCAGTTGGTTCCAGTGCAGGGCTTAAAGCAGCAAGCAGCCTGTACTGCTACACCTGCTACTACAGCTTTTATAACCTAGCAAGTGTTGGTGTTACTTACAGCTATTCACTGTACCGTCATGTTCTTGTGCTTTTTGGATGTTCAAAGAGTGTCTGAACTCCTCCATCCACCTCTGAGAAACTTAAGGGCTTTATCTGACATTTTTTTATAACTTTGTGAAAGTGATCATCCATAGATAGTGCAGTGCACATTTTACATAGCAATTCCCCAGATGTGTGCCAGGGAGAAAATGATCAATGTTGTTCATACAATTTCAAGATATCTTTTCTCATACAAGAGTGGCACATTGAATTATTTTAAAGCGAGACCTGCTGAGGCATTCGGTTAACATCTCGTTCAAAACTAATTTTTGTTTCAATCTCGTCCTGAAAACAGTGTTCAGCCTCATTGCAACATTATTGCATCAAATAGTTGCAACAAATGATGTAAGCAGCCCGCGCAACTCCTCTTAGATTAGTGTACCTCATTGTGTTCAGAGTTATTGATCCATGGTAGAGTTTGAAACGGTTACCATTTACTTTAGCTGGTCCTTATAACTAGACAAATCAAGCCTACATTTTTAACAGCTCATCAGCAGCCTGTTTGGACAGCAGATGAATTAAAATGCAGTACGTACATCGTAAGCAGTTGTAAGGGGCTAGAAAAAATCTGAACATACTGTAAATTTGATGTGGAGAGATGTGCTAGCTGTGTTAAATGTTCAGGCTATTTTTCAGAGATTTCAGGGAGTCCTAATGGCTGAATATGTTGAATTGATTTCAGTTTTGTTGTAAGTGACTAAAACAGATCTGTTGTTTTCTGCCTGATGTGCAGTGGAAATGGGTTAGCAAGTCTCTTAAAGTAAAATGACTCCTTTGTCTCAGCACAGAGGATGCATAGTGTTTTGGGTGACTTTTCCAGATGGCTGACACATGCTCATTTGCTTTCCAGCTGCTATCAGTCTCTTTTTCACAGTAAGGTGATATGCACCCCTGATCCCAGCTGTATCTTTGCAGCAAATTCCAGGGTATCAGCAGTCAAACGCTGAGATCCTCTGTTCTAAGACCCAACTTTACCCCATTTGGAAAACACTACCACACCTCCCCACACACACCTCCCCACACACACACACACACACATACACACACACACACACACACACACACACACACACTCATCAGAGAATAAAGAAGAGTGTGGGGCAGACAGAATGAATAAATCAAAGATGAGACGAATAGCAAAGAACGTTGTCATGAGATTTAAGCAGTAGGGTCCTCTACATTAAGGTTTGTGTTTAACACATTGGCATTTCCATCAGTGTGTGCAGAACTGGAAAGAGCTCACAGTTGGTCAGTACAGCCCACGCAGAGGAAATCTGAACTCGCTCTGCCATCTTAGATAAGAAACTGAATTTGTGTCAGATCCCAGAGCCAAGAATTTGGCTGTGCGAAACACAGAAAATCTGCCCGTACTTGTCTTTCGGTGAGTGTTGATCGATTGCTTCTCCAAGTAGATTTAAAACATTTGTGTTAAAATAGCTGCCTTAGAATCGAAAACTCCAGTTTTTCTGTCAGTTTTGTCCCTTAAAAAAAGCCTCTTGCATGTATAAAAACCTTAACCCATGACCAACACAGATACAATGAAGTTATGCACACCCACGGTATTCACATTATTCTAACAGTAGCTCTGTATTTTACTTCCCCTCTGCTTCTCTCTGTCTCTGCCAATCAGCCTTTCTTTTGCATTTGTGCATTTAGACACATACCTTTTCCACACTGTTTTCTATTCATTTACCAAGTCCTTCTTTTAGCACCTGCGAATTTCTGTCACAATGCAGCCGACTGACAAAGAACTGAAACCCTGGTTCCACAGAGGAGACTGTCAGCCAGTTTAGTTTTAACACAATGAAGGGAAGCGAGAGAGAAAAAAAACCTCATCGGAGGCATCCAATTGGAACCATGCAGGCAAAACCAGACAGAGAAGACATGGACGGAAACAGAAAGCATGAAGGGGGAATGAAAAGGAATCCCAGAGATGAGGCTTCACAGCCGTCTTCATGTATGCAGCTGGATTCTTGCTTTTATCAACGGCCAACTGAAAGCAGAGCAAATAAGTCGGGGAGAAAGGTTTATTTGGCGTAGATATTAAAAATCATTCATTACATTGACAGCCATGCATGAAGTGACAACATCAGTCTTTACTCTGGATTAATCAGTGCTTTCATGCCATGTTTTAACTCTTTTAAAAGTCCTTTTTCTCAAGCCTTCTCTAGCAAACACCCTTCAGAGGTTGATATACGACCGAGCAGAGAATAATACATCGCCCATAAAACTGTGAGAACAATTGCAAACAGTTTATTTAGTGAACAAATAAAAGCTTTGAGAAAGCAAAGACTAAGAGTAAAGCACTATTCAGTTCTGAAAGATGATTGAATTCTGAATAAGGAGGTTTATTCAAACAGCTGAACATTTCTACGGTATATTTCTAACTAGAGCAGCATGCTTCAAAGGGCCAGTAATCCTTTCTTGTTGCTCTCAGTCCAGTGCTCTGAACCTTCCATGGGTTGTGACATAAGGCAG
This sequence comes from Tautogolabrus adspersus, assembly GCA_020745685.1. Taxonomy (NCBI): domain Eukaryota; kingdom Metazoa; phylum Chordata; class Actinopteri; order Labriformes; family Labridae; genus Tautogolabrus; species Tautogolabrus adspersus. The sequence continues at coordinate 17,996,453 of CM036539.1, forward strand.
CGCTGATTGGACTTGATGGCTCGTGCTGTTCTTTGGTGGAAAACCGGTTAGAAACAACTGGGCGTGCTTTGTGTTGTGCTGTGAGCTCAGCGATAAAACCCTTAACTTGTCAGGCTTGTTAAATTATCTTCTGACAGTCTACTTTGTTTGCTAATAACACTGGATTATCGCTTTAACTGCTTCACCTCATGGCGACTTGCTAATTTCACTTCCTGTTAAATTTTTCTTCTTTTTATTTGAATTCTGACACAATCGACACCTTCAGACTCTTTTACTACACCACCTTGGACACAGTCCTGTCATTCTCAGGTATTCAATGTTTGTTCCACATGTGAGGAAAAAGGAAAAAGGAAGACGCAATTCTGAATGTGTCTCTCTGTTGCTGCGACATATCTTCTCACCTAATCTTCTACACAAAGCCTGGATGAGCAGCACTTTGTGTGTGTCAAAATGGCAAGCTTAAGAAACAGGCCCCGGCATGCAGGGCTCCTTGTGAAGGAGCAACATGGTGGAAACTTAGCCGACACTAAGAACATCTATAGTGATACAGTAGAATAATGCTGGCAGGGAGGAACACATTTTGTAAGTCACTAAAAAATTACACCCAGACATCAAATGTATACCGTCTGTTTACCACTGAAAACATTCTGTGCATACTTAGAAGTCTTCTACAGAGGCATTTTATAGGTCTTTGCTGATTTCATTTGATTGGTCATCCCCCCCATCCAGCCATTGAACCTCGAAGCAACTGTGTGATTGGTAGACAACAAGGGATTTTAATGAAGTTTTCCTTTGGGTAGAAAATGTTAATGTTAGAAAAAACGAGTTTTGTTGACAGGTTATAGAAACAAAAATGGTTCGAGCAACAGCAGTTGTTCAAAGTTACTAGAGTGTGCTACAACAATTTCACCTGTTTTTGCTTTTCTTGAGGATTTTTGTGTTCTTCCATTTTCTGACGAACTATATTTCATAGAGAAACAAATTAGCTATGACTTAGCTGTTAAATATGTTCATTTTTCTTCTTATAAATGTGAATTTAAACTAACTTGTCCTTACGCATGATCTCTGAAGGAGCGAATGTATATGTTTGACAATGAAGACAACAACTCCCATAAACCCTTTCTTTGTCTTCAAATGTCCTTTGGTTTCTATGCCCTGCTGTACAAGCAATTTTATTTACAATTGTGGAGCAGCCCCGCAATCAATAATAAAATCACCGACCAGATTGATTTTGTTATATATATATATTTGTAGAAAATATTTTCCATTCACACCTTTCATGCACTTCTATTTCAGGTAATGTCAGACTTGTTTAAACACTATCCTAACCCGGAGATGTGGAGGGAAACACATTTAGTTGCTGCCATTTTCATTAACTCTGATGTGTTTCTGCAGAGCTCCCAAAGGCAAACTCATTTTGGCAGCCTGGCATTGGATCAGGCCAACCACCTGTCATCTTATTTCTGCACATGGCCTCCTCTGTCAAACACTCCCTCACATTCCTCCCAGTGCCCCACACAGCACCTGCGATTGGCTCGCCTGTTGCCATCACAGCTGTCAGGCTTAGGCTCAGTGTTCATTAAAGTGATAGACCTCCCAAAATGCTGTTTATCCCAGCAGCTTGCTGCTTTTTAGCCAAACTTCTCACAGTAAGAAGTTTAGTTAGAAGTGTCAGATAAGCAACATTTTTAGAGATGTTTATGGGACTGCAGTCACTGCTTGCAAAATATGGTGTGTTGTCTTAGAGCGGAGTCAAGTAGTTGATCCAACAACTAGTTGTTGATCAAACAGTTTGTCCATTGACAAAGCAAAATTACCACACTTTTAATGCTTTTCCTTTTCATATAAGGTTTTAAGGAAGAGACTATTGTTGGGTTTCAGGAGTGTCTAAACATGTTTCATTCAGTCATGGTAATAACAATAGTCATTCATTTCTCTAAATCGAAAAGAAAATCTAGTCCTTACATAAATACGGCACTAGTAGAATCATTTAGTATTGGAATTAAGAAAGGACTTTTCACACACTTTTCTCCCTGAGCTTGCTCTAACATGTTGACGCTTCAGTCATACAGACACAAACCAGCCACAACAGACTGAATGAAACACAAATGTGCAACATCCCTGCACAGTTGGATGTGTCTCAACTTCATCTCCAGGGACGTTTGTTCCCGGAAAGCTGTAATATTCAGCACAAAGAGACAAACTCAGTAACAACACATTGATACAATTCCTCCAACTGAAGGCTCGTTTGGGAGTAAACAATATAGCACTCTTTCTGGTAGATCGTTTAAGAACTCATTCGCTTGACTACATTATCTCACCAAAGAGGTCAGGGCAGAAAGAAATATAAGGTGAATTTGTCAAATATGAGCCAATAAAAACAAGAGACTCACATCAACAAATGACTTCTTCAGCAGGCTGACTGAGAACCTACATGCCATTGTTGAATACAATTTCGGTTTCATTTGAAGTCTATACATTTGGGTACAGAACGAACTTGATCAGAAGCCAGCGGGAGGAAAAACACCCAAAAATCTGTATGCAACAGAGACAAGACAGTTTGTATTCAAAGCCAGCCTCCCGCTATCTCTGCATTAATCGACATTATGGATGGTTTTACAACAATGTTATTGGATTCACCTCATTATGCTGCATCGGCAATGCCGCTGCAAATATCATCTTTTGATCCATCTCCTAGTGATAACTCCTTACTGGAAAATACAATCTGGGTGTCAGCAGAAAACGTCTTTGCTATTACAACACATGAACTATGGACTCCAAAAGAGCTGCTGGACTCTTCTTGAAAATGTGTGCCTATCTGAAGCAGAAAGCAGGAGATTGAAATGATAACGTCTGTTCTTTACCACAGGATTGATTGTGGTTTAAAATTAGAGTTACAAATTAACCCAATAACCCCTGAATGCAATGAATTATTCATGAGTGTGACAGTTGAACTGGTCCTCATGAAAGACAATTTGACGTCGAGTTTGAAAGAACTTCAGATTTTTTCTCTTCTCTGTCCCCTTTTTTTGTGATTCAACTCCGACAGTGAGCGACTTTGATGTTTTCAGAAAAGGGTAAATGGGAGCAGAGTATAATGAAGCGGCTGGGTATCACTATGTGAGTGACTTTCCTTTTCATTTGTGAACACCAGTAGCTAAGCAGAGCCTTTGCTGTGGACAAAACATCTGATCTGTGCCCTCACACCATCGCCAGGCCCCAAACATATTTAATAGATAAGGTTGTTACAATAGTTTTCCTGATATAACAAAACAAAAACAGCTGAAAGACTTTAAAATAGGCGCTTTATTATCACAATCACAAAACAGGCAGAAGTGAAGCTTTATGCGTCCTGAATGGCAGCAGTGTTTTGTTCAGCTGACAGAGGACGAGGCCGGTCACTCAAGGAGTTCCTAGAGAAAAAAAAAGAAAAAACGTCCGGTTTTTGAAATGCCCCCATTCACGCCGGAGGAAAGGATTTTTTTTCCCAAGCCCCAGTGTTCTCACACTTGTGCTTGCATCTCAAATAAACCTCCTATGGATTCCTAACTTCACAGAAAGGGATAGGGGGGAGGGGTAGTCAGGGGTAGATGGAGGAAGGCGGAGGGGAAGCTATGTGCCAAAAAGAGCGTTTTATAGAGATGCTGATTTTGTTATTCACCGGCCCTCTGTAAGAACACAAACCCAGAGGAATGCACATTGAAAGCTACGATTCTCATTCAGAGGCCATAATGCATCCAGCGTATATGAGCTGAAAAAGAGTCTCCCTGGTGGGAAAATAGTGACCCCTCGAACCCCCCGGTGAAAAGATAGCTGCAGTGTGGGGGCATAATGCTGCAGAGAGAGTCCCGCCTCTAGTTCTCACCTGCACAGAAAGACAGCGAGAGACCCCCTCTCTAGGTGTTTACACTGAGCCCTCCACTGCCTTCTCAACAGAGCAAAGGAATAACAACATGAGGCCTGAAAGCTGAAAGTGCGGAAATGCGCTGTTGCGAGATCCTAATCGAGGCATTCGGGATGACATATCGTTCTGGACTCCCTCTTATTTTGCTGATTTTTTCCCTTTCATCCTCTTTTTCTCTTGTGTCTGCGGTAGATTACATTATGAAGCATGAAGATTGCAGTGACAAAGAGCTGTAACACCTGATAAGAATCATGAAAACAGTGAACAAATCCAAGAAGTTAGAGGGAGTATACAGGCTGAGCAAACACAAGGAGCAGATAAGAGTTTTTAAAAGTGTTGAGTGTTTCTAATAGCCATTTCTACAACATGTAAAGTATCTGACAGCCTGGTTTCTTAGAAAATATATATTTATAAATATGGTCCAACCTAAAAATAAAATTCAGCCGATAAACTAAATATGAGCCTCACTGTTTATAGCTTGGACTTCTGGCAGCTAAGTGATACTGTTAAATTCAAATTGGACCCAGTGTACTAAAAGGAGCCAGTGCAGTTAATCTGTAGCCTGGCAGAGCTGCTTTGGTGTGAATATATTTTCTTATATTCCCAAAGTTGAAGCCAGCATTATGCACCACTGTTGGAAGACTGGAGATTATCCACTGTTCCAGCTGACAAGTCTGTTAAACAGATGTTGAGTTGGAGAAAGATATCCTCAGCAGTGTGAAGCCAACGAGATTTACAAATTGCACTGACGGACACATGACACTTGGGTTTCATTTGTGTGTGTGCGTATGTGACAAAGAAAGAAAAAACAGTGTGTTACCATGTTTACATTTGAACAAAGCATCTAAACAAGGAGGCAGTGAATGCAGCAAGCTCATCCTGCAGTCTAGTGGGAGAGTAATGATGGCTCATTGGACAGAGAATGAGTTTCCTTGGTGATAGTGTTTGCAGTGAGTTGTGCATTGCGGTCACACTAGAGATGCTCTTTATATTAAACCTCAGAAGGAGCCCAGTTCAATGGGTCCACAGTCTGGGGAATGCTTTGTAGAGAGCCAAAGGTCAGGGCTCCTCCGCCCCTCTTTTCTAAGACTTTATGGTTTTTGTTGCTGAGGCCATATGGCACTTTGCACCTAGAAGACCTGCACCTTGTAAATGTTGAATGCTATTAATGCATAAACATGTGTCTATGTAGTTCTACATTCATTTGAAAAACATTGTAAATAACCAGATGTTATTCCTAAGGACTTAAAGAGACGACACAGGAACAGTTGACACTAAATCATGGTATATAATAAATGGCTGCTTTTACATGTTTGATTGTTTTTAACAGTCTGTAAGTTAACACCGCATCCTCTTTTATGTTTCAGGTCTTGGGTGTTTAAACTCCACATGTTAGTAAAGTCCGACCTGATGAATTCAACAGGAGGACAGTACAATCATTTCCCTCAAACTATCCCCCTCGCAGGTGAGTGTTGCAAGCATTTCACAGGGCTGCATAAAATCCACCATGGTTACTTACTCAAAATCATCTACATTCCTTCCATGCAGCAAGACGTACGTATGCAGGAAATTCCATCGACGTAAAAATCAATCCCCTTATGTTTAATTGGAAATAAAAAGATTGTGGTTAGTAAATAAAATCTAAACAGTAGCATTATATTCACTGGGTTTGGGACGTCCAAGTTATTAGTTAACAATTAATTATTGTGATGCCATCACCCCCCCCCCCCCCCAATGAAAACCAACCATGAGTTGATCGTAATCAAGACGATTGGACGAAACAGACCTGAGGAAGAGAATATGTTTACAGACGATGTATCCAAGTATGATTTACATGACGTTTTTATCACAGCAGCACATACAGCAACAGTATGGCAGCTTTCGATAGCAATTCCCGCTTCCGTATGCAGTGGTCTTTGACGCAAAATCCAGTGTTTCCACGGCAACTATAAATGTGTTGTGTCTGTTATGGCGGCGGCCACGACAAGACACGTTGCAACGATAAAATCACGGATTTCTCTGGCTTACATAACTGTTGGAAATATTAGAGGTTATATAAGTACACCACAATGAAATAAATCATAGGTTAAGTAAATGTTTCATTAATTTAGATATTTTAGTATAAAAATTCGACATATTGTACGTTTAGTTATTCAACAAGTTTAGAAAAGATAAATGTGCAATGTCTTTGGCGATTAGACTCCATCATGATGTCTTCATGTACTCAAAGGGGTAGTGAGGCCGACAGCAGGACAGGCCACCCCCCTGATGGAGTCTAGACACTGGTGGTGGTGGTGGTGGTAGTGAGTGATGGAAGTATACAGGGTGTGATGAGGAGTGGACTTTGGAGGAGCTGGTCATGGACAGTGTTGAGATGGAATGGAGGTGACTGGGGTGGAAAGGGCGACAGCAATCAAACCGAAACGACAAACTGACAGCGAAAGAGAGGACAGCAGCAGCATGATTGGTCAATGGAGGTCGTGGTAGAATCTGGTTGGTTAAGGACTTAAAGAGTAAACGCCCCCAATCAGCTGATCACCTGAGCAGAAAGACAGAGGGAGAGTGACATGAAGGAATGTTGAATATTGAATGAATGTATGAATATGAAAGAGTCTTGCTTCTTGAAGTTACGCTGAGCTTCATTATAACTTTGCTCAATTGTATTCCATATTAATGAACATTTTATTTATGCAAGTTTGCATTTTTGCTGAAGCCAAGTCCAGCTGTGTGTTAGAAAATTGTAACTAAGACCGTCCAAAAGCACGGTTTTACTAAATCACTATCTTGTGCTGTCTATATCCATAAGAAATTTTCAAATCACAGATTAAAGTCTCAAAATAAGTGAAACATTTATGTTTTGCAGCGTTGTAAGTGCATCTCACATGTGGTCATAGAGCTAGCTGCTGACAGCCTATAGGCTTTAGATGTCATTTTACAACATTTTATGCAGAGAAAATAAAAACAAAACAATGGGCCAATGGGTTGGATATTTGGGTGGTCCTTCACCAGAAACACTTGCTCCAGGAGACAAAAAGAGTATTTGAAACACTCCAGCTGTCCTCTGCTCACAGTTAGTCACTGATGAAACCATCTCCAGTTGACTTCCCTCATTAACACATTGACACAACATGTTGTTTCTTTTATTTTGTACATGACTTGTGTTATATAACCACTCGAGTCAGAAGACTTTGGCATGTTATTTGTGCCAGATTTTTTTTTTTTTTTTTTTTTGAAGAATTTATAAAATAAATAAACGAAGAGTCTCCTCCCTCCTCTTTTATTAACAGCTTTTACTAATAATCTGTTGTAGCTGAAATTTGCAGGGATTAAAAAACCTATTTAAATCTACAAACTGAATACAGTTTTTGAATTCAGTTTAATCAGCAGGAGTTGAAACAGACAGAGTTGTTCAAGGGCCATTTAAAAAACGACCTAACTCATAAAGGGACAATTAGAAAAAACCAAGGCTCTATCTATTTGACGTGAGCAGCTGTTTTCACATGATAGAAACATTGACAGTTTAAAACAGAGCTTGATATCAACACACAGGATGTCTGTTCACATAGAAAAGCTTGTGGAAGACCAATTAATCAATTCACAGACAACCACAGAGAATTCAAGTATTTAGAGTCCCGGGGTGTCGTGCCAGAGAGTTGCTAATGATTACAGTGCACATGGCAGCGCTTGGCAACTGAGTCCCTAAAACACAGAGCAGAAAGTAAGCCCTCAGGGCCGCCTCAGACCTCTAATTGGGCTCCAAGCAGTGACAGCCCTGACTAATACACCCGCTCTGGTCACATATAGAGAGAGAGAGAGGAGAAGTTAAAGGGGGAAAAAAGTTTATTTTTCTTCGAGACTGAGGAGAATGAAAGGTGGCCTCCTTTTAGTTGTACCCCGACAAGATATGTGCAGAGTAACATCCATTCCCAGCAGAGACGCACGGCTTACTGACACAGCTCTCATTGTTGAGACACTGCAGTGTCTAGCTTAATGTTTTCTCACGCACAATGATTTATTCTTTAATAATCTTTGATCAAGAGGATAACTGAAACAACATGTCTTTCTTGGAAAATGTAATAAAAAATAATAATGGCAATGTACCTACAGTTCTGACTAAGATCACCACTGTCAATGGTTTTGTTAAAGATTGAACAGATATGGTTGATGTGGTGTCATGTTGAGATGTCCTCACAGTAAGGTTTAACGGATCATTATACTGGGATCATTTCAGATTACCAATAAATACTGTACATATTATACACAAGCATGAAGATCATTGTGTGGTGATAAACAGCCTCTTGTTACTCCTTCTCTTTTGTTAAAGCAGAAACAAAACTAATACGTTAGCTGTCGTCTACTCATTAAATGAATCAATTTTACCAATTAAACCAATTAAAAAATAGACTAACTCACTAATGAGCTAATTAGAAATGAAGTCAGGCAACATGCGTCACAATCTGAGAGGTTCAGCACATCAGCTGGACTTTTGCCAAAAGAGACCTTGAAATCTTTCTCTAATAACTCTTGATTTCCATACGGCTAAACCATACGTTGTTAGTTATAAAAAACGATTCTCTTCATACCAGATGTGTCTGCTACATAATTAAGTATAGCATAGACCTGCATATGAATGTATTAACTGTAGTCATGTTTATAATTATTTCTGTGACCCTTTACTGGCAGTGTCCATGTTATAGGAGAGTTATTCGGTATAGATGAGATTGTGGAACGCGTAGATGAAGTTATGTCCCAGGCAGACAACGAAGTTCAAAGACAAAACAAAAATAGAAGCTGGAGCAAACTGAGGTGAAAGATATTTATTTTCCACTTTAAAGAACTTAAAGATCAAACTTTTAGAACTTTTTTTTTTGTGAAGATAAACAGGTAAAGAGGGAAACTGAACTACCACTGGTTCTCAAGCTAACGCTGTTATATATAATCCACAGATTTGAGTTTTTCATACATGCTCCTTTTCTTTGAGTTAGTTGAAAGTCATTCTGGGACAGACAATAACTATCTGAAGCAGGAGCAGGTCAGGCAGGTTGAAGGAAACAAAGTGAAACAGTACAGGTTGATGGCAGCTTGAGCATGCACACTTGTGTTTTTTCTTGAATCCACTTGTTTTCTTTTAGATGTTTGTGCATGCTGGTGGTCGACCCTCCCTGCAGACAAAGATCCTGGTAAATCTGTTAAATTTAGGTTAAACACAAGAAGTAGGGCTCAACAGATGGTCTGATGTGATACCTGTCAGCAGGCATGAGGGAGGGCTGGGAGCCCCGCTGTGGAGCAACTGAGCACGCTCAGACCTCCCACATTTGTTTGGAGTGGTGAAGTCATTAAGGAGGGCTGTTTGTGCAAAGTGACACAGTCAGCTGGACAGGACTCTGACAGGTGGAAAAAAAAGACAATTCAAGACAATAAGAAATTAATCAATGTCATTTTAAGGCTACAATCAAAGTTGTTTTGAATGTATGAACTTATTTCATGAGGCAGGTGTGTCTTTGTGTTTGTGTTCCTCTTTGGTGTAACTTTAGTGTGTCTGCGTTGGATGTAATATTACACAATCACAACGTAGCATTAAAAGACCCTTAATCTATTTGACAGATGCTGGGTTGTCTGTGTATGTTGGCAGGGACATGAAGCTGTCATCAGATTTATTGAATCTTAAAGCAGTCTATTATTAACTCAACATCCTCCTTTAATTTATGACAAAGAGTTTGAAGGTTGCTTTTCAAACTTTGTCATTGATTATTGCAAGTTTGGCCGTATAAATATTAAATGTTATACATAAAGAAATTGATTTGAAACTGTTTTGAAGTTTGTGGTAAGATGCTAGGTCAGTGTTTACTTACTTTGCCTTTCACAGAGCTTTCGACAATGTGATCAAACTGGTCCAAGCACCAGTATCCAGCAAGACTTCACATTTAATTGATGCTCAGGGGAAAGTCAAAAAGATGAGTGAGTGTTTTGCTAAAAAGTGAGAGAAAAGAAAGCTCAACATTTCAGGATTTTTAACAAGTTTCTGTAAAAATCAAATCAAGAAATCAAAGTTTCTGTAAAAATCAAATCAAGAAATCAAAGTTTCTGTAAAAATCAAATCAAGAAATCAAATCGCTCATAATGTTGGAGTAATTTAAGTGATTAATCAGAAATCCCTGCTGCTTAAGTCAACATTGATTTTCTGCATGCACATAAAGAGAAATTGCTTACCCAAACTTAAAGGTTTATGTACTGTGTATTTCAGAAAGTAAGGGGGGCAGGGCGAGACATTGTTTTTTCTAGGGGAGATGATGAGTGCTTATGGAAGTGATGCTGCAACTGGCGATGTCTTAAATTGACGTTATCGTTTCTCCCCTGAAGCTGACACAACACCCAGGGCTGTGACTCCAGGTCCGTCCTCAGAGAACCTGTTTTCATATCTGCCGTTCAAAGTCTTAAAAAAAGATCAACTCAGCACACAAGCGGAAATGCAGATCGGTGATGTGATAAAGGACATGCAGCTGCGAAAGATCACACGACACCTGTTGCTTTCACCATAGACAAAAATGTGAGTGTTTTTAATCCAGAATTCATCTCTTGGTTAAAAAAAATGCGTCAGCTGTTTGTCTGGAATTCATCATTGCTAACATGTTGTGTTGTGACTTGGCTGAACTGGCTGGGTGGGATTACAGAGAGATGTGGAAAATAGTACAGATGTCTGATCAGTTTCATACAATGTTTGGTTCACGGAGCTCAGGTGTGTACATACCTGAGATCATTCTTCACACTTTTTTTTTTTAAACCCTCAGCTCTGCTCTTAGCTTGTGTCAGTCTCACAAGTTGATGGATGAAACAAAGGCAGGCGAGGAGGTGGCGATCCAGAGGCGCAGGCCTCAGGTGTGAACAGGTGTGTGGGTTCACTGGCGTGCTGGAATGGGAGCAGTTCCAGGTGCACAGCTGCGGGGTGTGGCTCACACTCATACATACACCCAGCCTCCCGGCCTGTGTTGAAATACTGAGTCCCTAAGAAGGAGGGAGAGGTAGGCTGGGTGGGGCTTCTGGGTGAATTTAATCTTGTGCTGTCATAACTTTGAAGAAGGAAAGATGAGGAAGGAAAGAGGTTAGAGGGCAATGGAGGGGGATTTAATCGTGAGAAAATAAGGGGAAAGGAAAGGCTTTTGAAAATGCTTCGTTTGGGCTCTTTGTGTGTAAGTGTGTTTCTACATGTGTAGGCATGACGGATCTGTGTATATTTAAGAAACAGCAGGGCCATAAGCAAACAGAATGACAAAGAGTGGCATTTGGGAGCTTCCAAGTCTGGGAACTAAATGCGTGGTAGTCTAGTCTCTGGGGAAACTATTGTTCTTATCAATCCATGATTAAACAACTTTGGTAATTTGACATCCTGCTGAAACACATCCTGGTGAATTTCTTGAAAGAAAAACGTCTGTATTGAACTTGTCTAAGCTCTGGACGGCATCAGACTCAGCCTGAGGACAGATTAGGCTGGAGACAAGCTCTGTGTCTGCAGGGTACATGATCTCTAAGTCTGCTCTATCAAAGGTCAGAGCAGCCGAGTGAAGAGGAGCATCGGGCCGTTGCGTGGGTGCTATATTTGAGAGGAAAAATGGGTCAGTGGATACATCTGTTCCAAAACAAAAAAACAAGCCCACACAAGCTGTCACATATATATAAACCTGTGTGCCAGGGGACACGCACACATGTGTACAGTGATGTGGGGAAGCCATTGCAGATTGGGTGTATGGATTTGTAGCTTGCCTTCCACCAGCCATAATCCCTGATTTTTCTTGTACAATATAGTCCCGCAGTCCCATTGAGTGTGAGACAGAGTGCCAGACGAGCAGTCTGACCTTTGCCGTCCTTGGAACAGTTGATGCTGTGTAATGTATTCTGCAGTTGATTCCTTTTTTTCGTCCTATGAATTTTAACAACTTTTTTTCCCTCATCTCTGACTCTCTCAGCCTTTCTCTCTGTGTCTCAGCTCTGCAGGATATTATTCCTCCTATTACCTTTCAGAACTCCAATCACCACATGTCCTGTGGAGAAACAAAGCTGCCAGACACAGTCCGAGATGGAAACAGCGGAGGGGAATGTCAATTTCCTCCAATCGGCTCAGAGGAATTTTTTTTTCCTGCGGGGGAAGATTAGGTCGATGTCAAAATCTGAGATCCAATGAGCTAAAATGTGCTGGAGACAGCCAGTGCTGATGTAGGACTGAATATCAAAATGTGCTGAATTCATAAGGAGACAGCTGTTTCAAAATCGATGTCAACCTATTTTCATTTGCCTCCAATCCCATGATATGAATACATTTGTTGGTCGCAGCTGCCATTGAGATTCCTCTTGGTATCAAATCAGCTGAAGATAAGTCAGAGGATGCCAAAAGTGTCCGTCTGAATCCATTAGTCGTCTGTTACTAATTACCAGTGACTCCGGGGTTGATTAAAAGAAATCACCGGGCAGCAGCACACACCATTATGCTAATGAAAACTCATTTGGAGAGGCAGAGCGAGGGTGCCAGCAAGTCTTTGGAAGACTTCAGCATGCAGCCGAGCTTGCTGGAGTGCAAGGCTTCTTGGACAGAACATTAAGTCAAGGCTTGTGGTGATGATGATGATGCTGATGATGATGCTGATGATGACAGAATTTTCATCATGTTTATCATTTCAAAAGACCAGACTGATGTATTTATTCCCACACTGCCTTTCTTTCCACCCTGTTTCTCATTAACATTTAGACATTTTTGCCTGGACTTTGCCCCATGGCTCAAACTACCAAATAACTCTCTGGCAAGTGAAGATAAGACATGTCTGATGTGTTCTAGTCATAATTGATTTTTCCATCTAATTAGAAACCCTTCAGGGGGAATAATACGACACCAAAACAAGCTCCTAATCACCAGATAGTGATTGCTTTGATAGCAGTGAGTTTCTTTACAAAGATGTCAGAGAAAGCCGCTCTGACAACATGTTAGAAAAACATGTTCACTCAGACTCATTGATCATTCATTACACAGGTAATGCAGAGGTCAATACTCCATCAGTGGGCTCCATAACACCATTAAAACCTGCAGCAGCTCTCACAGAGCAACATGGAGCATCAAATATAGTCAAACCAAAGAGTTAGCTCTTCCACATGCTTCCTACCAGGGTGACAGGGGTCTTCATAATCCCCAAACCTTTTACTGAAATAAGAGCAGTCTGCGTTTGTGCTTCACATTTCTATTTTTGGGGGGATTTAGTTTGAAGTTATCAGGGGAAAGTTGCAAAATGTGTTGTCACATTTTTCCTTGAACCAAACTGATGACTGTCATTAGGACGTTTAATACAGAGGATGCTTTTTTCCTATCTTTTTTGCAATAGCTTAATCATTTTGAGTAATTTTAGCTTAGTGATTTTATATGCTTTCGGTAATGACAAGACCAACATAAAGTCTGATTTAGTAGAAAGCTGCTAAGCTAGGTATCTAGTGCATGGCTTTTACTTCCATATTTTAGAGAGATTTTAAACAGGACATGATTTTGATGCCAACACTCCCCATTGCTGCTTCACCTGAACCACTGTCTAGGTAGATAAAAACTTCCATTTCAGCAGCGGCCATCTTGGTTGTTTTAAACAAAAGCCTTCAACAGAGCTTGTCTGTACAGCCGTTTTGTCGTTTTTTGTAAGATTGTATCATCCAGTTAGATAAGTTGTGATCAGATGAAAATCTCTCTGAACTAGACGGGAACCAGACACATCAGCCAGAGCAAAGAAAACCTGAATTTGCAGATGAGTCTCTTTCCAAGTCATTAAACGTACTGTATGTAAAATCCGCCGCTAGGGGGCTCTCAATCAAAACAATAACAAAAGATGACGTTGAGGCTTGCGGTGTATCATGGGAGTAAAAACGAATGAACTCTGTGTTGAATCAATACGAACGGGCAAAACCGACCTGAGACAGACAATATGTGTACTGACGATGTATCCAAGTATAATTTACATGCCGTTTTTTATCACAGCAGCACATGCAGCGACAGAACGGCAGCTTTCAGTAGCAGCTAGCGCTAGCTTATGCAGCGGTCTTTGACGTAACATCCGGTGTTTCCTTGACAACGATCAACATTTCGTGTCTATCATGGCGGCTCATCATGGCGGCCGTCTACAAGACACGTACCGTTACAACTATTAAATTAAGGATTTCTCTGGCTTTGATAACTTTTGGAAATATTTGAGGTGATGTAAGTACTGAACTAAAAAATATATATAACATGGGTTTAGTCCATTTTTAATTTAAGTTAGATATTTTAATGTAAACATTAGCATGCAATTCTACATACTGTACCTTTAAGTGGATTCACTCGCTTGAAACTGAGTTTGCTTGGCTTGTGACTTCAAATTATACCTTTGCAACATAACAATCGAATTCATGCAACTGAAATATTTTTACATGTTTTTTTTTTCTGTATTACAAATACATGTTTTCACATGCCCCACCTGCGACCATCTTATATTATGTTCAGTTAGTGCTGAAAGATAAAATTATTCTTTTATCTTTTGTATATATTGTGCATATTTTATATTTTTTTTTATCTTGTCTACTGCTGCTGGGATGTTTGTCACCAACGAAATTTCGTTGAATTGCATACAATGACAATAAAGTGTGTCATGTCTTAAAATAATTTGAAAAATGATTTGAATGTTAAAAGCTTTCTATATGTGACTATCTGGGGTATATGTATGCCCTCTGAGACAAAGAAATTATAGTATAGACAATAAAGCATTAAATGCCAGATCTCATATACAGTCACCTCAAAACTAAAGTACAAAATGAAATATCATTTTTTCTCCTTCCAAAAAACAGAATAATCCTTCATTATTTTTTACATCCAGCAAGAAATTCAGTACATTTTGTCACAAGTACCCTAAATCCCTGCTTCCTTTGTTTGATGAAAAAGAGCCTGGGGCTTTTTTAGAAGTACATCCCTATGCTGTCCAGCCCCAGATCCACCATCCAGCCCCTGAGCACCTGTTAAAGGCCGCTTCTCCTCTGCATCTAATAAACAGCTCCAACTCTTGATCCTCTGGCATGGCGTGGAGGCAGCTCTTCATCCCTCACATCTGTGATTTCCCGAGCATTTTCCCAAAAATCCCCTCAGCTACTCAGTGATCTCTCTCAGCTGTTAGCGTACCCTCGGGCCAGGGGAGCCTCACTGTGTGCTCCAGCTGCAGGCTTTGCTGTGGTCATGGGGCCCCACTGAAGGGCACTATTGTCCATTCATGGGGTTCACTGTGTGAGAGGTCAGCTGAGGGAGAGCCCGTGCTGGAGCCTGGCAGGAAATGAAGGTGGAGTGGCAGTTATGGCGATAGTGTGAGGCTTAAGCCTGAATAAATATAAAAGACCAAAATAAGGACAGAATGAGTTGAGTCACTATTTTACGCTGACAACCGTTGTAAATGAAAAAAACGTATGAGTATTGAAAAATCGCATGTTCACCTTAGTTTCTTTGAAAAAAAAGCTTAAATTCTTTCTTTTTTTGGTGTCTGTGTGCAGTGAGAAGTTCAGACACACTGTGTGACTGAGAACACCTCACAGATGTGCAGATAAATCTTCATTTCTCACCCAGTTAAGCAACTCAGTCGCCTCAGATGGAGCCCTGCTTCAAGCCAAAGGCACCTTTCAGGATCCAGAGAAACTGCAGAACAAATTGGAGAACAAACAGTCACACTGGGTCATTCTCATCATCCTTTATCCGAAAAGTCAAGGATCTCAGGAGGAGGGCGGGCTGCACCCAACAATGAACAATAACACACATGTTGTGATACTCTGCTGACACTTTCTAAAATGGCGTTTGTCACATAAATCTTTTATAAACCCTGCTCACAGTCCTCCATCCGGGGGCAGCTGAATGGTTTTACAGGGGACGAAGAATTCATCAAAGACCAGTCAAAAGGCTTTGTGTTGAGACTGCAAATATTAGCCCTGCCTCAGTGAAAGTGAAGGACACTAAATGTCTTTGGCTGCACTGCAAGAAAGATGTTAAGTGAAAAATATGGTCAAGTTAAGATCCCTCCAGTGGCTCTCAACCTTTTTTGTCAAAGTCCCCCATAGCCCTCGGCTACAAAACCACTTTGTCAGCCATTTATAAATGGGAAAGCCTTGATTTGAATGTTTCATAATAAAAAGATGGTTACATGAAATGTTACTGTCTTTGTTAAGGTTTGGTTGTTGTTTTTTTTCTTCAGTAAAATGTCATTTTATAGTGCTGCAAAAATAACTGCTGGCAAATTATCTTGCCGAATGTTTTCCATTATTCAAAAAAACAAAAAACATGGTGTGTAGGTGTTCAAAATGATCACTGATTCACTTGAGCAGTGCATGTCTATCTGTCTGGTGAGCTTTGTGATTTATTTGCATTTTTAAAAGCTTACAGTTGACTAAAATTATAAAAGATTTTATTTCAGTGCTTTTGGCAGCTTCAGGGATAAACAATAATAATGTCAAGGGGGGGGGGGGGTTAGGCACAGGGTTTAGTTACAGTACCATTTACACACAATTCTAAGAGATTTGAGAAAAAACAGTAGGCTGCTAACAGAAGTACAAGGAGAGCCTAAGGCATCATTCACAAGTGGGTTAAAAAGAAGGTCTGTGGCGTTAGCTCTGATTCTTCAGGCTAACCAAGAATGTATAGATGATGGAAAACGTTACAACGTGCAATATATGATTTTTCTTGGGAAAGTTGTCATCACCACCTAGGTTGTAAAACTGCAGTGGCTCTGCTGAGCAGGCCACAGGCTCAATCACTATTGTGTTATCATATTCAGAGAAGTGTCATAACACACATTCAATGAAGTAGAAATCTTTGAGATTGTTACTCTAATCCCAATTAGCATTTTAAGCTCACCCTCAATCTTTCTAGTTAACTCTGCAGAAGTACCACTGGCTGTGATTAAGATGGATTAACCACTATAACAGTCCTCCAGAGTGTAATTAGTCTGCTATAATTCAGCCTTTTAAAGGGGTTTAAATAAAAAACAGCTTCAAGATAAGATAAAACAGGCCGACTTACAGAACGAGGAACCAGTTCACAAAGTGTGTTCCCAAGAATAAACTTCATAGAACAACACAATACTTCCAACTAAATAAACAGTGAAACATATGCACATAGGTAAATTGTCAAAGCCATAAGCCAGTTTTAGTCACACTCACCCCCCGTGCAGCTAAAGTCTAGAGATACATTGACTTCCACATAGTTAAACTAATAGAAGGATTTTCAACTCAGGAGGGAGATGTCTGAATCTCCACACATAATACAGCTAATTATTTCTGTACAAGCGGCTCCTTTTCAGCGGCAAACAAAGGCTGGAATTAAAAAAGAGGTGCAGTCCCTCTATTAGGGGGGAAAACACTGAGGAGGCTTGAGGGAATTTTTTTCAAACCCCTTATGAAGCTTAACGAGAGGCAAAAATGAGAAAAAGGGCAATTTCTTTCACTGAACCAGTGTCGATTTTTTTTTGGTACCAAACAAGGTCACATATTTTCAGCCAAAGATAATGAGAAACCCAAAGACAGAGAGACACAGACCACAGACGAAGAGGTAAAGCTTCAACATCAGCTGCAGTATTCTTTTCTGTTTTCTATCCACTGAAGAGCGAAAAGGAAAGGAGTAACAATTAGGATTCAGACAATAACAGACAAAAGTGATGATCCACATCATTATGGTGCATGCTCAGAGGTGTGGAGGGGGGTAGACACAGACACAGAGGGGTGTTGAGGGATTACGGGCCCAAAGGGTGTCTGAACGGCAGACCAACTGACCTTTCTCTATACTGCGCTGGCGACTCGTAATCAGGGGCAATTATACCGGCTTCATGGCCACAAATCACCTAATCCTGTTGTGGGAGTGGGAGCCAAATGTAATTAAAGCACTCTGGTACACTGACCCCGTGCCTAGCGGAACTAAGCCCACTAGCCAACCAGGGCGGTCTAAAACGGCTAACTTTAGCTCAGTCCAGGGCAGAAGACCAAAGTGAGAGAATCACCTGTTTGCTGCGGCCACGTCCTTTTTATCCCCCTGACACCTAAAGCTAAACAGAGCTTTACATAACGTGTGTACTGGATGACACCTCGTGTTGCTCCAAGTCAAGATCAGGTGCAATCATTTTATGCATAAACATAGAAAGTCTGTGTACTTAATTGTAACTTTCAATGACATTTGATTTATTGTGCCTTTCCTGCTTCTTTTCCCCATCAGTAAGACCCAGAAAACAGCTGCATCCACAAGAAAAATTCACAACATAACCAATTAATTTTAATGCGATTCAGCCATGAATTAGCTGCTGCTGCAAAAAAAAAAAAAAAAAAAATCAGAGTTCCACTATGGTGAACCATAACAGGAAGAATTGTGCTGTTATACATTTGCAGAGTATCTTGACAGCGCTGACCTTTGAAATAACAGAGAATTAGAGAGCCCAAAACTTGTGAAACCAGCTGTGCTGCATCCTGCAGTTTGGTTCCACAGAGGAGAAGACGTGCAATCAGTTGTGTTTCAGGGGAAGGAAGTGAAAATAAACTGCATGAAAGACTTTTCTAGTAGATGCTCTAATCTCTGTTTATTTACAGACAGATTTCACTAAACCACCACAACCAACAATGAATAGGTCATACAAACTGTACTGTGTTGCCAAAGACTAACACTGCTTCTTCATTTGTGCCATAAACTAACAGTGTTGACCAAAAGAAACCCAATACATTCACATCAGTGTGCTGCAACTGTATGACACAGTTTTGATATTTGAATGATATTTGTTGACACTCTCCCTTACTCTCCTAGTCTCTCTTATTGGTCTATTTGATTTTTTGTTTTCCTGGAGCTAACTTTACATTTCCCACATTGAAGTTTTTGTTCACCTCTGGACTCCAACCTAAAGTCCTGCATAGTTTGACCAATCCATCATCTTGTGAAGTTTTCATACTTTATTACCTTACTTTCCTCATGCTGGCTTGTTGTAGTCATTGCTCTGAATGAATACTGCAGATGGGTTTACACTAGACTCAGTTGAAAGACCAATGTCTGTCAGAGAGACGATAAAGAGTTATGATGCTAGAACACCATGAGCCCATAAAATTACACTATAAATTTAAAAGAGATCATTTGTACCTAGCTGGACTTAATCTAATATTTCATCAATACTTGTTTAATTATCAAGATCATAATTATAATCACACTAAATATGAACTCTGACGCCAATAGGTTGACTTTCAGTTTACAAAGACGACAATCTTACAAAAGGTTTAAAAACCAAGACAACAAGTATACTTGCAGGCAAGTTGATAATTGTTGAGCTCAGTGAGTATATTGATTTAAATTGTTAAAGAACGTTGCAATCAAGAGAAATGACCCTTTATGTTGTAGAGAGGTGAGTAAGTGGAAGTCTGTGCAGTAGGTGCTCATCAATATGTGAGTCAGGCTGCAGAGTCAGTCTTAAAGTCAGTCGGCTGACTCCATTACCAGCCTCCCTCCAATCCAACTCCAACAGCAGATTGATCACTCTGCACAACCAACTCTGACAATTAATAATGACTGCAGTCTTTATTTCCTCACTGACTTCCTCCCACAGACTGCAAGTTTCTGTTACACACAAGTAAGTGACACCAGGCTGAAACCTCACAGCAGATATTTACGACTAGCTTTAGATTTAGAAGATTCATCGAGACAACAGAAAGGTGGCACCATGTCAGGATGGATTAGAACTTATTCCCATATCACTCTTAACACTATTTATCAAATGCACCTTTGATTTAAAAACGTCATCGATTTAACACATCATGGATTTTTAATCATTTCATACATTTCTTTAGCATGACACCTGGAAGGACCTGAAATAACACCAAACCACGGCTGGAAGTCAAAGTTTCTTAACACAATAAGTTTCTCTGATATATATTACACAGATTGTCATAGTTTAAACAGCAGAAAAAGGAGCACACTCAAACAGTAACAAACCTTCAGGTGCACGACAGCAAAAAGACTTACAAGAAACCAGAAAAGTTAGCACACTCAATGTCCTTTAAAGCATGTCAAGCTGAAACATGTCCTTTACTGTACATTGAGTTTGCTGATAGACCATCATAGTGCCAATAAAAGGTGGGGGGGCACTTTTTACAATATATTTTTAAATCTGGTGTTTTCAAAAGTTTGCCACTAGACATTTTCCTAGTGTGACACTAAATACTGAAAACGTCAATGGTGAGCCTCCACACATTGAAGCACATCAAAATAGGAAATTAAAAATGACATAATAATTTGAATTGTACAAGAATTTAGACATCTATTTCAATTTCTCCTTTATGGGTTGAAATTAGATGTCAAATGTAACAGATTGAAAGCGAGCTGAGCTCCTTTACTGCCACATACAAATAATTGTTGTCTGTCAGTTAAAATAACATCAGGGTATTAAATGTCAGTCAAACTGTGATAATTTATACACTGTATTCAACAGCCCTCTCATTGAACAGATGAACCCACCCACAATTCATTTACCTGTTCTGCAGCCTGACTCCTAAATGAAATAGAAATGGCGATCAATCATAATGTAGTAGAGTGAGAGCCTCTGGGGACAGACGGACGGACTGTTTGAAGAAAGGAACAGATCAAGCAGTAAAGTACAGAGAGAAACCGTCAGCCGGGCATATTGAGTTTTAGCTGTTAATGGTGCAATCAGACAGACTTATTTAATCAGCAAGGCAACTAGTTCTGCGCCCGCTATTGTTTTTTTGTAGCTTTAGAGGGGACTTTAAATTAATCTGTTTTAACTCTTTCCATAGAGAGGGAACAACTTTTTTAAAGATCCGGGTAAATAGAAAGATCTCAGGAAGTTCAGAAGAGTGTAACAAATTATTTTCATTATATATTTGAAGATGTTTGAGAGTGGAAACTTAAAATTGTGTCACTTGGTCCACAGATGTGGGTTCACAAAGTAAACACAGGATGTAAACACACTCTGACTGACCTATGGGTCATAATGGAAGCAAAGGTTAAACTGTATTTGGATGCTTTTGCATCTAGACACAATATCTCAAGTACACATATTTTGTCACTTATAATAAACCCATTTAAGCTGTACACATTGGCAGCATTAAAGGTAGCGTCAGTAGCATTGTTTGTTGCAGCTTGTCAACACAACATTCTTACTGGGCCCCTCCTCCAGGGCTCATCGCCAACAGAACACATCCTATGCAGGGTAAGCGTGTATGTTTACTGCTTGTACCTACACCGCAAGCTACCTGACACTATTACATTTGTTTTAATGGAAAAGCAATTTTTAAATTAGCATGCTAGCACAAGCTAACCGCCGATGTTTGGCACCTGCCTATCCAACGGAAATAAGGCAGCTCTGCATCTGTGGGTGAAAGCCATAGACTGTAAATATTAATGGACGAAGTCTGAGTGACGTCAGCCCTCTGTTACGGCATCGGGGTCGGGAGGCTCATCGGCAGCCGCCGCCATGCTGGATTCATTGTCTCAGCCTAACGTTCAGTCAGCCTAACTTTCAGTCTACCTAACGAAAGGCTGAGAGGTGGAGCTGATGCGGGTTTTAAGCCTCTTGACGAACCGTTACATCGTGCCCACCTGTCAATCATGTCAGCTACGCGCCTAACTATGGATGACACATATCATTTTCCAAATTAATACAGAGCTATTTCAAAGAAATTCACCCCCCGTACAGTGTGTGCCAGTGATGACAATACCTAATCAGACCTATTTCGTTTTTTTGTAAAACATGTTTATTTATGCTGTAAAAACTGCTTTTTTGCCAGTCATGTGTGTGAGTGTTCCTGAAGCCAGCCTGAAGCGGGCACTCGACGAAGTGCAGGATTTGGCACTTCCGCATTGGCTTCATTTTTCAAGACCGGAGGTTGGTGAAAGCCAGCTTTTATTTTTTAAGAAAAACTCTATCTCTAAGAAACTGTAATACATGGCTAACATCAAATACTGTATTATGTTGAAAAGTAAACATATACGCAAACAGCTTCTTATTTAAACCAACCATCAGACATGAAAAAATGGTAACAATTAGATTAAGAGTCTAGTTTTCAGGCCACCTTAATCTAGCATTGGAATGCAACACTGTTATCCAGCTTACTCTGTTTTGTTGTTTGGTGCTCTGATTACAACCCCTTTGTTGATCTTTTTTGCTAAAATCATCTGCTACTGCAACAACTGTAAATAGTGCTCATGATAGATTTAATCTAGGTTGGTTTATTTTGAACCAATATTTAGAAACTGCAAAATATTGATCTTAAAGATACTAAAATGCCATTAGATGAGATAAACTGCAGAGTCAGCTGATAGTTTTCAATTTGCTGATCCATCAGAGCAACATCTTCCACATACAAGTACTGATGTGATCTTTTATTTGTATATGTATTTATTGACTGCAGCAGCTTTACTGATCACTTTGAAAAATCTGAGTTAGTATCTTGGTTAAACCTTTAAATCTTAGATTTGGATTTCATGTAGGATATTTAATGCAAAACAAAATCTCCCCAGTTTAAAGCATGTATTTCCTTTGCTGAGCATCCAGCCACTTTATCAGAGCACTTCTAGACAGAAAATTAGACAACACAGCTCACAGTGTGACACAACAAAGAGTTAAACCTTTCTTTCAGATTGCAGCATCTCCAGTTTCCAGCAAAGGTCTTTGAGGGGTGAAATAATGAGGGATGAAGATGCAGCGGATGCAGCTAGCGTTACAGAGAAGTGCTCCCCTGTGCAAGGAGGGCGAGAGGAGAGGGAGCAGGATGCGTACAAGTACAGGCAGAGGGCAAAGTGGCCATGAAACCACACTGGTGACTGCAGGAAAAACACGATGAAGAGTCTTACAGATATCAAATCTTACAGTTAAAGAATTAAAACATCTGCTACTTATGGCCAAAGAAGGTTTGTTTGATTTGTTGTATTTTCCATTGAAACTTAATTAATCTGCTTCACTGATACTGGAACTGTCATTGTTTGTACCGCACACCGCTTTTGTGTTTAGAGGAAAATCACCCAGATGTCAGAACAACAAGCTCATACTGTTCATAGAGTGAATTAAGTTTGTGACTTTCTTCAATATTATCAGGTGTACTAATATCATTACACCTCGGGGAAATCAGAGGCTTTTTGTTCTCACCGTCTCTGTAAGAGGATTTGGAGTAAACTCCTCTGAAAGGGAATGCTGAGGTTATCAGATGACTGCAGAGATTCTCCTGCGAGAATTTCCAGTCAACTGACTTCTAATGAGTTTTCTGCAGAAACAATTAGATATCAGCCAAGCAGGACACAAGAAAACTGGGCATCATGCCACACTGATACAGTGAGACGATTCGTATTCATTACATTTCCGAAAGGTGTCATTCTTTCGTTTCACCCGGGCAAATTATGGGGCAGCTTATCGGACGTTGTGTGGCATTTTTGTATCCGTGACACGAAGCATGTTTAGGTGTTAAAATAACGTTGTCACTAAAGACATCAGAGCTCGTATGACCTCAGTGTGGTGCTGGAAGTGAAGGTCAAAGTACAAGTCATGTTTTCTATTACCAACACTAACATGTTGTTTTGACTTGTTCCTTCGCTTGTTTGTTTGCCTATCGTCTCCTTTTGAAGCTATATCAGTCAGAAAATTTCCATGTTGTCTGCCGCTTCCCTCGCTTTTTAAATCAGCCGCGCTAAGAAGCTAAAAAGCTCGTAGGGATATCTTTTTGCTGCCTCAGAAGCTTGTTTTTCAAAAAGACGCCATGTTCATCAAAGGAGCAACATTTATGAGACTTGCTCACAACCTGGCAGCGTTTCGGAGATTACCGCTCCGCTGAGGCGCCTCAGCTGGCAGTGTGATACGCCTGCTGATATCATTTAGAAAAGGCAAACCGAGAATTTAGCAGGGAATTTACAATTCGAGATGAAATATTGATAATGTCCAACTGTCTGAAGGTCAGGTCTTTTTCTTTAATGTTGTGGCACAAAGGCAGATATCTCAGTGAAGGCTTTGTGATTCGCTGCCAAATCAATATTCTTTGACATTTGCAGTAAGGTGCAGGTCAGCAGGGGTGAGAGTGGAGCAGAGCGCGTACAAAGGAGAGGGCTGACAGGCCCCGGTGTGACCATTAGCTTTGTGAGGGACCCTGCCGAGCTCCAAGAGAAGGAGGTTTGGTTAGCTGCTGCTGGGCTCTTTATTTAGGAGACATGACAGGAGACCCAGATGAATAACTCAGCCAGGGAACACAGAATAATGGTAGATTTTATTCTTCAATGCAGAATTGAACAGGCTTTAACAAAACAAGGCTTAGTGATGCATTTGAATAGAGGGAAAATAACCGTATTTTCTGCCTCCCCTAGCTCTAATCTACCCAACAAGATCCGGTGTAGACTGTCAAACCTACATGCTGTCTGTGCTGTAGTGTATACACACAGGGTTTGTGAATGTATGCTTTATTTTGTATCGTAAGTCATCAGTCTTGGAAACAATGTCTCAGAGTGACATATTCAATGAGGACTTTACAGTCAATGTCTCATTGAGAGAAAAACAAAGCACATTAGATGAATAGCGATCAGGAAAAAATGCTAATCTGTGTGTACATTGTCTATAAAGTTTATTGTTTTACTTTTCTGCTAAATAGTGGGTTTCTCCCTTTGTTTGTGTCACAATAGCGACAGCATTAATGCTTATCTTTTCTCCCAGAAGACTCCCCGAGTATTGACAGGTCCACATTTAAAATTCATGAAAAACAGTGAAGAGAGAACTGCTGTTTGCCTCAATAAAATCTGCATAATTAGAGGGCTCAAGGTAAGTAGATAATTAACCGTATTTTTAGAGAAGGGACATCAAGTGTGAGTTATAATTGAAAAAGTTTTTAGGCGACAGGTCAGTTTCATCAGAGTGACCATGATGATGCAATGACGAGATATTTGGAGAATCTTTGTTCTGAGTGCGACTGACTGTGCCTCAGAAATGGACATTTTCTCTGTAACTGCTGTGTCCAATTCAAGCGAGAGAACAGAAGAAATGACTCATGGATCAGAATATTGATTTCAGCTGAACAGGGTTTCATCATTGTTATCATGCACGGCGCGTTTCAGTGAACAGCAGAGCCATCCACTGGGAAGACTCTGCTGTCACGTCCTCAAGGACTGAATGCAAACAGGTATTATGAAACAATGAAGAATTCGATCCAGATGATCAATACCTGAACAGGTTGTTTTTTCTTTTGTGTGTTTACCATCTGTCTGCAAAACATTCCTATATTAACATACTGAAGTGATGCTGCTGTCAGTTTGGGTCTCCCTCTGTATATCTGACCACAGGGCAGCAACACATGGCAGGACTATGTTTTTATTTGATCCAGTATAAACACTCCTTACATAGACTCCTGGTAGTTCCTGCTGCTACAGATTTGTTATTCATTCACAAACACAGATGAAAAGATATAATCCAAACACATATTTTGTATCACTTTGCACAAGTTATTTGTTTTCCAATGGATCCGATTCTTTGTGTGCAAGACTGTTGAGGCGACAATATTTCACTCTGTGCAGTGAAACCCAGGAGATAATCAATATGACATGCCAAACAATAGAACGCAATGATTTGAGTTTAATACCCTTGGCTCGAGAATCACTAATGTTCCTGTTGCAGAAAATCGATCTGCTCCACACCGGAGCGCCTCTAACTGAAACGCACAGAACGACCAAGAGTGAAAGTAAATCAAACACATGCAGAGCTAGCAGTGTGCAATGTGACACACAAACAGTACACACATTCTAACTTATACTACTGATATTTAGAGTCTTTCTAGATGGCATGCTGTAAAAACTGAAAACAATATGCTAAACAAAAATGCAAACAGGTATTATGAAACAATGAAGGATTCAATCCTGATGATCAATACCTGAACAGGTTTTTGTTTTTTTGTGCTGTCACCATCTTTCTGCAAAACATTACTATATCTCTACCGAAGCTCTATTACCAGTCTCATGTCCTGGTCTTTTAATAAGCTCCAGTAGAAAAGATTCTCACTTTTGACTTTTGAGTTGATTTGGATCAAACACACCAGGACACCACTGAATCGAACAACTGAGATGTTAACATTTATGAGTTTGAATACATTCCCTTGTACGGCCATATACTTAGTATGTCTGCTTTTAGTTATGTTAGTGGAATAACTGAATGGTTAAGTTGCTTGCTCTCCCTTTTACTGCTAACGTCATAGCATATTGATACATATTAAATAACACAATAATATCACATGGTCATTTATGATGATCATGTTGACCCCTGACTCGAGCACTTGACTAACTCTACTGTCTTATTAATTGAAACATCTTAGCATCTAGTGGATTGATTTAGTATATTTTATACATTCAAGGTTCCAAGATGGTGAACAAATGTGACCTTTATGGTCTCACGACCTTTTCCCTTCTGCCACCATGAGGTTCACTTTTTAGTTTAGGTCAGGTCCAGTTCTTTGATTTATCAATACATATCTGAAAAGGTTCAGTTAGCATTCAACAGGCTAAGCTAAGATGGTAGACATGCTTAACTGTAAATATAGGTTGATTATAAATACGTAAACAACAACTAGTATTATTGCTATTATCAACTGATTTAGGACAGTGAGAGCATTTTTTCTTTGAAAAAAAATACACATAAAATAAATATATTACAATGAGGCATTAAATCAAGAGGAAAAGAAAACCATATTTACAGAAATAAGACAGGTTGAAGCTTACATTTGTATACTTAATATCCTTTACCAAAATGACCAAAAAACACTACCTGCTGCTTAGAGCATGCTAGCATGCTGACATTAGCAGATTAGCTCAAAGGACAGCTGTTACCTCACAGAGCTGCTGGAATGGCCGCTGAATCCTTATCTTGTTATGCTAAATCTGAAATATCCATTTGTTTGGTTGTTTTGACCTTGATTGAAAGCCTCATTTAATTCTTCATCGTCTGACTGATGTCTTTACATGAATCATGCTATAAAGAGAGACAGTGAGTTGGCTAACAGTCTCAGGAAACATTCAGTCTGTCTGTGTTATCTTATATTCTCTCAGATGAATACATACAGTACTACTGTACCGCTCTGGCAGAGTCTGGACAAACTTGTGGAATGATGTCAAGAGGTTTGCTCAGAGAGTTAAGTGTAGAGGCCAACGTGTAATTAATTAACCATGTCCCATAGGCAGAAAATGACAGCCACATTTTCAGGCTTCTATTGCAGGGTGTTGAGTTGCAGGCCTGGAGGGGGTTGGGAGGGGGGGGGGGGGGCTGCCACATCTCTGGAATCGCTCCCCCTCAAATCAGATACATGATAAATATTCAATGACACATGGGCTTATGGGTAACAACCAGCTCTGTTTCCCTGAACTTGATGGAAGAGGGGCTCGACGGAGCAATGTAATACAGATCCTCAAAACCAAAGCACGTAGTCTGCATCAACACCCCCTCGGGATCCACCCTCTGATCTCCAAAACCAGAGACGCCAGTCTCGGTAAATGATCCCTGCAGCAAACTGCTCTTCTTACAGGTAAAAGCACGCTGCAGGACCAACCAAAGTTCACACAGTCAGACAGTGTGATGTTCGGAGGGAAAAGTGTCGAAAATGTCCTCGCTTTAATGTTTGGGTGTTTCTGTGCCTGGTACCAGGAAAGGGTTAATGTTGTTTGCTTTTGCAGTTACTGAAGTCACTCTCTGACAGCATGATCAATAGAGCAGATTACTTCACGCTGTCTGCTATCACCTTTCTCTCAGTGCTGCCATATGGGCTCAGCACACAGAGAGTGCAAACTGCGTAAAATGTTTTTGATGATGTTTGACCAATGCGTCAAACAGAACTGCTTTTTTAATACATGTAAGAAAATATGTAATCTAAATCATAAAAGACTCCATTTGTAAACGCTAAATCAGGGTACAGTCAATGTTTTTAAGGTGGTGAAGGCAGTTAGGCTGATAAACTGTAAATCATTGCCTCCATATTGAACAAAGAGATATGTTAATGAGGATGGGCTAACTGTCTCTCGGCCTGTGACCTTCATTAAGTCATCAGACTCAGCTGCTTGACCGGCGGTCAGGATGTTCAGTCACACTGTCCTACATCTCTGACAGGACACAAAACCTCTTCTACAGGAGAGGGTCACACGGCAATGTGTCTTAACAGTGCAGAAGCCTTTATGAATACAGTCGTTCATAGGTTTGTTGTCTTTTGAATTGAGTTTTCATTACACTAGTTTATTTTTCTCTTGTTTAACTGGAAATGAGCAAAGGCATGTTTGGGCAACTGTGGCTGAGAAAAAAAAAACCTTTACCTGTTACTTATTAACAGGGAAGAATTTTTTCTTTTCTTGATTTAACTATGAGTTTTGTTTCCTCAATTTACCACTCTTATACACATTATACATTTTCTAAAAAAATCAATTGTTCCCCCTTTTCTTCATAAATTCTCCCCCCCCCCCTCTTTTTTTTGTGCCATAATTTTAACCTTCTAGTGTCCAAATATGTGGTAGTAGAAATGCTGCTTGATTCATTTGTATCTTTAAATTGTGCAGCATTCTGGTACTAAAGATGTTTAAAATAAATCATTTGAAATACTTTCTTTTATTGATCTGAAATATATAAATCACTGACTACAAAGTTTGCTCTTTTTTTACCACAAAAAAATGCATTCCTAGAATTAACTCAGCATGTGGACATACACAAGTAATACAAATGCCTAAACTATAAACTATCATTGTGTATTAATACGAGCAGATCTTGTAGGAAAAACAAATTAAATATGTTACCATGTTATATTATACAAAATTGCAAAGTGGCTGTAGGTTTATTAGGTATAAAAACAAAATAACAGCAATAATCTGATGGGTTTATCACAGCAGCGCATGCACCATGAATATAATAATCATTTCCCTGCTGCAGCACAGCTTCATTCACAGGTAGTGATTTCCAATCAATGTTGTTCACTCCCTCACAGCAGAATTAGAATTGTCTGACGACTGAGGTGCATTACACACAAACTTAATACAGTTTTCAATCATCCAGAGACTGATTGCTGAAACACAGCAGATGAAATATGATGAAGGGAAACTACACTTATAATAAAATGACTCTGTATAGTGTTGAAAGTTAATTAGCGGCGTCTGATTGGATCGGCTGTCTGCCTCCAGTGTGAGGTGAACAGAGCTCAGGTAATCATGAGTGGGCAGAACAGGATTTAAAGGTTTCAAAGTCAGCGGACACAGAGCTGATGTCACATTAAGAGTTCTGCTACACACACACACACAACGTGCCTTAATCCTATTAAAATGGATCGCTTACATAGTGTATAACACCAAGTCAATACAGATACATGTAATCTCATTGCCTATGAAGAAGAGTGATTGTGCTAAAGATACTTAAAGTGGTGTTCATTTCATTGTATTGATGGGGCCTGCAGAAGCGGTGATGCTGATACTGAGTCTCTGGTGAGACATTTGACAGAAGGAAACTGTTACATGAATACTTCATGGCTTCGGGTGCATATTCCCACGCATCCACAACCTGTTTGTCCTATAGGAGATTACGTGTTTTATGTTATGAGCATAACATTTTACAGATATGTGATATGATGTAGTGGAAAAGAAACAAAGTGATACTGCAGTCCACTTCGTTTTCTTTCTTTGATCCCCATCAATTTCACTCGTGACACAAACATAAAAGGAGTCTAACTGCTCTCACCTGCAGTGACATTGACAAACCTGGAGCTATCTCTATGGCAACCTGCTGAAAGAAGATGATGCAGAAGTCTGAATGAGCATCAATTACTGAACTGTAGAAATGAACAAACAAGAAGAAGGGATTTGAATTCATTACACACTGATAGGTTCTTTCATATTCACAGTGCAGCCAATCAAAGGATTTAACAGAGTCTGAGCCGTCACTCGTCTGCCCTCACATCATTACAGAGAGGAATAAACTTACTGTGTTTGTCAGCTTAGCTGGGTCCTAATTAATAAGACAGAGCAGAGCCTTGGAGAGGAGAGCTGCTCTTATTAACTGTGTTAATGAGTCCTCAGCTGAGCATGGCTGCCTTCTATGCTTGATTCAATTAATGACTGAATTACAGTTTAAAGGAGTCCATATCTGTATCACAAACTATACTGTATTGGTACTTTCAACAGGTATCAGTTGAATAACAACAGAGTGAGACTGTGGAAGAAATTAGAAGTTCTACAGTAGTGAAAGAAAATGACATGAGGTGTCATTCATTTGAACTTTCACACTGTGTGCAGTGAGTCAGACTGTCATGATGTTGAGCTGCAGCTGACAGCAGGCTGAACAAGGTGATCTGACTCTGAAGAGGCTGAGGGATAAGTGCTGCAGCTCCCTTTCATTATTATATCATAAGGTATAACTTTGTTTGGGATATGTGTGCAGAATTTTCTTTATATCTAAATAGTGAGAAGAATTTTCATTATGCAAATAGCTGCAGAGAATGGGACTGTTGTCAGAAATCTGACATAATGTAGAAAAATGGAAAAGTAATCATCGACAAGGGAACTCTTCCATAACAAAAAAAAATGTATTCGATGAAAACTCATCTAAACAGAGCAGACATCCTGTGAAGCTAAATGCATTAAGAATAATAAGAAAGGAGAATTCTGTTGAGATGTGTTTTCTGACTGATTCAGGGTTTACATTTACATATTTTACAAGTGTGATACTTGTAGCATAAAGCTATTTTGACTGTCAATGACATGCAGCTGTCCTGCTTAACTACCTTAACAACTAACAGTTAAGTTAACTTCATTTACTATTATTCTAAAAAAAAACGACAGGTACCTTTTCTTTTGTTTTATGTCAGTGCATAATGCTAATGTATGCTAAGGTAATGTATTCCTGTTCTGGAGTACATTGTTTCTCTTTTGTCTGAACGGATTTACAAAACAATACGTAATAAATAATGGATGAAATTAGCTTCTTAACAAATGACACTTAATGGGAATCTAAGGGTGTTTTCACACCTGGATCGTTTGGAGAAGTTGTTACGAAACAAGGCTGCGTTTCCCCCTTGGCCCAGTTCCTTTGGACATATGTGAACACAGCAGTCGCTCTCTGATGAGGAACAAAACAAGTGAGTCGAGACCACCTCTTTCAGGCAATCTTGGCTTGCTTGCAATTTAACCCTGGAGTGGTTTGTTTGTAGTGCGAACGCAATCAAACAAGCAACTGGAACGTATAACTGGTTGACTCATCCCACTTCAGTAGTAGTATAAGCAGCAGCAGTAGTAGTAGTAGTAGTAGTAGTAGTGGTAATATGCAGTAATATGCCATTTCAATTACAACTAATAATCAGCATAAAATAAGCAAATAGGCTAACATTACTGACTGTCTCATTTAGTTCAGAGAATTTTTCCCAGCACGTTGAACCAGGAGGATTTGTTTCTGCTCATCACTAGAACCACGGCTTTTGTTAAGCTGGTCTCATACCATTACATGTTTCTCTGCCACCACTGCTAACAGGTGTTACGGTTTAAAGAGTGACCATGTTAACTAGCGACCTTCAGCATCATGAAAACGGAAAGAGTACTCATGAATCCCTCTTTGTTTATTTCTTATTATAAATCAAAATTAACCCATCAGATATATATGAAATAAAAAGTAAACATAGAAACACTCAAGAACACTTTTTTCAACAACAACATCAGAGGCATTCAGCTCAAAGTCAGCAGTTATCATGGTCACATTTAAAACGATAACACCGGCAGAGCGTTGAAAGCCCCACCCATTCATGGGCTGATTCACAGGTTTGTTAACTTCTGTACTCTTGTACGTTGGGTCAAACATTTAACAAATAAGTTCATCAGCCAAAATGTCGATGAGATAATTGACCTCCACGCTGCTCCAAGTCAACCCATGATTCATTTGGTTGGTGTGATAACCAGCTAAGTAGCGTCTTCCAGTAGAGGCTTCCAACAATGCAAAGTGTGATAAGTATGCATGTCATTTGTTTACCTTCGCAGTAGGAAAAGAAGGCTACGACTTAATGGCTAATAGACAGCCCTGAGTTGTTTGATTAGGCAAACAAACTAAAAACAACCCAGGTAGAAAATACCACCATATCATTTTATCATCTAAATCAGAACAAAGCAAAGGAGCTATAGGTGTGTACACAGCATAAATAAACTGTTGTCATTGAACTAAAGTTGTTATGGTTCTGCAAATAAAAGTTTTTGTGATTTGGGACAGTAACCACAGCTATAGGAATTTGTTGGTCAGATTTGTTTCTTGTTTTAGCTTGTTTTAGGAGTTTTGTATTACCTTTGACTTGTTCTGGGTCTGGTTTTCATATAAATCATTTACAGGTTTCTACCGCATCGACACATGCTTTTATATTTTCTTTAGGTGCTCTTATTATTTGATATTATTGTGTGAAAACAAACTAAATTTGATTCTTATTTTAATTCAAAGACAACTTCAAAACGGTCAATGAGCAAACACTAAAATTAAATAAATAAAAGTAGAGCAAAGTGAAAGTATAGGTGATGCTTGCAGTGGTGAAACTTCAAAAACTGCGTGGTTGAGATAAAGTTATCATTTCTGAGGGAGCACACACTGTGTGATGAAGTGTAGATGTGCTGCATGTAGCTCAGGTGCCCCAGAGACTGAGGGAGCTGCTTTTCCCATTATACCCAGTGAAGCATCAAATGGATCTCAGCGAGCGATAAAACCATCCCTCAGTTGTCGTGAATGTAGATGAACCTAAACATGTGCAGTGTTTTTCATCAGCACTGTTTTCCCTGCCTGCATAAACAACAAGGCATCTCTTTTAATCTATCTGAAGTGCCCTACAATCTGCGCTCGGCTTTTAAGAGTCTGTCCGACAGTCAGGAGCACAGAGCCGACTATTATGTGTGGCTCTGCACCAGCAGGCAGCCTGAGAGCCACTCGAGTGGAATAAACAACCGAATATATATACGTCTGAATCTATACGGCCGCTGCAGTTTGAAATTTACAGTGTGTATGAGACAAAGTGCTGAACAAAATGACTTGTTTTCCTGCCACTTTGAAGCACAGGATGAAAGCAGAGTCATGAGCTTTCATCTACACGAGAACAGAAGAGTCTGAAAATAACTGCTAATCAACCCCATAGCACTTAATTTTTTATATTTTTCTTTGACAGCATGAGGAAAGCTGCCGCGTCAAAAATAGATGAAGTGATTCAAAGTTCTAAATCATGATTCTTGGATCATTTCCAATAAAATATAGATCTCAGAAACATAATAAAAACAGATGAGCCATGCTGAAGAAGAAAGCGCTTCTCTATTCTGACACTTATATAACGTATGTCTGTCATTTCAGGATACATTTTATGATCATGATAAAGAACATTACCTTCACCTTCAGAAAATTGACTGTAATTTTAAATTCTCTAATCATCTCCATCATCGCTGGAGATTACAAATAATAGGTGATACAATCAGAATGGCTCTGTGACTTCTGCTCCTTGGAGTGCACGTTCAGGTAATTGCAATCAGTTGTACAGAATTGCTCAGGTAATTGCTTGCTTCAAGGGTTATTTAGTGACTTTGTAAACTGAAGCAGACTTACAAAGAGAGTCCATTTATTTTCATCTCCTGTAGGAAAAGAAAGGAGCCACAAAAAGTCGATTATAAGTTTTATACCAGAGACATAGATTGATGAGATGATAATGATAATGAATATTAGAAATATAGAGTTTTATGAATGTAATGACATTTTGACAACCAGTCTTCCTCTGTTCTTGTGACTTTTTGCATGAAACAGGATTGATTATTCTGCAATGACACCTGCAGATCTCAGAGTACTCTTCGTAAATTTAAAATGCAAATGACGACTAAACACAGTTCTTCCTGCTGCGAGAGTTTACTGGTGAGAAGCAAAACACGTCCTTATTTCCAAACAGCAGCATTAAAGAAATCTGTGCTACTTTTTCGCACAAATGAGTGCTGACAGATGACTGTCAGGAAATGCTTTCTGCATATTGATGCCGAGCTGAGTCCCGACAACAATCAGAATCAAATCCTATAATGACATTCAAAAGCATAAAACATGTGATCACAGAGAGTCATTCTAAACGCATAGCCAAACACCAGATTAAACAGAATATGTGTGTACTTTGTACATATGTGATTGTATATTAAACAATGTTTTTTAACTCTGTTATCTGAATGAGTGATTACATGCATCAATAGCCTATCACCAGTTTTTTTTAATATATACTCACCTTATAAGGATGTATTGGCGTGTTGTAACATTATCTTACAGTAGTTTCTGAAAATGATGTGATGGTATAAAGATAAATATTTATAAAGACACAACTGCAGCCAGACAGTCAGAAGCCAACAGACAGGGATGATGTTTTATCAGAGATATGACAGAGCTTGACCAAAATACTATAGAAGATATCTTCAAAGTTTATATTATTAAAACTCATTTGCAGTTTCTTTTAAGCACCTGCATTTGTTTTTGTATTTTAAAATAAATGCAGATTTGTATTGAAACGGGAAGTAAGGTACTCTCAGACCCACAGTTCAAACATTCAACATAAAAGCCTAAAAAAAACTGTTTTTAATGCAAAATAATGGAATTTCAAACATGCCACTAAAAATGTGATAAATTGTGATTATCTATAGAAATTCAACGTTACAGTCGTAATATATACTGTATGTAATCTTATGTTTGAATATCAAACAATTATATCATTCACTGCCTTCTTTTACCTATTGTTTGATGTTCTCGTCTGTTGTTAATTTCAATAAATGACCAGCTTAAAGTTGAAGATGTTGAAGACATTTCTCCTCTCCTCTAAAAGGCGTCTTCACTTCTAAACTAACTGGTGATGATTAGGTTTAAATCTCTGGCTCTGTCCACCAGTTAGTTTAGAACCGAAGAAGCCTTTTGGAGGAGAGGTGAAACCAAGTCCAGTTACCTTTGGATCAAGCTTTGAATTTGCCATGACCTGGATGACTGACAACCTACACAGACAACCAGCTGAAAGCCAATCATATTCATAGAATGTTTTTTATTTAGTATGCTGAGGTTAGCTTTTATCTCAAAGAATGCATTCCTGCCAACGTTTAGGCTTAACAACTGCTAGCATGCCTTTACTTATACAGTGTTTAATTGTTTCTTTTGAACAATATGTCTTATTTTGCTTTGTCCTGTAATGCTTCAGTGTCGTATATGTTAGCACCAATCATGCTCTTTGCATGAGGACAAGGATTATGAGCTGGAGAGAGAGCCTTTTGGTCTCGATAGCCATGGGGAATATTCAAATCCTACTCTGCAAACACACTGTCT
This sequence comes from Tautogolabrus adspersus, assembly GCA_020745685.1. Classification (NCBI taxonomy): domain Eukaryota; kingdom Metazoa; phylum Chordata; class Actinopteri; order Labriformes; family Labridae; genus Tautogolabrus; species Tautogolabrus adspersus. Next base: position 18,031,694 of record CM036539.1, read on the forward strand.
GGAAGGATAGGCAGGATCATCAGTCTGGGTCCTTATCTCTCAGGGTAGATGGAGGTATTTATCTCTGAGAGGATACTGGCTTTGATTCACTTTTGCAATATATCTGTCTGCAGTCTTCAAAGAGACCATACAGTCTCCGTGGAACACGTTCTGTCAGCAGGATGTCTCAAAACCTTCATACAGTCTTTGTCTGACTCTCTCACTCAGTGTCTTTAATTGATTCTCTAACCTTTGTGTGAAAAAGTCTTGGAGATTCCTCTGCCGGAATATCTTCAAGGTTTATCACTATTATAACATTCAGGCATCATAATGATCAGGTATTTTAGTAATGTCAAGAGCTGAGAGAAAGCAGATCCCACAATCAATCATTCTATTGTCTCCAAACAGAGTCACTTTGCAGAGAACAAAAGCAAAGCAGAGCCAATCGCAGGTTCAGCACGCACAGTGATAAAGGGCAGATATTCAAGGAACACGCAGTGGCTTTAGGTTAGCTAATTACTTTTCAAATTGACCCATTTGTCTTCATCTGAAAGGCTTCAAGATAAGGGGACTATATTACTGAGCAGTGCTGGACATCCTTTGTTCTGGATGGACAATACATGGATCCACGTACGCTTTTAGAACACAGAATAAATGTATAAGATTAAAAGCTGAGGAGGCAAAGATATTTTACCTCCACATTTAGCTTTCAACCAAAGATGCAACAATGACCTGTAGTACTGGGTATTATTGCTTGGATTTCCCCGCTGGGGATCAAAAGGATTCAGCTTAAAATTCTTCATCATAAAATGCTATAGATGAATACAAAACTCTCCCTTAGGTGCTGAAAAATATTTTTATTTTTACCAAGACACAATCAAATCAAACTAAAATTGGTGGACTTTGGATGTTTTGCAGAGGCGGAACAAAAAAAGTTGATTTAAAAATGATTCAAAGTCTGAGACTGAAAAAAAAAGGTTATTAACCTTGACTGAAAAAGCAACAAGTATTTTTTCCACAGATCTTATCGTGTGAGAATCCAGTTATGTGTTAGAGAAGTAGCACTGTTTTTGAAAGGCAGTAATTTAGTCCTTTCAATGCTGGTTGGCATCTTTTCCTCCAACTGGAAGAGGCTAGTGGTTTCTCGCTGCTGCCAGTGTCTGTTCAAAACTGAGCTGAATAAATCAGAACATCTCAGTATAATGAAGCAATGGAAAGACAACAAATATGTGTAATGTTGGAGTACTGCAGTGATGTATATAATCATTCGTGATTTAGTAAAGAATTAGATGCCTGTGATTTTAAATGTCCAAAAATAAAGATAATTTGCAAAGAGTTTACAAATATAAGCACTCTTCCACTCAACATTGATTTGTTGTGAAACTTGTTCTGAATGTATGTGTTATGACCTCGGCTGTACTTCCTCCTCATTCCTAGTGTTTCTATGTTTTACCCCTCCCTTGTGTATGTTGTTTTTTCCCTGTTTATTTCTGTCTGTGGGTCTGCGTCTGGGCGTGGCACCCAATCACACTCCTGCTGCCAATCCTGCTGCACAGCTCAAGCTCCTGCAGTGTATATATACCCAGCTCTACAAACCATTCTCCACCTGATTGTTCAGTACACATCGTGGTGCTGTGCTGCGGCAAACCTAATTCTGAAGTTTTGGAATTCCTCTTTTTTGACCTGCAAACTAACTTTTGCTCTCCCTGTCTGATCTTTAATCTGGATCTCAAGTCTTGTCCCTCACCCTGCTGTGTTCTCAGCTCCTGCCGTCCACCACCACTTCAAGTAAACATCTCTACCTTCACCTCAAGTACCATTCAATAAATAACTTCTTTTGGGTCCCAGAATTACTCACCCTGACAGTGTGATCATAAAGAGTCTGCCCATCGTTCCACCTGCTGAACTGTAGAGCCTTTGAGCAAATAAAGCAAACCTTCCCGGCTAAATGGATCCTGCTGTGTGAACAATCCCTCAACATTCAGTATTTCCCTTTGGTACTCATGCATTATTGTGTCACATCCATAATATTGAGCAGAGAAAAAAAAGTCTAAGAAGTGTTAAAGCTCTGTCTGGGCCGCAGAGCTCAACATTGAGCGTGCCACTTGCAAAGACAGGCTCATTAAAGGCTGCTTCCTTCTGTGTGACAGCAGCCATTTGTAAAAGAGCATATCTCCTCTCCAGCCAGGCTGCATGCAATGAGTCAAAGAAGAAGAGTGCCCGCACAGACACCTAACAAATGAGGACAGATACCTGCCTTAGATCAGCGCAATGTCCAAGAGGAATCAATTTCCTGCAATGAATCTCTGCTGAGACAAAAATCTGCAAGATGCTTTTGAAAATATTTTTGCAAATATGGCCTGGCAGGAATTGGAGCACAGATGGAGAGCAAATGTAATATGTGCAACAATAGATGTGGGTCAGATTATGTCATTCAATAAAATATATCTCGGCAGAATCACTGAACAATGCAAACAGTGATATCATATTTTATTCTTGTGCTTTAGCTAACCTCAAAGGATAACAGAGATTTGTTGACTAGGTACGCACACAAAAAAAAAACCTTCTCATTCCATGTAAGGCTCCTTTTTAAAAACATATTCAGGTGAAGTAAAAACAAAGTAGACCCTCGGGATCAACATTTTTTTGAAGGGAAATGTCATTTTGAGTATCAGAGCTGAAAAATAAATTATTCTGATCTTCAAGGGATCAACAATATAAACCCAGCGGAGAATTTTTATTTATAGCTGCTAAACTATACAGAATGAATTTCCTATTTGAACTTTTTTTTTAAAGATAAGAAAGTGGATAGAGTCAGATATTAGGGACAGAGAGAGTAGGGAATGACATGCAGGAAAGGAGCCACAGGTCAGATCTGAACCCGGACCGCCCACTTTGAGGACTGCAGCCTTTATACATGGGGCGTGCACCCCAACCACTCCAGCAAAATGGTCCATTCAGTGATCAAAATGTGCCAGGCATGCTTGTCGATATCGCTATGGGCGACACATGGGTGTCATTTTGTGGTGATTTTCTGTATATACATGTAACTTGCCAGAACACTGCAGCTGTTTTTTTATCAGTATGTTTGACCAAAACATCGCAGTCGTTTGACATGTAGTAGCAGCTTGAGAAGAAAATCCATGTTTTTGATACTTCCATACTTGTAGGATGTGTTTAAACATTTTCATAAAAGGATTTTTTGAGTTGCGAAGAAGAATATAGTACCAAATCATGAAGCAAAATGCTGGAAACCCAACCCCAATAAAGGAGATATCACATGTGTAAATTACTTTTTCTCTGAAGAAAATTTCCCACCATCCTTCATACAGGGTACACATGATAAAGGACATGAAGCCTTTGAAGAATCCACTACCCAAAAATACCTAAAACACTTGTGTATTATACTCAAAGTTACACGTGTTAGCTTAATGGAATTAATATAATAAATGGCACGGTGCTATTCCTCCTGTCTACTTGAATGTCTTAATATCAGAACTGTTATGCTGTGGTTTACCTCCATCCAGTATTTGAACGTTTTGAATGAGACATGAAACAGGTAGTATCTGAGCAGGGTTAGGCTGCTGTATACGTCTGCTGTCTGTATTTCACCTCCATTAGAGCTGCACCGTCTCCCTCTGGCTGTATCGAGTGTCTGCTGCTCAGGATGTGGTGCAACAATTAATCCTCAGATTGATTCACTTCCTATTGAATTGCCTCCAAACTGAAGCTGTAATTCAACCTGTCCTTGTTAATCCTAGACCCTGCCTCACTCACACCACTTTTTTAAAAAGAAGCGGCGAGACATGCAGCAACTGTTAATCCATCAATTTCAACTCTATTGAAATCCCATTTGTATTACAGCTTAGTGACGTAGTGGAGGGTAGTAGCTCTTACTGTAAGTGTGGAGAGTTTGATAAGATAGTTTTAGGTCTATCACACTGATTCAGAGTTATTATTGTTTGGTAGTGACTTTGATAACATGAAATTGAGATCTGAAAGATATTAAACTAGGACTTGAAGTTGACGGTAGAATATTTGACAATGAAGACATTTGAAAGGGATGGTAAGATATATTTCAACTTGTTTCTGAAATAGAATATATATAATCATGTTGGAATAATTGGCAAATTGTTGAGATGTGATTTATTTCTCCAATTCTCCAATTCATTTAGCAGCCAAAGCGACTTACATCAGAGAGTAAGTACAACACAAGCAAGGACCTAGAAAGGAGTAAACACCCAGGAAGTGCAAACAAACAGCTTTAAGTCTGATCAGGTCACAGGTGCTGACAGGCAATACACAGAGGCAAAGCACGACGTCGACAGCAGTTCTAATCAGCATCAAAATCATCCTAAAATCGTCATTATCAAACAAAACCATTATCATCATCATTATCATCATCAATAATATCATGAAGTGCCTCTGTATTCATGAAAGAGCTGAGTTTGGAAGTTCATTCCACCACCGGGCTGGGACAGAGGAGAAGAGTCTAGTTAGGGACTCATTTCTGTTATAAGAAAAATAAATTAAATAATAAATCCTAGCTACTGAACAGCGACTACATGGATCTTGTGCTGAGATTTTTTTTATTTCAACAACTGTTTCCAACATCAAGAATACACTTTAAACTTGACTTTTTGGAAAACATGGCATGGAAGTACTTCGAGGAACAGATTTGAGTAATGAGCAAATTCCCATTCCTGCTGAGAGTAAGATGAGAAGAAGTCTTGCTTAGCAAAAAGACATGGGGAATAAACTAGCTGTGCTTTTCCAAAGGTAGCATAATCCATGGTGCGAGTAATGTATCTTTTTTGCCCTTCTCTTTACTACTGTATATATTCTGTAGCATCCTCACACAACGACGGTGTTGTCCATTTGCTGTATTCAATCCGCCTGAATCTGTATTATATGCAGTTTTATATCTGTCATAATGACAGGAGAGTGTGATATCTATCTTCTCATAAAAAATATAGATTTCCAAAATTGTAAGTGTTCAAATTCAAATATCAGAAATACATGCATCCATCCATTACCTATACCCTTTTATCCTATTCAGGGTTGCAGTTGGCTTCATCTGTCATTAGGCAAGAGATGGGGTACACACTGGACAGGTTTACAGACAATAACAGGGCTGACACATAGAGACAACCAGTCACATTCACACCTATGGGTAATTTAGAGTCACCAATTACCCAATGGGAATGTCATGGGGCATTGGAAGGTAGCCCCATGACAGGAAGGCAGGAGTACCCAGAGAAACACATGCCTGCACAGGGAGAACATACAAACTCTCAGAATGGCTCCTGTTCTGCAGGGGTTTCGAACCAGAACCATCTTGTTGTGAGGCAACTGTGCTTGTCCATACTTTCATCAAGTCCATCGAAATGATTGCAATTAACTTGCATTGATATTTTTTACCCTTTGTTTGCTGCTTTACAAAGACATGGCTGGTGTGATGGATAAGTAGTTCTCGATCCATCTGTGTCTGACAAAGGACAAGTCTTCTTTCATCGCTTCCCTTTGTTTGGTTCTGAAAGAAAGAAGCAGAAAAAGCAGCAAAAGATAATGTGATGACAACATCCAAGTTGAAAAATACGTTGTACCATTTCTCAGGAAAAACACCCTGAGCCGGTTATTCAGCAGTAGTGTAGCTGCAGGATTTAAAAATGTGCTGCAGTCTTAGATTGCCTCCGATCATGTTTCCATTGATAAAGTGTTGGGGCAGCAGTTTCCAAAGTGAGATTTCATATCACTGTGGGGAGATAATATATTTATATTAAAAGCCTCTCAGTGCAATCAATCTGTCCTCAGGGACATGAAAACCAAGCTTAATAAGTTTTATCAGCAGCAGCTTTTTGGGGCCCATAAAGGTCCTGTTCATTATGATTATAGTGCAGCATTAAAGGGCTCAGGGGGGTGCTTTGAAATTATGAGAACAAATATTTCACAACTGGGAAATTTGTGTGTGCTTCGGTTGTGCAGATAGTTTTAAGCAGCAGCTTGTGGGGACAGTATGCTGTGAACATCATTGTGCAACATGAGACAGTAACAATGCTAATGCACTTCAAAGGCAGCAGGGTTGTCATAGGTCCTTTTAAAAGCTCGCTCGCCCAGTCAAAAAGTGCCAGAGGGAGAAAACCACGAGGCTGCGCTTTGATCTCACCAGGTCTATCACTTTTGATAAGAGCTTCTGAAGCAAACGAGGAAAACATTGTCATCATATTGCACGTTAATCAAGGTAAAGTGCTGGAAGCACAAACCACAAGGATTAAAATTCTATGTTTTCCTGTTTGTTTTCCATTCTTTTAGGGCAAAGATTTAATCCTTTGAAAACAAAACTGAAACTGAACTTAACCAGCACTCTGTCAAGAGCTGTAGACAGACAGAAATGGGTATTATTTTAATGTTGGCAATATGTAAAAGCCTTAAATTGGTATATATGTATTGCAGAATATATGTCCTGTGCATTGGGGGGCTAGACGTATTTAATTGCATCATTTACTCTCCCCACCATGCATATGCATTGCTAAATGACGTTGCTTCTTGTCAGCAGTCCAAGAAAAGCCTCGCATAAGATTGCAATTTGTAAGGATTAATGTATTTTGGGAACAAATTGCAATTCTCTGGTGCCTTTGTTCAATCCATCAAAGCAACTGCAGAGCCATTACTTTCTTAAAATAGTGTAATACAAAAGTTTGAAACTCAGAGCTGCATATTTTCTTCATCACTATATTCACGCAGCGTCACATAAATATGGGAAAGTGGATAAGCAAATAATCCTTTGCATGAGGAGAGCTTGTACACAATAGCACCTGTGCTGGGCTCTTCCTGTTAGTTTAGAGAGCAGAGGTTGCATTGATTCCTGTCTGAGCCGAGATGAGAAAACATTAGAGCTCTTTGATGTGTGAAACCATTCATGGCTTTTCTTTAGCTCCAAACCTCTTTAGCTCTTCAGCCGTACACAGCTTGTGACATTATGGAGAGTTATAGTGTCTTACTCTTAGATTGAAACCAGAAAAGACAGAACATAAGAGCAGTGTGTACTCTTACAGCCTTTGAGGTGATAAAAAATGGACAGGCCAGTATATATACTGCAGAGTCACAGCTTTGTAGAGTATGCAAGTGTTCCACTCAGGTACCTGCAAAGAAATGTGAGGATAATTTTCATGGAAATGCTAAATAAAGCACACCGTTACTTTGACTAAAGTGCGAACTGCTTCTCTTAGATATACAAATCTGGCATTTAAGTGACTTTTTCCAACCATGATGTAACCTGAAAATAAACAGGAGAAGGAGTGGGAACATTTACAGCTCGCTCTCCTCGTGATAATGAGAGCCCGCTGAGTCAATCAGCAGAAAACTAACACGCCGCTGGGCGTCTCCTGTGGAGGCATCCCGCATCCACTGAGCCCCCGTACCAAATACTCTGCAGTGACTTATTTAAATGAGATGAATGTTCCTTTCATGCTACACAGCGGCCCTTAGACATTTCCAGGATGTTTCCAGACTCTCGTACGTGGAACTTAGCTCACATACTCACATTTCTGGGTACAATTTAAAGTCATTTCCTGCCACTGTTTTCACAGTGAAGCGCTCGAGGCTGCATTTAGAAGGTTTTGTTGGAAATTGTACCGCATACCCGTATTATGGAGCGAAGCTGTGTCCCATTACTGCCACAGTGTTAACTTTCAATATTAAACTTCCAATCATGTCTGATCGACAGTCTGAATAGGGCTATCGCACATCATTTTATTTATGCTATGAAGACATCTTACCTCTCTTGAGGTCTTGTTGTCTGTTTTTTTCTGTTGTTTTGCACCTTTTTGTTTTGAATTCATGTTTCTAAAATCTTTTTTTAGATCTTTGATGTCAATTTGCATCTCTTTGCGGTCAAGTTGCACCTTTTGTTGTTGCTCCTTTTTGATGTTATTTAGCACCTCTTTTTGTTTATTTTGTACCTTTTATAGACATTTCAAACTGTTTGTGAATGTGTTGCACCATTTTATTCTTAAATTCTCTTGTTTTGATCATTTGGGTTTATTTTGGTGATTGTTGTGGTTGTTAAGAATCTTTTCTTACTTTTTGTTGTTCTTTCTAGATGTTTTGTTTCTCTTCGATGTTGTTTTTCACCTCTTTGAGGTTGATGATTTACTTTTCAACCAAACATTTCAATAGTTACTTCAAACAAAGGTCATTGTCCGGGGTTCTTTGTGCTTTACCTGCTTGACCTGCACACTAATCCATATATGATACTAAAAAGCCACCTGCATGTCACCATTTGACTCTGGAAGGTTGGAATCAGATGGAGGTCTGTGCCACTCCTATATATGAAACTATAAAACAGTTATAAACAAAAAACCTTCATCTATGCCTTCTTACAAATATTTGGTCCTCACGGTGCTGTCAATAGAACAGTTCTCATGTTGTTATTGTTACAGGAAATCACTCTTAAAGATCCTGTTTTATTTTACAGTTCTGATGCCGCATGAATCATTATGCAGAGCTCACACAGCTAACTGTGAACATGAGACGCATCAGTCTCTGATCAATAATGAGCATATGACAGTGATGGACTGCAGGAATTGCGGAGAAATCGGAGAGAGAAATAGTCCGGAGCTCAGAATACACAGCACCTCCTTGTTTCAAGGTCACAGGGAAAAAAAACGAGATTGTTGTCAGGCATGATTTGACTAGAAAACACTCCAGAAGTTACCTTTACTCTTTTAAAAGATGTAAAGGTGACTTACTACTTAAATTTAAATAAAAAAATCTACGCAAAGTGAGCTTCTTTTATGTTAAGCTGTGTCATTCCTTTTGTTCATCAATAATACCATGAATCATATTTAAGTGGTGATCATTATTGAATTCTGTAAACTGTCTAGGAAGGCTTCAGAAATGTTCAAACATTTACTGGCAGATCTGGATCCTCTGATTGGAATCATCTTTACATACAACTACAATACGTTGTTGGTGCATGTAAGGACACAGTTAGCTGTGCACATTCAAAACAAACTGAAGACAGCATGAAAGTAACTGTAAGTGCAACAGAGACTGTAGCCACCAAAAATGTGTTTGGTGAACAAAAGAGCTTAGTTGTCAATTAAAAATATTGATGTGTTCATCAAAAATATATTAACGTACATGTTTCAGCAAAGCTTTTCCTTCAAAATGAACTTGCTGATAATAATAGAACATTACTGATGGTTTGAAAACAAAAAAACATACATCTGTGACCTGAAAGTATGCTAATACATGAGAGGACTTGACTGAAGATACAGAGAGAGAGCCTGTATGCTTTTATTCTGTTTTTGGAAACAGCAAAACATAATTGACAAATTAGCGCTCCTGCAATCATGCAAGACATTACCTTGTAATTATTCAGGGTCAGAAATAGCTTAAGCGAATCTTAGCTAAGATGAGACATTTCCTTTTTCGCTAACTTTAGTCAGCATGACGACTTCTAAAGTTCTGTTTATCCGTTGATTCTGTTTGGTTCCGTTAAAAGGATAAACATGATTATTTTATCAACGTTTTCCTTTTGCTGTTTGCCATTTTAAAAATATCTGAATTAACATCCTTGTTGTGTTTGATGTTGTATAGAACAGATTTCTTAAACAATCAACCAGCTCGCACATCAAGTGAAATACTTGCAGGAGGCTGGCACTCCTGTCTGGGGCCCCAGGTCAGCAGGGGCCCCCAAGAGCTGACAGACTTTAAAGCATAACAGTGGCTTGAAATGTGCAAAGTTTGCAATGACAGTTAGAAACCTCCCTTAAGGGGCCCCCACTGACAGCACTCACTCTTATTATGCTGCTTTAAGGGGTGTGTGCATTATTGCTGTGAAAACCCACGTTAGTCAATGAAATGAATGAAAGGGAAATGAAGCTTTAATGTTCCTTATATATATACTTTGAAAATAATACTTATGTCAACTTCGGAAAATTAAAAAAAAATCATATTTTGCATTTTTTTGTTGGTGTGAGATTATTTATGACAATGGTGATGAATGCTAGCTGGAGGGGCCCCCTGTTCATTTTTTGCCGAGGGCTCCAACATACTAGAATCGCAACTGTATCTGAGTTTGATGTATTGAAACTAAAAATACTACAACAGGCATATTTAAGCACTGAGAAAAGCCATGATACTTATTAATAATGGGTCGGATTCACTGTAGAAGTAAAGGGCTTTAGTGCATAAGTTATGTTACATGACAAGGGGATAAGTCTAATTGGTAGTCCCTGTAGCTCAGCTGTTTGTTTTTTACTCGGTGTCCCAGTCTCATTACACTTTCTAGTTCCTTGAAGGATTAAGGCAGCCTCCCACTGATACTGTGTTGTCCCGAGCAGAGGCAGAAGCACAGAAAAACAATGATTTAGCTTCAGCCGAGCAGGGCTGGTAATAACCACAGCCAGCAACACAAAGCTAAAAATCAATACCTAACCATGGTACCGTCACACTGCCAATTGCTACCTGGTGCTCATACTGAGTTGATCCTGAAGTGGACTAAAGCTGGAATTACAGAAGGAAAAACATGATTGATGCCTTGCTCACAAATGAGGGATACAGGCAATAATGCTTCAAAATATGATGTGTGCTTCTTGATCAAATGGCTTTCAGCATGGAGCTGATATTTATGTTGAAGGCAAAGTGTGGCTGCAATCTCACTGCATGCCTGAAACCAATAGATATATTAATCACATTCAGGAAGCAAAGCACACCTACAGTTTAAGAAACACACACACACACACACACACACACACACACACACACACACACACACACACACACACACACACACACACACACACACACACACACACACACACACACACACACACACAAACTGAGGCTTTCATCACACTGTTCCATGACATGCTTCTCATAAAATAAATGTTTTTTTCTCTAGAACAAAGAGCAGTTAGTGTACAGCATGTGACAAAGAAAAATAGCAGGCTCCTAAAATAGAATATCGTTTGCTGGATGGGAAGGAGAGTACTGATGATGGGTTTTTATACTTCTGGGTCTTTTTTTGTGATTTGAACTAGGGTTAATCACGTGGGATGAGACTTGTTTCCAGTCCAATCAAGAGAAGAAGTTGCAACCGAACTGTTCTCCAGGAGAGGATTTCATCACACACACAAAAACAGATTTAGGTGACAAGATCATTTCATTCGGTGCTGTATCCAGTGTCTCTGCACAGCTCGCTGGGTGATCTAATGCATCGAGGATCTCATCTAGAGCTAGTTTGTGGGTGATACTAAAGGGCGTCAACCATACTCCAGTGAGCCATTAATTCACATCACACAAATTAATCCAAGTGTAGGCTTCTGCCACACACAGGCAGCCCCTCAGACGTGATATATCCCAGCACTGCTGCACACAACCACATGTTGGCACCAAGTTAAAACATGAGTGTGAAAGACAGAGGGGGAAAAAGAGAAAAAGAGAGTTAAAAAAAAACAAATACCCTCACTGTAAGGGTTTTAAATAATGCATAGGGCAAGTCAGTGTAGACTGTCTAGCCTGAAAGAAAGTCATAAATAGAACACACATGTCAAACCTTCACAGTGTCTGCCACATCTGAACTGCAGACAGATACCCTGAATCAGATGTCAGCGCTTACAACCCACGCACACTGCACAAAAACACAACCGTTTCTACAGTTTCAAGCTATTACATTAAGTGTTGATCATTATTTGATGAAGAGATGCATGGGAGAAAACATGTATTTGTTTTCTTGTCAAGAGCATGATGAAAAACTTGTACCACTCTAATGTGTGTAGGGTTAATAGAAGGCTAAAGCCAGTTAGCTGGTTAGCCGTAATTACCACGAAGACTGTAAATGAGGGGAAACAACTTGCTGGATTTGTCTAAAGGGACAATAAACAAGCAATCCCTTATTTACATGTTGAATCTCATTTCTTGGTGTGAACAAAGCTAGTCGTGTAAAAACAGTTACTAGTGACTAACTCCTGGCTACAGCTTCAAATGTAGCGCTTATGTGAGAGCGACTGTTCTTCATAGGCACAATAAATACTTGAAGTTTTTCATGTTGCTGCATTAATAAACCTAGAATGGTTCCCTCTTTATGGATCAACTTTATTCTGCAGAATCTTTGATGATAATGATGTATTTGTTTCCCAGCTCTTCATGTAGAGGTGAATCAAGCGGACATCTGCTGACTGTACATTGACACGGTCACCATCAGAAAGTGCATGTCCTCAGGGCAGCACATTTCCTTGGAGGCATGCCTGCTCTCTCTGCTTTAATCTTCTCAGGCACTTATCCTGTGTGGAGCCGCTGATGCTTTGCTACACAATAACCTGACCGGGAAAACTGTTATTTTTTACTTCTTATTTTTCTTTGTTGCCTCACTGACCACAGTTGACAGGGTTTGCCAAAAAAGGAATATAACCCATCACATAACACTTTCTGCTCTAACAGCTTCATATTCTCCTCATGTTTTAGTCTGGAGTCGCTGTATGTGAGTAATGTCCACAGAAATGAGAGTAAAATGTCACACCGCCCTTCAAGAAGAGCTAAAACTACTTCCAAAGCACCTTAATGTAAGACTATTAATCATATCCATCACACTGTGAAAAGAAGACTTCATCATAATGAGAATACATGAAGAAGATAACGTTTAACTTTGGCTCTGGCTCTCTCAATAACTGAGAGTTCATGTTGAACTGCAGGTAAGGTCAAATGTAAAGGCATGGTGTCCATATCATCTTCTCTGTTTTCATCTGTTCTTGACGCTTCAGCTCATAAAATGTGTTGGATAAAACTCATTTCTTCTGTAATGGTTGTTACACCACCATGTAGTCTACAGTTTCATAATGTTATCTCCACTGAACTGAGTAATGACCGAAGATTTGCAAGATATGCATCTTCCAGCCCTATAAGAGGGTACACACATTAAGATATTGTGGCTGAGGTTTAGTTTTGGTGAGGAGGAGAAATCCAGAGGGGCTCAGGTGGCTTACAACACACATGAGGGGAGTTTTGAAATCAGTGAAATCATGAGGCTGGATGTAAGGACCAGTTGTCTTGCTTTGATACTCAACCATCTGTCCAGTGAGTTCAGATGTTTTTAAAATTTTTGTCTACACTTTTGTGACAGATAAACATGAAAATGACCAAATCAGCAACACATTTTATTACTAAATGATATTTAAGACAATTTGAACAAAACTAGAGCTAAGCAAATCACACATGGAGCATTTACAGTTCATTATGAATATCCTAGTTTCTGTATACGCATTTATGTCCCGCTCATCGTTTAAAAAATAAATCCAATGTTTCTGTTTCTGTATATCAGCTGCCAAAATGTCACAATGCTGGTTAGTTCATGCTACTTTATGCATGTTTCTAAAACAGAAACAACAGAATAACATAACTTCTTCAAATACATACATTATGATGAATTTTTTTGTCTCTCAGATTATTCAGTCTAGTGTATTCTTATGGGGTACAGTTAAAGAAATGATGCTAGTGGCGTCACGTGATCAACAACTGCTTTAGTTTGCTATGATGTGAAGTTTATTTTGGTCAGCATTAAAAACAAAACAAACAAACAAAAAAAACACATAATATATGATCATTTCATGAAAATATGAAATTTAAAAATAAATACATTTAGGGATTGAACTGACCAAAAAGGTGTGCTTCGAAGCTATGGCTTATTATGCCCACCCTTTTTACTGAACATACTCTGCTAGGCAAACCTTTAACTTCACTAAGAAACACACCTCTGCACTACCTGAGTCATACAATAGAATAAGAAACAAAAACTGAAGTTCCAGCATTTCATAAGAATCAGAACAACGCCCAATCCATAAGTCGCAATCTTTTCAAAATACTTATCCTCATGTATCTTTCTATTTGTTATATGGAGCCTTGCTTCTGTTTAGGACTCCATATGTAGCGCTCACATTAGTGTGGCACTTTCTTTCAATTGTATTTCATGCAGATTTGGCAGATTTGCACTTTTTTCCACTTTGCCTAATGTCATTAGCTGTTTTATTTTAGGCCACAGCCAATAGCTAAATGTCCAAGAGGATACATTTTTCTCATGGTTTAGAGAGACCAAATTTGAAGTGGAGAAGTGCAGTTTCATGCTTTGTAATGTGCCCAGAAAGTCCTTCACAGCTTTTGTTAATCTCTGAGAAAAGCAAAGTTAGAACTTTATTATAAACTTTGCGATTCAAAGACTCATTTTTTTCTTTATGAGATATATAATCTTTGAACCCTGAATGACACATTTTTTCTCAAATCAACTAGACGGACTTTCAAATCAAAATGAGCACACTGTCCTTTTTTCAACAAGGTCAAACACAGTTCTGAGCTCCACAGAGAGAGACTCTGACAGCTCCAGATTATTTTTCTCACCATACAGGCTGTCGACTTGGACAAAAATAAGCAGCCTAAGTCTGTTCTGACCTTAACAACGCACACTGGTACACAAGCTAGCATCACCAGACTCACAATGACAGGAAAGCACACAAATACATGCACAATGTTAACACACACCTACAGGCACACAAACAGATACAGAGACATTAGGAGACACACAGAAATGACAGCAATGTGTGTTGCTGCAGGAATAGCATGCTGGGTAAAAATGTTGGTGTGTTTTGAAATGCTTGTCAGAAAAGGAAGTGTTTATTTTCCTAAAGTTTTTTTGGTTCATCCAGTTATCTCAACAAGCCATCTGTTTTTACAAAAAGAAAAACCGTTTGAATAAACCACCAGGATGAATCAAGGGCACCTTTAGATTCCTTCGTTTTATTGTGAGTTATGTAGATGTCTGGTTGTTGCTGGTTGAAAAGCAAAGGACTTTAACAGATTTTATAAAAAAAGAAATCAGGTAGAGCTTCTTCCTTTTTTATTAGATCTTTGCAGTTTTAAGTATTTTAGAGAAAACCTCATAAGGTCAAAGTATTCAGTGACTTAACGGAAAATTTAGTATTAGAGCATGCATTCTTATCTGAACTGTCTTGTAAATAGTTTTATGACAACTCACACTAACTTTTTGATGCCGTGTCGCAGATTAGGGGGGCTGATCCTTGTGTTGGGAGACTATACATAAGAAGATAGAAGATATTTTTTAAGTTCAATCAGGAGAGAAAAGTGAATTAAGAAAATGATTTATTACAATGAACAACATGGAAATGTGACTTGACAGAAATACTTTGGCGCTTGGACTCTATGGGTGGTTGATGTGTTTGGAGAATGACAATTCTGAGGGTCGACAGAATTAATCCCCCGATGGAGTCCAGACACTGGTGGTGGTGAAGCTGATGACTTGATGAGACCAGATGGGTGAAGAATTGATGGATGATGATTCTGCGAAGACTGGCGGTGACGGGGAGGAGGAGGGGTGCATGAAACATCAGCATGAAGGAACCGAGGCAGAGAAAGAATCATATTTAAAAGGGGAGCAGAACGATGATAGGTCGAAACTGAGGGAGGAACACCATGTCATTGGATAGATGAGTACAGCTGTGGCGACAGCTGATTATCCAATGACAGCCCCAGAAAATGACAGCTCGAGAATCACAGCGGAAACATGAGTGAGTGTGCAGAAAGGGATGAATGAGAAAGACCCGATCATGAGGGCAATTCTGTAGTCTTCCTGACTAAACTTACCTTGAGCTTCATTTGTTTTAAAGTTTTGGGTTTGGAATTTTAACTTTGACTATTTTCATCCAGATGTGACATATTATGAAGAGAGGCTGGATTTCCCAGAAGCTCAATTTCAGTCTCTAAAATAGCTGGGGTAATTATTAGCGGACTGCTTGCAGCCCCCACCTGTCACTAAAAGCTTTCATACCCGCAATCAATCACAAATTTAACACCTTACTGTATAAAATGTAAATGGTGTGTTATATGAAAATTCCCCTTATGTTGTCATGAATGGGCACATTAGTTATAGAGACTCAGACAGTTTTTGGTTCAGTCTGTAAACATAGTTCATTTTGCTGTAAAGTTGGGCATTTTAATATTGACCTCAGTGGGGATTGACCTGCTTTTGGATCCAGCCTCATGTGGCCACTCAATGAACTGCAGGTTGGGCAATGTAGTGTGACATGCTTTTAAATAATCGACATCAACTGTGTTGTTTAGAAATACACTTTTTTATCCAAGCAGCAAACTTTTTAAAAGAAAACTTTACCAGACACAAACTAACGATTGAGACAGAGAGAGAGAGAAAGAGGAAGACTGCTATCGATTTGACCACCAGTTAATTCAAGTCTGTTGTTACTTGATACAACCTGATCTATCGCTGATCACATCCTACAGCAGAGCACTAAATGCAATTTGCCTCCAGCATGTTGATCCTCTTTCAATAAGACTCCAGGGAAAAGAAGAAGGCAAAAATCAAGAGATTTCTGCAAACACTGAACCATAAGCAAACTGAGGGGATCCAGGAAAGTGATGTACTCAGGTTCAATGATATTCTGTTTACCTGATCAACTTCAATCTCTGTATGTTTTAATAGCAAGCATTGAAACATATACTAGTATGAACTGAGTTAATAGGGATAATTGTACAAACATTAGCCAACAAAAGTTACTATTTGTACTATAACAGTGTAGATTAGAGACTGTTATTTCAACCAGAATAGGACAGCAATGTAAGAAAGGTTAACTTTACCGTATCATCAGCATTCCTGCAGTGAACGACTCGTGCCGTGCCAGGTATCTTCCTAACTATTCAGAGTCAGACGTTGTTGCTCATGTTAATGTAAGAAAAAAAAAAATGCTAAGTAGATACAGTATGTATATAGAACTACAAATGCTATGAGCTAACACTGACTTACAATGAATCTAAACATGCACAAAATCAGCTCAGTACAATGAGAGACGTCTTTAGCTAACTTTATATCACTGCTGTTTTCATCATTGAGTGGGCAAATTGACATTAACTTTTGCTGCTAGCCTGCAAGCTTGATGTAGCAAAAAAACACAACTATTTATATTACACAGAACAGAACGTATCTCACAAATTAATATATATTTTGAGAAGTTAAATGTCACCTGTTTCCAAGTTAGCACTGTTAGCCACAGAAACAGAGCAGAAGATAAATAAACTCTGCAGCAGTTGTGTTTGTTCACTGCCCTCAACGCCCTGTGAATGATGAGATGAAGAGTTTCTGTAAAAACGAGCTGGTATGTAAGGGTATGACCACTATGACTACTATATGACTATTTCTTTTTAAAGTAACTCCTGGTTTTTAAACTCCAGTTATTCCTATGTAGTTGATTCATTGATTCTTTCTTCAGGTAGTCCACAGTTCAGTGTGCATTCATTCTGAAATATACAGAAAGCAATCACACATAATTAACACAAGACAATATATTTTTGTGTTTACTTTCTCTTCTAAACAGACCTCTCTAGGGATTAGATGATTTTGAATGTAATGTTTAAGGGCTTTCACCCCACTGTGAACATTTTGAAGATAATCCGTTTGAAGCAGAACAGACTGAGGGATAACCTTGTTTTCTCTTTCACACTAAAAATAAACAAGTGATAAAACAGTTGTAGGCCTACTAATAACATTTAAATTTGAATGATTTTCAAAGCTTCACTTGATGTATTTAAGGCATCACACACTTTCTTCATTCACACTAAATGCTTGTTTGATGCAGCAGACGATAGCAATCCAGTTGAAACCAAATCAGCCGATAAGCCAGCACTGCCTATCTGATGTTTGCTCTGTGCAGCCAGTTGAGCGTAAACTTGGCTCTGTGATTTGAATTAGTGTTTTCTGCTGCCTTATTCTTAACAGATGGTAGATATAGGCTGCAACCTGTTGCTCTACAGTCTCTCCATGAGACAATACAACCGCATGGTAAGACATTTCCCTTTTTTGTAAAGGTTTTATTGTTTACATTTTTATGCACTGGCAGGTTTTGTTCTTGTATCTGTTAAAGACCAGTTTTTATTCGCAACTGCTGAACGTGACATTTTGTACTTACTGAAAATTCACAGAGCCCTCAGGATGGTTACTGATCATTTCACCTTCCAACTTGCAAACCCTAAAGATTCATATTCAAATGAAGCTTGTGTAAAATGTACTAACGCTATTCGTGACCTCAGGGGATGAACCAATTTCAACCCGAGCGCTGAATGAGCTTTGGTCTAACTCCAAATCAGTGCACAAGCTTTTTTCATTGTCTAACAGGACGATTGCTGATGTGTCTGGAACATTTTCACAGTATGAAGGGGATAGACCCTATTGGATTTAAATTCCGACCTCTCTCCTTTGCTGTATGTCGTCCACTACTTTCTCCTCCCAACATTTCCTGTCTCTCTTCAGCTGCCCTATCTAAAGGCAAAAGACCTCAAAAAATAACTTATAAAACAAAACAAAAGAAGACAACAGATGTTAATGGAAGAAAACAATCAGAAAAACTTTGTACACTAAACCGAGCAAAAGAGAAGAGAGCCAGCACAGTGATTTTACACAGATTCACTTCAGTAAACAGACTGGTATTATTGTGAAATAGGCATGTCTTGAATATGTGCAATAAACTACACGTTAGTGTTATACTGTATTGGTAGTTAATAAGAAACATGCATACATACAGCGAATGCTTCCAGTTCTTAAAATCTGTAAACTGCTTCAGTTTTATACAAGCTGCATCTTAGAGCAGTGTTGTCATAACATGAACCAGATGTGTGTTTGGGCTGACAGACAAACACCTCGATGGCAGTCAAATTTAAGTTCATTCTGAGGTAAAGAGGGAGTTTGTTTAATAACGGCAAGGGCTCTCTTGAAAACTAAACAAGAGAGAAAAACAAATGAGTGAACATCAGCTAAATAAATAATTACACGCTGAATCAAGAAATAACATACCAGTGGCTTTGCTCTGTCTGTAACCTATGCAGAGTGTGTGTCTGGATAGCAGGAGAATCACTTACACCCTGTTGTGGTGCTTCCCCTGGCTGTTTGGGTTTGGATGTGTCCCAGACATAGGCCTGTCCAAATAAGATCAATGTGTTTGTGCTCCTCTCCTCTGAGTGGGTACTCTCCCAAAGCTACATGGCCGGCACCCTTAGAGAGGGGATAAAAAAAATATACAGAAAAAGATTTGGCACATATGAAGCCGATGTTGGAGACAGAAAATACTTCAATGAAATTACAATTTTCACAGTTTCAGGGCACAGGTGCATTGCTAAATTTCTTTACACACAAAGGTAACAAAGGCGGATAAAAAAGAATCATACGAAGTAAAGACTGTTAAAAAGGTTGAATACTTCATACATTGTGAGCATTATATTCAACATTAAACATAACAGAGAAAAAATAGAAAGCACCCTAAAGACCGTAAAAATAGTTTTAGAAATTAAGTGAAAATATTTACAAATATACAATAAGTATTTAGCGGGAAGTCTCTTTCCTTCACATATCTTCATACCTCTAAATTACTGTTTCAATGTCATATGAATAAAACACTACCTCATGGAGATGAACTTTCCTTTTGAGGGTTTCCTCCCTTTAATCTTGTCAAAGTGACATATTCAGGCCATCAGGATGGTACAAAGCACTGCCTGATACCTCTACTGCTTGGTTAAGATCTAGTGTGGCTAATTGTATCACGGCTAATTACAGCAGGGCAAAAGCTGTGTAATAAGAAACCAGCATAATGATCCATTACAATGCAGGAGGATCATCAGGACTTCCAGCACCTCGTGGGCCGCTCGGTGATGTGGTTGTAAACGTATAATAGCTTAATGGCAGGACAATTTGGAAGCAGCTGGAGGCGAAGCAGCCGAGGCAGCTGTTTCGGTTCAAACCAGTGGAGGGGGGGTGGGCGCTGCTATACCACAATACTGCTTTAGCATGGAGCTCATCACAGATGCCCACGCACACACACACACACACACACACACACGCACGCACGCACGCACGCACGCACGCACGCACACACACACACACACACACACACCAACACCACCACACTTAATGAGGCGGTAAAATAGTCAAATACAGCTTTCAATAAAAACAAACAACAAAAAACAGACAGTCTTAAATGAAGGTCTGTGTTTAATTTGAGGGCTAATGCAGAGAAGATGATGTTCAACAGAAGTCATTGTTTATCACGCAGTCACAGCAAGAAAACACCATTAATGTTAGAGCAGGACCAACGCATTGTTTCGAGTTTAGGTCATTGTCTGTTGAAACCGTAGTCACTCATCCCTGCTATTAAAAGACATGCAGAGGAGAAGCTAGACATATTTCATCCAAATTCACCAGAACAGTGCACGTATTCAATATGACACAGAAATAACTACAGTTTCCACAATTCAAGCTGGGTGTCACTAAATTTGTAGGCACAAGAACCCAGAATTTGTCCAAACTGTAGGAGCTACATCACCCTCTACTGGCAGGGGTTACAGTTTAGGTCTGTGGTTCTTGAAAACATACCCAGAGTCCACAAGAAAAACCGTCACTCTCATTCCCTCACCCACAAGCTTAAAAACTGTAATTTCGTGGCTTGGGCAGAATGATTCAGTTGGACAAGATGACTGAGGTTTTCTGCCTCAGCTGATGTCAGATCCTTAACATGCATCTGATGTGTTTCGTGTTGTGGCATTTTAAAACAATAGACATTACAAAAACATATAATTTAGCCCCCATGTGTAAAACAAAGAAGACATGTTGTTAGCTTTTTGATCAACTCTGGAAAAAAGGAGTCTCTGCTGATTAAAAAAACAACAGATACTGTACAAGCTATCTTCCTGCTGTCTGTGTGATCCTCGCTTTGTTAGAAACACTGAGGCGGACTGCTGCCGCTCCGCTCTCAAGTGGAGAACCGCTCGCATGAATGAACACATTTTTTGGGCACCTGTGCAAACACACATGCACACTTCTGCACACAGATAGACACACAATTATAACACCTATTTTTAAAAGCCTGGCGCTGGTGTAGCTCAAACAGGGAGAGGACTGTTTAAGACAGCTTAACTCATCCATTTTTCTTGTTTTAAGTGTTTATATGTACTAATGATTAACACTTCAATACTAAAATACAACTAACATCTTTGAATTAATTAAAACGATGAAAGAAAACTGAATTGTTAGGACACATTTTAGGTGTGTGATAATTGAAGGAGTTAAATATGCGCTATATTTTTAAAATTGTTACCCCAGATGTTCCAATACTTAAATACTAAAGGTAAGAGTGGAGACACCTTTAGCACAATGACAACCCTCAATGCTGAGACATAAAATTAAAGTTCTACAGAACAACTGGACAAGCTCTTGTTTTAAATCCATTGCTCACAGAGATTAATGCTGGGTACATCCTCACAACAACAAATTGTAGGAGATGAACAACTAGCAGAGGAGCAGGGAGGCTAACAGCTGCAGCGCCTCACCTACAGCATTAAGTTTACATAAACACTCTTTTCCTCCTGGAGCTTTACATCTATTTTTCAAGTGATTATGAAAAATATGGTAACGCTTGACCCGCGAATGGGACAAATAAGAAGCAGACTCTGCTTACAGCTGGGAACGATTACAAACAGAGGATGGAATGCTTCTCCACGGCTGCTCTCAGGAATGTGCATCATTGCCCTTTGTCCTCCCAACAAATTGGGGATGGGGGCTATACAAGCCAGTATAATCCATGCTTTCAGGGTATCTTAAAGTTCGAATACTGAACTTTTATTTAGATTTTTACAGCATCAGATCTGTGGAACTGCGTAAATATCATAAGTGCATTTAAAATGTTGCAAT
This sequence comes from Tautogolabrus adspersus, assembly GCA_020745685.1. Taxonomy (NCBI): domain Eukaryota; kingdom Metazoa; phylum Chordata; class Actinopteri; order Labriformes; family Labridae; genus Tautogolabrus; species Tautogolabrus adspersus. Next base: position 18,053,427 of record CM036539.1, read on the forward strand.
CACCCTGAGATAAGGCAAGGCAAGTTTATTTATACAGCACATTACGGCAACAGGGAGATTCAGAGTGCTTCACACAAGACAACAAAAGTATCATGACAACAAGAAAAAGAAACATTAAAATAGAACATTTAAAAATCAATAAAACAACAACGACAGAGAAGATTAAATGTGAAGATATGTTAAAAAACAACAACAAGATAAAACCTTAAAGTATACTGGAACAGGCTCAACTTTAGGAAAAAGAAGTCTGTTAATTTCTTAAAACAGAAACATTCAATATTTGGTAGTGGTCCAATTTTTTTTTTTTTAAAGAACAAAATGGAAATAGCTGGTAAAGCTGAAGTGCTGAAATATGAGAGTTTATGTGAAAGTATTGAGTGAATTTGAAGTATCAGCTGAATCAAAAGTGATGTGCTAAAATGATGGTTGAAGCATGTGAGACTTAAGTAGAGAGAAGTGTCAGCTGAACTGTAAGCACAGCATCGAGTTGAAGTACATCAAGTAGTGTGAGTTAGAGGAGCTGAAACATCTCTTTTGTTGCAGTATAAAGGTGAAGACCTGTAAGGGTTTGAAGAGTCTGTCACAGCGGGAGCAGTAAAGCAGTCAAAATGTCCAGTGGAAAAAAAAGAGGTGAATGAAGATGAAATGTCAGAACAAGTGATGAAGCTAAGATGTAAAGTATTGAACATTTTTGTAAGAAGGACTAAAAACATTTTACATAATGAGCATTGATGTATGTAATTGGTAATGTGAAAATAGCAAATAAAAGGTCTTATGAAAACCATATGAGCTTAAATATAATGAGAATGTTATATAAATGCTCCAAATTCTGAGGAAGACCGGCTCTTTTAGATACTGAAAACATTTAAAATATCCTCAAACATTAATGCGATGTACTCCAGTTTCCACTTTGCATTTCCCTTCACATCCCACTTTTAGCAGCTCCTTTCAATCACTGTAACTCAGGGGAGAGAACAGAAGTAAACATCAATACACGGAACAGCAGAAGGTTATCTAAAGGACAGTTTTAATTATTGACAGCTCGACTAAAAAGAAGGTTATCAGCTCATCAAATTTCAGACTCTAGAAACGTTTCTTTTCCTAAAAGAACAGTTGGAGGGGTAACAGATCTCAGCAGAGTTTGCACAGCGCCTCAGTCGTGCAAATGAGGACAGATCCTCCAAATCTCCATTCCAACCTGACAAGTTTAAACAAAGCAATTTCAGGCCCAACTGCACCTGCACTATTGACATGCCTCGTCAGGGCTGTCTAACAGGAAGACAATAATTTGTCTAGTAATACAATGAAATGAGCTCAGAGTCTGGACACTGTTGGCTGGGGGGTAGTGACAAGCTATTAACTGGAGACCTTTAGAAAGGACATCTCACATTAAGAGGTCATTTAGTGCTACCACACAACATACACACCATAACATTCATTTATTTCTCAAAATACACAGCTTTGATATTTATTTTTTTAATATATTAATCTTTAACAACAAGGAGCTTTGTACATAAAATGTGTAAAAAATATGGAATAAAGATTAGTTAACAAATTGATCCTACCAGAATCTGTATCTTTGTCATTGTCCAAAAATCCATCGAGCTAAAAGCAGAATAAACCATCTCCTACGTCTCCATCCTCTCTGTGGCACAGTCGAAGGCCATTCAAACCTTTTGAATATGTACATCACAAACACATTGAAGAAAAGGCTCAGTATTATCCAATGGCAGTTGAGCACTGTAGTTTTTTAAGGTGAACATTTAGTGCAGAATTTGTGGCAGTAAAATTTCAGCGGCAGGTTTGCTAACAAGAATTTACAGCAGCAGGACGTGTATATTTGGTCGACTTGAAATTAACCAGGGTGCCTGCGTTAGTCATAATGAGAAAACATGTCTTTAAAGAGTGTGACTTATTGATTATAATTATTATTTTTGTTAAAGCCTGTCAAACAGAGAACATTTGTCAGGCTGTGGCCACACAGGTTATACTCCGCCTAATTGTATCAATTTATTCTGGGTTTTGATCATTTATCATATTCATTGACAATAGAAACAAATTCAACAATATTATCCAGACTTATCCTTTAAAGACCCAAAACAAACACAACATTTTTATTACATGTTTTTTTGTCAGTTTGAAAAGATCCATTATTAGCACATTTTTTTAAAAGGATCAACTTTCACTTGTTCTTCCTTCAGTGGGCCTGAGGGCTGAGGTTGCTAGGCAATGGTGGCTATCTCCGTGGTGACGTGATCCCCCTTGGGCCTGATTCTCACTCATCAGCTCGACAGACAGATACGAGGGCATGTGCATACACACATATACATGCACAATGGCCACACACACACACACACACACACACACACACACACACACACACACACACACACACACACACACACACACACACACACACACACACACACACACACGCTCTGGCTCTGCTCTTATCAGTGGGAGGCTGTTGACGCTCGCTCATTGCCGTGCTGAGTGGGGCTTCAGTGCTCTGACCTGATGAGGCTCAGAAAACACCTCTGAAATCTCTCGGTTGTCGAGGAGAAGCAGATGGTGACAAAGAAGAGGCCGTGGGAGCAGGAGCCTCTCAGCACCTCCTCTGTCCACCTCTCAAACACAGCCAGAATTCAAAGCTCTGGATGAGTGTGGAGATTTATTGTGAATACTAAACGTTTCAGGTGTTTGGTTGGATTTCATTTTTGATTACATGCTGGAATTTGACAGAACCTTCATCTCAATTTGTCACATCTATTTGTAGGTATTTTAGTTTGACAGTTTGAATAATTTTCCATTATTACGCTTTGTACTCATCAAATCTCAAAGGCTGACACGAACACTTAAACCCATAAAAACTGATAAGCTACACCTCTCAAGTGTCCTTAAAAGAGAGCCACATATGATACGATTAAAAATTAAGGGTCCACCAAAGTAATTTATATATACTTTGAGGTGTGTTTGGGTGTGTGTGTGTGTGTGTGCGTGTGTGTGTGTGTGTGTGTGTGTGTGTGTGCGCGTGTGTGTGTGTGTGTGTGTGTGTGTGTGTGTGTGTGTGTGTGTGTGTGTGTGTGTGTGTGTGCGTGTGGGTGTGTGATTGCAACACGCATTTCTACAAAGATAAAAGGTGAACATAACTTAACCTGACCTGGATATCTGTTGCCATTCCAGAGCCAATATATGCCAACTTCAACTTCAACCAGGTGATTAAAAACAAAAAAGACGGGCACATAGACTCAGACATTAGAAAAACATGAAATACATAAATACTGGAGTACATCAAGTAACAACAGGAGAGCGAGAATATATAAAACCGTCCATAAAACCCATCATCAATCATCAGGGTCTCCATGAGAGTTTCGTAGTTTGATGGCCTGAGTTATAAAAGAATGTTTCAACCTGTTGAACTGAACCTTTGGGTAATCTGTTTCTAATGCCTGAGGGAAAAAGAAAAAAATCTGTTTCACTTTGTTCACAAACTGGCATTAAAGGGCTTACATTTGAAAAATGATTATATATTTGATATTATATATATATATATGGATCAAATACTGAGGACTGAAGCTAGAAAAGATTTCATTCAGGGAAAGTGAAAAATAACATCATTTTATGGCAGTCTTTTTGTACCAAAGGATTTTTTTTTTTTTTCACCACGCGGGTTAAGTGTGAAGATTTTATGATTTTCGGCATAAGTGGTCTGTGGAGGGACTAACAAGTATTACCATCTTTTGACAGACGCCGTTAGTATGGTTAGACATTGGAAAACACTTTTGGGAAATAAAACTGCCTCTTAAAAGCATTTTTCTGATTTTCACATCAACTAAGGTTTAAGATCAAGAAGCAATCCAAGCTAACTCTTTTCAATTCTAAAGTCAAACTGAATAGGAAGGAAGATTAGGCAGTCTTGACAGAAAACTAATCATTTAGATTTTATTTTGAAAAGTCTTATGAATCACTATTGTTTGATAATTGAACAAGGGCTAACAGCTGTCATTTTCCTTCCTGTGTTTATCTCATACTTTAGGTTTTCAGCTGCAAAACCTTCATATTTTGTCAGAAAAGACAGCCACAAACTCCGTGGATTACTTCTTGCTATTCATTGTCTCACTCACCGACAGTCTCAATGACTGGCTCACTGACACGGATTATAAAAGTACTGCAGAGTAGAAGTAACAGTGCATGGAGGGAAAAGCTTAAAGTACAACAACTATCTGAGTGTGTTTTCAAGTGTAGAACAAAGTCTGACCTTTTGCATCAGGTTACAGTGTGTGTAGGGAGGCTACATTGTCATCTCTTTGACGCACACATACAGTGTGTATACGGCGTACCTCTAGAACAGAAAGGAATCATGCTGTCCACACCCCACTATTCCCTCTGCAGCTGTATCCATGGGAGCACAAATCAGGTCAGAAAAACAAATCAACGCAGAGAAAACAGATCAATAACAGAGTGTGGGGAAAGTGAGTAAGTGTGATTTTACAGTGCTGTCACAAAGCAAACAGGTCATTCCAATTATGACTAAACATAGACTTCAGTACAGCATGTAGTCACAATAAATAGTTAAAACAGCTAAAGGACTTATTTCAGACTGAACAGTTTACTCAAACTTAATGTAATTCTTCATATTTAAAATCAAATCTTTATTTTTATTTTATTTTTTTATTAGGAGAGCATAGATGTAGAAATGAGTATATTTGTCTGCAAGCATATTTTGGATGTATCAGAAGTTTTTTTTTCATTTTCTAATCGTGGAAAGGGTAAAAAAAAAACTTGACTCTCCTATGAAACATTTGTGCAAGTCCCTAAGTATTCCATTTGCATAAAAAAAAGGCAGTGCAAACTAGCCTCCGCATTAATATTTAGCAGTACAGTACATAAGACATAAGACAGACCACAGCAAGCCTGCAGCTGAGCGGTCTATGATGTTTCTGTGAACACAAGTCTGGGCTGCTTGTATGTTTATCACAGTCAGAGCTGCAAGGCAAAGACAGAAAACTGTGCTTACATTTCTCATGGGACATGTTCCAATAATCCTGATTACTATCTTGGTACTATTGAAGTGGTGAGCGTAAACACGCACTATTGAAAAGTGTTGATTGGTTGCTTCTAGCTAGGTCTATGATGCAGAAGAATATGAGACAGCCTTCATTAGAGCAGACACATTTTTATATTAATGCTGAGAAAAGTGCTTCACTAGTTCTTTTGTCCTTGAATGTTATTTCAGAAGGATTGTGTGTTAACATCCAATAATAACAGCCTCAAAATGGATGTCTGTGCCACAAATGTGTGACTTTTTGTGGCACTGATTTCTTCCTACTAGTCTACTCAGTTCTCCTTGTAGTATTCGTTTTGCAAGCATCATGGCCATAGATTATGTAAAAGGCAAGACTTCGTAAGGTAACAGCTACCATTATTTGACGGCAGTTTGAGGCATCATGTTTTGCATTTTAGCTGTTATCATCTAGTTTTTCTATTTCTTTAATTTTTGGAGCCAGAGGTGACAGGAGGGTTTTCAGCTACCCCTAGCTAGCATGGAACACAGGGTGCATCTGTAATTCACATCCTGTGATAATAATTGTGATACCATTAAGTTATAAACAAAAAAAAACAAAATCAAAAAACAGGCGTAACACAAAAAGTACCTACAGGATAACACAGACAGCTCCTAACGCAGTGTTTTTTTGGACATCTAAAGATGCAGGCTGGCATTTTGGTTTTGGCTAACAAAATGCACACGATACAAAAAATGATAGCCAACTCCAAATGCTGTTTTTTTTTATATACAACCAAAGAGTGAGCAAAAAACTCTTTCAAGGTGTCAAAGTTCTTCCATGTTTGTCGACAGGTCGCCATGGTAGCCACTTGTCATTCACAAGGTAGCCAGTCCCGAAGAATACCCTGCTTTATCATCTGTTTGACTCTAAATGTAACATGCTTTACAAAAAGGTCATCATTCTGTATAGAAGAAGACTTGAAACTAGTGATAGAGACCATACAACTATTAACAAATGTTTCATGCAGAAGGAAGCTGGACCATTCTCATCAACTCACAAGAGAACCTCACTTTTGATTTTAATTTCTATCACTTTAAATTATTATTATTGTCCATGAGTAAAGGCCATCTATTTCAAAGGACAGAGTTATGAAGTACAATGAATAACAATCAATAAGAAAAACAAAGCCACTATTCCTGCTGCACCTTCCTCCAATTGAAGTCTCAGAGAAATCAATACTGAGAGCAACATGAGACTGATGTTGTGCTTTGATCCATACAGTTTTAGGGCTATGTTAGATTTGTACAGCTGTAGTAAACAAGACTTTGCATCCGTTGTTGGACCTTTCTTGAATCCTGATTTTCCTGTTGTTGTCATACACTTTAACTATTGCATGTGCAGAAGGACAAACTAAATTAAACCCACTGACCTCTCTGACTTTGATTGTTGTAATCTGCTGAAACATCTGCTCGTGTCCGGAGTCTTCAGGCACTGTTAATGACCAATCAGCCTCACTGTGTACACACAGATCAGTTTACAAGTCTGCATATTCTGGCATCAATACCGCATTTCAGACGACGAACAGTGATTCAGGGTCAGGCCTCACATCAGTCCCTCCACAGTCAGTGTTTGTGTCTCCCTGATGCCAAATAAGCGTCAAGGCCACAACTCAGTCTGGAAGTATAAAGGGTCTGTGGCTGTGTCTTTATCTGGCCTTGGATCAGGAGCCACTCGCCAAAGGGAACGCAGCTGACAAGTACTCCCCGATGTAAGACAGCTTTGTGAGGTCTGTGATGAGAGATAGACACTTGTTCCCTGTGTCCACTCTCTTTGTTGACCGAGTCCTCTATCATGTTTTCATCAACTTTCTCTGACCTCAACATTCAGAGGTGCTTTGTCTGACGGTCTGCTACTTGGTCATGTCAAGGGTAAAATGTGGCTATAGAATAAGTAAAAGCAGTTTTAAGTCATCTTTCTATTATGTATGTTTATGCAAAATTTGCTTTATCAAACAAATTAAAGGTAAAACTAAATTACAACTTTTATATTCTTATTTATTCTGAATAGAAGTTGAAAGTGTCTATTTATAGTATGCACGGCTTAATTTGCCTCTATTCACTTTATATTGTGGCATGTGTGTTTAACCGTTGTGTTTCAACGCCATCTTTTGTGTGGACGTGTGAGCAAACGTCAAACATGAGCGCAACTTTCGCAAGCAAATAACTCTTCCTTTGAAAGGCTCCTCTGAGAACATCTGCACGGGACCATCTGGGAATGGCAGGAAACTCGGCATCTCTCAGCGTGACGTGCGATGAATGTTTTTCGAGCACTTCAGAGGGATGAGCATGGTATTGAGCGCTGCAACCTCCAAACCCTGACAGAATTTATGGAGTCCAGCAGCAAGTGGTTCTCATTACACGTCCTCTTCCAGACAAATTGCAGTATTGAAGTCCCAGCTGGGGTTCTGGGGTTGATGTTTGTCTCCTGTTATAATTACAGTTATATTGTGTTTTTGCAATATGTCCACAATATTGTTCCAGTTGTTAATAATACACTTGGTGTGACGTGACTTGAATAAAGCTGACTGAGGAGGATTTCCATATCATTAACGCTCACCATAGTGTGCAAACTTGCATTTGTACAAAATCCCAAATGTCCTTGTGCAGCATAAAACCACAGAAGAAGAAATGTCTGCTAATAACAGGAATCTCCCACCAGAGTGAGAGGGCATTCCAGCTCCAGTTAAAAAACCCTCCAGTTTTAATAGTGTTCATCTGGCAGAGCAGAGCTGCGCATTATCAGCCAGGAATTATGGTATAAATTCTGCCTGAGACTGGAGGCCTGAACAGACTGCACCTGGTCCGACACATCTGTTTCACGCGCAGCTCTGCTCCTTGGATTAGGAGACCAGATTTTGTGTTAGGGCCTTTAAAATGTGTCAAAGGCAGAAAATAGAATGGAAACATTGTTTCTCTAGCTGTTTTTTTTTAAATCAATGAGTTTAAACTGGTTAATTTGGCATCTCTTGCTAGCAACAGAGAAAAATACAAGGAAATGTGTTCATCCACAAATACAGAAATTTAATTTAAATGAACGCAAGATGGCCAACCAATTTACTGATTATCTTTTGTCATAACCTCATGAATAATTGAAATGTTTATTGTGTATTCATCTTGTTAATGATTGTCGTTATTACCCAAGGGACTTAATTGTGTCGAAAGTCATGTGACATGTTTCATGGTTCCAAACACACCGTAAATTCTTTGTTTTCCTCGTTATAGAGAAAAATACTGCGAGTGAAGCTGGGACAAGTTCTAAATTTGGAGGTTGCAGATAAGGGGTTAATTTCATCAGCACTGCAGGTGTAATATACAATCAGTGAGTACTGAGGGACCACATTGAGCCTCATGTTAATGTCTTGTTGTGCTCTTGTTGAGCCAAGCAGGTGCTCAGTTGAGTTGCATCCAGTGATTTTGAGAAGCATGTCCAACCCATTATCCTCTCCTCATCCATGCCTGTCTCAGTGGATTCTGTCCTCCTGCCAGAATTTTACATTGTCCTACACAGCTAACAAGGACACAATAGAGTGCCAGTGCGTATGAGAGAGTATATATGATCTCAGCAGTAACCCTTTGAATACAGTAAGACTATTCTTTTATCTTAATCACTGACAGAGAAGATATTCTGAACTTTCCATCAGATACAAGTTATTTTACTGTTTCTCTCACATACAAAAATCATTTAAGAAACAGCTTTAACAAATGAAGCTGTAAAACTGCAGCACTCTTAAGGGATCAAGTTATGTATATGCTTTCTATGTGCTATCTATGTGCTATCAATAGTATAAGTGTGATCACATCAGTAGAAAAGTTACTACAGGCAGAGAAAACAAAATGCACTAACAATAGAACAAGAATGAACAAAGACATTCAAAACAACACAAACTGAGTATGACCTGGTACAGTTGAAGAATAATGACAAGACAGTGGCAATTTAAAAAATGATACAGACCTGATGCCAAGTATTTGTACAAGTATTTGTATGCATGTAGATTACTCGAACACAGACAATTACTTAAAATGATGTTCGAAACCTGCTTGCGGTATGTCTTTTAGCAACATTCCTCTATAAGATCAACATTTCTTAAATAAATATGAAGGATAATGTTGTTTTAAAAAATGAGCCGAGCTTAGCATCTTATTACAGCCTCCATGATTATTTAGTAGTCTGGAAATACCGAAGTTTGCATCTTTATGTTGGGGAGGACAATCTTGGTATGTTGTAGGGTAAACCTGCAGAAATCTACAAAATCTGCATTACAGGCTATCTGATTTAAGTCACACATTTTGAACACAAAAAGAAGAGCAATTTTATCCTCTTTTAAGTTTGTCCAATATTATGATCCTCCCCCCTAATTATTTCCTTGTGATGTACAAGACATTTTGTAATTTAGCAATGATTATAGTTTGAGTAGGTTACATGTTATCTTTCTCATTTTGTGCTCCTTTTCATTAAAATTTACATTTGGGCTGGTAAAGATTTGTCCACTGGAGGTTTGAGTACTGTTAGAGTAACATATTACCTCGCTACAACTAGTGTTGCTTATTATGGTAAAAATGTATTCTTTGTGACCCATATATTTAATGTGTTTAAATACTGGTAAGTATAGCTCATACTTAGCAAGAGCTGCCACAAAGCTTTTAGGAGACAACAAGAAATATTTGAAAATTTTGCGCTCTTCAAAAAAATCGATCAGTCTAGTTTGACAAGCATGATCCCCCGAGTGAAGACCCCTCAAACCTCGGCTGGAATGTAAAACAGGTGCTGCACAATTGGTTCCTCCACAGCGGGGGTGAAAGAAAAACAGCCGCTCCTGACTGACAGAAAATCACATTCTCCAGCCAACTGTGCCTCCAGATGATCCCTTATTTACACAGACAGACTTAAAGGATAACATACAGCAAGCATGCAATATTTCTGCACGACCCTTTGCATTTAAAAAGATATCCCTCTCTGGTGATTGAATATACCTATATAGCATATTTTCTGTTTGTTTTGGGAGGATTCATTTTGATGTCACACATATATGTTTCTCATAAAAGGGAAAATATGCTGATACAAATCCGAAACAATCTGAGCTCTTGCTTTGACACCTTGTGTGTTCTTCAAGTGGTGGCGCTGGAACATCTGGCATGGATTTATACACTAAAAGTCTGGCAGGGGATTCAAAGAGAAGAGTTTTTAATTGAATCCACTCCGAGGCCTGTGAGACCCGAATGTCTTCTGGCAACAACCTTTGAATACGTGCTCATGTTGCTTTGTCATGTGACCTCTTTCACAGATCAAAATAGTTTCCCCCTCTTTATTTGACTCCTGTCTCAAACTGACAGTCTTTTTCAACTTCTATCTGTCCACACAAGCATAGTTCAATTCAGTAATCTAACACTGTTGGGGAAAAGTCGCCAAATAAAAAAAAAGGTAGTACACTGACACCATGCACACCAGTTGTGGTTTGGTTTGTCAATTGTCTTTCTACTGCCTCCCTTCCAGCACTCCAGCCCTGACCATAGTACATACCAGCTCAACACTGAACCTACTGCTGTGCAACAATACACACATTCACAGCCCACAGACAGCAAATTGCTTCTCTCATTCCCCACCACGCCCTGCCTTCGTTCTTAGCCACCTGCAAAACAAACTGTGCTGGAAATTTCACTACAAATTACCCTGTGTCTGCCAAATCCCCCCGGGAGCGGAGGAAATCAAAACCCTGGATCTCCCTGCCCCCACAGACACAGAGATGAGGCTTACCCACAAGGAAAGCTCAGGTTGCCTATAATTCAAACAATTATTATTTTAAATTAAAAATATGTATTAATTATACTTTGATATTTTTATTGGCTGGACTTAAGTTGTAACTCTTACCTGCAATGATTTTTTATTAAGCATTGAAAGTGTAGCTGTATTTTTAAAAGATTTAAACTTTCATCAACAAGCTTATTAGAATCAAAGTGTCTAGAGGTGAACAAGAAAAGCCCTAAGACAGTTCCAGGTTTACTTTCTTCAACACAAACCTCCCACCATACTTCTGTGGGCTTCAGGTCAACATGACATTGTGAACTAAGCCTCCTTTCACACTAAGAAAGGGTGAAAACTGAGACCTGTTTCGCTTCAGGGGAAAATCAAAGAAAGGCACATACCTTAGCAGTGAATAATGATCCACAGCAAGAAGCCAAAAGCTTCTACATTTTAAGGGTCACAACGCCCCCTGGTGACAGCTCTGTTGACCTGCATACAAACAGGAATGTTAGAGAGAGAAAGAGTGAGTCAGTGGCCGATGTGCCAGAGAGATGAGTGTTGAAAGCTCCTTGGAAAAAGGATTAGGGCTGTTTATGTTGGCCAAGTGGCGCGCTGCCAGCTGCTCAAGTGTGCAAACTTCTTAAAGCTGCAGAGCTTTGGGTTGCTTGTGGGTCTTTTTACTCTATATACCCTCCACCCAAACTGCAGGGCTGGTTGTGCTTTGTTAAGAGGGAAAACCCCTTCAACTTCAGCCCCCACCCCCATTAAAGCACACTCTGCCCCCAGAAAAAGTGTTGGATTCAAACTTAGCCTTTCTGACACCAAAACCCCCTAAAATACAGAGTGTGAACGTAAATAAACTAGATAGTTTTATTTCAACTTAAAATACAAGCAAAAGTGAAGTATTTGAGTTGAATCAAAACAATAATCCTGATCACAGTCAATTCAATTGTGAAGTTTGATTCTGATCTCTTTTGTTCACATTTTAAGTATTAGTAGAGAATGTTTGGATTGTTCAAGGTAAGAATCTGATATATTAGACTCTCTTTCTGTCCTCTACAGGAGCAGACTTGATTTGAACTCATCAAGTAAAGAAAGGCAGGGAGCAGCAGAGTGCAGGTTGGAGGTAAAGGGAAAAAAGGGGAGGCCCATGTATCAACATTAGGATAAGGATAAGACTCAGCCTGGGCGCTGGCAGCATGCCAGAGCTCTGCGGCCTGGAGCTACATCAGAGCAGGGTTCATAAGCTGCAGTTATGAGAATAATAAAAGGCATAGAGCCCACTTCAGCAATAGAGTCGGACTTAAACTTTTGTTTTTATGACTCAGAAACTACTAATATTGATTGTTGTCCTCTCACTTTCAAACTGCATAGTTGTCTTTTGGCTTTGAACAAAGGGTACAAATAGCTTGGGCAGCAATGTTACAGTGTAGTGTCAACCAGAAAATCAAGGTTCCAACACCATCACAACAACCAATCCGTTGGCCAGACACTGCACTCCTAATAGTTTTAGCAGTGCTGCTCTGGTGCTAACCTTGAGCTTTGACTTCTGCACTGAGAGGGGAAAGAAAAGCAATTCATTTTGCCTTTGGGCCTTTAAAATCTCTGCTGCTTTTGTGACTCTGCGCAAGCATATTTCATTTACTTTTTATTTGGTTTTCTGTGCTCATTGTTGATATAGAAATGAATCTGTTCAGGTCTAAAACCTTGGCTGTGTGTGTGTCCAAAGTTATGCACCTATCTTTTATTCACTCAATATGTCAAACACTTTTAAGTTGAACCTTTCAGCTGATTGAACAGAGAAGGTAGAGACTAGAAAAATATGAAAACTGATTTTGCCTGCAATGCTAAGTTTGGAAATACGACATCAATCTATTTTCCTATGGTATTTTTGTTATGCAACTTTTTGGCAAATGTTTCAAAATCCTGTCACTTACAAGTCTGCTCACAATTTTCTACTTTGGTTTTACTGTTATAACAAAGATAAATTGTGTACACATTGGCAAACAAATTCTGACAAAAATACTTTGGGATTAATGAGAGTCTGCAAAGTATACTGCCCGCTGGCTAAACAGCATGTTCAGGTTGTCTACAAGGTGCTATTACTTATGTGTGGTGCCTTAGATATATAGGGTGGGAGGAAACAACATTGAGCTGCTGCTCATGTCTTGTTAACATCTTATTTCAATGATCAATTATATTCAAAAATAAATGTATCATGTATCAAATCATACAGCCATCCTTCATACAGTCTAATTTATTCTGAAGATAAAGTGGTCATTTTGTCTGCCTCCATTCCTCCAAAATCAAACAAAACAAGCAATGTGCATGCTGCCATCTGTTGGTATCTGTAAATACTGCAAGAGATCAATTGCTGCTACAATAAAGACTATAATTCCACAAAATATGTACTGGTGTTTCAAGTAGATTTACTTTAGCTTTGCATAATTATGCAGTCAGTAGTGAATGTTCTGCATGTATCCCAGTATTCATGTAGTATGTTGAGTGGGCTTAACATATCAACTAACAAGTTGGCTTGGATCATCTTTGGGCACAGCCATGAATCCCAAAAGAACACATGCAAACTATTCATAAAAAGGGACAGTAACACTTTCACACTATAAAGTTTGTATTCAAATAGGACCATGCTAAGGAAACATTTTAGCACATTCATTGTGTCAAACATCCCATCAACAATTGTTACATTGAAGTAAGGGTTTGAAAATATGTCAATAAAATATGTTCTAGTTTCATAAGTTTAAAACTCTTCAGACTTTAAAACGGCATCGGTGAAGTCACACAAGCTCACAATGTAAGACAAAGTGTGCGATACTATAAAATGTTAAAGGCACTTTGATTCATCTCACAGTTCATTTAAAGGAAACTAGAGATGATCACGTCACTTTCCAAAATGCTAATCTTTGTATTCTTAAGATTGCAAGTTGTCTAATAATGAACACATACAATCTAACACGACTAAGTATATTGCACCACTTTGATTATGTAAACACAATTCTCACATTAAGCAGCATTGTATCTAATACCTAGAGAAAAGGCATGAGGTGTATGACAATAACTTAACAATGAACACAGACACAAAAAATAAGTTAACAAAGCACATGAGTATACTGCTCAAACCCATGGCAAATACACTTTAAGCTTAAGTCGAAAAATATATTACTTTACCAAGAGAGGTGATAGAGATTGCACCTGTGATATAAAACGTATATGATGACACTTGATGGTGTGTTAATACTGAAAACAGGCACTGCTGTACAGACAGGCAATGATTAAAGAGCAGACGTCTGCAGAACCATTGAATACTAGAGACTGACCGATCTATTGGTTGGCCAATATAGGCCTATGAGAGATATATCAGTATTGAAGAATATGTTTTATCACACAAAGCATTATGCAAAAAAGGCTTTTACATAGTTCAACTATTTTATATATTATTTAATAAGTTATTTAAAAACAGCCCTCCAATTACCTTGGCATAGGTGCGAATTCAGAGCACAATCCATGTGGGGTAAAAAAAAAAGAAGGCCTGATCTCATTCCAGCTCATAAATAAAGGAAGCCATACTGGCAACACGTGAACCAAGAGGACAAAGCAAAATATTGAAGTGGTAGTCCTCTCTGAATGAATTTAGAAGTATGAGAAATATTTCATTGATACACAATCATGGAAGTATTTGCCTCAAGTATCACAGTTCTTATATACAAGGTTTAATTAGGTGGTGGAGGGTAGAAACATGGTGGTATTGCACTTAAGTTTAATGTTTAAGATTTGGCTTCATCTTGATTCTAGCATCATGTTGGCTAAAAGTCTCAGAAAACTAGAATGTTTTCTGAGATTTAAGTCTGTACTATCCAGCTCCTCTTGTAACAAGGCCTAGTGCTGAGGTGTGTGAAGAGTTGACAGAAGCATGTGTCACTGCACTGTCATCTGTTGGTGAAACTACTCCATTATCTTTTGTTTTGAAATAAATGACATAAAATAAGGGCAGGACGATGCCTATGAGGAGCATGGCCACCACAGCGTTCCACCACTGAATTCCCCAGTCTGCACCGTGACCGGTCAGGCTCTGTCCTTTGGAATCAAACTTCTGCCTGTTCTCTGAGTTTTCCAAAAAATCTTCGTCTTGATCATCTGTGGTCTGAATCAGTCTCTCAATATCCTGGTCCACCTCCATTAGAAAGTCTGTGACCTCCTGTAGATGTGGTTGGGCTCTGGTTCTATCCTGAGGCTTCACTAAAGTGGTGGATGAATGTGGCATCTCTTCTTGAGGGTAACTAAGGTCTGTGGGAGCCTCAGTTAAAAAGCTATGTTTTTGAACAGGTATTTTGATAGATTTGAGTCCAAATAAATCTTGTTCCTGTATAAGGTTGTTCACCCGTTTTATATCTGCTACCTGTTGACAAAAAAAAGAGAAAATGTTAACATTTATTATGCCACTAAAGAGATAAACAACACAAATAATTCACAAACTTCAGTGACAAAACTCTTTACCTTGCAGCCGTATTGTAATGCAAGCTTGTTAAGATTGTCATCATCCAACACCTCCCGCTCCAGCAGCTGGATGTTCCTCTGTCTGTCCTGCTCATGTTCTCGCAAAACTCTGGGCCTCATCTCCATAACAGTGAGCTCCTCATCATCTGAGGACACAGAAGACTCATTCTGCATCCTCCTGAACATGTACACCTGGCCATCTGCACTGGCATGGACATCCACCGGGGCCTGGAAAGCCTGTGGAACATGCTCACCTCGCCGCATAATGAAAGCCTGTAAAGAATGTCCCAAATTCCAATTAGACCATCAAAGTCGGGTGTGTATCGATCAAGAAGCTGGTAAAAAATAGATGCACAAGCTTTACATTGCTTGATTTCCCAGCTAGAATTTTTCATGTTAGTTTTGAACTAATCTCTCCTCCAATGCCCTGTGAAATCATTTGGGATTTCTGGTGGAAAGTGTATTTCATTTGTCTTTTTCTTGCATTGTCTCTATAAACAGATAATTACAATGGCAATGCAGAATCAGTAGGTTTAAAAACAAGATTTGTTTTAGTGACAGAAGCAGTCTGGTTTCTGTTTTTAGTTTGAGTGGCATCATCAACCATGTGGAGAGCAAAAGGAGCTGGAACACATCAGCTGAATCTAAATTCTAAATCCCATCAGCTATTCTGACCATGATTGAACAGACATCTGCATATTAGTACAGATGACAATCTGGTTGAAAATGTAATTTCCATGGGAATTTTTTTCCCTCTGGGAAATCAATTCCTGAAACTCACGTTGCTAGGCAAACTGTAAAACAATAATGAACAGAATAGGAAGCCTCTTGGCCCATACATCCTACTATTACTTATCTGACTGCTGGCTACAATAGAAGACTCCAAAAGTAAGCATCATTCCCAGAGGCTATATTGTCGTTAGACAAAAGTTGATGGGCGCTATGATTGACTTTTTCAGGACAGCCTTAAAGTTAAAATTAACTTTCCATTAAAAAGTAATTTCTAAAAGTTTATTCATTTGGGCTCCACCGTGGCCTCATGGTAAATGCAGCTTTGAATTACTGGATACAATTCAAATGGGGAAGCAAGTAAACATTTTATATGTTTAGTTTGTACTTCAGAAGATGTCCTAACCTGCAACATCTATCCAAACATGTGTGTTGCCTTTTCTAGGATATTCTTGCCCTAGTCTTTGTCAAGTTTTGTGCACTTGCATTTCATTTGCAGGAAGACAAATCCCAAAGGAGACCAAGAAACTTGTGTTATACATTTTCACTTGAGAAAAAAAACTAATCTGATGCTGTGCTGTAAAAGTCCTGTGACCGTGTAACAAATAGCTAGTCCAATGTTTACTGAAGGAAACCCTAGAAGTTGTTTGCTTTTCCTCTTGTGGACCTGGTGGACACTCTACAGCTATAAAAGAACCACGAAAGTTTAGTTTCAAACCAACAAACCCTGAGCACAGGTCAGCAGAGAGTAAGAAAGTGGCAGTTATGTTTATCCACATAAGCTACATTCCCAGGAGAAGACATGTAAATTAACCAAGCTGTCTGCACTCTTCAGTTGCTTTTATGACCTGTCATGATGTATTTGATTGACCGACATAACGAAATAATTGCTGGGCATGCCATATTTAATTATGCAAATAAACTCTAAAGATCCCTTCCCCTTATTAGGAGAGTGCCGAGTATTGCAAGACAGAAACTGTCTATTGAGTTGGACTAAAATTGGGGAGGCTGTGGATCAGTGGTAGTCATTGTCTCTCAGCTGGAAGGCTGAGGGATCGATCCCCAGCTGCTGCAGCAACATGTCCAATGTGTCCTTGGGCAAGACACAATTGCTCCCGCTGCTTCGGCGGCGGCGTATGAATGCGGATGAATGGGATTAGTTACTTCTGATGTTCTCCCTGCATAGCAACCTCTGCCATCAGCGTGTGAATGGGTAGGTGTGACATGCGGTGTAAAAGCACTCATGAGTAATCAGAAGACTAGAAAACAGCTATATAAGCTCAAGTCCATTTACCATCCATTTAAAATATTGAGCTTAAACTATGCGTTATTAAATTAAAACATGCTGGCGTAATTTCGGACAGCAGTCTAACAGTCAAGAGTACAAAGAGTCAATAAAGGTATGCCATAAACTTCAAGTAATTTGGACATTAGATAAGTGTGTGATCACAATGATTTGCTTACTTTAAAAATGAATCGCAAATAACATAAGGCATGTTGTTTTCTTTCCGATGTTTTAAGTGTTACCATGGTTACTACAGATGGAGCTAAAAATGTACTCCTCTCTAAACAAAACCATTACGAGCAATGGTTTGTGTAAACTTAACACGTCTTTAAATTGGGAAAAACGGTATTTTCTGATAAATGGCATTAAGTCTTACGGTAGGTTGCTTTGCGTGTGTACGACAAATAAAACTCTCATTTGCTGATAGTTCCTCTCCTACTCCACAAACCAAAGCAAACAGACAGGAGAAACTTTATTCTCACCACTTACGTTATACGTGACAGTTTTGTTGTTCATCATAGACTTGTCGGTAAGACGTAAAAAACATCTCGATAAAAATTAATTTGTCCAAACAGTTGATCTAAACCTTTCGAAATCATTTGTACGGTTCAGTAAGTCAGATTTACAAATCATGCTGTCACTGGACCAAGAAGCACCTGAAGGCAGCATAGACAGTCTACCAGCAGTAGTAGTAATTCTGCTTGCAGGTTAGCGTTAGCTTTTGACGTTCAGCATGTGTTCACCTAGCTTTTTGGAACCAACGCAGAAAGCAAGTCACCTCACTGTTTAACTTCAGCTCACTTCACCTCACAGGCAGTTAGCCAGCTCGCCTGTTCGACATCATGGTTAAAAGCAAGGTTAATGTCTTACAGTAGAGCACAGTTTTTAAACTCGGATTTCTCTTTTTACTAGTACCTTTTTTAGTTACCTTTTCAAAATGCTTTCACAACACTGTTCCAAGCCACCGCCTTCCCACAGCAGAGCTTCACCAGCTTGACTTACATTATGGCAACTGATGGCTCTAGCTGGCTACTGGTTAGCCTACTTCTTCGTGCTATTTCTAAAATGAGTTAGCGTGAGAGATGCAACACCGCCACCCACTGCACTGGAATGTAATACACCTTCATTTTTTATTTCTAAAAAAAAAAAGTGCCAGAAAAGTTCACCAAAATAGAGGACTTGATAAAAATGCTTGATACTACTACTACTACTAATAATAATAACAATAATGTATATTATATTATTTTATTATTAAGTATTGAGGACCCCTGGGAAATGTTACGATACCAGCTAAGACAAAAATGAATGACACCATCAGCAAAGTTTAAGAGGCCATCACTGAGCTAGGTACTCAATGTGGCCTCTTTGCACATGTGTAAGTGTACAAGACTGGTTATTTAAACTGGTGCACAATCCAGACCATAGGTGAAAATGAACCAAAACAGAAAAAAATGAACAAAATAGAAACCACCAGATCCCATTGGTGTTGACTATATAACTATACTATATAAATACACTAGACTTCTTAAACTGTTTTTTTTTAATGAAAATAGTACATGAAAACTCATTTACAGGGTATTTTGTCTTGAAAAGAATATGCTTATTAATTAGTAAATTGAAGCTCTGATACAAAACGTGGAGTTTAGAATAGCAGCAACACAGCCTTGGATAGGAGGATGCTAGAAAGTGTAAGCTGGTTCTTAAATCCCGAGGGAAAAGGCGAAAGAGGGTTTAAAAAGGTCCGAGTAGTGGTAGTGCTCACTTTGGGCACTAGGTGGGGCTAATGATCTTTCACATATCTCTAGTTTGAAGCTGTTCATCTGTTCATCTGATTAAACTGATGCAGAGGGTTTTTGACATGGAGTAAATTATTATGATAATAGCATTCTGTTATTGATTTCTATAGTTATGAGGCATTTAATATTCAGTTAGTTAGTTTAACTTATATTAAAGGAGCAATGGAAAACGGCTAGGAGAGTTTTCATAGGAGAGTATCATCCCATTATATCAAATTATATATGAGTCTCAAAATATACATGGTTGTTACTTCTAGGTAAACATGTATGATGCCTACAACATACACAAAGTAAAATAATAATAATAATAATAATTGAAAAAAAGCTCAATTACAGCACTTAAAAAAGGGATTAGCTGATAATAAATATAAAGTGCTGTCCATGTTTTGACATATTTCACCAGCCTGTGTACACTGATTTTTAACCTCATCAAACATTAAGGTAATAGGCACTCACATCACGCAGGTATTTCCACGGTGTCTTAAGTTATAGCTATATCATACACTAAGAATTTTTTTTCTTTTTTTCTTCATAAGACACGTTATAGGGCATTACTGAGAAAAACAAAAAACACCTTTCACATTTCAATGACACAAAGAAAAGCTGTTTATTATTAAAACTATTGTAGGAATACAATCTGGAATGAAGCTGTTTTGATCATCTCTGAATACTGTATCACAAATCTGTATAAGAAGATACATAGCACTTCTCTAATCACCAATCCAGAAAAATGGGTTGAGTTAGCCTATTTAGGCTCTAAACAATGCAAAGTAATCTATGTGAATTCCCAATGCACACAAGACTGTAACTACATGTGCCTTTTGTAGATACAGGATATTACTTATCGTCATCATATTCATTACACTTTGGGTATCTTTAACTCCTGTCCTACTTAAGTGATGGGAGCGTAGTGAAGTGAACTTCCTGTTTACAATGAACGTGATTTGTCAGCCGAGAACCGCGCATTGTTATGGGCGTGTCTTCAGCTGGCGGCTTCCCTCAGCTTTAGTAAATGAACAGAGAGGTGACTCCTCGTCGGAAAAACATAACACCGTGCTGGCACTGGCAAAACTGTAGGTCTTAAGCTTAATATTTACAGTCTATGGTCTTAAGGGATTAAAGGCAAGTCCATAACCTGTATTACTATTTTAAAAAGTCTGGCACAAGTAACATTAGCCCCGCCCGCAGCGCTCATACACAGGATTAAAATGGTAAGAACATGATTAGTTTTGCTAACACAAGATTCTTCCAGTACATGAATCTACATTTACTGCAGAAAATGTTTCACCCATATTACTAAAAGCTAGCTAAAACCAGATACGGAGCGACGTTAGCGTACAAGCCTCACGTACATGCCTGCTAGCTTAAACAGCAATTTTGCTATGCTAGCTAAAAAACGTTAAGCTAGGACAACTTAAATGAGTACCAAAATGGTAACCCACTGAAACGTGTCCATAATACGGAACTTGTGCCAGTCTTGATATAATTTAATTCGTCGTGGAAAACACAGTGTCAGACAAAAACAATATATTCTTTGCCCAATCATTTATGAAACAATTAAAGCAATAAAGTGCTTGACAGCTTGCTAATGGCAGTTAGCTTAATAGCTCTACTTGTAATTATAAATAGCCTGCCTTTGGTAGTATGTTGTACTTTTTGTGAAGTGTCCTGCAGTATTGTACTTTGAAAGTTGATAAATAGAGAATTTTAAAACAGCAGCTGCGTTTCTTCGTGTAACTTTATAGCACAGTGCTCTACTTTTCACAGCTGATGTTATGCAGCAACCAATGGGAGACACTTCATTTGATAACACTTACATTAACTCATTATATCCTTTTTTTGTTTTAATTCTTGACGTCATGCTAGACGCTTGCCTTTTTGTCATTTTCGTTTCTGTTAGTTAACCAAAGTTGAATAAGTTCTGCGTCATTTTTAGTTAAGCCGTGTTGGGGGACAACCGGGCTGCCTCTCAGTCTCTTCTTCTAGGTAAAAAAGACTGGATACTACTACAGTGTACACAGCTGTATGTAAAAATTGCAAATATGTGCTGCATATATAGTGATTTAAGACTAGCCCATCTGTAGAGATAAGCCCACATTAAATTATACAAGGTACATGACAACAAAATATAGAAACTTTACAAAAGTTCACTTCAGAAGATTTATGACACTTTATGTGAACTTGTGTTTTTTGATCAAGGGCCTATCAAAACATGACATTAATTCTAATACTCACTTGTGGTCATTACAGATCTACTTACTGAAGAAAGTGATGCAGAGATATGTCAAGCCAAACTGGAAGAGACTGGAAAACAGGTGAGAATTTAAACAGAAGCGTAATGTTATCTAATACATGTGACTTGATTGGTCACTGCAGTGTGTTGTTTTTGTAATTTGAATAAAGTTAAAATAGAGGATTAATGTCTTATGTATTTTTGTTGTCAAAACAGGCATTTGAGTTTCTGATGGGGAAAGAGCATTTAAGGCAGAAAGCAAGAAGTGACGAGGTAAGCTGTATTTTGATCATATAGAGCATGGCATTGGTATAGTGATGTTTTTTTTTGATGGAGCATTTTGTAAATGGCTAATTGAATTGTGACATATCCACTCTACAAACATTCACGAAAGCACTTTTTTTATGGAAAGTTTTCAAGTGCTTGTAGTTGTTGGTACATGAAATGAAGACAATGAGAGTGACACAGAGGCTCCTGGAAGTAAGACTGGATGTTGAAGTCAATATTAAAAGAGGGACCAGATGTTCTGTTGAAATTGTAGTTGTCCGTATTGTAAACAGAGCATTTCATTGCTAGTTGTCCCAGCTGGAGGAAACTTTTGATATCATGAACTCAAAGGCTTTGTGGTGAAATGTGCCACGTCCTCAGAGTTAAAGGATATCATGGACAAAACAGAAACCAGTTTGAAGTTGTAAGTTTCATTGCACTTGTATTGTAACTGTGTGACAACATCTCCATGGCTTTCTGCGTTCATGTAACACAAATATTCATGATGCTCTGTATTACAAATTGAATGAAAGCCTATACACACACTTACTTTGTTAAGTATACATTGCCATATGTAGGAAAGGTAAGTACAGGGTCTATCCCAGTAGAAATGATACTGAACTAAAGTTGACCTGAAATAACAGAAATTAACTGCTGTTTTCTCTGTTGCTAAAGACTGACAGACATGAGGTTTTAGTAAGAGCAACAGATAAATCATAGGGTTAGGGTTAGATCTCCGATCTGTTCAACCACTGAATGATCTGTTAGGTTGGGAGATTATCATGAATCAGAACTAAAGGAGACAGTAAAACTTGTCTTGCTTATTGTTCTCAGCCATACTTGTGTTTGGGATACTTTACTTTTTGTAGTTAACTATCTACCATTTATTGATAAAGACAATGCTCTGGCTAAATTGATGGATTTTTCTGGCAGTTATTAAACAACATCAGGTGCAACACAATGGCCGTCTGGAACGGAATACAGCTTTACCTGATTTGAATCTAGCTCTTGAAAACCCAGGGGGATAAAATCAGATTTGTGGACATCAAAGAAAAATGCTTAAATGTATTGCCAAGTACACTTTGGCTGTCGTTATTATTGCTGGGTGGTCTGCCCAAGTCAAATCCGTTTGTGGGTAACATTGGGTCTGGTGTTGTGGTCAATGACAACTGTTGTAGAAAAAATATTTGTCATTTTTCTGCATTTCGGGTATTTTTTATTCTTATTTTTGCTTTTTATGTAGCATGCTTGCCCCAAAAATGTAACAGTCATTGATAATATGGCAGCAGCTAAAGAAGTTGTTGCAAGTCTATTTACTTCTGAACGGCAAATTTCAATAATTATCATGAAAAATGTTTGCATGGCTGTCTTAGTTTCAAGCTAAGTAAGTAAGTTATTATTATTATTATTATTATAAGCTGCCTTGAAATGATTTGGGGGCAGATAAATCTTGTGTAAGCCCATGATTTATTTTTGCAAAACAAAACAAAATAACCGGCCCTATTAATTGTTTTTTTTAGTTAAAGTTTATAAAAATTGAGGATTCATGTGTAGAACTGTATTTTCAAACAACAGAAACATGTGAACTTGAAAAATACTTTACGAGGCTCCTGCATATTTGTTTTAATCAGCAGTTATATACTTGCGTTTTATGAAGTACATCTTCTGTACATTATTTTTAATTCACATTTCATACAGGGCTGAGCTACAAGCAAGACTGGTTAAACATGAAGTTAATAGCAGTCATGCATATTCTAGTGTTTCTTTCCACATATGCATACCCAGTCAGCTGGAAACCACACATGACCTCCAGTTGACTTCTTTAACTAGACAGCAGAGTGTAATCACTGTAAATTTGTATTTGGTGTGAAAAAAACAGTATTATGATATATATAATTATTCAATAGGCATTCATCTTGTGAATAAACGCCTCTCTGTTTCTCACCAGGATTGTTTTGAAATTGCGATTGTTATTGTAAGTTCACGTGTCACCATCGTCACTGCATTAAACTGAAGTGAACCTTTCCGTTCACTTCATTGTCTCATGGAGACAGCCTTTGCACTTGGAAAAGCTGAACGATAGTTAAGTTAATGTTGCCTTAGAGGGTTTCATCATATCATTTACATTGCATTCAGAATCAGGGTGTAACGCTGAACGATGATCAACAGAGCGGCATAATGTGCCATATTTCAGGGCCACTGAGCAGCTTGTCCAACTGACAGAGAGATAGAGAGAGAGAGAGGGAGTAAGAGACTATGCAATGATAGGGAGAGATAAAAAAGAGAGAGAGAGGAAGAGGGGAAGGAGGGAGGTAGAGACCAAGAAGTGGGGATAAAACCCTGTACACTGCATGCACATGTTGCCCGAAGAACAACAGAAAGGGCTTTGCTTTAAATGATTCAGAGCAAAGATTAAATATTTATTGAGGTGAAAGATTCATGTATGCCACATCTATGAACTCATTGCTGTATGGCCACATGTACTAGAATCTTGTGTTAATTATACAAAATTGTGAGAGGTTTTTCATTTACAAAAAAACACATGTTGGTGGTGTTACATTATGTATGCTTTGTTAAAAGCTACATTTTCATCTCAATGCAGTTTCTGTGGATCAGGGGGAAAGGTTCAGCTATAAAAATCCTTTAAAATACTTTCTGAGGGAAATATTGTCTTGGCAATTTCCCCCCACACTTGGGGAGCTTGGATTTTTATCATAAGCCTTGATCACACTTGCACAAACATCCTGAAAAACTGAGCATGTGTGAATGTAACCAGCCAAATTTTTCACTCTGATTTTATCCAGAGTTTCTCCAGCCAGTCCTTTAGTATTTTTCCGCAGATAGTCTGAGTGAACTAATATGAGAATGCAGCAGGATATAATCTGAAGAATTCACCTGGAGAGAGTGGGAGGGGCTGGTGACGTTTATCACCTACGATTGGTGCACGACCATAGATTTATGCATGCGACCGTTGTAATCTCCATTCACATAATTTAAACTGTTGCATTATGTTGTATTGTTATTCTGTCGAACTACATAGCATTGATACAGAGGTAAATATTCTTATCATAGTGTCATATAGCAGACTCTGTTTCGTCTTGTCTTGCCTGAGGAGACCTCCATCAATAGGCATAGTCTTTACTGCTGTTAAGTGCATGTGTGAACAACCACATCAGGAGAATTTCAGGGGCAGTCCTCCTGAAATTTCAGGAGTATGTGAAAGCACCTTTAATTACATTTTTTCTTGTCTCTTTTGAAGGTAGCATTTTGCAGTTATTATTTGATTGTTATTGAAGTGTTGACACATGCCTGATTACACCCTATTGACATCACTGCGAGAAACATTTGATTATGTGTCTTGCAAAAATTAGAGCATAAGAATTTTGTTTTCGTCTGCTTGGTGGATGTCGAAATGAACCACAGGTGATGGGAGGTTTGTCTGGGAAATTCACGGGGGTCCTGCTTCAGTTGGTGTGGGAAAACAAAATTAAATCCTTATGGCTCAGGGTCATGGCAACAGTTCAGATGTTTATTGATTAAATGTCAACTGCCCAGGTGAACGTGATTCACAACTCAGAGGGGCCTACTTCAACAATCCATCACCCGTAGAGGAACATTCAAACCAACACAACATCACTGCTTGTTTTATTTGGATCTCTTGTATAACTCAAATATGACTCAGTAACAAGAAATGCAGGTTTTTGAGCTGTCATGTTCTGGGTTGGCAGTAATACCATATTTATTTTAAAAGGTTTCTTATTCTTGAAGTAATGCAAAGACCTCATTCAATAATTACAAATTTAACTTTCAGCAGTTGTAATCAGCCCATGGAAGCCTTATATCAGCTACAGTGTATGTTTTCTGACATGCAATGATATGAAACTTTTTTAAACAGGACATAAGAAAATGTACTTACAATTGTAGGTCGATTAAGAAATGGTGCCATCAGACCACTCCCAGCAGGGAGTGGTCTGATGGGAGATTCCATAGTTCAGAATGCTCTCTGCACTGTCTGAAGCACATGTAGCAGAGCATCACAGCTGTCTGATCTGCTCTACAATTGTTTAAAAATGTACTATAATGTTGGATATTCTGAGATAATGGCAACAACACTTTCTCATATTCTATATCATTGTAAACATAATAAAATGCTTTATTCGATTCTTAGTTCAATTTATGATGCTGATTTAAGAATGTCACATGCAATCTAGGAACTTGCATTGTACATTTTCAATAATTTACGTTATTTCATTACCAATTAATTCATATATTAATTTAAAAAAAATAGCAAATTCATTTGAAATGAAATAATGGTCAGCTTCAGTCATATTCACGAGTGAAGATTATAAGAACAAATGAAGGAATTTGACACTACTTTTTTTTTGTTTATTTCTGTGATTTTTTTTCAGCACGTCATTAGATAACGGCAAACAAAGAAGCTATGAGGATAACTATGCCTGTGTGGGGACAACTTTTGAGAGCCAACATCATGGCTCATACAGAAAATATCCATATATTTTATGGTGGCGTGCCAATGATGGTGTATTTTGTGCTATGGGTACAATTTCAGGCAAGGAATGCCTTCAGTAGGGAGATGGGTCTTGAGGGGAGGGGGGCATTTTGCTGATAGGTGCTGTGTGACTGTAGTGGGGTATATTAATTTGGATCCCAAACCCTAAGGGTGGCCCCTCACATGAGATAGAGGTCTGGCAGTCCTGGTCTTCATGCAGGCCATGAGCGTACAGTGACACATAACCTTGCCCTGTCACCACCCTCACCAATGTGTCAGCTAACATTACCGTGATTGACGTTGAGTCAGCGCTTCAGCCCTATGAGATCTGAGGCTCTGTATAACCTCGCCTTAACTGCGTACCAGGGCTAGGACATTTGGGGCATGGTACTGGATCATGATGTTTGTAGCCTGTACCTCTGTTAAACAAGGGCATAAGCCTTTGTGACCTTGTTTAAATGGGTGCTTTTCTAAAGTGTTATCTCAGCCAAAAACTGAATGTTTTTGGAAGTATTACTCAATTACTATTATTGTTCCGCTGGTGGATAGTGTACTGGACACCAACAAGCAGTACATACGTACCGGCCCGCTGTCCTCCTGCCAATTTTTGTGTGGTGAAATTCAGACATCTGCTTCAACTTCACACTTGGCTAAAGGGATACTTTAGGAACAGGGGATCTTTTCTGCATTGAGCTGAATTATTCCCAGATTCAGTAAAAAACACTATTTACGCACCTGTATCCTCAACTGCCAGTTTAGATAATTAGATTACTAACAAAGTGTTTAAAAAGACTGCATTTTCCCCTTTGTCTTGATGCTTTTAAAGTGTTGTATAAAGCACTTTGAATGCCTTGTGGCTGAAATATGCTATAAATAAACTTGCCTTGCATGTGCGCATTTAGTCAACTAAAGGTTAAAATGTCATCAGCCTAACTAGTCAGCACCCAAATTACTAACTGGTTAAAGGAATTACCAATATTTGTATTTTTTGTCCCTTGATGCCAGTTATATTTTATGCTCAAATGAAGCCATCCACCAATACAAAGCACAGTGAACAGCATCTCCTGAGAGCGGTGCATCTGGTAGTACTTTGATCTCGAAAATTGAGATTAAACCGATTTATCGACCGTAGCAATGCGTATTGACATTTAGCACGGGCTGATGATGCTAACACTGCTAACACTGTTTACCTGTCTTCAATTTCAAATTAAATTGTGCTTAGTTTTGAATGTTTTTGAACGTTTTCTTACCTCTAGACTAGTTGGTTAGTCTGAATTAAAATGTTCGATTAACATGTGCAATAGTGCAATGCTTACCTATAAATAGGAAGATCATTAATTGAATAATACTTTACTCATGCCTGTCAAAGTTATTTTTTACCACTGGCATGCAAATACCCCCAAGGAAACATTGAGTTGAAAGGCTCCATGTAATGGACTATGTTGGAAAAACACTCTACCTCTGTGAGGGGAGTGACTTGTAATGCTTGGTATCCTCAGTGCGAGTTCAAACTGCAGTCACAGGCTTCACTACCTTTGCTAGTTTGATAGAATGTCAGTTTCCCTGTGACCATGGGATTTCAATAATGTATGCCAGTTGTGTTCAGGCACTGCACTGTATTTTTATGCTTTAGTTGAACCACTGAATGACCTCAGCAGTAGTGCAATGGAATCATCACTGTTGATGGGGAAAATGAGATGCATTGAAATATTGATTATTGTATAGACTTTGCTCTAACCAGTTGTGGTACAACTGTATAGAGTGACTTCCAGTAAAAATGCCATCATCAAACTGATGGAGACTCTTTTCCCCACCCCTATTAAATATCTGTTTCTTATAAATCTGATTTTCATTGACTTAATCATAGTCATAGTCAAGATGCTGATGCTCTATTAACCTTATGGATACCATTTTTTTAAATAAAAATGAACAGGCATTCATCATTGTAATGGACACACATTTAGATAACTTTATATAGAAGAAATCTCACATGGTTTGATAATATGGATGTAAAGATAAACAAATTCGAAATGAGTAACCCTGGATCAGTAAAAACATACCAGGAACAGGTCATTAGGGCTGTCAGAGAATATTCAAAATTCGAATATATAATCGAATTTAAAAATGAAAAGAACATTTGGATATGGAAATTAATATTCGGGGGAAAATATAGCACTTGGACAAATGCAATCCTATCCTCATAATAACGCATATTTACAAGATCAGCAAACTGCTGGGTAACGTGCTCTTAATGGCTATGGGGGACGGAATATTATATGCAAAGGCTATATGAGAGAATAATATGCGGAACCAGTTCAGTTTTTCTTTTTTTTTATGATCGAGAGAGCGCGCTCTCAGTCGAACACAAAGCACGGAGCAGAGAGAAAGAGAGAGGAGGGAGAGCGAGTGTGAGAGAGAACGTGGTATTTAATTAAGATTTTATGTTATGAGACAGTATTTAATTAGTTTATTTTGTTATGTGTAAGTAAAAAAAATTGAAATAAATATACCCAAACCTATAAGTACTTGCATGGTTGTGATTGTTTGCCCTCTTGTGCCCATAATGCGTAAAAATAGAAATTCGAATGGTTCAAACTAATGTTTTTTTTTTTAGAATTAATATTTCAAAGACATTTTTGGCCAATTTTGACAGCACCGCAGGTCATTGGCTGAGTTTTAAAGTCATGAGCCGGTTCACTGAAACTTCTCTTCCTATCACCTTTGCGAGACTCTTGAGTTTGGCCTGTTACCTCTCACAAGAACAACAATCGCTTATGAAAATTGCCATTTAGAGTAAGATAGCTTACAAGGAGAAAACTACATGTAATGTTGAGTGTAATCTCCACAGTGATTTATAGTTCACCTCTACAGAAATGAAGTTATGTGGTCTTAATATTAAGTAGAAAAACATTCCAAAAGCCTGATTGTGTGTAAGCTTTGCAGGAAAGCAATTAAATCCAACAAAGACAGGTTTTTAAAAGTTTGATGTTGTATTGAGTGTAGCTGCTATGTACTCTTCTTTTCTTGCCTGATTTTAGATTTCCAGTCTTTCATTGATATTGTAGATACCACTATGTACATTTTTCAGTGAATCAGTTAACCATCTATTGACTATAAATACACAAGGATTGACATGATTTTTTACCATCAACAAAGTTTTTTTTATATGAAACTCATCTCAAATATTACCATAATATGAGTCAACTTTTTCGTGGGTTGATAAAGTTTATCCTCATACGACTATGATTGATTCACTCTAGATAAGAAGCCTGACTCTTTATTCAGTTGATGGGGCTTGTCGATTTGTAATGTCCTGGTATGATCTTTTCAACCAATCTTCCCCATTCTTCTTTTTATTTTTTTGAAATAAGCCCTACAAAGAACTCTCTCTCTCTCTCTTTCTCTCTCTCTTTTCTTCTCTACTCGTGTAGAAGATAATACAATGTGCACATTTACAAACAGCTTTAACATGAGGAAAACCTCTAAACACAACCTGTGTGTGACCTCTGAATGAACCATTATAAAGCTAAAGAAGTAATATGGGGGGGGGGGGGTCTGATGGAGAGCTAAATATACATGATTGTAAAATAACTGTTATCCACAGGAAACACTAATGACTGACCCTTAAGACCACATCATGTATATCTTTAGATAAAATAGATTTTGGATTGATCCATTGGGATAACATTGAACGTCGACATTTTAAGGGTGAAAATATAAAAAACCCGACAATGATTTCTCGGCATCATGCTATCTGCCAGTTGCATTATGAAGAAAAGAATAGTGGCACTTATATATTTTTTAATCTCAAATGATATCTATTCTCAAATTCAATAAAGATGAGAACTTTATTAACCTTCTGTGGAGAATGCCATGGCTTCCTGATGAAGGACATCAACTCGTCATTTAGTATGTCATCCACAGGGAAAGAGAACAATTAGGCCAAAAAAGGATATGGTCAACATCAGGAAACAATGCCTCTATTTCCAACTGTGTTGCCCCTTTGCAACTGTTCCAAGAAGACAATAAAAGAAGACAGGCAAAACCGAGAGTCAAATCGAAGGTTAATTGGAGCCAGGAATATGTCAACCAATTTTACCGATCACCCACAAGGGATATGCAGCCCTTGGTAAAAAAGACGCTGGTATCAACATGCATTGCAGAGTGCATTAGCTTCGTATCCATAATAGCCTCCTGAAGAGAGTGATGATGACATCTTTTCAGCACTCTGTTTGCCCTCAAAGCATTTGTGTGTGCACAAAAGACCAAATGAGTGCGTGTGTGTGTTTGAGTATGTGTATATCTATGAATGTGTTATATGCTTCATGCCAAAATGAGTATTGCTATTGGAGATGCAAGCTCCTTTGGACGACAGGTGTTGGCATCAGATCTCTGACACCTCTGTGGTCATGACATATCCATCCCCTCTAGTTAGTTTTACCATAACAAAAGGTGCTTTGACAACAACAACCACTTCTCAGCCGAAGAATATAAATGGCTGTTTGGTCCTTGTATGCCATGTATTATATGCCAAATATAGTAGTGAAAATAAAGTGTACTTAATTGTGCTTCTTAAGACTTTGAAGCTGCGTCGTACAGCTTTCATTATGGCAATTTTTGAAAAATCCCAGGTGTGAAGTTAGCTGTTTGTGAAAGATTATTACAGCATCTTTCACTGAAATTGAATTCTCAAGAAAAATATTGATAAGGAGCTATAAAGGAAGGAAATACAGCATGAAGTATTTTAAGGTTAACCTGAGTGAAAAGGAGAGAGGAAATTGGCCTGGCCTTTGGTCAAACAAAAAAAAGGAATTGCCTCAAAGGTTCTATTTTTCTTTTCTTTTTTTAAACACAGACACACATGCAGACACACACAGACTCGCGTACACATAGACTTCAGAGTTAACATATTTTGTGACATAAACAAATCTGCTAAAAAAATAAAAAAGGGGTGGTGGGATAATGCCGCACATGAGCTATTGAGCCACCCTGAATCTCCACAGGGGGGAATCCTTCACCGCCTAACAGCCCTAATTATATATCAATATGATATAAGAATAAAGTTTAACTCTGTTATTGATATAATCCCTTTTCCCATACAAATGACATAGCAGTTCAACAAATGAGGTCGAATGTTAACAATCATCTTAGAAATAGGCTACATTTAGTCTTGAAATGTTTCTTGCGGGTCCATTGCGATCTGCTGGTGGACATGCGTGGACTATGGAGAAAAGGGGAGATTGTCCACTAGTTTATCGATTAGGAATGGCGATCTTACGTTGATAAAGAAAATAAAAATGTTTTAATGGTCTGCAACTATATCTTGGCGAGCTGCCCAGAGGGACACTGCACACCATCCCAAATGCATTTGTGTATTTACGCGTGTGTTGAGTTAAGGGATGAAAAACTAGTCATTGCACAAGTGTTTAAGACTTCTGTGTCTCATTCTGATGCAGCGTTTATGGCCAGTCTACCCTGTAACCAACCAAGCAACTGCATGGCATATGGGGGCATTGTAAACATAATTTTAAATGTATGACTTTATTCAGAACTGTTCAGCATTATGGCAGCCAGACTTACGGGAGTTGAATATATTGTAAGCAGTAATCCCGTGCCAAAATTCAGGCCCTGATAACTGTTTTGTATTCTTCTTCTTTATTATTATAAATTTAGTTGAGAATATGTAGTGGAACAAATAACCCATTGCAGTGACATTTACAAGTGGTTTTGAGAACATCCATGTCAGGGTTGTTAATTAAATAGATCAGCAAATGCACATGCATGTTTATTTCACCCTTATGAAGCAGTGCTCTCCCCTACTTGGAGTGACCCCTGCCATCACTAGCATTAAATCATACTGTCACATCCTATAGTCTTTTTTGTGCCTTGACAAAGGGCAACTTAGCCTTGATCTTCCTCACAGGACTATAGAGACTAATGGTAATAAAAAGGATTACTCTTGGTATAAGAAAAGGTGCTGTAGATCAGTCTTAATTGGTGAGCTCCCTTGCGAAGTTGATCTAGTCTTGAGGCTGCCAGTTAGTGAACTGGTCAATTAATCTTCCCTCTCCCATAATGAGGTGGGGGATTTCAGATGGCTGATCCTTCACACAAAGACAGACAATGTGCCCAAAGGATCTTCTGTCCCTGTACCAAGTGACCTGACAATTAAAAAATGTACCTCCCTACTTCCCCTCCTCACCAGGTGGCAAATTGGTCTGACCCAGCCTCATATCAAAAGGACTAACCATCACTTCAATTGACTTCACAGGCACAAAAAGAGGGGAAAGGGCAGCATCCTCCATGAAATGAGATTGTTGTATTAAGACTTTTGCCCTACATCTTTCTGACTTCCTCTTTTTGTGGTAAATGGAAAGAGACTTGCTGGGTCCTCCCTGCTGTGTGTCACAAAGGTTTACCCTCTCACAGGAAAAAAAAGCGTGTTGTTGCTTGACATTAATTTGATGATGCAGATGTGACAGTGGAATAAGCTTAATATTTAGGGTTAAATGTGCTTGACCTTGCATTGTCTCAGTCTTTAAATCTATTAAGTTAGAGAGGCCAAACAAGAGGAGCCAGTCACAATCAAAAGCAAACTTGAAATCAGTTTAAAATCCTTGACCTTGAGAGCCTTTTTTTATGACCACCCTCTAATATCCTCTTTTATTAAGGCTTAAAAAAGCCTTCTAGGACAAATCTTACTTGTAATTGATAGGTCTGGGATGGGCAACCAGCTTCCAACATTTTGCACTTGAAGACGGGTTGGTTTGCTAAACACGACAGTTTACTAATGTTTTTGTCTCAAAAGTTAGATAAACTAAGGAACGGTTGAGACAAAGCAGAAAGTGTTAGTTCAAATATTTTGCAGCTTTAAAGTTAGTGACCTGCAGTGGATAAACTAGCTAACAGGATAGGGCATCAGTAATGTGCTGATAATTTTGCTATTCAAAGCTCAGTTTGGCAAACAAGTGCTTTACACAGTCCCAAGTTGGGCTATTGGCTAAATGCCAACAGGGAACATGTTGGCTTAGTATATTGTTTTTGGAAATTCATGCTAACAAAATGCTATTGACTCTCAATGAGTAATTTGAATTTTGGGAGTCAAATATTATTCCAATAGTTAAAGGAGCAATATGTAAGATATCTACTGAATTCAATCATAAAATGACCTTACTATATCATCAGACATTGAGGAAACATGCTATGTTGAAGTGCTGGCTTCTCTGACAACAATGCAGCAGCCAGTATGTCCTCCTTCTAGGATTAAATTATGTTCTGGAATGGTCTGTAGTTGTTTTGACCAGAGAAGATAGGCAGTTTTGAGGCACCCCCACATGACTGTGTTGGACACCCCTCGGTTTGCCCTATATGAGACTAGTTATCACTGCAAATCAACAGGTGGAAGGGGGCAAGAGAACTGGTTCAGATAACTGATTCTACCCGACCTTAAGAGCTTTGGCATTTTTCTAAAAAGCTCCACAGGGTAAAACTAGGATAAATATTGGAGATGCTTTTTAAAGAGAGGGAGAGAGAGAAGTTAAAATGCAGAAAGGTTTCAAGACCGAGGCAGAGCTGGCTAAACACTAGGCTCGGGCGGTATCTGTTTTTTCATAATACCATACCGTCTTGCCATTTTACCGCGGTATACGTTATATGACGGTATTTGATTTTTGATTTTTTTTTAAATAAACTTTTGTAATATTAAAAAATAAATATTCCGTTGTTGTAGCGATAACATTCACAGTTCATAACCTGGTTTAGTTAGGAGCGTTGTGTGTGTTTCCAGCTGTGCTGAAGATTCGCTCAGTTGCTGCACTTGCAGCACAGATGCAGAGGTTTTTTAAGACCACATATCACAACAACGGCAGGAGAGTTTCATTTACCGTAAAATCCGGAATATACGTCACACCGGTATATAAGATGCACCCAAGGTGCATCTTATATACATATATGCGTCTTATAGACTAACCCTAACCCTAACCCTTGGAGGTCTCTCACAGAGAAAAAAGTGTAAACTGTCTTCCTGCGTGACGATTTCTATTGTGTTCAGTAACGTCAACAACGTGCAGTTTGTGTGCAGCTGTGTCGCTCTTTTAGTTCCGTTTGTTTTCACTTTCGGGAGTTTGCACTCCTACTAGCTACAGTAAGGTAGTTGAGCTCTCAGCCTGCAGTGAAAGTTGTGAATCAGAGGCACGGACCCGCTAGCTTGCGAGTCGTGTTGCCCAACTCCGCTGGTCACTCTTTAACTGTAATATAGGACTCTTCCAATCAAAAGAGCACTCAACAAGGTTTATTTACGGAACAATATGTAAAACAATATTTTGGGTGGGCTTATCAGTCACTCCCTGCTCTTTAAATCAGTAGAATGCCAAATAGAGCAACAAGAAATTAAGCCAGTCTCACAGATGACTTGAGTAGATCCTGAAGTATGTACTAATTCAAAAATAGACTTTGAATCCATGGATCCAGAATTGTTTGAAACGAAAATCGATTCTGAATCGAATCGTTACCCAAAGAATCGAAATCAAATCGAATCCTGAGAAACCCAAAGATTCCCAGCCCTATACCCTGGTATACCGTAATACCGTGATACCGCCCAAGCCTATTAAACACTGAAGCATCAGTATCAACTGATTTTTTTTTTTTTTTACAATTGATAAGTTAAAAATAACATGGAATAATATTCTTATTGGTTGGGTAGGGGGAAGTTGGCATTTCTACCATTCATTGAAGCACATATTGCACTGTTTTAAAGATCAACAATAAGCTATCAAACAGTTGGAGTAAGCAAAAATGCCCCTTAAAGGTTTAATATGTAGAAGTTTATGACAATGTTTACTTTCAAATATCTAAATTAATTAAAAATATACATACCTATGTTATATATTTTTTTTTTGGTGAGTACTCACATTACCTCAGATATTTCCAACAGTTGTCAAGCAGAGAGAATCACTCCCATGATTCCCCGCCAGCCTCGACGCCATCTTTTGTTATTGTTTTGATTGAGAGCCCCCTGGCGGCGGATTTTACATACTGTGCGTTTAACAAAGACGATATCCAAAGGAGAATTTAAATGTAGTCATTTCTTTTGTTGAAAAGATTGCTTGCAGGACTTCTATATCTTAGATATCAAAACTTTGGTACTGGCAAAATACCATATGATAAACTAGCATTTAAAAAAATTAACCTAAAATAATGTACATTGTGTGACATTACTTTTGTCAAGCAGCTCAAAAACTTCTAGTAGTTTGTCATTCTGTAAATGAAGTTGAAAACAATGATTGGCTGCAGAGGCCTAGCAAAAATTCATGGTCCTGTACATTGCCAGTCTCTATGGGCCCCTTCCAGCATGTATTAACACTATATAAAAACTAAACATTTTTTTTTAATTTTCTTACATTTTCTTATATCAGAAATCATAGCCTACATTTGAAATGTTTTGAACATAGAAGGAGAATCGGCCTTGCTCTGCTGAATGATAAGAGATACATTCCAAGTCCTGGTGAGTTACAGTCACCTGATTACACTTCAGTGGCCAACCATTAAGGTTACTGATGACATTGTTTAAGTTTACTGTTGTGTGTCAGTAGCTACAATCTCCATTGATCCATGACTTTATCAGGTGCTGCCATGCAGAACGGTTGAACACACCAGGAATTAGTCCACTCACTGCCTCAACCTGGTTGTTTGACCTCTGACATTTTGACATTGTCTGCTAGATACTACAAAATCTGACTGAAATGTCTGTTTAGATATCCCCTTTAAAAAAAACAACATACTTAATAAAGTATCAAGGGCAAAATGTAACAAATTACATTTCTACAGGGCTAAAATAAGGTTTGACTTTTGGAGCTGGTGGAGAATTAAGTAAAACGTGTTACAATTTCAAGGAGCCTTTGCTTTACCAAATATTCACAACTGAAAGAAAACAGATGCCATGTTACCGATTGTGTTAATTTATTTAAAATAATCAATGGATATGTAAAAAGTGAGTAATGTATTAGTTGTTTATTGTCTACTGATATTGTCAATGTTTTGTTACAAAATTATCCCAATTATGCCTCTATGCCCTACTGATAAGTTACATAACCTATCCTTTGGCCCTTAGTTGCCACCAAAATCAAAATGGCATTGCCACCTTCAACAGACCCAGGCTTTGTTGATGCGAGCTCCAGGATAGTGACAATGCCAATACTTCCTACATACCACATGGCACACTTCTGGCCCCCACAAGTCAACGGTGTAGGACAGGGCATCACCTGGGTTGTCAAATGGGAACCTACCTTCACCGTTGTTTCTGGTAGGCCGGACAGTGAGCTTCAGCGTCCCAGAGTCACCCCCCTCCATGCCAGTTCTTACCGCCCACCACATCCACACGTAAAACTTCTATATCTTACTTGCCCTACCACATGGCCATCACAGCCCAAACAGTATTGCCACCTTCAACAGACCCAGGCTCCGTACATGCAAACTGAAGGTAGTGAAAACACTGATACTACTTAACCTACCACATGGCCCCTAATAGCCCCCACAGACAAAATTAAACATTACACACTAGGGCTGGGAATCTAAGGGTACCTCACGATACGATACGCGATACATGGCTCACGATAACGATAATATCTCGATATGCCGATACTGCGATTATCGATATATTGCTCTTAATAACTTACTATATATCTGTGTGTTTATAAGGGTCAAACAAAAACAAACAAAAAAAATAATTTCATAGTTTATATTTTGCAGCATAATTTAACAGTACAAACAGCAATAGTGCAAAAACAATGAGACTTTAGTGCAACATAACTGTAAACAGGATTTGTTTTTAGGTGTCTGACAAACAGTGACACTATTTTCTATTTTGATAAGTTTAGTCTATTTAAAAATGTCTTTGTTGAGGGTCTGGTGGTCTCCCCCAGAACATATTTAACATCAGAAATGTCTTTTCTACATTCTGATTAATTTTTATGCACAATTTGAGGGTTTTCTGCTCCACTTTAAAATAATGAGTTAGTATTGTGTCCTCTTTTGTGTCTTTAAATCTATTTTAGTGTTCAGGTACATTCACACAGTTATCATTCATTTAAAAACATGAGGACTTCAAACATTATACAGAATATGTTCATTCTGTGACACATGGTCAAAGTAAGTTTTACTGTTAGAAGAGTTTTATTCATAGAGGGGGCGGGACATCGTTAACTGATAGACAGACAGTCACCATGGTTACTCACTCTCACCTGCATGATGCACACTGAACGAGAGGAGAGAGAGCTGCTGACTGACATCACTTAGAAGTTATAGCAGTATGCATGGAAATCAATGTATAGACATAAATGATTGTACTAATTCAAAAAAAATTTAAACCACCGAGGTCCGGACCTCGCGGAGTCGCGGATATGATCGCCTCCCTCCGTTTCATAACATCGTTTAATTCTCGTTTCCGTTATCACAACAGGTGAGCTTCAGGTGGAGAGGCTTGTTAGTAACTTGTAAAAAACAAGAGAGAGCAGAATAACATCGGAAGCATGAGTTTAAACACCGGGGTTATATCTCCCATCACTGACTGTCTGAGCTCTGCTCTGTGTGACTCTCTGCAGACTGTGAACGTCTCTTGGGCTCTTTAAAACGGTTCGTTGTGTCGCCATCCGAAGTAGGCTACAAACCTTAACTTTGCAAACTCCTCAGATAACTGTTTCTCGAGCCCTGTCGATTTGGACAAATCTCAAACAGTTGTATATAACCAGGATAGAGTTCTTTTAACGGACTAACTCTTAAGTTTCGTTTTTATGTTCAGCGGAGAGCCCGCTGGACCCGCCCAGCTGCGGATCAAAAGGGGAGGGGGACACGTCTGTGGGAGCATAACCTGCAGTATGTGACTCGACTCACTACGGAGGCACGATGAAAGACGTTTATAGCGGCTATGCTTTGATAATAACTTTTGAAAAAACCGATACGCGGCGAGAGCGCATCGATTATCCATCTTCAAATTAAATATCGCGATAGTTCGCCATACCGATATTTTGTCACAGTCCTATTACACACTACAAGGACGGCAAAGAGAACACAAGAGAAAATAGAAAGGCACAGAGAAAAGTCTGAAGAGAGATCTTAGAAAGAGGGTGAGGGTAGCAGAGCTATGGTGAGGTGCCCTGATTGGGGCTAGTACTCACCCTCGCTGGACCAGGCTGTTGCTCTACCTCCCCCTACTTCCTAATTTTCATGAGGGAAGAGAGGAGATGAATTGGTTTCTCCTACCTTTTATCTTAGCCCCAAACTGGCATTACTCCTCTTCATCCAAATCCACTGGCTGGTTTTAACTGCTTCATCTGACATCTCCCTTACTATCTTTCGCAAACAAACAAAAAACTCAACAGCAACAACTAAGAAGTGCGAAATAATACAATCTTTGGACTGTCATGTGAAGTTAAGATGTTTAAGATGTGAACATGACACATTGAAATCTGAAACATGGATCCAGAACATACATTTGACTTGGTAGTTATTCTTCTTTAAAATGTTTTGAATCAAAAAGTGATGTTATGAAAGCAGATCTCAATTACTTTCATTTTTCAAAGTAGCTCGATGATGAATAAAGTTTGGAGGCCCCTGGCGGTGAACAAAAGCAATTTTGTATTGAAAATGTTCCAGGAAAATATCTGCGCGTGCATCGGCTTAAACACGAAATAAAAAAGAACAACTAAGCACTGTGTATTTACACAAGTAACATGTACACAAAATAAATACAAACATTTATAATAACATTGATACTAATAATACAAGCAGTTGGATAAACGTAAACTCCCTTTCATTTAGAAAGTGCTTTTTAAGATCTGAGTTCAACTGACTGTAATTTGAAAAGCTGAATAATTTATAAGCAGTATTTGTTACCAAACCAAGAGCGAAGCCCGTCAGAGGGCTAAGCACATTCTCAGAACTGGAGTTACATCCAGTAACCAAACACAGCGCTCTGTAACAGAGTTTGTCTATGTTTGGAGCTACATACTACAGCAGGCTGTTACTTAAAATAATGTTAGACCGACAAACAGTTGAAACATGTACCACACATCACAGATCATATGGACAACATGGCATGCAGTAAAGTAATCATTTAATCTTGATGATCTTGTTTTCATGATCGTGGGCAGCCAAAATGGTAATTGAATTTAAAACTCGATTAATTACCCAGCCCTACTATTTATTTGTTACAGTAGATGTCTAAACATGAACCCGACCTCTACTCATTTTCACTTTATGGTGACTGAATTGTTCAAATACTAAAGGCCCTGTGAGGAATGATTTAATAGTGAGTGTACCCTAAGTATGGGTCAAGATCAGAGTCAAGTTTTTTGGCTCTTTCTTGTGGAGTACAGACTCCACTGAGAGTAATTATTTGTGGAGGGTTTAGGGCCCTGGGGGTGACAGAGTGGGCGGGAGGGGCACAGGGTGCGCTGAAACGGAAAGCACGCCAGTCCCACTCACGGTTGATGCTCAGTGAATCTGAAAGGTCATGTCATGTTTTCTGGCAATTGACTCGATTGGTTTGGATTCTGCAACATAAGGCCGGGACAGTGTTGTGTGTGTATATGTTTGTGTGTATGTGTGTTTCGGCACGTTTGCTGGGAAATGTGCCCCTGGGTTATTTTTTGCATTGACCTTATTACCCTGCGCAGTGACGAGCTTGCCACACAACTTGCTCCCTCTGACTCTTTAACACAAAAACACATCTAGATGCAGATACTTTTTTCTTCTTCTATTAAAAGCTTTAAAAATATTTGTGAAAAATATAAGGAACATTTACAATAAAACAATGCTGCTTTAATGCATGACATACAGTCCTTAATGCTCCATTAAACCTGAATAGAATTTTTTCATGAAATGTCTGTTTAGTGTGTATGTGGTGTGGGGGAAGGGTGGCAGTGGTGACAGTGACAATATCTGCACATTTAATTTAGGTTGATCCCAATAATGAAACATACAGCTTACAAAAAGATGCTAGCTTAAACATAACATAAGTCCTGTGCTGCAGTCTTTAAAGATGTTTCCACTGATCCACTGATGTAGCTCTGCCTTGCAGCCATTCTGTGCAAGTAATTTACCAGAACAATGTAATCTTAACCTCTCCCCTTTATTCATCATCTGGGAGGCTCAACCGCCCAGCTATAAATATAGAAACACCGGGAGCATCAGAATGATTTCTATATATGGTCTGACATTTAGCAGTTGCTTTAAAATCTTTACAGCACAATTTAAAAGAAATTGTTAGTGTTTAGTGTTACCCATTTGTATTTCTAAATTATGTATTTTAGGTATTGCTTGACACAAGCATGTCAATTTTCTATATATGTTCTCGTTATGGAAAAAAAATACAATGAAAACATCAACACTGGAATGAGTCTCCTCTAGGCAATAGCACGCTACATGCTGTTTTACCAGTAAATCCTTTGCCAGCCTTCACTCTGCCATGCCTACGCGGTTGACTCCTGCACTCCAGCGGATCGGTGGCAGAGGTCCAGAGTCACTTAGATCATTTTACCCGGGGCACAAAGGGGGCAGAGAGAAGCCACTGACCCTGCACTCGTCAGGCAGGGCTTTACGCCTCGCTGACTTCCTTGGTGTGACATTTCTCCTGTATTTGCCCCCTCCCAACGCCTCCCTATGTAACCACCACTGCAGTGCAAAAAAGGGATCATTGTCTCTAGCGATATCAATCAAATGAACAGCATCTGGGGTCAATCTGCTGTCAGTACTCCCTCTTTGCTGTCCCAGCTCTCATGTAAAGTGACAATTATGACAGAATGTCAGAAATGTTACCAAATGTAGCCAGTTAACACAAGACGACACTTTGAATCCCATTCTTCTTAAACAGAATCGTAGTACCTGTATCCCTCCCACTGCCCATAAACAGACCTTAACATGTGTGTGCAGATTCAAGCCCCCTCCCCCTCCAACAATCACACCCCCTGCTAAGGGTCATACAATGGTCATGACATTATAAAAGGATCAATTGTGCCTTAAAACACTGCCTCTCCTCCATTGGGATATGTAGTAGAACAGATGGGACTTATGCAGAGCGGCTTTAATATCTATTTAAAGAGCTTTAGAGACAATGATCTAATGAGACATTTACATTTTGTTCAGCTGGGTTGAGAAAGCTTTGACCAAAAAGGCTGTCATCTGATATTATAAGCATACACACATTCACAGTATGCTAAAGTTCAGATACAGGTCATTTTTTCTGTGTTAAACACATTTTCACCCAAGCTGAAAGGATTTTTACATAAACTGTGTGTTCCCACACAGTCAAGATTCAATGCTGATCATTATTGAAAAAATTACAAGGAAACTTGTTCAAAATATGATTGGTAATAAAAGCAAACGGCAGAATAAACAGATAAGCAGCTGATTGTACATAAGCTTACAATTTGTAAACAGTTACAGTGGTGTGACGGATATTTTTAGCAAGAAAGTTTTCACCCCAAGTTTTTGATAATTTATTTTTCATGCTATTTATTTTCACCTTTTTATTTTTATTTTGTTCAAAAAGCAATAGATAACAAGTTTTCTTTAAAACAAACAAACAGAAAAAAACATCACAGCTGTCTGCCAAGTACTTGTTAGAAACTGATTAAAAGGATGTCTCTCACACTTGATACATTGGTGGGAATTTTCAGTTCATGTGACGTAAATTGAAACGCCTGGACTTAGCGCCTATCCATAAGCTGCTTCCAAGGGAGTTGTGAAGAAAGGGTTGGGAAGGTAAAAGCTAGGACAAGCTGTGCTAAGATCAACACGTGTCAGCAAAAGCCTGGAGGTTCCTCAACAATCTGTTCCAGTTGGTTCACTCTTGTGCTGTGACCTCGATTTTTGACTGCTGTTGGAGCTTCCTCACACTCTGGTTTGACACAAGAACAGTACAGGCAGTTTTGCACCAGCCCAGCAGAGCATAGGTCGGCAGAGTGGAAGAGCCTTTCCGATATCAAACAATGAAAGTGAGGACGAACATTGAATTAATGTCCGCTTATCCTGTACTGCAAGTGCATCTCCAACTTGGCATTTCTGTGAAATGACACTTTCAATTGGGGTCAATTGGACCCCTGCCTCTAGATTTCAGGGAGCTTCGCTGCCTAGGGGTAATCAAGAGGCGGCCATAGATATAATTAGAGTAACAGGCTTTTCCACTGCAGTTCAAGTGGTGCAACTAAATGTTTGAGCAACACTAGGGGTCAGTGGCAGTCCATAAAATCATTGCAGTTTAGAAACCCTTTCTGACATGTTTAGATCACTTATAGGTGGGATCAGAGAACTGAATTAAGGTGATTTATTTAAAAAACCTGAAAAAAAAGTATGTTTAATACCAAGCAATTGCTGCAAACGCTTGATTATTAGACCAGAAATGTGATATTCTTAAAAGCCTTATTGATTTTTTTTATTTCTCTCTTCTTTCTCATTTGATGCCAAAATGTTTTTGTACGTTCTAAGTGCTGGTCGTTTACTTTCTCCATTGCTTCTCAGTGGCACAGCAAAACATCTCAGCAGCGGTGACACGGTGGTCTAGTAATTATCTAATTGTTCGAGCTATGTCTTTCTTTGATTTATGGTCTTGTATCAGTGGCTGACCTGATTTATAATGAGGTCCCCCCACTTGTGAAAATATGAACCTGAATTATGTGGCACCAGTCCAATTATTTCTTTGTTCGGCTGAGCCTCCTGTCGACATTGACGGTGTGCATCACAAATAGCTGCCATTGAGGCTTTCACCTAATAACAATAATATGATCCATCATTTTAGTTTGGCCCAATCACACCTCACACTATGTTACCCACTTCATCTATCATTGTGTAGATGCATCCTTATCCTTAAAATATGTAATCATATATTTTCCTCTTATTAATTATCGGTAGTTCGTCAGATAGGCGCTTTTAACCCAAGATTAATCAATTTCACACGTGCCAGATACAGCATATGATATGATTACAATTACCTCAATACTGTCTGGGTCTTTGAATGATCAATAGCATCATGACAGCACCTTGCATTAATCCAGTAGGCCTCCCATTATCAAGTTCAGGCCACAAAGTCAAAAAACTGGACACTTAAGTGCAGCAAGTTGCTTGCCACAAGGACAAAGTTGACAGAAAACATAAGGCCCCCACACACTGTGTGGACGGCAGGAAGCAGTGAGCACATGGGTTGAAGAATAGACCCATCCACAAACACATCCACTATACAGATGAGCTGCCCCCTTCAAATTAGCACCAAGCACAGAGACTGCTGCTGGTGTCTGATGAAAAGATGCACGGCTGCCACTATTTGTGCCGCTAAGGCATTCATCAAATTAATTACTGGTGGATCCAAGCACCTCTCTGATACCTCTTTATTTTGAGTCCGGTAAATGGGGACTCTGACTAGTGCTGACAGAGAGGCCTAATACACCCAGTCTTTCGCAGCACATAATTAATTGAAATCTTTGCTAGCATGACAAATTGGAATGATGAATCTATCTTCTATGAATAGCTTAAGAAAGAAATGCATAATCAGTCAAAACCATACAGTAGAAGCAACATCTAGCTCTCTCTGTCTCACTCACTCGGTCTCTGTCTCTCTCCTTTGCTCTCGGCTGCGTAGCATGATCCATTAGGCTGAGAAAGCATGGCTTGTTGAGAAGACTTCCCTTCCTCTCACCCCCTCAATTGATAACTTTGGCTTCTTACTTTAATAGAGCGGTCAAGGTGGAGAGTTCCTTTTGTATTGCTCAATAGAATAGGGGAGAACAATAAAATCCTATGAACGTTGCCACAGGAAAAAGATTAATAGTAGTCTCTAATTCGTCAATCATGTATTATCATAATGGTCAGTATAAAGGAATAAAGCAAATCAGTAATAATGCAACTATTACTTTAGGGGGTCTTCAGATGCAGACTATGATGAAAAAAGGACAATGCGGAAATCAGTGTAATGTTTTCAACATATCCAAGATGGTGGACGAAGCAACAGTCGGCATGGCGATATGCTGACAGTTTTGACATTTATATTGAAGCCTATTGAAGACTTTCTAACATTTTCCTCTTTGTTAACTTCTGTGTTCACACTTTTGTTCAACCCAACTTGTTGCCGAAATTTTACTAGGGGGCTGGCTGGAAAAAGTTGAGAAAAAATCAGGGTGCAGCTGTTTGTGTTCACACATGCAGATCGACCTGACATTTTCAGAAAATGTATTTTAAAAGTTTTGTGCATGTGTGAAAAGGCTATAATAGGCTATATACGAATAGTGTCTTCTTCAGCCAAAGCAGGCAGCACCTGTTGGTGAATAACATTTCAAATGCGCCACCTATAAGGCAACAATCTGCAGATAG
Source organism: Tautogolabrus adspersus (assembly GCA_020745685.1). NCBI lineage: Eukaryota > Metazoa > Chordata > Actinopteri > Labriformes > Labridae > Tautogolabrus > Tautogolabrus adspersus. The sequence continues at coordinate 18,097,918 of CM036539.1, forward strand.
CCAAAGGTAGCCACTAACTGGGGAGCTTAGTTGAGCTTTTGACATGCAAAGAGCCAGTTATCTCTCTCTGGAGCTGGTGGAAACTAATGGGATAACTGAAAGGGGGGTGATACTTGGCTCAACTTGAATGTGAGTATGAAAGCATAAATAATAATGTGTTTGCACATATAAGTTCTGATGCTTAAATTGATACGTTTGGAGCACTGATTAGTTATTCATGAGAACACTTTAGTAAATTGACAATCTACTTCTGTAGGTACCATCATTTTTTAAGCTCCTCTGAGGAACTTTCAGGTATTGTGTCGATTTCGGCAACCCTTGTGGACAAAATGTCAAATTAATTACTGGGTGATCCAAGCACCTCTCTGATACCTCTTTATCTTATCTCTTTGCTTATCTTGTCCTGTATGTGTAAGCAGTGTTTCCTGGTGAAAACTCTCATCCTGCTTTATTGTAACAGTCAAATGCTTCACTTCACTGGAATACAAAGGCTGTGTCTGCAACATACTGTCAATCACTTCGTCTGACATCTACCCTGAAGCAGTGATTTCAGGCATTAAAAACATAATAATGGAAATAATCTATTGTGCTTTACTTTTGTAGGTCATATAGAGGCAATGGTATCTCTCAGATTACTCATTTGAAAGGAGTCAACAGTACTGTGAACAGATGTTCCCTGACAGTTAAAAAAATACAGTCCCTTTAATGAGAATAAATGTTTGATGTTATGAATTTTCTTTGATTTTAAATGTTATTAGTGTACAAAGAGAACATTATTAAGGCCACCATATATTTACAATTTTACTCTAAATTTGCATTCTTACTAGTTTTTGTCCTGTTCCACATTTTCACTGCTATCTGAAAATACTGGCTCATGTACAGCACTGTATGTGATGCTAAAGATTTCAAGGGTATGCTAAGGGGAGAGAGGACAACACCGTCATATGTGGCAGTACATGAAATATAACACAAAAAAACATATGCACAGCAGTCTCTGTGTTTATGTGCACATCTGTACATGTATGTGACTGTGCGTGTGTGTGTGTGGATAGAAAAAAAACACTGAATGTGAAGGTTGCTGTGTGAAGGACATATCTTGTCTATGGTAAGTAGTCATCCTTAATAGGTTCGGTTTGGATGTGAAATATTAGTGTGCCAAGTCGGTATGTGACATTAGTGTTGTCTCTGGGGAAAACTGCAGACTGATCTCAGTTCAGGAAGTACCCAGACAGGATAGGAGGCTAAATAAAGGCTTAGATAGATGAACCTGCAACCCCAAGACAATCATGTCCTTCCACCTTGTATGAAGTCAAGTTCAACATATGTACACAAGTGTTATTTGAAGATGCTACCTTTGATAGGCAGATATGTTTATCTTACTTTCCTAAATTCATTGTAGACTTGTTTAGAGTTTTGATGCTATTTTTAAAGTTTAGTACCAGTATTGAATCAGGGGTAACTCACGATACTATGGATATTTGATACGCGGCCCATGAGAACCATAATTTTGCTGCGATTTTGCAATGATTGATATATTGCAAGACAATCATATGATGATACTTCACAATATCTGAAAAAGTGTATAAAAACGTTTAAGTGCTGGATTAATGTTCACTGCAACTTGGTGTCAGTTTCACGTTTAATCATACTTCATCCTTTCACGTCTTTTCACTGCTGTCCAGCATTATCCCGCTGTCTTTTTTCTTCTGTTATCCTGCTGTCAACCTCTTCTTTGGCCAATTAACTTCTAACATTACCCTCATTCATTGATGTGGTGAGTACAATTGGCAGGAAACTCAGTTAAGAGGGCCTTATTTATTTAATTGAATATTAACTATTGGTACCAGGGATTGGATAATTGAATCCCATGAGTCAGGATGGCAATATATTGCTGTATAGGCTTGGGCGGTATCCGTTTTTTCATAATACCATACCATCTTGCCATTTAACCGCAGTATACGATATATGATGGTATTCGAATAAAAAAAAAAAAAAAAGTTTTGTAAAAAAAAAAAAATCGTCTGTTGTTGTAGCGATAACATTCACAGTTCATAACCTGGTTTAGTTAGGAGAGTTGTGGTGTGACTGAAGATTGGCTCGGATGCTGCACTTGCAGCACAGATGCAGAGGTTTTTACAGACCACATCACAATAACGGCAGGCAAGTTTCATTTACCGTGAAATCCGGTATATAAGACGCACCTTGTTTTTGGAGGTCTCTCAGAGAGAAAAAAAGGTTTAAACTGTCTTCCTACTTGACAATTTCTATTGTGTTCAGCAACGTCAACAACGTGCAGTTTGTGTGCAGATGTGTCGCTCTTTTAGTTTCGTTTGTTTTCACTTTCGGGAGTTTGCACTCCTACTAGCTACAGTACAGTAGTTGAGCTGCAGTGAAAGTTGTGAATCAGAGACAAAGACCCGCTAGCTTGCGAGTCTTGCTGCCCGACTCCGCTGGTCACTCTTTAAAATATAGGACTCTTTCAATCAAAAGAGCACTCGACAAGGTTTATTTACTAAACAATATGCCCCCGTTTTCTGTAAATGCATGATTATGACCTTGTGAGGAAGAAAAGATGTGGAAAGGTTTCCCTCCTCCACTCTGATGTTAGCTTGGCTGTTTACCTTCCCATAGCCATCAGTTCTGTCTCAGCCCTCCAACAGGGCAGTCATAGTGGCCACAGTAACGGGGGTCTACATAGGAGCTGACCCCTGCTGGCGCGTGCTGTGCACTACGACCCCTCACCTCAATACATTATATTTGCATCAGTTTCACAGAAAAAGTAGCGTTTGTATTTTTGCCGGTATTAAAAGTCATACCGTCGGGATTTCTAAATACCCTGGTATACCGTGATACCGTGTTACCGCCCAATCCTAATCTATATTTTATTTTACCCCTCACTGGACATGGATGCTTAGGCTTTTAAGATCATAGATGGATGTACCTAAGGTTCGATCATAATAATGTAAATAAATAACAATTCAATTGTAAAATAAAGACAAAATTATCTTTGGTAGTCAAACTCTGACTGCATGAATAGTGCTTAACCCCTAAACCGTCAATTTTTGAAAGCCTGTTTAATTGGCGTTTAACTGTTTGTTACCAGTAAGAAACATACCTGTAATACCACTACTGATATTTGATATTTCATGTTTTTGTTTTGCTTTTTAAATAATTAATTATGTTATTATTATGTAATGCATTGTGGGTGTAATGGTTCACAGAGGTCATGGTTCGGAACATGCCTTTCCTTTTGGGGTCACAGATTTCGGTTCAACTGGAACTCTCAACTCTTGGACGAGTATATTTCTAGGTTTCTCTAACTTCTTTTGAGGTGACAGTAGTGCAAGTTACAGTGAGTTCCATCTTCAGTCGTTTAGAGCTACCTGTGCTTGTTGGTACAGTCTGTACTACAGTGTATTAAACATTAAACAAAAAAGAGATGAAAAAGTGATGCAATATAAAAAACAACAGAAATCAATAACATCTCCTCTTATGAAAATATATAAGATATATAAAATATGAGATAAAAAATATAATTTGTGTATCATGATTATTATGCACCTCCTAATGGTTATGATCACACGAGTTGATGAAGTGCGTCGTCACAGAGATAGCTTCAAGTGTTACAGGAGGTCCCTCTTTTGTTAGTGCAACGCTGGGTAAAGCCAACATCTTTAGCTCAATCGGCGCTCATGGATGCCAGTTAAGGACCACAGACTGACTTATGTGTGCACAGGAAGGCCCATCCTAACAACACTCCTGCACTTTAATACACTCATAAAGCCAGGGTCGTCTTCTACTGCATTTGTGCACATAGCCTAATTTGCTTCTGTAATGTCGCTATGCTTTCACATGCAAAGGATTTAAAAAAAGTGTTGTAGCACACCAGTTGTGACACTTGTTTTCTGTTGCCTAGCTCTGGTGATTGGAATCTTAATTAGCATGTTTGACATTCTTCTAATAAAAAACCAAACTGAGAACCCAGAGGTTCCCCAGACAACTGATAAAAAGGAAAGAAAGAGTCAACACTGACTTTTTGAGTAAGCAGGACATGAACTGAGTCTACTGAAGTGGATTTTCTTGCTCTTTTCTAAACATCACTCTACTTGCTCCTTTTCTCTTCTCATAACAAATAGGACTGCTGGAGGTTTCCTTCTTATATTAAAATGGTAAAACACAGACAAGAGACATACTGCTGCATATGTATGTATTTAATATAAGGATTCTTTCAATCGTGCAGCTATTGAGGAGGATTTAACCAGGACACAGTTACTTTCCTTCTTGTTACAGGAAGCTATGGGTTTCACTTGTTCCAAAAAGTCTTGGCTCTCTGAATGAAGCAGTTCTTTGATTGAAACCCTTGCCATGGAGCGTGACATGAGCATTTCCTTTCTGTTCTCCTATTATCAGCTGAGCCTGTGGTGCACAACCTAATCCCTCTTCATCAAAGCGGTGTGGGCAGCAGTCAGCGGGATGTGACCATCAATTAATCACCCACTACCCCCCTGACCAAGCTCAGTCCCTGCACAGATGTGAGGCCTCATTGGTTTTAAACACTCTCACTGGGAGATCGGCTGCAGAAGAAAGACTACCACAAACTGGCTTTGTCAAAGGGCTTCTGTGGACAGTGAAGCCATTGCCAGTATGAGAGTCAGGCGTCTCAGAGGGGAGGTCAGTTTGAGAGAGCACCATCAGATTAACCTTTAAACTGAGCCTTAACTACTTCCTCTTATAGTCCTGCTTGAGTACCTTTACTTCATTTTTAATTGAAAGGAATGCTCGTACTTTTTTTTGTTTCATTGTCAGCATGCCTTCCCCAAGAGTTAAGACCAGCTAGTGAGCTCATTACTCGAGTTTAAATCTCAGGGTTTCATTGCTCTCCGGCTAAGCTGCTTTCATAGCAGTCCATTGTCTTATTGGAAATCTTCTGAATATTGGATAAACCAATTTCCCCAAAGCCCCTCTCCCTAACCCACTCCTCACCCAATTCCCAATACACAAAGCAGATAAAACACCAGCATGCTCACCTTGCTTTTCATTAAAACACGGGTAAATGTCATTTGAAAGTGCATTCTCATTCATCCCTATGTTCTTACACTCTAAATGCACTATACTTCTTCCACCTAGCCATATAATATTCCATGTAAATTTAAGCATCTCAAGACCAGTAGCTTAGAGCGCTGCAGAACAGAAGGGTTGCTGAGTTCATAAATGAGTAAGAATCTCCAAATGAGTTTGGTGACCTCTTAAACTCCATGAAATTAATATAAGCAGACATCCTGCATGCTGCAGGCTACTGCAGAGCTTTGGAAGATCACTTAAGCTCTCCAAGTTCCATAAAACTTTTATAAGTTGACTTTCAAGACACATTGCAGCTGCTTACTGTCGTCAACAGGGAGCAATATGGAAGCAAACAAACCTTCGCAGCCTTCACTTAACCCCTCGTACAAGTATAGCTACATCAAAACATGAAACACCTCCCCTGGGCTTTGCACAGGGTGCTAATCCCAAAGTATTTTGGCTTTAATTTATACAGACATGAAGATTTGACCATTGACCACAGATACACGTCTGTGAGGTAGTTTACAATCTTTATTTATTGTCTTGTTTTGCAATAAGTAACTGGAACTAGATTGTGTTTTTATTGCCACTGCTGTTTTGTGGAATGCTGTCACATAATATTTAATATACTGTTGGTTCAGTGATAAAATATGTAACCTCTCAGTTTTATCTCAATGGGTTACACACAATACATCTGCTGGATGTGTAAATTGCCAGCTGTTCACAAATGAAACACGTTAACATTTGTTTTAGCTTAAACGCTGATTATGTCAATATTTATTCACAGCTTGTTTCTGCAGCTACCAACAAACCCTTTACAGTTATTGAAGGTTTGGCTTTAACTTAAACTACACTCTCAGACATGCTGCTACTTTTATCTGGTGTTAGAAGAGCCAGTTTGTAAACTTAAAACTGTACTGAACTAATGTCATTTCAAATGATCTTCTGCAACATTCACTACTTTTACATGCACAATTTATTTTTCATTAAGATTCAGAATATGGCGATATTCAACATTTAATGAAGGTCACTTACACAGTATTATTATTACTTTGGTTATTCCCTCACTATGAATCTGCGTGTTTAGTCGACTAGATGGTTAAATGTCCTCACCCTCGATAGTCAGCACCAGAATTACTCGTAAGGTAAACAACAAATAATAACTATTTTTAAATGTTGGCCCTCAATGCAAGACAAATGTCATGCTCATACAGCAATGCAGGCACCCACCACTAGCTGGGGCTTACTGGGCCTACTCTCCCTGCTTTACTACCTGAATGTAAAGAAGCACAGTGAAAGGATAGCGTCTCATAGGAGCAGCATGGTTTGGTAGTATTTTTAGCTAGAAAATTGAGATGAAAATGTACGAAGGTAACCTGCAGGGAGGACCCAAACCACGCTTAGCCACACTTAGCAAACCAAATTCCCAGTAGACAATTTTAAAGGAAGAATGTTGCGAAATTTACACATTCATATAACAGAAATCAAGTATACTGTGTAAGTGTCTCTCTGAGTCATGACTGTTGCATTTTCAACATTGATTGCTAACTTATTAGCAATAAAAAATGTGTGTAAGAAACTAGTAACAAGGTTTTAAAATGTTCGTGCCCCGTAGTGTTTTGGGGGAAAATGTCCTCTTCCTGTCTCCTCATATAGATCTTTACTTAGAGCTGCACCCTTAGATATCAAACATACCTTCTTTTTTTTACCTGAAGATGCAAAGGAAGTACTTCTAATTACTTTCTGTAGCCTTGGAGGATATGTTAACTGAGTGTATGTTAAACTATTGTAGCCCTCTCTACCCTCATGAATCTTAATGCTGTTCTTATAAAAGGTGCTGTATTAAATTTCTAGTGTCCCAGAGTGTGACTGTATAAGCAGTTGGTGGGATACTAATCTGAACACGCCTCTGGAAATTAAGAGAGGGAATTGGCTGTTTAAATATGATCAAGCACGGTGATGCTGTGGGTATTTGCTGGAGGTTATCTCTTGTGCAGAGGCTGGCCCAGGTTAAGCAGCATGTTTTTTGAGGAAAATGGGCCAGCAAGATAAATGGGACACTGAAATGTATTTAATGAGGATGAAATCACCGTCTCCCATAAGGATGTACTCATCCTTAATGAGTTTTACCCACAACCCTAAGAGAAGATTTACCGGACTATTGTAGCCTAGTTGTGAATTTGTAGATATAAGTTGTGGCAGACGTGCGTAATATGCATCGATTGTTACAGTGTAACAGAAATGAAAAGGTCATGTGTCAAAGTTCAAGTCTTGTTGATATAGGAAAAATGTTAGAACCAGGAATAACTCTTTTTAAAAACAATCTTTTTGTGAATGAAAATACAAAGTAATGGGAATATTAGGCTTCTGCTGAGTTAAACATAGAGTCCCAAGAAAAAGGAAAAATTAAAGCAATTAACTATCCATTGAAGGTCGAGCAAAAGTTTGTAAGGAAGACTTTTTAAAAATAATTTGTCCAATACCTTCTTTTGTTTGCTCACTCATAATAATCTACTGTAATGTGTGTGGATCCTGAATGAAATACTAGCTGTTCATACCAACCCGTATACACACCCTCAGTGTAAGGCTGTCATCTTTCTTTTGTCTTTGTAAACATGATTCTTTCTCTTCTTTCAGTTCAGTCAAGCTTCTGTTTTGGGAGCTCCTCCACCTCTCCATCACTAGGAGAGGTGCAACTTCATCAGTTTCATCTTTTCATAATTTCATCAGTCTTAAATAAGGTTTAAGTCTTCACCCTCATCTGCAAGAGCCCGAGCTACATGTGGGGATTAATCTAGCTGCTACTTTGGAACCTTTATAACAAAATCTCCTCATAAAGAATGCACCAACGACAATCTGCAAAGACTTAATCATAAATGACCAGCTGTAATAATAGATAAATATTGTTTCTTGCCTTGGATTGTTCTTCCTGAGTAAACTGATTCTATCACAGATTTAGGTTGTCACTGTCTTACATTGGATGTGCCATAGGAGACCAAAAGTTGCAAACCAAAAGCATTAAATAAAAGAACACAGTTCTGTATTGTGGGGGGTTAATATTTGATGTTGCATGATATAAAAGAGTTACCCTAATCTTGCTTAACTTTTTAAACTCATGTGGTTTAAATTCAAGTTCTCAGCTGTTTTGTGACGTAAAGCTTGAATATTAAAATGTAAAATGTCACTAATTAAGATATCTCTCCATGAGCCTTTGACAGGGCCAAATGTAGCTAAGTATAGCCAGTTGATGAAAAAGGCAAGTGAACATCTTGTACCAGCTGGTCTCAGTTTGTACTTGTATGCTCAGGGATTTGGCTGTGACATTCTTGTGACAGCTAATGCAGCCTTGAGTTGCTATCCTCCAGCACGGATAAGAAACATGCTACAGTGGTCTGATTAGTTCACATCTTCCACCTACCTACCCCCGCGTTTTTAGCCTGGCGTCACCATAAACTATTCTTCAAGGTACATTGACTTTGTTTTAAGGAAAAATATTCAACATTGTACGTTCAATCTCATGTCCCAGCACCTCATGTTATCTACATAGTGACAGGGAATAAGAGTCTGTCATCTGCAGCGGTAACTAGGAGGTGACTAACTCAGATGTGCACTGGCCCAGAAACAAGACAGTCACCGTCTGATGAGCTGCATGTGACTTAAATGTGCTAATAGTGTCAGGCATTTAGTTCATTGTCTCCAACACAGATATGAAAGTGATGGCATTATTTAAAGCCCAGAGTATCCGTGAGAAATCCTTCCAAAATCTGATTCATGCTTCCTGAGCAGTACTCCAAAAATTGCATGGTTCCTCACATGACCGATTAAATAGAAGATAACAGGGCTAAAAGCTGTGTCACAGAAATGGCCTCAAGACTGCAGTGCTTACGTAAAGTAGTAATTGGTATTAAAATGAACTTGTAATAACTTCTTGCCTGCAGGATATTCAGAATACAACTATGTTGTGATTCATCCATCACTAACCATCTTACAGAGGTACTTGCATCCTAACTGCATCTTATTTTAGTGCAATCAAATTTGATATCATTTGCAGGTCGACTATTTTCAATGTTTTCTTCTGTGTAATTCTTATCCACTACTTTTGAAAAACATTGTTTTATAATGGCTCCTGTACATTTAAGAGAGTCATTACTTTTCCTTCAAAGATTTCAAATTCTTGACATCAAATGAGTGTTTGAATGTGTACAATTTCTCAAGTCTGGTGTTTCAAAAAGCACATAAGCACCTGCTTTTTGTAAAGCGTCTTGAGATAACACTTGTTATGTATTGGCGCTATACAAATAAAGATTGATTGATTGATTGATTGATTGATAAGAAAGATAAAATGGGCCTCACCAAAACCAACAAACATTACATATAATATAAAATGAAACAAATGTAACCATTAATGCCCCTTAGTGAGCCATTTTGCTCATTAGGCTCTTTATTTTTAAGAGTAATTTCCGATAATACTCATGTATTAATATATTATTGCACATATATTCAATTAAACGTGCACTGCACTTTGCCTGTGCACAACCATTCACATAGCATCCTCTTCCTTTACTTGCTCTATCTACACTTTTCAAAAGAAAAAATATGAATAATTCTTAGTTTGCACTGTTGTATGTGTTGAGCTTTAGCTGATGATGTTGGCAGAGCTCTGTGGTGGAGTGATGTAGTGCATAGTATGATGAGATTATTAGGCATGAGTGAAGAGGCGAGGTCAGAACCAGATCACTGTATGCAATAATCTCAGTTACATTCACCGTCAGCATGGGAAGTGTGGGGGTTAGAAGCTCACCTAGTGTGTGTGATTTTGTGTGCGCATGTGCATGTTTGAGAGCTAAAGAGTGTGTGGGAGAAGAGAGAGAGAGGGAAATGGAGAGAGAGAGGGAGAGAGAGAGAGAGGGAGAGAAGAGAGAGAGAGAGACTGCTGTATGTTGCAATCTCCCCTGTGGGCTAATAGATTCGAGATGACATGCTCTCCGCTTCCGAAGCTGAATGTTCACTGAACTTTCTGGCAAAAGAGGCTGCCACTAAAGAGGGTTCAACCAGAGGTTAATATAAACAAACAGCAGAAAATGGAGAGCTAGGGATTATTAAATACAGGGATGACTGACAAATCCCTCATTGCTATTAGCCCCTGGCCTCCACCCATGCCCCCTTGCCAAAAATACTGTATCTTTCCATTGTTGTCTTGATGACCCCTGTTTGGTTTTATCCTCTCAGATACTCTGTATTCTTGATCATAAAGTGACATAAATCATACAGTTAAAGGTGCACTATGTAGATTTGGTAGTGAAATTTGAAAGTTGGAGAAGTGAAACAATTCTGTGCTATATTTTCTGAACTAAATACACAAACTTTATTCAAAGAAAAAAATGGGTCCCTGAACACTGTTTGGAGCTAAAAAGCGATCAGGCGAGTTACGGAGTCACAGTTGTGGGCCCCCCTCCATAACTTCTCACGTAGCATTTTATTTTCAAACAATTTTACAGGGACCAAATTTCCCTCTGAGGACAGCTTGTGTCTAGAGTTATGAACATAAACCACAGAATCTGTGCTCTTCAACTTTCACATTTCTCCACCAAAACTCCATAATGCACCTTTAATAAAAAATCAAATTACTGTCAGAATCACAGTTTTGCTTTTCTACTTGTTTTTTTTTAACGTACTATTGTTATTTTGTACTTCTGTTCTCAGATTCAGTTAAATGTCGTTTTTTTCACTGTTTAATTGAACTACACGTCTTTAACGAGAAAGCCTGAATGTGCATTTGACACTTCCCTTTTGGAAAATACTCATAACTGCTTCAGTCCCCTTCATTCATGATGATGTGTTTATATTCATTTCATGATGCTTAAATTGTATCCTGCCCTCTAGTGGTCGTTTCCGTGCACATGATCAGATGGATGCCTCAGTAAAGCCTCACTATTTATTTATTTATTGATAAGTCACTTTCATTTTCCCAGTACAGCAACTTGTAAACACATGTGGTAAAAAATGTCCTGATTGTTGATATTTTAGGAGCCAATTTCCATAATCATCTGTTATTAAGGAGTTATGGGACTACAAGAAAGAGTGGGGGAAATGAAGGATGCTTGTTGTCCCTACAGGGAAACAGAGATTCATCACTGCCAGCACTATGTGCAAATTCAGTGATGTTAGCTGTGCATTTTAACAGTGATTGTCATCTAATTAAATTGTGGTTTGACACAAGAGGTTCTTTTAATGGCGAGATAAGCGCAGGGAGTCCACTGAAGCATTCTCAGGATCAATAAGGATGTTACAGTCTGAAGTATGAACCGTTTCAGGGTTACATAGGCCAGTAAAGTTAATTAAAGGTATGTTCTAATATCCCTCACTAAAACTTTCTGACCGTGCGGCATATGTTTGTCTGCTTGATGCGTCTAGCTTTCTAATCACATTTGCTGTTGGACTATTTAATTTTTCCATGTTTTTATCTACATATCACGAATCATTATTTTCTTAAAATCAGAAATTTTATTCTACATTGAGTTTTTTGTATTTTCAAGGATTCCTTATCCTGGAAGTTATTTATTTCATCTTGTCCGTTTTGGCCCCGTTATTTTCTTGCAGCAGCTTTCTAAATCATGTCCATAAACCAGCTCTGGAAAACCTTTTCTGCCACTGCAGGGGGGCCCACAATCAAACTGGTGTCAGCCCAATTTGCAATACCATTTCAATCAGAAGGTCCTGCACAGATAAAACAAAATTGCATTTTCTTTTTTACTTTTCTTGGCTAAAGGAACCTTTGAGGCCACACAAAAGAGCTCAATACTGTAGAAAATGTTGTCCTAAGTGAAGAGCAGCATGTTTCATACACCTTACAGAAGAGCCAGTCTTCATGTTGTCTGCTTTGTTTTGTTCTTTGGCTTCTCTACATTTAAAAGATAAGTTTTCTAAAAAATTAAGAAAAAGATTGCCTAAATAATACTGCGTGAATTAAACCAAGCTCAGAACTGTGGTGTTACAAGTTTGATTAAATATGCTTATAAAATATATTGGTTGATATATTACAGAGGAGATAAGGGGAGGAACTGAGGGCAAGTGGTGTCAGTCCAAGCATGCTGCAGCAGAGTCCTGCTGCAGACATGTGACTGTGACTGTGTGGACCCCGAGGTCCCTCACAGTCTGAGCCTTGTGACAGTAGAGTGAGCCAGGGGCTCAACTCAGGGGCTCAGCTCAGGCCACCTAACTGGGAGTCAAATCAGAGGCGCTCAGTTGGCACCTCATGCCTGACTGGCCCATGACCCTGAGGGGCAAGACCCATGTCTGGGTCATGTACAGTCCTGTGACCCACTTACCATCTGATGGGAGAGTGACAGTCATGTTCACATGAAGCAGCATCAACTTCACCTTCAAACAGCAGTTTCACCGTTGGCAGCGTTAGCTTACAGTCCAATCACATTCATTAGATGACTTGATGCCATTTAAGTAGTGCAAGGATGGAAAGTACTGCTTCAAATCCACAATTGTTTAAAATGTAAGTCATATTATTTTTGATATTTTCTTTAATAATTACACTTTACCGACACCTCACTGTCAATGTGCCCACAGCAGCCCCAAATATCAATGTTGTACTCCAAATAAAGTGATAGTGAGGAGACACTCTGTTCTCTTTACGTCTAAAGAGTTACTAATTGCATGAAATATTTCTTTAAAATATTCCTGTACCAGTGTATCACAGTAAAATTGTGCTACTTTTCATGCTTTTAATTTTTTTGTATGTACTGTATGTTCAAACCCAAGATTTGTATTAGACCATAAAAAGATATTACATCTTTGGTAACTCAAACATTCAGTAGATACATTTCATATAGGGTTTGGAGAATATTTCTCCTCAGCGTAAAAGTTTTTATAAAGCTAATTTTAAACATTTGCAATGTTATCTGAGCCATATTCATCCCATCTGACATCTGATATCTCACGGGTATGAAGGAGCACTCTGCAGACTGCAAAGTGGTGGAGGGCCACTTGGAGCTCATCACCTGCTTCCCTTGTCGTCACCCTCTTCCTTGCAGCAGTGAAGCACCATAGGGCCTGGTCACCACTCTGCTCTGTGAGCCAACCCTAACGTGTACCCTCCCCCACTTTGCCCTCTCAATGGCCTTTACACTTCAATGTCACTCATCTGCTCACCTACAACACTGCACTGCGATGACTTGTCTCTTTAGGTCAATGATTCGTCCCATGCCATGTTCATTCATTCTCTTTATTTCAGGATAATGCAATTGTGTTGTAGTATTAGTCTGATTGCATTTTTTACGAGATGAAAAAAGTGCTTACTCTTATAGTCTGTATTTACACTTTAGCACTTTGTGAATTAGTTTTTAATCTTAATATAGCATAGAAGCACTGTCAAATAAGCTAGTACCAGGAAATGATTACACTTATGGATGAATAAAGTAGTGCACCTCTTTAGCTTAATTTGAAAAGACATCGTGAACCTGTGCTCTCTCCGCGCGCGTTGGGGTCTATTAGCTCACAGACATGCTACACAGTATGTCATTTGAGTCTGTTACAGTGGCAAACTGCCTAGTTACCCCTGTGCCTTGTTGTGCAGCCTGACCAATTACTTTTGATCTTAAGAGGACATGACATTTGTAGGTTTTGCACTCTGAAATGACTGCACATGTTAAAAGATGCATCATGCCTTTTCCCTTGCAAATAATTCATAACCCTCTACCCCCAGGGTTTACTCTTTGAACTTAAAGGTACAAGCTTTAAATATAGTTGTTAAAGCTGCGCTTTTAAAAATGTCACATTTGGAATTTGTTACTACAAATTGACTCATTTGTTTTTTTTTTGTGCTTAGAAGAGAAATAACCGTCACATTTTAATGACCAGTGTATGCTTTTAATGGATTTACACATCTGTTCATCTGATCACTGTTTTTAGAAATAGCAGTTTAAATGATGACCTTAAAACAGCCTTAAAACATTTAGTTTCAGAACAGCTTACATGCAGTGGTACAATACACAGCTCGTAGCACTGAATAGAAAACACCACAGGGTAACGCAGATACCTTTTCTGATCCGTCCACAGCCTGCATATTTTCATCTTGTTTTACACGCCTAACTGGTAATGGGTGATATGATGTATTGCATGTCATGTTGTATTATTACATGTACTGAAATCCTCAGGTTTAGATATATTTTATGCTTATTCAGCCATTTGAATTGTTACCTTTCATATCCAAATTTGGCTGTGATAGATTGGTGGAAATGCAAAGACCACAAGATTCTCTGCATATGCTTCTCAAGGATTTATTCTTTTTTCTTGGTTTGAACCCCCCCCCCCATCCCTGCTTATACAATTCTTTAAAACTGATCTCTATAAATTAATATAATGGGCAGTGCTCTTACATAATCATATAGGATCATACATTATTATCCTCGATTCTACAATCTTCCATTAAAGCAAAAATCACAAGGCTGGATTAAAAACCAGTTTCTCCAGTTGTCACCTTAAATGGACTAATTAGCTCCTGGGCATGATTTGACCAATGTTGTCATTACACAGTTATATTGTAAGTGATGTTACTACTACCTTTAAACACAATCTTTATGTGAGTTATTCCACTATAAAGTGAGTTTACTCTTTCTTACTTCTCTGACTTCTGACTTGTTATGACTGACTTATGCACCAGGGCTGATATTATTAGAGCATCAGCCAGCATCTCCTCTGCTGCAGCTGCTGGCTGTCATTATATAGCAGATTATACACATAGAAAACCAGGGGTGAGTGTGTGGGTGGGAGGCTGGTTACGTACCCTGTCCTATTCCCTAATTCCCTTCCCGCGTACATGTGTTACCTCCATGGCAATTTGTCAAACACAATACTGCATGCTTGAGGAAAGAAGTGCCCCCTGGTGGTGATGTAATGGACCAGAAAAATAGATTTTGATTGTTCAAATTGTATATACAACCAGCCAAGGGCACTCTGTGTCCATTTGAGCATTAATTTGCACAGAGCGAAACGACTGTAAAGCCATTTATATAATCCTCAAACAATGTGAAGTGTTACAATGACGGTTTGTATTGATTCAGAAAAGACAAATCTTCTCATATGCAGAATTGTTATAGAATCTCCTCAGACACAAAACATGCAGTTATTCTGAAGGATTTTCTGTTTTATGTCTGGAGATAAATCACAAGGATTAACCCCCCCCCCCCCCCTCCTCCTTCTTCTGAGAGGCAAGTGTTGTGAAGTGTAACATGGATGAGTAACCCACTGCCTCACACACAAACAAACAAACACACAAACAAATAAGCAACCCAACATGAAGGAGCGTCCAGCCAGATGGTTTTTAGCCTTTGTTTTTCAGTGGGGAGGTCACCGAATGAAAGGGAGCCAGAGCAGGGCATTTAATCCCATCAGCAGAACTGCATTCCCATAATGAGAAATTAATAACATGAGCATGCTTTCAGATTTAACAGAGCAGTTAGGACCATTAGATCGTTTTCATTGCTGGCATTAGGGCAGAGGATCAGTTTTTTTCCCCGTATAATCCAACAAAGTAGGTCAGTGTCTATTGAGTATTAGTGCTGTGGCTGTGATCCTGTTGTTTCAGCTCCAGGGCATGGAATTAACCCAAGAGACAGCTAAACTGGATAGGGCAAAGGTTTTTGGAAGGGTAGGTTGGGGGTAGGACTTCAGGCACCCCTGGACATGGGTGTAAACTGTGTAAGCACCTCCTCACCTCTAACAGGTCTTGACACTCAGCTCCTGCTTATTCCAAGATCTTGGAAAACTGTGTCTGCTTCCCTCCAGCATCAACTTCGAAACCTGTTAATGTACCCTGTTCACACAATGACCCTTCCTCTCTTTCGCCTGAGCCCTACACTGACCCAACCAGATGAAAGTGACACTTTGATGTGATACTACATGCTCTGTGAAGCTTGTAAAGAATTAGAATAAAATTCAGAATTGTATCATGTTCTTGGTGAAAAATAAATGTTTTTGTCGTCTGAACGTTGGGCCTTCACACGCACTTGCTCTCACCTGCAAATCATCATGAGCACAGAATGAAGATAAAACAATGCGCATTAGAATCAGCTTTCTACTGAATTTGTTGATGGAAAACAGTAGTTTCATTAGCTAAAGCCTGTGCACAAATGAATTGTCTGCAATGCTGCAAACATTGCCCATGCATTAAACTTGAATCACTTGCAGAAGAGTCTAACAGCTCAGTGATCCTGTCCACAGCTGCCCAGTGAGTAATAATCAGTGAACAAGCAGAAGGCCCGTTTAAGATCAGTGTCCTTAATAACCACACCCAAGACCTCACACTCAATGAGATGATGAGGGGGAAGTCACAGATCATGCCAGATTAGTGCAGCTTGTTTTGCTTTGGCGGTTGAAGCCCCCATGCTACACACACACACGCACACGCACGCACGCACGCACGCACGCACGCACGCACGCACACACACACACACACACACACACACAAACAACACACACTGCCAGCTTGTCACTGCTGCCCTATTATGTGGAAGCAAGTTTATTATGACAGATAAAGAATGAGTGGCAGGAGAATGCAGCACCGCTGCTGTCATATTATGTACTGAAGTCATGAGTATAAGATGTGACATCAGTAACATGGATATAATTTTAAGAAGCCATTTTTTTATTTAAGGTACAACTGGCATGCTCTAAGAGGAACTTATATATTTAGAGGCTTTAAGATATCTTTACAGCTGATGTCGTGTGAGTCCAACTTAAGCTTCCACTGCGTTCACCGTTGCTAGAAATATATGGACTATAGTACACGTGATTTGACCAACTAGAAAGTGTTCCCAAATGTCTTTGGGATACTTTTTAGAAATATTATACTGTTTTAAAACAGGGCTGCTTGATTATGGGAAAAATCATAATCACGATTATTTAGATTGATTTTGGGAGCATTGTTTTTAAACCTGATTACTCATTCTGAACATTTTGAAAAACAAGCAATACATTCAAATAAATTGGTGAAAAAATATTAAAGTAATAATATATAAATACAATTAAATGAACTACGCTTTTGAGGTAGTGGCGATGTGCACTTGTGGCCAAAATAACACAACACTTTGAAGCATTTACCACAAATGACAAAACGACCGCAAGATGTGATCATTTAATCTCGATTATTCTGTTTTCTATGTTTAATTGAAATCGAAACTTGATTAATTGCCCAGCACTATTAAGACATTTTATGTATTGTTGATGCATTAAAACTATGGTTCACCTTTATGTGTGAGTTTTTAAATAACCTCCTATCCCCGACCGTAGATGACTCTTGGGGTGAGAATGCAATGAATCACTGAGGCTCTGGCTTCTCTGCTCAGCTCTTACAATCACAGACCAAACTTAAATCTAGTGGTGGTGCTTCTAAAGCAGTCTATGATGTCATTAAAAGTGACAGCAGCTGCTCTGTCTGTCCTTGTGCATGGTTTCAGTAATTCCCTCTGCCACTTCTTAAAGAGCCATGTCACTTTTCTCTCTATTGACCTTTTCTTCTACCTTTTGTATGGGTGCTTAGAGGCAACACGATCGCTTGATTTTTATGAATGCTTCTTTGAATCATAAGGATGTACAGCAGCAAATTTAAGTCATCTACACGGTTTTGTTTTGCAGCGAGCATATCCGAGTTTTTCGTGCAGCTAGCACGTTATTTCTGGTGATGTGTTCACAGAGCAGATGCCATGACCTGAATTGCCCTATTATCGCGATGCAGGCAACGTTTGCAGGGTTGAGTCCTTAGTGAACTGCTGTTGATGGTGTGACCTAAATAGGGCAGTTTGGCACATTTACCTCAGTTGGCCCACACGGGCAGAAGACGGGAAGAGAGTGCAGAGGAGAGAAGAGGTTGAGACAGGAGGTGCAGCAGTGAAAGAGAGAGGGCTTAACAAAGTGTGAGAGCACGCGCATACCGTCAGGGCATTGCTTTTGGGGGGAGGTAATTCAAGGATAAATCCCACAGTTTAGCTTGAATAATACTTGAAATAAAGCAGTTACTTTGTTTTATGTAGGGCTATGTGTTCTCGCTGAAAATATTTTTCGGTTATGTTCAATAAAGGGAATGTCATTTGATCACATCATTGTACCTCAACGATCAGTCTGTCAAGGGTCTGACTGCAATAACTCATCTGGTAGAAGAGGCACCATTGTTTAGGTGCAAAGTGTGGATCAATAACATGACCCGACACAACATGTGTGGGGTGCTTTCTTTCAGAGATCTCTAGCTTTACATTAATGAACTTGAGTGATCAGTCCTTTTACATGTTGCAGTACTGAAGGACTTGTCATTTATAGCTTGTATTGACTGATTCTTTGTGGGACATGTTTGGGTTTACGAGTGCACTGAGATCATGGAAGGCTTAGACTTTTTCTTTCGCATGAAAGGAAATGTGTATCAAGCATTTTATGAATGCTATGTCCAAAGTTATTCAGTGATTGGAGAAGAATTGCAGCTATATGGGTGTTATCCTTCATAAAAAAATGAAGGACAGTTGTAAAAATGTTGATAAAGTTAAAGACCAGGCCCATGCATTTGTGTATGAGAGAGTATGGCCACCAACATGATGTGTTGAGAATTTGGACAAAATGAAGCGGCATGGCCAAGTGAGGCCTTGGCTTTTTTTCATTTGTACTTCTTCTGCTTTCTGAGAGAATAAGAAAGCACCAATAAGAACTACAGAAACTAAAAGAGTTACGACAATGGCTCAGTCGTTTAAATTGATTTAACTGAATTTCCTATTCATGATAATCATGATGGTATGCTACTACGAAACTTGGCATAGGTTCCAGTTTCATACAATACTATGATGCTGGTACTATAGCAATAATCTGCTGGTTACTTCAAATCGTAATGTGTTGGTTTTGTTATTGGATTACATAGACAGCGAGACATGAAGCCAGGATGTATCAACTAGTAAGTATAGAAAGGACTTCCTCTCTCCTTTCCTAGTTGTTAAGTTTCTAAACAAGATACTAATGATTGTGAGAAATACATGAATAAACCACGGGCTTGAGGATGAACAGATTTATATAGATTTACACAGACGACTGCCTCTTACGGATTTGTGAGCGAGTTAATTGCTCTGCTGGTTAAGCTCTCTGCGACTTAGGTCAATGACCTCAGCTCCAACTAATCTAACTCGACTCTTTGAGAAGTGCATCAGGTGACAAACAACACAGCAAATACCCTAAAACTAACCACTAAGGTCCACTAAAACAATGTATAGAAATGATCTTTGTTCAACCTGTATAGGTGATGTAAGAAGAAACATTATATATAGTGCAACTATACACATAATCTAGTAATAAAGAAGTGATTTCCAGCTCGGTCTGTGTCGTAGAGCACATGTATAGAAAGTTAGCAATGACTCCTGTGTGCTGCAGGTGGTTGTTACAAGGTGGGTAGTTGTGTGTCTGTGGGTGGGGGCAGTGATGTATCATAGATCACAAGGTGCTCTTCATCCTGTAGAGGGCAGTGAAGACACATGGCATGCTGTTATCCTAGGTTCTGATCTTTCCTCTCAGAGCACTACTGTACATGTAAAGTTCTCCAAGCGTGACAACTCTTTCAGCAGCACAACATACCCGTGCAGTGTTGACAAGTAATAAATGAAACCTTTTTAACACACGGCTCTGTAGCATTAAACTGCCAGTGAACATCCTGCTAGTTGGCAACAGAAGAAACATCTCTAATGCAGGCAATTGTATTGTATTCTTATATTTATTTCTATTGTTTGCAGGTTAAGTTGCAGCAGTACAACCTAGTATTGTGTTTTCTTTTTGCAGGACCCCTTTTACACTGACTGAATCTCCTGACCTCTGATCCCTATTGGTCAACTTCTAACAACACTGTATACTTAACATTATTCAATGCAACTGGAGAACATTGTTGTCTTTCATTAACACTCGTCTGAAACCCTTTCCCAATACAATCACTTTTATTATCCTTTATTTAGCGATCCATGTTCTTTCATCTTTAAACTTAAGAACACCAGTGATTGTGCTGCAAACTGTTGACTGAGATGTGTGCTCTGATCTGTCTGAGTGTTTTTAACCACTATCACATTATTCCTCTAACACTAAAATAATACGTCGACTCCAGTGAAGTTAAGTCTTTATTTAAAAGTTATTTTTTATCCGCCTCAGAAAATGACGAGTAAAGACCCCCAACAACGCTGATAGGAAAAATAGCTTCAAAGTGAAACTCTTACATTTTATAGGATTTATCAAAAATATTGCAGCTATGTAAATATGCTGAAACACTCTTTGAAAGTTCAAAACTAAATTATTTGAAATTAAAATGTTCAGGGCCATATATACATTTTTTTAAAGGCCTTTTTTCCTTCATTAGATAGGACAGCTGAAGAGAGACAGGAAATGTTGGGAGGAGAGAGAGTGGGGGATGACATACAGCAGAGGTCAGAGGTCAGACTCGAACCAACAGCCAATTTGACGAGGACTAAAGCCTGAGTACACGGGGAGGGCGACATAACTGCTAGGCTATCCGGCGCCCCAAAGGTCAAAGTTTAACCAATAAGGTGTCTCTTTGTATGTGCTATAATGCCCACTGAGCCAGGACAAACACGTTCATTAGTATAACTGTTGACTCAGTTTATTTTCCATAACTATGTACGCTCTTGGCAGTTTGATCATTTGATCAAGATCTCTTCACATGTTTTAAACAGCAAAAGAAACCATCACATTGTTTAAGGGTATAAAAATGAGCTAACCTCAAATGTTATCTATATCTCTAACAAAGAACAAGGGAGATGTTGTGAAGAACAATTGATGAATAACAGAGCGTCACTTCCTGTCTTAACCTCAGTCCAAAGAATGTTGTCCCCCTACAATAATTTTCCTCCATTTTTCAAAAGACATCTTTCAATATCTAGAACTCTTAATGTCTGCTGTAAAAATATCAGGTCTCAGTAGGCTCTGCACATATGAGGGCAAACAATCCTGCCGCTGTACTCCGCAGTGAACAGTGCTTGTTCACTTATGTCAGATGATTATTACATGCCACTCGTAGACAGAAGGCACCGGGATCAAATCCTCCTTGGTGCTTTAAACTATCCGAGCGCAGATTCTCATCCAATGTAATGTGGAGGATTAGGCGAGTAATGCCTGTGAATGTCTTTGGTTTTTGAAGAGGTAAGTGTGGCAGATGAACAAAATAAAAACACGACAGATAAAAGTTACACACAGTGTTGACGGTACAGTTCACGGTGAACAATGGTGTATCGTCATCAGTGAAGTTAGGTTATTCACCCCGGGTCTGTATTCACTTTGACAATGATCACATTCATTCACTTGCTATTTTCAGGTTGATCATGTTTAAAAAAAAATCTTGTATTAAATTCTGATTAATATCTAACACAATGGGCTCTCCTTCAACACTTCTTCCTCTGTTCTCCCGGGTATCAATGCTCTGGAAAGGGCCGCCTTGTGTCACATTATAAGCAGTCGAGAGTAAAAGATAGGAGACAAGCCTGGGTCATCGTGGCAATCTTCCAAACAGCTTTTAAACAGTGTTTCACGATTGATAAACAACCCAGCCTGTAATTAATATTGTACGTTCATGGTAAAAGGCATTCTGCATAATTACTCCACTGTCTCCTCCAGAAATATGCACATTCAGTGTTATTATAAAGCACACCAGTATATCATATTAAGTCATAAATAATGTGCCAGTAGAATTAATTAATTTTATACACAACCCTCCCCCTTGTGTGGTACTTTACATTTAACTATGTCAGCAGTTATTGATGCACTCTTTAAACAATGACATTTTACATTTAAAAGGACGCTGTTTTTGAAAAGAGTACATCCTGAAAGAGAACTTTCTCTTCCCACAACACATCTGTAGGAATTGGTCGCTGCTAACACAATGACTGATCAATAAGGATGGGAATAAACATGCACTATATTATACCTTGTTGTTTAAACCTTGATGTGAGAAGGTGCTCACAGCAGGGTGGAGTTGAATAGATTCATTAAGTGCCAGTGGGGGAACTCTTAAGCTTAATCAGCCAGCCTGTTGCTTAGCAAACAAACGGTAGAAACCTGTAACTGATCACTGAAAACAAATCACCAACACTGAAAACATTGGTGTTACAGTAATATGTGCTCTGCTCCTTACTCTATAACAAAGGAGGGATTCTCTCTATTGTGACTTTCCTCTAAAGGATTTGTCTTTGCATGCATTACTGTATTTCAACGTT
This sequence comes from Tautogolabrus adspersus, assembly GCA_020745685.1. Lineage (NCBI taxonomy): Eukaryota > Metazoa > Chordata > Actinopteri > Labriformes > Labridae > Tautogolabrus > Tautogolabrus adspersus. The sequence continues at coordinate 18,120,228 of CM036539.1, forward strand.
CAGCTGATACTACAGTTTTTAGACACCAGCAGCCTTAAAGTAGCTCAATAAATTTTCACGTTACCATCTCTTTAGCTTGTTCCTATGATGGCTTTGCGTTTGCCTTGCCAGTTTCTTTGCTTGAAAAACTGGAAGACCGGAGATTTGCTGAAACGAAAATCTTGCAACAAATCTGCTTGTGACTAGCACCCGGAGATATTCACGAGATGTGGCTGTGCATTTTTTGTCCTAATCAATTGCCAGGAGAAAGAGGTAGAGCGAAAGAGGTCAAAAAGAACAGTGCAGAAGTGTGAAGCAGTATTTTGTTTAGAAAGAGATAAAAAAAGAAAGATTGTGGTGTGACGATGTTGTTGTACTGAAATAGGTTAAACTTGAACATTTGCATTTCCAGGAGTTAATGACTGTCTTGAAAGTGCAGGTGGTTATTATTTTATTCAAATAGTCCTTACACGGCACGTTGTTATAAACTGAACCTAGGTATTTGAAATCTTACAAATTTTTTACATGTAAATTACAGATGTGACATCCTAGTTTTGTTTATAGTTGCACATTAACTTTATAATTTAATGAATCTGCAAAAGCAAAGAATCAAAACGGAGGCATTAAATGTGGCCTATTTATCTTCAGTTTGTTATATCAACCATTTTCTTCTATTCCTGATATTCATCTTTTGACCTGAAGGAGAATATGCATCTCTTTTAATTATTATTTTTTTTTCTCCAGGGTTATGGTCTGATACATTCTTATAACTGGTCATCAGATTTCTTTATACTGTATCAGATGAATACGTCTGAATATGAGGGTATAGGTAAACACAAGACAGCACTTTTGTCGCTCCCACCCTTTTGCAGGTTTCTTTTCCTTTTTTTGTGATAAATACGAGATGTTGTCTTTGATGGCTGCTCAACAAAGAGAGAGCTGTCTTCAGCTGTAACCTTTCTGCACCAGAATCTGGAACATGACACATGTCAGGCTGTGATAAATGGTGCAGAGTCTCAGTAATTTCACCAGGAATGCCCTTGAGATGCCCAAAACCCCAATCGCAAATGCTATTGTTGAATTAAACCATAAAAAGAAATCCTTCCACCTTGACATGATAGGAGCCATGCCGAAAAAGGAGGATTTTTTTATTTTTTATTGTGTTTTAGGATTTACCTGTAGTATCTCGCCTCATACAGCGGCTTATATTTGTACAATGGAATGCTTGTTTATCTACGTACCTGCACAGAAAAAGAGAACAAAGAGAAAGCACATGATTTCATATTTCTAGATGTTTGAATATTAAAAGCTTTCATTATAATACCTGAGAGAACAAGATGGTCGGCCATGTTTTTAATTGTATACGTGAAAATACTGAACAAGCCCAAGATCGATGGAGCTTTAACTACAAAACTCCCATCAGTATTTAGTGTACTCTTTCTACTAAACTACAATAGTAGATTACGATAGTACCAGAGAGTTAATATTGTATAAAAGAACATGTTAAAGACCTTTTTCTTGAGCCCCCCCCCCCCCCCCCCCCCCCCAGTGTTATAACAGAATGTGCAACTCACCAAGAAGCAACTTCAGAGATCAGCAATTTATGATCACTACAGTGAGCCCCTTTATACAGCTAGTTATCATTGTTGACATCTTTATATTTCTATACTTGCTGCTTTTGATATTAAATGAATGATTTTTTACAAGTGTACCTTTACACTTATAACAACCACACTCATTGTGACACTTTGTACTGCCACTGCAGCAAAACAAGCTCCCTTGGGATGAATAGAGAATAATCTAATTGTATCCCATCTTTAGGATTTGGATAATTGAATTGTTTCCCATCGATTCTTCTTAATTCACATTATATTAAACTCAACGAGCTTGATTTGAACATTTCATAAACAGTTGTCATGAAGAACGTTGCTTTCTGATCTGAACATTACCTGAACATGAACAGTGCTTCAAGGAAGTCTGGAAGATTAGAAACAATGATACGTCTGCGTTAACAGATGATTTGTTATACATTTCCAGAAGATGACGTTTATGTGTAAAATGAAGGTCAGTAGAAGACTTGCAGACCTGACCTCAGTCTGATAATGTGTACAGGTTTCAAAGAGGGGTTTGGACAGCAGCCAAACACTGGACACAACCATTTTTTAATTACTGTAGATTACAGTCTCCTTTTGTAACCTACAGTAAACCTTTTTTCTTTTTCTCATTTACTGACACAAAACAAGTATGCCATACGATGAATTATCAACACTTCACATTTTGTGTGAAATTCTGCAGAAAAAAGTACTTTCACTCAACTCTGCACAGAGATTTCATTGCAGTACATTTATTTTACACTGTAATGATAAATGTAACTTTGATCCACGGATCACATGCTTTCCAAATGGAAGGTGATTCAAACCAATCACTGATCAACTATGATCCATTGTACCACTAATCAGAAGGCAGTGGAAGCACATTATACACTTTTGGGAAATCCACATTCAACCGAGTAAAGAGACTATAAAAATACTGCAAGTCAAATAACCTTAAAACAAAAATGCATCACGATGAGCAATACTGGGCCCATGGTATTTATTCAACATTCATCTCTTCTTCTTTTCATTGCTGTCCTACATTATATTGTCGTCTTCTTCTTCTGCTTCTATGGTGTTGTCAAAGGCTATGTCCCAGTTAAGGGGGTGGTTGCAGCCTTCAGAGTGCGCCTCTGAAGGCTGCTACCGTCACAATGCCGCGTCGAAGGCTGTCCCATTTTGAAAGCTCCTTCAAATGTGTCCAACAAATGCGTCCTTCTTTGCCAACAAAAGATGCATCTGGTGTATCCTTTGTGGCCGAACATAGCCCAGATTCATTGGGCGCCATTTAAAAAAAAGAAGAAGTTTTTTTTGTATGCCCTTTGTTTTTAATCAAAGGGCAGTCGTGATTTGTCATACAGCACACAATTACATACTAAGCACGAGTTAATATAAGAAAAGTTAACACGATCAGGATGACGATATCTTGCCATATCCATGTTTTATCACACCCCCATTATGATCAATGCCAGTTTAGACAAAGATATTCTCCCGTTTGAAAATCATTAAAGAATGACTACAATGACTGTCCACTCTTAGGCATTTCTAATGTAAGGGAGGTACAGGCCGTAAACATGTGTTTCTAGATTTAATTCCCCCCTGATGCTCATCTGTGAAAAAAAAAAAGAAAAAAAAAGTGGCCTTATTGTCACCGCTATTCTTGCTCTTGCTCACTTAGCATTCCTGCATGTGGTGATTTGCCCAGCAATTAATCCAAAAACTGTGGCTAAACTACCCTCTGTGATATCCTCTCCATCCTATGACAAATAGAACACTGGAATCTTAATTAGCAGGGAACGGGCTGCAGTATATTAGAGCAGCGATGGGAAAACAGATGAGGCCATCACACTGCACAGCAGGGAGCCGAGGAGTCTGGTCCCACATTGCACGGTCCTATCCATAATGCCACTAGTGTGCCACATGCCTCTGCTGTCATCTGCACAGTGCCACAAGGGCCCCCAGGGGCCAGGAGGGTCTTCCTGATCAAGCACTTGAGTTCAGCCTCTTAACTGAGCACTTTGAATCATTCCCTTATTTAGAAAAAAACTGTCACCTCTGCAAAAACCCTAAAAAATATGCCGATAATGAAGTCATAAAACAAACAAAAAAATTGCATTTTGATAAAACATAGCCTTAGAATGTGTGTAAACAGTTTTGGTGTGATACACATGTTTGATTTACTGCTAAAGATAACAATTTTTCGGTTAGGTTAACCACATCTTTAGACTAAGTAGATGTGAACTGGATGTAATAAATCATGGAACCATATCTGCATAGCTCTGCCCTGCGTCTCAGCCCTGTGACTGCTCCTTTCTTATTTAAGTTTCTATGTTGGTCATTGAGGTCCCCCTTTTGAAAAATAGCCATAGTTTGACTGTGTCTGCTCAGCTGGCTGCCTTCAATTTTATACCTGCAAAGTTTCAATCTAGGCCCTCCCTGCGTCCTTTAACATTTGGTCCCCGCTCCACCACCCTCCCCCACCTTCTTCTCCCCTTTTTCAGGATTACTGGTAGAGACTGCACTTGTGCAGTTATTTTCAACCTTGGTGGACAGGGGCTTTGGTATGTATTCTGGAAATACTTCAAAAAAAGCAAAAGGGACAATTTTCTGCTTGAATATCTCTGTGACTAAATCCATTGATCATCCCTGGGTTTCCTGAGAGAGAGGAGTGAGATGGAGAGGCATGTTTTATTCTCTAATAACTCCTACCTTCACCCTTCCTGCCTCTCTGTTGTTGTGTTGTTGTTGGTCGCACTTCTGCTCTATTCCTTGGAGAGCTGCTGAGATTGAAGTTATTTTATGCTTCGGCTCCCCGGGCCCCAATTTGAAAACTCTGGCGTGTCAGTTTTCACACACTCCTGTCATATGGCAGGGAAACTACGGAGTTCTGCCTTTTGCGTTTTTCCGTGAAGGCATCTTGTGGGGCATGTGCAGTTAGTGACAAATAGGTCAAAGAAAGATGACAAGTTTGTGAATTTTTTAAATTCATAAAACTTTCTCCGATGTACACCCGTAAACAATGTACAATAGAGAACTGCCCTAAGACTGTAACCTGACAGCACAAAAGTGTTGTTTTAGTAAGAATGAAACTTGATATTCCAATCTTATTAAAGGTAGGAGTGTGAGAAGAGACAGGATAAAAAACAAGCATACAAATACATTTTTTAAAACATGTTGCAGTCTTATTCAGGGCTGTACAGTGTCATATGTCGCACGTGCTACAAGGAAATTGGTCTGTGCTATGAATGATTTTACCTCATCGCACCGTTGGGATGAGAGACAGAGAGCCGTTTTTTTGTGAGAGAGAGAAAGAAGTAGAAGTGTCTGTGTGTGTGTATTTTTCTTTTTTGGTGCAGTGTTGAGTGAATTTGCTCAACCTACCGGCCATGGTGGCCGGTGAATAAAAGTAACGTAACAGTGATTTGTGACAGAATACAACATGAATTGAATCCCGATCTTCTGCTTGTTCCACTCTGACTTCATGAGAAGATCCAGATGGTCCTTACTCCTAACAAAGGAGCTCCACCTCCTCGTGTCAGAGCGAGTGTCCGTGTTTACAATGATGGGCTCTCTGCTGAAATGGCTTAGCTCGCTGTCAGTTGAGCCCAGCACAGCACAGATTTGCATCTCCATGACAAGAGGTCTACCTGCTGAAGGTGTGTTTAAACTGTTGTGTCGCTTGTCTTGTAGAGGTGGTAAAAAAAATCGATTCATGTAAAAATCGCGATTCTTCTCTACTAAGATTCAAAATCGATTCATTTTATTTTTCAAAAAAAAAAAAATATATATTTTTTTTTTTTGGGGGGGGGGGGTCTAATCAGTCACTCACTGCTCTTTTAATCAGAAGAATGCCAACTAGAGCAACAAGAAATGCAGCCAGTCTCACAGATGACTTGAGTAGATCCTGAAGTATGTACTGATTCATAAATAGACTTTGAATCCATGGATCAATGAATACAGAATCGTTTTGAATCAAAAATCGATTCTGAATCGAATCGTTACCCCAAGAATCGAAATCGAATCGAATCGTGAGACACCAAAAGATTCCCAGCCCTATTGTCTTGTGGTTTTGGCTTTAAATACTGTAACTCCCCACGATGTTATCGAAAATCCCCTCTGAGTGTAGCTGCGCTAAAGGTCCATTAATTCGATGATAAACACATTCTATTGCTGACAAGTTTATCACAATAAAAGACCCCAATTACTATGCCCTTAAAGTGCTTTGCTGTGTCAAAAATACAGAAACGAAAAGAAAGAAGCTACAACAAACTGGGAACTAAACACACTGATCTATAAACAATGGGCAAATAAAGAAAATGTTTATCTGATGTTATTTTGTGTATTGTATGCACCTTGAATGGCATTTGCCAGTCACAACATGTTTAAATGATAAGATGCACTACTTTAATTGTTTTTTGAGATCTAACAGAAGTTTCGTATATCGTGCTACAAGTTTTTGTCTTGTGCTACAAGACTATCAACCTCTGAAGCAGCAGTGCTGTGTGCAAAAAAATTACGTACAGCCCTGTTTTGAGTTCATCTTTTTCTGTGTATTTTTATTCATTTTTATAGACCGACAGTATGTTGAAAGGTAATCGACAATGACTATTGACTTTCGACTTTGGAATATGTGCCAAAGCTTTGATTATATATTTTGTTGTCATTCTTGGCTGTTTTGGACCTCTACAGTTCAAACTATTGCTTTGAGATTTTAGCCATGCTGTCTGGGCTAACAGCTAGCTTCATGACTGATTGCTAACATTTAGTTTGGATTTTATTTACAGATAATAGAGGTAAAGAGTTGGAGTCGTGTCAGATTAAACAATGCTGCAAAGTGCAAAATTCTCCCTCTGTAGGACTGTATGTATACAGTCTCCTTAACAGTATACTGATCAGCCTGTTCATTTTTTCGTTGCTTTTTTAAGGGCCGTATATGGTTAATAGGAACATGATAGTTTTGACTTGATGTTGCTATTCTACTGTATGTAGTAGCTAAAGCAATTTCAAAAGTCTCTATTACATTCAGGGAAAATGTTTTTTGTTCATCTGTTGATGCTAATATAATCGTTTTCTCTCGAGTTAAAAATTAAAAAACGATTTTTAGTAAGCATAAACATGTGGTTTGGTGTGGGTCTTTTCTCAACTGTATGTCTTCAGCAGTTCATGTATGTATTTTGTCTTGCCCGTGAGGTCTATCGGTCAAGGTGGTGGAGGATATCTGGGTCACATGTGAGCTCTGTCTAATTTTGGCTCAGGCACCTTTCAGACACCTCTCTTCACCTGCCAGCCTCCTCCGTCTCTGGCAGACTCAATAAACCGCAGCTAATTGGAAGGTGATGACAGACAAGCCTGGACCAATTTATTGCAGTTTGAAGACAACCTATTCACTTTCCCCTCTGTGGCCCGGGTGAGAACCACCGTTGGAGCTTTGCTTTCACCTGCCCTTAAACATACATTTGACATCTGATGTCTTCACTGTGTGTCTGAACAAGGGAAAATGAACGAGCTGAATACCATACATTCCTACAGAAAACTGTGAGTAGATTAGCCTCGCTGCTAACCTTGCCCCCTTTCTGTGGTATCAGAGGTATTTCCAACTGTCTGAGTAAGATTACACAATGGTATCACAACTTTAAATTTCAAGCCTGCATATCCTGGCTCAAAGTTTCGTTTAGCCGTGCTAAAATCAAAATCAAATTCATTTTTCTCCCGTTATATGTTCACTCTTGATGAAGAAATAAGGTTTCACAGCTAAGACCCTTTAAGTTGCGAACTATACTTAACATGGAATTCTGTAAAACACATATTAAAAACGTAAATAAATCAATATCATTTACACCATGTTGTAAACTTTATTTTCTTCTGCTTGATGGCTGAAACCCAGGCTATGACACTTGTGATGTACTCTGCCAAGAACATTAAGTATCCGAAAGTGATAAAGCTTCAATTTGCTAGACCATTAGACTAATTACTGCAATAATTAAGTAACTACTTGATTAGAACTAATGGGTACCTAATTATCCAGGAAGAAAGGATCAGGTGGTAATTAATAGAGTCAAGCTGATGTCTTCTGACTTACCAATGCCGATTACCAAACATATGGGACTGACACTGCTGAGGACAAAAATGGAAATGAATAAAAAAAAAAAAGGGAAATGCTATTTGTGTGTTTACCAAGCCCCCTGCAGCTAAGGCAAACAGTGTGTTAGTATCACATCACATGAGTGGATTGTTAATGATTGCTAATGTAACAAGAACATTACACATCAATACATTAAACAGGATGATTAGCCTGCGTCTATTTCCTCATTTACCCCTGAGCAGAGGTTGATCTCAATAGTATTGATGTACTGATTACAGAGATAAAGGAAGTATTATTCCATATTTGACTTTTTGATTTTGATGGATGGATGACATTTGTTTTCAGTTCCACACAAGATTTGATTTTGAGTGTGTGTGTGTGTGTGTGTGTGTGTGTGTGTGTGTGTGTGTGTGTGTGTGTGTGTGTGTGTGTGTGTGTGTGTGTGTGTGTGTGTGTGTGTGTGTGTGTGTGTGTGTGTGTGTGTGTGTGTGTGTGTGTGTGTGTGTGTGTGTGTGTGTGTGTGTGTGTGTGTGTGTGTGTGTTGTTATAGTTTTATGTAACCTAACAGTTCAGTTACAGCTCAACACTGATCTGATGTTTCAGTCTGAAGTCGGTTTGTTGTGAATGATGCAATCATAGTTTGATATTTATAGAAAGTTAATGTAAAATGTGTGCTTTGGATCACTCGTCTCACACGTCCTTATTTCAAGAGATAAAGCAAACAATCGTATGTGTGTGACAAACTGAGACTATGGCAGTTTCTTACTTAAGAAAATGAATGATTTAAACTTTTAATCCAGACACACAATGAACATCTCACAAACACATAATAGAGACAAATCAAAAATTTATAGAATTGTACAATTTGCATAGAGCGTATTATCTAAACATAGAAGAGAAAAGAAAGGGTGTTGAAAAGGTCATTAAAATTTAAGTACACTGAATGCAGAATATGGACATTATCTATCAATCCATCAGTCTGCTTGTTACTTAAGGTATAATTGTTATAAGACGGGCAGCAGTCAAGCCTAGTCTGCATATAATATGCATGACTATGAATGGAAGTCAAAGTGAAAGCTGACACTTTTTGATGTATAGTTCTCTTTTATATTAATGTTTGAATAATATGTGCCTGGAGGGTGGGCCATAAATTAAAATGGAGAATTGAGGTATAAATTTTTATGAGTCGTCCTCATCTATTTCCATTACATATTTAAAAAAGAAAAAATCACAGTTATTTGGATTAAACAGACAATCCTACACTGCGTTCTTTTCAAGCAGACAGATTGAAGTTTAAAGGTTCAGACAGCCTCAGAAAATGCAAGAACTGAAGAAATGAACGTGTCTTTCAGATTACTCAGTTAACTTAACACTTGATTTTTAGATGAAACAATTTGTTGGTGAATACAGTTGTTGATTGACGTAAATAATCACACCTGATTAATAAGTATTTAAATGATTAAGCAATTTAGAGAAAAACCTCCTGGATGTTTGTTTTATATCTTGAAGAGGAAACTGAATGTCTTTGGCTTTTTACTGCTGATTAGACAAAATAAAAGTTGTTAGAACCTTTTAACTATTTGTTTCTATTTCAAAGTGAAACCATAGTAACTGAAAAATAACCTGAAGAAAAATCCATAATGCAACCAGTTTTCAACTCCTCAGCTTTATTGTACTACGTTGTATTATCCATACTTGTTAATTCACTGAAGCCATTTCATTAGTGTCTTTTTGGGTGTGCTGGTTTCTTGTAAAATAAAGCTCATAGTTAAGCTTGCGGGGCAGTTTGGTGTGTCCCATAACCTATCAAGTGAACCTCCTTTTTTGAAAATGTCATCAGAGCTGTGGGGATCGCCCAGGGAGCATGCGATTACAAATAAAAAGGACAGTGAAGGAGAAGTGTGGGGTCTCGCGTTGACGGCTACGCTGAGGGGCCCCAATGAGGGTTTTTAACAACATGAGCTCTGAGGCCACAGTAACTGTACTTAAGCTCTCTCCCCTTGAATTTTCCTGGGAGAAGATGCTTCTTTGTCCCAAGGCAGGATAAAAATAACACCCTTTGTGTGTGTCGCTGTCATCTTATGGCATTTGCAAGGCAGAGGCTCATATAACTGGAAACAGTGGTGTCAATTAATCAAGTGTTTATAGGCTGTGCTCTACAAGACATCCGAGTTTACAGCTCTCTGCAGACATGGCTATTTGTAACATGGGCAGATTTTACAGAAGTCTGCATTCATTACTCCTTCAAGTGCCTGAAAGTTTATTTTTTTATTTACTCACTACACATGCCCCACGACTTGACAGAGAAACAGGGTACATTATCTTTGAGTGTGTGAGATCTTATCGTATCAGACTACTTGTAATAAAACAACACTTTATAACTCAGTCACTATCCACTCTTCTCCCTGTACTCGGAGTTGATATGCAGTCTAATCATCTGCTAGGGAGCTGATGTGATGTAAATGAAAGTAATTAGGGAAATGTCAAACATAATTAATAGAACAGGTTTAAGTTGTGAAAACACTTGTCAGCGGAATGGATGAAGATTTTGCCTCTTGTCTCTGTGACGTTGCTCCCCCCTTTTTACCGCTGTTCAATTAGGTCATAGATTGCTCCGAAGTTACCGCTCCCCTCTCACTTTCCCTTTTACCCTCTATCTCTTGTTCTCACAGCCTTTCCCATTCTGTGCATGGAGACCTTTTTGAGAGAGGTGGGAGGAGGGGGGCACCATCCTGTGGAAGGAAAATAAATTTGCCTGTCCATCCACCGCCTGGATGAAATTAATTGCAGACTCCTCATGCTGTCTGGGTACAACTGGGGCATTAACATAAGCAATTTGCGTCCAACTTCTTCTGCTGGCTGTTTAATAGAGCATCGGACCTGGCCGATAAGGCTTAAGGTCCCTGATGCATTAGCATTTTCATAACATCAAAATATTATAGCACCATGATTTGCTAAAGCCCATTCATTATTGATAAGAACAAAAGGTTTTATAAATTACAAAAGGGGTGCATGACCTATAATTACGGCAAGCAAATTAGGGTGTGCAGTAAAGTCAGTTACATTTTGAAGGAAAATAATGATGCTGGAGACCTTTCTCCTTCCCTCAGGATTGGAAAAATAATAGATTCCTTCACAGCCTCACATGGGGTTGAGGAGCGTGCTCGCAGGTTCACGAGGGACAATGTTTTCACAAGAAAGAGAGCAAGTGTCCGCGGCCCTGACACCATCGCTGCGTGAATAAAACGGGCCATTAGTCAAGTTAGTTTTAGTTAATGAATGGACTCAACCAGGAGACATATTTAGGCAAATAAACATTCACAATCATTGAAAACATTTTGATCAAACAGTACTGTGATATTATACATTATTATGAATAAAGACTTATTTTTCAGTACCTGTTTTGGTCAGGTTCTGAGGGATACAGTGGCAAAACTTAAGAGCAGATCAAACTGTGTAAAAGACTTACAGATGTTGTCACTCATTGTAATGTCACTGTTGCCCAGCCCGAAGTTAAATCATAAAGTAATCATTAATGATATAACTATACTTATGAAATTAAAATAGGTATGCAGAGTGGCACATTTACATGTTCTAGTAACACAAATATTTTCATCATTATTTTCGCAATATGTCATAATGTAATTATAGATTTTGAAGATCTTCAATTATATCAGAAAATGTTTGTCTACTTACAACTAATGCATAGAGATGGTTATAAGGTGTGATAGAATGAGAGTTAGGTTGGATGTTTAACTCTGTCATTGATTTTACTATTCTAATTATTTATGATATTTCTAGTTCCTGTCATGAGATAATTTAACTCATCGTGTCTAAAATTGGACAGAAGTGATATTGTATGTATCCCAGCTGAAAACTGCAGGAAAATATTTACAAATGTTACGGGTAAAATCCCTCGAAGCTGAGAAATTCGATGACATCTGTGCTAAATTTCAAAATAAAGCAAAATTAGGAGCACAAACAAATGTCTTTATTCCCCATTCTAAATGTAGCGCTCCTCCAGTTCACTTGAATGCTGAAATGACAAAAACATGTTGTCCCGCACACTGTTACCTAAAAAATGTATTCTTTTGATTTCATGAATGAACCTTTAAACACTTGTGAGGTATTTTATTATAGCATTAATTACAGTACTGGAAACACTGAATGCTGTGTCACCGAAATCCCAATTCTGGCGTTCTGTTATAACCCCTTTTTTGTGTCATATTTGAAGGTGGAGAGCCACAGATGTCAGTTATGGCTTCAGGGTAGATGAGATAATTGCACAAGTTCTCCAGAGACACCCGCCGTCATTCTCCACTTGTTTGTTAGTGCGATATGTTTGCCCCAGATGACAGGAACAGCAAATTCACCTAAACCTTTTGTTTAACATCAAAACACGATTCATCTGGCCTATGCTTTTCAGCAAAGCCACTCAGGTTAGTTTAATTATGAGGTTTGACTGAATTGCTTGGTAACTAAAAATGTACAACCTGTTATGAATATTTCTGGAGGTTAATTTGAACTGAGCTAGTCGAACCGCTTCCCTTTAACCCCCATCTTTGTGCTGAGCTGGACTTAAAAGTGTTAAAACTGTAACTAGAATTCTGTCTTGTAATTCTGAGTAACATTGCAATCAAGCATATTGTCCAATGTTTTATCTTTTTTTATTAACATGATCGATTTTCATGAATCAACTTGCTGCATAGCATTTGTGAACAGATACTCATATCCTCTCTGTAACTCACATTTTATAAGAAAACCAATAAGTTGCACCGTGTAAACAGAGCCATCTGGAAACGCAGCAAAACTTGACTTCATCTCCATTTTCTTTTATCCCATCATGACTCTCGGGAGAGCTCACAAACAATGAGGGTCTCATACCTGTGAACACACACATTAACTTGCTTAGTTTTAAGGCTGGCAGATTAGCCCAGCGCGTCAGACTCATTAAGTGCTACATAAGGCGTCCTATCTAATAACAATTGTATTAAAAGATGTCTTCCTGTTAAAAACATACTCATGTTGTGAGGTGGTACTGTATCTCCGAGAGCAATGTATACATAAACCTACTTTTGTTGAACTCCAGATTGGTCTTGGTCTCAAGACCGTACTTCAGACCACTTTTTGAAGGTCTCGGTCTCAAAACCATTTTTACTCGGCCTTGTCTTGGTATCAGACTGGGCAGACTCAGGATTTTAAATCAAGACCAGTCAAGACCACTACTGAAAGTCTATTTTTCCACATCATTACTGTGATTGGAAGGAAAATGCCCCTCCCTTAAACAACAAATAACTTCAATTCATTAGTAGTTTGATTTCCCCCCCCCTGGTTACGGCCGCAACATTCCCGGTGTTAAAGCCTAAGTTAGTGACACGCCCCCTGCACACAAGAAGATGATTTTCAGTGATATTTATGGTATTTGTCTTGTCTCCGTCTCGCCCTGACTTGGTCTTGGTCTTGACTCGGTCTCGATCCCTAAATGTCTTGGTCTTGTAGCACTCTGGTCTCAGGTTGTCTTGGTCTCGGTTAGTGTGGTCTTGACTACAATACTACATAAACCTTTAAATGTGAACTGTATACAAAACATATTTTAATAATGAAAAGAAAAAGGAAATTTAACTCACCAATCCTTTTCAACTTATCAGCTTATAAGCTGAGGAAAATAGATCATAACTCATTACAACAGTATATAGGTAATTTACCCAAACAGACTCGCACAGAAGTTGTTATAGTGCAGTGTCAGTGTCACAAAGAGTCCAGTCTTACACAGGTGCACCAACATCCTGTAACTCTACCATCCCCTATGAACGACATCACTTCCAACATCTATCTCATAGACGGGCTGTGCATTAATGGAAATTACATTTTTGTTGCAATACGACGACCCGCGTGAAACTCATAAATTAAAACCCAAAATTCTAAATGTATTGAAGTAAATAAGGAAAAAAGAACGTTATGTAACAACAAGCAATGTTTGGCTCAGTATGTATATTTTACCTAAGAATGAAGGCCTGAGTATAATGGCAATGCTTTTACACCATGATGATGCCATTGGATGAAACTTCAGATAGCTATCAGCTACCTTTTGATACATTGGTGCCTTTTAGTGCTGATAAAAAAAAAAAAGATATGGATATTCATTGGAAACTCCATCGTTGTTTTGAAAGATGGTAGCAATCCTGTTTTTCCGTCATTCACCAAAAGTTTTGTGATCATAGCAATGGAAACAAACTCAACTCCATACTGGTCTTACTGTGTAGATTTTACATCTTCTTTATTCTAAACATATTTAATATCAATTTAGTTGCAACAACAACAAAACATAAATCTGTGTTACCAAATTCTGCAGGTATCCAATACAATTCGATAGCGTCATTATCCAACACATTAATCTAAGGTATGAGTATGCAGTGAGGTATTTAGAGTGGTCACATAGTGATATTACCAATGGGAATCATTCCCTGTTATCTCACTTATCCCTGCAAAGTGGACTCAGAGTTTGATTGTGTCCTATTGGGCCTCTCTAATCACTGCCACACTGCGTCCCAGAGTGCTCCAGGCTCTTTATCAGTCATTAACCTCTAGCTGTGATGTCACTTCTCTCTCCTCAGTCACTCATACAGCATTTTAAGTCATAGATATATTCTGCGGCAGAAACAATGAACCATCAGAGAGAATAAATTGTAAAACCAAGGCTTGTTAAAGGTGACTTAGTCTCCACTTTCTTTCTCCTTGTGCCCCTTAATTTCTCTCCATCTAATCTCCCTCTGTCTATAACAATAAGAATTAATTATCCTGCTTATTTTTCTTCGGTTGTTGAGAGGCTCCCCATCTGGATAGAAGACAGTCCTCTGTGTGCCTGATTAATGGCGTGGAGACACAGTTGCCAGTTCTGAAGCCTTGCTGTCTGGCCCTGGTCAGAACTTCCAGAAGGCGACCTAATGTTAGTCCAAGAGATTAAAAAAAGTAAAGCCTCAGAGATAATTGTGCCATTTGATAATGAGAAAGATCTATTGAAGTCATTTTTTAATTCGTAACATTAGCATCAAAACAAAGTCATTCACTGATGTTGTGCCATGGAAGGTCGACATAGCTGCATAATAATTCAGGTAACAAAAGATATACACTGATGCCCTGGACATTTATCTTTATTGTTATTATTGTCTTGCTGACTGGTATTTCCATCGGATTTACACTGAAATACTCTGAAAAGTTCTCTATTGTTTTTTTTTGTTTTTTTTATACACCTCATACATGTTAATGTGTTGTTCATACCTCACTGCAGAGATGAACTTTAATACATCTTTGCATTACTTTCAACACAATTATGAATGATACGTTAATTCATTCTGCAACTTCATTAAAAATAGACAAAGAATCAACACTTCTTCAGAGCTATATGAGAGAATAAGTTGATAGTCAATCAATCCCTTACTTGTATAATTGACAGTTAGACAGAACCAGTGACTGCAGAACCAGCGTACTGGGAAAAATACATGCAAGTGGTTATTATTGAGAAACTGTTGCGGTTTAATAGGCTTTCACACAGAACTACATGGTTTGGCTTTGATTAAGGTTAAGATAAATATTTTTATTGCAGAGCTCAAGGAATGTAACCGATATGAAATACACTAAGTGAATAACGCCATGTTCACTTTTAGTGTAAATCTATGTAAAAGTATGTTGTATGAAGTTGCATTCACAGATCACATGTCAAATTGCCCTTATTGGGACGATAATTGAAAAACAACATTGAAAAAAACACACACTAATATCTTGTGAAAAAAATCCACCCACGCTGTAACAACTAGTCTACAATTCACAAGAGAAGTCCAATCAATCTTTCCCAGTCAGTTTTGTATGGTTAGTTGAACGTTCTCATTACTTTGCCTATATAGTATAACCATCAGCATCCTTTGAAATGCTGCTAGTAGTCATACCCATCTAGTTGTGTGGACAAGATAAAAGAAGGGCAAGGCTTCTCTGTCGGCCATTGGAGCTTTGACTCGTTTGCCACTAATGTGTCAAAGAGAAGATGACATTTACTGGAGAGCCTGGTAAAGTGCTCCCCTGGAGTAATAAATGTTTACCTTTAAAAGAGGGGTCTGATGGTTCAGATTTGAAGAAGAGGTTCCTTTAAACGCTGGGTTCTTCTCCACCCTCTTCTTTGACCTAATTTGTCAAACAGAATCATTTCTGTAGCAGTAATTTCACTTCTCTTTATTTTCAAAATGTACACAGAGAGTACACAAAGAATGGTTTTCTTAAGTTTAAAAAAAAAAATCAATTCACATGAATTGTTTCACTTTCTTCAATTATAATTTACTCTGACTATAATCCATTAAGTTGAACAATATTAAAACCACCAGCTGACAAAACTACCAGTCTGCTACAGTGGGCACTTTTTTCACTTTGAGAATTATTAAAAAAGAGAAAAACATCACGGATCTGGAGTCTGTTGTGATTTTCAAGATAAATGACATTAGGTGTGTTCATATATAAATCTGTTGCTTATTCTTTGGGTAGGTAAAACCTGTTTGATACAAGTGGTTTACTGCAATTAATATTCATTTCCATATTATTTGTTCAAAAAGCTATGTCCAGTAACTTTCTGCACTGGTGAGATTAAGAGATGGTCATATAACTAACTGCTACATTTTGAAGACGTTTTTTATTTTGATAAAATGTTAACTAACAGTCAATGTAATATTACCGCAATCAGCCAAAAGCAAGTCTTGCAGATCGGACCTTAAAAGAATCAGTAATTGTTGCTGACCAAAAAACTTGCAATCGGTGCATCTCTACTCAGAATATATATGTTTCAGTGTTTCCGCAGCTTATCATGCTACCTGTGATAATGACTCTTATAAGAGCTCCCAACTGTGTAGACATTGTTCAAGGATCTTAATAGAATCCTGATTAAAGGAGTATGTGAAAAGGATAACGGGCAGGCTGTGTCTGCACTGACCTACTCTGATAAAATTCAGACTTATCAGGAATGTTTATATCCCCAACTGTCTCTATACAGACAATAGCACTACGGCTAATACAACCCTCACTTGAACAGAATTGATCTTGTACTAAATCAATGGAAAGCTGCAAAAATGTGAAAAAGAGATGAAGAGAAAACCAATGTCTAGGCCTTGAGGGCCAAGATGCACAACATCACACCAGACTCTTATCTGTGGACGCGTCTCTCCCCTGAGAGGATTCTACACTCCAGCAAACAGCAGGATTCAAAGGTATATCAGGTGCATGACCTTAGGGTTAGTGAAATCTACAGCCAGGCAGTATAGTATCAGCCAGAAGAAGTCGGACACAGAAGTAGACATCATGTGGCCAGCGTACAATTATACAAACACACTAAACTTTAAACTCTCTGTTTGATATTCACTCTAACAATAATCAAACATCCATATGGATGGATGGATGGATGGATGGATGCATGGAAGGATGGATGGATTAGATAGGTAGATTGATATGTAGATAGATATAAATATCTTGTTTTTCTGTGCATTATAAAGTTGAAGACTTACGTTATTAATTGAACTTAATGAATTTAATTTAATACTGATGGTCTTTGCATTTTGCTAGATTATAGAGCATAATATGCTGTATCTTTGAAAAGATAGATCCATTATCATTCAATTTTCCCCTCATTAACCTTTGGTTCATTGCTTAATGTGTCAAAGGCCAAAGGCCATTGTAATCTCTCTCAATGGACACACTGTTCTTGATCAATAAGCTTCTTGCTCAGCAGCTCACATTGTTTTATTTTCCTGCCTGTGTTCCAGGGGAAGGTGTGAAAGGATCATTCCAAGTCTCAAAGGAGAGGCTTCTTTCAATATCCTCAAAGTAGCGGATCCCACCCACTCAATTGTTCTCTACATAATCATATAAAAAGATTCAGGAAGAGTTGTTTTTTATTGTTGTTGTGTTTTTCCTCTGCTGAACAATGCCCTTCCGCCACAGGGTCCCCTAACAGCCTACCAGTCTGCGCTCAGCGCACCTCCACCCTTCATCCCACCCTTGCTATCTCGTTTTCCTCATCTGGCCCAGGCCCACTTCCACATCTACATCCCATTGTCTGAGTGAAGGCAGCACGCGCAGGGCTGGGGCCAGTCCAAACATACTCATCTCTCTCTGGATCACTGCCAGCATTCTTTGAAAATCATAAACTTTGTTACTTTCCTAATCCTTTTAACAGTTATGTTATAGTAATGGAACATAGATTATAGACGCTCTGCTGGTTAAAAAGGGTGTATGTATTCACTCACATTGCTTCTAGTAAGTATGTGTCATGATGTATGTTGCTATTCAAGCGCACACACGTGTTGGAGAAACCAAATCCCAATCCATCAGGCATTCCCCAAGGTGGGCGAGCCTGTGTGTGTGTTTGTCACTGTCCCCTGTCAGGAAAAAGGCTTGGAGCGTGTTGTCCGGACGAACCCCCTTTGGCTGAGGAAGTGCTCCTCTATATTGGCCTCTTTGTGGCTCACTAATCGAGCTTTCCGGTCAGCAGGCTGCACGGTCCCAGTGCAGGGTGCACTACGTGATACAGACCCACTCCGGTGCTCCAAGGGAAGTTCTGGGATCAGCAGATAACAGCACAGCTCCCTCATCTAACACGCAGAATAGTGTTGCTTCTCTCAGCCTCTCTGTCCTTGCATGAATAAGGAAAACACCAATTTTAACCATTTGAAAAATTCCATTATTCAGAGCCTCTGGTTGCCAAACATTTTTCTCTCTGGAAAACCCCATGAATTCCCTCAAACCTTTGAAGCATGTGCATAACAATACTATTTTTCTAAAAATGAACCATAACATATTACTGGACATTGTTCAAATCAAACAACAGCTTTTAAAATACAATTCATTGAACATGTACATTTCTCTATCCCTTGCATCACACTGTTCTGCGTTGCCAGTTTAGTAATTAAAACAGACTATTATTCCTCCCTCTTGTGTTTTGTACTCCACAGTGGGCCATCATGGAAACTGTAGCCCTCTTTTCAATGTTTTAGTGCTATCTCAGATGAGTGGTCACTAAGGACTCATGTTCCGGTATTCAAAACCAATTATGGAATAATAATCTTTACCTGTCACTTCTATTTAAAATGTTCTTGTTATTCAAGCAGTCACTTATATGTCAGGGGGATTTTTCAAGGACGCTGTAGGATGTGACAGTTATCTTGGTGGTACTGAATTTGTGATTCTCACAGGTGTACTCCACAGAAAATCTGTATTTAGTACATAACGGTTAGCATGTTCACATTTAAGTATATTATATACACACATTCTTTAAATAGCTCTTTAGCTGTATGGACAATCATTTTTCATAATCAAATGGTTTCTGTAGCTACCTAACACTAGCTTGTGGTCAACCTCTAATCAAAAAAACAACAACAACCCACCCCATAATGTCAAACCTAAGACCTACCTCAGGTCACATGCTGCATGTCAATCCAGGTTTACACAGTAAAGTAGCAGGGACACACTGATATTGCATCTTCCAGATGTAAAGGCCAATGATAACAATTGTCTTATCTTCACTGCCGGGTAACATAGATCTCTTAAGTGTGCGATGCTCTTTCTAAAGAAAACACACACAAAAAACCCCAGGAATATCAGCGTATCTGAAGCCGGTGAATTATTATGACTTTTACTGGTGACATTTTCCAGTGGCATATGGCAGCAAGCTCATGGGAGAGCACAGCTTTTTGATGAATACTTTGAATCCAAGCGACCAAAGGACAGCGCTGGGTATATGTTGCCTTCTGTCTTTGCCTTGTGAAATGGTAATGTAGCCTCACTTATACAGGATTCTGAAGAAACTGAGCTGCCTTTTTTTACCAACAAAAATATCATAAGACAAAACATGGAGGAACTGCATGTGGAACACTACATGTGTGTGAATATGAAGATGTAAGTTTGTTTGATGTTTGCTGTTTCGACTTTGTCTCTTTTCGGTGATTGTTGGATTTTGCTAACTTTTGATCACCGTGGCACCATATTACAGTAAGCTGCAGAGAGCATGGGAAACAGAGATAGACTTGCATTCACTTGTGCAAATGGGTGTTATGGAATTAGAAACTTGAGGTGTTGACAGTTACTTTTAGAATTTGTACTTCAATGTCAACATTCACATTACTCTAAGCAGTGTAACACCATAGTTTATCCATGACCAGATCACCCTCATAGGTCCACTAGGTATGTGAACCACACATAAGTTGTAAAATGTAACCATGAAGTGGTGAAATACAATTTTACCAGCCTCCGGTTTTAAGAGTGATTAGTCCCGAATTCTTGATTCAGAGTTGCAGTGAAAAGAGAGCCAAGACCTCACTCAGACCTGTCTGAATATCCAACTTAACATCCCTACAGTGAAACACCCAGCATGTGAAAGGTTGATTATGTGGTGTGTTGTGTGTGTTGGCCTCACCAAGACGAGCCCTTCAATGTAAAAATAGTTTCTAAAGTTTTTATTGGTATATCATATTTTTTTGCCAGGCGTATACAGCCTTTTACACAGAATTTGTTATTTAATTGTAGATATTTGGACTATGAATATAATATATATGAATATAGTAAAGATAAACTGAGGGCCTAGATATACACCCATGTTGTGAATGGACATGTACAGGACTTTAAATACCACGATAACTAATGAGTTTTTTGTCGTGCGAACAGAAGTTCAGGACAGAAGACGGCCATGTTCAAGGCTTGGGTCGTTGTCAATAGAGCAAACAACTATATCATAATGGTGAACTGTGCTGTGAACTGTGCTGTGAACATGGTGCACGCAAGGGGTAGAGAACGAGCAGGGAGACAGGGAGGCATGATTGGTAACATTTTAGTTTCAAGACATTACTGCTATTACTCCTTCTATTCTGGAACCCAACAACACAACAAGATGACATTTAAAGACACTTTAATCGCCTACTTCCCCCGGTGGTGGAGATTCCTGTTTCTCTGTAGTTTAGCTTAGTTTTGCCTCCAGCTAATATCGAGACGTTGGCCCTGACAGGGTCTATATATCAAGAATAGACAAGAAATATATTCAGTATTCTGTTATTGAAGAATTTATTAAATATGAGTTGGCAAACATTTTCCTTGTTTAACGACATGGAGAAAAAAACCTTAACTTTTATTTGGCATTCTTTTTCTGTGTCCCTGATGACAATAAATCCCGTCGCTGTCATATGAGCTCTGTTCGGTCTCCCCATAAGGTGCTGAGCAGGTAGCAAACAGAAGGTTCTATCAGGACTCTTTAGAAGGAAACTGCAGCTGAAGTTGATGTCAGCAGTGAGTTGAAGCAATCGAGCTGCTGATTGTAAAACAATAAGCTGAAAGATGTTAAAAAGCTATGTAGAGCTGAAAGGAACTGCTGCGAGGGAGTGATGCTTCTCCAAGTAAAAGTGCAACGGATCACAAATCTGGACAAGCTGTTTGTATTAAGAGAGAAGAGGTGCATGTGTGTGAAAACATGGAAGTGAATGGAAGCAAGGTTAGGAGGTAAAAGTTGTTTGTGAACACACTCAAATAAGTTGGAGAGTAACGCACAATCAACAAATGTTAATTTGGAAAAGAGAGAGAAATGCAGTTGGAGGTCCCATTTGACTAAGTAGCTAAAAATGAACATTAGCATCAATGCTTTTCAAAAATGTTAAATCAATGTTGATTTTGCCAACCCAAATCATATCTCTTCATGTATCTTATCCTGTACATGCATAAATAGTGTTCTTCAATGGAAGTTAAAGGTCCTGCTGTCATGTCAATGTCAGATATTCTCTTACTGTGAATCTTTTCAGGAAACTGTAAACAAAGACACTTCCAGTCTGCATGCTGTAAAATCTTTCATCTGACACTGACCCAGTGACAGCAAAACATGGCAGCTCATCTTGACACAGGTTTTATTGATGTATTGTGTTAAATATTTGACCTTTTATATGCAACTGTTTGAACTTCTTTATTCTGAAACTAGCATAATAATTATTATCACATTTTAGCATGGCTAGAAGTGCTGCTGAAATGTTGTTAACACACACACACGCACACGCACACACACACGTACACACACTGACACACACACACACACACACACACACTGACACACACACACATGACACACACACACACACACGTACGCACGCGCACACACACACACACGCACACACACACACACACGTACACACACACACACACGTACGCGCACACACACACACACACACACACATTAACACACGCACACGAATTTGCATTCTGCTGTTTCCATAAACAAAATCAAATTGAAACGGGTACAGCCAGAAATTAATTATCCATCCAAAGCAAATGTACTGGAAAATATAATTTATGGAACAATTATGAAAATGGTGAGCTTAAGTGAGAACCTCGCAATAATTTAATTATTATTTCATTGGATTACTCCTTTAATTCTTCGCTTGGTGAGAGTGATGGAATGTACAAGGCTGTTGCGTGGAGTGGTTTTTTAGGTTTGAGGCAAAAAAAAAAAAGGCCTTCCCTGCTTTCAATGAGATTGGAGTTCTTAAAGCTCGCTGTTATGATAGTAAATCTGAACCAAAGGGTAAATGTTCTGCAGGTGATTAAAACGTTTACAAGATGATACCTTGACTCTTGATGCTGAGATATGTTAGATGATTAAGCATATTATTATGTACTGGACATTTTGTAGTAGAATAAACAATATACAGTTTTAATATCTGTATTGTCATTGTGTGTTGGTCACTGTGTGCATTTGTATCACCTCAAATGGTTATTTTGCTCAGTGTCTTTTCTCTACACAGTGCCTCTTTATGCCAAGAAGGACTTGTCCTTCTTTCTGACAAGCGTCCACTGGGAACACTGCTCTGTGTGCAGTCTCTTTGGCATGCTAAAGAGCCCTGATATTTTTGTCTTACATTTAAAGAGGGAATTACGCTGACCTATTGAGGGCTTATGTCCAGGGCATTTTAACTTTTTTTTCATGCTTCTTGGAAGGCGTCCAAGTAGATTGAAAAGATGGGAAGGTTAGAGAATGGATAGAGAGGTTATTGACAGCGCTGAGGTTAGTACTTTGAGGGACAAGCGGAAACAATGTGCTGACTGTTAGCCAAGGACCAGCTTTGCTGTATTGCATGGGGACATGAGTGTCCTGAGTGGGCTTTTTTCAACTGTTTCTTTCCTTCTCCCTTGAAAGCTGTTACAATGAAACCAAGTCTAAAGCAGCAATTTGTAAGTCAAGAGCCTGGCAAAATGGGTAGTGTGGGGAAAAGGGAGTTGAAAGTGTTTGGTGTGTAAAATGAGAGCCTAGGGTCTGTTTAGGCCAAGTGGAGCTCTGGTCAGCTTTGCATGCCACTTAAGTGGCTTCCTGCAGCTCGCTGTAAAGACACCACCTACACTGTTTTAAAGCCCTTTTATATCCAAAGCTTTATCAGTTTCTGTTATCTACTTTTGTTACATAGTACAACTTATCATTGTTTAAATGACATTGGAAAAGTGACTGGTGTTTGCACATAGAACCGTTTAGAACTGAAGTGTGAAGTTTTGACTTAAGATGGTCTCAGTAAACCATGGGGTTGTCTGCATATGTGTCTGTAGAAGAATTTCCACAAATGCTAATTCCACATGGTGTAAAATATGGGTATCAGTTTTATATTTAAGACAAACAGCACTCAAATGAAAAAAATAGGAAATACATTTTTTTATTATGAAAAAAGCAAGATCCAAATAGAGGGGCTTCTTATTATTGTACAGTCTTTCTGTACATATTCATATTGCTGTATATTATTAATCAACTATCGGTCTGCATTCTACCTTTCTGACATAGCTGTGCCTTGATTAAATTGGGTTTTTCTGCAGAAAATGTGGAGCTGCTGGGCTTGTCTAATTGGCAGATGGAGAACAGATCTTGATATTGTCATCCTTGACACTAAAATTGAAAAGATGGCTCACCTATGGCGCACCACTGCTGCTGCTCTCCTCCAACTTCGGCACAGGGCGAGGCACAAAATGCTAAATGGGCACAGGTGATACAATAAAATGTCACTTCACCGGCACAATGCTCCCAAAAATAAACCCATGTGAAAATGAGTCCAAGCCTTTAGTCTGACAGTTTTACATTTAACAAACATCTGCCATTTCTCATGTCTCATGTACTCCTAAAGTATTGGTAATATTCGGTAGAAGATGGCAGTAAACAGTTTGTAGCTTTTTATACTGAGACAGAAAGCAGCTGTTTTTGTTTTCAAAACAAAACAATTTCAAAACAAGATTTCCTTGTCATTGTGTCAAAAAAAAATTCCAGATTACATTTTTTCCAAAGTTCAGTTTTTTCCATTTAACACGATGTGTTCCATTGGATCTGATCACAGATATACATCAATCACAAAGTATTTATCAGATCAAGAAATTGAGAAATGTTCAAAAATACATTTGCTGGGCTTATTTATTTTCAAAAAAAGGGTGGTAGTGCCCAGGCCACCCCTGCTACCCTGCAGAACCGCCCTGGCATATAATTGCAAAGGGCTGAATGCATTTAGTTTCTTTTCAACGAGACTTGAATACTGGAAATGTTCTAGTTTTAAGTCTCAGCATTCCTCTTTATCACCGTGTATTATGTTTTTAAACCAAACCAATCAAAACGTCATTATTAAAACACTGCTACTATTATATGTTATATGATACATGCTATAATTGAAATGTTTCTTAATTGATTTACGCGCTGCTTCAAACTGTCCAATGTATGTAATCAATGACATCTCCTGGGCACATTGAGTAAAAAAATCCACAGCTCTCCTAAGCCGCCTTTTATATTTACCGAGTGAGATATTAACTGTGGCCTCTCAGGAAAGCCTTCTTGATAGAGTCCCTGAAGTATCAAAACGATTATGGGAGCCATGGGCTGCCACTGGAAACAAACTCACTGACACGCTGACAAAATCCCTGCCCCGTGTTTATATGCCATTTTGCAAAGAAATCAGAAAAGTTAATCATGTATGGAAGCCGGGGTTAAGAAGCAATGTAACAGTCTATTAAGTTTAATATAGATATGTAGGATAAGCATATGCAGGGAGACATTAGCATAAATCTTGGTTACACACCAGTGGTGCAGTGCACTCTATTCTCTCCCTGCAGTCGGGTCTAATGACAAACACTGTGAATGAGCCGTGCTGCCTGGCACTGCTCACTTGAGCTCTCAATTAGCCCCAGTACCAGTGAGTCCCCTGACCATTGAGAGCTCTAGTATTATTCAGATTTCCCAAAAAGAAATGTAACAAAAAGGATTCAGTCAACATTAGTTGATCAGTAATCTATATAAAACACTGTACAGTGACCTTACCCACATAAAGAACAGCAAACATTAAGAGACTTTGTGTCATGCCTGAAGTGGTTTTATGACATGAATTTACATTTTAAGCTGTTGGCTGACGCTGTTTTTTCAAAGTGACTAATGATGACTCATCATGTACAAGTTCAGTGTCTTGCTCAAGGATACCGAAGAGGCACACACGACTCCTCTCTTTTACTACCACAAGTCTAAAAAAACAAATCTGAAGTGGTTATGTGTCGATTGTCATGAACTTTAGACTCAATGTGCCCCCAAAATAAATCTGCATTAACTGTCTTTTCTTCACTGGTTTGAGTTGATAGGATTATATTGATGAGAGTATGCAACGTAGGAGTTAAACATTGAAGTACATGGTTAAAAGGAAAACAGTTTGCAGCTTGCTAACTTGCTTTTCAATTTTTGTGTGTGACTAAGTAGGTCAACTGTAAGAAGGTCCAATTGTAGCTAGCTTATTGGTGGCGTATCACCACCTACTGTATGGGAGTAGGGTCCATGAGTCTGTAGTAACAGACGCTTTGCTGTTCTGCACAATTCTGCTGCATCTTTTCCACTCTTGGAGCTGTTGTTCGCTGTGATGGTGGCTTGTACTTGGACTCAACAAATGCCATCAGCTCACTGAAGCCTTCTCCTTTCACAACACTGAATAGGAGCTTATCTCCAGTCACTGTTATTTTTTTATTATTAGCTTGTCTGAACACAAGGCTAATCTTCTACGCTCTGGTATCATCACAATGACGTGTGCTAACAGGGTTAGCAAATGATGTGGTGTGACACTGCCTGTTGTCTGTCTCCAATGGTTTCTCATTGTGCTTTAAGCTCACATGGTTAATGTTGTCAAATCAAATCAAATTAGTTTTTCTATGATATGCTAGTTTAACGCCACATATCTTACACTGCATATAGTCATCTTTTGCTTCGTTTCTTAAATGTACCTTAAGCAGTTGTTTCAGTAATCCGTCTCGCTGCGCCTGCTGTGTCTATGTTGAATAAAGCTGAAGGCGTAGCTGGAGAAGTTACACCTCTGTGTACCGTTTTTTAATTTCTCTCTAAGTATATTCAGTTAGGCAAACCAAGACATGCCAGTTACACATGTAACGATAAATAAGTTGAACTATTGTAGCTTATGAACGAGTACCCAACCTATCCCTAACATGAAGTTTATGTTCAAGAACTACTTGTTTAGAAAAAGATTGGTCTATATTAGAGGTGGTCAAAAAAATCGATTCATGTAAAAATCGAGATTCTTCTTTTCTAAGATTTAAAATCGATTCATAATTTCCAAAAATTGATTTAATTTTTCAAAAAAAAAAAAAAAAATTATGGGGGCCAATCAGTCACTCCCTGCTCTTTAAATCAGTAGAATGCCAAATAGAGCAACAAGAAATGCAGCCAGTCTCACAGATGACTTGAGTAGATCCTGAAGTATGTACTAATTCATAAATAGACTTTGAATCCATGGATCCATGAATCCAGAATCCTTTTGAATCAAAAATCGATTCTGAATCGAATCGTTACCCCAAGAATCGAAATCGAATCGAATCGTGAGACACCCAAAGATTCCCAGCCCTAGTCTATATACAGATTTGCTGGCTAAATTTCTTTAAGTTAACAAGGGTGTGAAGGTTGCAGAGTATAAGGAAGAAGTTTGTTATGTTCTATGTGTTGTGTGTAAAAAAACGGTTACATTGAATTGCAGTTTAATAGAAGAAATGTAGGTTTTGAAACATTTCAAACTCTGGCCTAGAGAATCTTTGGAACGGAAACATATTCAACATGACTGTTTGTCGTCAAGGATACATGTAATGCTTTTGGTGAGGGGGAGTATTCGCTTAAGTGTTTGTACAATACATTTGCTCAGGGTACCTTTGTTAATCACCTCAAGCTCCTTTGCCTGATAACAAGGTGATGTCCTTGTAGAAGAGTACAAACTCTGTTAAGTTGAATCAGTCTTCATCTTTTTTGAATGTCAACACTGACAGTAAACAGCAGACTGCAGTAAACATTATTAGAAAAGTGATATATCACATGATAGAGAACCCATAGTCAGTTGAGACGGTGCTCAGTGTAGTGCCTTCGGGGGGTAATTGGATTGGTGTTTAGCAAGACCTGCAGATGAGGCAAAGATTACCCTCATGCATAAAATTGTGTTTGTTTTTCTCTATTGTCTTGTCCCTCCCTTCTCCTCCTCGGTTGCTTTTTACTTCATCCTCCCCCGACTGCACAGGCCATGGCAGGAGTCATGTAAGCATACCTTTGTCCCTGCATGGGAGGAAGAAGAAATGATCTGGTATTAAATTTCAATAACACGTTTTCCCAGGTCCTCGAGAGTACAAGCAATCAAGGGTTAAATTGGATCTGTAACGTATGCTCGGTGACCCACAAATCGCTTACCCATCAAACAGACTCATTACGAGCCAGCAAGCAGATGAGTGTTTGTGAGCCTTGCCTCTGAGCGGTGGGGATTGTGTGTATTACCGCTAACACGGCTGAGGTATTTAAATTTTGATTTTTTCGTAATGGGTTTTGACATGTTTCATTTCCTCTGGGGGAAGCGCTCGAGACCTCCGAAAGTAAATGTTGCTAAAAAGTCATCAAGGCAGAATATTAAAATGCCATCAAATAAGAATTTCACTAATGCGATGGGGCTTGGGCTTCAGGTACGCAGGGCCGGGGTCAGAAGGGCTTGGTTCTGGGAGAAACACTATTTGTTCCCCTTGGCTGCTTTCTTTCCCTCTTAAATAAATTATTAAACTACTTCAGCCCCCCCTTCCCTCTCCTCCTCCTTCTCCTCCTCCTCCTGCTTCTCTGCCCGTCCACCTCTTGTGCCTCTAACAGCTTAGCCCCTGCTTTTGAAATGAAAGGCCAGCAATAGGGGTAGAGCACTAAAATAGCACACCTTTGGCTGAAATGAGATTACCTGAATAGATCTACATTTCCCCTGGGCACAGGGTTCAGAGCTGTTATCCTTTATGCATTTTTTCTAGTCAAAATACCCTGCATTTAAAAACAGCGATAAGGGATAGAATTCACTGCTTTGCAAATCGCATTGCACATTATTTAGATGCGGAAATGGAGATCAATGAACATGAGTTTTCTGAGTACAAGCTTTCTGTTTTGAGTTTTATGGCCAAGGTGTGAACCGTTGCACCGCTGCTAGTTTTTGTATTCCATGGATACTCCTTTTGAGGCCATTACCAAGCTGACAACCCACCAGCTGTCACTAATTGCCCACTAATGGGGTTTGGTGGTCTGATGGTTTGTCTGTGAGGGGCGTTCCAATTCTACACCGGAGGTCCTTCTGGCTCGCCAAATCAAAGGGGACACATTTAAAAAAGCATGTCATGTTATTCTGTTATAGTACCTCTAACTGCACCTCTACAATAACTAATTTACAGGGCAATATATGTGGAGACAGAGATTTCCTGCGCATGTAATTAATCACAGATTATTTAATATTCACCTGACATTCCCACATTGTATTGTTTGAAAAAAAAAAAAAGAAGGAAGGCGAAGATTGCAGTGTTGGTGGCAACCGCCATTATCATGCATGATATTTTCTTTTCCTTGTCATTGAAATCTTTGCAGGAGACAAGAGGGGCTCGTGTCTGCCCTCTGCGTCAGCCAGCCCGCTAATAGATGTGAGAAGGTCATCTGGCATTAGCGGCAGAAGTACGTTAGCATTTGTGCAGAGCGTCTCATGCCAGACTGTGTGCATGTTTGAAGGCGTTTGGACAAGCAGGCCCTTTCATGGTGATGAATGGCTTTTTTCAAGCGTTCTGCTCCCTAGTTATGAGAAGGGTGACCTGGTCATTGGACGACTTTATGAAGCTATAAAAAATGTATGTCAGTCTGCAGTCTCTAATGCCATCCCTAAACGGGGGAAGGGGGGCAGGGGTAGCTGGAATGGTAAAAAGGCCATTTACCGTCACTCTAAATAGCTCTCTGACTGCCCTTCTCCACTTATCTGACAATGTCCTTGTCGTCAAGGCAATTTTTTATTCTCTTTTTTAGTTTTCCCCTTTGAATCAAGGGTAGACGAGCCAGTTTTTTCCACCTAGTATTTTACAGTTGAATACAGTCTACTTACTTGTTATTAGTCTGCGACAGTATTGTT
Organism: Tautogolabrus adspersus; assembly: GCA_020745685.1. Lineage (NCBI taxonomy): Eukaryota > Metazoa > Chordata > Actinopteri > Labriformes > Labridae > Tautogolabrus > Tautogolabrus adspersus. The sequence goes on from CM036539.1 coordinate 18,149,345, forward strand.
TTGCTTTTATTACAACAAATGTGCCTGCTCCATTAAACTCAGCTGTATATATCCAAGAAACAATGTGGCCAAACAGTATGTGTAATAGTGCAGTATTGGTCAAGCTGTGTCTGTATATTGCTCAACACAATCCTACACACAAAGGTGTTGATCAGTGATCAAGGTTCTTCAAGATCCTCCACATGTGACATGAGTGGATCCCATTAATCACAAATGTCTCCTTTTTAATAAATATGCAAATGTATATAAGCCAAATGGTGTTACAGCTTCTGTGTCATTCATAAATAATGAGCTTCTTTGTTGGATATTGGAGGTATTTAGATACAAACTCCTCTTAATAGCAAACAATAATGCACAGCGACATAATGTGTACGACTCAAAGTGAGATACATTTAACTTTCTGTTAAAACAAAACCATGGCATCCGAAGTCATGGACACATTTTAAACGATCACATTTCTATTTAATACAATGCAGTTTGTTTTTAGTGAAGCATTAAGTCCAAATAGTTACGTAAACATGTAAGAGGAAGGATATACGTACAAGATTTTATAGAAAGTTATAAATGGAAATTATAATATGCATTGTTCCATGTCTGGAAATGTTACCCTTTAGGAGTGTTATATTTTCTATAGTACATCCCATAACTAAATACAACAATGAACATACAGTATGAATACAAACACACGTTTCATCTATGTCTAATTTCTTAAGTAGGCTACTCCTTGTTGACTGATCAGGTGTTTATTTTCCATCAGGCTATACTTTTTCTTTTGTTTTTTTTGACTGACTTTCATATGCACAGCTTACATTAATTTCATGTTTTTGGAAGAGCATCGTGAACTCTAAAGTCTGATGAAGAAGGCTTTTCTTCATTACAGACCCACTTGTTTGCCTTAGTCTCATGTAGCTGAATCTTGAAGTTGTCCCACAATCACAGTCAGCATTGGTAACATGTTCAGAGGTAAGCTTGCATGAAAATGTACATTTATTTCGAGGCATTAGCTGTAAAGTGAACATGTGAATGAGCGTGTTTTACACTGTGTATTAGTAGTATTTGTAAACTTATATGACATTCACATTTTTTTAACCTGACTCACAAAGAAAGTGTTTTAAAGGATGTCACCTGTTGAAGTTGTACGATTTAAACGTGCTTAAATCGCCCCTCTGCTATCATTAATACATCAGAGTTACCTGATAAAAAGGAATTTTTCCCATTATCAGAGCAGAGAAGCAAAAGTGAGATGTGGGGGGCTGAACCGGCTGACTCTGTCTCATGGTGAGCAATCAATCATGGGCCTCTCTGCAGTCTCTTTGATCTGAAAACAGCTGTAATCTGTGGTCATTGCTGCTCAAGTAGATTGTTTGCCAAACTATTACCATAACTGTCAGCCCAAATCAGAGAAATAATCTCATGGCCTTGGACAGATGCGGTTCCTCTGCATTATTGATATGGTCATCTGAGAGCGAGGGGGAATTATAAAACATAGTTCTATTTACAAAGGGAGATTGGCTTGGTCCTTGAGAGTGAGTGAGAGGGACAGGCACCTCTAGAAAGTGAGATATAGCCAAGTTCAGGTAGGAAAAAAAAACAAATTTCCTGCCTGTTTAGGGTCAACTCACCCCATGGGTTTACTTCCTCTGTGAAAATGAGTCACCAGAATACACAATGGACTGAATTCTGAGAAGTGCCTCCACATGCACCTGTATAAGGACATTCAAATGTGTATACATTTTTTTTAAACCTTTTTTTTTTATGGGGTTGCATGACCCTTGTTTCAAGGCAAGGCATGTATTTACTCAAGTATTCATGGTTTACCATAAATGTTTACCTGCATTTGTTTTCTGTATGCAGCCCCCTTTCTGTCTTTCTAAATGAAATTCCAGAGTCTGGCAAAGGGGAAGGAAAAAAAACGGCCTTTAAAGCAACATTTAATGTTTCTATTAGAGCACCTGGTTGTGCCTCGTGAAAAGGTTGTGAACCTGAACAACCAATGCATGTTTATTTAGCAGCCCTGCCAACTCTGCGACACTGGCTAAGTTTCAGTCTTTCAGTTTGGCCGATGAAAAAATTCCACATCTCCAGTACAATGCCTTCACAGTTGAAGGACAGATGAGGTTGTTGGTATGGGGATATATTTGGCAGAAGGAAACAAAGGAATTATTTTACTTTGTATCTTAATACCCTTTAAATAAAAATGTTAACAGGCATTCTTTGTCATCTTTTAAATGATCCAACCTCTCCAGAGCTGTAGGAAACGTTGATAAGATAGATAAAGTAAATAAAATGTTATTTTTTTACCACCATTAAGCACTATTACCATCTTTTAAATGATTCAACCTCCCCAAAGAGTCGCTAACCATCAGAAACTTTAAAGAAAATATGAAGCAAACTACAATCTGCTTGTTCTGACTCACATGGCATCAGGATTTTGCTTACTGAAGCCCAAATTACAAAAATCATCAGCGCCCTGTTTGCCAGACTTTCCTTTGTGGAAACATGTGGCCCTTGTTGGCAAAGGGCAAAATTTGGCAGGATCCTGAGAAAGCGATTACAAGTACTGGCATATGGAAGAACAAATAGTTCCTCATTCAGTGCATCAGGTCTGTGCCATCTTCATGGGCTAAAAAACAGACATGATGGATGTCCAGAAGTGTGCACTGGGCTCAGGCCAGCTACTGCGTATGTCCTGCAAAAAGTACAACATGACCCTTCTGCATGCAGTGAAAATGTATACGTTCATGTCCTGCAGACTGAAGTCGATTTTGAAAAAGTAGCGGTGTTTGCACCTCAGTGTTTTTGTTTTTTAAAGTATTACACCTTTGAATCTTTACAGCCCCAGTTAGCTATGATGTTGCCTTCAGTTTTTCCCATCATTGCAGTAAAAAGCAGAAGTAGGGTGCAACCTTTTTTACTCATTATTACATTTCACTGGACAAAGGGAATATTTCATCTTGAGAAGAAACAAACTGAAATGATCTAATTTTGAAATAAGCTTTATAATCTCCCTCTATCGTTGTCTACTTCAACACTTATTGAAGGCCACAGCAAGAAAAGACAGGACGTGTATTCTACACGTATATTATTGGAAATTGTTGAGTAATAATCGCTTATGGTGAAAAATGCTTTATCGTTAGTCTATTTCTTATTTCAGGGACCTTAAAAAACAGGAATATATACATTTCTGAAAAAAGAAGAAGTCCCACCAGATGTTTTACATCTTCCCCTTATTTTATAACGAGAAGCGTCCTCATTCTTTTGGGGAACCTGAATGCCCCATAGCTTTCCAATACTTCTAACCCTGAATATTTTGTGTCACGATAGGCCATCCCCTTCAAAGACAACTTAACCCTTATTGATAGTAAATCTGTCCTTATCATCCTTATTGATGTTTAAATATCTTCAGGCGTTAACTGCATAGCCTCTGATCACTGACAGAGCTCGTAAGAACTCCATGGATCCACAATTTACACCTTTTAGTTGACTCCCCTGTCATTTGAGCGCAAACTCAAGCTTAAAGGTTAACAAAAGAGAAACAGGCCAAACTCGTGCTGCCGCTACAGCAGATCAATGTCAAGTAAATAACCTTTTCTACCTTATTTCCTGGCGTGTATAGATCTGTCTCTCCTCCCCCCAGCTGCCTTCTGCACTCTCTTCCCTCACATGCCGTCTCACGCTCCTCGACTCCCCGTCTTCCAAACTAACATGTTTTAAGACTTGCATTATGATGTTAACACTAACACTGAACATTTTTTACTTTTAATCAGAGTAACCTCTCTCAAACATTCCTGTTTCTTCAGAGCTCAAAAACGATAGGGCGTTTTTTTTTAATGACATTACTTTAGCGGGTAACGATGTGTTTGCTTTATTTTGAAAGGGTTAGAACAAAATGTAGTGACCTGTGTATAAATCAAAATGAACTTATTTTCTAAATAAAATAAAGTTTTCATGTTGACAGATTACGAATAAACTCAGCACCTTACCTCTATACAAGTTGACATATTTTAACTTTCCGCTGTCAGCTGGGGCTTTTCAAAAACTCTGACATGTATCTTACAGGAAGAAACTGTGACTCGTGTTAGAGATTTGGTGAACCCTGAATAAAAAAAAGGAACAGTAAGTAAAGGAATGTAGCCATAGCCAAAAAAAAACAATAACTGTGTGGCCATTAAAATGAAATCCTTTAGCTGGAAATAGTAGATTTTAATAATGCAGTGGTGTTTGTTTATTTTATGTTTAAAAAGGTTGGGCTACTTCCCAAAAAGATGCTTGGCATTGGTGGACCCCGAACCTGACAATTCTTAGCAGACACAGAGGTATAGTGGTAACTCATGAGAATAAAGTTAGACTTTAACACTAGGAGGAAATGTCATTGCCATGTGTGCTCTTGAGTGATTATTTCAAGGAGAAAATCAGTTCTGGATTGACCTGTCATTGTCCTGAAAACTACTCTAAGCATAAGATTAACTTGTGAAACTCTATTTTAGATTTTGCGTTGAAGTATCATTAGCGCAGGATCTTTTCTGAATCAAACTTCCAGACAATGCAACTTTCTTAATTAACAGCATCTGTGTGTGTGTCTGTGTTTGTTTGTTTACCACTGTTTAAGAATGGATTGAGTCTGCTTGAGTCAAAATGTCCAGATGGATGGGTTGTTTGATGGTGATGATGCTGCTAGTCAATGTATAGTTTGCATTATAATATAGCAGTGCTGATATGTATGGCAGTGTTGAAACAATTGGTTAATGTATTGATTCGAGATGATTGCCTTGAAGTCATTTAGTTTGAAAGAATGGTTGTTTCCAGGCCTTCAAATGTGAGGATGTGGCGCCTTTATGTTATTGAATGTTCAACACTTTGAATAATCTCGACTGTTGTTGGGACAAAACAAGCCGGAACAAGTTGGGAACTGGATACTGAGAATTTGAAAATGTTATCAAGAATTTGTCTTGATTGCTTATTGACTGAACAACAAAGCTGTCTACAAAGACAAGAAAACATTATATAAACAAACTGCCCGTAACGAATATTGGTTCAGACCCATTTTAAAGTGCAAATTCCTTCTCCTTCTTTACATCGAATGGGAGACGGAGTCTTGTAATGGACTTGGACGCACCATTATTGCCGTTATTAGGTCTCCATTCTTATTCCGGCGAGCAGCAGCTGAGTCAGGGCCAGTGTGTGGTTTAGGGATTAACAAGACTAAAAGTATAAAACCTTTTTAGCAGCCTCCAGTGTTCATTACACCGTGCTTTACAAAAGCCTTGGATTAAACAAACATCATTCTGGCCTTTTTGCTCGTCTTAGAGCTTTTGCTTTCTCTTTGTAGGATTGTCCTCAAGGTGGCAAATAAGAAAAGGTCAGGGGTCATTACAATGATATTGGTTTGGCCTGTTGGGAGCATGTGTTCAGAAAATGTATTTTTTTGTCCTTGTTATTTTAAGAGAACATCAGAACGCTTGGTGCAGATGGCTGGTTTTGGGGGAAGTTTAATCAGAAGTTACCAAAAAAAATGACTGAATTATTTTTTGAGGTTGCAAGGTTTGAAGATAAATGTTATCTTTCTCAGACCAAGGGCTTCATCTGGAGAAAACTTCATACCATATTTCATTTTCAAGTACATGCTGAAATATCTCTCTTAATCCTTTGTGGCATCGTGTCCTTAGGTCAACTTGTAAACACTGTTGTGTACATGTGGCGACCATTGATTTTTTTTTTGTTTACAAGCAAGAACAAGGGACAGAGAAAAGGGTAACACATGAGTTGTACCGCAGTAATCATGTTCCTTTCCTAGTGTTAAGAAAGCTCTGAATTTCCCCGTGAGATCACTAACATGTAATATCCTTGTGTAGTTTATTGTCTATATGATCATTTTAGTCAGTACTGTGTTGGCTTCGGAAACAGTCGCTGATAATCATATCTATTTAAATTGGAATAAGTCTTTTTTAAACTACAACAATTGACTATAAACACACGTTGTTTTTTTGCTAACTAGAAGAAATGAAGAGCCATCAATGATATGAACATCAGGCTAACAATGAAAGGCTACAGTTATTTTCTTCCAAAGTTTTATTTTCACTACAACATAAACCTTTCCTGGCAGAACATAATCCCTCTCCTCTTTTCTCCTGGGTTTGCTGAGAAACCAGTTGTGTGTCCTATATGTGAGTGTGGGCAGAATGACCACTAGCAGGATTTTTCCTGGGTCAAAATGAAGCGGCGGCTGTACCTTTCCTACCTTAAGCATGTGCATATGTACCGCGCATACTGGCTCAACACCTTTACAAACATTAGGAATAATAATAAGAGGAAAGTACAAATCTCACATTGAGCCCTAATTTATTTGACAAAGTATGTGCCCGCTTCAAAATTACAATCAATGCAACATAAAAGTGAATGTGTTCATTTCCATGGTTCAATCAAAGATGTTGAATTACATTAAGCCTGAGGGGTTTGGGGGTCCTCCCCCTGGAACACGGAGCATCAAACACTGTAATTGTTGTTTTTTTGTCTACCAATTTGGCCAAAATGTTTCAAATGGAGTCTGATGATGAACATGAAAGAGTCGACACAAGATAACTTACCTCTTTACCTCAGCTGTATTCTCACCTTATCAATCGGACAGATTTGAACAAAATTCTGATTCTGATGTTGCCGGAGAAAGTGGAAGACAGAAGGGCGGAGAGATGGAGAGCATATGCATGAGGACAGAAGTGCAGACCCTCTTAAAAAATATGGGCACATTAAATCATGAAACCTTGTGTTACTCTGTGTGACTCTTAGGTAAAGTTTCTGTCATCTGCTGCAGTCTGGAGTTTCCAATGGTCACAGCCATGTGTTGTAGTGCAGGGCAGGTATACGGAGTATACCCACTTATTTTTCAGTCTCCATAGAGTATACCCACTTCTAAATCTCTTCTGATTCACACCGTTTATTGATTGACAATATTCAGTAGTTTCCTTCAATTTTTTCCAAGGATGGTGAAGGGATGACCCTCCCTACTCTGTCTCTGATTGACAAGTACGTACTGACTGAATGTGCATGAATAGTGGTCAGGGTCCAAAGACGAGGACTAGACTCTTCTCCTCTGTCGCCCCCCGGTGGTGGAATGAACTTCCAAACTCCATTCGATCTGCCGAGTCCCTCTGTACCTTTAAGAAAAAGCTAAAGACCCAGCTCTTTCAGGAATACCTACTAACTTAGCTTAATGATGATGATTTCGATAGTATTGATGTAATGATGGTAATGATGATGGTTTTTGTTTTTTGTTTAAAACAACAACGTATAAGATGGTTTATATACTGATTAGAGTCTCAGACTGGCAGTTCATGTTGTGCCTTGCCTCTGGGCAATGCCTTTCAGCACCTGTGTGTCCAATCGGACTCAAAGCTGATCGTTCATCCTTACTGACATTGTTCCTTTATTTTTCCTTGATCCTTGCTTGTGTTGTTCTTACTCTCTGATGTACGTCGCTTTGGATAAAAGCGTCTGCTAAGTGAATTGTAGAATTGTAGAATTGTAGAATAGTCTCACAAGTCACTGTAAAAAAACAAAGGCCAAATTTCCCGTGCTGGACGGGTCACCTTAAAAAAACATTTTGGGGCAAAATTACGAGTATACCCACTTCTTCAGCCACCACTACACCACTGGTCACAGCTGTCTCACCTGAATGATCCCTCTGAAGGCTGAATGCACATTCAGAGATGTTTGTGTAGGGCATGTCTGTATAGCAACGAAGCAAAAAAACAACAACCCCACAAACGCTCTTGCTGGAAAAAGTTTGAACATAGTCCCCCCTTCTCACTTTTCTTCCTCTTTTGTTGTTTGGCAGTGCGTTTACTGGTGCACTGGATTTATAACAATACAGCGCTGCCACCATATCTGTGTTCTGCCGTAATTGCAGTTAGAAATGACAAATTTAACCAGGTGCTGTACTGGGAACTCTGTGTTTTCCATTAAACAATCGTAAGACTTTGAACAGGGCTGGTGGCGGGCCGCCTCCAAGTTTTGATTGCAGGAAAACCCCTGACTAGAGTAAAAATCAATAAGCACTTAATTTATACAATCTGTTATCTCTGAATCAGCAAATGTTGCCCTGCAAGCACCATGTTCGCATGAAAGCCACAGAGTTATCGTGGTCTGATCAAATATGATGCATTGACTCTGATTATGACACATTAAAAATAAACATCTAATGGGACATGTCACATATTGTTTCCTTAATTCTATCACAGTACTTCCCGCTAACTAAATGAAAAAGGGCCAGCAATGCTGAATGAAAACTTTTCAGGACTGATAACTGCTACACATTTGAGACTCACAGGCAGTGGTTAGCATCACAGCTTCTCAGAAAGAGTAGAAGAAATACTCGCAGAACCATCTACCAGAACTGTCTCTACATAAACACTTTGTCAGTACACCAGATTTGGTACAGCTACTCAGTGCTGTTAGTGTACTACACCCTAATGTGGCCTGGGATGATAAACCAAGTGTTAAGAAGTTTACTTAATTTTTACGTTCTAGATTATTAGATTGACATCTTTGATGTTTTGCATCCTTTTCAGTTTTTACATCAGCGTGACTTTCATAATTCTTTTGAATATTGTAAGTCATAAAAACCTGTCTTAGAGTAATTTTCTTTTAAATGACGTGTAACACAGAAAGCACCAGAACATCTCTAAAAAAGGAGAACTTTTTTGTTTCACTTGTTTATGTTTTGTTGTTATTTTGCTCCGTCTGAAATATTCACACTAGGTGAATATTTCTGCTGTTCACTAGTTTCAGCTAAAGAACCTTTCCACTAAGTGAAACCAGGCCCTCGGGTTTAAGAAAAAAAAAAAAGAGATGGAAAAAGAAAAAGAAGTTCTCTGTGGTCCAAGGTCAGTGACCTGCTCTGTAGCTGTCTCTATTCCCCCTCAGGGCACCTGCTAATGTCAGCCCTCTTTTAGATTCCCAAAATCGTGGCTTGCCACTGGTTATTTTCAGCCGCGATAAATGATCCCAGTGACCCCAGAGGTCTGACACACTGCTTTTTTTTTTAGCTAGAAGTCAAATGCCATAGCATTGCCTCCGGATCAAAGCCTTCAAAGTCAAACTCTACTTAGGCTTCCATTGAAATAAGAGCTCCAAGCCCAGTTAAGTGTGCAGAGCCAGACCAAGCTCATGGCTCAACTTTCCCTCACACTACAGCCAAGCAGTGGGCCAACAGATAGACATATGCGAGCACACATACAACAACACAAAGAAAACACATCTCTTCTTTTCTCTATTGAATGTCTCAGTCTTTTGCTCTTCAGATCCAGGTCTCTCAGACTGACACTGGTGTGAATGCAAATGAATGCTGTAACTGTTTGACTGGGGGTCATTCAGTTTGATTCCCGACAGATGCTTTTAACCATGCTGACAGAGTACAAAAGCCCCCCCTTTTTCTTTTACAGTTTTGAAAATCTAACACTGTTGTTTATAAATTATTGAAGGGAGACGGGGGATAGATATTGTACTCTGTTCCTTCCATTCTCTCACCTAACGCTGCTCTTGTCCACTTCCTTTTCCTGTTCCCGACATTGCTGTACGACCCCTCCCCCACCTGACAGGATGCGAAGTCTGGCCTCTCAGCAGATAATGTGACGCACACGTGTGCTAGCGGAAGACAAGGCCATGAGCCACAAAGGTCCACTCTGGGTCCCGGATTATGATAACATCAGGAAGCGCAAAAGGAAGAGGTGTCTGCAGGAAGCTGGCAGGCCTGTGAAGGCCTCACAGAGAATCACACTTATCTTTCAGAGGGGCATGTGTGTCACCCAAGCTGACACCAGGTCCATGTAGAACGGCTGACACCGTTTTTTAATAAGTTGACATTACAGTACTGCATAATTTACAACATGTTTACTGCAAGATTCTTGCAACAATGTTTGAATTTTTCACTTTTGACATCAGCGCTGATTTTCTGGCTAAACGGTGTCATTTGTGTGTTGAACTAAAACGTGCCCAGTTTTTATTAATCACTGACAGAAAGTGGACCAAGTAAGGACAACATAAAGTGAGCCTCCTTAAGTGTAATAACACTGAAAAAAAAATCCATCCGTAAAAGCAAATCCCCAACAGAGACCGCTGAAACTAAATGTTAAGGTTGGAAAGTCCAGATGGTCTTTAAAAACATGTTCACTTTTGATTTATGAGATTCTCTAATGGTATCTCTGTTCTGATCTGGCTTTCTTTCACCCCGCTCTCCTCTGAAGCTTTAAACTCATCAGGTCCTCTCAGCCCTGTCGTTAATCCTCGAGTACAAAGGAAGGTATGGCTGTAAAAAATTAGGGATTTTTCCTCCTCCCTTTTTTTTTTTTCTTCTGTAGTGGATCTCCTGCTGTCTGATGAATGATAAACTGATGAGCAGACTTAATCCAGGAGAACTGCCCCCCGCCGCTTCACTTTACATTCCCCAAACAGATGTAGTCCGTGGTTAAAATTTGCCGTGAAATTGCGAACTGGTGGGTGAAGGATTCCTCACATGACGCTGCAGTGAGTGAGCATGTACAATTGACCCCCATGTCTGCTGGTTCCTCGATTTTGTCATAGAATGAGAGTGGGTGGGCTGTGAGAGCTTATATGTCGGCTTCACAAAATCCATGCAAATGTTCTGTATATAATTTCAAAACATATTTGACTTTGATATTACTTACAGTTCTATTTACTCCCCTGTAGGTCATGAGTGGCTGGGCCTGAAAGATCAAACACCAGAGGAGTTATTGCAGTCATAAATGACCCTTATAGGGTAACACAGCCTGAGACCAACAGCATTTAAACTCTGAATATAAACACAGCCAAATGCCACTTTATTGAAAGACCTTGAGAAACTTTTTTTTAAATTACTTTAGAGTTGTCCTATCAAGTTTACAAACAGCAGTGGCATGGTGGAAAAATGAAACTCACATTATTTTAAAGACTTATGTTAAAGTAAAACATTCTTTTATACAAACTTTAGAAATAACGAGTATTTGAGGTCATATTAAAGTTTCATCTGTTATAGCCCTTATATAGGGACGTTTATATACTACAAACATAATGCATCTTAGATTACATATTTTTTGACATATTGGAAGAAATCAATCAAGCCGTCAATTAATTTTTCAATTAAAAAAAAATCGCGATTGACGATTGAAATATAGTGGTTATTGGGGGTTGAACGTTTCAAGCATTTGACAGCCCTACGATCTACTCACAGTAACTGAAACACTGTTGAACCTTTGGACTGTTGTGTTCAGTTATTTGCAGCACTTTGTGAGGATTTGGACAAGTCTTGCTTTTGGGGGCAACACATGATGTGTTTAACACAAGGTTACTATAGAGATGTTTGAATATTATTATTTTTATTGATTTTTTGTTTAATCACACATTGGTCTCGAAATGCAAAACCTGGCGTCTGAAGTGAAAGGAGGTTGCATCCTTTTCAAAAGTTTTGCATTACGTCACTTGTTGTGTTGATGACGTTCTATAATTTCCTTCAATGAGGACTCTTTTAACAAATAAAAAACAAACAACATAACTGAAACACATGATATATTGACATGTACAATAGCTTTACTCCTAAGAGAAGAAGCCTAAAACATTTCCTGTTGCATGACAGGGGAGAATGCTGTTGTGCCCATTTTCTCTGAATACACTGCAAATTCATATTTGTTTTCAGTTTCAGACAAAGATAAGTGACCCTTGGTCATTACTGAACAACAATGCTGCTTGTGGTTTTTCAGTGAGGTTGATTTGTAGCTTATGGTATCATTGTTATTTAGGTGAGGGGGTAGAAAAAAACCCTGATGCCCCTCATCTTCAGGCATGTGTGTTCACAGCACAGAGAGCTTCTGAGGCCTGGCATCAGTTTGTGTTTCAGTCTTCCTGTGGTCTCAGCACCAGCATGGAATTTTAGCCCCTGGCTGTACAGATGACAGTTTATTATGATCTCTCTGACAGGGTGTGCACCCTTGGGGGGCTCATACTCTCATGAACACACACACACACTCACACACACACACACACACACACACACACAGTTCAGACTTTGCACCGGCTGCCATTCATGCATGCTTCTCCCCCCTCACATTTCCTTTTTTACTGTTCATCAGATTCTTGAAAAAAAGAAGCCCTGTTCCCTTCAGGTCGTCTGTCTCCCTCTTGATGCAATCTTCATAGACTTAGAAACACACAAAAACCCAACAAATGCATGATTTCATGGGGCTTCATTTGTATTCTTATTTAACACTAGGACCGCCAACATTCTAGACCCCCCTCCAAGCGCCCCAGCCGTCTATCAGACGGCATATGTAATTTCATAGTTTGTACACAAATAATGCATTTTTTTGATGACGTTATGAGAAATACTTATAAATACAACTTACCAGGCAGGATTGTAACCTTTTAAATGTCTCATGTCAATTTACGATATTTTTCGGCTTTTTAGAGCGCCGTTTTTTGCTGCTGCTCCACGTTTCCCGTTGCTAAAACACATTCTTCAAAAATGGAAAATGCATAACTTTTAGTCTATAATATTGTTTGCTATATTAGGCTATGCATTTTAATAAAAAAACACTGCAAAAAGAGAGATAAACACCGAGATACATTTTTTTGCAGTGCGTGTTTGTCTGACACTGCCTCCTTTCTAACTTATGGAAGAAAAAAAAAGAGACGCGCGAGGGAAATGTATCATTTTCAGCTGCCGTCTGTATGACGGCGGGCGGCGGTCATAGGTATAAATGCGCAGAAATCTTGTGTTTTATTTTAGTAACACATAAGCTTCAGAAAACATACAAGACACATATTTAGGAAAAGTCATAGCATTAGAGGCTTGTAGGTTTTATTTTAACAGAGTTATTTGTATTATAAAAACCCAAACCGTTTGTCAGACGGTCTTGGCGGTTCTAGTGTTAAGTCTCTCACTCTTCTATCTTTTAAGTCTTAAAGTTTGTTTTATAAATGCTTCTAGACACCTTTTGGATTAAATATTAAACAAAGTACGTTTCAATCTTGCAGCTGTTATTTTAATGTCATGTGCCTCTAATGAATACAGCTTGTTTTGTATGTTTTACTACGTTCAACCCACGAGCTCTACTAAACATCTAAGACACATCCAAAATTAACAAAAGGTTGTTTTGTGGCTGTAGTGTTGTAAGGTTTGCCTTTAAAACAATGACACACTATTAGTTATGTTTTCTTTGACTAATATTTTGGCTGAGTCATTTACATATCGTCTGTAACACTGTTATTAGTAAGAAGGAACACCTAGAAGGGACCCTATCAAGGGAGAGTGGACTCACTGTTACACTCAGACTCAGCCTTTAATGTAGGAGGAAGAAAATAACTTTGTACAAGCCCTGATGCCAGCAGATAAGCGGAGTGAATACGATGATGAATGTTTGGCTTCTGGTGTGATGATCTCCTAAAGAACAGTTATCCTGATCATTCTCAGTATGAGAGCTGGATCAACCTCATTTACTTGGACTCTTATCTCTCAGCATGAATGATTCATTTTGAACCTTATTTTAAATATACAGCCTGAATATAAGATGTTACTTCACCCACTGTTTACTTTATGTGCTTCAAAGGTGGTAAGTAAATCAAAAGCAAAGCTATCTTTTGGCCCTTTGTCTTTGGTGATTGCTCAGACAGTTACAGCAATTATTAATCAGATCAAAATACAATTACATTTATCATTTTACCTGAATACTGAATATTTTAGTTAGATCCACTTTGTAGATTTTCTGATGTTTGATAGCGCAGTAGAGAACACAGCATCACAGACAGAAACATCAATATCCCTTTACAGTGTTGTTGTTTAGCCAACAGTGCCAGACTTGCTAATGTAATAACCTACTGTAATATTTCCAACCTTGGCCATGAACGGAAGCTCCCCTAATTTAACTCAACTCTTGTATTGTTTAGTGCAGGGATTCCCAAACTTTTCCGCCTGTGACCCTCAAAGTGCTCGAGACTGGGGACCCCCACTGTCCCTGGAGGTGGTTCAAGTATTTAACAATGTGCACAGCCGAGCACCGACACATACATACATATCCAAAGACTGGCATTAGAACCACACAAAGGAGCACACAAGCCTAAAAAACATAATATTATTTGAGTAATTTATTGTAAGAAACACAAGAAGTAGAACATAAATAATCTTGCAGTGGACATGTTATAAACAGACACACAGGTGATGACTCCTCCCCCCCCCCCCCCACAATAATTGGTAAAATACATTTTCGTTTGATTTTGGAATGCATCTCATGACCCCCCTCTCACTGTCTCACAACTCCCCCAAGGGGTCCCAACCCCCACTTTGGGAACCACTGGTTAAGTGTGTGCTTATATTCTGAGCTAGCTAAAGGGCACAACCAAAGCTGTCTAGTTGTCTACACTTTGACAGCTACTCTAGAAACCTACCGCAGCATATTAGCGTTGACTGACCATTTACTAATACTGCTGACAAAAGATGGAAATACTTGTGCCATAAACCTGTTAGCCGCCCCATGTTCAGTGTTTCTGCTTTCCTGAGTATACCCACATCACCTATAATATTTTAATGCACAATTTATTGCACTAGATGGGATTATTTTACAGGACTATATATATCTCCACCAGGGTTAGCAGTGTCCTGCATGACTGAAGTTCACATCAGCCTTACTGACCATGCTGTCACATTGTGTTACTCAAACAGAGATTTCAGAGTACACTGCATGTCAACAGGGGACATGTCTTTGTTCTTCTGGATTATTTTTCTTGTAGCTAACAATGGGAAGAACATATTGTCTCTTTTGTGTGGTCCTGAGGAGTTAGCTTGTTGTTTATCACTGAAGTAGAATTAAAAACGCTCTAACTTGGAGTAACAGGAATACACTTACACTCACCGAGTCGTATTGAAAAGCAATTATTTAGGCATAACAGTTATATAACCTGTGCTGGCCTTACAGCCATTTACAGGTTACAAAGGGATTAAACTCTGTTGGCTCCAGTGGCCACTTAAAGTTGATTTGCTGTTCTGTATTACCTAATTGAGTTGTTGGAACATAACGTTTGTTCTACATTTATCTTACAACTGCCAGAAATTGGACCATTATTGTTAAATAAATAAGAGTTGGGACTTTTTCTCCTATCAAAAAAACTACATTTACAGTCCAACAAAGAGTTAACATGTTCCCTTGGAATACAATATTTAAGTTTAAGATATGCCTAATATTTATTCCCAGGTCTAAGGGTCCACAGCTATCAGTGTTCACTCAAAGGTGTGCTGTAAAAGACAAAGAGCCCATAAAGGTGGTAGATTGCACTCTTATTTAGCGTGTAGATTCCTCTGCTCTGTCACCTTTTGCTCCCCTCTCCCGCTAACATCCTTTGGGTTTTTGTTCACCTTTCATACTTTGCCGTCATTGTCTTGATGTTCTTGTCAGCTTGAGCCTGGAGGGCATCAGAGCAGCAGGTTTGTCCTGAGCCTCTCATTTCTGTGCTTTTCATTACGACAGTATCCGACTAACTATTTCAGGCCGGGCGACATGGAGACCCAGTATGGAGGCAGAAACGGCTGTAAAAGTCATGACTGGTAACCTTGTCCGCCCATGGTCATGGGTCACCTGGCAAGTGCACGCTGGAATACGCCTCAGTAGGAAACCCCTCTCTAAGATGAGTGGGTGAATGAGAGGAGCTGGACAGGGAGGGACACAGAGAGGTGAAAGAGAGAGAGACAAAGCAGACTGTGAACACAGTTATAAAGGGATGTGTCTGGAAAGCTTGTTTGATGCTGAAGTGAACCAGTGAGAACATCATTTGTGTTTTATACAATTTGAACAAATGATTACTTTGAGTCTGAGGTTTTAATGCTTTAAACCTGAATATGTATGTTAGTCATAGGGGTGTGCTTCTCTACTTTTCAAGATGATTTGATATTATCTTGACTGCAACAACAAATTGATACAACTGTAAAAAATTATCACACATTTTTTTAAAGTTCTTATTTAAAGTGATGGCAACGCACGATTACTACGCCACTCTTTGTGGCGTGGAGCTGTTTGTATAGGTTCTTCAATAAGTTATTGGTTGAACTCAAGTGCTGAACAAAATCCACATATATTAGTATTCCAGCTTTGTGAATAATTTTTTTTCTGATGGTAAGACACAAATAAGCAATCTGAAAGCACCACTTTCCTCTTTAGAAATTGTGAGGAGTATTTTCTTATTTCAATAGCAACCTCATGAATTAATTTATTCATTCAAATATACAAGTTAAGGTCATTTGAAGCTCCTTATTCTATCATGATTTAGCATATGGGGAAATTCACATGTTGATCCACTTACTGTTAAATAGACATATTTTTAATAACTCCACACGAGGACTCTTCATAAGACAGCAGGTTCATTTACTGGTACAGCACAGTGAGAATATGTCGGACTAACAAAGCCACTTGGTTACCCCCTGTATCACCACTGTTGCATCATCAACCCTAACCTACCTTCAAATCTCTTACGTCTCCTTCACTACAGCTAAAAAGCACGATACCACAAACGGATAAGAAAGTGTAAATGTTATGCAACATCTTCAGCTCAAGCTGCATGGAAAAAAAAGACAATGGCTTTTTGCATTTACTCTCATTTCCTTCCCTAATTGAGTCGGAGACTAAAGAGAAGTGATACAAAGGCTTTTTGTTAGACACAAGAAACACCTATCCAAACACAATGTGCGAGGGCATGCTGGAGCAATTAATAACCCTCTGAGGCGGGCCAGTCGAAGGCTAGTTCAAGAGAAGTCCGTTTGAGCCGGGAGGTCAATGAAACCTTGAATGACTAATAAATACTGAAGTAATCACAGCTATTATTACTGGGTGTATTTTTTAGTTTCATATTGAGGAGATTCATCAGGTTCACATGTGGAAATGTTTTAACATGTGTGCACGTTTTCTAATCTGTGAATCTCGACTTTAACAATTAGATATAATAAATACAACTCCAGGAATACTTCCTGGACAAAAATGAGCACAGAATATTAGAGGCTTACATTATGTTTCTTAACCTTGTCACCACAAAATATAATGTTCCCAGTTCCCTGGTGTCAACACCTAATGTAAGTGAAAGAAGAATACCACTCAGTGGGACAGTCCCATATGAGCGTACTTAAAGACTTCTCCTCTGACATGTTCCTGAGATACGGCCGTCCTCTTGGCAGCTAGCTTGATTCACCGCCGTGGTCCTGAATGTGTTATGAAATGATACAGCTTTCCCCTCTGCGGAGGTGATCTGTTGGTTCTGTAGGTGTTAGTTATTTCCCTATGTTTTCTACCGCTTCCACCCATTAACACGTAACACTTAGGAGATCGCTGGGTAAATGATCGACTCACATGACAGTTATGGGTCTCTGGCTGCAGATGACGGGCTGCTTTAAAGGTGCAGTAAATTATTTTGAAAGTAAAAGCAAAGCCGGGCGGGTGCAGGGAGTAAGCATGCCATTAACATTCTCTCTATTAGGATCTACACGCTACACATTTCATTAAGATGACATTTGTGTGGGCTTCTGCAATTAAGGAAATATGAGGCTTTTCGCCGCACTTTGCAAACCTTGAGCTTTTACAGTACACTGCAGGAGCTTTAGGGGGAAAACAAGGTTTAAAATGGTTAATTAGAGCAGTGAGGGTTTTATTGCAGAGCTGTCTTTTGTTGCATGCTTTCCCAACCTTTTGACCCACAGGCACACACCTGGTATTGGGTCAGGTTACAGCCAGGCTCCAAGGCTTGCAGGTCAAGACCTATAGTGCTTCACAGACCTCTAATCCCCTTGCATGGCAACATATTTGACTGAAGGGCTGGATCTCCACACTCCCAGACTTCAGGTTTTGAAAAAGTACAGCACTGTCTCTTTCTGCTCGCCTGCCCCTTTCCCCTGTCTTTTCTGCTACTCCCTCCACAAAAGTGATGATTTAACACTTAGAGGATGTTGGAGGGGTTTTGTGGAGCATTAACCTGCTGTGATTTATGAGCTTACTGAATTATGAGGAGTACGTTTTGTCTTTACAAGAGTTAGCGTGTGTGTCTCTCCAAGGAGGTTTTTTTTTTCATTTAGGAACCTCTGACAGCGATATAAATCTTTACACTCCAACCTCAGGACTGAAACTCAGGACTTAATGATGAGCTTAATAGTCAATACTTGGACATTTGTCTGTGAAATCTGATGTTTAAATTGAGAAGTGCAAGTTTTTTTGTAGCATTTTTATTTTCATTTTATTCAGCTAAGAGCTGGATTATGGTGCAGTGAGTCTGTGAGGAGAGGTGAAGGGGAGGGGGTCTGAGCTGGAGCATTAGGAGGAAAAGGCTCTCCTACCAAGTCAGTTTTGACCTGAGGGTGCATACTAATTACACCACAGATTATTCTCCCAGGCAATGCAGTGATAAGCACACCAGGGGGAGCAGTTATACTGCTATTTTGATCCTGAATCAGAGAAAAGAAGGGCTTGGAGTTTCCATCTAAGGAGCTTTCACAAGCAGTAGAGGAGATCTTTCTTTGCATGAATACATAAATAAGCACATTTCTGCTGAAGACCTGCTTCTCAGTCTGCCCAATTGCCCTTCCTCAAGTGGCCCCTGCTGCTCCTGTTTCAGAGGATTTCAGCACATAATCCTATCCGACTCCTGAACAACATGCTAGTTCACACACTCTCCCAACCTGCACTGTAAGGAAACTGTTCTCTGTGTCTGTGTCTGCAATCACACATTGTTAAAGCAAAACAGTTTCTGCCAGGACGATGATTCTATAGGGAACCTTATTTGTCTCTCCTACAATTAATCCTTTAAGTCTGCTCCCTTGTATTCTATAATTATTAAGCTAACATGAATGAAAGCTTCTTCCGACTTAAGTTACATCAGTGTGTGTTTTAGTATTTTTCCCGTCTTAGCGAGCCGGTGTCTTCTTCTTTTATCTCATTGCCTTCACATTACTCAGCACTTCCAGGCTGCCTGTCAAAAATAGAAAGCAGCACATTGAGCTAAGCTACTGTATGTTCACTTCCCTGCATCAGCCATCTTTACAATTTCAGTAACAAATGTCAGTGTGGCGAGTCGATATGCATTTGTGTTTGACAAGAACAGCTTCCACAGTAACAAGATAAACCACAACACTGACAACAAAACATTTATTTAAACACTGGCAATACATCAAAACAAGTAGTAATGTGCTGTGGTCGCAGATGTAACATCTCATTAGTTTACTGTACATACACTGCACACTACAATACACTGATGTGTGCTGACTTGTTGAGTTTTGTTTGTATTAAAACAAGAAGAGCAATGAAATAAAACCGTCATTAATAATTGTATTTATTCTTCTCATGTCTGGTTTTGTGGCCAAAAATAAGTTCAAGGTAGCCTAAGTCATTTCATCCTGCTCTCTATTTAATGTTAATAATAAATAGTGAATTTATATTTTATTTTTTTATTATTTCTTGTCCAAAATACATAAAATGAGTGTTATCTGATACACACAGAGTAAGCAGGTGTACATGATACATGGGATAATAATAATACATTTAAATTGTTGCACTGAATATTATGAAAGTGTAAATTTAACAAAGTCACAATTTGAATAATCAAAATCTTCGTATTGTAGGCAAAATCTGAAACAACCAATCAGAATGAGGTATTATTTGACGATTACAACAATGATAATTTACTAAATTGGTATTTGTTGTAATTATTTTTTAACTGAACCTTAAATACATTGTTTAAACATTTTAAACAAAAGTATATATATAAAGAAAACACAAACTTTGTACATGTCGAGTGCAGTTGTATGTGTGGGGGGCTGGCGGGGGATTGGGGGTCATTGGTTGAGGGGGGGGGGGGGGGGGGGGGGGGGGGGGGGGGGGGGGGGGGGGGGGGGGTCCTCTCTCCTCATTTCTCAGGATCAGGTAAATGGCTCTATTACCGCACTTCTTTAAGTTGGTTATTGCTCCATATAACTGACATACGGCGCAGCCTCCATTTGAGTCCCAGACAGTTATGGGGCCGCGGTGATCATGTGAGGAATTTCTCTGGTGCCCTTGGTTTTATAGGATGTGTGTCTTACATCTCTGATAAATACACCCATTTGGTCCAGGAAGCGGCAAATGCTAGCAGTCCATACAGTGTTTTCCTGCTCCTTTTAGCAAGTGATATAACAGCCACTTAGACATCTCGATACAAGTGTTTTAGGACATGACAACTAAACTACCAATTCTACCTCTGACGGAGGCTTTATCTGATTCAGTTATCGGGTAGAAGATGGTGTTTGGAACATCACTTTTCAGGCAGAAATGCTGCTAAAAGCCAAAGACACTCTGGCCCTTTTTAATAGTGATTGCTGAACTCTGACTCTCAGATTCCCTCTCTCACCCCTGACTTCCTGTCTTGACTCTGCAAAGAGTTCTCATTGCCATTCAGCTGCACTTGGCCTTTCTCTTCCTGCGGGAATTACCCCGAGTTGTGCTGCAGTGAAACAACTGTTTATTAAGTTTCCACTCTGTTAATTTCCCACTTTGTTGTGCTTCTCAGACTTACCCATCACCCCCCCCCCCCCCCCCACTCCTCTCAGTTTCAATGACATGAATTGTATTCTTTTTTTTCTTCTTCAGGGTTTACAGTCGAAAGCTATGTGCGAGTCCTGCAGTGTTTGTGATTATGAATCCATATTTTCATGAATAACCTAGGGGCTGATCTGTTGGCTTCTGAAATGTTAATCAAGTTGATTCCTTGAACTTAGACTTTTCTCTGTTGTTGTAGTGGGAGTTCTAATTCTTTATTTATTTCAGTTTCACTTCCTGGACATGTTCTTTTCACCTACCATAATCATCATTATACAAATAATGGTAAACTAGCCCAGGATTATGCACTGCATGATATTTCTGTAAACATTGGTTATATAATATTAATCAATGATCAACACTGATCATTGTCTGAGCAGAATCTGAGCTCCCAGAATGCCTCAGTGTTTCTACTGTATTTTATATTTGTGTTATATTGCTGCATAGTTTTTTTGTTGTTAGCTGTTTGAGCTAAATGTACACAGGAATTCAAAAGGCGTTATCATAAATCTATGTTTAATTGATTTAGAATATAATACGCACAAAGTCAGGGACAAACATGATATGCATTTAGAATATGACATTAAGTAATAAAAGGAGAGACGTGCATTGATCAAACCATACTTTAACTCTAAAACAATCTGCAGGATTAATTTGTATTTAGGTTGATTTCTTTCTTCCTAAGGTGAGTGTTACCACACATGCAGGGTCCTCACATGCAAACATGCCAAAAAAAAAGAAGAAAAAAAAAACTGATTTGAAAAAGCCTGTGAACATTTCTAAAGATGGAGGTGGGGCTCGGAGCCATTTACACTTCTTATTTGAGGCTTCTTTATTCTCAAATGTTAAATACTAATGATTGGCCCCCATTTTGAGCTCAACCCCCACTGGAGGCCTGTTCAGGATCTCCACTGAGGCATTTTGTGTGTGTGTGTGTCTACCCAGCTCCTTTCTTCTGCTCTTAGCCACACAGGCTCAACTTCACAGGACGGTCGACAGCCCGTGGACAGCAGATGAAAAACTAAGGCAGCATATCCTGCGCCTGTTAAGTCCTCAACTAATTAGCAAAAATGGTGTCCTTTCTTTTCTTTTTAAGCATTTAGTCTCGGGGGGTGGCAGGGAGAGAATAAGACGGAGAGAGAGAGAGAGAGGGTGGGGGGGTTAGGAGGGGTAGGAGACAGGGTAATGCTGTGAGTGAGATTGCAGCGAGGGAGTGACTGAGAGGGAGAAGAGGCATCTGAGCGCTCAGCTGGGCTGTTTTGAAAACACTCTGTTGAGAGCCTTCAGTTAATTCACGGCTTTTGTTTTTAGACCTTTTGTGTTTGCCAGTTTGACCATATAACATCATACATCTGGTCTATAGATTTTTGGGGGGCTTTCTTTGCTCAGGGACCCAGAGTTCCCCTGGGCTCAAATTCGAGTGGTCGTGTAACATAAAAGCACCTAAAGTGTGGGCTGAGGCAGAGACGCACAGAGACAGAAATGAGAAGAGATGGCTGGGATGAATTTGGAACGTGAAGTGCACTGAATCATTTGACTCCTTTCAGCACCAGCTTGTGTCGTCTCACCAGAGATGAGTGATTGTTTTTGATGGTTTACAGAAGCAAAACACCTAAATCGATATTTTCAATGAAAGTAGCCACTTAAGTTTTTACTTTAACATTTCATCCAACAGTTCTAAAAACCTATTAAAACTCCTACAGTATGTTCAATTAATGGTAAGTTACAATAGTCACCATTCATTTACGTCTTTTAGTATCCAACGGAGCAGTACAAATATACTAACTGTATTTCTGTTGTAAATTCAGCTTTTTTTTTTCTTGTTTTACTTATTTATTTATTTTGACAGTTTACAGCAATAACTAACCAAAGTACAACAATAAACTCAATGTCAAAGAGGTTATCGTTATAATTACGATAGCAACCCATTTAAGGAACGTCACATCGCAGACAGTATATCAGAGAACAATATAAATCATCAGTATGATGACAACAAACCGAAGTTTTTGTAAAATAAATTCTGTAGTTATTATCTATCTCTGGTGAATTTCATTAGGCATACTGCATGGCTACCTGCTACACCTCGGCCTCCTTTGTTCACTTTCTCCACTCTAATCATTTTTGGAAGTTATTTTTTAATTGCCCTTTCGCTTGAATGAAAATCTCTTAAAATAATCCAGAATATCTGGAAACATTTCGACAGGGCTTTCAGTTTGTTCCGTTGTCTTTTATAGTCTCTCACAAACTTTTACGTTATTCAAGCAGTTCTATCAGCCCTTTTAGGGTTTTAAACAATATTCAGAGGGAGTCATCTACTTTTTTGTCCGATTTGTTTAATAATAAGACGACCATTAATGCATTATTTGGTGATAAATCCACATTTTACAAAAAAATTAAAAAGCGAGGTCGTCGTCGTCACTCGTGCACTTCTGTATAAAAGTAGAAACAAAGAAAAAAATTCTGCGTTTAGTTTCAAGTCAGTGTTGATTTATGATGACAAGTGACATGTGTTTGTTTCCTAATATTAGTTCTGGTTGCCTTACTATTACCATACCTTTACCTTGAATGCATTGACTATTTCCTGCTGTGTGCAATGACTTCCTAAAGTCTTATCATTGAGGGCTCCAGGATTTATACATCCAACCTAAAACTTGCACAGAGAGTTCACAGACTTAATTACTGCTGTTCAGAGCTTAGCTAGCTGTTTCCCTTTGTTTCCAGCCTTGTGCAAAGCTAAGCTAGCTGTCTGTGGGCTGTAACTGTATGTTCCACTGACAGCTATCCGGGATGGTCCTGAGCTCGTTCTCTCTAGATAAGCTAACGTTAAGTTCTCAGACTGACAGGCAAAGCCACATTTAAGCTCAAGATATTTGAGCAAGTTGGTGATCTGTCCTGGCTCTGAACAGTGAAGCATAGAAGCTATTATTTACAATTCAATTGCTGGCAGCTGATAAACCTGAAAATAACATATCACAATTAGTCAGATAGTATTTGAAACAGTTCGATGCTGCTTGTATACAAAAACAAAGCTAGCTCTAGAGTTAGGGCTAACAAAGTGAAGTTAGTGCTCTTTCAAATAAAGAGCAAGGGAATGCATTGGCGTGTGTGTTGCTGTGTTGCAACACACACAATCTGACAATGAAAAATGTGTTCAGCAGTAGGTAATATAGGACCTGACAACTCAGAAAAAGTGTCACGTATGTAATGATTTTTGTTCATTTCTGAATAACTGCAAGATAATCAATAGAGACCATCATCACTGTTTTTAATTTGATTGGTTAATTCATTGTACAAAGGTGACAAAACATGTTCTACATGGTCAATATATCCTTTTTCATTTTCACGTATTTCATCAATTGTTTTCCTTTTTCAACAACTTTCATGTCATTTAGTGCCAAGTCTGATATATCAGCGCTTTCAAAAGATCTGAGCTCCACAGTCATAATTATGACTCGGTTGCTGACATAAACAGTGTTTACAAATAGGAAACTGGTAATTACAGCAACTCCCACATCACATGAACTTGGCATAAACAATAAATTCCATTAAAAACTTGCTCTTATGATTTCAAGTGTGTCTGTACATGATGTAACAGCACCGTGCAGCACAGTGAACATTGTTGTGTATGTGTATATTGTTTCTGATAGTTAAAGAATACTTTAAAGTCTCAATTGCGTTCAGTTATAAGGTTTACCTATTCTATATGAATCTATTAACATTTATTGAAGAATGCTTGTTCAAAGTTATCGCTGCAGTGAACAAAACTTTTTTGCGAAGCCATTTCATCCAAGCATAAAATTGTGAATTTAATATTTAAGATAAGTATACTTTACTTTGCGAGACACTTTGAGAGCGTCATACTGCCGTGTCGTGACATATGTCCAACTTAAACGGGATAGAATCAATCATAAGATAGAAGGCGGGACATAACATTAGGCTGAATGTGATTGGATCGTGAGCTTTGACAAAGATTATTAATTGGTCCAAAAATGAGTAAACACCCCGGAGTGCAGGATGAGCCGTCAGACATTTGAAACCTTTTACAGGACGAGGAAAATCCGGTTATTTTGAAGTAAAATACTCAGATAATGCTTTATTGAAATATATTTGGCAGATGAATGAACATTTAACAAAGCAACGATGGACAACAACCTTGAGAATATTTTTTAATTTCATGGGGATTGGAAGTTCTTGATTTGGTCAGGTTACCTTTAGCCCTGCTGAGAAAAAAAAACTTGATGTAAGATTTGATAGCTTTGTAACCATAAAATAAGAGGAGGAAAGAGAGCAAAACTTTCTATAGCAGCCATCAGTGTGTGAATGTGGCGTGGAGTAAAAAGAAAAGTGCTTTACAAGCTCAAGTCCTTTTTACCATTTACATAGAGTTAACATGGTTGTCTCATATGTGATCAGTAAGATCTCATGTAGTAGTAAGGCTGAACGATGTAGTTTAGTCTCTACACTGCTCAGGGCAGAGTATATGAGGGTCAAGGGAATACACCTAGATCAATATACCATATGATAAAGAAGGATTTCAAATATGGTGTCTTCATTTGCATTGAACATATGTATACTGTAATGTTGTGCACACATGGGCCACGAACGTTTGATGAACAGGCTTATGAAGATACAAAGAGATAACTACCCCCACCCCAACAATGAGAGGCACGGATAGAAGAAACCCCAAACATGTTCGTGGGTTATAAATTAGGAGCTGTCAGTATTACAATGTATATTAATAGTCACACTTCTTTTTAATGAGTTTGGCATTGGCAGCTGAGGGGAAATACAAGTCATCATAGTAGAGCTCCTGCACACCCCGATGAAAGAACCTATAATAAATCTTGCCAGAGCAGGGCTCACCATAAATATGTATCGCATAAGGCATCTGTTTTACATTCTGCATATAAATCAGCCGCAGTGCTGAATAGCAATGAATCAGACGCTCGACGCTTGATTTGATAACAAATCGACTCTGAACTTGGGAGGGGAGAATTTAAAGCCTTGAAAAGAAGTGGGGTGTGGTGGGGTCACTTTAGACCTGTGAGACTCTGACACGCTTCTCTTCTAGCAGATAATGCTACATTTTTCTTCCTGGGTCAGGAGTGGGACTAATCTCTTTTGAGTTATATTTTCTTAGACTGCCTACTCTCTCACATGTCACAGATGATGACATTACCTGCACCTGAACTGGTCACAGTGTGGGGATAAAGTGCAGCAACACTGTGGACGACAGAGGCATATATATTTTTAGTAAGTCTGATGTCACTATGTTGTAATAATGCTGTTATAAGATGAGAGCGATTTGATCACTTGGATTATTTATGCTTGATACTTTGAGGTCTCAATCTTGATATTTTCATCACATTCAATTGTATTTTTAATGAAATCAAACAAAGTAAAATCCCAGAAATTCTGCCTCTTTTTTCAAGACTTATTCATTCATTTTTAAATTTAATCTCGAAGCTTTGTATCCCTAAAATCTACCCTTTTTCTGTGGAAAATGTGAAGAGAAAGCCCTAGATTCTCGTAACACTGTACGATGTTTCCTCACGTTACTTTGTAGAACACTGCAGTTTATCTCCTGCTCTATGTCCACAAACAGTCGCCAGCAGGCCTAAAGATAATGTTACACGTTCAGTAGTCTCCGGGAGTATGTTACAACCTGAAGCGATTTCTATACATGACAGAATCAATAAAGAGCTCTTGCTGATTATTGGTTTCTGTGGGAGTATCATTTTGTCTCCAGTGATGTCATCATGACAGGGACAAGGTCACTTAGTGAGCAAGAAAACATAACAAAATAAAATAACCAAAAACTGTAAAAAAAACAAAAACAGGTTTTAGCTGCCAGTCAATTTCAAATTGTACAGATGTACATTTTTATACAACAGTTTGTCTAATAACTGAGTATTTTGATTGGACAAGAGGCATTCCATGAGTGCTGATTTTGGGCTCAACAGTGTGGTTCTGGAAGTAAAAATCCCATTCCTTTTCTCCATAGCCGATTTGTTTATCAGCAATACTGTCATAACTATCGAAGGTAGACTTACCACGAGCTACCTGGGTGTGAAACCATGCTCCTGTAGAAGACACAAGTTCGTATGCTATAAACCTTGTATTTAGAAAAACATTGTTTATTTGCGATATCGGGGAAGTTTCACTATCCTAGATCATAGAGTGTCCCAGCGACGTCTCTGGTGATGAAGCTTGTGAAGCACGTTGTTACCATGATAATGTTTCCTGCCCACCTGCGCCGAATGCAAACGGGAAGTTTTGCTAGCAGGCTAGCTGGTTAGTTAGCTAACACAAAATGTACTAATAACCTTGTTGTGCAGAAGTGAATGTAATTTATATCTTTCACAACACAAACTAAAACATAGTACAACACTTTTATTAACAGTTTAAACACTACAACAACTACGAAAGTTACATTTAAGTACAAATGCTATAATTCACAATGAATTGTGGGATGGGTAGTTCCTTGACTACGGACAGCAATTATAAACACAGTCTTGTACTTTGTGCCTTTTTCTCCGTTTTTAATGCAGTTATGTTCCATATCAAATGTACCGTAGTCACAAGTATAGGGGTAGCTGGTTGTCTTGGTTCCAGGTCACTGATGAGCTCTATAGAGTAAAACATCACTGGGACTTTTCCCAATTTGTATCACTGCGCCTAAACCTGGTGTTCTGTGTACTGTAAGTTTACATTACCCTTAAAGCAACATTGATTTACTGCATGATCATACATAAGACCAAGTAGCTGGTCTGTGGTAATCATGGACACACAAGTAGCAAGAGTGAAGGAAATGGTTTGGGTTGCTTGGCAACAGGTCAGTTTCAGTTAAAAGGTGGAACTAGTTAAATTGCAGACGTGAAGATTTTTTCCCATAGTTTTCTTTCATGCGCTGGTCATATAACCAAAAGCAATGTCACACAAAAGGAAGTGATGTGTAACCGAATGTCTGCACTGCAGTGGTGATCCCTCTTGTGTGATATAGCTTAATAAAAGAAATATTCAAGCACAAATCATTAAGAAACTGTTTTGATACCAACCCCTACATTTTGGTAAGAAAGAATTATAACTAAGTATGAAATGTACTGGAAGTTGAATCAAAAACTTGTATCAGTGTAATCTGATAAGTTTTTTGATTTAACACATGGCTCTTGTACACTGCCAGTTCAAGGTGGGATACTTACCCCCCTTTTCATGTCTCATCTGCAATATGTAACGTACCGAGGCAGGTTGCGTAAAGTTGTTCCAAACCAGATGCGCCATTGACATAATGACAGAGGCGCAATGGGAGGAAGACTGTGGCAATGTGTGTGTGTACTGGCATGTCTGAGTGTGTATGTATGTGAATCTCCCTCTGTGTGTTCATCCGCCATGCCTCTTGTGCATCTGCAACTGTAATGCAATGTCAATTCACACATTGGGATGCCAATATTACGGCATTCTGGAGCAATGTGTAAGTACAAAGACGTCATGTTGTCCGTTGTTGTGGTATCACAATCTGTAGGGTTACAACTTCAAATTACTTAAATATATCTTTTAGGGCTATTTACTGCATTTTTTGTAACTTACAAGATAATTTGACAGTGTTCACATTTACCTGAAATGTGCTAATATCTGCTTATATATCGTGCCATCTGATATTTCATTTTACATTATCTTAAATCATGCTAAAATGTGCTTTAAGTTCACAAAAACCCACAAACTGTATCATGCCATTACATAGATACAACTCAAAAAGAAAAAAACGACCTGATCGTTAGTTTGTTCAAATATTTTTAAATGTCATGGCTAATCAATACAGTCAGAGGGATAGAGGACATCAGGGTGGGGGAGCCTGTAAAACATACTTAACAATAACGCTGGCTCATTCACAAAAGGAAGACATAACTATCAACAGAGCAGCCAAATGGGAGCTCTCTTCACAAACATACAAATTATCTTGTGATAGCAGCTGGGGTCTAACATCTGCCTGGGAAATCAAATACCCAGGGAGCAGATGTTCATACAACCAACGGTGTTATTTTCTCTACTTCAAATTGCCCTTGGCTGTAGGGGCAGTATTTAAAATAAGGTGTGTCATTTGTCTAACCCGACCAGTAGTAAACTGTGCTGGACACATTAAAAAAAAAATAAAACAATGAAACTGAGTGTGGTGATTCCCAAAGAGAATCGTTTTCATTCAAAATGGGGGAAATGCAATTGTAAGACAAGATGGTTCAGATTAGATGTTAGCCTTAAATACAAAGTATGTACAGCTGATATATCAACTCATCAACAAGTCTGAGCCCCCAGAGGCCTGTGGATGTGGTATCTCTGAAGATGGGATGCCAGAAGGAACGTTAAAGGCAAAAAAAATCAGAAGCCAATGCTAGCTATCAGGAGAGCTTACTCCTCAGCATGTTCTTATCCCCTGTTGTTCAGAACAAGCAGATGGTTTTCAGCAAAATTCAACAATCTTCCATTGCTCCAGGGGTTTGAAAACAATCGGGAGTCAATGTCTCTTGATATAAAATAAGACAACCTTCTATCTGATTTGTTGGCATGGACACTAAGAAGCTGCAGACCCGTTTAAGTTTTGTATTTTCAATCTTCCTATGTGATTAAAAGATGTAGTAATGAAACTATAGTATGCAGTGATTGCAGGAGACAGACTTCATTGATTAGAACAATGAAGACATGTACTATGTATTCATTTTCTCTAATATTAATACTATATGTGACAGTTTAAAACCAATATAAATAAGCAAACCAATCTACAGAAAAGGGGAGCCATAGATTAAGATTGTATTCATTTCAAATTTAATTTTCAACATAGCATTTGCCCTTCTATATGTTTTCTTAAAAATGCAGGTGCGTTTTATATTGAAGATGATGTACTATTTAAAATGAAAGAAAGAGGTTCAAATGAAGCCTGAGTCATTATCTTCCAACTCTGCAGATTTATCTAGCTCTGTAACCCTTTGAAATCATTGTTGTGGTTGTAGACCTAGATGTCAGCGATCACAAGGTAAACTACCTGTTCAGAACAATTAGAGCTTTACGTGAAAGAAGATCAGAAACTACTTATAGGTGTAGAAGAAGCCAAACACATAGCATGCTGAGTCAGGGGGGAAATGATTCTAATGGGACTGGCTGGATGTGTTGTAGTAGTAAACTATTGGCTTACATTGCAGTTTGTGATCATTCCAACCATTTATTATGTATGGTTTGCGTGCTTCGTGAGCCTCTGCTTTTTTGTGGCCATAAAGTCATCTCCAAAGTTAAAACTTGATTTATTCATTGACAACTATGAGAATCAAGATGGGTTTTTTTTTACATCACCTATTCTGCACTGAACGTCACTGGTTCACCCATACCTGACTATACTAGTAGATTTTAAGTTTTCTGGAAACAAAAAGAAAATGTTAGAGATTAATCCTCATGGGTGTGCAGTAATTACAGTATGTGTCCAATTACCTACTTTCTTAATTTTTAATGTTCCACCCCCATAATGCACAGGACCTATGAGCTAGCTTGTAGAAATGAATCATCTTAGGTTTGTGTTTAAATGTTTCATCATTCAGTTCTACAGACGACTGTAGAAAGCCCCTCCCTACAGTAACTAACTCACTATGCAGAATCTAATAGCAGTCTTCTTGGCAATTCATTTGGGTGTTAATATATTAAAATGAAAGCTGATATTCTGTCAAAGATAGAGTTACATGAGACACTTAGGCAGCTATCAAACCATTCTTTCATTAAACCCCAATTTGTACTCAGTGGTCCTTGCTCTCTTTTGTTGTATAATTGGATATATGGAAAATAAAAGTCCAGAATTAAGACAAACCACAAAATGCATGAAAGTGCAAATTGTAGAGATTTACTGAAGGGTTGAAAATAGTTAGATAGATGGATAGATAATGTATTGATACCAATGGAAATACAAATGATGATTTGATCACAACAACGTAGGACAGCGGTTTAGTTAACCACAAAAATCAGTTCTCTTTTAGGTAACCATTGCAGGTTTAGGACTAATGTGATATTTCAATCTGCTAAGCCAACTACAGAGTGAGGTCATACTGTACATCCAAATGCCCTTCTATATTCCCTAATATAACCAGGAAAGAAAAGATAGTATTCTACATGTTTGCATTGAGGTTAAATGACATTCAGATTGATCAAGTGTGAAAAGGCATGCTTCCTTTCAAAAACAGGGTATGGGGAAAACATAACATTCGCGTTTTTTGTTGAATATATAGAGATATTTGTGACAAAAAGGATACATTGAAGAAGAGGCTGGCTCTGAAAATTCCTCTTGCAGCTTGATTCACACCTGCACACTCTCCATGGCAGCTTGTTCTGCTAGGGTCGTCTGTTGCTCGGCGGGAGTATTTGGGGATGATTAATTGCTCTGTCTTGTCAATGGTGTGCTCAAAACAGCGGGATCCTCTGCATATGTAAATACAAGCAGTCTCAGCACAGCAATCTAGAGCAGGATTAACACAGGTACGCTTCACAGCTCAGACCTATTCACCAATCTTTTCTATTATCTCTGACATCCAACCTATGTCGGATTGAAAAACATCCCTTTCCTTTCTCCTGATCCACATACATTCATCTTGTCATAACACTCCTCTTACAAAAACGAACAAGATAAGGGACTAGAGATTTATCTTACATTGTGTCAGCAAACAAGAAGCTTTTGTTTGTCTTGAAAAAACATTTTGTTTGGAGGTATTGGCAAGATAAAATTAACATTTTAAACCTAATACATGGGTATGGAAACATGTCAGAAATGACAATTGATGATTTAAAAGATTCATATCAGTACCCTTGAATGGTCTGATGGTAGTTCCAAACCCTTTTAGGCCCAAGTACCCCACTGTCTGGTTAGGTGAACTAAAGAAGCCTAGTACTTTAAGCTATCCATTTGGACGTTTCTGCTCACTTGCTTACTAAATACTACTCACTCATAGCCGCAACACTTGGGAGGTGTTTCAATAAAATCTGGTTGAGGTGTTCTCTGTGGTGATTGCTTATTGTAGCCTGTGTTCTACTGGTCATCGTGACAATACAGGTAGAAAAACTTAGCCTCACAGCAATTATCAAACAAGAATGTGTTGATATTTTCCCAATGCAGTGGGTATTTTCCCAAAGAAAAATTGCCTGCAACTGTTTTTTTTCTTCAAGCAAAATTTGAGAAATGATACATACCCCCACTGGAAACTGCAGCAGAGCCAATGGTGGTACCTTGTCTGTTATAGCTGTTTTGATCCTATAAATAAAGGTATTTAAGGACACAGGAACCAGAAAATGAAATACTTATGCTGTTTTTGTATAGAAATATAAATGATTGGCAGCTCTCCTCTGTATACAAATCAATGCAAACCAGCCGGTGATAAAAAGCCTCAGGACATCCCAGAAATTGAAGACCCTAACAAGGTATAAGGCACCTGGAAGGGGAACAATTTTTCCTTGATATGTTTCATCTCCTCATGCAATTGGTGATTTCCTGTGAACTGGCTGCCTGGTGACAGGTACGGATTTTTATGTTGCTCTGTTATTAAGGGATGGTTGAACAAAAGGTGCAAATGGGTCCATTTTACTGAGGATGTTACAACCTCCTACTAGATTATGCCTTGTGACAGGTTTGTCATCTTTGTGCGCTGACGTGCTCTATAGAGTGTTCTGATATCATTAGCTTCATTGCTCTTAATGTGTCTGCTCCCTCCAGCAGGAGGATGGGTCATATATTGTGCACATCAGTGGAAAAAAGCTAGAAGTGAGAGATTACTGGATGAACCCATTTTTCATCAGGAAAAGAAAAAAAAGAGTGCTTCATAAGAAAGAACCATAAAATTTATTCAAATGCTTCTGTTTTTTTTAAGATACCAGTTGGTAAGCTAGGTAACATTATGAAGCACATTGTTATTAGATAGACTGTAGTCTTTTGAGGTTACTAAGGATCTGATGCCTCACTTGCAGGATTAGCAGCAGTCTTGTAAACCACAGAGTGTCTTTTGAGAGGTCATAAGTCAGGAAGCATCAATAACTGGAGTGGTGGGATGTGAAGGACACCCCTGACTTTTAGATTGTGAATCTTTGGAGCATGGACAACTAGTGTCATATCACCCAGCTACATGGTGCAAGACTGACTTTGCAACAGTAAAACTATGGTGCAAAGCTGCTGGCAGGAAATATGTTTTATACTGGAGGTGCACTTCTGTGGCAAATAACAAGTGGGTTCCACTGATGATGGCAATTGTTGCCTTTAAGCCACCTGCCCGATCAGACCATGTCCAAAGCATCAAGTGAAATGCATGCTGGTGTGATTTGTGTTTATTCCATCACAATGAGAGCAAATTTTATTTTGAATCCTTCATTTCTCCGGATCATCTTGCCTGGCCTGGTTTAAGATCTGTATTTTCTCTAACTGTAAGATGGCCTCAGAAGGGAGACCAACACTGTCCCTGAGGAGTCTGTCTTTGTAAGATCAATAGTTGAGGAGGCTAGATAGACATTGGTTACTATACTAGAAGCATAAAGTTAAGTTAATGACTATATCAGAAGTCTGGGTGAGTTTTTAGGGACTGGTAAGAAAAAAGCTCTACACATTATTGAAGCATCCATTCCCCACCTTAAATTGCTGCTGACCTTTACAGTTGACTGTGAGCATCATGCAATTATCCAACCACCATCAGATGAGGTCAGCTCTGTGTAAGCTGGACTCAACCTCAGCAGGTGAATACATATTTCAATATATACATTGTAATGACATGAAAAGGAATAATGCTGTTGAGAACTGGCCTAATTTCCAATTTTGTAATAGCCCTTTTAGATTAATAAAAAGTTTCCAATCAACCCTCAGCAACAACTCTGCCTTCTTTGCCTTCGAGTCAGACCACTCGCTGTTCTGAAGACATTGATATTACCAAAGTTCACTCTGAAGTGCATTTTAAAAGCACAAATATAGTTTGTTTATCACCTTTTTATGTGTTCAGACAACATTTACTATTTACAGTTTAAACCTTGCCGCCCTTTTTCAGTTTAAGATGCACTGGACACTGTTCCTAATCCAAACAATGTTTATTTTTTTCATCATTCGGGGCCCAGCTTTTACAGCAGATGAAAGGAGATGATTTCATTGGCCTTGAATATTACGCCTACGCTGTACCTGCTGTTTCAATCCAACATTATACTTCAATTCCGTTTCAGCCTCTCTTTTTGGTTCGCACTGCATATTCCTAAATTCTTTTCAAGATTATGGTTCCAAGAACTTAGTTGTTGTGTTTCTAATGTGTGCTTGTTTTTCAGCTTAGTTTAATGAAACTAAAGTTTTGGGGGCAAAAAAACCTGAATATACACAAATATGATCAATAAGTCACATTTATTAATGTTCTAACATAACACTTCTTACATTTTGAATATGTACCTCACCTAAAACCATCCAGGTTTTTAAATGTTTCATTTGTTGGCATGTATTTTACTCTTTCCTCTCATCTTACAATCACTCCACAGGCTGTCAGTCTGTGGAGCTGATGGAGAGGCAGAAATCTGCTGAAGCTAGAAAAAAAAAAACTGCTCAAATCTGGTGCGGAGAATTACACCAATTGAGGAAATTCCTATTTTTCTGGGACCAATGAGAGTTATAGGGCAAAGAGAGGTTGTATATTTTGGTTAGGATGGAGAGGGGAGTTGAAACAAGTGAATATTGCTGAACGAGCGACGCTCGCATTCAGAAAGAGACAAAAGGTGGAAATGAAATAACTTCCTTTTCTCGGGAAAACACAGGAGCTCTTGACAGAATAATAGCAGCTGAGTAGATGGAGAAGGTCCTGTACTAGTCGCTCTAAAACACAGGAAACTGTTGTGCCGCCTGCTCGCACTATTAAAAGTGAACAGACACACTCACCTAAACAAAGGCAAGGTCCGGAGCTACAGATTTTTATCATGAGCGTTTAACAGAATGTCAAAGGTTGTTTTATAAAGTAAAACTACTTCACTGTTTACTATAACTGAAGTATAAAGGTTAGAAATAGAGTAATGATTGATCTGAAGTTCAGTAACTACCAAAAAACGATTGAAAATATGTTTCTGTGAAAGAGCTTGGAAAGACAAAAGTAGACTTGATTTGAATGTTTTGTTAAAAAATGTCAAAGACAGATAATGACCTACTCACCCTGCGACTGCACTAAAAAAAACACAAAAGGAGGTACCGTAAACCTTTTATATCATTCAATGTATCAGACATTTTGACTTTATAATTATTCTAAAAAGTTTAATATAAAAACAAAAGGACCAAACTGCCATGATCTTATTCATAAATTAATCTATTTCAATCTAAACCTTGAACCTTTGAGATTCACAAACTAAAAAGTGTTTTACTTTTTTCCCCCTTTAAGTGTAACTGACCGACATTTTGATTAGAGTAAGCCACTATTTGGGTGAAACCAGGTTTATGAGAAAAAAGACTCAGTGACACATTAGTTAATAAACAGAGTGATCCTTTTGGCAAATCTAAGAGCAAGATATTTGTTCCAAAAAGTTGTTAGAGCCAAAAGAGGAATGAAATTGGTACTAACAAATGAAGATTTCTGGTGTCAATATCTGAATCATTGACATGAAAGTCGACTTTCTCAAAATGACAGTGGGGCTTTTGCAGGGTTTTGTTCTTGTAGTTGACACTTGTGCTGCTTCAGTGGAAGACATGTTGTGAATAATTCACACACACTAATTATGATGGAGGAAATTAAAAGACCTCCACTGGGTTCCTGGACCTCTTCAGTATTTAAAAGCTATGTCCAATCAAGCAAATGATTCCTCTCATGCAATATGGTAATGGCTGTGTGTGTGTGTGCGTGAATGTGCATGTACATGTGTGTGTTCAGGAGGAGGGGAGGGCGGATTTATATCAGTGCAGTAAATGTTAATTACCATATGTTTGTGAGTCCAGTAAGCTGATGTACTTGATGTTTATAACTTGGATTATTAAAATGTCTCCACTCAATTACTGGAGACTCTGCTCTGTGTGCAGATTCAGACTTGACCTGTTTTCTCTCTTTGGACTCTGTGCACACAGTGGAAACAATGCCAAACCCAACAGACGCATGTATGAATATAAAGAGAATAACAGATTAAATTAAGATGGGCACATTTTTAAATTATCTTTCTTAATTGTACTACAAATATAATTCTCCACACTAGGATTATGTCTTAACAGTAAACCCTAAATAATAACTGTGACTTGCTTGGTGATATTTTAGCCGTGTGAAAGGTTACCCATACTCAGTCTCTCACCAAATGCATGCTGGGAAAGGCTTACAGCCCCCTTCTCATCCCTCCAGAACATTTTGAGCTCACAATAACTTGAGTTGTGTTTTAAATGTGTATTTCCATAAGCTTGCTCCAGTTCCTTGACCCAGGAGGTTGAGAACCACTGATGGAGACAATGTTATCGCTCTGTTTGAGAACTATTGAGATAAAAAGTCAAAGAGCACATGTTATTTAACCATTCCTTTTGCTTTGTAATTGTGTTAGTCTAAATAGTAAGTCTAAACACTACTTTCTCATTCTTTCTCACTTGGCATGCAACAGTAACTACAGATAATTGTAATCGTCACTGATGTTGATACTTGACCTGTACAGGTTATCATGTCTGTGTACCTGGTTTTCCTCTTCCCCTGAATCAATTGTCTGGTAATCTTTTGCTTTAGCTTTCAATTGTGAGAAAATGTAGCCACTGCAGGGGTAGTCCTTTAATGGCTTGACCCTGAGTGGCTTTTTCTCATAGAGACAAAAGGGCAGTAAGGAAATCAAAGAGAGGCGTAGTAAATGTTGAGAACTCTTTGGAGCAGGGGCCTGGAAAAGGTAATAGAGCTGCCATCGTTTTACTGGAAATGGAAAGATTTTTGTTTTTAGAGACAGGCATCCTTTAAAATCCGAAGTAATGTAACAACTAACAAGGTGACGTAAGAAACACTAAAGATATCATATAAAATGTTTTCCACTATATATAAAAGAGAGTTGACAATATTAAAGCAATCCCATTCTGTCAACATCGTGAATATGGCCACCCGCTTCCTGATTGATGCAAACATTTGACCGCTCCATTCACACATTGGCTCAATGGGACTTTACACCTACTCTGTACCTACAAGCTGACACAGTAAAGTCTGTTAAATGTCCTGTCCACTCTCAGGGACATTTGCCTTCTCAAACATAGCTTCACAGAGTGATGTACTAATAAGTTCAAGGTTGCCGTGCGTTGGTGAAAGGAACTATACAATACTTAGGAACAAATTCTTAGGTGATCCCCTGACCTTTCCTTTTACACTTCCAACAGGTGAAATGTGTTCTCTAAACTTCTGAAATATTTATATGTCTATACAGTCCTGAGTTGAAATAAGTGGAAAAATGGCCAACAACAGTTGACCAACACAAACAGTTACACCTAACCAATCTACCAGCAAATTATGTGAATCAGGAGTCGGTCTGAATCTAAAATCGAGTTTGAATCAATGGTGTCCTAAAGAATTTAAATTGAATCAAAACAAGAGAAACTGAAAGATTCACACCCCTGCCAAGCGTGCATTCTGTCAGCTGATGAGAATTTTGTTTGCACATCCAAACAGTTGAAAACTATATCAATGTACTCTATGTACAAGGTATGTATCTAAAAAAACAAAGTATTGCAATACTTGTTTTCACAATATAATATGAATTTTCCCACCCCTCACATTGATCCATTCAATGGAATCAAAATGTCCTTTTATTTCCATTACCTTCCTGTAATCACAACAACCTCCACACCTGTAGATGTTTGGTTGTAGACTGGCTGCTTGAGCCTAAAGCTGCGGAAAGCAAAAAAAAAAAAAGAGCAGCAGTGGTCACGATACGTATTGTATTGTGACACATGAATCATGATTAGTATAGCCTTATGAGGTCCTTGTTTATATCCAGACCTGCTATCTACACTTGGTGGTTTATTTGTCTAAGCAAATACATCACTCACGGAGCCCCCCCTTTCTCACTGTTCCTTTTATATCGAGAAAATCATGGTTATTATTCTTGGGGTAGGTTTCTTGGGGTAAGTATTTTCTTATGAAAAGGTATTTCCAGTCACATATTTAGTTTTTTTTATGTGTTTAAAAAAGATCCTCTGGATGTAACTTTCTATGCCAACTTGAATCTTCTGTTAAAACACAGAAAGGGTCTTTTTCTCCTCTTAACCTCAGACCAAATAGTGTAAGGAGTCAGCATTACCACTGTTACAGGTGCATGTGTTGTAATACTGTTTTTCAATTTGGGTAAACCATTATGTGATTGGTGATGGTACTTTTCATGATGGAATAATGTGTTTTGGCTGCAGGCCTAATGGAGTACTAAAATCCTTATAATTAAGGATCCACATTTAGGAGAAGTCCATGTGTAATAGCTCCTTTTAACTGTTGATGCGATGGTGTCCACAGTAGAGTTCTCTTTATCTCCAGTGATGTTTGTACTAATTGCTTTAAGGGCTTTTATTTGCCTAAGGGGTTTCTCTTCTTTCAGAGTTCAATTTTCTTCACCTAATTTTCAATCATCATATTCAATATAAATGTAGTTCCTGTATGAGAACAAAATAAATACTTGATTGCAAATGCTGGAATTGCATTGACATGTTTCAGATTAGATCATGAGATTGCACACAAGGGTGGTTTTTGCATTTATTAACGTAATAAGGAGACATGTATTGGTCAAAAAGTCATTGACATTGACATGAGCACTAGTAATGACCCTCAATGTGAAGCTTTTAAAATATCACAATCCACCTCTTTACATGTTATTTTTGTTCTGTGGTATGATTGCAAATAGGACCTCAAAGGCACCTAATTAGCCCTCATGAAGACCCTTGGCTCAATGAACCCCAACCTTAACAGATTGACATCATGGCTACATAGCTGATGTCTTACCTTCATATGACCCATCTGTGCTGTCTATTTCTTTCTTTTCACCTGAGGGTGAATAGAGCGGCAGTGAGGAAGCCCTCTTGCCGTGATATGAATGAAATGGACATTTTTCTCGTTGCGTTTCATTTTAAACACACAGACATCTGAGTTAATGAAATGTTTTGATGTTTGTGAAGGACAAATTATGCATTGGTTGACGAGTTTCCCCCCTGAGGGGAGACAGTTTTCACCACTTAGTTACTATTTGCAGTCATGCCATTAGTAATTTATTGTTAATAAAGTAATGCTTTTCCTCAGGCCTTTCAGGAATTTGACCAGACATCATGTTGTTTGTGGCTGCATACATTTGTGAGAATCAGGCCACAGCCTTTAAACTCAACATGAACTAGCCTTGCAATGCCATCATAACAATATCAAAAGGTTTGAATGTGTCTTTTTTAAAACGATACTTTTTAAAAAGATTTTCTCAAATGTAGAAGGAGAATGCAGGGTCATAAAATGGATGGATAAATTGCCATGGTTATAAGAAGTGAATGAGTGTTTAGTATCTGGATTTACCCTTCCCCACTCATCCCTATTTTCGGTCTGCCTTCACTGAGACAAATCCCCGTGCCTAGACCACTGCTTTTATTAAATTCGCCTCAATAAAAAAGCTCAGACAGGATTTATTAGGTACTCAGCACGGACGTTTAGTATTTCCCTCTGTTATTAACTGAAAATCAATAGATAGCAAAGAAAATGGAAGTCATACAAGTGTTGTCGCCTTTATATTATGTCGGCTGTCGGGTTAGATTCATGATGGGGCTCCAGCGTCTGCAAGGTGGCTTTTCTGCTTACATTGCAAGACCTAAAGTGGAAGTTATTCATTAGAGTAAGCCAGCGGTCAGATACATTTCCAGGCCCTTTCACACATCTGTCTTAGTAAGGCTCGAATAGAGTGAGAAAGGATGCTGATAGACCCTGATAGAGATGTCAGACGCAACACACAGCCTGCTGGATTTATGGTTATTTTGTACTCAAGACCTTTTTTCACACCATCATGGAGTATGTACCCTTGGAGTGTAAACTGGAGAAGCATTGCTCTTAACGTTGTACCTGCTTCTATACTTATCCGTCATATCGTCACTCAGTTCATTCTTTAAACGTCTGGAGCTGTCGGCTACAAAATGCTACTGATGAAAACAGTTTCATCTTTGACGATGATCTCTTTTGCACTAATTTAATTGTACTAGTCCAAATCAAAATGATTGCATAAAAAAAAGCACAATTCCACTATCCTTTTGAAAGCCTTTAGTGAAGCTCATTCTGTGCTATCAAAGGTTTGGACCACTGCGCACACTCAAGTTCACCAGGGTAAAGGTGGTATTCACTTTATATGCAATAAAATAACAGTCATTCACTAAGCCTGCACGCTGTGTCCCGACTGCAAAGCAATTCCATCACGAGGAAAAGTGGCTTTGTCCACATATTAGTCTTTTCTTTCACAAAAAGGCTGGAAAAATGTGGGAATAAAGAGCTTACCCACCTCACTAATTTAATTACTCTTAGGACCTCCATGACAGTAATGTAAATATTCCATCATGAGGACCCAAGATACACAGAGTAATTACTTAAGGCTTTCCTTCACATCTCTCAAGACTTTTTTTATTACCCAAAAGCTTTTTAACATTAGCACTCTCTTCCTGACAAATTAAATGAAATTTCATTACTCTAGCCATCCTAATGGCATGAAACTATCAGCTGTTGTACGCCTGCTCTCTCTTCCCCGCCTGCCCCGGCAGATTAATCAAATAGTCAGCCTCAGAGTCAAACTGAGAGGAGCATCGATCCGCTAGTCTGTGTTTGTCTACGCTTCGTCCGTGCCGCTGATCTGAACCTTGAGTGAAAGTCTTATATATTGATCTCCATATGTTAAACATATACAGTCCATCACAAAACAATTATTCAGAGCAGAGGCAGACGTCTACCTGCTGCTACCTGTTCTTTATCTGTGCTTAACAGACAATATTTATCCAGGCAGCATGTTAAGTATGTATCAAAAATGTTTGTTTTAAATGCTGTTAATATCCCATTGTGATAACCTTGTTATAAATAAAGCTTTCCATAAATACATATAGGGCCCTTCATGTTTTATATCCCCCTTAATGTAAACAGACACATGATGGCGTTGGAAATACGCTTTAAGTAGCTCTAAATAGCAAAGAGGGGGCGTGCACCAATAAAAGGTTTCCATAGATTTGTTATAACCAGCCATTACCTATGATATTTAACACCTTCGGTTTTGTAAGGGTTAAGCTGCTTGGCCTTTGATCTCTCAGGGGGTAAGGTCTTGGCAAAGTGCCCCTCCACCTCCCGAGGCCCTTAAGGGACTTTCAATCCAATTGCCTGCGAAGAGTGGATGCAGATCTCAAGGTTACACCTGAGTGTTCAAGGGCAGGTCCAAGTGTAATCGGCACTTAGATCATAGATTAATCTTATTTGCTATCTATTAGGCTTGATTCTTGCTTCCTCTCCTCCCCTCCCAAAGCCAGGATTACTGTGATAGTTTAAGATAATGGATTCTTATGGAAGAGGAGGTCAGGAACCATTCTTGTTTCAGAACCTGCAGATAATATGATTAATCTAAAAGCCTCTTTCAGAAGAGCTCCCACCTTCAAAGGCCTAATTGGTAAAAAAGGTATAGAATAAATCTCAGATGTTGGCTCTTGGGTGTTTTATTAATTACAATTTTATTTTCTCACCATGTGTAGGTGAAGGAAAATACAATTTGTACCTTCTTCATT
Source organism: Tautogolabrus adspersus (assembly GCA_020745685.1). Lineage (NCBI taxonomy): Eukaryota > Metazoa > Chordata > Actinopteri > Labriformes > Labridae > Tautogolabrus > Tautogolabrus adspersus. Next base: position 18,190,655 of record CM036539.1, read on the forward strand.
CACTCAAAAGAACTTTTCATCAAGCCTATCAGCAGGGGTATACAAATGGCTTTTATTTAATATCATAAGGGTAATCTCATATCGTTTACCTTTCAACCTTTAGGTCCTTGTTTATGTACTTTATTGATACATAATGCCACATGTTGACGTTGACGGCATTATTTTGTTGGGCATAATTGACATTTCTTTGAGACAAATAAGCCATTTTAGAGTAGACGGACACTGCTTACCTGTTTAAAGCCATTTACAAAATGTTCAATTAACATTTAAAAGCAGACCAAAATGTAGCATCATCATCCATATATTACACGAAAGGTTATGTAGGGAGAGAAATATTGATTTGGCTAATACGATCTCATTTTGATTCCAAATCTCCCCTGTTTTGATTCCTGTGGTAGCCACTAGCTAAACAGATAACAGATAAACTCTGATAAAATATATCCAAATGTGGCAGCCTCTCCGATAACCTCTGAAGACACGTTAGTTATCTTGTCCAGTCATCAGCAACTGAATATTTATCACAAAGAACAGACCCGTGTTCCTGCCTGCATGTTTACCAGCTTATACACAAATAGAGGTCTTTTTTTTTCTCAAGAAAAACCAGCTGATATTTGAATCAGGAGCATGTAAATCCCCTCACCTGCACGAATACAAATAAGAGATTAGATTTGGGAGCAGTTTGACGTACTGATTGCTATGAGTCTTTTTAGTATATGCAGAAGAAGGTATTGTGGCCTGAGAGTTTCTAGTTTATTTCACCTCTCTTTTAGTCTATATTTCCATCTTTTTACATGATAGACCAAAGCTTGTGATAAGGCTCTTATCAGCCGGAATCCCAAATACTTCTTTAAACATGTATCTATTCATTCTGTATCTTCTTCATGAATATGGAAGTGATTGTTAATTCTTGTATTCCAATGTTTTTACCCTCCATGTAAAGCACATTGAGCTTCCTTTTAATGAAATGTGCAACACAAATGAAATTGCTTTGGCTATTGCTATTCATTTTCATTTTCATCGTTAAATTAGTCCAAATTACACCCACAGGTATGTTTTACTTGTAACAGGTACTATTACAGGAAAAAGTCCCCAATTCTGTAATTCTGTTTATTCAGTAGAATGTGTTGCATGCAGATTCAAAGGAGTTACAAACAGGAGAAGTGTTTTTGCTCCATAAGTAAGATTGCTGTTTCTCTCTGATTGTCTTCTCCAGTTTGCCTCCGAGTTCTAGTTCAAGATAAGTTATACTTCAACTGTCTCTGAATTTGTTTGCTTATAAGTCAACTAATTTATGGTTTTTCAAGGGGTACATACTGTATTGCCTTATCAATAGTGGTCGACTTAATAATGAAGGACCAAGGAGTAATGAGTCGTAAATTGTTGTTCATTGATTTTCACATTTATTCTGTCACATGGGTCATTCTTCTTACTGGTCAAGTTTCTGAGGTAGCCACTGGTTAAAAGAGTTCAAGATTGCAATTGTTGTTTTGGTTGGTTGTAAACATGTTAAGTGGCTTGAATTTTGATAAAAAAAACTTTTTTTTTTGTCATTGCTCACTGTACAACTAATTTTGATGTGCATCTCCATAAGAAAACAATAACAATCCTGGAATCCTCACATGCGTTCAGCCATCCATAATAGTTATTAAAAGGTAAACAAAATGTACAATGAGTGCAATCAGTGCAGTGTAAGGTGTTTTAGGACCTTTGTACCCAATACAATAACACCTAGTGAGGATAGAGGTGGACATTAAATGTTAATTCTACATGATGTCTATATAGGAAAAAACATGCCTCATTTCAGTCCTGATGAAAAATCTTAATTTAATTTGAAAGAGAATGATTCCTGATATCACACTGTCCATTTAGTTGAAAGAAAAAGGAAATCTATTACAGAGCAAAAGACGGTTTTGTTGTATGTTCTTATGAAATAAGGACATAACCTTTGCAAAGATAGATTGAGGTCTCATTTCCATTCTCACCTGATACTGTCACACCGCTGTGCTCATTAAAAGCTGTCTGTCATCCTTCTCGCTCACAAACAGCCCTGCGTTGTTTTCACCATTTATCATTGTCAGAGTTGACATGAGAATCAGAATGACTCAAATCTGTACATTACTAAGAGACTGTTGGGCTTGTAATTAATAGGCAAATTATATCCGTATATAAGTGTTCAAAGTCTGTGAGGATGAATCTATATGGTTTTCATAGATGACATTAACTGATTTTAAGCCATATTGATAAGTTGCATTGCATTATCTTTTATTTATTTGAGAAAGGGTTGAGCTTGTAGATCCCGTGTTCTGCCTTGTTTCTTCTATCTTGTATTTCTCTGGTGCATCCCTACATTGACAACTGTCCTTCACCAACTTTAAAGGACTGTTCAGACCAAAAGCAAATCAGATATTTTATTCAACATCAGAAATGTTCAACACAACATAGATTAGACAGCATGCATTGTAAACGTTCCCACATTTGTTTTGTTTTTTTTAGAAATACTTTTCACATGTCTGGAATATTCTGTTGTGATTTTGGCAAACTTTTGACTTGTTCAATACAAGTTAATCATCAGAAAATCTTTTTTCTCTATGGTTCATATCACGGGATGGGGATCAATAATTTGTATTGATAATGCTTTTCTTCATTGGTGGAGAGACAAGATGAGGATACGTTTTTAACAGAACTGGTATATCTATTTGTTCACCCTAGGAGAACACATTTCTTCACCAAACAACTGCATTTATTCAAGTTTCCAACACAAACCTTCCTTTTCTTTTCATGACATTACATTTGAACACGTCATGAGGACGTTTTATTTACCTTTGCCTAATGGTTATTTTATTGATCCGACCTTGAGCACATAATAATCTCACCTTATGACACCTTGTTTAAGAAGCTAGCTAGCTTTTATCCTGCCAATTTCAACACAGTTGTCTTCATTAGATTATTATTTTTACTTAACGGGATCATCTACAAGGTTCCAGTGCTCTCATCACGGCTGCTTTGATTGGTGGAGGAGGAAGTCTGTCCTACAGCAGCACCTGCCGGAGTTGACGTTTGTTTTTTCAAACTCAAAGACAGTTGAAAACAGAATTTCCATTTTGGTTTAATTTCATGAACACTGATTTTGAAATTATCATTTGCTTTAGTAAAATGTAGCCAAACTTTAGACCTCTTTTTACATGATTTAAATGACGTAATCCAACCTTTAGATGTATAATGTTATGTTATAGGACCCAAGAGACTCGATAGCAGTATCCATGAGCTCAAACAGTATTGATTTTTGGGTAATGAAAACTGCAGAACCGGGTCTTTAATAGAACTGGGTTTTGATCCTCATCCCTATTATACTGCTGAAGTAAGCCACAGTGCCGCCTCTGTGTGACTTACTATTTACATTCAAACTGAGACTCTCCATAAACTCATAAACAGGCACTCTTCATCTAACACAGATCTTCTAGTTGGTTTCCATAAGAAAAATCTTCTCCAGAAAATGTAGCAAACCAAAAAATGAAAAATATTTTATTTTGATGTGAACACGCATAAATCATCCTCTGGTCAAACTTGCGAAAGTTGCATTATGTGAAAATTGTCCTCGCTTTCGTCAGAACATACCTTTATACTTGCCAGTTTGACCAAAGGGTTGTAAGTAAGAACTTCGGACTTTGGCCAACAATGGACGTAAAGTATTTCCCAAATAAAAATAAAGATTTAGTTTATCTTTCTGTTTGATCTGTCTTCTGAAAACTCAAGAGTGTCCTTTCAAAAGTGTTGCACTGTATTTAATTCTGGACAAATACATTTGATTACATTGTTTATTAAAGTCTCTTACAAAGATGGAAACAGTAAAAATATAATGAAATAAGAGACCACGAATTAGGTAGTCTTCAAACCAACATGTGCACAGTGAAGGCATGCTGTACATTATATAATACATTTCCCTTTATTCATGTACACACACATCTCTTAACGGGCAACACACACACACACACAAACCTGTTTCTGGGTTCAGGTTTATTCTCTGTAATCTTATTTACCCATTTTTTAATGTTCATTCTTCATCTGCAGATTTAATAAGACTTGTACAGTTACTGATGTAATATCCACAAGACAGTATTATCCAGACCCCTAGAATTGTGATTTCATGCATGTCAGCATAACATTTACGCCTGTCAATCATTCATAAATCTGCTTTCTCATCTTCAAACATTTACCGCCGTTACAGTTAGTAAGATAACATCATTTTGTTAATGTTGCAGAGCTTCTCTCCTCTCCTCAGCCAACCTGTTTTTTTTTTCCCTTCTTGGATGTTCTTATTGACTGTAATTTTCCTCCATATAAGGTTTTATATATATTTTGTGCAGCATAATCATTGCATCAAAATGAAGTAGAATATGCTAATGACTCTAATTGGACTCCTAATAGAGACTGTTTCCCCAGCTTTAAGCTTTCGGGGGGTCTGTGTAATCAGTGTAGACAGTCGTTAAGGGAATGGAGAGGCAACTAGCAATGTCAGGAGAGGGCCCAGGCGGTTCCGGCTGACACTACCCCAATCTTCCAGGACCCATTAAATGGCAGTTTCAACACATTACCAACCATAACATCCTTGAATATCACTGATTTTATTTGCAGTATCAAACATTTCATTTCACGCACCATTAATGGAAAAGTGCTGAGGTTCTAATGCTGCCAAACATTTAGTAACTACCTGGACTCAGAGAACCAATTAACTCCAGCGACAACATGGCCAATTAAACACACAAATAGGTGAGTCCAGCATTGGTTACTGCCCTAGTAATTTACTTTTGAATAAACCCGAGTAAAAATGGAAAGTCAGCCACAGAATGACCAGTTGGAAAAAAAAAAGGGAAGAATAGCGTTTGAACAGCAGATAGTGAAGAAAAGGAACCGTGCTCGCAATTCAGTAGATAGTCATGGATGTATCTTGTCAGGATGTATTGCACTTGTAAAACTAATAGCAACTGAAAACCATAAAAGGCTGGAAACTACTAATTTAAGAATAATTTAATTTATAAAGAAACTTGATTTGAAGAGGAAACCATTTTAGCAGTGAAGAAACAAAAGAGGGCTTCATTATTTTATGGCAGAGATAGTTTGCTGTTTCACTTCAATAACATGAACAAGCTGTTTGAATACTGCGGATTTAGCAGGATATCTTTTAACAAAAGGTATTGCTTTTTAACATCTTCATTTACACAAAAACCCAAGAACACCTGACACATCATCTCTTGCTTTTCTCTTCTTTACCAATTCTCCATCCTTCAGAGGATGTGAACCATGTGATTTGTTGCTCTATGATCTTACTGCAGTCACCTCACAACCTCATCTAAACTAGGTAATATTTTTCTATTGATTTTTTTCTCCATGCCTTCAATTTTACTTTAATTGGAAGCCAAAACATGTCAATACACAGCTGATGAACCCTTACTGCAGATGAAAGCAGAAAACAAAACATAAGCTGCAGTTGTTATTTATGTGAGTCGTGTCATATTACAGCTTGATAATAGGCTTCCAGAGCCATTTCCTCTGTATGAGTTAGAGAAGTGTGAAGACAACCTCAACATTTAATTACCTCTGGGGTTCAGCTAAACTGACCAGCCGTGTTACCAATTTACTGTTACACCTGTGTCCATCGAATATTTGTTTAAAAGCAAGGTGCCGGAGTGGAATGTAACAAGACACTCTGTGTGATAAACACGTTTTAATCCATTGAATAGCGTGCTACTGCAATGTGCATTATATTTCCCTTTGGCCAAATAGGGACCATGCAGAAAGCTGTAAAAACTGTGGTCCCTATAAGGAGTGTTAACATGGTCCAAGTATGCCAGGTGGATACACATTTACAAAAAGATCTGCCAAACATGGCCCATGATGAGAGAGGGCAGCAAGTGGAGAATCCTATGATGGGGGACTTCATTTTAATCAGAAAATATGTTTTGCAAAACAACCCTAAACAAATAACAATATCCTATATTTCCCAATTATCAGCTTTTTTAAGTCAATCAAATTCTTTAAAAAAAATCACAGAACAGACCAATGTGATGATGACCCAATATTCTCTTGTTTTTCTTCCTTGATCAAGTAATTCTCAAATCATATTACAACCATGTATCTCTGTGAGCAGTTATGTGTGTACCAAAGGCTCTTTGGTCACTCAGGCCTAATCATTATTACTTAACTGCTTCTTGTAACACACCTCGTCACGTTAGTATTTTTTTAAAGTGTAAGTGTATCAATTAATCATATCGATCAGGTGTATTTTGCCAAAGGTGGAGCTAATAAGGAATGCAATCACCTCACCAATACATCGAAAAAAATCCAATCACCCTTGAGATCACTCTCTGCTACTGATCCAATAGAAGATGCAGCCATGCAGGGCTGATGAACTTGCTATATCCTAGCCGTCTGTCAGCAGAAATATCCGTAAAACTAAAAATGTCCACTTCAAACTGCACATTGTTCAGCAGTTAATTAAGTTTTCATTCGATTATCAGCAGCTCCTGAAAGTACAAAAAAGAAAGAAGAAAAAAAGTTGCATGGTTTTCTAACCAGCCAACAACATGTATAATGTTAACAATACTGATACAGACACAAAAAGAATATACTGCATGTTGTATATTGTTGAATCTGTAAGGATCATCTCCTTACTCTTTATGATATATTTTTTTTATTTTTTTTTTAACTGTTCATTGTTGTGTTAATGAAGATTTAAATCCAGATAGACTTCTGTTGCAAACATATTCATATTATATTATTAAGAAACATCTGCACATAAAAATGACAATCACATTTTTTAGCAACAGTTGTTTTCAGGGTAACATCTGTATTAAGATTTCTGGATGTCATTCCCTGTTGATTCTGTCTTTTTAATGTCTGGGCTGTCTCAATGACTCCTAACAAACTGTTTGGTGCTGTGTCAAGATGTGGATTCGCAAGTGGGTGAAGGTCAGTATTGTACAGCATCTGATCCCTCCACCTGATGATGATGACGTCACAGGGCTGATAAGATATTAGGCTACATATTTTGGAGCATATCCTACAAGAAGCTTATGTGCCAAATCATTTCTCCCCATGCCTGGCCTAGATTTGCTTTCTGTGTTCTAAGACAAATTGGTATCTTTGTCCTCATCTATTTATTTTTATATTTGTCTGTTCATCATGGATTATAAAGAAAAATAATATGCAATGTGCTTAATCAGGTTGTTTGTGCTTAAAATCCTTAAAAAACAAAACAGAGGGAGTGTTTTTCTCCTGTTTTGTGATTGCAGAGATCAGAATGCAAATGAGACCTGCAGTAATTAACACAATGATTGAGTTCCAGTGCCTAACGTAACCAAACGTTAACAGTTTCATATGTGAACCAAAGGATTCATATTGTTACCATAGTGACTTCGGTCACCGGACTATAACCACAAATGCTAACTGAGAACTGTTACCAATACTACAGGGGTTACCTTAAAAAGGTCATCAGACCTCATCATTTTCTCCTCATCAAAACATTTAAATGCATCAAAAGTAAATGACATCACTTTTGAAAAACTAAATTGTGACACAACACGCAAATTCTCACTAAGATTGATGTATTGTACACCATTTCCTAAAACCAAAGAATCAACCCTTATCCTACAGTTACTTTGTTACCAGTGTATTAACAAACCTACACATTACATCCCAAATTTTAGGATTAGGGCAACACTGTTTTAGAAAACATTTTGGGCTGCCTATGGCCTCTGGCGGTTGTGTAGTGCGCCCCAGTGTGTCTGTAGGGAAGCCATGAACAAACCAGCAAATACTGTAATTTGGCATTCTATTGCAAAGTTCTTTTACAAGTGTAATGAGAGAGAGATTTATTTATGGTGATGTTTGTGTTCCTTGCAAAGATAATCACATTTAATTCCAATGTAGAAATGTACCTTGTACCTTTGCAATTACAAGTAACCATGCCACTTATGACCCTTACTCTGCCCTTCTCACTTTCTCTTCTGCTCTGTCTTGTAGTCACACCATTTTATTCCCTTTCTTCTTCTTTTTTTCACCTCTGGGGTAGACATCGAGTGGTATCCTGGCTTATTGTTTAGGAGCAAAGAGGTAGCTAAAGGCCAGGTAACTTGGATTTGACTGGTTTATTCTCCTGTCCCACAGGACAGAAGATACAAATCAAGTTGCTTTGACCCCATTGTCCTCTCCACACTCCTCGTGCCCTAAAGGCAATACTCTGGTATGGGATCTTTTCTTCCCTTTATTTATTTCTTTCCCTTTGTATGGCTGCTGTTAAAGCCATAAGGTACATACATCTCCTTGGGTAAACCATCCGACATTCAAGCCCAGAGTCAGCTAACATTTTGATTGTAAATGGTGTTTACCTATCTTGATAGCGTCTTAATCAGACAGACAGGTTGAGTTACCATATTTATGAACACGTGTTTCTAATTTATAACCGGACACATTTTTTTCTGAGATTTCTTCCCTTATCATTAGCCTACATTTTATTAAAAAAACTTTATTTAACTAGTGGATTAACCATATTTACATATTATTGAAAGCAGTCTATGGTGAGTAAATAACAGCCTTGTGTAAACCAGTAAACCCATCTTCCTCAACAACCCATCATGCTGAGACTCATCAGATTTGTGTGGTTTGATCCCACCTGTCACGGTGAGAATGAGGAAGGAGGAGGACCCAATTGCAGGAACAAAAAAGATCTTTTAATTAACCAAAAAGGCAAACAAAAACGTACTTCCAAAAAACTAAGAAAATCCAAAAAGGTAGCCACAAGGAATCACTGGGAGACTGGGAGACACATACAACACCGACGCTTGACATAAAAATGAACTGACACAGAGGGGAAGAAACACAAAGACTAAATAGACAGGGGTAATCAAACACAGGTGAGACAAAAACACAGGTGAAACTAACAAGGCACAGGTGAGGACAATCAGGGCAAATCAGCACAGGGGAAACACAGACAGGAATTAGAACAAGAAACACTGAGGACAAAATACAAAGTAAATCAAGAACCACTTAAGACACAGAACACAGAGAAACAAGAATAAGAATATACAAAATAAAACAGAAAACGCTAAAGACTAAACAATCACACTAGGAAACAAACACACAGGGAAACGAGCAACATTAGGGAAACAGAGAACTAAAACAAGAAATCTAAACTCAGATACAAATTACAACTAAACAAAAACCAAATCATGACATAACCCCCCCCTCAAGGGACGGATCCCAGACGTTCCAAAACGTCAATAAACCAAAACAGGGTGGGTGGAGGGGGTCCGGAGGAGGGACTCCGGACTCTCAGGCGGACGGCCTGGAGGCAGGGCACATAGTCCGGACAGTTCAGGAGGGCGGCCAGGAGGCCGGCCCAACAAGGAGAACAGTTCAGGTGGACGGCCTGAAGGCAGACCAGACATGGTGCACAGTTCAGGGGGGCGGCCGATCAAACACGGGGAACAGTTCAGGGGGGCGGCCGGGAGACCGATCAAACACGGGGAACAGTTCAGGGGGACGGCCAGGACGCCGACCAAACACAGGAGACAGTTCAGGTGGGCAGCCAGGAGGCCAACCAAACACAGTGAGCTGGTCAGGTGGGCGGCCAGGAAGCCGACCAAACACAGGAAACAGTTCAGGTGGACGGCCAGGAGGCCGACCAAACACAGAGACCAGCTCAGGGGGAGTCCGAAGGCCTTCTGACGATGGCGCAGGAGTCTGCAGGACCCCAGACGAGTGCTCAGGAAGCTGCGGAGTCGGCAGGACCTCTGACGGAGACACGAGAGTGGGCAGATCCTCCAACTTGGAAACGGGTGTTGGCAGGGCCTCGCACAGAGACATAGGAGTGGGCAGATCCGCCAACTTGGAAACGGGTGTTGGCAGGGCCTCCCACCGAGACATAGGAGTGGGCAGATCCTCCAACGGAGAAACAGGAGTGGGCAGAACCTCCCACTGAGAAACAGGAGTGGGCAGGACCTCCAACTTGGAATCAGGTGTTGGCAGGGCCTCCCACCGAGACATAGGAGTGGGCAGATCCTCCAACGGAGAAACAGGAGTGGGCAGAACCTCCCACCGAGAAACAGGAGTGGGCAGGACCTCCAACTTGGAATCAGGTGTTGGCAGGGCCTCCCACAGAGACACAGAAGTCGGCCGGACCGCCGAGTGTACGTCAGGAGTGGGCCGGACCGACGAGGGTACGTCAGGAGTCGGCCGGACCGACGAGGGTACGTCAGGAGTCGGCCGGACCGACGAGGGTACGTCAGGAGTCGGCCGGACCGACGAGGGTACGTCAGGAGTCGGCCGGACCGACGAGGGTACGTCAGGAGTCGGCCGGACCGACGAGGGGACGTCAGGAATCGGCCGGACCGCCGAGGGGACGTCAGGAATCGGCCGGACCGCCGAGGGGGCGTCAGGAATCGGCCGGACCGCCGAGGGGACGTCAGGAGTCGGCCGGACCGCCGAGGGGACGTCAGGAGGGACGTCAGGAGTCGGCCGGACCGCCGAGGGGACGTCAGGAGGGACGTCAGGAGTCGGCCGGACCGCCGAGGGGACGTCAGGAGTCGGCCAGACCGCCGAGGGGACGTCAGGGGTGACGTCAGGAATCGGCCAGACCGCCGAGGGTACATCAGGGGTGACGTCAGGAATCGGCCGGACCGCCGAGGGTACATCAGGGGTGACGTCAGGAGTCGGCCGGACCGCCGAGGTGACGTCAGGAGTCGGCCGGACCGCCGACAGGGAATCCGCAGGAATCCCCCTCTCTTCAACAGGGGGACTACGGAGCTCAGCAGTCACAGGCAGCAGAGGGCGCTCTGCAGGGACGCAGTGAGGCTGAGGCCCTGGGGCGCAGAGGGGCAAAGTCACTGGGGAGCACAGGGGCAAAGTCACTGGAGCTCTGGGCAGTGAAGACTCGGGTGAGCAGGGCAGCGTAGACTCGGGTGCACTAGGAAGCGAAGACTCGGGTGCGCTGGGAAGCGAAGATTCTGGTGAGCTGAGCAGCGAAGACTCGGGTGCGCTGGGCATCAACATGGGCTGAGGCCTGAGTTGAGGCCTTTGTGGAGGCGTCGGTTGAGGCCTGGGTTGAGGCCCAGGCTGATGCTTAAGCTGAGGCTTGAGTTGAGACTCGTGCTGAGGCCTGGGCTGAGGCTCAGGCTGAGGCCTGGACTGAGGCTGTGGCTTGGGCTGGTAGACAGGCTGCTGAGGTTGAGGCTTGAGCTGAGGCTTGAGCTGAGACTTGAGTTGAGACTCGTGCTGAGGCCTGGGCTGAGGCTCAGGCTGAGGCCTGGACTGAGGCTGTGGCTTGGGCTGGTAGACAGGCTGCTGAGGTTGAGGCTTGAGCTGAGGCTTGGATTGGCATGGCTGGGAAGAAGAGGAGAAAAAGTCTCTTGTCCACTCAGGGAGAAAGTTCCTGAGCCATGGCCTTGAGTGAATCTCCTCTTGCGCTGCAGAAATAGCTGCCTCTCTCTCCTCGCCACAGCAAGCCATTTTGAAGTCATTACGAATGCACGTGAGGTTATACGTAACCTCACGTAGTTCCAACGAAAATATTCCTGCTGGGTCCATTTTAATGGTCAGTTCATTCTGTCACGGTGAGAATGAGGAAGGAGGAGGACCCAATTGCAGGAACAAAAAAGATCTTTTAATTAACCAAAAAGGCAAACAAAAACGTACTTCCAAAAAACTAAGAAAATCCAAAAAGGTAGCCACAAGGAATCACTGGGAGACTGGGAGACACATACAACACCGACGCTTGACATAAAAATGAACTGACACAGAGGGGAAGAAACACAAAGACTAAATAGACAGGGGTAATCAAACACAGGTGAGACAAAAACACAGGTGAAACTAACAAGGCACAGGTGAGGACAATCAGGGCAAATCAGCACAGGGGAAACACAGACAGGAATTAGAACAAGAAACACTGAGGACAAAATACAAAGTAAATCAAGAACCACTTAAGACACAGAACACAGAGAAACAAGAATAAGAATATACAAAATAAAACAGAAAACGCTAAAGACTAAACAATCACACTAGGAAACAAACACACAGGGAAACGAGCAACATTAGGGAAACAGAGAACTAAAACAAGAAATCTAAACTCAGATACAAATTACAACTAAACAAAAACCAAATCATGACACCACCACAGAGTCAGAATCTCTTTTTTTCATGTCATGCTGACCTTTCTCAGTCTTAATGAAATCAGTCTAGAGTTAAGAACAAATAAGCACATTTTCACCGCCTGTCACTGCCTGTTGGCGTGCAGATCATGCCGGTGACCTCTGAACTTAATTTTCTATCCAAACATATATTCATAGGTGACACCCTCTCATTTCACGGAGGAAAGTGTCACAGGTGTGGAAGTCTGATTAAAAATATGATAATGTCAACATGGTTGATCAAAAGTCCTTTACAATGCAATGAAATAAAAACAGAAGGAATCCTAACCACATCTAGCACACATTTTAGGAGAATAATAATGAACCAGTTCTAGTCCAATGTAATGTCTTTTTTGACTGTCAAATAAAACTATGTTGTGAATGTTGATCATTTTGTGTAGATGTCTCAAACTTACCATAAAATCCAGTGTATAAGAAGCACTATTTTTTTAAAGATTTAATTTCAGGCTTTTTACCTGTATTCAGATATGACAGTGGATAGAGTAGGAAATATAGAGAGAGAGTGGGGAATGACATGTGGAAAATGAGCAACAGGTCGGACTTCAACCCGGGTCACCTGCATGGAGAACTGGCCTCCGTATATGGAGCTTGACCCAACTGCTAGGCTTTCAGCGCCCCAAGAAGATGCACTTTTAAAACAAAATTTTCAATTCAAAATGTTGGCTGCTTCCTATATACCAATATGACATTTTTACGTGTGCGCTATCATTACCGTTAGTGCAGCCACCACCATCACACATTGCCCGCTAACCTGACGCTATTAAAGAAATCGATGATATGTTGTTTGGTAAAATACCTTGTGTACTTGAGTGTTCTTTTGATTGAAAGACTCCTACAGTAAGTTAAAGTCAATGGGTGACCAGTGATGGTGTGCAGCCACTCGTGGGCTGTGGGTCCGTACTTCAGAACTTTTACTGGAGCCTGAGAGCCAAACTATTGTACTGTAGCTAGTAGAAGTGCAAACTTCACAAAGCAAAAACTGATGGTACTAAAAGAGCTACACAGCTGCACAGAAACTGCACGTTGTGGACTTTGCTGAACAAATTGAAAATCTTCATGCAGGTATACAGTTTAAACCCCCCAAAAAGATTTTATATTCTAGTGCGACTTATATTCTGGATTTTACAATAGATCTTGTACCAATCCATTTCTAATAAGAACTGTTTAATTTTTATAATTGATTGACATTCATAAGGAGAGTTTGATATCAACTTAAGAAAGTAGTCAGTTAAAATGTTTCAGTTTTCAGCTGTGTGAGGGATAGTTTTTGCTGAAGGAAAACTGTAAAAGAATAAAATGAGAGCAGGGATTGCCCCTTTCACTTGACTACTGATTTTCAGGTTTCCTGGCTTTGCTTGCACCAACTGATGGCATACTTTGCGGACAGTCTAATTCTGGGCTTTATCACTTTATCCAAACCACTTTCATTTAGTGGATTGGAATTCATTTTTATTCAACATTTCTTCAGCCTAAAGAACTACAGGAGTCAACATCCTTTCACTAGAATTTTGGCTGAATTAACACATTTTCATCTTTGCATGAAATGTGCATCTGAACTGTTTCTGTGAGCACCCACCTTTTTTTTTTTAGGTTTTATTAAAACGTATACGGTCTGAATCAATCTGGGTTAGTTTGCACAAAAATAGCCAATTACGGCTATCTAGCCCCATCATATAATTAGTTCAGAAGTTTGTCCAACTACCTGTAAACTGATTTACATTTCTATCAGCACTGTCTGTAAATGGTGGTATTCATGGTGGTATATATCCAAAGTTTGCTTGCTGTCGCCATGGTGACTTGGGCAGTGTAACAGAGCCACTGGCATTGCTCTACACATTTCTTGTCCCATTTTATGACAAATATTTTGCTTTTAATTTACAGTTAAAAATATTTTCAGATTTTCCGTTCAAATCCATTAGGATGTCTGTCTACAGTCATTGTGTTTGGGTGGTAAGATTCAGGAGTGGCACCTGTTTCTTGTCATATTAGGCACTCAGTCCAGCCCTTTAACCCACCTGTACCACAATCCTTATCAGCACATTTCCTACAAAGGGTTAATTCAATCATGTCAGGGTTCTCTGCTCTGTTGCTTGCCTCTACCATCATACTTTAGGGGCAGCGGAGCGTCTCCTCATTGATGGCACCTTTGGCTTCACAATAGAAGCTAATTTGTTAGAATCTTTCACAGGTCAGGGGCTGCTTAAAGGCGAGGAGGGCGCCTCGGCCAGCGGAAAAATAAAGCCGTCCAGTGAGTGGGAGAGGGCAAATTAAATGCCCAGTCATTTTACGAGCGTGGACATACAAAACATAAATATCCATTTCTTTCTTCCAATACAGTCATGAGATCTTGCCAGCCATCCCAGTTAACACAGGTTAATAGATTGATTCCAGTGACATGGCTCATAATGAACAGTAAATTGTTTTATCTCTTAAGTCTTATTTGGTCAGCCAGGAAAACATATGAGGTAATATGGCTGAGGCTAAATGGAGCGTATAATAGATCTCTCGCTAAGGCATAAGGATAGGTTGATGGCATGGCTATGATTAATGAAAATAATAATGCTCTTGAAATTGAAATTTTTCTCTCCTCTTTTTTTGGCCCTTTCAACCCTTTCCTGATATGGTCATTGTGACTGTTCATGCGCAATATGATTGATGTGTGATTGCTTCCTTCTTTATTTATGTCTATTGGGTCATTTTCACAGAAAGGTGAGCCTTGGCCAGACACTCCAGCTTACAGTGAACTCTTACTTACTTCCTCAAAGCTAGGACAAAGAAAAAGAACCAGAAAAAAAACACACAAGGTGCATCTTGCTTTCCTAGATTATCTTAATAATGAAGCCCTTAACTCTCTGTATTCTTTTTCCCTATGTTTTGTGCCATGCTTGTGACTTAGATAAATCTGACTCTGAACTTATTTTAAAGAGCACATCACAAAAGGACAACAGAACGTGCTCATCCCAACATCTCCTCTCATTTAAAGCGATCAGCTTAGTTTAACAGCTCTTTCTACCTACTTTTAACCAAAAGAGACGAAAAAAAAAGACTCCAGAAATCAATGACTTTTAATTCCGCACTATTGATATGCTTAGATAATGCAGCAATTGAACTGTGCTTCTGCCAGTGGTGATGAGGAGCAGTAGATGAAGAGTAATTGGGCCCTGACCCTAATGTGCCACAGCCACCATATCACCTGCGCTTCCCCCAACACACTCTCTCCCACAAGCAGGAGGGCTCATCTTGCAAAGCCTCAGTTGTGGCAAGGTGATAAATTACAGTTCTTAACTATCATTGATTCCTCAGTGTTTCTCCACTTTCTGTGACAACTGTTCAGTCACTCTGAATGGCTCTTAATGGCACATTAGAGGGAAGAAAGCATACAGTTTTCCCAGTATTGATTAAACTTGCTTGTTGCTTAATAAAGACAAACTGACATGCACTACACTAAAGTAGCCTGTGACCAAGTAGAGACCTATACCATGTAAACGAATACGTGAGACCTAACTTGTTCCAACAGGGCTTGTGTATTTCTGATTCCAATGAAAATTGCAACCACTTATTTACTTCAGCAATTAAAACCCATCAACTTTCAGAATAAACTCTAATTTTAATCTTACATTTAATTTCTTCGAGGAAAAGTTGAAGGTTAAGTCTCAAAGTCTGTCAAAAATAAAGTTTAATTAAACAGATTGAATTAAAAAATGTCTGAAGATATTTCAAGTCTGTGTCAGATAAGATAAGATATCTTTATTGTCACTGTACAAGTACAACTAAATACTGTTGGAGGAAACCTTAAGATGCCTTATTGAAAATAAATTTTCATCCATATTAGACCTCTGAGACAGAGAACTCAGTAAATGAAACAGAATCCAAAAGGTACCACAGTTTTGGAAAACACATTTAGAGAACACCCAGTGCTCTGTAATCATTACAATAGGATTCGGTTCATTTGAGTTATATATTGTGAGATATCTTTATATCACATAAAGCAGGAAAAAGACAATTTAAAAGAAGTCATTATTTTCAGCCGGCTTTGCTTTGATGAACATATATATATACACAAGACTGATCCTATTTATTTGTCTGTCGATTTTAGTTATCATGGTTATAATGCTGCAACATACATTGATGCTAGTGGGTGTGGTGGCCTACGAACTGAACACTGAGTTCTTGGTTGCTTCAAGGTGAGCTGAAGAATCTCAAATGTTTCCTCTGTGAAGAAGTTGATTTAGACTGACCACTTCGGTTTCCATAGTATTGCATTGGTATTCCATGCAGTGGCTGTCTGCAAACTTCAGCTGTCTGTCCCTCTCTAATGCCTGGAGCCATTTAATTGACAAAAGCTATACAATGATGTGAATATACTGCAATGGAAAAACATGTCTGAATAGTTTTGTATTGTAGTTTATTTAGTTTGAGTTAGTTCAACCATTCTGTGATATCCAAAACCACAAGTAAAGTTGCACTTGTTCTGAGCTGCTTGCTTTGAATAAACGATTTAATAAAAGATTGTAAAAAGTGGCACGGTAAGGTCACTTTTCCTTAATGTGTCAGTTAGGTCTGGCATCAGGTTTTAAAGAAACAGATGGATGAGTAAGGCTGTGCCTTTCAGTCAACACATCAAGGATAAAGACAATCCAATGATACAGTGGTGTGAAATCAGCTGCACCCTGAGGCGTCCATGTTTGAATCTAAGTTAAACCTACAGGCAAAGCAGTTTAATGAGATATGTTTTCTCATATTTTAAGCACCAAATGGTCAAAACAAACAAACATTATTTTAGCTTATCCCTCTTAAGGTTTTTCACATTAGCACTAAAACTTGTTTAAATCTAAAAATGACATAAGAATGAACAGCACGGGGAGTAAGATGTGTAATCATGTCTGTATAGATTTGTCCACAGCTGAGAGAGGGGCCCTCTCTGATGCACAACTGCTTGTTGACCTTACGGGCGTGACGTTAGTGACTTCCTGTTAGGCTTGTGAAGTTTTGCGATCTCCTGAGACGAACATGTCCGGCACTGACTGAAAGAAAACAAGATATTAATCCTTGGGTTATATTAAAAGTCATAAGGGGAGGGTAAAAATAGTCCTTTAAACTGTGCTCAGATTAGTTTCTAGATGTAGTTTTATGGAACCATACAGTTCAATTACAGCTCAACACTAATCTGATGTTTCAATCTGAAGTCAGCTTGTATGGTATGTATGATGCAATCATAGTTTTTTATATTTATAGAAATGTTAAAGTGGACAGAAATGAAGCAATGGAAAATATGTGTTTTGGTTGGATCACTCATCTGTCACTTTGTGGCCTCATTTCAAGAGATAAAGCAAACAGGTGTGTGTGTGTGTGTGTGTGTGTGTGTGTGTGTGTGTGTGTGTGTGTGTGTGTGTGTGTGTGTGTGTGTGTGTGTGTGTGTGTGTGTGTGTGTGTGTGTGTGTGTGTGTGTGTGTGTGTGTGTGTGTGTGTGTGTGTGTGTGTGTGTGTGTGTGTTTGAAAAGCCAAGGAAACCAGTTTTGACATGTTTGTCAGCTTGTGACCCACTACTCATAGCACTGACCCAGTCCATCAACAAAATGTCACAGAGGACAAATCAAAAAACAAAAGCAATGAGCCCTCATTTGAATAAGGATAATATCATAATAGCAGCAGGTTGAGGAGTCTATAAGATGCTGTTGGGAAGATTTCTATTGTCTCTGAACCTGATGTCAAAATGCCATGAGAGGTGTCCCCCTGCCAGGTCAGTGTGGCTCTGGGGTCGGGGCTTTTGCCCTGGCCTGGGCTCTGGGCCACGCTGCCTCTGGAGTGGGCCTGGCACTTGTGTCAGCTGCTCATCATGTGAAACTCCAGAGCTGAATTGGTATAGCAGGGTTAAACTGATTAGCAATGCACTTGTGTTCGGCGGGTCACAGTTTGAAGAACAAAAGTGATATTAAAGGATCTATATTTCTCCCTGGGTTCTTCAATGCCACCACGTCTTCTAACACACAAAAGTCAACTCAACATCTCTGACAGATAGGTGCCATTTTTTTTCTTTTCAGTTTAACCTTTTCTTTCCTTTTCTCTGTCGATATCCCAAATCCCCCTGCACCCTGAGCCCCGTCCTCAAATGCTTAACCCCCTGTCTCTCCCCCCTGTCAATACATGAACTCTTCTTTTCACTTTTAATTCTCCCTCCTTTGGCTTGTGCTCAAACTTCTGCTCCCTCTTGCCGTTTCCTTCTCACTTTCACCCACACTCATCCCTGGGAAATGTAGATCTTTTCCTGACAAGTTCCTCGAGAAGCAAAGCCTCTGGAGATCATCACAGGAGCTCTGCCAAAAAATGCGTGGGAATAGTTTAGAAGGAAAAGGGAAGGGACTTTTTAATTGTTTTTCTTTTTTTTCCCCGTTCTGCTGGAATTAGGGCTGTGGAAAAAAAAAATCAGTGATTGTTCCTTTATTTACCTTACAGTGAGCGCAGCCTTTAACAGTGGGTGGTAGAGCCTGCTTAGCAAACTATTCTAATGTAACTCCAGCACTAATGTTTCCAAATGTTCTCCATGTGATACAAATTATCTATATTAATTCTGCTCTCTATGATATAAATCAAGCTTCTTAAGAGAGTGAAAATGACGTCCTCTCTGTGTTTATACACTCAGTAACCTGCCTGTATCAACAGCTGGAATAACAAGAGCTGTATTTTGCGTTCATTAAGAGCTCACTCAGATGGTTTCCCGACTGCAGGCATTTGAGAGTTCAGCTCAGAGGTTGAGGGTAGGAAAGTATGGAAAGAGGAGCACGTTTATTTCTAAGCCCACAAGCAGCTTTCATGTTTATAACAGGGAAAATAGAGATGTATCAACAATACAGTCAGTGCGTTGTTTGTAATACAGCATTTAACACTACAATAATATTGATAGACAGAACAGATTCATATCAAATAGCACATGAGATTAGGATCTTTATTCTACAGTATATTTTAGTCTGCTGCGTTTGCCAAGTCTGCCCCACTGCTCTCATGTTTTTATTTGGACTTCAGTTCATTTCTGGACTGTAGATTCTAAGAGATAAAGAGTGACTCATGAAAAATATATTGTGTCACCAGAAATGGCCCTGCATCAAAGAGTAACATATTACCATACATTGAACATTGTCCAACAATTGTAAGATAGCAGTTTACAGCCAGTTCAAACTCAGTCGTTACTATAAACTACAGCTCTGTACTGTTGTTCAATTCCCTAATAAAGAACAGTTCATGTGTTTGAACCTTTTGTTGTTGTTTCGTGTATAACAAACACATAAAAAACAATCAGGACAAAAAACTAATTGGGTCATCATACATGAGGTGAAATGCTTGACATCATATAAAGTTATATACACTTTTTAGGAGAAAAGAGTAAAAAAGAAGTTGGAGTTGCACTGAAGAGTCAAAGTCTGAGGTTTGTTACAGTCCAAGAATGTCCTTTAAAATCTTAGAGGTCCCATCTGTTCAGGTTTTACTTTCAGGTGTAGCTAATACAAATTATTAGGTCAAGAAAATTTCAGTTTTCAATTTCAATTTCCACACGAGTGCCTTGTGTTAGTTCTGAATAACAAAATAATGTGAAAGCAAACAAGGACTTTAATTTTCATATACTTTCCAGCTAAGCTTTATTTTATGGGTACATAATATATTTAACAATAAAGTGTAAATACATGGAGATTTTAACCATTCCATTTTGATTCAGGAATAAAATAAGTTACCAAAAGAACCAAATCCACATGATGAATATTTGACTGTTTTCACTTAAGGTATTCCCTAAAATAAACTAAGATAAACCCTTTCAGTATAAAAGTGTAGAAAAGACCGGACTTATAAATGCTTTCTAACTCTGGAGTTAGATCTCCAGTCCTCTGACGATTAGAAATAGTCAGTCCACTGTGTTGTTGCACAATGTCAGTTACCATCTTTGTTCAGTGATGGACAAAAAAGGGCTTCCTTTGTTCCCACACAATACGCCTCCATTCTTTAAGAATTTAAGCATAACAAAGTAAAAGTAGGGGGCCGTCAAACATCCAAAACTAGAAGTGTCCGAGCAACACTATTTACATATCAGCCATTCTCGCCGAGGGAAGAGCTGAATAAGTTGTATTAGTCGTCTGACAGTCATTCCCGTGGAACCATTTGTGATTTTAAATATTTCACAGATGAAATAATAAAAAAAAAAACAGTAATAGAAGTGAAACAGCTAATTCACAGGAGTCATAATTAAGTGTGAACTAAAGTGTCCATGTGCTTTTTAAAAAAAAAAACAAGATTATAATTGTTTGCGCTGCCACTTGTTGATTGAGCTTTTTGTTGTTCCAACAGGACTATTGATGTTTCAATAAATTACCAGCAAAGCAGGGAGAACACACTTAGCTCATTAAGAAACTCACTTTATTGTCTTTACATTTAAGAGGACTTGATTGGTATTTCCATTACTGAATCGCTGCAGGGGGCTGATTACAGTACTCTAAAGCCAACCACTGGCTAATGTAAACTAAAGCTGGGAATGTATACCAGTTTAGGATTTAAAAAATTAAATTGTATCCTCACATAAAAGTACATTATTCTCAGTCATTTTAATTTGAAGGGCAGAGGAGTAAGCAAAGAGGTGAGAAGTGCGTGTGCATGTGGCGTGTGTGTCCACGTTGTGCTGCAGGCTGCAGAGGTCTAAACTAGTGCCTGGGATTTGAATCGCTGCTCCACAGGAAGCGGGCCTGGTGGTTTGTTTAGCTGGATGTGATTTCGAGTGGCAGGAGGGGGTGTTGCCTGCTCATATGAAACACAATGGGGCATACTTTCTGAACAGGACTATTAGGCAATAATGACGTGGCTCAGGTCCAAGCCATTCGCTGTCCGTGCCTGCGGATTAAGATGCCCCTCCTTGTATTAATCAAATAGTGGCCCCTGTGTGAGGGCAGTATATGAGTACATGTTTGTAGGTATGCAAGTTTCCAAGTTCTTCCTTTATTAATGACTTTTGCTTGATTTTATAGTGCTGAGGAAAAGAGAAACTGCGGTTAAAATACAGAAGCTCCTGTTTAAAATGTAAATGGTTGCTGTTAATGATTGCTTTGGTTCGGGTTCTTTTTTTGTATCAAAGTCGTGTTCTCTTCCACAATTGACCATTGCCCTCCACCTAACTTGCACCATAATAACGTCCCTTGTGTGCAGTCCTATAAACATGTGCCTAAATGCACTTTTAACATATTGAACAAACAGAAGAAAAAAAAAAACAAAGAAACCCAGGAGTATCCTATTGCAGGAAATAACTAGTCTCATTTTCTCTGTAACTGATTCCAGGAAAGGAGCTACATGAGAGAAAGAAGTCAAGCAGTGGGATTTAGAACACTGAACAAGATAGATTCTTCCAAATTCTAATTGGAGAACAGTTGATTTAATTGGTATCCATTTGGCTGACAAAAGAAAGCAGGAGTAGTGGGCAGGCAGGAATGCCTCTGGGGCCGATGTGAACATGAAGTGGCTCTGCTCAACGCTCGGGGACGGATCACTTCCAAAGACAAACCGTGGGAGCTGGCAGGACAGATTGCAGTGGGAGGGAAGGAAGACGAAGGAGGCAGGAGGAGGAGGAGGAGGGGGTGGACCAAATTCATGGTGGAGTGAGGAGTTTTCAATAGAGAGGGATCTTTATTTGGAGAGGGAGGCCATTTTAGACGCAAAACTGAACTCCCACTCAGGGTAGTAATGTGTAATGTGACTCTGACCCTGAGATGAGAGGAGCGGATGTGGTTCAGCGAGCCATGTAAACGCAGACAAATCTAAATGACTGTGACCAAAACAAAGTGTTTGATTCACAAGCTTCAGAGACTGCATGGAAATATTTGTAACGGTAATTAATTTGGATTTGATGAAAACATGCGGATGGTTTGCAAAAATCTAGATTTTTTTATCCTTCAAACAAAAAGCTATCAATGAAGTAAGGAATGTTTGAAGGTCAGTCAATAATAATCTCTTTACAGATGTTGTAATGGCGCTCATTACATCTCAACCTTCACAATGATATTTTCTTTTATGTCTAATCACAGAGCACTTTTGCTTTCCCTGAGCGTTTCGTTCTGTGTTGTCTGCAGATGAATAATGCGGTCGGAGACAATGTTGTACTGTAGCGGAGGGGGAACCCAGGTGTTTGAGTGTTTTTACTGCCTCTGTAGAGAGGAAGGGTGGGAGAGCGAGGGCAGATGACCTGGAGGGGGTTCAGAGGCAGGGGCCGTGCTTGGGAGACCTTCACAGCCTCCCTCAGGGGGATACAGCCACTGCTTATCTCTTCCTACACTTTTACTTCTTTTTTATCCTCTTCCACAGTACTGCTCTCATTTCCCTTTCCTCTCGCTTTAGGAGGACGAGCACTCCGGCATTATTTCCTACCAGTGCCAGCCATTGTGTTATCTGCTGACACGCATTTTCTAAGAGTGGAAATGCTCCTTTTTTCTCTCTTTCGCAGCAAAATATTTGAACCCGACTGGATTATAAATCTTGGTGTTGGAGCACTCTGGGATTAGTGTGTATTTAATCATTTAATGAGTCAGGGCCAATTTGCAGCACAACACACACAGGACAACCCCACAAAGACATATTATTATCATGATGACATTAACACAGGACCTCCTTTCTTGTATTCAGTGAGAAAGCCCGGTTACAGTGGCTCTGTCCCTGTGGTGACTACAGTAGGTTTTAATCCCCCTACAGTATATGACAGGCTTGCCCTCACCTTGCCCGCCACTTAAAGAAGCAATCTTTCAAAAAGTCCCCTCAAAGCCTATGTGAATGTACGTCCGTGCAGAGGAGAGTGTGGTATGCTGATGGAGAATGGGCCCATTCCTGATGTAAATGAAGAGATGCATATCAGTGTTAATCCATTGCTTTGTAGTCACGGCCATACCCAAAGTCTGTCTAATTTCCCTCACACTCCCTTTTGCAGCCAGAAGTGTATCGATCGGCAGTAATTGAAGTGTACTTGATAATCCGTAAGGCAACAGGGGAGAGGGAGACCCTCAACTCTCACATCGATGCACAGAGAATGGGGCTGTGGGCTTGTGTGTGTTTGAGTGTGAGTGTGTGGTGCATGGGGGGGCCCTCTAATGTATGGGCGGGTAAGGCAACACCCCCCTCACGGCTTCTTCTCAGCTGATTAAACTCATTGAGAGCCAGACAAGTGGAACAAATAGATATAAAGGTTTGCCTGGCAGCTTACAGCCATTCAGATTTCTTCATTGAAACGGCCGGCACCACATCTACATGGCCTGCTTTATGCTAACATTAAGCAACTGGAGTGCCTGTTTTCGGAAACGAACCATGCATTATGCAGCACGCTGGCTGAGACATCTCTGGTGGAAACTTTAAAAACAACAATAGAAATGTTTTCTTTTTGGCCAATTAAATGTGCATTACACAATCATCTGCAGTGTCGGAGATGTGGCTCCTTTAAAAACCTAACAGCAGCACAATGTGTTGTTTGTAGCATTGGCAAGTAATGTGTTATTTATCACTGTGTTGCTTTGTTACTCTATTCATTTGGATTAAAGCAACAATAGCAGAATAAAAAGTGTTTACTTTTGCGACCAAATCAGCCAAAATATTAGAATTTTAACAATCTAGAAATTAGCATTTTTTTTTCCCTTTCCCACAGTTTGTTGTTATGATGATGGACTGGCCGGTTTTTCATACCCCTGTTTTTTGTTTGTGATAATCATTTTGGAATAATTATACTTAGTCAAAATTCCCCCTGTCTGTAAAAGCCTGAGTGTTATTTCAAATGGTAGGAAGCTTGTGTTGATTTTGTTTTTATTATGTAATTAACAATTAGGAAATAGATTTAAACCAGAGACAGTCTTCTGCTACAAACAGACGTGTGATTGAATGTGTTATCGTTTTTTTATTGTTTTTGCATGATCATTAGAATCATTTATGATGCTCGTTAGAGATAAAACACTGTCGAATATAAGTATAAAATGACAAACGTCCAAGACGCCATGTCTTGTTAGACCTACTGCTGACCATAAATGATGTTGTTCCAGAAAGTGGAGAATTGAGTCCTCATTTCATCTTGTTTTGAAGATATGATGCAGGTGTTAGAGAACAGATGATTATCCGTTCTTGATGACGAGAAAGAAAAAACCCCATCCCTGACATCTTTAAGTCTGAGGCCGACCACAGTGATTACTGTCGCTGAGGATGTTGGAACAGTTTGTAGACGCTTTGGTGGAACAATAAAGGGCATGCAGATTAAAGACGATTAAGAAAAATGTCTCCACTGTAAATGTTATGAGATGATATGGAGATATTGAAAGTCATTGTGTTGTTCCAATGATGATTAGGAGTGTGCTGTCTTGTTACATAATGATGGTGTTGCTCCGCTAATGATGTTGATGACTGGATCTACAGAAGCGACGGTGTCTGTCTACACATCTGTGTCCTTGTTCCACTGCCTGTCACAATTATAACACAAAACTACACAACGTAACAACACTGATGATCTTTTTGTTTCAGTGTTACACCAATTTTTAGATGTTGTCTCAGTTTCTGTAAGAACAAAATGTATAACTTAAATGGCTGCTGTCTACATCATGAAGGGTGCTTTGTCATTATCACAAAGAACCAAAGTAAATCACAGGCTCAGAGTTACATGTTGCGTTGATGTAAATGGGCTGATTGGAAAAAAGCTGCTTGAAATGTCACATTCATGAGTATTAAACTGTCATACACAAAAACAGCAAACTGAGCCAATGTTCAGCAAAAAAACAACAAATAAATAGAATTGTTTTTTTTAAATAAAAAATGTGATTCAGCACTTTACTGTTAATATTTGTTGTTGTGCTTCAAAGTTGAACTACAGTTGGATATTTTCAAAGTAATGTCCCTTGACCACATCTTGTTCAGGTCTTTACGCCCTAACCTCGTAGCTCCGAAACAAATACACTCTCCTCTCCTTACACACACAGTCACACACTCATGTACAGAGAGAGAGAAAGAGAGAGAGAAAGAGAGAGACAGAGAGAGAGATGTTTCACCCTGCAGAGAAAATAAGAAATAACCATAACTCCTTCCACTGCCAGCCTGCCCTGCATGACCCCTGTTTTAAGTGGGTAGCAGGTAATTGCTGAGGCAGTGTTACCCATCAGCCTACAAGTCCATGTGTGCCTTATGTGTCATCTCTATTTATTATATTCTGCACGCTCCCTGGGCCTTGGTAATCAATTTCACAAGGATACAGGGCTGATATCAGCTGCCGTGCACATTATGAGACGAGCCCTCCTCTTATCAAGTGCAGAATTGCCGGCTAGAGGTCATGAGCAGATAAACAGGGATGTAACACAACTCCCCCGCTCACCTGCCCCCCAGTGAACACAAAGGTGGGAAGGTGATGTTGTGAGGGGGGTACAAAGAACAAAACGCCCAGCAAGGAAAAGGTCGTGACCCTTGTAAGGTGCCTCTTGTTATGCCCAACCTTCAAAATTTCATCATCAGTGCTTCTGTCTGCTTAATAATTCGGAAGCTCCAGTCTCACCTCTCTCTCTCTCTCTCTCTCTCTCTGGAGTCGGCGCATGTGTGTGTGTGCGCAGGTTTGTTATGAGGCCTGCAGACACCCTCTCTCTGATTATCTCTGAGCACTCTTTGCAGACCTTTATAGACCAACCACAACTCCATCAATCATTTGCCGTGCCTCAGGCTGCCCCATGTCCCACCTCACCACTGCTGGGCTAATATCACCTAAAGCTGTGTCTGTAGTGGTATGCACCGACCAAAACACACAAAGTGATTTCTTCCTGCAAAACTAAGAGGTTATAAATATACATATTCATCATGTTTAGAGGGCAGGAAATCAGATGCACTCAACTAGGATTGAACTCCAAATTACAATGTTTTTCTCTATATCAGATCGATTTAACCGCTGAAATGAAGCTTTAAGGGTCTCCACAAGTGGTGAGAGAATTAAGACTGTGTGTATGGACTAGTTTGCAGCGCTAAAAACAGAGATGTCTGATTAAGAAAGTGTTTAAAGAAATCATTTGTGGTCAGTGGACAAGTCGTGCAGGACTAGAAATGTCATGCAGTTGCATCAGCCTTAGTAAACATTAATTATGAGTCCATCTTTGTTTACTCATCCCTACACCCCACACTGGCAGCTGTGCATATTTGCCAAGAGGATTGGATCTCCATGTCACTATATTTTGGTGATGTGCCTGTGCTATTGACCTTGTGTGTTTGAGGGAAGATGTTGTTATTAATCGTTAAACAGGTCAGACATTTAAATACTGAAATACTAAACCAAGAACAGCTTTTTCAAAGTATCTATAGAGAGGAAGATATTTGATTGTGCACTTGTGTTTTTTTTCCATGCACAAACTTTAGCTTTGGTCACCTGCCTTTTGTTGTAGACATGTGTCTGGCTCCCTCACCCAGCCCCCGCCGCACAGCTGACCTTGTGCAGCCTTTCCAGGCCAAAGACTTGATGAGTGTTTTTTTTAGCCCATCCCCCCCCCCAACATCCCTCGGCATGTGCACTGCACATCCGCTCTGTCATTAAACCCTCCACCCATGGCTTTAGGACCCAACCATATGGTGCAGCTAGTGGAGTGTTGCAAGAAAGGCTTGGCTTTGGTCATAATCTGATGAATCTTTCTCAGAAAAGAGGTTTTCTATGCTGACATCACAACCAATCGTCTGGATAACAATCTGCACTGCTGTGCCTGTGTGTGTTAGTGTGTGTTCACAAGAGTCTGTCGTGTTTGTGGCTATCAGCTCACAGTTGAATTGACATTTAAGCTTAATGCAAGAAAATTGTCTCATATATTCCTATGGATATATATTTAAAAAAAAAAAAACGTTTTTTACATTATTTGGTAAACAAACTAAACTTTACCCAACCCTTTTTTTCACTTTACTGTTTCTTTATTGTTCTGTAATTGTCCAGATTAAAGTCTTTTGTTATAACATTAAACGCCTTAAAGAACATATAGAACAGCTTAAGATCCCTGGTACCTTGTGCAAGATGAAAGGTTGCCCTTGGAGTCGTTAAAGGCACGTTCAATAGCAGCATGAACAATAGTTGCCACTCTCGCAGTTAAGACATGACCAGTTGTCTGGCAACATGTTTAGTATGCAGCTAGCAGAGCGTATCGCACACAAAGATGGAAGAGATTTTCTGTGGCTCACACAATCCAAAAGAAGCTATCAATTCCCTGACATAAGAGTGAATGGATATGCTTGATGTCCAGGCGATGTTATCGGTGTCCACATACTAAACCCACGACAGTTCGGTTCATACTTGTGTGGCCTGAGAGAAAGCCGTGTAAATAAATGAAATCAAGTTATCGTTGTTCATAGATGTGTGTGTGTTAGTGTGTGAGAGAGCAAGTGAGAGGTGTGTGTGTGTGTGTGTGTGTGTGTGTGTGTGTGTGTGTGTGTGTGTGTGTGTGTGTGTGTGTGTGTGTGTGTGTGTGTGTGTGTGTGTGTGTGTGTGTGTGTGTGTGTGTGTGTGTGTGTGTGTGTGTGTGTGTGTGTGTGTGTGTGTGTGTGTGTGTGTGTGTGTGTGTGTGGTGGTTGTTATATAATGCTGCTGAACCAGTTTTTGTAGTTTGGGGTAGGTCACATTGTGGCAGCTCTGGACTGACAGATGTGCTTATTGGAGGAAAAAAAAAAAAAAAAGCCTGTTCAAATTTCCTAAATCTGGTGTTTTATAGGCCATAGTGCTGCGTTATCCAGGGGATGTCAGCTCATGTGGGTCATTATCAGAGCACTGTTTTTTCAATATTATTACTCTGTTTATGGCGACCTACTGACCCAAAAAGGCGGGAAACCAAATGTGGTCACAAAACATAAGCTCATTTCCCCTTGGAAATTTGAATGAGTGTAATATCCGAGGCGGCTTAAGGACAGAGAGATGTTTCCTTGTCATTTGAAATGTGTACATTTAATCCACATTCCATCATGCTGCGTTGCTAGCTGAGACTTTAAGCTACAAAAACATCTTTGCTCTGCCTTTTCCAAAACACTACGAATGATTTCGAGAGCTGTAACTTTTAAAGCCGCCTTTCACAAAGTTCACAGGGTCCATCCACACGTAAAAAAAAAAAAACATACTCGCATTTAGTCTAATAGGCCCGGAGGCCTCTTGACTTTCTCATTTAGCGCTTTTGTGTATGTCAGAGTGAGGGGCAAAGGGGGAACACGGGGCCTTAAGCAGTAATTTCACCAGAGTGAAGTGTATTGCAGATGGGAATTATTAATTTGTATCTGCTTTGCCTCAGTTCTACCACTTACTAAAGGGGGGAAAAGTGTCATTCTATTCAATTTTTGTGTTTTCTGAAGTCTGTGGTCTCGAGCACAGCCTGGTCCAGGGTCGTGAGTGTTAAATGTCAAGCCTTGTACGGAGCTGTCAAAGAACAGAATAGGCCCGGGATGATTGATGACTGGAGAGCCTGAAACCAAAACCTCCCAATTGCAAATGCTACCTTGCTTCAGTCTTCTCACACCCTGCTTTCTCACTCCTGATAGTTGCTCACTTTAGGTCCTAGGCAGCTCCCCACATGCACATTCACACACACTCGCACACAAACTGGCATCACTATAAATGTCTTCTCTGCACGCAGCCAGGATTTATTTTGTATGTATGTGGCTAAATCCACCGCAAAGTCTCCCAAGTGTTTAATCCCACCACAGAAAAGTGAACTGCTGCTTTCATTTCAGAAGGTTTTGCTTTCTTTTGACTCCGGCTGTGACATTTGTAGTCATGGGAAGTCGTTAGAATCCAGAGGATTAAAAAAAACAAAAACAATAACTGATACTACTGGAGTTCTGGGCTATGATGACAACATTATTAATGACTCTGGCTAGACCGTATTTAGCCCCATGCATATTCAGTGGAATCATACAGATGGGCTTCTGGCTGTGAAAAGTTTTCTGCTGTCTGCATAGGTCATGGACAAGACATTGTGAATCTAACAGGTTATTATAATAGTTTAATTCAGATGGCAAATTATTTGTATATGCATATGGCTTTCCCTCAGCTTAATAAAACATAGAAGACAAAGACAGACAAATCCTGTGCTTTAATGTTTCAAACGGCCTCAGGCTGCTCATTTGTCCTATGTAATTATTGTATATGGATGCCCTATGGAATCTAATACAGTGCAAATACTTCAGCCTGCTAGCCTGTGACAGCTTCAACAAGGAGCACTTGTGATGAAGATATCTCCCTGAACACAGCACTGATCAAAGACTGTCATAGCACTACAATAGTTCCATTTGTCTGCCTTGGCAGGGACATACATCCTGCTTACCGGATGGTTAATCAGAGACTCCCTCTATCATCTTCATCAGGATTGCCTGTGGTTTCAAAGAATGTGTAAAAGTGTGCTCACATTTCTTTATCTGGCTCTCTCCCATTGCCAATCACTTATCCCACCAAAGATGCTATCTCGTCTCAAGGCACTGTGAAAGTAGTGATTTCTTAAGGTGACTAATAGGCAGATCAGTTATCTTTTTGAAACACTAATTACAACGTCTTCCAGCTTTATTTATTCTCAAAGGGAGAAAAGTCTGAGACTATTGCTGAGATTGTTGTGTGACAGTTGTTGTTGTTCAGGCATATGATCCTCCTGCACATGTCAGTCTAAGGTCCCCTATTAAAGCAGGCATCATTTCACTCACCTGAAGCCCAGAGCAAAGAGGCTGTGAAATCACAGCATCAGAGGCGCTCAGCACCTGCCAATCTGACCCGCAGTGACAGGCCGTGCTCCTCGTGCCCACATTAATAACACAGATAAACATAAAGCTAAATACCAGGCCATGCTCTGTTAACTTTTATGTGCTTAAGGATGATTGGCTCTTTGCTTCACTTCACTGCAGGGATCAAAGTACCTGGGAAGGATATCAAAGTGTTAGTCTCCCAGTAGAAATCTCCTTTTACATTCTGTGCATATTGAGTCGTCAGTGTTCCCTCACAGCGCTACCTCCAACCTCTGGGACGTAGCACACGCAGGGCTCTGTGATATGGACTTAACTGTTTTGGCATGTGGCTGCTGTGGAACCATAAGTGCAGAACTTCAAGAAAGAATGTGTCATATAGACTCATATATATCTTTATTATGTTTTTAAGTAGTACCTGTCCTTTTTAAATGACACTGACCAATACAACAACTTTTTCAGTCTGAACTAGTCAATTATTTTGAAATATTATTATTTCGAAAATAGTTTCTGTGCTGAATGTTATCATTTCCATTAAGGCAAAACTTATTATAAAGTAAATCATGTACATTTTTGAATCAGAATTTGATGGGTCAGATTTTCGTCTGATCAGTTAACACATCCTGATTTGTTTAACTACAAGCCTGTACTGAAGAGCCATATTTCACAGCCGGACATTTAAAAGGGGGGAATTGAAGGTCGTTAAGGGGCCGGGGATGCGGGCAGACGTCTGCAACTGTTTGTTTACCATACCCCTCATTGGTGTCAGACTTCCTGACATTCTTGTACCTTATCTTCACTTTTCTGAAGTCTCCTAACTGGTGCCAGTGAACAAGTGGAGAGGTGGGGGGTGGTGGTGAGGGGAGTGTGTGAGGTCTCCTTCCATCCCACTGCAGTGCACTCAAAACAGGGACTGAGTCCAAAAGAGCCAGGCTTGTACTTTTGAGGAGTCGGGGGTCAGGAGAGATTAACCCATGTGATCCGGCAGCGCTGGGAGAAATTTGACTGAGCGCGGAGCAGAGGTGCTGCAGAGGGCACTGCAGGCCGGAACAGGTTCAGCCCCTGCTCGCTTATCTCTGGGCCCCACAGTCGACAAAACTCCCTTGGTCAAAGAGTGCTGAGAGTGGTGTAAAAAAACGTGTTTACAATTCAAGGAGGTCAAGGACTTGAGGACAGATAACTATTAACAGAATAATGCCACAGTCACTCAAAAGGCAGGGCAGCATGATCCTGGTTTTAGAGAGAAAGAGCAAATAATATCAGGAGATTATCAGTTTAGTGAAACAACTCGACTGCTTTATTTTTGATCAGAAAATTAGATAACTTATGGGATAGACAAATAGGCATGAATCTACTGGCAAGAAGTATAAATGAAGAATGTAAAGTGATAAGACACTGTATCTGAGATAATGTACTGAACTAACCCACTGGATCAGTATGTTTAATCTGCCACTGGCTTGCCAATATGTAATGGTTCCCTTGTCGACTCATTCTTCATATTTTTACTGCATTTAAATATAGCTCTAAAGGAACAAGTGAGCCAGCTGGCAGAGGTGATAATCTCCAGACCTTGATGTATTCTTTTTTTTTTTTTCTTCTTCAGACTACATGAAGGATTGATGACACATGCCTGAGTAAATAGGTGACAAAAACACAGTGGAGTACGTCGGCCTATAGATCAACAGGGCAGCTGCGAGGTCACTCAAATAGTGTCACACTTCTTCGAGGTCTTTGCCTTCTTCAAGACCAACTCGGATGGCTCTGTATCCATGCAGAATAACTCCAGTGACAGGTGTGCTGCCGCTTTAGTGTGAATCGTATCCCTGTAACAAAAACACAGAGGAAATAAACTGCACTTATATTGGAGAGAAATGTAATTTCTTCTTCTTCAAATCCTTATTCTTTCTTCCCCCCCTGCAGGATTCGTGCACAGCAGACCTGCAGTACATGCCAGTGAGGACTGATGTAATTGTGTGTTTCCAGCAGCTGACAGCGAGGACTGACATCTTCCCTAAAGGTTTGTTGACCTCCATTCTTGCCCAAACCTGTCTAAACATACTATCTTCACATTGTTCCAGGGGTTAGCAATGTGAAGCAGCTGTTTCCCTGTATATGAGTTCAGTCGGAGCTTCACCTTGCAACACCACCTCCCTCCCTCCTCTCTGCTTTCTCACTCACTCTCTCTATCTCTCTCTCTTACTCTCGCTTTCATACACAGATAAAAAAAACACAAAATCACCGTCTCTATCCCTCTCACAGACAGAGGAAGCTTTTTCTTCTAATGTACTGAAGCCAGGACCCTCGAGAGCAATTATTGCTTCAAGTCAAACATCATTATGACCTGATCAATGGAGACGATGAAGACAAATGTAGAAGAGTGAAATATAGACATCCAGCTGATGATTTAAGTGGAAAAAATGGAGCAGTCACAAGAGAGTTCATCTATCATTTTTCTAATTTTCAATTTTCCTGGCGTCAATTTTAAAGCTGTATAATCTAAATGACAAAATAAGTCATAAGAGAAATGATACATCATTTCATTCATCAGTGTAGTTTTACATCCTCTAATGTTTCCCTTTTACTTTCTTTTTATTAGCTACCCACTAATGATGCTATCCTCTAATGCTACTTGTTTCTCAAAAGGCCTACGTTGAAACATTTGCTCCACGATGTTTACGTTTCATTCAGCGTGTGGACTTTACTTTTTGTTGCAATCCGACATGAATCCATATTAAATGTGACTGCATCCATCAGCACCTCCCTGGCAGCGCAGTTGTCTGGCTCTCAGTGTTTAATCTATTAAAGTGCACCCCTGCCTTTTTCTGTGACATTGAGAATCTGAATCTGGCTTTGAGCTGACATCATCTTTGAGGACCAGACTTGCATTGACAGAGGCGAACCCGTATCTCCTTGTCTTATTGATGCCGTGACTTTAAGGTTATTGGGCTGTTTGTTTTTATGTTGCATAATCCTTTTTGTCTAAGTCATTCTGGGATTGTTTTGTATTTGTGAAAGTAGACCACAAACTTGTAACTTCTGTAAACAGTGCTCGATTTAGAGGAATATCAGACTTAAAAAAAGTACACAAATCCTCAAAGGTGTTATTTACAATGCTTATTAGACCACACTACACACTGACACTATCACTCTTAGCAGTGTCCCTTTGCCTCAGACAAATACAGTTTCTGTGAAGAAGTTTGCACTTGCAGATGTTCTTTTTTTTAATAATCTGGGGAAAACTTCTTCTTTTTTTTTGCATTGAGCCATACCCTGTAAAATTAATCATCACTGTCTTTGCATGTTGGGCAGGTGTAAGGAAAAGCATAGCAGTGACTGCTTATCGTCAAAGGTGTCACCAAAATCAAGTTACACTGGAATCTCCCAGATTGCATCTTGCAGAGAGAAAGTGAAAATTAAAGCTTTCCCTCCCAATTCCACTTGACGTTTTTTTTCTCTATAAAGTCTTTGTATTGGCTGATGCAGGAAAAAAGCAACAGTTGCCAGTGACGTGATTAGCCTAAGCAATGCTGTACCAGCGAGAGAAAAGAAAGCGGCAGTAGCTGGTACTTTAAAGTGTCAGAGTCTTTGTAGCAATGACTAGTTTATGATGCTGATGTCAAGCATCACACTCAATGAGGCCTTTGTCCCAGGCTGAGACCAGGGCAGTGGGAAAACTGCCCACTCTTAGTCGGCAGGCCCATCCATCTTTCCATGAGGCATTGCCGTCCCCTTTGCACCAAAACTCTTGTGTATTAAAGATCTCTTGGGTTAATGCGCTGGAAAATTGGCTTGCATTTTTATTGGTGGAGGCTAGCTAAATGAAAGGAAAACAACTCCTGGAGGGTAGAAAGGGACGAGAAAAAATATCTGGAGGAGTGATTGTGGAGGGCAGGCCCTCAACACTTGTTTCCTGTGACTTCGTCAGAAGAGAAGTCTCTGTGTGGCATGCCACAGATGATATTCTGCTCGGGCTGTGAGTGTAGCTCTGTCCATTCATCTCACCGTCATGAGCTGCAGACACTACTGCTGAAGTATTGACCCGGTCATCATGTCTGTAATGGTACATGAGGGATAAATCAAAAGGGAACACCACTGAGGATGGAAACATTACAAGAAGGATTCTATTTTCATCATTTCACTACTAAATTCAAGTATAACATCTCATCTTAAGTTAATCACACCACTTTTTCCTGTTTTTAAGGTGAATCAAAAAAAAAAAAGTGGCTACTGCCTTTTCTATTTGCTCCAATAGTGTGTTTATCTCTGGGGTTCTTATTGACACTTGCAGACTGCTCGTGTCACCTCATTCGCTTTGATGAAGGAGCTTAAGTCAAACCTCAGCACGGCACACATCAGAGCGATCAATGAGTGCCGAGTGACTGACCTACTGGACACATTTATGGGTGTGGGAGGCTAATTAGGAGCCACTTCCCAGGCTTGGAAAGACAAGCCAACAGAACAGCTGCTGGTCAGCACTGGACTCCTCTCTGCAGGTCAAAAAGGTGGCAGCTCGTCACGGACAGTGACACAGCTATAGGTCTAGAGAGGCCAATTTACTTAATGGCTGGCCCTGGGGCTGGGGACTCTCAGTATTTCTTTACTCGGACACTTGTAGATGACAGTGCGAGAGCCAAAACGATCCACTTCATCACAGCCGGTCTCATAGGAGAGGAGCCACGAACGGACCCGTTTATACAGGAGGATCTTTTGTCTTTCCAAGTGGATTAAATGAAGTGCATTGTTGAAAGTTGTCATGGTAAGTTATTAAAAAAGTGTTTACGTAGAGATTTAATGCCACATTAACCGTTATGATAATTAAAGCACTGCAATAGCTCAAGGCACTAGACAGATTTTGTCAATGGTTTGAGGATTTTATCTTATCCTTCAGGCTGTTTATAAAACATGGTCATTGACATCAACAACCTCAACTGTAGCGTTTACTTTTTTTTTTTTCACGATCATGCCCCTTAGGGTCAAAATGCTTTAGTCCCAGACGTCTCTTGGCACACAGATGTTACAGTAACACCGGCAGGAAATCATGCCCAAACATCACCTCTGACCCCACATGTCAGCTGATCCACCATCACCTCTTTTGAAATAGACTCCCAACTTCTATAAATTACCAGATTTTCCCACCATGTCCCTCCATTCACTTTGTCTGTCTCCAGCCATTTTCTACCACAGAGCCTGCGGTCAACTAATAGTGATTGCACAGTTGCTGAAAATCTGTCCCCTTGGGTTCACAGGGGTCAAAGGGCTCACACCAGGGTCAGAGCCTGTCTTTATGTCTCTTCCCACC
Source organism: Tautogolabrus adspersus (assembly GCA_020745685.1). Classification (NCBI taxonomy): domain Eukaryota; kingdom Metazoa; phylum Chordata; class Actinopteri; order Labriformes; family Labridae; genus Tautogolabrus; species Tautogolabrus adspersus. The sequence goes on from CM036539.1 coordinate 18,225,866, forward strand.
AAAGGCTTTGTGATGAATAGAGAGCCCCAGGAAACAAAAGCTTTCAGCAAAGACAAGCAACTTTGCTCAATACATCAGCACCTCCACTCGCTGCCGCCCTCCCTGGTAAAAACACACTTTCTAACTGAGATAATACGAGATTGAGGGGGAGCAAAATACACAAAGAAATTTAAACCAAGCAAAGATGAGAAGAGAAAACAGGAGAAATTGACTGTTTCATATTCAGTCTGCATGGAGCCACTGGAAAGGAAAAGACGCTCTACACATGCATGTAACTGCACTACTATATGCACTATAATACGATTGAGTGTTATAATTTTAACAGGTGGACACATTTAATGTATTTTTTAATAACACCATTTTTTTTCACATTCATATATCGTACCAGTTGCAAAATCGAAATTTCCCATAAGGAAACCATTTACTACAGCCCTGTTAGAAGCCTGCACTATGAGCTTCTTCACCTCCTCTTCCTCAGCTTATTTTCCCTATCGTTGCATTTGACCCTTGTAGAACTGTATCAGCAAACTAATAACCAGGCTGGCCTCTAATCTCCTGCCTTTGTTCCTTTCTCCTCTCCTAATGTGTTGCAGATTCCAGAGGTTGAATCTGGCAGGGAGATTTTAAGCAAATGGCATCTGGTTAAAGGTCAGATTCAGGGGGCCCAGTGGGTGAAAGGTTGAATAACTCCAAGAAAGGTAGTGACCGAGTCTTTGGGAAGACTTGTTCCAGGCATTTACTTATGTGACCGTTTATCTAATCCTTTCAAATCTTTTTTTTCCGATATTATTGATCTTTTGAGTGTTTAAAAAAACGTTCTGTAGTCATTTATTAGTTCGAGATATCTCACACATGAAACTGGTTTAATTAGTTATCAAGAACTGCATGGTCATTTCAGGAGAGTTTCTTCACTGTGATTTATTGTTTTTAAACCCCCCCCCACCTCCCTTTAAAAATAAGTGGAGAAGAAGTTGAAGGGATCACAGTCTTGGGTTCAAACTGCAGGTGTGTAAAATGGAACATGCACTTTTCTCCTAAATTAGGCATTCAGGGCATGGTGAAAGCGGCAGCGAAATTAGTGGAATAACTGGTTGATTCTAACCAGATGATTGCTTCAGTTGGACACCAGAGAGTTTTCATTAGGTCTCTAATTTACAAGACTCCCTCTGCATTCCAGCCCGCGGACCCACCGCCCCAGGTCTTAAAGACCTCCTTTAGCCTTTGCCCCCTGCGAGAGTCGTTGCCAAAACCATGCACTTTGAACATTACACATTACATTATGACTGAGTTATACTTCAAAGTGTGAAGAAACAGATATCACTGTCATGCAGCTGTATTATTCAGGATTCATTTTAATAGAATATGTGTTTATGAAAATCAACAGGTGTACAGGAACATCCTCTAACTCTTAATGTGTCAATGATCATTTAAGTGTTGGAGTTTACTGCTGAGGTTTCACTACAATGACTTTAACATCTTTGATCTCTTGTTTCTTAGAAATGAATCAAGGTCTGGGATAGACATTTTATTTATTAGGTACAGTTTGTTAATCAACAATAAAATATGAATGTCAAAGAGCAAAAGTTGACTTATTTTCAGATGCACTTCTTTGTCAGGATGTTTAAATTACCATATTACAAACACTGACACAGAGCTGTACTTATCAGTAACACAAGCAAAGACACACACAACCACACACACACACACACACTAATGATGACAAATTATGAAGTCTTGCTTTTTCAGGTTTTAGGTGATGCTGACAGACCAGAGGTTTCTGATTACTGCAGGTTAATCTGACTTCTGAACTTAAGTTAGGAAAGTGTAAATTGCTGCCAAATCTAAAACCACTACTTCATCCCATTGATCCGTCTATGAGTGCAGTTATTTCATTTACTTGGTTTTGTCCACAAAATATTGACTGAACACATTGTAAAATATGGACTTTGTTTTTAGTTAGTGGCACATTCTCACCTCTTGTGTAGGTCAATTCATGACACCACTTGGTTGCAGTTAGTAACCGACCAAACACTATCGTTATTATTTGCCTACCTGCCGTGAATTATCGTCATCCATAAATCAATAATTCAAATACATTACCATCACTCTGTTCTCAAAAATATGAAGAATACCACCCTATAGGTTGTGATCCTACCTAACATGGTGACATTGTTATGGTACTTTTAGTGACAGACAAACAATCCTGAGCCTGTCAAAGATAAAGTTACATATGTTGTATTTATAGACTCTTCTTCTAAAACACTGTGAACCTGCTGTCAGCTCCTCCCAAGGACACACACACACTGTTCCTCTAACTTGAGCAGCACCCTGGGTCACTCTAATGACTCATGACATATAAACCTTCAACCACTGTTCAGGGTGTTTGTACCCTCAGAAGTTCTCTGTGACAAATGAACACTGTGTGTGTGTGTGTGTGTGTGTGTGTGTGTGTGTGTGTGTGTGTGTGTGTGTGTGTGTGTGTGTGTGTGTGTGTGTGTGTGTGTGTGTGTGTGTGTGCTGCTGTGTTGAAGGAGAAATCTTTGAAATACTGTCCTGTACAAACACATATAAACAAAGTGTATTTCAGCTATAGAAGCATTCAATATTTTGTTTTTGTGGTGATTCATATTAGCAATTTGTGCAGTTTGTCTAAACTGACTCGTACTTCCAAATTGTAGTTGCAATGAAGTTAAAGACATTCGGCACAACTGATTACAAATGTGTACACCTAAGTGCCTTATGTGGAATGTATTTGATCCAGAATTAATTTTGATAGCAAGTCTCTTAATTTCATCACAAGCACATTTGAAAAGAATCTGTGGTTTCCCAGGCGTGTCTGGGCTGATGCTGTTTGTAAACACTTTGGAGGATGCAGGCGGGCCATGTGCCTCTGCTAATGATGGTGTAGGAAGGGAGGGGACGGGATGGGAGGCCCCATGCTGCTGCTTAACTCTCTCTTATAGCTGCCAGGTCATGTGTGATTAAGAGTTTTGTGTTACCTGGAGTCCTGCTGAGGAACTTTCCCCTGGAGGGGAGTTTGTCCCTTCCACCTAATCTGAAGAGGCCACGAATGGATGCAGCACCGTTTGCCCAGAGTTTTATCAGTGTTTCCCAGGGGGGGAATCTCGCAGGCTTCATATTCAATTTAGTAACCAGGCAGGAGCTTCCTCTCCACTGTAGATTAAATGCTGGTCATATGTTTGACTCCATTTTACATTACAGATAAACTATCAGTGTGAGGTACATTTCTGTAAGTAACGTGTTAAAAGCAATGTGAGAGTAGATTTCACTGACATGAAATGTAGTTCAAATTCAAATCGTGTCGGAGCGACAGGAGGACTTGAGTTGTTTTTGATGCATTCAGCCAAAATATGCAAATGTAATTAAAATGGAAAACTTACATTAAGACTATTCATGTAATATCTATCTTTGTCATCTATTTGTGAATCTGTTGATAGGTTTCAAATGAACATCCTAAAAAAAAGCTTTTTCTTTGTTTTTTCTTTTCTTTTTATTGACCAAGGATAATAAATAGTCTTAAAATTGTCCCTGAAATTGTGTCCAACTGAGATTACAACAGGCATCACGCTGGGTTTGTGTGCAATGGAGCAGCGGTGGAGATGAGCGGGGATTGGTGGGGGGTGGGGGGGGGCAGTAAAGTGGGTGAGGAGGTGGCATACAGGACAAAGAGAAAGTATCACGGAGAGAGATGTAGAAGCATGACCATGCTCCTGTCCTTGTTTGTAAAGTGATGAATGAGACGAGTGCACGGCGCTGGGGGCACTGTGCTATGTGAGAGCTGTCTTGAACAATCTGAGAATCAACTGTACAGCTTGAATAGTCCCGTTAAAAAAAGAAAAGAGAAGCCCAGGAATACACACCATCCTTTTCTAAACAAGTCCTTTTTTATCACGATGTCTTCTTAAATGAAAGGTAAACTTTAGTACATTTTGTAAAACACAGCAGCAAAACAGGCGTATGTTTCCACTTAGGATCACTTTAAGAAAATGCTAATTAAGCTTTTCACTCTGAAAATGTTCCTTGATTTCGTTATTAAATCCATCTATTCATGACAAGCATCTCATCCTCATTAACATTATCAATCAAAGTGAATCAAGAGTCCTAAAACATGAGTGAAACATCTTAAACGGATACAAAACTTTAATATGTTAATTAGGAAACACAGTGATGATCATAATCATTGGAGAAACACAAGATGAACAGTTTCTTTAAACAAAATGAAAGCTCTTCAATAATGTGATTTTAACTTTTATTCATGTGGTTCAAAAACTTTCAGGTTGCACATTTTAAAATCCAGTTACATCAAATCATTGATTTTACAAAAAGTACGCTACAGACTCAATCTGTGTCACAAGTGTTATGAGCTTACTGTCATTATGATTTATTACTATATGAATAAAGTGATTATGACATGTTTGGAAATACTTAGCAGGCACCAAACTTAATGATACCAACAACTTTCCCCTTTAGTTTTTTGTATTTCTGTTTTGTAACAGCTCCACGGTCTTCAGGTTTATTCTAAGGATTTATGTTGAACAATGAATCGGTTCAGTGTAACAATGTCAAAGGGATAAAATTTAATGATTACACTGAAGCCCTCAGCCAGACCACCTCTGCTTGTGCCAAAGTGTTTGTGGTTCAAACACAGAGCACTGAGGAGACAACTGATATAGTCAGCATGTTGAGCTGTTGCAGAGTTGTGAGTGGGAGAGGAGAGGAGAGGACCAGGGGAGCAACAAACACGGCCAGGGCCACGAGTTCCGCCAGCTGCACCCTGTCTTTGAGGAGGGGATGGAGAGCTTCTCATTGAGGTTGGCAAACGCTGGCTCATAAACTTTCCCCTGTCTCTCCCTTTGATTTTCCTTGGACATCTGCCTGGCCCTCCCATCAGGAATGTGCAGCAGCTGTTTGCTGCAAGTGTCTTCGCTGTGTGAACTCGAGCTTGTGCACGGGTCCCAGCTTAATGAATTGAGCCAATTCAAACTGGGTCGCCTGGGACACTGGGCCCTGGTGCATAACTCTTCCTCCAAGGGATGACAAGCAAGCTCGGAGAAAGAGGCTGGGAAATGTATATTATAGAGGTTAACCATTTGCCCTCATACTGTAATTGGCTTAGATTGTCTAGCAACCGGATTTGCAGGGGCTGAACCTGCGCTGTCTTGCAGTGCAAAAGTTCAGCTGCGGCCGACACGATTGTTTGATCTTCTGTGTGTGTAAGAGACAGAATGAATGAGAGAGTGTGTATTTGTAAGTCGACGGCATGCACAGACAGCAGATACACAGTAAGCCATAGTTTGTGTGATATTGTGTTTTTACTGCAGCTTGTTGCAGAGCTGGTTAGACAGGTTGCAGCTGTGCTAATACAAGTTGTAAAATAAATGATGTGAATTTCAAAGGTTTATTTTAATTTGAATGTTTATTCCATTGAAGCATCACACAAACCTTCTGAGTCACTTCTAATGGATGGATTTCCTTCATTAGGACATTTTGTCTCTGATGCTAACTTCTCTGTCTGCAAACTAACAGGCCTCATGAAGCTTATGTGATACATGAAATGTAGTGATACCAAGTCCTCCTTTTTTCCCCTCAGCCAAATAAATGGTCCAGACTTTACCCTCAAAGCTCATCCAGACTTCAGTCTGAGACAAACAAGGGGATTACTCCTGGTGTGGACAGTCTTCTTTCAGGAAGAGCTGGCAAACACCACTGATTTGACCAACGCCCAGAAGAATCTGATGCTGCTTGTTTGTTTGAACGAGGAGATTAAGGAGAGTGAGAACACAGAATTCAGGGAATTAAATACCAATGGGAGACTGCATCCTGATCAGGCCAGTTAGGCCCCCCCCCTCTTTTAGTGTTGTCGAACAACTGCTTTATTTTATCTGGAAAATGTGTTCTTAAAAACTGGTCAGCTAGCTATAAAAAATTAAGCATTGCAGTTTTGATTTTTCCATGAAAGAGCAAGTCTGAATACTGATTAGCCCTTCTTTTTTTTTTTTAGGCTTGGCGTTGTTTTTCTTCTGCTGTATTCCTTTATGGCTGGCCATGCAGCACAGTGAGGGGAACTCCATGAGCCATGATGAGTTGTTTAAAATCTAATCAGAAACTAACAAGTCCCTGGTTATTTGTTTCTGCCTCAATACTTGAGAGTTCCCAGATGTTGTGGAAGGTAGGGAGTCGATTGTTTATACAGCGGCGAATCTCACCCAAACACACACATTCTATCAGCCTTCATGGCTATCTATCAAGGGAGGCACAAGTTACAGTTTTTCTGAAGTCAGGCAGGCACAAAAGCCCTTCAGCAGCAAATTACAACTCCCACCCCACCTGCTGAAGCCAGCGTGCTGGCGGCGCAGTGTTCAGACGGTAACCTGCCTCCGATCGATCGGTTGTTGTTGCAGCTGTGCTCTGGTTGATGGTTTATTTAAGCGGCTCCACATGCTTGTTGAGGGGAAGGCAGCTGAATACATAAAACAGGCTCTCAGAACCACTTTGTGGTCCGGCTAAGAGTAAATGGAATAATAAAAACCAAATGGTTTCATCCCACGTTGTAGGCTCATAAATCCAGGAAGTTGCTTCTTACCTTTATGATCCAGCGCATGTAGCATGTTAAGGTTTTGTGGGATGAGTGCAGGGCTGACTTTAATACAGTCTATTCCCCTGAACAGTACTTAGTTAACTGTCTCTGTTTTGTCTGAACTGACACACTAATTATGCATTTAGTATAAATCCTTATAAACAGAGTGAAGGATGTGTTTCGGTTAACATCAAAGAAAATGTATGTTAGGTTCTTCTAATGCTGTCAAAGGTTACATACTTAAAAAAAAAGATTTGATTTGATTTGAAGAATGATCCACAGGAAGATCGGATCATGAAGAGACTGTGCTGGTGAGATCCATGTTCAGCCGAGAGTGATTTCAGTCGTCTGTTTCGTCAGCTAGGCTTCAAGGTCAAACCTTGACTCTCCTCACAGAGGTCAGTGACATCCCCTCTCCATTCACACTGTTTCCTTCCCTTCAGCCAGAGGGGAGGATGTATCTCTGACTTCCTGCTGCCATACACACAGACAGGAAATTAGTAATTTGCTGTGCTATGCCTGACATTTCAAGTGTTCACAGTTACATGCTGCAGGACTGTAAGGGTTTCTTCTTTCCTGTGCTCTATCAGCTGAGATTTTTTTATTAACAGAAAGACAAATAAAACAAGAAATTCACAGTTTAAAAAAGTGTTCAATGATAACCAGCATTCAGAATACATCCATCACTGATCATTAAGAATGGACTGATCCTTTTGAAATAGTCATCAACCTGTCTGAAGCTTTCTGAACTACTGATGACATCCACTTCCTATTAACATTTAAACACAGCTTTCTGTTTCCATATCTCTTGTTCAGCTCTTAAATTATCATCATTGATACCTTGTGGGAGTGAATTCAAATTGTCAGGCCCAGTTATAAAAGGTTTTCTATGATTTACAAACTCAAATTTTCTTAGACACAATTATGTGATTAACTGTGATAGCAATTTCAACATTTACATGGATATTAAACAACCTTTGCTAAGTTGTCTGTTTATCTAAGCAGGTACATTAACTGTATTGAAAAGAAAAAAGGTGCAAGACTTTAGGCAGCAACTTTAACAGTTCAGTACATAAAGTCTGGTACTGGTATGCAAAGATTACTGCAGTAAACGCCAGAACTATGAACTCTGGTTGTGCTCCTCGATTACACAATTTATTGCCATTTAACTCTGCAAACCAACCAGAAAACTAGATTTTCACAAATGAAGGTAATCATTTGTAAACATTTGCCAAAACTTGGATCTAATGTTTAGCTTTTTAAGATGTACAACACTAACAAAGGTAAATCTAATTTTATTTTTTATGGGCCCTTAAATCTAATTGTGCCTAGTAAAGCCACAGTGTGAGACGTTTCATGTCATTGTAAAAAGTTACCATACATAGTTTGAGTAAAGCAGTTAAATGTTTGGAGCTGGATTGTGTTTCAAAATTCAGTCAGATTACTTTGATTCTTATGGTAGATTTTAATTTGAGGTAAATGGCGCTTTTACATGATGTATTTATCTATGGTGCTTCATATGTAAACTTGTATTTTAACACAAAGTGTGGTATGGTGTGGTGCAGTGCGGAAAAATGGCCATTAATTACCTCTTAAATATTCCCAATACACATCCTGTTAAAAAAAGGCGCTAAAGAGCTGCCACTTCCAAAAACCTGCAATAAGCGGGATTTCATAACCTCTTGTTGTCAAATGTCAAGCAGCTCCAGTTGACTTTTTTGGCCCTTGGAAACAACACAGGTGAGCCTCAGAAAAAGAAAAAAAAGCCACTCTGATACTGTGGATATTTCTGTAAACTCCCAGGGGTCTGAGCCTGCCCTAGAAATAGCTGAGGACTGAAAAATGTTGCTGGAGCGATGCTGTTTATGCAGAGCACAAGCTCATTGTTAGGGCACGGGGGATATTCAAAAAACTGTTTGGCCCTCTTTTACTCCGAGATATTTTGGCCCAAGTCTCCCTGAGAGTGACCTGAAAAACTGTAACCTAGATTCTTATAACCAATTAAAACAATTTAAGAAAACAGGGCCCAGAAATAATAACAGCTGCTGCCATATAAAAATGATGAATCATGCAAAACCACGTACAATTTTATTTATTTTATGCAACATTAAAACAGAGATAAAACTTCATCATGCAGACTGGACTTTTTATTCCATAAATGCACGTTTGTTAAGTTTAAAGAGCATTACAGTGAAATCAATCACAGTCTGGTCCCTTTTAAAATGTCCACAAACCTGAGTTATATCATCATTAGCTTTGGTACAACATATGAAATACATCTCAGTAAAACATCCAAACCGTGTCACTGTTTAAACAGATTCTCATAGGAAATGCTCCTCACATACATAAAGCAAGACTTCCTAATGCCATTTTAATGCATGATTATTATGTTTCCACTATACTGTTCACTCAAAATGTTTAATAATCACCTGTGTTGCTACTTGCTCTACACCTTTGGAACAAATTCATACATCCATTTGGCTTCTTTAGGCGTTTTTAATAAAAAGCAATCTTCTTTATTATTGTGAATTTACAGCAAACACATGCGGGTTTTTTTTTTACCTGTTGAACTCTACAATAACCCTCCCACATCTGGCAAGGGGTCCAATTACACATCTGGCTTTGGGAAACGTTCTTATACACAAACTAGCCCGTAATTTCTCTGCTAAAGATGATCTAGTCATCTGTTCTGCTCTTTGAGGGGTTGGGCGTAACACCCTGGAGAGAACTTGGGCCATCAGTTACAGAATCGGATGCTTCTTTTGTCTTACCTGAACGGACGGCACATTGCTGTTTTGACAGGCTCTCTAATTACCTTTGCTATTTATGGTGCTCGAACCATCTGCTACTGATTCCTTCATTATCTTGAACATGTTGAAATGATTAGGGCATCATTGGAGAGAGTCGTACCTTTGCCAAGGTTGGCCACTTGTCACCACAAATTGTTTATCAAAAGTCATGAAACACACTTAAAATTATGAAAACTGCTAATCACTTTAATGCTGAACTTTCTGCTGAGATGTTGCCCATTAAAGCATCCCGGGCGGCTCTGTTTAAGGTTATTGAGAGGCACAGACGCTTCAGGATTTATAGGTTTAGGTTCTCTAAATGAGGCTCACTTGGATCCTTTCCCGGCTTTTCTGAACCTCCTTAAACAAAGTGCAAATTATTGAACCCTATTTAAAAACCTCTATATATTTCTTTTACTTTTCAATGAGTCACTAAATATGTGAGCAAAGTTTACCTGGAAAGTGTTTGTTTCCTTTTATTACGAATGATGTATCAACATTTGTTCCATAAACTCAACTCACAATATGTGTTTAATACTCAACTGCAGAGGTTAGAAAAGTGGGGGGGAAGTGAGAATGTGCAAGTCTGCCATTAGCACCTAATCGACGGGTCTGGACGCCAGTATTTTTTTTCTTTCGCGAGAGGCACTGGATCTGAAACGGCGAGGTGACAGTGCCACAGTACTACATGTGTAGTCTGAATTACCATCATCTCGGGTGTTAGCGTCATTTTCTTGGCCACAGCAGATCGTCTCTGTTTTCAGATGGGTCATTCCAACAGGCGACACTAGTTTCCTTTTAATCTACCTTTTTACCACCAACCAAAGCTAATGTGTCATACCAGCCAAGTGGTTGTTTATTAATGTTGTGGCAGCTATAGGCCCTTTTAAGTTAATCATGATTGAGTTGAATGGATGTAGACGTAGTTTTAAGGCTTCATTGGTATTATAGGAGTTAATTTGCTATGAGCAATTCAAAGTGCTGGACAGAGTTAAAAATAACACATTAGGAGCATTGAAAGAAATGTGACATTCAGCAAATATAAATCAATTAAAATATAAGATCTACTTTTGACAACAAGAAGATTAAAAGTGATCAAATTGAAAGAAGTGATTGAACGCATCAGGTTGTTTCGCTTCAAATCGAATTTGTCTTTAAGTTTGACATCTGTACTAAGTCATAATATAGTGTTTATGTCTTTTCTATGTAAATGCACTTACTGACCTCTATGCTGTACATAGTAACAGATTTAGCCGGTGCCACCAGTAATTCATTTGCATTCCATCCTGGGAAACAAATAGCACAGCCCTCACACTGCATCCAAATATGATCCGCTCAATTATCTTGACATGTTTAGGACCAAATATAAACAGGCCACAAATATCAGAAGAGGTCACAGTGACACTGCAGTAAGTACATTGTTACTCATATGGACATTGAAAAGGACGCTCATGAAAACACTCCAAACATGACCAGCCATCAAACACCAAGATGAATATTCCTGCCTGCTCTTATTCATGTTCAAGCATTGTTTGCTTTTCAGAAGCGCTCCAGCATTTTTAATTTACTGAAGAATGGACAACAGTTGTTTTTAAGTCTCACTGGACGTAAACAGCATGTTTGGTCTTTTTCCCACACAGGCTATTAGCCATAATTTCACTGTCCTCTCCGGGCGCTATTGTCAGTATTCACATTTGATTAAATCCCTGTGGCATAAGTGACCAGCAACATTGATTTGCTATCCTCCTTGTTGCATTGACTCGCCAAGCCACAAGAGGCTTTTTGAAGGCTGCTGATCCCCAATATATATTTGTAACACATTTGTTTTAATTAAGTGTTCACACAGCATGGAAATTGGATACTTGACTAAATGACTGGAACCAACAGTAATGCGACTTAATTGCGGTTTCTGCTGCAGCCTTTGTGACTCTCGGATCGATATTTAGAGTAGCTGGGTATTGAATTCTAAAAAGTAAAAGGAGTGATCAAATAACTTAGTGTTATGTCATGGCAGATTGCTTATAGATTTCTCAAAGTACATCTGTATCAACTTTTATGTATTTATTTCAGCTATTGGGAATTTTAAAATCTATTGAAAAAACGATTTATTTTTATTTAACGACAACATTTAAAACATTTACCTAAGTCAAAGAGTAGGAGGTTTTATCTTAAAAAGAATGTATAGTTGGGGCCACAAATCCTGCTCTTTTAGATGTTTTGTGTTTGAGCCAAAGCATTCACACACACAGCCCAAAACAGCGTTTTCAAACTACAAAACCAAATGAAATAAAACACTCAAAGGATTAGAACAATTTAGAAAGCAGACCCCCTTCTTTTCCATTGTGCCTCTACCACGCTGCGGCTATTTCTCTATGCCCAGCATGGGCTCCACTTTGTGGCTTTTAATAACCTACCCCTTCAAGCTTCTACCCCCTGAGACACATTTTTCCCTACTTTATTTGTGCTGTTCTGTTTCTACCTACCAGCAGCTGCAACGAGGAGCAAGCAGTGGAGGCAGCAGCAGCAAATTTCTTCCAGTTGCTCAACACGCTAATACTCCCCTTTTCTTTGCAGCTCAAGCATTATATTGCAGTTTCATTGACTGGGAGGTGTTGTGTTGCAGTGGAATCAATAGCTGAGGGGATCCCAGCCCAACGATTAGCTTGTCAGTCAGGCCTCTGTGGTTGAAAAGAGGGGAGGCAGCGTAAATCCCAGAATACCAGGGGCCACCAGCATGGAAAAGCTGGAATGCTGGGAGCCGCCGATCGTGCTGCACCACCTGTTGTAAGAGGCAACATGTGCTGAGTGTATTAACCTTTCTGCTACTGTGGTTTAACCGCTGCCTGCTACCACCAATCCCTGCAAACAGTGCTCAGGACCTCTACCACGCCAGTAAGAGACGTTGCTACTATCTAATTAAATTAGCCTGAACCGTTTTCAAATAAATGTGCCTTTTTAAAGTCATGTAGAAAATTAGTTCAGATGAGTTTTCTCTATATTTACATACCTTAAAATAGCCTATTATTATTCAGCTGATTCAGAGTCTACAAATGGGGGAAAAAATAGATAGGTAATAGAAAAAAGCTTTGTGTTTAAATACAATAGAGAGGTCAGTTAAAGTATTTTCTATTGCACTGTTGACATCTAGGAGACCCAACATCACACTCACTCATAAAAAACATTTATTTTATCTCCATGTTTCTACACTGGAAATCATGTAAGGATGCATTCTTTAGTATATTATACATTTGAAATACTGAGCCCAGTTTCCATTCCCAGTGACTGGCAGTAATGTTTTCCCAAGAACTGAGACAAAACCATTTTTTTTCTCGCACAAATCCTTACAGTCACGGTCACTGGTATGTCTCCAACCTATTAGATTGTCAACTCTTTCCTTATCCACGCGCCACTCACTATCACATAACTGACTCAAATAACTCGCCGTATTATTAACTCTTTATCCAATAATTGCACATAAAGAGCTCTCTATACGGTAATTGCACATTTACAACTCTGAACACTGTATTGCATATTCACACCTCTACCTCCCTGCAAAGTATGTTTATGTTTCAGATAGACTTTAGTTGAATATTTAGATTTACTACACTTTAAAGTCTATTTCAACGACTCTGAAGTAGAATGTATTTCTTCTTCTATCGTCAGGCTTTGTTTTCTGTGTATTTGTTCATTCAGTGCCTGATTAGCTCTGTCAGCCTGCAGCAGCTAACATAATTCCCAAGTTCGAGATCAATAAAGTACATTAACTATCTAAAAACAAGACCAGGTACAGACTGCCGACTAAGTAACCATCTCCTAACTTACAGGAAATCCAGTCTGTTGTGTAGAAAGTGTAAATCTAATTGCATTTTTTATTTGACTGCTAAATTCAGCATATCTTCCTTTTTTGTATTATACTGTGTGTGATTGTGTGTATGTGGGTGTGTGCGCACGTGCACAGACTGTGGAAAAGACTTTCCTCCTAAAGGACAAATAAACGATCTATCTATTCAATCATAAACTGTTTATTTTTCTTGGACTCACATTTGGAGAAAATTTAGACAAAGTAAATCTTTGACCTTTCAGAATTATTTGGCTCTCATCTCGAGGTCACAACACAGTTCACCATCAATAGAAAGCTTTTTGATATTAACAGAAAGGAGCAAACTGCTTCTGATGCTATTTTAGCCATTATCCCCCATAAGTTTCCATGTGACCTTTTCCTGCAGCTCAGGCAAAGAAATCATACATTCATATCATTACCTGTATTTCCTCCTAAACCTGGTTATGATGATGATGATGATGATGATGAGACCGTTTTATTAGAGCTGCATTTTCAAGAAGACAACATACATGATGAAAAAAGGCTACGTTCATTGCTGTAAAAAAGGACTGTAGACAATTATTATGTTGATTATTGTGCAGAGATGGAAATACGGAACAAATATTGCTTCAATGGGCCTTTACGACTGCAGATGGGACTCAAATTATTAACCTTGAAACTAGCAGTTTGATGTCTAGTTTGTTTATCGCCTTGCAACACTCTTCATTAGTGTTGTGCTGGGATTGCGTAGGCACATTTTTAACTAGTAAGCAGAACCATTTTGTGTGGAGGGTGAATGTTGTAAAATCAAAACTCAAGCAAACCAGAAATCCACCATAAGAGACTACTGGAAATCTAAGAGAGCAGAGCTCAGACTTTGAACTGTTTTAACACAGCAAAGTGTCATTTCTTACCTGTGCTCTGCACTTTGCCAGACTCAGACTGCAGTTTGTAGAAAGGGAAACGGAGGACAAATTCTTCCTGTAAGCAGTGGAGGATCACTAACAAGCCTCCCACTGGGGGGCGTGCTCTCATACCGAGACCAGTGATCACTTGATGCCCGTCGTCAAACCAGGCTTAGCAAGAGGCAGCTTAAGTTCGGAGCTGGGAGAGAACTGTCAACCGAGGGTCACACTCGGAGAGAGCTGGAGCAGCAGAGGAGGAGTCAAGGGCAGTCATGGGCTGTTTGTCTTGAAAGAGGATGGGAGGGGGTAAGGGTCACTGCAGAAGGATTGAGACCCCATTAGCAGTGTTACACTTACTTCCACTAGCTTAGCTTCTGACTTAGAGAGCAGTTTTATGGCTGAATTTACACAAGCTGCTTATTGGAAATGTAACCTAAAAGAACACTTGAAAAGAGATTCTTAATGTACTGTAAAGATGCAGAACTACATACAAGGCTTTTCTTTATGTCGGCCAGTTGTGTTTTGGGAAATTACAAACTATCCTCAATGTCAATTAAATAGAAGAGGTAGTGAGACCTGGTCAGTGATGATTTGGTTGTTTTTAGCTCACAAAATGAATCTTCAAGTCAGCAGTGTTTCATGGAGATCATGATGTTTTTAGGTCAGGACATTGAGCACAACAGGAAAAGAAAAGATTTCAGAGGTATAGCTGCTGTTACTGTACAGGGACGAGATGAGAATGGCATGCAACATTATGGTTAAGTGTACCTCTGATTTTAGCAAGTGAAACAATGTCTCTGGTCAGATTATATGGCAACAGCAGACAGAAGACGCTCAATTATTGTTCCTACCATAGGTGAGTGGAGGAAAAGCACCTTTTAGATGTAACCTCTATCTACATTAATCCAGCATGATTATGCTGAGTTAAAAAAAATCATCAAATGAACAAAAGTCTCAAATGTGCGTTGACTCCCTGTTTTCTTCTCATCTGTGTAACTTTGAATTATGATATTTTTCTTAAGTGTCAAACCAGGCACAGAAAGTTGACGTGAGATACGATCATGTTACTAAGAGAGACACATTTGGCTCAAACAGAAGTAAATGTGACAACTCCAATCAGAATCTGAGCATTAGAGAAGTTCACACTTAACATCTTCTATGCAGTCAAAATTAGCACACACAAAAAAATCTGACTTCTTTTTTTGCATTAAATTAAAGACAATAGTAATGGTTTTTATTTTACCCACTGAGCCTTAATAAATAGTTTTTTTCTCTGTTAAGAAAAATCTTTTAATGTTTACTACCTCGATATGAAAATGCCGAGCACACAAACAGCACGACAAATTTTCCTCAGATGATGACACATGTAACTCGCTCGCTTGAGTCTGAATTGTGTTTAATAGTTCATAATTACGTCTTGTTTTCTGTGTTGTGTTTGAGTGTGTACGGCGTGTGTTGATGCGTGTGAGAGCGAAAGAGCGAGACAGACAGAGGCAGATAAAGAGAGGGAAAGTCTTTGTGAAGAATTTGGCAAGCTCAACAAAGTCCCTCAAGAGTCCTTACCAAAGGATCTGGGAGAATGTTCCAGGCTCCAAGGAGAAAGACCCCTCAAGAGTGAAAACATACTAGCGTTAAGTTATTAGCTCCACTTTGAGCTGTGTATGTGAAACAAGCTCTCACAAGAGCTGGTGAGAATCCCTTAACTCACATTACTCCACCCCCTGGCTTTGTCCCGCTTTCAGAATCAGACTAGGAGGGTTATTCTCGCCATGTGGATAGGTCCTCGGGCCCAATTATCTGGCTACAATGCTCAATTAGCCATAATCCCTCTTTTGAGGTGATGGTAAAGAGCTTTTAAGTTTTGACGTATAGAATAAGAACCACCTCAAAAGAGATCAAACATTCACAATACTTATCTTCTGAAGGAAAAGGTAGAACTTGAATTTAGCAAGAGAGAAGTTAGCTTACATTTTATGCAAGTGTTTGAGAAATATGCTCAAGTCTGTTCTTTTTTATTGAGCTACTCGCACAGGAGTGAATAAATGAGCCCCAATGACTGCACTAAGTTCCTATCCTAATGCATTTAATTTTCTAAAATATTTTATCCCCCCAAAAAAGTGACCCATGGTTGGCGGGAGATGTTCAGGTAAGTGTCACCACGAGCAAGGTCACATTCTGTCACCAGGTGCTCAATTAAAAGGAGCATTAACCTTGTTTACAAAATACAAGCACAGTACGGAGTGGGGCAGTAAATTTATTGTCATTAAACAGTAGGAGGCCTCTTTCTCTTGGCTGCTTGCCGACGAGCCACATGAGCTGGGCCTGGTTAGCACACAAACACACTCTGCGTTCAAGCCGGCACAAGGGCTACATCTGGGGCACCCCTCGGCCTCGGCCAACTAATGACAAATGTTTTCGCTTTACTTTGGCTTGCATCGTAACAAACGAGTTCAAGCATTCTTGAGAAGTAGATTTAGGAGCAGGAGGTGCCAGCAGCAGGGGGAAAAAGTCTGCCTCAGCTTTATGATGTGGTAACTAAAGGCGCTGAATAAGGTGACTGCAAAGTAGGCCTGGACATAAAAAAGTGAAACTCTGGCACCCAAAATGTCATTGTGCGGCTTCTTATGAGGCTACCACTCACCACCCCGCGCTCTGTTTATTTACGTGCCAAATTGTACACATGATAAAACCTCGTGAGGTGAAATAAAACAGTCTTCGCTCTTTATTTTTACGGGTTGCTTTAGTAGGTATTTGGCAGCCCACGTAACCTGTTTTAGTTTTTAGTGTTCCAGAAACGGGAATTTGGATTGCTCATGCATGTGGAAATAGACCAGACTATCAGAAAACGTAAGTGTATTTCCAAGAACCCCAACTTTCCCCTTTGGATACACTTCAGATTTTTGGTCAAATCCAACACAAAGTTCAATAATGTACGCTGTAATATCCAATGAAAGAGTGTCCCTGATCTCAAACCCTGTGTTTCTGTTACAATCCCTGATCCCATGCCAAATTTAATACCAAGTGTTACTCCTAAGCTCTGTCACAGGTTTCTGCCAATCTAGGTATTACAACTGTCTCTGTTATTCTGAGAGGAGTGGCTCTCTGTTAACCTCAAATCAAGGGCTGTAATTTGTGGTTGATGGCACACTTTGAGATGTGTCTGATCTCTGTGCCTCAGGCGGCGAGGCGCAGGCCTTGATTAGAGACAGCTACATGTGGGAACTACTGCGCTAACCACAACTCGGAGCAAATGTCAGCCGCACGCATGTCATGTGTCTGTTGCTAAGATATATTAGGGTGAGAGCAGGAGATTGGAGTATCTTTGTAGTTTGAACTACAAAGGTAAGGGGGGCAGTATTTTCAAAGCAATCACCAGGTATTTTAGCTTTCTCTTTCAAGGTTTCAGATCACAGAATACATTTTCTGACACAAAAGAGTTGATCCTTCAAAACAAAAGCTTTTCTTTCTCAGAAAATGTTTTTGTCTCTTTCAATTTACACACCATGTGGTTCTTCATTAACACACAGAAATGAACAGGGGAAACTTTCTTTTACTTATGTTTTGGTAAAACTTACATCACTTCCTTGTTAGATGATGAAATCGTGTTTTTTCTTTTCACACATGCTTGGACATTTTAAAATGAGCATTTTATATGACGGCAAATATCAAACAATACAGCTTATAAAAATGAAATCCTCAAATTGAATTAAAAAAAAGAATAAAATCAAACTAAAATGAAATAAACGGAATGTGTTATTTGAGTTTAACGCTGCTGGTTCTAGAATTTTTTTTTACAAGCAAGCTGTTCTAATTTGTCAAATTCTCCAAATAACTTTTTTTTAATGACACCTTTTTATCATTCACTCTCCTTTCTTATATAAACACACACACACACACAAATAAAGATTTGACCAGCTTTATTTTGGGGTTATGGCCACTGCTGCAAACCCACCCTCCCCCCCTCTACACACTACACAGGAATAGATGTTGAAAGGCTGAAAAGAAACCAGCGGCACAAGGAGAATAAAACACAGCCACACCTTTCAGCGCCTGTGCTCTTGAGGAATTCGATGAGCGACAAAAGCTGAACATTTTGAAGCCCCATTTTGCCTAAGTAGCAGTGCATATAGTGAACAACTATTTACGCAGTAGCTGAGCCGGTGAGTTGCCTATGGATTCATTAGTCTCTTTGGGGCCTCCCCACTCTTCAGTCCCCACCGACTCTCTCCCTCAGTGTCTCTCTTCCTCTCTCTCTCTAACACCCTCAAATGCCTCACTCTCGCTCTTTCTTTCTTTCTTTCTTTCTTTGCTGTCTATAAGAGGTTTTTAAGCCTAGCCAGTGTTTGTAATTAGCTCCCAATGCTGGAATGGAACATGTTGAGGTGGGTGTTAATGGGCTGGCCAGGCCCTTACTTGCACAGCAGGCTGAGAGCAGAAACAGAAACCAGTCTTTGTTCCTTGGAAAGGCAGAAGACAAAAAGTGGGCATTAAAAGTGTGTAGAAGGACCTCTGGAAAATATTAACTGGCATTCATATTTTAAAAGAACACTTGGACTGAAGCACAAGGTCGCTATAATGACACCTTTCTGTATGTGCTCAGTTGGAACTCTTTGGCAACTCGGTATATAAAATTTCACCACTTCAGTTTACCTCTGAAAATTATTATCCTCTTAGAAATATTTCCCTTGTTGAAAAAAATCTGTAAAAAAAAAAAAAAAAGTAGTAGTTCAAGACTTGGAATGGACTTCTAACGTTAATTCTTCAAATACTTGAGATATAAATACAGATCATTTATATCCACATCTAAGCAAGTTGTAATCACGATTAACACAGAAGGGACAGCAGCAAAGTGTTTTACAGTCACTTTCAAAGTAAAAGGGCAAAATTGCAGCATTGAATGTTGGGTCTTTTAGGTCAGAGTTCAGACGCACTGGGAAAGCAGTGGGCGTTATTCTGAAACCTTTCAAGATCTTCCCTTCTCCCTCTTCTTTTTTTCTGGCATCTTCACATTGAACTGTGCGGCTGCTGGAGCAATCCATTACTGTGTCAAAGTTCTTGTTCTGCGTTGGCCTGGAAGCATAGTGAAACAGCTTGTTTTCATTTCAGTAGGGGAAAGGCAGGACTCTGTTTTAAGTCCCCTGCCCCTCCAGATGTGCCGCGATCAAGAGAAGTTGACTATGCGCTTTGTGTTCTTATGGACACTAATGTGATTATGTCACATATTTTCAGCTGATTCCCATTGCTATTAGTCGTGGTGTGGGGTCTGCGCTTCAATGGACTCTATCAAGACGGGAGTTGGAGGGATTTTTCTTTCAGCAAAGTCTGATTCCTAGCCAACCAGAGAACACTGAGGGTGTGTGCGTGTGTGTGTGTGTGTGTGTGTGTGTCTGTGATTGTGTGTGCATGTGTATGTAAGTCTCTCTGTCTGTGCAGTAGAGTATAATATTTAAGCTCTTCAAATCCTGTCTAAATAATTCACTTGTGTTTTGGTGCTTTACGTTTTCCTTTGACAAAACTCACAAACTTGGCCTTTATTGAATTTTCTTTCTGCCTTTTCTGTCTTTTGGATCTTAAAATGAATCTGTGTTTGTAATATATTTGCCTCCATTGCAGAGAGTGACTTCATGAAGATGTTTTACCTTTAGCCTACATAAAACCACAGCTACATCTTCTTTACTCTGCCCCATGCTGATGAAAAGGCAAGAATGGTTTCTTTAAAATAAAAAAGAGACAGGACGTAGAGCTCCGAATACAACATCATTTCAAGCATTAAACAAATTAGTAAATCAGAAGATGTTATTGCAATCAATAAAAAATGCAGTTGAAATAAATGTGTGCAATTGTTTTAAAGTTCATCTTGAGTTAACTTTGTCAAAGAAATTTGCACCATAGCGATTGCGCCATCTTTACAGGAATATGAGAGATTCCAATTACAGGAAGACATAACAAACACTTTACCACCTATCACCCAATGAGTTGGATTTTTAAAGCCATAAACAAAACGAGTCACAACCCGAGCAGTTGCGTTAACCCCACCAACATTCCAGAACAACCTACTCTGCAAAAAATGCATCTGTATTTATTTAAGTGTGGTCCAAAAGCCCAGAAAGCTACCCTTATAGGTAGGCAGCCATGATTATTACAAGATAATTATATATCATGGCAAAGCAAATAAGTTATCCCAACTGTCCATTGAGAATGAAATACACTTTTTAAAGATATGCAATGAGGACCATTGTCTTGAAAATGGCAAAACCAATCTTGCCTCCCAGTTGACTGAGTTTGACTGCTTTAGGATGCCAGTATGTTACTTTGATGAGCCTTGGTCAGGGGCAATGCTCTGAACACTGGAGCTCATCAGTCCAGGAGAAAGAAGGGCACCTTTGCACTCTCTAATGCCAATCTACCAACCATTAGAAAGACTAATAGTAGCCAAATTTAAAAAGATCCTGAAACAAACAGGAGGTAAAGTCTGCTGAATAAAGTGCAATTTCTCCCCCTTACGCGTCCCATTGCTGCAGGAGCAGACATCGTTTTCTATGGGTTGTTGTATATGGAAGACAGCAACGGACATCTCCTCTAATGTACCAGGCTGTCCCCGAACATGTCCGCTCACTGTATGGCAGCATGACTACATATTATGGAGAATGGCAGCGTAGCTAGGCGGCATACTCTCACCCGCCGCTAGATTAGAGGCCAGCTGGGAAGACAGCTCCATCATCTGCGTATCCAAATGGTGGACCCCACTTTCCCTTAAGCTGCCAGTCTGGGTAAAAACAGGATTATGCCTCCTGCTTGCCGACTGGGCCTAGATTTGGTCCCTGATGGCTGCCAAACCATTTTGTGACAGGCCGTTGTCATCAGCAACTTCACTTCCCATACCCAAAATCAAGATGGGGGCCTCTAACCGTCGATTTCATTCAGGATTATCATGGGAACTTGGATTAGACACAGAAAGAACTACCAACGTTACCCAGAATCAGCATCTTTGCCACCAAGCAGCATAAAACATTGCGTCCTCCACACAAGGAACTTCCCTGATCAATGCAAGGAAAGGTTTGGGTTGGATGGCTACAACCAAACCTGATGATTGTTTAATGACAGTGAAAGGCTCCACAGATGGTATCATGCCCTATACTAAGGCACTGCCATGGACAGTGAACTTTTGCAATCAAGAACAAGAACACAAAGCTACTTGCCAATTTATTTGGAAATCAAAAAGCGCTGCTTCTGCTCAATCAGGATGGTAGCTGTAGGGTACATCAAAAGTGTTGCTATTTCCAGCAGTATCATTGGCTAGTCCTTTTTCCTGGCAGGGTTCAATTGGTTGAAGTTTAATACATAGTTTTCAAAAGAGGCGTACTCCTGGTGTTTGTGTCTGTTTGTGGATAAAATGAGCAGATTAAAGTTGTCTGTTGCAAAATCTAAATTAATTCAGAGGGAAACCCCCCCACCACCACCACCACCACACACACACACCCAATAGCTGCAAACTCCACCTCCAGGTATCGCGTCATTCTGTGGGAAACACTGTAATATAATATATATAAAAAACCTAATAATATATAAACTAACCTAATATAAATGGATTTTGCTTAATAAAATATGAGCTCTATTCTCAAATGCTAACTGTTTTTAGGGGGGGAAACGAACATGATTGGATTGTGGCTCTTTGTTCAACATATCTGTTCAACAATGTGCCTCCTGAGTCGGGTACGTTTGAGTACCACTGGGATATGTTTTGTATGCAATCACACATGGGGGCAGGTAAAAATGCATGTTTTTGCTCTGGCAAACTTTTTGCGAAGTAAATCTACTTGTATTTATTTTGACCAACACTATGAGGAGCTTGTTGTTTAGAGGCAAGTTAAACAACATGTTTTCTTCCTTCCAAGCACTTGTCTAATGAGGTTTGCTTTTCATGGTCATTGATCTCTTTAAAGTATCTCACTGATTAATTAAAAGTGAGATACAGCAAAACACAATGGATGCTTAAAGTTTGAAATGTGATCATTATGTGAATAGAGTCTTTTAAGCATCCTTGTCACCGTATATGAAGGTCCAAGGCCTAAACAAGCAATGAGACAACTTATATGAGGTTATCCAAGAGGTTCTTTTGTTTGATTGACGTCGTCTTCTTTCAAAGACAACATCCTCATTTGACCCACACAAGGTTACTTTGTGTACTTAAAGGCTGAGAATGTCAGTCACACACTCAAGGATTTTATCTGATGAGGGGTGACGGATCACAGAGGATGAATTGTTGATGGATTTATTTGTAAATGGGTGCTGACACATTTGAAACTCACAAAAAGCACCTTTAATAGTTTTCTTTGTGTGTATAAGAGACTTAATGGTCCTTAAATCTCTTTTTTTTTAATTGCAGTTAAGTTGGTACATTTTTCAGAAAGATCTTATCGGGAAATAAAGAAGAAAAACTGGATTAACCCCGGATGTTTGAAATGACTGTTAAAGTTCCCCCCCTTTTCATGAACCATACTTATCCTTAAAAGATGATTTTCATTCAGCCAGTTTCCTTTGAAAACTGGGGAACAAAGTGTTATTTAGAAGAAAGCATTTAACCATCAACTTTATGTTGGGTCACAGTCTCAATAGCCAAAAAGTTTCTGAAAAGTCTGATCAGAAGAAACTTGTGGCCAACAAACATAGTGACTTACAATGAAACCTTAACACCTACATTGAATGCAAAAACTCCTCTTAGTTTTATGTGAAAAATGTAATGTCAACAGATCTGACACCAGTTAGTAGAATTTTTATTTATTTGCTCTGATAGGAAAAAAAAAAACATTTCCTTTAATTAAATAAGCCTTTGAGTAATCTCTTCCTAACGCTGCTATTGTGCACATATTATAGAACTTTAGCCGACAGTGTGCAGTGTTTCATTTGGCTGGTTGGTTTTGCTTCAGGAAGGACAGCATGTTCACGCTCTCTTGGGGCTAACAAAAATTGTTTCTAATATTTGCCATTTTAAAGATGTCAAAGAATCGGTAAAGCTGAATTAAAGGTTAATACCAACATGCAGCAGATCAACTCTTTAAAGACGCAAATAGGAGCCAGCATTGACAGAGTTCATGCTTACTATTAAAGCTGTGCTGCTCCTTGTGTAACCATGTTAAGCAGACACTTCACACAATAGACCTGCAACTTTTAGAAGTCTGTAGGTTATTTCAATTCTTGAATAATAGAATGAAACACAAAATGTTTAATAATTATGGTTTTTTAACTTTTTTTGAGAAAAGTGTTATATGCACAAAGGTGTTTTGTTGTGGGGGGAATCATGTTTTTTAACCCTAAAGCTATACAAAAAAATTAAAAACTGTTCTTAAATTTGCAGACTTAAAACACATTAAAAGGTGGTTTTCTACATTAAAAGGTGGTTTTCTACAATTACCCTACAGAGGTCAAGTGATCATTAGGGCAGCTAAAAAATGTTGGGGCACTTTTACAACTGTCATTACATACAACATGATAAGTATATCAGTAAAAATTACAAGTTCACATCGAGAGACATGCACTTACAGTGGGATTCCTGACGTTTGCTTTGCCCCAAACTGGATAATCCTGCTGTCAACAGTTTGTTAAATGAAGAGCCACTTTCTGGGTTCATCACTGTTTGGAGCAGATTAGTAGAGGGTAGTGGATCTCATATGGCCCGGTCAGAGGCCATCATTGAAAGGCTTAAGGGATTAATGTTGTCTCGCGCTCTCACTCTGTCTCTCCAATATTCAATCAAACTGTGTGCTGTCAGAGCACATCCAGCACAATTTGTACAAACATGTCCTATCACTGAAGTTTAACAGAACACATATATTTGCTGAACTCTGTACAAGAACATATTATGTATTTCTGCCAGATGGTTTGTTTAAGGATTTCCCTGATTCCTGTTTAGCTCTCAGACATATCAGTATTACAACACAGTGTGAAGCTATCTATTGCAACTGAGTCATGATGTAGTAGTGTCCATGGGCTCGAGGAGGAGGGGTCGAAGGTTAAATCCCTGCTTAAAGACACTGTAGTGAGCCTTTTCTATCAACAGACAGGCCATTTCAGTATGTGTTGGATAGGATGTAATTTCCCATCTGCTTTATGGCTATTTCTGATCCCTGGGCTCTTGTCAGCAAACTCCTCAGCACAGATATCATCAGTAATATAAGGAGGACTCTAGCAATACTCAAGGCCTTAAAAGGCTCTTCACTTCCCTATGTCATGTGGATGGCTTAAGGAGTTTGAGAGCGCAGGTCACAAGTAAACGTTTCACAAACACTATCAAATAGCACAGATTTAAGTGGCTTAGGACAGCTTCCTTACCCAATCTTGCTGTGGGAGTGTTTGTGGGTGTGTGTATGTCTGTGTGTGTGTGGTTGACAGGAGGAAAGTTTTTGGTTGGTTGATTAAAAGTTCTTTGACCTGAAATTAATGTCTTATTATTTTTTAACATTCCAGTAGTTACCCTTGTCTCCACTGCCATTTTTTTAAAGAGGGATTTTAAATGTACGAATAATTCAACCTTGTTTATGGGAAAGATTTTTTAGTGTTTTTTTTTTTTTAAATGTTGTACCTCATACTCCCATGAAGGTGGATATGGAACTAACAAAGCATGACGCTGTAACCCTGTCTCTTAAAACTTTAATTAGAAACATTTCTGTAGGGGTGTCAAGCGGTTGTGTCCTGTGCCCCATGTGCTGAGGCTGTGGTCCTCGTCGCAGCGGCCATGGGTTCGATTTTGCCATGCTAGCGTTCAGATTTGTTTCTGGTTGAGTTCTGGTTGTGATATGGTTTAGGTCAGAAAAGTTCTGTATCTGTATTTAAGCACATTGCTGCTTTGTGCTAAATGCTAATGTAAGCATGCCAACATGCTTAGAATCAAAATGTTTACTCTGTTCAACATCTGAGTTTTAGTGTATTTGACCGTAAGCCAAAGAATAATAAAAAAGTTCACTTGACAGTGCAAGAAAAAAAATGTTGTCATCATGAGCAGAACAGGGAGTTGTGTAACAAATTTCATGGCAATCTGTTGGTTGTTGTTGAGGAATATCACACAAAATCCCATAGTGGAACTGGTTTTAAAAAAAAGTCAGGGGAGCAACAATCTAGTTAGAGTTAATCGTCTGGTAACAATTTGAATTTTTCATGTTCTCACTCTGAACACTTGAAATCAGTAACCTTGGTTTAATTCAAATCTCAGTATTTGCAGGTATAGGTAAAGGTAAGCAGGTGAACATCAGTATGATTCATCCTCTGGGGACCACGATGTTCATTTTCCAATAGTTGTTGAGTTGTTTTATTCTGGACCCCATTGGTGGAAAATTCCTGAAACCACATTGCTAAAAACGTAATCTTTAGGGTTTTACCTTGTAACATCACATTAGAAGAATATATGCATCATGTCAGGGAGACAGGGGTGAATAAATGATGTCCACTATACAAAACAGTACAATGTGCTTTGCTGACTCACAGTATGGGTTGGGTAATAAGGAAATAGACATAGGAACATTTGTTGGATCACATGGTCAAAAGGCAGCTATGGCCTGGTCATGAACGATTGTGAGCAAAAAGGCTCATTAGCAGGACATTTAAGGGAAACACCAACCAAACGCTGTTGTAAAATGGAATTCCTTTTTTTCTGCCTCATTATAGGCAAACAGAATCTTGGCATGTGAAATGAGTTATGAACACGCTCTTGAGAGGAATACGAAACAGCATGAGCCTTCGTCTGGCCAGGAGTGCTGTAGTCATAATATAAAACATTAACTTGGCTCTGTGGCATCATCCTGACACATGTTAGCGTAGCAGCCAAATGCCAAATATGAGTGAAAATAATTGTCGGACAAGTTGATTACATATGCTCAAATCCCATGTAATTGTTACCGGTAGGTGTTTTCTGGTTTAAAAAAAAAAGATGATATTCATTATTTCCAGACCTTTTATTAAATATGACATCTGTCTTCTAAATCAGCTGCAGTTTATTGTTGCACAAGCTGATACAAAAAAAAGATTTACAAAGGAAACATTTCAGTGTCTCTCTTCTTATTTGTACCTACATCCTTTTGTTTAGTTGCATACCTATTCTTCACACTCGCATCCTAATCCTTCCTTCATCTACAAGTCTTGGACTACCATTTTATTCTCCACTCCCACCATGGTACCATAGAGATATCTGCCTTTGTGACCTAACCGCCAACCATTCTGCTTAAAAAATCCAGCTGTTTCCTTTCTCCTATTTAATTCCCTCTTTTCTTCATTCATGAATCCTCTTCGCTTTGAGAGAACAGTTTGTGGGTGGATGGCATTTAAGACAATGAATTGTTTTTTTCTGAATCACTCAATGCACAAGGCCCATATCCAGCTGTGTTTCCTCAAGCATGATACACTTCACTTGTTAAACAAGGTCATTAGTTAGTCAACACTTCTTGGGCTGCCTGGAGAAGAATTCGTGATGACAGTCTCTCCTTCATGTTCCCTCCCACACAGCCAGAGCCTCCCACTACGACTTTTCTCTGCTCCCTGCCTGCTCTGCTCATGGGAAAGTCCCAGTGCTGCTGAAGTTATGACCGGGGTGAATGTTATCAAGGAATGGCAATATTTAGTATCAATGTTTTAGAATCATAACTCTCTCTCAATTTCACACCGCTTCACTTCTATGGCAGCAGCTGAAAATGATAGAGATAATTCTGATCAGGATTTGGAAATTCAAAAGCAAACTTTTCTATCAACATTAAAATCAGATGTGTGGCGCTGTGATCCCAGATGGGGAGTGTCCTTCCCTTTGACTTTGAGACAACCCAGGACCTCCATAGATCAAACATGGCCTGCCTTAAAATAAGCCATGGAGTAGGTGACCCCTTTCACCATTTATTTTAGCATGTAGCAGAGCTGAGGAATGCTTGTTATCATTATTACCTCCAATTTGCTGGAGTTCATTATTTCATTTAAACACAACTTGTGATGAAAGCCGACTCCCACCAGGAGTTGTTGTCACTTGGTAACAGTCGTTTGACTCCATTAGGGTTGCTCAAAGGTAATTGTTTGAAGTAATGTGATACATTTGATTGTAGAGCTGGTGGGAGGACAAATGTCGTTTTTTCTGTTTCTCTTCCTCCCACACACAAACACCCATCGCGTGTACATACACCATCCATACAATATATATTTTATCTAAAGTCACTGGAGCTCAGTACACACCAGTGTTTCTCCTTGGAGTTTCATTTCAGGAATGCAAATGCTTTGGGCCCAGACACCCAGTGATTTATCTCCTTATTTATCTTTGCACACATCTGCCTGTGCCCTTGTGTCTGCCTGTTGCTCATTCCTCCCTTCTTTCAGCCAGCAAGTCTCCCATGAGACCTGGGACTCCCCCACTTGCCCCTTTGTGCCCCTTACCCACATGCAAACACACAAAGTACATGCACATGCAGACAGAGGATGAGAGTATTCAGCCATGCTCTCTATTAGCGTCCTTTACCTTCACCTTGCTACTGTAAGCTTTGCTGGGGCCCAATAATCCAGTCTGTTCACGACCGTGCACAGAGGTCTGTGTACTTGCAGCATCAACAATCTGCACGCTGTCTCTGCTGGACTCAGAACACTGTGCTGGTGCATTACTGGAAGCCAGAGAAAGTGACCTGATACCCACACTTGCTTTCTGTCAACAAAGATTACACTCAGATGAGCGCAATGGGAGTTCCGGGCAGACCGACCTGCTGCTTTCTGTCTCATGCGGACAAAAAGAGTATGTGCAGGACGGGTTGGAGCTTTGTTTTTCTTGTCAGAAACAGGTATGAATAACAGCAGGGCCTGCCATAACACCCCCTGAGTGAAGTTTCATATCTTCACAGCATTGCCACAAAGTAAACACCAGTAGTGCTATTGCACGATGTTTCTTGACATGTCTCGCTGCTCATTCAGACGTCCCCTGTTCTCTCGTGCAATGCCCTACACCTTTCTTCTCAAGTGCCCCACATTCTGCCTTGATTTCACATTTCCTCGTGCAGACTTGTCCGGGCCCTGCAGAGAAACGGCCGCCTGGTGTGAGGTCAGGTGTTATTTATCACAGCCGTCTGCGCAGGGAGTTGACATTCGTACCGACGTTCTGCTCGGCCGTTGTAATTGACTCTCCTTGTCTTTTTCGAGGACACCAACAGCTATAACTATGTCAGGACACCTCTCAGCTATATATTACCCATCTCAGTGAGGAAGACAACTGGTGAGTTATCATTCTGCATCAGCTAAACGCAAGATGGGCGACACGGCTGGTCACTGGGAAATGGCAGGATTTCACAAAGCCAATACAATTCTCAGCCAGATTCATTTCTGCCTCTCTATTTGATCTTTCTTTCTTCCTTTGTCTCTTTCTCTCTTTCTTTCTTCCTTTGTCTCTTTCTCTCTCTCTTTCTGTCTGTTCTCTCTCTCTTTCTCTTTCTGTCTGTTCTCTCTCTCTTTCTCTCTGTATATGTCCTTCTTCATACATACTTCTTTGTCCCAATATGTCCAGTTATATAAGTAATAACATAACAAAAATCCCAGTGCCTTGGGATGAAGTATGACTGAACTGTTTTCGAAGGAAATTGGAACCGTTTGAGGAGAATAAAGTACACTAAAGTGGTCTTATATCAAAGTAATCTAGTTGAATTTTTATAGTACAAGGTGCGCACAAAGAAAAATAAATAGAAATCTTGCCCACTTGTCTGATAGCGCTGACATTTGTGGGGCAAAGGCGGCATTTACATTTTCAGAGGTCATCAGGAGGTAAACACTTATTAATGGTTACCTGCATGACAATCAGATAAACAGGTCATGGTAATGATTAAGCCAAGGTTGGCCAGGTTATAGACCATGTTTGCACAAAAGCATGTTGGATGGAAGCAGGTTTGAGCTAGTGCTAAAGAAGTGAATGTAATTGTTCTAGGACAGCGATCTTTGACCTGCGATGTGTGAATGTAGACATAACTCTCTGGATCAGTTTGGTAAAACAGCGCAGGAGGGCAGCTACACTTCTGAGATTAAACTCTACGTATTTACTTTTGAAAGCTATCCAGAGTGTTACGAAGGTTTTGTACGGACAGAGAAGCTGCTGACTGAGTAAAACAAAAAGAGAAAAGAAGACGCAGAACAAACATTCAACCCAACTTAGGTTCACAAGGTCATTTCCAGCACAGGGATTAAGTAAACTAAACAAAACTACACAAGCTGCAACTTATCAGACTGCTGCATGCCAGGACGTTTTTTATCTCCCCCTCATGTTTGAGAGAGAGAGAGAGAGAGAGAGAGAGAGAGAGAGAGAGAGAGAGAGAGAGAGAGAGAGAGAGAGAGAGAGAGAGAGAGAGAGAGAGAGAGAGAGAGAGAGAGAGAGAGAGAGAGAGAGAGAGAGAGAGAGAGAGAGAGAGAGAGAGAGAGAGAGAGAGAGAGAGAGAGAGAGAGAGAGAGAGAGAGAGAGAGAGAGAGAGCGCAGTCCTCAGCGGAGTCAAACATTAGAAACACTTCCAGCATCTCAGCACTACTTTGTCTTTTCTATATAGAAAACCTTATTAGAAAATCTGGATGGTACAGTTTGTGGAAATAATGTGCTGGAAGGACTCAGCGGGAAATCCACACAGCAGTGTCTGAGTCATATATTGTTAGGATCGCTTGTTTCCAGCACACTCATGTATTTTTTGTTTTCTTAGTCATTGATTTATCACTGTTTCACTGAGTGAGATGTGTTGATGGCTGGTTAGTTGGTTATTCAGTGTTAGAATGAGTAACAGTGAACATGGGCTCTGATCACAGCTCCTCTGGCTATGCAAGAATAAAAACACTTTCTCAGCAGAGCATGATTGGGGCTTTTGTGGATTGGATTATTTTGTTTATTTTGATAAAAATGCGGAGGACTGTTTTTATTGCTTTCTCACATTCCTCTGGTAACTAAGCAGGGAACTCGCACAGACATTTCTTTCCCTGTGAACTGCTTTCACATGTGATCGCTCAATAAGCACGAGGGTTCTCCGAACATGAATCCTGAATATTTGGCAGCTTCTTAAAATACAGAAAGGCTGTGCGGTTGTTTGACCTTTGGACTTCTTTTCATGTTTATTTATGAAATCCTTTGACTAAATTGAAATTTCTCAGTAGGCATTGTCTACAAAGTTTTCAAACTTTACTGTATAACGATGGTTGTTGCATAAAGTCCTCAGAGGAGTTTTCTAATTTACCATCATGAATGAGTCATTGAAAATACATTTTGAAATATGATTTGTTGCAGGATAGTTGATTGATCCACAAATTGCATTGCTCAAATTATATTTGGTGTAAAATTCTCATTTTCTAACACACTAACTTGTACACACACCTCTCTAAGCATTGACCTTTGACCACCATGGTAAGTGAACCTCTCTCCACAAAACTTTTTTTGGGTCATTTTTGTTGAAACTTTTGTTCGTATGAATTCCCTCTGTGAGTCTATCTCTTCATGTGTTCTCCATAACTTT
Source organism: Tautogolabrus adspersus (assembly GCA_020745685.1). Taxonomy (NCBI): domain Eukaryota; kingdom Metazoa; phylum Chordata; class Actinopteri; order Labriformes; family Labridae; genus Tautogolabrus; species Tautogolabrus adspersus. The sequence continues at coordinate 18,256,462 of CM036539.1, forward strand.
GGGTCAAATTAAGGAAAGTAGGTAATGCTTCTCTGCCTTATTGTTTCTTCTTCTTTAGAACAAAACAACTTTCCACATAATATCCAATCAAAATACTGACATCATTTTTTGTTGATTAAGAAACAACTTCATAAGGTAAGATTTCCACGAGTCAGTAAGGTAATGTTCCTGATCAAAATTTAAAACAGTTGTATATATACTATTTTGAAGAAACCTATTTTTGATTAGCAAACTAAGGGAAGTCACAAATGCTCCTTTCAATAGTGTACCAAAAAAAGTGTTTTCTGATTCTGATTGAAGTCGTTTACATTTTCCATTTTGAATTTACAACATTTTTATAAACTCTTTGTTTTAAAAGTCCTTATGAATTCCTTTTCTACACAACACTTATCCAGTTTTTATAGATCTGCGCTGCTTCTTTACTATATTTGTTGGTGAATACCAACTAAATAAGCCTGTCCAGGAGATGATCTGTCACACACCTTCTAAAGCAGCTATGTCTATTTTGCTTCAAGGCTACACAGTTTCAAAAATCATTGTCTGATACAGAAAAGGTGAAATCAAGCTGCGAAAACCTTTGGCATGTATTACGTAAGTGAGACAGAACACTGTAAGTCGGTATCACCTCAAGAAAAACTTCAACTTTATAAACAGAGAAAAAAACAGAAAGAGAGAGGTCATCTGGTTTCCATTAGGAAGATAAAACGGCTCGCTCTGAGCTTTTTACAGACCGCTTTGTTACTGGGAGGCGTCCATGCTGCTCTCTCCATCATCATCCAGTTGACACAACATTAAAGGCTTCAAACAGCCGCGCAGGGTTCCTTAATCAAAAACTAATTGTAATAGATATTGAGGAGTGCTAACACTCTGACCGCTCAGCTGGTATCAGTGGTCCAAGGCTGGAGATAGCATTAAACACAACAAAGGCATGATAGCTGAGACAAGGCGACACAAGTGTGAAATACAACATGTGGCTGAAAAGGCACACATTCCCTGATACTATAAAGAACTTGTCCAAGGCAGGCCTGTCAAGCTCGGCTATTTAGAAACAAAACAACGGATCTGGAAAATTCCTTAAAGTGGGTACAGCAGGAAGACATAAAATATCTGAAAGCTAAAGCAAGATTCATGCTTGGCAAAGTGCCAGACATGGAAAATTAGGAACATATTTATTTATTTGTACTTAACAGGGACATTGCATATGAATCAACATTTCTGTAAACATGCCAGAGTTTCCCAAAAGGCTAGTTTCCCAAAAGGCTAGTTTCCAACATGCCAGAGGAGATAACAGCTCAGGTTTTTTTGTGACTCCCAAGTTAGTGTGACTTTGTGAGCCTGCAACAGAATAGCTAATTCAACAAATTAATTCTGCTTAATATGATTAGTTATTATCATTAACAATAACTCATGTCCAATCAAATGCCTTCTCGCTGATATATTAACCTTTTAGACTCACTCCCACTTAGCATATTAAAATTTCAGACCAAATTCATGAACAAGGTGAATGGAGCTTCTTTATCAGAGTGATACATGGTGTAATTTCATCCTCCTGGTTGTCTGAGTAAGGAATTAAAGCTACACATAGACTCGTCTTCTTCACAGTGTCACTCCCTTTGACAGGGCTAATTCTTTTCCTGTTAGAGAAGACACTGTTTGATAAACCTGTCCTCAAATGAATCTTAACAGACTCATAGAGGTCAGGACTGGAACAGTGGACAGACTGTTAATAAGACCCCCGTTTAAAGGCGTACAATCCTCTCCTTGAGTTCAGGGAAGCAGCGATAATTCAGCTCAGTTTTCACAGAAATGTTGTTCATATTGGGTAATTCTGCACCACTTGATTGTTTTTCAGGGCCAGTGAACCAGAAGTGTGCCCTTTATGTAGCCAAGAAGAAAAAAAGTCTTTCCTATCACAAGCCTGTAATCAATGGAACTTTTTTTCTGTTAGGTAATTTAACCACCATTTCCCTTTCCTTATACCAAAGAGTTGTAGTTTCCCTAATCCCAACTATACCTTCAGCATTTTTTATAAGCCGTAGCCATGATTGTTCCTGAACATAAACATTTCCAAAGTTGCTCTGGACTGTTAAGTTAAAAAAAAAAAAAAAAAAAAGTTATTTCCATATAAATAATATTTTCCCTGATGCCACTACTACTATTCAACTAATGTTTTGTGTATATGCATCAATAGTAGGTGAACACACATGCTCAGGCTCACTCACACTCACAGTGGTTTGGGTGTGTGTGTGTGTGTGTGTGTGTGTGTGTGTGTGTGTGTGTGTGTGTGTGTGTGTGTGTGTGTGTGTGTGTGTGTGTGTGTGTGTGTGTGTGTGTGCGTGTGTGTGTGTGTGTGTGTGTGTGTGTGTGTGTGTGTGTGTGTGTGCGTGTGTGTTTGCGTTGCAGTTTTCCCCTGTTGAGATAACAATAGAGGATATTCACAGTCTGTATCGAGTGTCACATTTGCTTTAGCATAGTCAGTTTCCTCTGACCATAAATGTATGCTTATTCCTGCTAACTGTGTGGAAAATGCATGCAGCCTCCACCTAGCATAACCACCCCTGCTGCACTCCCCTGTGGATAACAAATGGGCCTTTTCTCTGGGAATTGAGGCTAAACGATGGTTTCACTTAGAAAGCAAAGTGACTGTCCGTCTTCATAACAGTGCTCTCCATCAAAGAGCAATGAATCCCATCCCACTGGCTCTGATTAAACACAGGCAATGGATATCCTCTTTATGAAGGCCTGCAAAGCCGGCCCTCATGTCAGCCTCGCACCTGCAGCTATCGGCTTCTCCTTCTCTTTTGATAAAAAAAAGACCTACACATCTGGTCAGGGAGCAGAGTGCTGCTCCAGCAAGGATACTCAGCCAAGTCTGTTTGAAAGTGACACACCTCCACTTGATTTAAATTACCCAAGGCATTTCTTATTGGTAGGGTCACATGGAAAACCCACAGGTCACAAAGTTCACTGGCTGAGGGACTTTCACCCTTGGTTGTGCTTTGAACCTTCTCCCTTGTCTTTTTACTTGATTGTTGTGTGATGATATCAAGTTAAAGCAGTGCCCTCTCTCATTCACAGAAGGCTAGGATGTGAAATTACCTTATGAAACTATCAGGGGTTCATTAGTGTCAGCTTCTTCTGAACAAAAATCATCAGTGGAACATTGGAACATATCCTTAATACTCTTCAACAAAAATGATTATGGGGAAAACCATGAGACAAATTTAATTTAGCTATGAAGACCTGCTTCTTTAACTCTAAGTAATGAACATTTCTATATAGAACTATCAGTACATACCATGCGCACGTCATATCTACTTTTTGACCACTTGCCACATGGTCTGGGGGAAATAGAGCAACAATTTGATATTTATCCTCCAGGAAAACATGTAAAGTTATCACTTGAGAAAAGATCAAATTGAGTATCTGGTTAATCCTTCTATTGTCAGGTTAACATCTATTGAGAGGGTGTCATGTTAAACAACTGGTGCAATAAGTGTGACCTGGTAATAACACATACTATACTTGGTAAGAATCATTTCCTTTAATTCTCTCTAGAAAATCCACTGCTCTGTCCCTTATAAAGTTCAGGAGATGAACAGGCCTTTGTTTTTTTAATTTGCCATGAAAAGCAGGATGCACATTACATGGAAATGACAATGAATGCCTTAAGCTGATCAGGTGCAGACAGGGAATTCAAAGCAAACTGCTTAAGTTCAGAACAAAATGCTCGGGTGTCTCTGTCAGTGAGGTATCAGAATGCACACAGAGGTTTTCTATTGTTCATACATTAGCTAACGTCATTATCTTGTTCGTGAAGTCAAAAGGGGTAATCTCATGTTATAGGATTTGCAGCCACCTAGACTGATCTCATTGGGTAAACGTTTGGCACTGTGACAAAAGAGCAGGATCAACATCCAAGTTCAGTAAGTAGTATCGATATACCAACAGAAACCTGACCCCTGTGAGCAGCTGCAAAAGAACACATGCAGATGTGGCCATTTTTACATTTTCTTTTACGCTACAGTTTGACCTGTAAGTAACATTTGACTTAAAAGTTTTTCTTTTTTTTCTTTTCTTGGCCTACATGTCGACTCCAGTGAGATTGAATTGGAATCTCAAAACTATCATTTTAAACTCATATCCACTTGTATTCTGGGTTTAAACTTAGATTTTAAAGGAACTCTTGTAGAGGGAGAAATGTCTTACCCTTAAAGTGACTGCCAAATTGGACCAAAGACTGGACCTGGCAGAATCCTACGGTAAATTAGCAGATGTTGGATGGATTATACAAATTGGCATCCAGATAAAAATGCTGTCTGACCCTTGAAAGCAGTGTTTAACTTGGGTTTGGCATGGTATTAACACTGCTTGAGTTCATATTGATGACATCTATGGCCTGATGTCTTTTACAGCAGTGACTATTAGTACTATACCACAGCCTGCTCTGGAGTAAATTAGATTATAATTAATAAAACAATTTATAGGTTTTGATATTATTGAATTAATCCAGAATATTGTAATAATATATACATTGACCAGGATTCTTTTGACTTTGTATTCCAATTGTTCAGACAAATGTATATACGCCCAACAAAACCTTAAAGAAGCAATAGCTCGTCTTTATCTTACTTATTAAACACTGCTGAAAGTATGGGGGAAAAGCTTTTCTTTATATCTGGCATGCTTTCTGAGAGTTTGATGAAAAGATCAATACCACTCTCATCTGTGTCTCATGTCTCTTAGGTATGGAGCTAAGGGTGGGAGGTGATTAGCTTGGCAAAACAACTGGAAACGTGGGAAACACCCTCTCTTTCTGCAAATTTCCAAAATATGCCTACAAGCAACTGCAAAGTTTAGTAACTGACATTCAAAATCAAATTTGTTAAATTCAAACAAACCCAAATGTGAAACAGAAATGTGTGATTTTGCTGGGAGTTGCGCACTATGTCCACTGTAATGGTGATGCTATGGATATAATTAAACCAATGAACTTCTAGTTTTATAATCCAAATCAGAAACAAAGATGGACACCAGAGTAAAGGACGTTCCTATAACTTTGTAACTAAGCATGTGTAACTCCCCTTTAGTCATCATTTAAAGTCTTCCCCTTCTAATCTTCCAACACTGTGGGAAAGCAAGGTCACAGTAGTTGAGTTCCTTAACCCAGCATTAAGATGTGTATCTTTCTTGGCAATCCTCATATTGGCCCAGCTATTATGTTGATCTTCCCCCAGAGCTTCTTTTGATTCACGAGTCCCATAAAGCCCATTTGCCATATTTGTTAACATGCCGGGTCAGCCGTCTCAGAGCTGTCCATGTTGACTAGATCTGCCTTTTCATCGTTGAGAGCTACCTGCCATAATGACCCCGTAATAAAGTGTCATTATCCATCCACCCAGTCTAGTGTCCCCTGCAACAAAGCCACTGGAGGAATCCAGGACCTGTCCAATTCATTTCAGCTTGGTATAAATGTCAGCATCCTTTTGTGAGGATTACAGACATTCCCACATTAGGGCCGGACTGATTGTTCTATATGAAATGCTGGGAGTGGAGTAGAGCGTTTGATTTCAGATAGTGTAGAACAAGACAAATGCCAGCGGACCGGATGAGGCTCTTTGTCTGAACCTGGCTGCAGACCTGAACCTGAGACTATAACTGCGTCAGGGAGAGCTTGAAGACATGAGAATGACAGTGGTGTGGATTTCACAGTCTGTTATTACAATTTGTCAGGTTTTATGATGTCAGTGACGGCTGGTATTTATCTTCTCAGCCTTTTATATTCCATCTCATTGTGCATCCAAAGCCATCTTAGGTCCTAATTTGTCACCATTTATTGGGGGTTTAGTTAAAGGCGGGATATACACAGACTGTTTCAAAGACTTGCTGTAATCAAAAATATATGTTTTTGTTTTTTGAGTACAAGAATTCATGTTTTGAGGACTCTGTCTCATTAAACCAATGTATAACATGAAATATTCAACCTCAATGTTAGGAAATAGAAGGTTTTGGTTAATTTTGACATTTTAGAGATCCTTGGCAGTGTGGTCAAGATTCCCACACGAAACTTCACAAATCCACAAAACGTACAGTATTCAGCCTGCAGAGATCATTGCCTTGCAGAACATGTTTAATATCTTGTTCAGTAATTGGTATATTGATTGCTAATGTCATCATGATTTAGTAGAGAAGCAGTCATGTGGCAGCTTCAACAATTCAAGGGCCCCTTTGTCCATTCATCAGCACCCCTGATTGGGCCCATGTCATGGTTAGCTGCAGGCCTGGCAGATAAAGATCAGGGGATGATTGGGCACACACATTCTTAACATGGCTGACCCGTGACATCTCAGGGGCAGGCAGGGAGCCTGTCATTATGTGTACAATGCACCGCTTTCTTCCCTCTTATCTTTGCTGATGACATTGAGAGTTTTTGCATTAACTCATTAATGAAAAGACTCATCATTAAAGGCATCACAGAGGCTCGGTGCAGCGGTGGTGACACTGCACCACCGCTGCAGGAAGGAATGTGTGCAGGGCTCGACAGCAGCACGCTGACAGCATGAGACCTTCACAGTGCTTTATGATGATGTGAACCTATGTGAGTCCTGTTGTTGTCTCATTCACTGCTCCGTAGGTGTGCATGAAAGTATCTGACATGATACATCAGACCTTCTGATGAAACACCCTTTAAAAAGTCATTAAGATGTAGTTTTGTCAAAGTAAAGAAAATATATATTAATGCCATTATATATTAATAGATCAGTTATAAGGCTTAAATCAGCGCGATATTTTGTTTTCCAGGTTGTAGAAAATGTCATTCACTTCTTTGTCTAGGTGGTAAAAAAAATTGATTCATGTAAAAATCGTGATTCTTCTCTACTAAGATTCAAAATCGATTCATAATTTCCAAAAATCGATTTTATTTTTCAAAAAAAAAAAATTTGATTTTTTTTTTTTTGGGGGGGGGGTCTAATCAGTCACTCCCTGCTCTTTAAATCAGAAGAATGCCAACTAGAGCAACAAGAAATGCAGCCAGTCTCACAGATGACTGGAGTAGATCCTGATATGCGCTGATTCATAAATAGACTTTGAATCCATGGATCAATTAATACAGAATCGTTTTGAATCGAAAATCGATTCTGAATCGAATCGTTACCCCAAGAATCGAAATCGAATCGAATCGTGAGACACCCAAAGATTCCCAGCCCTACTTCTTTGTGAGTAAGCCGTGTATTTATTTATTTGTTTTGATCCCCATTAGCCAACACCAAGTTAGCCACTACACCTTCTGAGGTCCAATAACTAACATTTACTTCTGCAGAAAGGAGGACTTATTCGTAATTGTGAAACTCATAAGAATATAATTATTTACCTGCCATTGTATCAGTATTATGACCTGAAAAAAGAGACAAAAAACACCTACAAGTGGCTGTTTAATGGCTATTAACTGATTTATGAAGAATGTGCTCATTGCAAATGAACCTCATTACACATCACACAAAATGCCAAAATCAGGTCAAAATTCAAGCTTATGTCACCCTATGTCTGACTTGACAGTTCATTCCAACTTGCTTTGTGTGTGTGCGGTTGCGTGTGTGTGTATGCGCTTACAGTCACGTGCAGGCTGGAGTGCTTATGTGCAGCTCATGTGTTAATGCTGTCATTTCCACAGATCAGTCACAGCAGCCTTTTTCTCTGTTGTTTATGGTTATGTCACCACAATTACAAGAGAGAAGGGGGGGCAGAAATAAAGTGTCTGTGAAAGATTGATAGCTTTGGTCTTTAGTTCAATTGTAAATTAGAATAGCAAGTCCCTCTGGGATACAAGGGCTCTATTTATGATTAAGAAAGAGCCTCCGTAATAGAGTGCTGCTAGAAAAGTTTGCTCCAGCTCACAAACAGGCAATTAGCTTGATGAAATGGACCTTACTTTTTTTTCACAGTCTGGGTATGTGAACTTATATTATTATGGGGTGTCTTATAGTTTATGGTTTATTTTCACCTTGAGCTGCAAACAGTATGGTGTTCAAACTGTGGCTTTTTCATTGTGTGTTTGAGCAGGGCAAGCCCCCTTTTGTCACTACAGAGTTCAGAAGTAAACAGAGGTCTTTATATCATTATATATACTGAGGTGGCAAGTATCACACGTATTTATGTTGGTATTCGTTGTACACCTATGCTGCATTACAACCTGCTGCAAATGATTACTTTTCACAAACTGTAAGCTGAACAAAGTCATGTATTTGTATTTTATTGAAAAGAAACCTGAATGTATCCATGACAAAGAAAATCTATGTTTCGGCTCAACCTTTTATGTTTCAGACGAATCTTGTAGGATCCATAATGACTTCTCTTTAGTGGTACTAGCCTGTTATATGAATCGGTGTACACAATATTTCTATTGAAGATTATCCTTGCATCATAGGCCCACTAACATGCCGGTTTAACAACCTGGCTCTACAGATTGTTTTCCCCCTACTCTGTTTCCTGGAAGAGATCAGTCACACTCTTTATATATAAGCTAGGCTTTACTACATTTCATTCATAGACGAAAGTCTGGATCAAAAAAGCTGCTAGAAATCAGTCTAGGTTAGCACTCTAAAGCAGGTTAATGATCTGAGGGTGATAAATCATTCTTTGAAATAAGCAGTCTTAAAGATTATTACCTTTACCGTTTGAGTTAATGGCTTTATGGCTGAAAAATGATCACACTGCAGATTATTAAAGCAATAGACTATCATTACTTGTATTGTAGTGATTTAGCAAATTAGTAGGTGGGTGTATCTATTGTACATACAGGGTACCACAGCTCACACACTGAGAGTGATGAGATGTACGATTACTTTTGTTGGGGGTTCATTGGTTGTTTTGCAAGTGAATAAATAAACACACACCTGATTCACATGCTAATTAAGATTAATAATGTGCTTTCATACAAAATGTTTGTTTAAAAGTGCTCCATATATGTTTAACATGTTGACAACAAACGGATCATTTATTTTTAGGGATTCAAATCGGTCAATAAGTCATATTGTTGTAAACTTGCAATGTGTTAATCTACATTATCAACCTGTGTGCCACTAAATAACACGACATGGACACGTTAGAATACTGTCATTCTTAGAGGAAGAGATGCAGAATAGTCAAAGAGGAATTTAAAAGTTTTTGTGCAGCTCAATATCGCTATGACTTCCTACAGCTCAGAATGTTACTGTCACCTCAGCGCTAGCACACTGCTAGCCTTAGCATTTACAAATCAATTCATACATTAAACTGGTACCAACAGAATTTTTGTTTGTTATTTTCCTTCTAAACTTCAGACAACAAAAACACATAGTCTGTTTCACACTCCTTTGCCAGCTGTTGTCATGGAAATGACACCAGTTTACAACATTTAGTACAAAGACAGCGGTGATCATGCAGTAGCTCTTCTTATGCCACTGTTTACACTCGGCTTATAAGTTCATTTTTATTCTCTGTTTGCTTTAATGCCTTCCAGTGTCTCCATGCCAGATGCTCTGACTGCAACGCTCTGCAGACACCGTCGCTGCGTACAGCTCGCCTGCCGATTGATCCACAAACACATGTAAGATCTTTGAATGTAATTCACCAAAGCTGATTCAGCTACAAGTGTTTGTCTGAGAGCGCACCACAGTATGAATCTCCTTGGATGTCAACACTCTGTCTTGTACGAGAGTCCTTTTGTTTTGTTTCAACACTGATGTTTTTTCTCATGTCATCTATCAATAAAAATACATACCTCTGTGCACGCTTTTAATACAAAGTGTCAGCCTTGTATGAGTAATTTATTGCTACTTAAACCCCACATTAAAAACCCTCCATTACACTTTAAACACTTTTTGCATTTAATTTAGTCTTCCCTTAGCCTAGTGATTCTGAAACGAGCACAGTAGCTTTCTCTCCAAACTCATTCTTCCATCATTAATTGTACAACTCATTCATAATAAAAACTGATAATACCTGATTCCAGTTATTTTGTTATGTCATATGAAGGGTTATCCAATGATTCAACAGCATGTTACATACATTTTCTTTCTTAAGAGACTAAGGGGGATGACATGATCAGGTGTTTATTATACATCAGTTATACCTCCTCTTAATGTCTTTGATGGACAGCAAAGGATGTGGTTGCTCCAAGCTGTGATGTCATAGGGCTGCGACATAAGCAAGTTGAATAACATGGTGAAACATTTACAATATGTATTACAAGTCAGTCTCATATAACATTAGCGCAGCATTTTATTCAAGTTCACACTCGCAGAATACATGTTCATCATGAAAGAATAATCATGCTGCTGCAGAACATCCACCGTCCAAAATACTGGACTTTTTGTTGGTATTCAGAAGGTAAAGTTAGCTATTTTCTTATTGTAACATGCACTTTAGAAACACTGAGAAATACATGGATGTTGTTTTTTGTTTTCTTCAATAATCTACCTTTTATGAAGTATGTTTGCAGAATATAATAACCGCTTAGAAAAGTTTTGGTGAGTGTAAAGTTATGAAATCATTTCAATGAGATCAAAATAAATAGCATGATTAAAAAACAGGATCGTTAAACAAACAGTGTTTACTTCTCAGTTTCAGAGAGCAGAGTTAAGTCATGTCCTTTGCTAACCCCTGTGCACGATCACATTTCCTCAAATACCTTCTCAATTTATTGTCAGTGGAGCCAGTCTTGAGATTTGCGTCGCTGGATGACGTCGTCCAGGGAGTATTGACTCTCGTGTTGTGAGCTCTAGAAGCAGCTTCTGCATGTCCTCATGTGACGATTCAGTAACCGAGATCCTGTGAATAAGTGATTCCTGTTTCTTAATGGCTTTTTACATTGAGGTCATCCTTACACCTAGAAAACCTTCTTTTTTCTTTCAACCCAAGTCATTGCTCGTATAAAGATTCAACCACATTCTATTCACATTCCATTAACTTTTATTCCCTCATCACTTTACAAGGACCATTGACCCAATGTGGATCTGTTTGACTGAAATGGCTCACATGGCATTATGTGCTATTATACAATGTGTTTCACTCACAAATGTTGAATCCGTACCTGTGGAAGCAGAGATGTAGTTAACATCATCAATATTAATGGGCTGCAGGGTTTGTTCATAGTTTGAAAGTTTATGTCTGCAGCACTTTCACAGAGAAATAAATTCTTATGTTCAAACACTGAAGCTATATTAAATCCTCAGGCTGCAGTCTGTAGGCTGTAGTAACTATTAAATGCACCTAAAGTAATATATCACTGTAGTTAATTTTCACCTTTACTCCAGTTAGCTCTTATTTCAGGAAATGTAATATTGTGCTCTTTTCTGAAATGTAAATTAGCAAAGAAAGATGCTGTAATCATACAATGTAGAGTGGCATATTGTTATTTTGCATTGAATGCTAAGATAAAGACAGGTCATCACATAACTTGGAGAAATGTAGGAACATGGCAAGAACAATTAAACAAATCATGAGCTGCATTCTATTTTCAGCCCGTCATAGTCGAGTTTGACAGCATTTCTTCAGGCAGCTGAAAAATATATCCAGAGGTCTAAAACAAAACACGTCTCATATTAAGTCTTAAAATTTTCATTTGTTAAATGTGTGACATGTAAGAAGGCAAACTGCAATTATACACAACACTACATATTCATTTATAACAGTAATGCTTTATTAATCGTCTCATACATTTCAGAGATCTTCAAGAGCTATGATTGTGCAGTTTTAATTTTTTTCTCCAAAAGAGATAATTCTGTACTGTTATACTGTTTGTTATAACTGTGAACAACAATCATGCAATCCTCCTAATTACACATTTATGGTCATTCTAGAAAGTATGGCTGCCATTTAAACTAATTAATAGTTACCTGAAATATGAGAAAAATAAAACACATAATCAAACATTAAATAGGTGTAATAGAAAGCTGGAGCGCCCCTCCTTTACATCCGCTCCTTTGACATCCACCCTGCTACCACATTACACCTTGTGTTACAGTAATTCAATCCACTGTCTGCTGCCTCTGGGGCCACATGTGAACCATGTCTGGCTGCAGCAGCTTTCTCTCTCGTGTCTTCTCTCAAACTTTTCACTGTCTGAGTACACGGGGTGAAAAAAAAAGTGTGAGGCAAGTGGACTGCCCACTCTTTAAAAGAAAGGGGAGGGTGGGTGACACTCAAAAAGACACAGTGTTGTACAGCTGGTGGCTGTGCAGCTCCACTGGGACAGATGGAGTTTAAGCTGCTTTGCCGAAGAGTACTTCAGCAGTGGTTCCTGAGGGTTAGAGAGCACTCATCGCACAATTCCCCTACCCAGACTTTCCCAGCGAGTCCTCCCAGTTAAACCCTTGACCTTCTGGTCATCACTTCTACAATGCTGCTGCCTCAAGTCATCACCACGCATGCTCCATCCATGGAGTCTTTAGCAGCCTAAACAAGCCATCATTTCTCATTTCTCATATCATCTCTCCCTGTTACAGTTTTTATCACTTTCAACCTAACAGCCGCAATTTGAACAAGCAGCATTTACAAATACATTAAGAGCACGCTGGCAGTCAGCCTAAAGAGTGATCATTGAGACAAATTGATCCCTATCTGTTTAAATTGGCACTATAATCTATCATTGGCAAATTGAACACTGTGAGCTATCTGGGATCTATTGCCTTTTTAGATAGCAGCCCCTGAGGCACGCAGACAGAGAGAGAGAGAGAGAGAGAGATCCACAGCACTAAAGGAACTCTTTCAAAAAGACCTGGATTTATGCTTACATGAGCACACACCTTGACATAAAAAGAGATTGTTATACATTGTTTCCTCAGAGTGTGTAGACATACAGTAGCTCTTTATAGTAAACATGCGCATGCATACATTCCAATCTGATACATGCACATGCTGTTTTTCCCTTTAGGTGAATTTAATTGCAATAATGGAATGCTAATTTTCTAGGTATATATTATAAAGAAGGCAAAAAAAACATAAAAGCAATTTTAAAGACCTGCATACCAAAGTTGTAAAAGTCTGTAAAAACCGTGCCTTAATTCAACCACAAAGAAAACGAGTTCAATCGAAAGAAGTAAGGAATATAACGATATGCTCAAAGCTTACTTTATCCGGATGAAAGCCACATGTGAGATAAAACATCCAAATATCATTTTTTCATGAGATCTTACACATAGTACAATTTTGAATGAATTTTAACATATTTTTTTATATTTAAAGTTAAAAATATCCTGATATGACAGGATTTTGCTGATATATCTGTCTGTAATTACCTTGCCATGTTATTCCAAAGAAACTTCTTAAAACTTGATTTATGTTTATTCAGCAAATGTCCTTCACCTTAGTGAAACTAAAAGTAAAGCTGACATGAGACTAATTGCTCTATTTCCATGACAACACTAAAGCACTGTTATAAAGAGAAGCAACAAATGAAATCTTTACTAGATAGTTATGCAATGCAGCAGATCCTAATGTGATGACACATGGGCCACAACCATCATCAATCAAGTGATCTATATCGAGCAGGAAAAACTTTTATGCAGGTGGTAAAGAGTTTTAATTTTTCACAATATGCTGATTTATTCATTTAATTGTATACTAATAACATGTTGCACATAAACACATGCTGATATCAGATTTTTTGGGGATAATTTATTATAATTTAAATTGAATCAATGGTGTTACATAATTCCAACTTGTCTCCATGTTTTTTGAAGTGAGACAATTTAATGTCTGCTGATCCAACACTCTTCTAATTCAGTCAGACTATTGAAGTTGATTAGCCTGGTTAACATTTGCTCCTGCGCGGGTCCTGAAGGGTTAATCAGGGCGGGGACCCGGAGACCCCCGGGTCACTGTGTCTCTATCTGCGTGAAGGACTCAATGAAGGAAGAGTTGACATTAAAGCACTTTTATTCCAGATTAGACTTCTATCACCGGTTTTGAGGCAGTTTCTTTCTGTAAGCAAGACAATCTTTTCCGTTACATGGTTTATCGTATAGATGTTTTAAAATTACAAATATGTAAGAAATGTAACCCCACTTCACAATGATAGTTTTGTACTTTTACCGTTTGTACCGTTTTAAACTTTTAATCTACAAACTGTTGAATGTATTCTTTTTTGACCCGCGCGCATGTTGGCATTAAAGTTAAATTACCAATCACAGTGCACGTGCCAGTTTAACCTGCTCATGAGTGAAATCTCTCTCTCTGCACGCCCGTAAATCTCAACTATTATCTTCTCACTATCGATTAATTTAACTGCACTTATCCCAATCAGCACATCTGCACTCCTGTGTTCCAGCGCGTGCGCTTTGTTTTACTAACAATAATAAAGTGATTTAGTCCTCTCTCCCTGCCGGAGCATGGGAAATCGTTAAGGATCCAGCTATTTGTGTGTGATCAGTAAATATTTAGTGCAGGCGACATCCTCTGTCTCGTCTTAATCGATACTGGTCCCGTTGGGCGGCGCTTTTGTTGTGTGCATGCAGGCATACAGTGCTTTTCTCCTCTGCCTCAAAGGAGAACTAGTCCTAATCAACCGCAGGAAACTTTGCAACCCGGGAAATAAAAAGTGCAGCACAAGACTTTTGTGGGTTTTAATAGCAGATCAATTGTGTTGCTCTGATATGTTTATGCGTGAAAAAAAATGGTCAAATTTTCCCACCAGCCGAGGTAAATTGGGGCTATTATCATTTTAGGTGTATCTATTTTTATTCTCTTCTTAAGGTTAAATTGCTAGAGGGGTAATAGAAAAATGAAATATCATAGTTTATTTAGTCGCCTAAGTCTTTATTTTGAATATTACATATGCAAAAAAATATTTTTAAGTTGTTAAAATCAGTCAAATAAAATGAAATGATAATAATAATAATACAAATAGTAATAACAGTAATAATATTTTTTTAATTAGCTACATTTTTAGATGTTTCAATATAGCTTGTTTCAACCTGAATCTTTATTTTACACTAAAATGAAATTCTTAATTAAATCTCTAATCCCATGTCTTATTGCATACTGTATTTTAATCTGCATATAATTTCTAATAAGCAGAATGTAATAAAGCCTGCTCGCCACCCTTAAAGACAGGTGTCTGTGTGGCTGCACCCCTCCCTCTCTCCTCTGTAGCCCACACAAAGCAGCGGCGTGCGAGCGCGTTTTCACCACATTACTGTAGGAGAGAAAAGGCGCACAGGATCTCTGCGCGTTCCTAAGCCTACTTATCATTTCCACAGCCAGTCTAATGTGATTCTGCTCGGACGACACGTCAACTTATATTTCCAATTTCTCGCCTCAACAACACATAACGTCAAGCAGTTGCTGCATGGTTTCGGCGCTCCAAAGTTTTTGCATGATCAGACATTTGCAGTTTTCCAATAAACATCGTGCTTTTTTGTGTTTGGTCCCGTCTGTTGGAGAGGACGCTTTGCCAGGTTCAGTCTGAGCACTGTGTCGAAATACTGAAGACTAAATATATTCTGAATAAGAGAAAGAGAAGATGCATCCCGCTACGGACGAATCAGCAACGTATGCATTTGGTAGGTGTATGAGAATACAGCCTCCTGCCTCATATCACTATCAGATCTCTTTATGAATGAGTATTTGCAAACAAGTTGGTGCTTATTGTGATCATTTTATTTAGATATAAAGCGGACTGAGACACGTATTTAATGCGTACTGTAGAAATATCGCACATGTAGCCTACGTTTCTATATGCTCTGTGTCCAGCAGTCCGTGTCTGTTATTACTACATATAATCATTTCCGCTTATTTAGATCATATTTAATTTATATAGAGAAAGACTGCATAGATACTTTACCAATGTATCTTAATAAAGTGCACAAAATGTACTTACCGTTTGAAGCAAAGCTGCACCATCGGAACCTCGCGCAGTATTTTTTTATCTGCAGACTCTTCATGTTCAAGCGATCTGTAAATAAAACCGACAAAATAGTCATGCAGACAAATTATAATTGGCTCATTTGTTTTAGAATAAAGACATAATTGGTCTAAATACCACCACTGGGAACTGTCTGAAGTGGTGAAAAAGTAAATCCAACTTTGGCAACTGTCAAAGCTTTGCCGTCCAAGTCATGTACAGCGGAATTTAAACAAACAGTCATCAGTTTAAAATGGTGCTCGTTAGTTTGCTCGATGCGGGAGACGAGACTGAAGCAGTTTCCGTGTCGGATGGCTCCTCTAAATTGAATCTTATTGGGAGCAGAGAAACTTCATACGCTAGGGGGGCACCCATATACTGTCATACATCCTGGGACAATGCATGCTGCTGCTGCTGCTGCTGCTGCTGCTCTGTGTAGACTTTAACACATAGCCCTGGTTGTATAGTTCATATAGCCTATATGGTGAAGTTTTACCTGCGGTTAAACTTTGATTACCTCAGGACATGCAGTGAAGTTGAAATATAAGCCTAAAAAATGATTGGGCTGACCCCGTTTTACATACCGGGAATCCTTCACTGCGTTATGTATAACAACCTGTACATTCTCTTTATTATAGGGGAACATCGTTATAAGGTAAATGGCCACAAACTGTTCTTTGTGAGGACATAGCTATGCTTTCATCCCAACCTTAATGTGAAGGGCATGCCATCTGACCTCGTATGATATTTTAAATGCAGTCCCTATTTAAAGCTGTACTGTCATTTCACGTGCTGACCACATGACGACACAGCTCTGACTTGTGGGACACACGTTTGGCCTTTGTGACCTGTTCTGCTGCTGGTGGTGGAGGGTCTATGTGTGTATGTAGGGGAGGATTAGCCCATATGATGTTAAGAGCCTATCACTAACATTTTTATAAGAAGTGTGAATGGTGATGAATGCTACCTCGTTTTATTAAAAAATACTAATATGTGTATTACCTGGGGCAAATATTGGAGAAGAAATGTGGAAATGCATGTTTTATTGTCTTGTTCACCTGATGGGTGAGTCTTTTAATATGCACGGACCAAGTAGCCTACATTTTCACCTTTTTTATTGTGTTTTTTATGTGTGAAGTTTTAAGTACAATACAGCGTTAGTGCCCTCTTTTTTGTTCTTTTAAGGAGTCTACCTTTGCAGCTACGTATGTAACAGATTGGTATAAGTGCAAAATAGATGGACAGTTTTATTATTATGAGTATCAGGTCAAGGTGGTAAACCTGTGTTTTTTTTGCACCTTTCTTTTTTTTGTTATGATGGAATACTGTGTGGAAAAAAATGCTTTAAGATTTTTTTTACCTATTAAATTGCTTAATCTTTATCGGCCGTGCATGTGATAACAGTCTATATTCTGTGTGTATAGAGTGACTAGAAATGATTCCTCTTTTCCGAAAAGAAAAAAACCCGTCTCCTTTTAGGACCAAGCGGCCCTCTCGACCTCCATGCTGGCTCTGGCAAGGTACCAAGTAGCACAAGTGCCGACTAGCCAATAGGGTTGAGGGGGAGGTCCCTGAGCTCTGACCAGTCAAACACACTCTCCTTCCTTATATGGCAGCAGATCTCCATGGTAACGTGTGCTAAGTTGCAGCAGTCGTGTCAAAGTTCACTATATAGAGAGCTCAGTGAGCTGATCAGAGAGAAAGCATTCTGCCAGCCCGGCTCCTACCAATCGCAAATCACTTCCTAACCTCCGCCTTTTTAACATATTTGATCACTTTGATTCCGAGCTCCTTTTCCGATTATTTTTCAGTCCACGGAGGAGATTTTCTAGGTTGTGATCTCTGGTTTTTGTTTTTTTTGTTTTAGTGCTTTCGCTTTTTGTGTTGGGGAGAGTTGTCTTCATATTCCAGCCTCTCAAAACATTGGCTTGAGCCGCGCGCTTGCTGGCGCTGTACCTCAGAGGAAGAAAAGGAAGAAGACGCGATATTTTTTGCCCAGTTGGTGATTTTCTTCAAGACTTGTGCTGGAACTTGATAGTAGCTGCTACAGGGTGCTCACCGATTGTTTCATGCTGCTGCAGGCACGCTCTCTCCAACCTGCTCCATCCTCCTCTGAGTAATCCATGCTACCTCGGTTGGGTATTTGAATATTTAGCCTGTCTTCTCCAATTGATGGCTGTGCTGGATGGCTGACTGTAAGCGCCCCTGGACTTGGCCTTTAAGCGAAAGGCAGCGAATCAGCTCGCCATCGCATCAGTTTTGAAAACGTGCTTCGCAGCGTCTCCAACAGCAATAAATCGACAGTTTTTCGAGAGTGGATTCAACGTAGGCTAGATTTGACATTTTGTGTCACAGTTTGCCTCGTTTCCCAGAGACATTCTCCACCGCGACAGCAAAACGGCAGACAAAAAGTTTCTTTACGTTGACTGATAGATATGGCAATGGTAGTGTGGAGAGGCTCCCAGGACGATGTGGCTGACACCCAAGGCACCCTTTCCTCGCAGACCCAAGGAGGACTATCTCTTCCCACCCCTCAACCAGGCCAGTTGAGTCTGACAGCCTCTCAGGTCGCCCCTCCGACCCCTCAGACGCCGGTCCAAGGACCCCCGAACAACACACAGTCCACGCCGTCGAACCAGACGTCGCAGCAGTCGGAGAAGCAGCCGCAGCACATTGAGTGTGTGGTGTGTGGGGATAAATCCAGTGGCAAACACTATGGCCAGTTTACTTGCGAGGGGTGCAAAAGCTTCTTCAAACGGAGCGTACGACGGAACCTCACTTACACATGTCGTGCCAACAGGAATTGTCCAATCGACCAACACCACCGCAATCAGTGTCAGTACTGCCGCCTCAAAAAATGCCTTAAAGTCGGCATGAGACGGGAAGGTATTAGGACTTTTTGATTTCTTATTCTTCTGTGTGTTTGTGCGTTTTATTCTTCTAGATATGAAACGATGAGATATCGCCCCGATGCATAGCCTGCTCTTCTCTCCCCCCGACTGTTGCCTGCTCGGCTGTGCGGCTGCAGAGCGCCATGGAGCGGCTCTCTGCTGTGCAGGAGACAGGGCTCGCCGGAGCTTCCTTTTTTTGCGCTGCATTATTGTAAACAGCTCCAGCGCGTTATAGCTCTGCATTTTACAAATAAGATCCGAGCCATGAGCAGGCTACAGCTATCGAAATTATATTTAGCTGTGATAAATCTATGCTACAATGCAGCCTCCTGCGCTATTATGGCGAGTATCGAATTAAGACATAGCGTGTTCAGGCTACATCTCCACATCCAGCCCGCATGTCGTCTTCACGGGGTCTAAACCTGGACTTCAGCCTGAATTAAGCGTACAAAGACTCCTCATAACCTGAAGAAATTCTCTGAATATTAGTCGAAAAATAGGCCCGTATGAATGGTAAAAGGAGATGAATTGCTAAGTAGGTTAAGGGTTAAACATGCAAGGTCTCCCTTGCCCTCTTTGTGTTCCTTCACAGCCAGCTCATGTTGCTGTTGCCGAATAACATCATTTTAAAGCTAGACATACACATGGTGTGTGTATAACGTGTTTAAGCAGTCCCTCTGCTGTTTCGGTACATGATTATTTCCACCACAGCCACATTAATAACAATGCTACTGTATTTTTTAAACAGCAATAACACAATGTGTGTGTGTGTGTGTGTGTGTGTGTGTGTGTGTGTGTGTGTGTGTGTGTGTGTGTGTGTGTGTGTGTGTGTGTGTGTGTGTGTGTGTGTGTGTGTGTGTGTGTGTGTGTGTGTGTGTGTGTGTGTGTTTAGATACTGGGTGTCATTTATTGTCTTAACCATTTGATTGATGGCTCAGAATATTTAATCTAATATTTGCCAGCTTGTTCTTTGTGATTGTATAATGTTTTATAGAATTCAGGCTTCAATATCTGTAGTTTCTCTTTTTACTGCAGCCGTGCAAAGGGGACGGGTGCCACCCACACAGCCTCACCACGGTCAGTTCGCCTTGACAAATGGAGACCCACTGCACTGCCATTCCTACTTATCCGGATATATCTCTCTTCTGTTGAGAGCGGAGCCCTATCCGACGTCCCGGTATGGCAGCCAATGCATGCAGCCCAACAACATCATGGGCATCGAGAACATTTGTGAACTAGCAGCCAGGATGCTGTTCAGCGCCGTTGAGTGGGCCAGGAATATTCCCTTCTTTCCAGACCTGCAGATCACAGACCAGGTGGCTCTGCTGAGGTTGACGTGGAGTGAGTTATTTGTGCTGAACGCGGCGCAGTGCTCCATGCCCCTTCATGTGGCTCCTCTCCTGGCGGCGGCTGGCCTGCACGCCTCCCCCATGTCCGCGGACAGAGTGGTGGCCTTTATGGACCACATTAGGATCTTCCAGGAACAAGTGGAGAAGCTCAAAGCTTTGCACGTTGACTCTGCTGAATATAGCTGCTTAAAGGCAATTGTGCTCTTCACCACAGGTAAGAGAAAAGACGGGCACACTCCAAGTTCAGTGAATGCACCCTTACATGCACACTGACATCAGCTAAATCAACCCTGACCCAAATATTTATCTGCACTGGCTGGAGGTTGTTGCTTGTGTGAGAGGAAAACACCCTGCTTAAATGTTCACCTAAATGCCGCGTTCACGGTCACATGCTTCAGGCTACTGATTTATAAAATCACTTTATTAATCAACTGATTTATCTGACACACTCACAGAGATAAACTAGGAATCGTAGCATGACCACGAATAAAGTTTTATCTTTAATTAAATTGTTAACAAAAACCGAGACAGCAACATTAAAACACAATCAGGTCTAACATAATTCTGATTAATTCACAATAATGTCCTCAAGCGTAATCAAATCTAGCTGCTCAAATCCCTTTTTAAAGAATATAATAGCTTGCACATGAGTTCCTACACTTTGATTATATTTTTCGCCATTTATCAATGTATGTAAAGCCCACGTCTTGTTTGTAGGGATGACAGATATAAATGATGTCAGGCTCCGAGGGGGAGGGGAATAGAAAAAAAAGAAAGACAAGCCTAATGTGCCATTTGCACACAGTAAAAGCAAAGAAGGGCCCAGCGCTCCTCGTGTCATTTAGGGAACACACATGTCCGAGAAAAAGCCGGGGAACAAACCATACACACCCTGTAATTGCAAATATGTCAGAATAATAATATTGTGTGTGTGTGTGATATGGACCCTTTGAGCAGTGACAGGAGGGGCGTCTTTCATTTTTGTTTGCAGGAATATTCTCTGCTCCTAAAGTGAGAATCAGGGCGCCTCTGGACCTGCTCCAGAACTAGGTCATGACCCAAACTTCGCTGCTATTTGGTTACATTAGCTGCTTTAATATGGCGAAAATAAAAAAAAATAACGTGTGGAAGAGATTTACAAGGTTTCTCTATGAAATGAATGTCTTTAACATGACACCACACCTGCGAACACGCAGACTCTGGATCTACTTCAGCTGTAGCTGATCACTGTTGTCATGGTTAGTCTATTCTTCAGTATAAATGACATGACAGGTGATTGAATTTTCATTTTAAAGCAACCATGTCTTAATGTGTCCTCCTCATACCTGAATCCTAGAGGCTTGGACTTGAGCTGTGTGCTGCAGCTTGAATGACACGCCTACTGCTACTTTGGTGGTTTTGGTTGTTGTCATGCATAAACTTTACAAAGTTAACCAACGCGCGAACAAGCGTTTTTGGCACATAATCAGCAGCCGCCCACACGCAGCAGCACAGATAGTGATTATGCGTCTCCGGTGGTGTAGTATGACGGCAACTCCGTAGGCTATGGGCCCTTTTTTCCAAGCTAAATCTCTGCTCACTAAAGGTCAGTAGGTCTCCCTGTCTTTCCCTGTCTCTCTCTCTCTCTCTCTCTCTCTCTCTCTCTCTCTCTCTCTCTCTCTCTCTCTCTCTCTCTCTCCCCCCTCCCTCTCCTCCTCGCGCTGCTTCTGACTGTGAAAGACAGGGCCCGTTTCTAAACACAGGCTTTGGCTATGAATATGCTTAATTATTTAGCTCACTTTTAAGTGGCTTTGTCGAGGGAAATAAGCGGGTTGTAATGGCGATAAAAACGAGAAAGATGTTAGGGAAGCAAAGCTCAAATTTCCATCTGCTTGTAGACTGTAGGCAAAACAAAAGTTCACATTTCATTTTTAATTCTATTCTTTTTAAACACACGTACGTTTTAACATGAACTATTATGTAGTTGTTAATGCAATATACGATGTCATGAAATTGGATTGAAACTATTTGTATGTGGTGTGTTTATAATTCTTCTTGCGCAATGTTATTTTAAATTGAAAGTAATACTAAATATTCAATGATGGTTTCGAAAAATAATTTAAAACCAGTTATATATGTAGGCTATATGCATGTGAAATAACTTTGAATAATAAAACATAGCCCAGTTTAAACCATTACAACAAATAATGGGTTTTTTTATCTGACAGGCTATCAGTTGTCGACAGTAAATCACCACTGTGTAGGAAAACCCTCCTCGTGAGAGAAACACTTTATTAATGTTTATTTGCTTTCCCCCCTCTCAGATGCTTGCGGCCTCTCAGATGTGGCCCATGTGGAAAGTTTGCAGGAGAAGTCCCAGTGCGCCCTGGAGGAATACGTCCGGAGCCAGTACCCCAACCAGCCCACACGCTTTGGGAAGTTGTTACTTCGCTTGCCTTCCCTCCGCACAGTCTCTTCCTCGGTCATAGAACAGTTATTTTTCGTCCGATTGGTAGGTAAAACCCCCATTGAAACTCTCATCAGGGATATGTTGCTGTCGGGGAGCAGTTTTAACTGGCCTTACATGTCAATTCAGTAAACCAAGAAGGAGACGAACAAACAAAAGGTGGGGCTGGGGAGGGGAGGGGAGGAGGGTCGCGGGGCTGCGAGACTACAATGATTATAGCTGCTTTTGTGGAAGGAATAAAAAAAGCAACCGGCTGTTACACGGGGCTGGCTTTCATGAAGAAAGACTTTGACGTAAATGACTGTGAATTCCCCCCCAATGCTCCCCAAAAAATTGAGACATCCACTGAACTTTCAAAATGGCAGAAACAAGCTCCCAGAACAACCTGCTTCGATTCATTTTTTCTAATGAAAGAAGAAAATGAGGGGGGGGTGGAGGGGATTTTTGTTGATCTTCGTGAGGAAAATTTAAGTATTAAGTGCATTTAAAAATGATAATTTGGTTTAAAAAAGGAAAAAACTGGAGAAAGGGAAAATACGAAACGTGAATTTTTCTTTTCTCTAAATGACTTGTCCTGTGTCCATGTATAGCTGTGTTTTGTACTTTCTTTGTTCCTCCTTTCTGGTTCCAAACCGGCCTATGTGATTTCTGTAGTACAGGTGGTGTTATTTTCTAAGACAATGATTTTATTTTGAAAAGGTGAAATGATGTTGAAAAAAACGTTCTAAAAAGAATTAAAACCACAGCAATAGGAGTATAGGCTTATAAACTAGGCTTAATGCTGCAAGCGCACTTATATTGTTAGGATGACCAACACCATGAGGGAGTTTTTGGAGTTCATGTTCAACTTTATGACCCAGTGAAAATACTTTTTTTTTTTTTTAGAAAATATATTTTCCAAATTGTTTGCTGGAGAGTCTTTCCCAGTTCATCTAGTTTGATAATATAGAACCAGTTCCCCAATTTGATATAATACAAATAAAAATCCAACAAGTAGCCTGCTGTTGCTCTTTATGCGTCAAATGTGCACATAAGAGCGTGCGCAGTGATTCAAACTGCACTGAAATCATACCTGACTTCTCTAAAAAAAAACTTTAAAAAAAACAAAACTTTTGAGGTCAAGGGTCATAAAAGTTTGAAGCCTAGCCGGAGTAGTGTTTAATAGCAGTATTATTAAAGCGTCCCTGAAATGTCACCCTTTATTCACTTCAAGCATTAAGTGCCTGATAAGCATGATGTGATTTCTTATCCAAACGTTGTTAAAGTAGGCCTGCACGACATTTTTGGGGGGAACAACACAATTAGATATGAAACTTCAGTCGTGTTATTTCACGTGACAAACGCTGATTAGAGGCAGTATTCTTGTAAATATAGGTCAATTCATTTTCAACGACTTTTTTCCTTTATACAAAGTATATGTGATTAAGAAAATCTGTGGTTGCCATTTTTTTCTCTCGGTAATACAACGTCTTCAAAATTGAGTGGCAGACTTAGCTAGTAGCACTGAAAGTTCTGTTTTTAATGTATATACATATTACTACAAATGTTTTCTTTTTCATGTATATTTAGACTGTGAATGCATGGCCACAGGTCGCTAACCTATTTTACCTTTGATATATAAATGTAAATGTTTTCTCTCTCTCTTTTTTGACTGTATAGATATAATCTGTGCATTCAGTACACTAGCCCTTGTATTTAAGGAAACAAAAAAGAAAAGAAACGAGCGTTCATTATTAGGCTACAGACTTAAACAGGGTGAGCAGGTTTGGAAAAAAAGGAGTTAATATTTTAACTTTAGTGTTATTGCTCCTTTTGCTCTTTGACAGGTGCCGTTGTGGTGTGCGCGCGAGTGTGCGCGCGTGTGTGCGAGAGCGAATGTGTGTGCGCGTGTATTTGGAAGCTAGCAATTTCGTCCTTGTTTTGAGGCTTTTCTTCGCCACACTGAAACAGCACGCTGTGGTTGAATTAAAAGGGATCACTGATTGAACACTGATCTTTGGCTGTGCGGAGCCACATGTGGACCAGAGAATGATACATGATTGTAATTATGAACAGTTTAAACTGACCCACGTTTTTATATAAATATATAAAAATATATGACTGCAGGGTATTGATAACGTATAGATACTTTTTTTATGATTATTATTATTATTAATTGCAAGTGATATATGTGAGTGTGTGTGAAAGTTTATAGTTGAACACAATTCTTGTTTGTTTGTGTTAGCTTATTGTAAACAAGCATTCTGCTGTAAATTTGTTCTTGGTATTAAATTATAATTTATGAATTTGAAAACAAAAGTTTTTCTATGTTTTTCTTTTGACTTCGCCAACCTGCGTGTGAACTTGTCCTTGTGTGTGTTTGTAATGTGTGTGTGGGTTGAGGGGGGACTGGAGTCAATTTGCTGTGGCATGATGTTGCCCTTTTGCCCCATGAAAGTGATTAATGAATTACAAAATAATTAATCAATCATCCAACAGGCCCGCTTCACTTTATGCCACAAGGTTAAGATTCTTTTCCAGAAAACGCCGATCGGTCATTTTACGAGACTGTTTCGAAAATAATGAGTGTGTTAAACTTCAGAATAAGATACAGCAGCTGTAACAAGGCGCCCTGCCTCAACAGATTATAACATTTCATAACAGTAGACCCCCCTCATGTAGAAGACATGAACCTAAGGGTGCAGAAATACCCAACTCAGCTTCCCCCCCCCGCTTTATGCGCAATGAGCCTCACCTTTACGCTCACATAAAAATAAATAGGATGAACTCGCACAGTAAACATCATAAATATGAACACACAAATCATCTTGATAATAATGGCGTTTTATTGAAAGAGAAATAAGTGAAATAACAAACTGAAAATCTAATTGCTTTCTTTCATTACTTCTCGCGGGTTGCGTTTTTGTGCTTTCATGTCCAACATTGCTGAAGTAAACACGAAGTGATAATAAACTTTGTATCTTTTAGTTTATGCAAGTGAAAATATCCAAGAAGCTTGATGGGTTTAAATTCCACTTTTTTCCGCGCGTGCTTTTGTGCTGCTATAAACCTGTGACCTATCAGTAATTATTAGTAGTATTGGCTTAGTTGAGGGTTAGGCCTGAAATAGAATTAGCCTTGTTTTATAGAGGCTTAATCAGGATGGTAAGGAAGCCAACTCCACCACGCTTTCTGATGCTATACTACTACTGCTGCTGCTGCATGCTGCTGCTGCTGCTGCTGCTGCTGCTGGTGGTGGTGGTGGTGGTGTGTGTGTGCTTATATGTGTGTGTTTGTGTGGTTTTGTTGCTGTTGGTAACAATGAAAATGATGATTATGATGTGATGCTGATGGTCTTTTATCTTCGGATTCTTGCTGAAAGCGCTATTTATCCATACAGTGATGCTTTCACTGCCTGTCCAACCAAACTGTCTCTGAGGGTATATCACACGGAGCCCCATTATGATAATTAAGGGTGGACACCATACTACACACTTTCCATCATCAGTGAGCCAATATGATTCCAAGTATTTACAGAATAAGAAAACTCGCTGTTCAAAGTAGGAGCACACGATGAGCCGGGACGTCTATAACACACTGAAAATACCCAGAAATGATTCGCTCCAAAAAGGGATTTTACGGGTCAGATTGGGCTGATCTTACTTGACAACGCGTGATGTAAATGCTCAACTCTAATAATTTGTACTTCTGCTCATTTATTAGCATTGTACAGAAAACTAATGAGGTGTAACTAGCCGCGACGTCACTTTTATTTACGCCTGTGTGACGTGACAACTTTTTGACACACGAGCTGGTAGCTTTACAATCCCCGTTTAAAACAACTATGTGTGTACAGTAGAGTCAGTTTGTTTGGGTTTACACACTGAAGCTGAGAACTGATTCAGGGCTCACAAGCTATTAGTGGGGCTATTTGTTTAATAAGATAAGAATATGGTTTGCTCCCTGAACCTCTTTCATACACATGCGCACTCATACATGCAGCCGCACATTTAAGCAACAGATATGCACATTATTTGCACCTTGGCACTATCACTATGACAAATTAGCCCATACAGCATGCGCTTTATTGCATATAAAGGATAAAGCATAGCAGCTCATTTACGCTATATCATATACGTGAAACGCAGAGCAAGATGGGGCACCTGTTCCTTATGTTAGTGCACAGGCTTTAAAGAAAAAAAAAGAAAAAAAAAGATAACATCATGATTTTTATAAGGTCTATTGTTATTCTTTTTCTCTAACAAAAGGGATATACAATTATGAAAATGCCTGATCATTTTTTGGGGGGCTTTATAATGAATTCATTTTTTACTTGTATTTTATTTTCTGGGCATTCTTCCACTTTTTCTTTGACCATTAAAACACTGCCTTTCACGCCTACTTAGTGCACCAGTCTTCCTGCATTCTGCCCATAAATGTAAGAAAATTGTGCCATCTACCCGCTATCCCTGGAACTGTAGCTCGCAGACCTCGGAGACCTCAGCTCACTTTAACACAAAGGGAGAAAAGGGGGACCGGCGCTGCACACGCAGGCGCCTCCTCAAACAACCAAGACAGCAGCTGCCGACTGCTATTAGGCTGTAACTTTACAAGTAATGTGTGTTTTAAGCACCTGTCATCCACCCTGCATCCCACTGCGTCTGTCTGTTTGTCTGTCTGTGTGAATGGAGGAGGTGTGTGCGGCCACTGGCCACCTCTGCCTGTTGGAGAAATGTAATGTTGTAGATTCAAACATGATCAGAGGGAGCAGGGATTTTCATGAGGAGTCCGGAGTTTATCTTGGGGGGGAGGGTACTCAAATGATAGAAAAGTAAGGGGATGACCAAGCATTATTTCTACATTGTTGCGCGTGACCCACGGCTCTAATTATGAAAAAATATGAACATGTGTCTGAAAACATCAGCGTATTTTGTCCCTTTATCTTGAGTTGAAGCGGAGTTAGATGCTGTAGGAAAACAAATCAAAGGCCCTGCTTTTGACCTTCACAAATCCTTTAGTGTACACAGACCAATACATGAACACTGCTGATCATAACAGCTCCCTAAAACAAGAATATTGAAATTTTGATTCGTCCAATTTAACCAGACTTCCTAACTTCATTGAGTTCATTTGTTGTGAGTGAAATGAACAAAAACAGAAAGAAATAGAGGAAAGCAGGAAAAGCGCCAATCAACACCAACATGGCAAAGTTCATTAGGGAAAAAAAGAAAAAGAAAAAAACAGAGCCAGAGTTTGTTGAGGGGTGCAGTGCTTTGTGGTGATGTAAATAGGGGTAGATAAAAAAAAAAAAGTGTGAATATACCCCATGTTGAATTCCCCCCCATTTTCAGAAGGCGATTTTAGTTTTCTTTTAACCCAAGCGCGCGCAGGGATACTATTCAATGGAGTATCAGCCAGTGGAGCAGCCCATATTTCCTATGATAGCTCTAATATTGCATGCCAAATAAATCTGATCGCAAGCTACTGTTTGGACACAGAAACATCATGACTGGCGCTTATAGTCTGTCATTAAAAAAGTATTTATCGGCGAAAGAGGACAAAACTGTCACGGAGAAGCGGGCAAGTGGGTGGGAATCAAACAAACCCAGTGGTTTAAAAAAAAGAAAAGAAAGACACAGACCTCACCTTTTAAAGCCTGCGGTTTGATTTGTCTTAATGTCTACGATCACACACTCACACACACAGAGGGGAGACGGACATGAGCGCTGAGCCAGAGACCGCAAACACTCTCCTGGATATTAGACGGCCCCCTCAGCCTTCCAAAACCCTCACGCATTATTTCATCAGAGCTACTTCATAGGTATTGGTCGATACGGGCCTACATCTTGTATTGATTTGTTACTTGGGGTACATAGATACTTTATTAAGATCCCCATTAGGTGTACCGCAGTGATTGTCAGTGTTCCAGGGGTCGCAGTATTAATGTTGGCGCGTCACTCTCAAGTCGTTTGGAGGAGCTTGACTACAAGTCAGTTTACGCACGCATTAAGTTAGAGAGCACGTGCTAGGTTTAGAGCCCCATAGGGGTGTGTGTGTGTGTGTCTGTGTGTGTGTGTGTGTGTGTGTGTGTGTGTGTGTGTGTGTGTGTTTAAGAAAGGGCTTAAAGTAAGCTAGATTGACAACGCCAATTGCGCATGTCTGTTTGCTCATACTTCTACGCGCAAAGGTGCACACCTGCGTACGCGTGTGCGTAACTCAGACCGCATAACGATGATTATCATATCTGCTCTTTGATGATGGCTATATTGAACACATTGGATATGAGCTTAGGTGGATGTAAAAATGCCACATATTTAGTTGAAATAAGTGATAGATGTTTCATTAATTTTGCATTAATAAGGCGTTCAGGCCTGTCATGTTCTGCACGCGACTCTGCCTTCACGCGCACTGCTCATGGAGATGTTTTTTTCAGTTTCCTTCCTGTAAATCCTTTTTTTTTTAAGACAATCGTGTGAGTGTGTATCTGTCTGTCTGTCTGGTTGTGGGGGTGCGTGTGTGTACCGAAACTTCAAACACGCACTTGGCAAAGCTGCTCCAAACTGTGAAATTAATTTGGCGTAAATCTGCTCCATGCTGGTGGTAGACTGAAGGTGCTTTAACAAAAAGAAGACAAAATCTCACACCCTGAGCGTTATTTCTCGTCCTCATAGTCTTCATCACCATCACTCGGATTATCATCAGCATCATTTTCAACACCAACAGCAAATCCTACACGTTCACAAATTCCACAGATGAAAAGGCAATTGAATTAATTCTAACTTTTCCTTAGAAATAATCAGAAAACTCCTTAGGCACAATTTGATGCGGATTTTTTATTCAGCATACAAAAAAAATCTATGTTCCCTTCAAAACTCGTTCCATCAAAAGCTTGTACAATTATTTATTTTCCTACAGGTGTATATGGTTGTTCCGCTCCTCTGTGCAGACAGCTTCACACAAACCGTTCATTGAAACAGTGCCTGACATTTCTGCAGAACTGAGCTTATTGGGCTTCTCACCGGGAACTCCAAGCGAACAGCAGAACACAGTTAAATATGTGCTCGTGAATGCATATGCAGCTTTTTACGCATTATTGATTAGCGTTTAGTTGCTATAGGCTAATTGCAGTCAAAATAGTTTCTTTATTATTTAGACACTATTAAAAACACCAATAACTCTTTTTAATTAATTTTGAAATGACATAAAATAAAAACAGGAAAACTTTATTGCTGATCCATTGTCAAACCGCAACTCAGTTTTGTGGGAAGCTCAACACCTCGTGTGTGCTGGATTTTATTTATTCTTTTTGTAATGCCCACACTTTGTTTGAGAGCATCCTCATGATATCGAAAGATTTGGCTACCATATAACAAGCACATTTCAGATTTTTAAGACAATAAGTGTGTGACTCTTCTCCTGGCAATATCATCCCGCACTAACGATTTACAGCTCATGCCTAAAATTATTTATTTTTCTTTTCTTTTCTTTCTTTTTTGTCACGGGGGGTACCCTCTGACATTTCCCGCGGCTTTCTGGGATTTTTCACACACAAACATACTAACACACGCTGCCCATAAAGTGCAGACGAGCAGATAGCAGTAGAAAAGCAAAAATCCGCGATCAACATCACCACATTTTTTACATCCTGTGGATGCGCAGCAGCAAACCAATCCTGACCCATCAGAGAAATCAAATGATTCCTCTGATTTTTCTGAGGACCCTCTTTATCTCCCTTTGTGACCCACCAGCGTCCCGGGACCGCATTTTGGACACTAGTGTAGGCCTACATGTTTGACTGTGATAATTTCGTTGCGGTGAAATGACAGTATACTTCTCAAGTTTACCCCCTCCCCCCTCCTAGCTAGGTGACCCTCGCAGGTCCGGGCCCCGCTCCGGGACCCCCTGCACTAATGAACAGCGATAACACACAGGACTGCTGGCCGCCAAAAGACAGCAGCGTGCAGGCTGTTGTCAGAGCTGGCTATGCACACAGAAACCGGTCAACCTTATGAGAGGACAAATCTTCACGGAGGGTCTCAGCAGCAGGAGGAAAAAAAAAAAAAAAAAAAAGACAACTGTGAAGTAAAATCTGTCCGCTGCAGCGAGATGGCGCTGTTCTGCATGTTTCACCTTAGCTGCTCCACTGCTCAGTATCACTCTTATATTATATACATTTGATCAGGTTTATTTACCTATTTCCTATGATATATATTACTAAAACTATTTTTAAAAATATTTAAATCATGAAACAGCTGTGTGGTTCTGCTCTGGTTCTGGAGAAGGTGTGAGATGGATATTTAAAATGTATTAGTCAATTTAAATTTGTATTTTACAAGCCAATTTATGAAGAAACTGACTTATTAATATTATTCAAATAATATTGAAATTACTGATAGTTTTTAGTAAATAAAATAGCATGTAAACAATTCAAAACGATCATTGTGACAAAGAGAGTTCAGTTGGTTGATTGAAAAAAATGAACGAAAGATTTCCGAGATGCTGCCTTCAGGGCCGTCATTGATAATTGTGATAATTCGATTCTAAAAAAAATCAACGTAGTTGTCTTTAAAAATATGTTAATGATATTTTGTCATTTAGATCATAATATAGATCGGGTCCTCATATAATGTGTTATATTACTCCTAGAATTAGATTTGTTTTATATAATCGGACACCGATTTTTACAGAAAAGAGAGGGGGGATACCCTAATATCTGACATTTTCTCACTAATGACGGTTTCCGCGATGTCTCATTTAATTTCCCTGTTTGTTTGTTTATTATAACCGAAGTACGTTCTGCTTTCAAAATGTTCTTATACAATTTAAATAGATTGAGTGTTTTTTTAGGCTGAACTTTTTTGTTTCTGTTTTCATGAGGCGGCCTGTTGTGTCTGTTGGAGGTTGTGACGCCGAAGGCCTGTTAACGACGGATATTTTAAACATAACTATGTTACTATTTAATGCGTGATGCTAAAACTTGTCATTGTAATAATAATAATTGTGCAAAATTTCTGCAAAAGCATTTTTTTAAATGACCGAGAAATAAGTAACATATTTCGGATCTATTTTATCGCATGTTTCTCTTCTGTTGACTTCAAAGGTATAATGTAATTCATTTGATTTTCTTTCGATTTATTTTTCCTACAACGAAATCTAGTTAAAAAAAAACCGTCTTCAAACTTTCTTGAACTGATTCCATGGACTGATTCAATTATTTAAGTTGAATATCTGAACTAAAGGATGCTGAAACAAATCTCTCCTGCAGGCTATATTTATACATCTAATAAAACATGGTCAAATAATAATAAAACAATATCAGGAATAATTACCACAGTTACTGTAGTTCATATGCATAGCTTTCTACTTAAATTTACTACTACTTTAGGTATTTGCTACGACTGAAATACTTTAAAAAAAAACAGGCAGAATCACATGATAAAATAGTGAATCTCTTAATTTGAATTAAACAGGTTTTTTTTCAAAATATAACTTCTGTACAGAGTTTGGACTGATCCTGCAGCTTTTGCATGAAGCTCTCATGTTGTGGACTCAGTGGTGGAGCTCCTTGAAGCCTTGGCCAGTCCTCTGAACTCTACAACTATATGTAAACAAGTTTTCAGTTTGGCAATAATCTTCTTTACTTTTTATTGGAAGGAAAATTCAATCTCCCCAGCTTAGATGAGGCAGTTCTTTCTCTCTCTTCTACTTCTTCTCCTTTTTTCTGGTCCCTTGTCATTGGTGGGGCTGGACTTTGGTGGACAATAACGCGGCAATTGTTGATGCTTTGTGACCCATAAAATTTGAGGGTGGCTATTCTGGCTTTGGTATGTAATTATGCAAAACACTTTGCATAAAGACTTGCCATCCGATCTAATGATAGAGCCTGCAGTCTCATTTCCAGAGAGGGAGGCTCCTGCAGACCCTGCACTCCCATGACGGAGGAAGAGCTGCCACAATGACAGCACCACAAACTGCAGATAAGAACACATGCTTTTGTTCAGGTAATTTTGTTGTGGTGTGGGTATTTATAAACTAACAACATGGACGAGTGTATTTAAATGTAACTGCTCCTTACTAAATGTATGTGTTTTTGCAGATCACCTGCTTTGAATCATGTTATCAGACAAAGATGCTATACATTAGATTTAGACTCCACTGTGAGGGAGTGAGGGTTTTTTTCCCCTAAACTTTAAGTGTAATTGTAAACGTAATTTTAGTTTTGATATAACGTCCCATTAAAAAAGAAAAAGCAGAAATGCAAGCACAGAAGGAAATCAAACCTTTATACTTGATGTATCTGCACAGTTCAGGTTCATCACTAGAATGAAATAAATATTTCCTCCATCACATTTGGTTTCTTGAATCCTTGACTCTGCGAAAAAAAACATAAATAGAAACAAATGTTTGTGTGATTATTTAAATTTCTCTGAGCAATAAAAAATTGGATGTTTTTTATGATCATTTGGTGCAATAAATAAGAAAAATAATGCATCATAAATGGCTTCATTATCTTTGGCTTCTTTTTCTGTTCTTTTTAAATTTACAGCATGTTTGTTAAAAGCTTGCAGCCTTTGAGGTGTGCACTATATGGGAAGCCTGTGTGTATGCACATAATAAACACTGGTGCTGCCTGATAGAGGTGTGAATCTGAGAGCTTTTCTACCAAATGAAGTGCCAGCAGAGAGAGAAATAAAGAGATCTGCAGCTGTCAGGGGTCAGTCAGGCAGAGATTGCTTCTAGAGATCTTTGAAAAAATCACACGTTTGAAGGCTTAGTGCTTTGCTGTCTTCGCATTTCAAGCTCAGATCAGTGGAATGAGAAAAAAAAAGGAGAACATGGGTTGGAGAATTGTGATGTTGGGATGGACACAGGAGAACGAGTGCTTTTTGGAAGGCAGGAGAGAGGAGCCTTTTACCTGAGCCTTTGGAGGAGGGAGGCGAGCCCAAGTTTTTGTTCTTACATTAAAACATGTATCACACAATTAAAGCAACAGTGTCTCTAATGTCTGACTGTGTGTCAGTGTGTGTGCGAGTGTTAGGAAACTGAATGCACAAAACCTGTTCCAGTCTTTCCTCTAATTTGCGGTGTGTGTGTTCGGTGTGTGTGTGTGTGTGTGCGTGTGCGTGTGTGTGTGTGTGTGTGTGCGTGCGTGTAAACAGAAAGAAGCAGAGAAGGAAAACAACTCTGAAGTGTTTCATGACTCTCACATGGATTCTGTTGAAGAAGCTTTATAGTTCAAATGAGAAACACCTTTTTAATGTAGAATTATTTTGGCACACAAAAACAGAAATAAAAAATCAATTTAGAAAGTCATACATTCTTAACTGATAATTGTTAATTATTTTCAGGGTGTAACTCATTTCATGAACTGTTAGTGTTATGTGGTTTGTAAGCACCTCCTCATCTTTTTTCTGATGCTTGAACCAAACAGGATGTTTTGCAGTAGTTAGATTGATAATTATACGATCACCTACTAATTCTGAGCTGAAACTGAAAGATCAAACTATTACAGATTTCTACAGATGATCTGAAGAAGACGTTTGGAGTGCTGAAGTTGAGCAGTAGAGGAAAGATTACTTTTCTTATGTTGACTTGTTCATTAAGCTAAGTTATATATATAGTTACACAGGTTTACTTAACTTGAAACAAACATGAATGCATCCTTTCTAACACAACTTTCTTTTGCACACACAAACAAACACTAAATTAAGCCCCAGCAGATATAGAAAAACTTAGAGGTTATCAAATGGAGCTGTTCAAGCCCCTCACAGCTCAGGACAAAAAACAGCAGTGTGAAGTCTAGTGTTTGGAGTTAAGTGTCCTTGTGCTGTTAAGAAACAATAATTTCATATAATATTGTTTAAAATAGTGGGAAGCTTTTACCTTTGACACAAGCATTGTCATTTGTCCAGCAAAGGTCTACTTGGATTTATTTTTTAAAGTTTGTTCTTGAAAAGTTCCTCCCCCCTTTTAGTGCTTCCTTTTACATGAATACCACTTATAACCAGCATGGTTCACATCAATACATTCACAGATTGTAATGTACAAAATCTGACAACTTCTTCTTCAAAAACACAACAATGTAATCCTTAGCCTACTCTTCAAACTCCCAACACAGCAGGAGACAACCACAAGTGACTCTTTGATTCCTGAGTTGTATGACAGTGATCCTGAGCAAGGACTAAGATTATCTGACAGCCAACGTATCCGTGTGTTTAGAGGCTCTTGAAGCATTTTTAACGCTGTAATAAAGCAAATGTGTGTAAAAAAAAAAAAAAGAGAGAACTGAACAAAAGACAAACTGTTAGGAGAGGAATAAAGGTCAAGTGAGCACATTGTAACTGATTTTGTGATTAATAATCTTGACTTTGAGTCTTTCAGATAAAAAAAAAAACATCTTCAAGGAGCTTTCACCTTGAAATTGTCAAATTTCAATCACAAGTGAGTTCTGGAGAAACATATCCCTCTTAATGTGCACCCTAACTTCTGAGTGTGTTTTCTAACCACTCTTTTTTTCATACACCATGTGATTTCTTTTGCCTGCTTCTTGAGAGGCAAAATATGCAAATCCCATCAGATTTATAACACTCTCTGCCTTTCACTTGTTCATGTGCTTCTGCTGGGCTGTATTATTATTTTCAAGGGTTCTCAGCAGGACATAAAAGGATCATAAGTTATTCTTCCACCTGACAAAAATATTTCAGTCTGCCTCTGTTTCAAAGATGGACCAGAGGAAAAGTGATAATGACGTGATTTATTATCATCTGAATGGACGGCAGTGGGCTGATTGCTTTTGACAGAGCTTCATGCAATGCTGCATATGAAACTAAATATAAATTGACAGCGAGTGCTTTGGAAGAAGTAAAAATTCTTTCATCTGACAGCCTCATGTGCTCATTAAATCATCTGCAAAACAGGTGATACAAACATTTTCATTCAGTCGAGCACAAAAGAAAAAAAACGCTGGACTCCGTTCATGCGAGTTGAGAAATGAGCGAAAAGCCCTTCAGTGAACTCTCAACCTTTCATTGCAGCTTTTTAGACAACTTTCTAAAAGTTTGTCTTTTTGGTTGATTAAGTTTTTTTTTAACATAGCAGCAGTTACTTATAAAAAGTTACGAATGGGGCTTTTCAGACTTTTTGTTACTCAGCTTTAGGTTAATATTTTCCTTTCCTTGTCAGGCTTTTATATTTTGCATCCAGAGGCTCCAACAGACAGACCTCTGATAGGCCTGGTGTTAAAGAGCTCTGATCTGGGCCGTGACAGCTTAGCCCAATCAGCCTGTTCAACATGCTGCTTTGACTGTCACTTTCAATTTTCACATGACCCCTCGGTCCTAGAATGGGGGAGAAGTGGCAGAAAGTAGGACTGAAAGCTCATATTATTGCCCTGACAGCTTCACTCATCTGAAAGTAATGCAAAACGTAGTTCAGATTTATACCCTGACCTTATGCTCAAACAGGGAATCTACTGTATCTACATGTTAGGAGCTGAGACACAGAGGTTCCTGCAGCAGAATTTCTTCAAAAATCTGATGATTTTCTTTCTGTTTATTCAGCAGATGTGACTGAAAGAACAAGAGAGCAGCTTTAAAAGAATGCTGCTTTGCAACAAAGAGTTCCACTAAACGTTGCTTAAACTAAACAACATATGGATCTTTTTTTTTAATGGTGCTTTAAGCAAAAAAACCCACATATTTCCCATCATGGATCAAGTGACCAGCAGGTATTCTACATAATGCAACATGTGGCTTTCATATAACGTTAAAACAAATACACTTTTTGCTGCTGCAGGTGCACAGCTGATCATATTCTCAATATCCTCCCTGAAAGGTTTTATCTGAGCCGTATTTATGCTCATGTAGGTCATAAAAGAGGAGCGCTATCAGCCGGGTGGATGTGGTCATTATCAGACATGGTGCTAGACATGAGGGAGGGGTTCATTGTTCACTGTGCGCTGCCTGCACGATGACTGAATAAGGTGTGTTCATTGTTCATTCTCGCCAGTTTTTCACCAGCAATGTAACTGCAGATTGGTATAAAATGTGGTGACTATGAATAGCTGTCATTTGTAAAAGGGGAAATTATTAAAACAACAACATTACACTCATTAAGAAAAAGACTTCCAATGAATTAGGGTGTTTGTTTAAAGAAATCATCACGCTGAGAGAATCAAACTTGTTCAATTATCTCCCAAAAGAATTTCTAGGTTTGTAATGATGGGATTTATAAAAACACTACCGTAATAAAGCTGCCTCTAACTTGGAAATGCTTTCTCCTTGAAAAATAAACACTTGTCATAATTCACTGATATTTCTCCATGTATTTGTCATGATTCCAGCAGAAAACATAGAGAGTCTAATCATTGAGCACAAAAGGTTGTTGTTATTATTTTTCCCTGTATAATCCACACTTCTTGTCCCCTGCCTGCCCTCCTAATCCCTTGGCATGTGTTGGTGACATCACATGGCTGCTGGCTCCAAGTTCTCATCCCCCTGCAACTGTCATTAACTCTGTGAACAAATGAATAATGACTGGGAGACTCGCTGGCTCCCACCACTGACCTTGGGTATTATTAGTGTGACCTCTCTTTGGCTTGACCAAAAAAACCTTTTTGATATCATTGCTGGAAGTACACTAGGAATGAGGGCCTGTCTGCGGGCAGGGGGGGGGCTGAGGACTACACACCAGGGAGGGAGGGGGGAACCACCGGTGTAGTGTAAACCTATACTTTGCTCCCACTGCTGCTTCATGAATACTTAATTAGAGAACACAGTCTGAAAAAAAAACTTGACTCGCTGTTTTCCTGACCTCTCTTTAGCAACAATGCACAATATTTGGGTGTAGCTGGGTGACATGGTCAGACGACATGCTTCTCTGTTCAAGAGAGGAGCCGTTTGGGAATCTTGTCGCAGCCAGCGAGCTGTGCGATATCATCTGTGCAGAGAGAGAGAGAGAGAGAGAGAGAGAGAGGAGAGGATCAGTCAGGTGTGGCTGTGGGAGGAAGCATCTCCATATGTCACGGGGAGGGCTCTCATAAGAACATGCTGCAAATCACAAGCAGATAGTGATCACAGGCTGCAAACACACAAGTGTGATTTATTGTCAGCTGCAGCAGGGAAAGTAACCGAGTACTTTTACTCTAATACTGTGTGTGAGTGCAATATTACTTGTAGTTTGGCTGAGGATCAGGCTGCTTTCTTCTTTTCCAGAACATGTATTTGTGCTCATTTTGACAGCGATGGAGAATGAGATTTAACAAACAAACGATGAGTTTATATTACGTGCTGCATCATTATAGAATTCACTCACAATCCTCATCTTTGCCTTAAATTACAACATGAAATGCATTGATTGTGTCAGTAATAATGATCCAATACTGTAATAAAAACCCTGATTTCCTTGATATCCTAATCCAATTCTCTGTATGGTGTTTTTCTTCATTCTGCACACCAAGCAGTTGTATCTGCATTTTTCTGATAGCACTTCTCTTCCCATACAGATGCAGGACTTTTACTTGCAAAAGAACATGTTTACATTTTAGGGGGTTTCTGATTCTTCAATTAAACCAAGTTTTTTAATTAAAAGATATGCCAGCAGTTTTTGTCTCTGGAAGTATGTTTGTGGGGATTCATCCTTTGATTCAACAAAACCTGAGCAGGTGTAAAGTGCAAATAAAAGAAGAAAACATAGAATGTATTCTATTTAACAGGAACACAGTGATGTACACTAACATTATGACAAAAATAAATCGAATATATTTGACGACTTCAGTTACTAGTTACTTCACAAATTAAGAATTTACCTACAAAAACAACAGTGTTATTTTAAATAGCATGCACATGTTACACATAAAGCTACCAAATAGTATAGGCCTAAAAAATAATAAGAAAGTAGTTCCACTTAGACCTACCAACAGCAGAATTATACACATTATCATATAAATGTAATAATGACAATATTATATAGCCTTTTAAATTAATATTTTCACAGAGGTCTTTTAAGTACTCTTCTTTTAGATCCTAAGCACATTTCACCAATAACACTTTAGTAGTTATGTGTCAATTCTAACACTATATTTTTTTATATACCAGTGTTGGTAATTTAACGACAGTAAAGGAACTGAAAACTGTATAAAAACATCATTATTAAGGCGTCTGGAGAAGCCTCCAGTACAAAAGTTCACTTGTTGTATATTTAATTACAAAGCTCTGCAGCAGCCAATAGGAAATGAGCAATATATTTTGACGCAGAATGTAATAAAAACACCTGGATGTGTTTTTAAGCCATCTTTGTCTGATTTCTAATTAAAGACTGAGATCAATAAATGAATGAATAATGGATGAAATCAAAGTGTCAGATTAGTAATCTCACTGTGTGTAATGGAGACTTCGGCTCTATATGAACACTGACAGAGACGTATAGAAGCTGGGGCTATGCGGCGCGAGCAGAACGAATAAAATACCTGAGATGAAAGGTAGACACACACACACAGGGAGCGCGTGATGTAATCAGTGCTGCCACATCGAGGGCTCTCCATCATTACAATCTGCGGATTGCAATAAAAGTTCCCAGAATTGCAGTGAGCAGCCCAATCTGAACCAATAGACAATCACAGCCTCTGATCTCAGTCCCAATTGAGACACATCCCACCTGAACGTCTTAGAAATTAGACCTGCGTGGTGCGTTCAGGATGCCGAGATGGACAGATAGAGCAGGTGCTTCTCCTCTGCCTCTCTCTCTACCGATCAATAAGCTCCTCAAAGGGTTTACCACTACTTATGTTGGGACTATTTTACACAGCTTTACATGAGTCTAAAAGGGAAAATTAAGTCGCTATTTAAGGGGAACAATTAGGCGTTAAGTTATGTTGTAGTCAGTGAGGCCGCGCGACTGAAATTGGACGACCTCTGGCAGCGCAGAACAGCGCAGAGGAAATACAGAGAGGAGGATACCCTCCTGTTCACGTCTATAGACTGAAGCTGTCGCACGCAGAGCGGCAGAGTATGTGTAACACACAGGGTTGTACGAGCTCCGTGTCTTTCAAGACAGAATATATCGAAAACAAACAAAAACAATAAAAAAAGAGATTGAGAGCGGATTTAAAGGACAAAAGATAACTTTTATTTAAGTTTTTTATTTTATTAGGCCAATCCAAATGTAAAAACAAATCATTCAAGCTCAATGAAGAAATAAAATACCAAGACATAAAACACCTTTTTGTCTTCACCACATCCTAATTTGATACATTTGTGGTTCACCTGTCCTGACAGCTTAGAGATGTGTTGAGCTTGCGCAAGTGGCCACATCGAAAATAGTTTTTGTCAAGATGCTAAAGCTTCATGTAGTCAGGATCACTTTTGTGAAAAATAGCATTTATATATTTGTTAATTTTTTAGTCTATATTAAGAAGTCTGCAGCTTCAATCTATACGCTATTTCAACCAGTTAATATTCCAAAAGGTTACTATAGCCTAAATAAATGAAACATGACAAACAATTAGAACTACACATTTTCATTATTATTATTATAATGGTTATTATTATTGTTGTTGTATAACTATGATAATTATTATTATAATGAGAATAAGAATAACAAGAATATCTCATTAAAAATTGCTCTATTTTCAGTCGCCTTTTGCGGTGACATGATCCAGTTAGGTATGCACGTGCATGGGTGCAGCAGCAGGGAGAGCCGAAATAATTCCCAGCGTGCACAGAAATCATACATCAGGCACAGTCCCTCCTTGACGGACTATG
Source organism: Tautogolabrus adspersus (assembly GCA_020745685.1). NCBI lineage: Eukaryota > Metazoa > Chordata > Actinopteri > Labriformes > Labridae > Tautogolabrus > Tautogolabrus adspersus. The sequence continues at coordinate 18,296,769 of CM036539.1, forward strand.
CCTGGAAATTACTCGTGAAAATCGGTAGACTAGGACGCAGAAACAGCAGGTGTAATGGCCCCACAACACCTGTCAGGAGTTGGATGCTGGTGAGGCGCGCGACGTGGAGATGAAGAAGAAGAAGAAGAAGAAGCGGAAGCAGAAGAAAAGGAAAAAGAAGAGGACGTCGACCTGCGCGACATAGAAGGGCGTGCAGGATGAAAAGAAGTGGGAGTGAATGTGGATGGATTTGACCTTTCACAGAGAGTTTAAATGTTCTGGGAAAGACCACACGTGACAGAAATCCTAAGCAGAGTAATTACAGTATAGTTTAATTCTGGATGATTTAACCAAATACACTAATTGGAGCACATCTCCTCTTCTTTTAAGCAGAGAAAGCATTCAGCTTGGGGGATGGAGGTGGCTGTGAAAGAAATGACTATTGTCCAATATTTGACCCTCTATTAACAGCTCTTTGCAGCATCTGGATTCTGTCACCATGGAGGAGGACAAAAGTCATTTTCTCAACATACCAAATCCCCTCTTTTTAAACGCCTCACCCATCCAATAAATGGGTGGAGGCTAGGCCAGAAGCCCAATCTCTCCCTTTATCACCCTCCACACTGCAACCTCTCCAGCCTCCCCTTTGTTTTGCAGGTGTCTCCAATTACCTGCTAATTTGCCTCTAATCTTGGCACAATTCTTAATAAACATGTTTACCCCACCCCCCCCTCTCCCCCACCTCCCCATCAACCAGAGTCCCTGAAAATCTGAACACACTGCAGTGACACATCTCCTCTGCTAAAACAATGCACCTTTTTATTAATTTCACTGTAAAAGTATTACCACCCAAGAGAGGAGCGAGGAGTGTCTCTAGTGATAGATGCAGGTTGCTGGGTGGCATTTCATTATGAATTTTCTTGGTGAAAGATGAGTGCCAAGGACCAGCCAATTCAGCACAGACTCCAGGAGAGAAAGAGTGTTGCTAAGAGACAGGGATGCTGCACAACTTCCATCAGTAGCTTGACTCTGACCTTTATGCAAATTAGCTTCTGCCAAATCTTTTGTGTGAAAGCAGCCGCGATGTCACTAATACCTGGCCCAAAAAAAAAAGCTTCAATATCTGGATTCCTCACAGAATGCAAAACGCACTTTGGAGAGTGTAACAGTGACACAAATCCAGACCTCAGCATCCTTTTCAATTAAAAACCCTCCTTTGAGAGTTTTTAATTGAAATAAAGAAATGAGTGAAAGTCTACAAATAAAGACTGGGGGTTGCTGCTGCTATAAACCTTTAATTAGTTTACTTCTCTTATGAACTTGTTTTTTTTAATCATTAAAACAATATGAAAACTTAAGTGGAATTGAGGAGCTGACATGTTTTCAAAAAAGCTGCCCTGTCTATAAGATTTCAAGAGAATATTAAATTTAATTTGTAAGAAAGGGCTGCCCCTTTAAGTGTTTTTCCATACGGAACATTTGCCTTTATGTTAAAATCTACTTGATAAATAAGAAGCCTGACATTTTGCAGTCGCTTTCCCGCAGTAACATGGATTATTCACATGTGAGACATCAACACGGTGCAGTCTTTCTTGACCTGTGTGTCATTTAGCACAAGAATGATAATGATGGTTAGAGTATAGGAGGTTCAGGGGGGTTTGGTTGCTGCAGAGGGCAGAGGGGTTGCGACCTGCACAAAGGCCTGTATCAGGTTGTAGCAGGTTATCTGAAGTGGACACTGATAATGGCCTTTTTAGACGTGCCAGGTTTGATCCTTTCAGGAGGGCTAATCAATAGTCTGAGTAGATCAGTGATATGAGGTTACTGTATGAGCAACCAGCCAAACATCAACAATAACATGGGCATGCTGGTTTAATTGGTTGGACATTTGGCGGGGTCAACATGAGACAGACGGAAGATCGGAAAATGTTATGATCAGTAAAAATCAATTGCATATTGATTGTTCATTATGTTGTTTTATGCACGAAAAACAAGGACATTTATAAATTATTGTATGATCACAGCACACCCTTCACAGATTAACTTGTGGGTGCAATGAACTCCACTTCAAGGCACAGGCATAAAAAAGCCATTTTAATCAAAGCTAAGTGAAATATAGCACCTTTCCTCCTGTGGTTCCTCACATTATGCAGAAAGAAAGAGAGAGAGGAAAAAAGAGAGGAAACAGAGAGAGCAATACACTACCGTGTTCAAAGCCAACCTTGTCAATAGTACTCACAGTGGGCTCGGGGAGTGTAATAGCACTTTCCTGATTCTACATTGATATCATATAATCCAGTGTGCCCTGTTTCACTATCATATTTATCTAACCTGCTGGGGGACAGGCTAAGGGGGACGGTGTCCCTGCTGCTAGGAGCAGACACATTACACACTGCCTCGTGTATTCTTATTGATTACTCCCACCCTGCAGCCCAGGGACCATAATTTAACTCAGCAGGCACTACAGTTAATACTGGAATTCAAACATTCCATCTACACTTCAAGAGACAAAAACAATTGACACTTTAAAAATGTGCAGGGCCTCTCTAAATGGGATCTGAAGGGAATGGATCTCCATTTTCTGCTCTGCGCTGTTTTTTATCCTCCACCTCCTTTCTCCTACTTCAGACTCCTGCCTGAGCAGCTACAGTATTGTTTCAGAGAAGAAGAGTGGATAAAGCGCTTTAAGAAATTTAAATATGGGGAGGATTTTCTTCAAACTAAAAAGGACATAAAAGATTTGTATAATTTGCTCAGCAATATTTTTATTCTCTTTACTTCTGAAAGTATTGTATAGAATCAGAGACATGTCCAGTGAGCTTTATTGCAGCTGTGTGTATGCACTAGTTGTCTTGCTGAATAGCACAAAGGTAACAGTTTAGTATCAGGAAGTAAGTTGTCCAATTCTTCTACATTTAGACTCTTTGAAACTTAAAGCACAGTAACTACCTTCATAACACTTTCACTAAGCGTGAAATTTAATCAAAACGATTGAATTGCTTTTTTGGTCTCTTTTCATTACATTTAAAGAGCTGAGTACAAGTGATGAGGAATCCCTTAAACATCCTAAAAGCTCCTGCAGGATCCTCAATGTGAAAATGTTCCTCTCAGTGTGTTTTTTATTTCTCTAAGATTATTACCAATTTACGTGTTGACAAGGAGGCGCTTTAGATCAGCTCATTATTTTAACTTCATCACCTCTGGTTAACTGTGTGATCATGATGATTGGGTGGGTTAAAGTGGCGTCCACTGACATTGATGAAGCTAACAGCAGGGAACATTAAGACAAGAAAGGAAACTGCTCTGTTTCAGAGGAAGAGAGGCTAGAGGGGGATGATATGAACTGAAATGATTTTAAAACTACTATCAAGGTACCTATAATTTTGAAAAAACATAAACAAAACAGTATTATACCAATGACCTAAGATTGAACCTTTAATTTACTCAGATAATGTATGTTATTGAGATTCTTTCTGATATGATTATACTGCAAATTAAGAAGTTATATTAAGTGAGTGCGTGGTTCTAACTAAAACCTACCAATAAATACATTTTTAAATAGCAGAAAAAAGTATCCACCAGTTATGCACTTAGCTATTACTAAGTGCATTAACTTAGAGTTAACAAATCTTGTGGTAAATGTGATCAAATATACGTCAATCCAAACCTGAATTTCTTGAGGAAAAAAGAGGTCCAGACTATGGTGCTTTTTCTAAAGCTAAAATGAGCATCAGTGGGGATTAATATGCATTAATTAAATTGACTCTGTTTCCTTTAATGAGAGGGAAAGGATTTGATGTTAATGCTGTTGATCTCACCGAGGCTTCAATCCACCTAATTAAGCAGTATTTCTGCAACACACTAAAATAATCAATAAAAAAGATATTTCATCACTGCTCAGATATTCAGATAATTAAAACACATCACATGTGGGCTCACCTTAGCACAGACAAAAATAAGCGTTCTCAGTTTGGAAACATGTTCCATCTTTTGGAGGAATAATTAAAAATGTCTGTTTTATCTGGGCTTTTAGTGGTAGTGTGTGGCAGCACTCACTGTTGCATCTGTGTGTTGTGCAGAGATAGAGCGTCTGTGGAGGACCAGGAGCAGACTCCAGAGATCCATCCATCTCAATCTGAGGCTACAGCTGACACCTTACAAAGAGGTACAATTAATAAGGGCATTATCCAGCAGTAGGCAACAATAGAGTCCTAACGCAGAGACACCAACCTCGGGAGGCCCGGGGAGGAGAGAAAAGGAGCGTGTGTGTTTATGGGAGGGGGGAAGGGCGAGCCAAAGTGCTTCAAAATGGGATGCATTACAACCAATGTCTGAAGAACATGAATTACATTCTATTATAACTGGGCCTTATGATGGATGGGACCAGCTGCTTTGTCTGCTAAATGGGTCACTTTTAGCAGCCCGTCCTGCAGTGTTAAAACTCTGCATTTCAAATCTTTATTTAAAAAAAAGTCTTAAACTATTTAAATTTTAGGATTGTAATAAGTGCCAGAAGCAATGTCCCACCACATTAAAGGTTTGAAAAGTTGATTAAATAAAGTTAAAGAAGTATAGAAGACAAAGCCTCATTGCCGTTTGTTTGATGACAGCTAGTCAATTAATAAAGGCATCGTAAGGAGGAAACGTGAGATATCAAATACAGCAGAACCGATAATAGAGCTCTCATGAAAGTGTCCTATTAGTGCAGGTTGAGTGCAGCCCTATGGTTCACAGGGGAGAGGGCGGAGACGCCGCTGCACTGACATTTACAGCAATCCAGGAGTTGTTTGTGGTCACTGGACTGGAGACAAACGCTGAACCCAAAGGTCAGAGGTGGGGGCTAAATTTCATCCACAGTGGAGGTCCCTCTGTTGGAAAAGACAAACAGAGAGAGCAGCTGAGGTGTGAAGTGTCCCTGCTGTCGGGGAAATCAATCAATCGTCATGTATAAACACAACCTTGACCAAAGGAATACAGAGCAGAAGAAATGTTGGTATAAAATTGGAAAAAGAACAATAAACGTGTACAGATCAATAGGAAATGGACTGCCATGTAAAACAATAGTCTGGGAACATATTCTTGAAATAATGAACTCTAATCACTTTTAAGTCTGTTCCAGTTTTTGTATGGAGTCAAGAACCCTCCACTGTGTTGGTTTTATATTTTCCTGCTCCCTCCGCAGGGAGAGGATGAGCCTGGTTATGGATTAACTCTGTGATCAATAACAAGATAGGAGTGCGGCTCTATAAGCTGGGGAAAATTAATTCGAAATGCAGTCAAACTCTTATCGACCCAGAACCAGGGGTTGCTTTCATTGCAGGTAGTTGATAATCCACCAATATTGTGATGAGTGGCTAATCTCTCATTTTAAATATGACCTCCACTGCTCATAATAAAAGTTAAGACCGACCATCCAATTGTTGTCCATACAGCTCAGGGTCTCCTGAGGGTCACTGTCAGCAGGCAGATTTTGCTTTGTTTTGAGTGCTAATCTTCACTTCAGAGTCTTAGTCAATTAAACGACCAGTCAGAGATTGATTATAAGATTGTCAAACCCTTGCTGAACTTTCTGTGATTGGTTAAAAAAACTTAGTTATCAACATATTTTTTTACTTTTTCACAAATTTTCACACAGAAAAAAAGCATTTAATAAAAGGGTTAAAATACAAGTTTGCATTTAGAAACAACAAAGCACAAAAGTGTCAATGGTCCTAACGTCTCCACACTCTGCTGTTGCAAAAGTAGATAATATACAGATGATACAGTGTTCTACATTACATTCGATACATTAAAGGTTTGCGAGATGTTCAGGATTTTAAGTTTGAAATAAATGCAAAAAGTTGTCTCCCAGACTCTAAATTCAAATCAAAGGTAAATTGAATTGAATTTCATGAATGTTACATCTATACATTTTGTTGCCTTTCACTATTTGTAAAGCTATGCATTAAATGTTGTAACAATTGGTCTCTTTGCTTTCATTCCTGATGAATAAAAGGAGACAGGAAGGGGGAATTTAACTTTTATTTTTTTTTCCCTTTATTCATATTTTTTTTTACATCTTCTTTGAGATTAAAAATATCAACAGGAATAGGATCGAAAGATGTTTTAGTCAGAAATCATATCCAATATGAACTGAGGCCTGTTAACTCCACGGGGTCAATTGTCTTTTCCAATCGACGAATCGACAGAAGTTGCTCCTCCATGACACCAGGCAGCTCTTATGATCTGCCCTGGTCACCTCGAGCTAAACATGATGCGCAAACCTTCGTGAGTGAAGAGCAGAGGCAGAGTGGTGATAAAATCAGAAGCACAACAAAGCAGGTTAATTGCTGATCAACACAGTGTGACTTTAATGAGGCCCTGTTGCCCACAGCCAGGCCCAGTTCACCATACTCAGACTTTCTCCTGACTGCTCTGCATTCTTTCATGTTGTTTGCTTTTTTACAATGCTGGGGCTGTCATTGTTGCTTTTAATTAATCGACCACCAAATGGTACAGATGAAAGATAGGTGTGTAATTAATAAAATTTCCATAAATTTGAATCACTAACCAGTCTCATTAGCTTGTGCCTTTTGTCTTGACTGAAGTTCCCATGTCATCCTTTTCCAACTGACTCTACAGTATGATATCATTTAGGGCAGGAGTCACTTGATGTGCAGCACATTTTCTGATAATCACATTTACTGTAGGTAATTAAATGCAGCACATACTGTAATTTTACACCACTGATTGAGGGCAACCTGACGAAAAATGCCAATTGTGGTATTGTATGCAACTCTAACGTCTTTTCATTTAGACATGTCAGAAGAACACAGGCATGATGAAATATAAAATCTAATTGTTGAAAACTCATCTTTGATCGTGTGTAATCAGGATCAGGGCGGTGTGCTGCATCTCTGGGCCACTAACTAAATGAGTTGCAGTGCTGCTGGCAGTAACTGGCTTGGACTGTAGTCAGCTTGGCAGTAAGAGAGCTGTGGTGTGGTGTTCACATGACAAAAAAAGGACAGTTACACAGAGGGGCATTTGGAAGAGAAAACACCTGTTGTTTTGATCACTTTAAATATGTTTGCATTGCAAAGTGTGGACTCTTGACTTTTATTGAGATCAGGGATATGATTTGATGCTGATCCCGACTGCTGACTTATTTTTTCTGACTTAAGGCAGATATTTAAAAAATGCATTTGAACAAGTTTCCAGCAAAGGGGATCTTGTGATTACATGCTGATTATATTTCAGACCAAGACTCATAAAAAAAACCTTTTTTTTTCTCAATAATTCAAACATATTCATAATTCATCACATTACAGCATAAAAAACACAATTTTAAGTATGATAAAGTAATTCTTCTATCAATATTGTATTTTGTTTTCCTGTTTACCTGCAGAGTAAAAATGAAGCTACAGTCTCAATTATAGCAGACTAGGTCAGACTCAGGGAAGCAAGTCTTTGTTGCTTTGTGCCGGAGCTCTATAATCTTGCGGAGAACAGCCTATCATTACCAGGCTCTGTGGTAATAGACTGACATGGATGCTATGGGGAGCAATTGATTCCACACATCAATCAGGGTAGAAACTCATCTTAATGATTGCCCAGAAGTGGCTTGTTTGTCCTCAACATCAAGATAAATGCTAACATGGAAGCAGATGACAATACCTGCAGCTGAATGAAGGGCTAGTTACCAGTCATAAGAAATTCATTAGTGTACTCCTTCAACGCTCGTGTCTTTCTTCTGATAGTTTCAAACATGTGTAGTGCCTGCAGATGTGCGCTCCTTTGTCCAGCTCTGATAAGATGGGAAAAAGTAATTGCACCAAATAAAGTATGAACTCTGTTTTAATTAAGATCATTAATCATACATGATAATAGTTAACATTGGATTTCTTTAGTTGGTACTAAATTAATTGTATTTATGGGAAATTTCAAAAGGACACATTCTTCCAAAAATATTTCTTGAAATTGAATCTCTATGACTAAGTTTTTCAAAAATGATTTACACCAAAAAAAAAATTATTTTATTGCTTTTAGAAATGTCTTTTTTCTTGCAATGAATGATCCCAGCAGCTTCTCCTACATCATAAAATGTCTTCGCTGCATCTTTATCTGGACATCTGTGCCAGTGTGAATAAAAGATGCAGCTGGATGCAGAGAATCTCCCATCTTCACACTAAAAGTGAAGGGTCCCACCTGATTAAGAAGGGCAGGGGAAAGACTTTGGCAGGCCAATGGGAGAGGTCAAGGATAGAGCAGCCAGCTTCACTCCCCCACCACATCATTTTTGTATGACAGCACCACCCTAAGGTTGGAGTTCACCCAGACTTTTCATGAACAGAGCGCTTAACGTCAAACACAAGATTAAAGCGGGGGTGTCGCATCTTGGCAGGACCAAATGAAAATATCAACTGCTAAGCCCCCCTGTGAAAGGCAAGGGGACAGGTATCTAATATTAGAGAGTAAGCCTAGTTAGCAGAGGCGGCCCACTGCTTTCCTCGCTCTCAGTGCTGGTCAAAAGGCCAGGCTGCCTTTGGAATTGCTTTATTGGGGAAATATATTACAGTAGAGGCCTGCAGAAGCGCCTTATTAAGGAGGCAGAGAAGAGATGCCCTTGTGACATATATACCAGGAACTCGGGACATTTCCATATTACTGAAGAAAAAACTATCTGAGATGCTTTTTTTTTCTTTCGCTGCGCACCAAAGTCGAGCCAATAAAAAATGTGCATGTACAAACATTTACTCAGGGTTCATAATTTAGAAATAGTACAAGTAAATTGTATAAAGACTTGTTTCATTCTAATAAAAGAATATTGAAGCATATGAATAAGAGTCTATGTATTAAACTTTGTGAATTTCTGATCATTTGAAGTTGTCAAACTGCAGTGAAAGTGAACCTCAGGAGATGTAAACCGATAAAGTTTCAAAGAGCCTCAGCTCACAGAATATTCTGCATTCTAGAGAATATTTCAGAGAGAAGCCATTTTGTACACAAATGACTTGTTTTCTTTCTTCACAGTGTGGCAACAGAAGCTGGTGCTTCAGCTCTTTAAGTGGCTTGGAAGCATAAAAGAGGCTTATCTGCCCCTCTCATTTCTCCATCAGATGACCTGAGGAGAGCTAAAGAGAGACAAAGACACGCAACACTCAATCCATCCTTTTTCGATCCTGCTTCCCTGTTATCCATCTTTTAGCTTTCTGAAACTTTAATTTTTATCTGATGATTACATCGTTAACACAGATCATTTTAAGTTACATTCTGAATTTGTATTTGTCGGTCGGAAATTCAACTAGAAGTAGCAGAATTTCCTTCTCATGTTTAAAATAATAAGAGGCAAAGTTCACGACCCGAGTTCACGGAGCTCGGAGAGCACAGACATTAAATAATACACCGGAGTCAGAGCACGGAGTCACTTTTGTGAGTATAATGGTGACTTTTTTTCTGCTGGATTCTTTTGCAAAGTTTCATGCCTCATTTTTCAAATTAAAAAAACTCTTTTAAAAATGTTGATTTTGTCTTTTATAAATACATTTGAAATAAGAAACAAATACTCTAACCCAAAAACTACAAGAATTTTTCATCCAAGAGAGTAAAAAATGATTTTTCAAGCGAATTCAGAAAAACATCCAATTGTCCCTCGCTTCACTTCTTCTATTCAATTTGACATTGTAGGTAAATAAATGGCTTACAGATATTTTTTTCCATATGATCCTTGGAAAATGCCTAGTTTTTTTCCTGTAACATAGCACTATTTATAATCATAAAGTCTAGTAAGACATGAAGCTGATCTCGAAGGCTTTTCTATAATCCCTCCCCTGGAAGTGGTCTTTATTGGAAGGCTAGTTTGTGATGGGCTCACCCAGCAGCACAATGTTGCAGTGGGATACAGCATTCAGCTTAAGCCAACTTATCAACTACATTCAAAGCACATCCATTGAGCAATGTGGGGAGACTTTTTGCAGATCTATTAAAAATACTCTTATCTGTATTTAGCATATGCTGTGTATGTCAGTGCTGGCAGCTTTAGACGGATTTACACTCAAAACACCTCAAGCTATTCTTGAGCTGAAACTACTGATAACATTGGAAACTTCTGCAGACAAGCAGGTTTTTACAAACAGATAAATGCATTCAACACGATGTACTATCTTTTATTTACTTATTGAGATTTTTGTTGCACACTGACTGTTTTTAAACTTCATGTTTGCTCCTTTTTAAATGTCTTTTTTTCTTTAAAGAAAATTATTTTACTCTCCACCTGCATTAAGAATCTTATTTCAAAATGAATTTGACATAAAGGAATTGGTTTATTGCCTTAAAGTAGAAAATAAAAAGTCATAATAAAAGATGTGCCTCATCACACACACATTTAATAACATCTCAGAGTTGTCACAGCAGTGAAGATAATTTTTTTTTTTGTACTGGTGAAGAAGCAAAATAAGACTTCATAACATGTTTAACAAACCTTTTTGCTTTGTTTAATTTTCATTATTCAAAAATAGTTTTCTGCACATAAAACAAAGAAGAGATAGAATATTAAAAAAATGTTTTTCCTAGTTAACAAGAATGTTTGGAATCCAGAGGACATAATGTGGGAATAATCCACGCGGGAGTCTTTCAGTGGGAAGTCCTTCAGAGGAAACGTAGCAGAAAGCTCCACAGTCTTTCTTTCACTTTTCTTTCTCTGCAGCAGACAAGCCGTATTTGTTCTGCTCGGTAATTACTATTAGACTGAGCCAAGCTCATATTTACTCGAACTAAAAATGTAATTAAAGCTAAATTTATTAGAATTGAGAAAATACACAAATTGACTTTGGGCTTTTTAGTGTTGTATGAAGAATTCTGCAGATTTAATTTTCAAGCTTTGAAAAAAAGAAAAACAAATGTGAAAAATGTATTTATTCAAAATATTTACATGGCTTTAATGTTTTGCTATTTTCCTGGATTTTTGTTGTTGTTCTGAATATTTTCATGCTGAAATATCTTGTTTCAGTTGGAAGAGAACCTTTATTTAACTCTGCTCTCGGGCTGTAGAGGTTTGGCCTTTGAAGCGATTGAGAAAGAGCACGGTTATTCATGCTGCATTCAATGCTGAGAACTCAGAGTCCAAAAACAGCAGCATCCTCTCATACCTGTTGAGAACACTTTCATCCTTAATGGGCTCATTAGTCACATTGTTAATTGAGTGCTATTCAGGCCAACATCAAAGCTAATAATAATTGTTTACTTACTTCTTTACTTCACCAAAAAAAGACCCAAACTGTGGCATAAAGCTGCTCTCGTATGAGGTGTGTGTGTTTAGAAAAGGAGCCATGTTTGTGAATGAAGTGAATTACAAACCAGAACACACTCTCACAGCTAAAAGTCTCATTTACACTTAGCACACACACAGCTGTGCTTCTTTTTTAATGCACTGCTGTGATTTGATTCGACAGAAAATCTCTCTTATAAATAAAAAAAATTAAAAAAATGAAGCTTTTTGGGTTTGAAACCTGCACACTCTGTTCTTAATGTTCTAAAAATCAAATGTACATTTTTGTAAACTCCTGAAATAAAATAAATACATGATCTATTTTTTATGTTGTAATAGTAACAATAATTATATGAATAATATAAGTAACAATAATTATAATAATAATACTAATAATAGTAATAAATAATACATAATAATACTAATAATTTATATTTATAGGTAGAGACATATAATTGTGGTCCTGTAAGTTTCCTCCTCCTGGCGCTGCTGCCACATTAGTGGATAATGGGATCCGAAAATGGAAGCTAACTCATTGGAATTAAATTTATCAGCATGTGCTCAGAGGTAATAAGCTGTCAGTTATAAAATGAAGATTTGTATTTAGATATATGATAGCAAGAAAAATGAATAGGCAAAATAAATGAAGCTGCTTTACAACTAAATTACTTATTTGGAGGCAACAGAGCGAGAAGAGAATCACGATGATGACAATGATTATTGCAGATAATATTTCCCCTATGGAGGTGAAGATAGCAAATATGAAATAATTATGTAACGCCGGCCCACGAAGAGTTAACAGGAGGGACTATTTGCAGAAATATTTGATAGAAGGGACCACACCTTGAGGTATTATCAAACATTATAATGAAGAAATCTAATTAGGACTGAGGGGGAATGTTCCTGATCAAAAGCAGACTGTAAACTGCTGCTGGTGACATATGAGGCAGTGAGGTTTATACACAGAAATATAATAAAACATAAACATATCTGCTCATTCTAACCATGATGCAAGGCCTCATAGAGCTCATTATGTAAATGATGTAAATAAAAATGATGTATGAAACTTTTGTTTACACTCTTGTGTTTAAATGCAGCAGAGCAGAGAGGCTGGATATCCATTTCAAACTCAACATTTTCATTAGAGCAGGTTTTCTATTTTTAAAAGGCACAGCTGATGAAAGCTGGTCTAAGTTACAGCAGAGCTCGGGGCTAAGGCAGCTGAATTTCAATTGATTAGGTACCCATGCATGATGAAAGTTTTTTTAAGTGACACCATAGTGAAACATTTCAAAGGCAACAATCCCTGCTGTATGCCAACACTCTGCAGATGTGCCAGAATGCACATGAGAGACTTAGATAAGAGGAAAGAGAATAAAACAGCAGCACATCCAAACACACTTAATCTAATGATATATGACAGTAACTGTCTTATTAGTGCTTGTTTTCCTCTGGTCCCCCAATAACTAATTTGTAGAGTTTGTTATGTGTCATTTTGTTATTTACAACCGACTTGATTGGCCGTGAATTGTTATTTTTTGATTTGTGTATTAATGAAACCATCCCTGCAGGAGCAAAAGCTGTTGGGTGACTCTGAATGAGATTTAAAGGGGGGTTGATGAATTAAAATAGATGACAAAGATTTATTTTTTTTCTATTATAATAAAAGTTTTTCAAGCAAAAGAATAACATATTTCAGTATTTTGATTTTTTTTTCGAGGGGTTTAGCAAAATTGAAAAAAACAAACAAAGCTTTTGTAGGTTTTTAATATATATCACTTATTGTTGGGGAGAAAGAGATGTTAGATATGTTCTTTCTTGTGAGATGGTTGGTGTAAACAAGCAAAGAAAGGTGTATTAAAAACTGCTGTGTCTATAGGGCTCATGTGTGACGCCTGTCAAATCATTAAAGAGGAGAGGGACTGTTATCACACGCTCAGGATCAGCAATAGTGGTGGCACATCACTGAGATGAGGTATGTCTTCCATGGGGGCAACTTGAGGGCCTTTTGTGAATTTATAGAGAAAGATAAAATCAGCTTCATATTTCTCCACCAAATGGGCTGATGAAAGCAGCCTGAGAGAGAATTACATGGCAAGAGTTTTGTCACCAGGCCCATAAGCTTTCTAGGCTGGGAATTGAAAAAAAAAAAAAAAAAAGGTAATGAGAAAAGCCATGCTGCCGGTTGGCTGTGTTTAATAAGTCATCATGCTTCTATCTATTGTTAGTCGCACGGACCCCACCAAGATTGTGTTTTCACCATGCTTAATACTCTGCAGCCAGCAGGCATCTCAATGGATATAACATATCCAGCACAGTGCAGCAGGCTAGCAGCTTATAGCACAGACAGCATTACACAGAGGCGTGTGATAACAGCGAACAAAGAACAAAGTGGGGAAAATGAGACTGTTCTCCAGTTGCCTGTCTTCTTGAAGAATATGTGATTGCAATTAAGATAGATGGGCTTTACCAAAAAAAATAAAGCCGGCTCTGGGAAAGGGTAATTAAGTGCAGAACTTAAAAGTAATTTTGTTCCTCTCTGCACACTGAAAACTACAAGTATAAGTCTGTGCATTTGTGCAATAAAGAAAGAAAAAACCTGCACAGCACTCAGGCAGCATGATAAAAAGTGACGTAAACGCAGAAGTCCTCAGGATGCTAAGCATGATACTTGGCAGATGTATTTTTCTCCTTCTTTTTAAAAAATTGGTCCATCTCATAACTCATCAAACAAATTCCCGCCATCCCAGTGATCTCTTTATTCTTCTTACAGATTTTCTATCACTGGGCAGGGTGAAAAGGAAAAAAATACAGCAGCCTGAAGGAATATGAATTTAAAAGCACGTTGATGATGAATGGTCGAACTGATTTTCTGGCAAGAACTAAAGCTTTGTAATGACACTTGACATACATTTGATGAAAGGCAGAGTACAGCTAAAAAAAAACTACTTATTACTGTTTGTGTAATTACTGTATGACACATATAATGGGCCATATTTTACATTCTGACAGCACACTCAGAGCTATCTTTTGTCTTTATGTCATTGCCTCTGGGTATGCATGACAAAAACACTATTACTACACTCAATCCATGCCAGACTGCTTGTTGTACATTTGTTCTCTTCCATCTACTAACGTGAGCAGACCTGTTTTAAAAGACAAGCTTGTCACACACTCTGATCAACAAGAGTCCGTCAGAGGGATTTCTGAGCCGCGAGGAGTTTTTAACATGGAAATTGGCTTTGAACCCCATCTGCACAGGTCGGCACATCTTTGGGCAAAGCTCTGCTACTGCTGACAGGGAAAATGAACCATCAATTCCTTATAATGTGGCCTGATTATTATCCCACTAACCCCCCACAAATTCTAACTTAGTGAATTTCTGCACCCTATAAAATCCACAGGGAGGACCTAATATCTTTTTTATTTTCTAAATGACAGTCCAATAGGAGCACTGCCAACAAAGCAATTCCAAAGAAAGTAAAGCATTGAAACAAACTCCTTTAAATCAGTGCAGGCTAGTTTTACCAACACACTTTAACACATCATACACAATGACCAATGTATGATTTAAAATCACATCCATTTGATCAAATAAATACATCTGTGATCACAAGGCCATTCATTTAAGAAAATTAACTTAAGAACAAAGATTACTTTGACTATTTGTTTTTTTTCCTCACGTTGAAATTGAGTATCCGAGTATAACTTTAACCTTAAAATGTAGCAACTTAAAGTGATAAAAAGGTCAATCCTACCTGTGTAGAAATGTTGATTTCAGACCATAAAAACTCAAAAGAAATGAGAGAAAACTTAACAAAAAAAATAAAGATGTAAATATAAAACTGTTAACTAAAGAAATAATAGCAAAACAAAAAGATGTATAAAGATGTATATATTATACTCCTAAAAAGTGAAATGGGACACATGATGGAAACTGGAGCAAGTATGATTGTGTGAAGTGCGTTCAGGAACTTGGGGAAGGGATCTGTCACCCAATCTGGGATGTCTTTATTTGACACGATTGGTTTTGTTCGTTTTCTTGAGTCAGTCCAGCCCGCCGGTGTCCCTTTCACCCCTAGAAAGCAGCTGGGCCCTGACCCTTGCTGCACTGGCCCTCAAAGCCGAGCTCCTTTCAGCCCGGGCGTAGAGGGACCCTCCCTGTTCCCTCCCACCAGCAACATCCCATTCAGCCTCAGAGATAACTTTATTCATCTTGTGCATCATTGTATCCAGTTGAATGCAGAAACTATGCAGACACTCGAGTGAATTGAACTAGCGTGCGTGCATGTGTTAAGGACAGGAAAGAAGGGGAGGTGTTATGTCTTAATTTCTTGGTTTTGACAGAAATGCATGCATGGCTTCACTTTGAAACACCACCTTCAGCCTTTTCATTTCAATATGAGTACTTGTAGTTTACTTGAAGTATCAGATTTGAGGAAGATGGTGTTATGATAACATGTTAGTGCTTAAAACATTGTAATCATGTTGGACAAATTAAATACATTTGGACAATTTTACCAATGTCTGCAGATGATTTCTCTGTGTAACCGGTTTTCATTTACATAAAAGTGCCAACTTTTCTTTTTTTTATGTGCTAAACTCTCTGCTCTCCTGTTTGTGATTTAGCGACGCAGCTGGCAGGGACAGTTGAGCTTATTTTCACCTGCCTAACACCAAACAGCACCAGGACCACCCTGCTCTTCTCTCATCATTCATATTCAAGCCAGGGCCTCTTGACAAGTCTGCTGATCTCACTCAATGTTTTGTGATTTGGACAATACGTTTTCACTGTGTGGGCAAAAATGCTGAGGCCATCACACTTCTTCAGGCCGGTCTTGTGAGACTCAACTGAGGCAGAAGCTCTGAATTATTCTCCTCCTCTGTGAGAGTCTACGCTGGTCAGTGAATCCGCCTGATCCAAGATAAGTCGAAAGCTGTGGTCAGTATAAAGGATTCTGTGTCCCTAGACTAATATGACAAAAATACATCTTATATAAAGCTCATATTTAAGCTGGAAAAAGAGAGTTTTTGTTTGCCAACCCAAACTTTAATGTATACACTTTGTTGCACTCAGGAGCTTCAGCTTTTGATACTGCTAGCACAAACTTTACATCTTACTCTGAAGCTGAATATTGTTGTTGTTTGAATGAAAGGTCAGCAATACGACCAACTAATACAAAGTGCATCACAACCTTTACAGAGTACTGTTCCTTAAATAGAATGTTGCTGAGAAATTTAAAAGATAGAAAATGTATGCTGGAAATGTCCTATGAAATATGTCAATAATGTTAAGGTAAATCTAAAACATTGCAGTGCGGCCCCTATTCATGCCTGGTTGAATGTTAGATCTGGTATTTAAAAGAAAAGTCTCTTTAAAAGACTGTCTGAGATTTGCTGATGCTTTAAATTCAACAACAACTTAATAGAAGTCTGGATCCCATCAATTATAAATGTTAAAAACTTCTGTCCAAAACTTTTAACTTATCCTCACAACTTTTTTAATACCATGTGGTTTCTGCGACATTAAGCGCTATGATACTCCAAAATATGATTCTTCATTAAGAGTGTGCATATTTGTGATGTGGCCATTGGTAAAAAATCCTTTTGGGGATTTCAATATCTAAAAGAGAGAGGTTTATACATTAGCGCTGTAGTTGCAAAACACTGTTGATATTCAAATGATTATTGTGCAAAATCTGGGATAAGCTTCTGTGTGAGAGCTCTTCTAAGTGCCTACAACTATTGCTAATTCCCCTCGCCATTGTGGGCCGAACAAAGGCCTTAATCCCATTTCACTTTTGCAGAAGGCTGGGGCTATTTTCCCTCTCATAAACCAACAACACTCCCCCTAGCCAGAGCTGAGAGGTTCTGAGAAAGGGGCCAGTGTGTGTATACTTCAAGGCTTTTTTGTCCAACTTGGCTAGCGCTCTGCATAAACTTTTAAGTGGTCCCAGTAGGCCTCAGACACCTTTTGGCAGAAAAATAAGCTACCACAAACTGTAAAAAGGAAACCAAACACTCTCTTAACCTGGACAATACAAAAGAAAATATATGAAGTCTTTTATAACTCAGATTGGGTCTGGACTGCAAAGAGTTAACATGTTTTTTTTCCAGGCGGTTTCTGAAAGCAGCTCTCTTTCTCTGCATTGTAAATCCTTTAATACATTATTTATAACGTGGTGGTCCACTATCAAAGCAAGTGAAGGAGGATGGGATTCTGTTCTAGCACTTTGTAGTTTAGCGTCAGCTTGCAGTGGAAAATAAAACCACTTCTCTGACTTTGACATAATATTTTCCTTTGTAATTCAACCCACTTTATTTCTACCTTTCAAATATATGGCTTAATTAAACAGTTTCAGGGATTCTGTCCATTCAAATATTAATGCTTCACAGAGCCTGAACGGCGTGTGTAAATATTGTCAAGAAATACAATTACTTTTACCTTTTAATGTTAAAATAACAGATGTGTGTTTCAGACACCAGTATAAGAACTTGTCTTTAAATAAAGTACAGATGAAGATGAAATAATACCTGGATACTAAGATGGCCTTTAAATGTATAGTTCAAGGTTCTGAATTACAGTATGAGCAGAATATATTTTGTATGACTCTTTGAGTGTATACAGAAATGTGAAAGCTCCTTGGAACAGACAGCAATGCCAGAAAGCCCAGATGTTCAGTGAGTAAGTGATGGCTTTATTCAGCTGCTGTGTCATGTGGTGCATGTGAACCAGCATGCAGAGCAGCATGTGGCCCGTGTTGGCTCATGTTAGGTGTGTGGTGTTTGAGGGTCTTCTTGCACTTAAAAAAGGAGGGGCTCAGCAAATACAAATCAGCCAAGAACAGCCAGACAAACCTTCCTCCTTTAATCTTAATCAATTAGACACCCATGAAGTGCAAACAAATCACAAACCCGTCAGTGCACACAATACAGTGTAAAGAATCTGCACACTACATGCAGTGTAGACAAGCTGCACCCCTTCCTACAAAGCTGCTGGGTTGAATCCTCTAAAAAGCCTCACATCAGCCAGATCATATTTGTGCCATTGACTTCCAGTGTAATAAAGAGGATCTCTTTGCTAAGATGCCCACTGGAATCCAGAACTGTTAGCTTAATATCCACTGGGATCCACTGAGGTGAGTGTAGCCTTTCACATACAATACTGAGTCCTGGAAAGTGATACATCTTTGCCTGATGTTAATGGTTTGTAACATCCCAAGATAGCAAAATTTATCCCTGGCAAACCAGGCCTAATGATATTTCCCAAGCTTAAGTTGACAGAGAGAAAAGCCATGGTTAAAGTATTATTGAATTTTTACACATGCATACAGGGAGTCATGTATCACATTTTACCAACTGTTATCTGCACACAGGACCACCTGAGGCTTTTTTTAGGGGGAGGGGGGTTCTTGTGGGGAGTTCCCTTTTCTGCCCTCTAACTAACTGGCTTAAAAATGAAATAAATATTAATATATCTTGTGTAATAGCTGTCATCTTTAAAACTAGTAGAAGTATACATCATATAAGTTGTTTCTTTACGCAGTATCTCTATTCAAGTGAGAAAAGGGAATCCATGAGACTTATTGAAAACTTTGAAGTTGTATCCAGTTCCACAGTAAAGTAAGTTCCCCTCTGCAACAGGATCCTATTTATATCCCGATGGATGCAACAATGACGGACAATAATGATAATAATCAATGTGTTTTTGTTGCTCAAATGTAACCATAAAGATTCATGAAGCCTGACCACTATCTATCAATAACAAAACCTACAGACTAAACCTTACTGCAGTGTGTCCTGAGCAGATATTGTAGAAATAATCATTTGAAAAGCTTTGGCAGCGAGTGCTCAGAAATGTTGTCACAGAACATAATCTCGGTTTTGAGAAATCATCCAAAACCAGCGGTCTGTCTGGTGAGTGGGCTGTGTAAGAACGATCTTTGTAACCAACATGTTGTGAGTTTCCCCACAGAAAATGTCCTGGCAGTAGAATCTGGCAGTAGACTCGTCCCCAGGGTCCTGATTCACTTTACTTATATCCATTCAGTTGATTACTAAATAAAATAAAATCCATTTCAGAAATCCATTCATCTTGCTTTAAATGTAGTGATCACAGGACCCTCTTTGATACTAAACACTGTGTAAGCTTTTTTTTTAAATGAAAGTGGTAACTTGTTGTGGTGGGTTGTTTTTTGGCTTTTCTGTTATCTGCCTCTGATTCATCCAACAAAATCATAGATTTCATTCAAACAGAGTCCTGTGAGTTTTAAAATGAATGTTGGTTCAGTCTTAAGAGTTAAAAATAATGAAATATAGTCTCTTACATCAGTCCTTTTTAATTTCTTATCGCTTCTTTGAGAAAGATGCATTACTTGAAGGAATAAAGGTTTGTATTTTTGGAGAGAGAAAAAATGTAAAAAATTCTTGTCAACATTTGACAAGTGACATTATTTTTTTCAAATATATGTCTATATGTAGACATTGTTGCTGATGCTCTTGTTTCTCTTTGTAATCATCTGAGTTCATTATAATAACACTTGTATATGAAAACATTATTTACTACTACCCACCTGTTTGATGGTTTCTGGCCCGTTAAGGCAAAAGGTGTGAAAATACTTCTTTGGGGTTATGAATCCACAAAGGAGCTTTAAAGGGAGGATGACTGACTCAATTTCAATGCATCCTTCATCTTGAATCGACTTGGTAAAAAAAAAAGGTGCTCGTACCTGGTACTTGATACCTAGTATTTTTTGTTATCACTTCCATGGTTCACGTGAGTTGAGCCGATACTAAAAGGTGACATGAAAGCAAAACAAAATAATGATCGGTCAGAGAGAATCCTCATCCCTTGAGATACCCTTACAACCCTTCCACCTACTCTAAAGTTACGTAGCTATGAGTTCAATGGGTGCATGCACGTCACTATGACCCTCTGCTAAGATACCCACCGCCAGCAAACAGGTAGCAAAGAAAGTACTACCAGTTCTGCTATCAGTTACCGGTCATGCCCCCTTCACTGTTTTTTTGATGGCTGTAATTGCCCATGTGCTGCCTCTAATTCATAGAGTCGTCAGCTGCTTCTTTCCATCTGCCGATAAAGAGTTTCACCAAGAGGCGAAACACATGTAGAGTTTATTACCCATCAATCTCAACCCCATCTGTGAAGTCACCCTTACCAAACTGTAGGAGCCTCTATCGCAAAGACATCTTCCCTCATCAGATTCCCAGCTTTGGAAATAAAAGAGTGTTTGTTGAAAGTTGCACAAACCAAGCTGGTTGTACTTCTGTCAGGAACTTAACCTGGTTATGTGTTGATGAATTCACATCTTCTTGAGGTTGCACAATAATTACGGTTGTTTGTTTTTATATATAATATATGTACGTGTCTATGTTTGTATATTCCCCTGCAGAAGGAACCTCAAAGTCATCAGCACAAGGAGTGGTACGTGACTTCACAGTCATATGGAGATGTCTTCAAAGCTTCACAGACATCTATGTTAAGTGTTGGTGTCATTAACGAATCCTTAGCAGTTTATGTCAGATCGCAGAAAGGTACGATGCCTGTCACATTTAAAAGAACTTGAAAAAATCTTCCCTTGTGGACACTACTGCACACTACTTTTTTTTTTAATAAAAAGGCTGTTCTACTGAAAAGACATTCGATTCAGAAAACAGCAAAGCTAGTGGGAAATGTAGTTAAACTAATAACGCTTTAATCAGTTGGTTGCTACTACGCTATTTAAGAGTACCCTAAAGCTGGTAAGAGGGTTTTTACAAATAAATAGACATCTGTTCATTTAAAGCCTTTGCCAAACAAGTGTTAATGGAGCCTTTCACCACCAGGTAAATCTTACTGTATTTTGCAGTTTTTTCAGGTTTTTAAATGTGTTTTCTGTCATTACATTAACACATGGTTGCACCTTTAGCTGTGTTTTTCTTCAACCAGCCACAATTGGGTTTTTTTAAGATGTGAAGGATAGAACAACTTTACTGAAAGTAGGATAAAGAAATTTAAAACAGAGAGCAAAAGATTGCAAGAACACATACCGTGATAGCCGATTTTACTATAAGTTAAAAAAAACGTCATCTTCAGTTGAGTTTGCTTGCATTGGTAAGGCTTAGTCTCTTGTAGCTCATTGTTTTGATTTCCCACTGCTTTAAACCTTTGAGTCTCAGCTCTCTTGGGCTCAACAGGTATACCTATTTTTAGCAAAAAGCTGTGATTTATCCACTGACCAAAGTTGGTGACTCTGTTGTTAAACATCTTTCAAGAACCAGGAAAGTTTACACAGCAGTTCTAGGAAACCGTGTAAATTTAACTGGAAATGAATAAAAGAAGAAGAACTGTGATAAAACAAAACTGTTTTTTAAATGAAATTGGATGTTATTAATCTGTTAACATCAATTTATGAGTGGGCAAGTTTTGCCCAATTTTAATTTCTGTGAAGTGTTTAAACAAACACTACAAGTATGCTCTGTGATACAGTTACATATCCTATTAAAAACTTTTTGCTGTACTCCTAAACATCCCACACAGCTCAGGGTGACATACTCACTTCTGATTGGTGGAAACTACTCCTTCTCTAGTCAAAAGCCCATTAAAATGCTTTTAAGAGGTGAAAGCAAACACACCCACCCATGTGAGGGTAAATAATGACACAGGTTGAATTAATTACATTTCATTTGGTACCAACTAATATTCAGGTGATTCTCTTGAAAAAGTTGACACTGTACCTCTAAAACTTGAACATTTGGGCAATCAAATAGCAACACAAATCATTTCTGGGTTGCCAAAATCTGTGATTCTGGCAACCCAGTCTCAGTCTTTGTTGAAAATCCCTATCTAGTATATGAGGTATAAGAAACCTTGAAATAATCCAAAGTTTGCTCCTGTTTTTTCATCTACTGCATATTAAGTTCTAATATAGGCTTACTATTGGTAATATACATTAAATATAATTCATGCTTAGCCCCTTTTAGCTTTTTTATATTCTGCATTAAGCCTTACGATTGAGTCTCACTGCTCTCATGTACTCAGCAGGTAACTATGACCAAAGGAAATGACTCACCGGCGAAACGTCTTCCGAGAGCCAGGAACGTTTTTACAGGAGTTGGTGGAGAACAAAAAGCAAAAAAAAGATACTTCATTTAAGAAAGAAATGTGACTCTATAAGTAAGAAGTTTAAGCAGCAAAAGTTTTCTATTGGCCAAAGCTTGTATTCTGTAGTTCTCATAGGTCTACCCGATTAGATACAAGTATTTACTACAGAAACAGTTGCACTTGTATCAACTAAAACTATTGGGTGAGCAGGTAAGGGGCTTAACATGAATCCTCTATGGTTTTACAATTACTATTTATTTTTTATTTTCAAAATGTAGGAACTTTTGCCCAAGAATTCCAGTACTTGAAAACAAGTATGTGCATATCAAAAGAAGAAAAAAGCCTTTAAATCTAAAGGAAACTTGTGATCACAGTAACATGCTAAGATGAAACATGCAGTCTGTAGACAGTACAGTTCCTGTTTTAGGAGATGGACTACTGGAGCATTGATAAGAGAATAATGCAAAACAACATAAAGGAGGACAAAGACTTGGCAGAGAAGACAAATACTTACAGTAAACCTCACAAACTTGTCCTTGCTGCCTTTTTTTTACAATAAATCCAGCTCGGTGTGTTGCTATTACTTTGCCCCTGGGTACCCAGATATGCAGTGAGAGTTCTACATAGTTCTTTGACTATCTTAAACAAAGCCTCTAGAACGCTTTATAACTTGACTACCGGTATTTATGGAAACACAAACACATCTAAACAGATTTTTTAAATGCACAAATTAGCTGCCATGTGCTGTGAAGATGTTTGAGAAAGAAATGTTCGTCATATGCTTTGTTGTTAATTTAGGGATAAGGTCAGAAGCAAAATAATTCCTGAAAAAATCTTGGTATAAATGGTCATGAATAAAATTGCATTTCTCTTCAAATTGCACCACACAAAAGAACCACTTAGCCCCTGTAGCCTATTGGTTCTATTAAGGTCTTAACTGGTGTGATAAGTTGTAACTTCCAGGTGGTCATTAAATAAAATCTCTTATCAGGTGTTCACTTGTGGAGGAATTAAGCACTAGTTTGGTAAAGAACATTTTCACCTCAGAGTTTAATTAATATTAAAGCAGTGGCAAAACAATAGCCCCACTGCATTTGAAATCTTAACCCCAGGTGCCCTCATTTGGAGTGCCTAGCATATCTTCATGCTGCACCAGTCTAATCTATGGCATGTCAGCCTGACCAGGTGAAAAGTGGCGTTAATTCTATATTGGAGCCGGGCACGTGTTGAGATCAGCAGAGACAGGTAGAGCAAGCCTTGGGAGTCAGCGTGTGACCTGACAGGGATTGGCAGGCGGTGTGTTAATTGGATAGGTGCGCCAGCCCATTTGTGTTGGCCATCCCATCGCACAAGACATTGTACCAAGTTCTTGACTCCCAAGACAAGCTGCTGTGCTCTTCTTAGACATGCTCTGAATATAGTCCATGAAATTATTTGTTTCCCTTCCCCATACTCTCTACAGACACAGAGAGGGGGGGGGGGGGAGGGGGTGAAGACAATGCATCCTAAAGTAGAGCCTCACTAGGCTCAGAAGGAGCGTATTTGGAATGGTAACAACTCAGTGTGTGTGTGTATGTGTGTGTACAGTTAATTCTTTACAATTGAAGAACAAATAAATGATGAAGGGAGTTGTAGCAGCTAATACGTTTGTTGTGAAGTATAAAATAAAGTCAAAGATATTTGAAAGGTACTAATTGTTTGGGTTTCTCAATAAATGTCATCGACTGTCAGTGATCAGAAAATATTGGATTTCGACTGTATTATTGATAACAGAAATAAGAGACGATAGAAAGACGTAACTTTGTCATAGGCTTTGTTCTGTTTAGTGGCATGTTTTATTGACATACTCAATATAAGCTTTACAAATATGATTTTAAAGTTGCTGATTGTATGTCTGACATCTTTGAGATAAAGAAGCACAATCATTGTGATTGTGCTTCTTGAGCAATTTTTGGAAATTGCATATGTTTAAAGTTTTCACCACATTACATATATTGATGTAGTTTGTTTGCAACTCAGTGTAACTGCAGGTGAATATTTGATGTTAGAGATCTTTAACAATTTTAAATTCCTGAACTTATAATTTTGTTTTCAATTCCTATTAGTATGTATTCTTTTTCTCAAGTTACTGAAAAAGATGTAAAATATTTGGTCCTCATCTTTGCTGTCAAACACATGATTAAAACTGTAAATGCTTATGTTTTATCACTGTCTTCATTAACCATGATTAATACTGACTGATATCATCTACAGTACTACAGTGTTGAAACCAATAAAATAAATGTTCATTAAATACGATTTAAGAGCTTAATTCTGTGCAACCTAGCACACTTTTGTAGAAAGTCAACTGTACATAGAATTTGTTTTAAACTAATAATATCACGTATTGTCCAATTTTAAAGATACTTCTGCCTTCATAAGAGCACATA
Organism: Tautogolabrus adspersus; assembly: GCA_020745685.1. NCBI lineage: Eukaryota > Metazoa > Chordata > Actinopteri > Labriformes > Labridae > Tautogolabrus > Tautogolabrus adspersus. The sequence goes on from CM036539.1 coordinate 18,321,526, forward strand.
TACAACAGTAAACTCATATTTTGTCTTGAAACTAAAGTTTACGATGAAGCAGCAGTTCAAAAAGAGATCCTGCTTTCTTGTTGATTAACAACTTTTGGTGTAATTAATATATTTTCCTGATGGTTGAAAGAGAGCATTAACAAAAATATCTCAGTTTCACACAACATTGATTATGATATAAGATTACGACTAATACAATATTTTCAACAATATAGAGGTTTTTTTTGTATAATAGTATAGATCCTGAAGAAGTATGACTCTGTGAGCCATGAAGGACTCAGAAAGGATTTAATTATTGCTCACAACATTGGACAAACAGCAAAATAAAAACAGGGAAATAATGTTAATTTGAACTATCAGAAACTCTAACTCTGCATTGCAGTTTTGCCTTCTGTGTACAAATGCACAATTGCCCATAGCTATGCAACACGAACCAGTGATGCCTGCTTTTATTTGAGTATGAATGCTCTTCTAATACAGCAAAGGGTACACACAACCTTCAATTTAACCTTAGCCATTGTGTTCGATGCAGACTAGCCCCTCTATTGTTAAAGATGCGGCATCTTATTTTTTTTAATAAGCAAAAGGATTAAATTAAACCCCATGCAATCCAAATGGAATGGGGATTTTTGGACGCATTCATACAAAATGTGTCTGGAAAAGATAATTCCACTTAATGGAGGCATTTAAAGAAGTTGGCAGATGCCTCAGCTGCAACTTGGATTATATCATGTGTTTGTTTCCCCCTATGCTGTCACATTCTATTATAAACAAGGACAACTCAATAAACACATGAATGTTTAAAAAGATGCATTAAATAGGGATTTTTCTTCATTTGGAAAAGAGTCTAATGAGGCATATTTACACCAAGAATGTACATTATTTTTCATCTTATTAATTATAACTAATATTATTACTTATTATTATATTCATTCTTTGTTATTTAATCTCATTTGTGTCTTTGTTCGCACATATTCTGTCACCATATAGCTTTCCCTGAGCCTGGGTAAGGGGCTAGTACGAGCTGTCAGATGTGCGGCTGATATCTCAATTAAGCAAAATAGGAAAATCTATTGTTTATGGGGGTGTGAGAGGGTATTTCCAAGCCGCGGGGTTTAAAATGGGAACAAGAATGTGTTCGGTCAGCCTGAACAGCCCAGGAGGATTTTGGGGAGGACTCCTCCTTTGTGACACATGCAGCATAGACATAATGAATTATATTATAATTACAAAGCACAGTCTGTAGAAGTGGACAATATAGATATTTGGCCAGGGGGTGGAGTGTGCTGCTCCATAGAGACCGGGCCACTCCAGACTGCATCTCTATTCAGATCACTTTAACTTAGACAAATCTCAATAAGAATGAATGGGGCTTTGTTCAGGAAATAAAAACATTTGAACAACGACGCATCATCTTCTCATATGCTGAAGGCACAAAGGCAATTTTACAGATGTCTGAAAAAGATAAAGACCATTTTTTACTTCTTAAAAACACAATATGCATTTATCAATAAATAAAAATAACAGGCAGTAATGTATCATTTTTTCAATAATGAAGTGTTTGCAGTAAGGTTTTTCTTTGACACCAGGGAGCATTGGTTTGTCTGGAGCAGCAGTTTGTCTGCTGTGTGTGGTGATGTTGGAGGTTCTGTATAATATGGAGAGATTGGGCAAAGCAGAGCGAGCACAGAAGCAGAGTGGAGCGAAGCTGGCAGTGACTGAGAAGATGAGGATTTGACGGCAAGGTGACAAAGAGTTCAAACAAAATGAGGCTTGTAGATTAGCAGCACTCCCCCCGGTGACAGGTGTCATCTCTTGGGGCAGTCTGTCACTCTGCCTGCTGCCACTCTTTATATAATATGAGCAGAGAGAGATGGAGAGAAAAAGGAGAGGGGAGGAGGAGAGGCAGCACCACTTGCACCTCACATGGCACGGCCCGGCCTGCATTACCTGCCAGTAACAAAGATGAAAGCTTGAGTGGCAGAGGGAGAGCTGGACGGGCAAAAGTCGAGCAAATGTTTATTTACCTCCCTGCTGATTTTGTTTTAATGACTTCATCATAACCTGAAACTTCTCACACAAAGTCAATGTAGAATCACTTAGTCAGGGACATTATCTAATAATAGAGAAGCACTAATGTCCATAATTACTCTTTGACATTGCAGTTTGAGGGCATGCTATTCAGACACTCAGATTGCTTCACATCTTTAATCTGTGTCATATTAATCATGTTCCTGTCCAAGGATGTATCATCAGCAGTAGGAATTGAAATCAGTGTATCGCTCTTTTTAAGTCAGTGTTTTTGCATCAATGTGTTAAAATGTCGTCTTCTGTCAGGTTTCTTATTAGCTGAATAAGCTAAAAGAAAATACGTATATTTGAATTTGATATTTAATTTACGGACATTTCTCAATAAAATGTACAATATAGAATAATAATATATTTTTAACAAAAAGAGGTTGAAAGCCATACTTACCAGCGAACATTTACCACCAACTGGAGGGGGGGGACATAAGGAAAATGAGCTACACTGGAAGAGACATAGCAAGGTAAAGGAGAGAGAGTATTTTCCAAAGGTAAAGGGACTGTAAGTTTAGCCCAGAGCCTTTACAAGTCTGTGATACGGGAGGATAACTAAAGCTTGGAGGGAGCCAGCTCACATCATCCTGGTGACATGCAGGCTGAGACCTGCTGCTCTCTGCCCAGGACTCCAGCCATCTGCTCCACAGATTGCACTGAAACACACACAGAGCGAGCGCTGCTGCCTCCCCTCTGGGTGAGAGAGTCACCGGAGGGTCAGCAGCTACTTCTGCAGGACTTACATCCTTACATGTTATGACTGCTCTTACCGAAGCTGCTTATGTTGATTAGGTATATCCAGCAGCCGACTGGACTAATAAGACTGAGTGACTAACTGACAATCTGCTGTGTGTCTAACAGGCTGAGAGATGACACAAAAAATGGAAGGGAGGAAAAAAGGGAAAAAAGCAGGAGAAGTGTTCTGATGTTTGTTTTTGACAGATGAGGGATGCCCCCTATTGACTTTGTTAGGGAACCTAGAAACAGGGGGTAGAAAGAGTAAAACCAGAGTGCGTCGGTGATTGCAAATAGTGAAGAAAAATAGCTAGAGTGCAGGTCTTCTCAGTTACACCCACAATAGTAGGAATTTCTGGTCCCTGAGATTATATATGGACAAAGGATAGACTCGGCTGGAAATTCACATGGCCAATATACATTAAGATTTTAAAATATTCATTGCACAGGTTGGAGGGGATAGAAGGTTATGTGAGTATTTGGTGCCCCTCTGAATGGAAAATTCTTTCTGAATAACAATCAGGTTGTATAGAATCAGAGGTATAATGAGAAAGAGATTATTGGCGTGTAAAAAAAATCCACGTCTTATTTTTTTACGTGGTCGATTTCTTAATTAAAAAAATATTAAGCTTAAATGAATTTCCTGATTTGGCACACTTGCAGCATGACAGCATCGGTGTCCTGTGCATTTCAAAAACAGATCCTATGCTGTGCAGTGTGTCTCTGGTCTGTGAACTGGTGTCCGTTGGGGAAATGGACCACCCTGGGCACAGTTGTGTTGGAGTGAGTAATGAGGCAGGCTTTCCACGAAGGCTGATAGAGGCTCCCATTAACAGCCATGCTTCAGGGTATTCTCTGTCTGTGTTGTGGAATGGAAATGAGATCTGATAGAAACATGTATAATTTGTTGTCACATCAAAGTGACACTTATTAGCTTTATTTCCTTTTCACTGTTACATCTTTGTTACCGCTGGGTAAAAATTCACATAGAGACGACTGCTGCTAGCATGCTTATGCGCATCTAAGTATAGCAGCAGTCAGTATAACTTTCATCGATTGTACTGCTGTAATAACTGCTTAAAGAAAAGTCTGTCTTCTATTGACGTGCTTTCAAATTGGACACAATGAACATACTTTACCACACAAATAGATTCCTGAAAGCTTATATCCACCTCTGAGGAATTATTTGAGCATTGATGTCATTTTACTTATTCCTCTGTGTGTCATTTCTTTTCATCGCCAAGGTTTATATTCTTATTAGTTAAATCATCCTTTAGTATGTAAAAGTTTTTGCTTTTTGATCTATTTTATTCATTCTCACATAGAAACTCAGGTTTGCACACACACACACACACACAGACACACAGACACACACGCACACGCACACGCACACGCACACGCACACGCACACGCACACGCACACGCACACGCACACACACACACACACACACACACACACACACACACACACACACACACACACACACACACACACACACACACACACACACACACACACACACACACACTTTCCCCCCATAAATCCCACAGCTATCCTGAAGTGGATTATTTTGAATTATCCAACAGCCCTCTTCATATCTTTGCGACTTTGAATCAGGATATTGCGGGATGGAACTGCTATCAGAGCAGAATTATTTTCCCAACAATTCAGCAGAGGACTGGGCATTGAAGGGATACATTTTAGCATTGCATCTATAGATGTGCAGCATTATATGTCATGAGTGGCACCTCATTTCACACAGCCTAATGGCTTGACACAGAGAGCACACTGGGGATCCAGGCAGTGGAGCTTCCCTTAATTTTTTTGGTCCAAGTTTTATGAGATACAAGGATTAGGGTTGATTGAAAGTCACAGTGAGCTGCAGCATGTAGAAGGTTTTACATTAAACGCTCCTCACTGATGACTTAATACTGTTAATGATACAAGCAGCCCATGTTATATCACTTTGATTTATGTTTTGAGAAATTCTGAAGGCTCAATTTGCTGTGGAATAAAAACCTGACAAGTCAAGTCAAAGATAAGGTCCTTCCAACCCCCCACCCCTCCCAAAAAAAGAAATCCGCCCAGACTGCAGCAGCTGTGTGATATTTAACTGATTTAGATAGAGAGAAGCAGACACAGAGGCACAGTCTCCTCTTCAGTGAACTTATCTTACACGCCTGCATGTGACAGACCGTGCAGCCCTCCAGCTTAGTTGTCATACACCGGCGACCAGTTAGAGCTCGTCAGGTTGCATGATTGTATAATTGTGTTGTGACACCTTGAACCCGCCGGTGGTATATAACCATGTTAATTTCCTGATAGCACACCGTGGGCCGTAGAATCAGAGTTATGATGGGTGTAATTTGTGCCTCCGACTGCAGAGTGAAAGGAGCGGGTCATCAGCAGGATAAATACAAATTAAAATTGATGCAGGTCTCATTTCTGCTTGACCAGTTTGTGTTGGGAGGCTGCAGAGAGCTTGGAATTGTGCACTTGCCATTTGTGCCTTTTGGTCTTCCATTTCATTTCAAGGCCTGAAGGCAAAAAACTGAAAATAAAGTGCACCTGCCAAAAGATGTGCTGCAGTGTCACAGGCTGCTTTTATACTTCAGAAAGTTGAGTTATGCTGCTTTGAAAACTGTTCCCATTTAAAGTTTGTAACCTCTAATTTCATGTCAAAGCTTCGCCCAAATAAAATAATATTAAAGGGAAAACAAAAAAATAAATGCAAGAAAGTGCAGGGGATGACTTTGATATTTTTCAAATATCAGAAAAAGACACTTTAAATTAAAAGCTAGTGAGTGACAGCTTGTGGATTTTTTTGTTAGTTGTTTGTCTCCGAGTCTGTGCATGTGTGCCTGAGTGTGTACCTGTGAGTGTGTGTTTGAAATATGTCCAGCAGAGCCAAAGAGGCATCCTCCTGAACTCCTGTCACAGCTTCTCTGACTGCCAGTTCAAGAGCTCTTCATTACAGCCTCTGCGCATCTGAGGGAAAGAGAAACAATGCTTAGAGCCCGATGCACATAACCTTTCCATTCAATCAGCAGTTCAAACTGTCTTCCACCCCTGCAAATCAATCTGTTTCCACCTAGTCAAGTACACCACTGAGTCAGAAAACCCCCCCATCAAAAATGAATGAAAATATCTTTCACTGTGTTGGAAACCTGAAAGATAATTTATAGAAAATGTCCGACCCTTTCAAGTGATCATAAGGACACTCTGATTAAAAATGGTAATGACAACATTGTAACCAGCAGCTATGCATTACCCGTCATTGCCGTTTAAATATGTGTATTAATGAAAATAAGCAGTAAAACTAGCCTGACAGTACAATGCAGCCGTCAAACAAAGGCTCGTCAGTAATGTTTTATACCAATCCACTGATATAATAATTATACTATCCCCAGTCTTTAGTGGAGGTTGATTGTTCTTGCTGTGAGCTAACACACTTAATTGTAGTATGCAAATGAGAGCAATTACAAAGCTTTTAGGTGAAGAGATGACAGCTGAGGTTGGTTTTATTGGAGGCCTCACCCAGTTGTCATGGAAACCACATAGAATAAACGCAACTGTCAAACAGATATATTCTCATGTTGGGTCCAGAAATTGCCTCCACTCTACTTTTTGTTCCATGAACTGATCCATATGAAACAGATTCTGTGATTACTGAGCAAATTGTCAATTTGTGTCATGCAAAGCAAAAGAGAGCTCGTTTGAGAGAGAGAAATGTTGGACTGGATTCAACTTCCACACCAGCACTTCATAAGAATTTTAAGTATGCACTCGTGCTCAGTTTGAAATGATTTGAGTTTGGTAGTGTCAACAATAATCCATGATCTAAAGGAATTTGAAGATTTTTTTTTACTTGGAACATTTCTCTGTTGATAATATGTCTTTAACAAAAATGTTGTTTTTTTTCTTTTTGATTTGTTGATACACAACTGATTAGTGTCAATTTTAACACGAGAGAGGCCCATTAAACACGAGTCAAAAAGGCTTATACACTGTGTACAATGACACAGAGCAGGGTTTATTTAAGTGAGTTTTATTTAGATGTGATCGTTGTAATAATGGCATTTATGATTGTAAGTCTACAACACTGAGCAGGACACAATCTTTCCTATTCAACCAATCATTGACATTTTCTCCAATGTGTCATTTAAGTTATAAATACATGTCACAATTAGATGAAGTTGCACAGTATTTAAATGAAAAACTTTTTTCATGTATTTTTTCCTTCCTAAATCAGGCATTCACTTTGATTATCCTAAATTACAGGAAATGACACAATCAATGCTGTTGGCATGCAAAACAAAAAGTTACAGTTTAAATTTGGTCAAATTTTCCCTAACAATCTGTATTACAATTACTCTTCTTCAGGCTTTCATGAATTAAATATGAGTTGTGTCTGAAAATGAGATGTTACAGAGGTAAATGACGAGAGGCAGCCTGTAATTGAGGTGGTGGCAACATGGGCCTGCTGAACTAATCCCTGACTGGGTCATGTGACGCTCTGTTCACCAATGGCGGGACTTCTTTTCACCACAAAGCCAGGGCAGCTGGGAAAATTGATTTCTCATCTGAGCTGTATTTGATAGCTTTTGAAATCAAAAATTGAAATTAACTAACCTACGCCCCATCATTACAAAAGAGCAAATTAAACTGTGCAACAGCGGTTCCTCTGAGCTCAGGAAGCCGGTGAAGGAGACGAATAGGAAGATGGGGGCTCTTCTCGGCCCGTGACTTTCTCTCATACTGTGTGCACAGAATATTTAAAACTATAAATAAAATGTGTGTTGTCGTCTTCTAATAATTTATAATAATGAAAAAGGAAATACTAATTAAGAAACTATAATTTACAGCCCATTTAACATCACATTCATTTGTTTATTATAGAGATTTTTTTAAACCATAATAATAATTTGACACATTTTGCTGGTGCAAAAATGCAAATAGAAATATATTTTCAAATAATTAGGTATACTATGCTGAATTGTATTTTTTCATCAAGGGTACTGGATAAAAAAAAATCATAGGTTAAACAAAAAGTCTTCAGTACAATTTCTAAACTTTTTTAAATTCAGTAAATAAAGCTGCTTCTCTAAATGTGCAGTCTGAGGTTTTGCGACAATTTTTTTTAAAATTTAGATATAGAATTTCATATGAAATTTTAAGTTTAAGTTAGTTGCACATGCAGAGATATTAACCTTTATATTTTGACATGCTTTTTACCAATGCAAGTACTGCACTAACTATTTTCCAAGGAGGAATAACACAAGTGATTAATTTACCATTTTTCCACTTTCATTTATTGAACACAAACCGCACTTTAACAAGCACTAAGGAGTAAAGTCTCTTTGTGAGAGTGAGTGAAAGTGGACAAGACGTGAAGTGAAACGAGCTAGCTGTTTTGCGCTGACAAACGACATGCTGAAACAGATGTTCCTGCAGGTGGACATGAAGATCAATAGGCGGCGGAGAGCAGCGAGATAGTTACCTGAGCTGCTGGAACTTGTAGCAGATGTTAAACAGACTGATGCCCTGGAAGGCTGATCAATGGACAGGAGGCAGATGGAGGAGAACATGGAGGAGTGCTGCGAGGCGCTGTTAGCAGAGGGAAACATAAAATAATGGGAGTCACATTTGATATGCAGATGGGCGCCTGTCCACAACGTTAACCCATCAACACAAAAAAACAGGCTTCAACTTTGAGGAAACTTCTACTTCAGCCGAGACTCCACTCCCTTCATCAGCTTCTGTGTCATGCTAATTACTGCTTATTTTACCACCTCCAACACTAGCTGAATATTTGTCAAGTATCATGATTCCAAACAAGAAGATAAGGGCACTGTGGCCAACATTATCAGGTGAGAGAAACAAGAGATTCAGCATTTTTTTTCTGGACTAAAAAAACTTGCCTCATTAGCACTGGTAAGAGTTAGTGTCAGGCTGTGATTTAACAGACTATCACCTTTACCTCCCATTAGCGAATTCAATACACTCAAAAATCCCAAAGCATCTCATGAAGCTCTCTCTGGGTATAACTAGCATGTGCATTCTTATTTTTTAAGCAGATATTAAAAAGAAAGGTTTACTTGCAATATTGTACTGACAGTTTTTCAAGAAATTTGAAAAAATAATATTACTTAAAATATTCTTTTTGCAGCTTAAGCCCCCCCCCCCCCCCCCCCTCCAAAAAAATCTGTATGTAATGATTTATTATTTTTTTCTATTTTAATCATGCAAATTTAGACTGTAATTATGTTTGCAGTTGGTAGCAAGTGCAGCATCTCTTTTCCCATTTTCCCCCAAATTCTGCACACCTGCATTAGCGCACACATAGACCCTCACATACACCGGTTACTGTACACACACACACACACGCCAAGATCTTCTGACATCCGGCGTCCCAGTGGCCTTGCTGTCCGAGAAGCAACTTGAACTAGGCGATAACCTGATAAGACTTTATCTTGTCTTCCCTGGGTCTCAGTGAAGCCTGAAGAAGACACTTCAGCTGCATGGCATCCCCCCAGAGTCCTAACCTTCCCCTCATCTCTCCTCGCTGCCATCTCTGCCTGAGAGCTGTCAGCGGCCTGTTGCTTATTGATGTTTCTGCATGTTTTATGTCTTTCGGAGATATGACGGCCCTGACACAGTGCTGATTTCAATCAGCCTTGCCACATACCGCAGAGAGTGACAGCTGGGGAAAGTAAGAAGGACAAAAAAAAGAAGGATAGAATTGGTGGGGATGTCATTGGCTCAGATCAGCTCCGGCCTCGTCTCTGACCGGGGGATTCTCCTCCCTTCTAATGAAAATGTTTCATTCACATTGCACATCTCATGCCTCCCTCACTGATGAATTCAATAGAAGAAAAAAGAGAAACGAATAGTGAGCGAAAGAAATTCAGCTTTTGTCAGATTGGGGAGGCAAGAAGAGAGGATGACCCCTGAGCCAAAGGTTCTGACACTGCATCAATCCCTTTAGGGGCGAGGCCTGCTGGACCAGCTCTGGCTGCAGATTACTTCAGCACATCTGAGGGGATGGCTGCTCTATCTATTTCACACGTTCTATGCAGAGAGGAGCCTTGTATGCTTTGGATCCTGAGCTGCCCACTAAATTAGGTCTGAGATCATTCCATGCAATGATTGGAGCGATCCAGGCCAATTCAGCTCCAAACCATTGACAGAAGGCTTACCCAATCCCTGAAAAAAAGGGAGACACATCTAGTCCCTCTTTCTCTTTATGATAAACACTAGAATGTACCGTGGGTAATCCCAATAAGGCTCTTTACTTGCAAATTCGAGTATATGCACACATGTACCGATAAGACGCTCCCACGCAGCTTTCTCACATACGTGTTATTGACGAGCATATCGTGTCTATTCAGCTCTTGTCGCTCTTTTGTCACAATCTGGAGTAATATCTTTGACTTATAAGGCGCTGCAATGCTAAATATGATATGGTGGTAGTTGAAAATTCTCCTCACCGTTTCAGACCGCTGCAAATGTTTGAATTGATGTAAAAAAAGAAAAACACTGGGTTACACTAATTGTGTTATTATTATACATCCCCCGAACAACTTTTATTTTGAAAAAGATGATAAAATATTTATTCTGCAATTTTTTTGTTTCTTATTCTGTGTGTTCAATATCTTCCCTTTTTGGAATATGTGTTTAACACTGAAGCTATGCTGTGTCTCGGTTTTCTGCACTGTTATCGCTAACTTTAACTTTAATTTAATCTTAGCTGGACTTTAAAATAGGAAGGAAAAAAAATCCCCCAAAGATCTCGTAATCATTTCAAACCTGTTTTTGTCTGAATCTGATAAAGCACAATTTATTCCCTTCTGTTTTCACTGAGAGATATCAAATTAATAGCTCTAGTCGGGGTACTTTGCTTTGAGTACGCAGTCATATTTCACTTTCAGTTTTTTACAGAACACAATTACCGCCCCATAATGAGATTCAAAACAAAGACTAAATTAGCTGTCATTAAATTATTTCAATTTCCTTAGCCTAATAGAAGATTGTGACAGGTGTCATAGTTGCCGTTATGTTTGGCTTCGCAACACGTTATAATGGATAATTGATCCATCAAAAAACATCAAGCCCAGGCAATAACTGGCTCGAGAGTAGCGTACTGAACATGCAGAAAATCGAATTTAACCCCATGTTGACTAAGACACTCCCTTGCTCTGTCGATCAAGCATGTCTCTCCTTGACAGCTCTGTTCGCATGTTGTTAAATAATCTAAAGGGAGAAAAGAAACATGAAAGAAAAAGAAGTCTCAGAGGAACTGTCACAGAGAAAGGAAAATGCCATGGGGGGCGAGGAATGCCTTCAGTCGCGCAGCTTTTCACATTTTAATTTCAGTCTGCGGGACTGACTCATGGTAGCGCCTGAGTGAGTGGGTCCTGGGAGTCAGGGCTCGTGCTGACCCCTGAGCATAGACAGGCCCAGAGAGATGTCAGCTGAGAGCTCCTGAGGATCACCAGGCTGCCAAGCGCTTTGAAAGCTGCTGCCAATTCAGCCTAAGATTCAGCTGAATGCTCGCCACAGAGAAGGGGAGCGACAGCAATAAAAACAGGTTGCAAAAGGAAGAGAATTTGCTTTCAAAATGTATTTGGCCTCTGACCTTGCATCCAACCCTGTGGCCTCTGTCTTTGAAGCTGAGCATATTTTTTGAGAGACATTGAAAGAGGGGAGGGTTTTAGGGGTGGACTTGGGGCCTGTCAGTATAAACATATTAATAATCTGACAGCTTCATCTGCTTTTGAGGACTAGACTTGACAGCTTCACAATGGCCTGCGCTGTAGTCCTTCTCGTACACGTCTAGCTTTCCTGTCTGAACAACACAGAGAGTTTATTAAGACATCACACTCCTGTGAAGTATTGATTTTACACCAGTCTCTGTCACTTACTGTATCAGCCCGAGCAGGAGCTCCAAAATCAACTCTGACAGCTGCATGTAACCTGCTGAATATGTTTGAGAGAACAGCTCAGTTCAGGTAAATTTGCTTTTTATTTTGCTGAACATCTTTAATCTAATATCGCCTGATCGAGTTCCATGATCAAACATCAACACGGAGCAGAAAATTCTTAGATTTTTTTCAATTGAAAGAGAAAATGTAAATTCTTTGACAGCCAGAAATAAAGGAGAAATGCATCAGATAGGAGATTGTTGCAATTAAGTTTGTGCAGCTCAGGAAAAAAAGAACGAACGCTATCTCGAACAAAGGAGGGGGATGTGCATCTGCCTGTGGAAACGCGCCCCGCCTCTCAGACTGTCCATGGAGAGACAGAGGGAGAGAGGGGTCAGAGGGAGCACAGGTAATTGAGGTGTCCCCTCCCCTCCCTTTTTTTCCAGGGCTTCTCACCCCATCCTTTCACCCCCCCACCCTATCCACACAGCGGGCACAATTACGCTCCCCATCACCCCACCAGCTGGCCCCCGTGATCCCACACTTCTTACTAAACGCGACTCCATCGGCCCTTTCCCTCTTAACCTCTCAGCACCCGCTCTGGGGGAATGGTGAGGCTGCACACAAAACTGAAGAGAAAAAAATAACTTCTACTTCTTTTAACACTTTGACAAAAAAGGAACAAATCGGGAAGTTGAGTTAATGCAGGCTGAGAATTAAACTCGGTTTGTTGCAGGTGTACAGCGGTGTATGTTAGTAAAAACCTACAAACATACAGCAGCGTGGAAAAACTGGGGCAGTGACTATTAAATCTAAGGGTGGTTATTGATTAATTGAAATATTTTCATAAAGAGTAACAGGACAAAAATGTGATAATTCATTTTACACTTTAAAGAAAAATAATTTTGTCACATTTAGAAACAATTGAAAAGAAATCAATAAAATCAACTTAGGATAAGGAAAAGCCCGTCTTACATTTAGATGCTTACAATTTAAATCAAACTGTAATAGCTATCAACATGTATGTTAATTGAGTAGCTTGAAATCCCTTTCAACACCCAAGTGTCAGTATGATCATATTTCTCGAACACGCTCCGAGTGTCTCTTGATAGACAGTGTTTTCACTCCATCCCTTCACATTAATGAGTGGGAAGGCTCTCCTGTGCGTTATTACCTGAAATAATACCATATGGTAAAATGTAAACAACATCTGCATATTCATGTCATAACTTCATCTGTTTAATTAGTTCCAGCAAAGCAGTTTACCCTCTGAGGCCCTCGCTGTCAGAGCAGTGATGGCGGAGCCGTGGCCTGCTGTCGGTCCTGACAGTCCTCCATTGTTCAGTTGACGCTGCTGCCCTGTCTGTTTAATGCCAGGTGCATCTTTACAGGCCACAGATCAGGTGAAGCGAGTTAGGGAGCTTCTTTCACACCGATGCCAAAGCTGACACGTCCCTCTTTAGCGAGGAGACCTACCAATTATTTGAAGATATTCTATCGTATGTAAACACGGCTTGGTTAAAAGCCAAACTTTCACCGAGTGACACCATCTCTTGACGTGCAGCCATCAATATGTGTGCTGAAATGCATCTGTTTTCCCCCCACACAAGCACACTGACAAAAAGGATGTGATACCCCGCTGAGGTCAATCACATGTTGGAAACCATACCAGATACTGTTTATTTCTTTTTCCATTTTAGTACGAGCTGAGATCGGGCCATTTCAAAGGTGGTCTTTGATATGTAACAAAGCTTCACTTCATGTATGTTTCTCTATAATATGAAAACAAGGCTAGAATGCCTGAAAATGAGCTTTAACTCGAAAAATTTAAAAAAAATCCTTTTTTAGGAGGACACTTGCACAAAGGGTCAGAAAACAAAGAGTCAGTAAATAAAAACAGAGCAACGCGGTATGAGAAGCTTGAGAATGTATTCTCTAATTAAATTGTCCTTCATCATGTACTTGTTTCTGCAAAAGCAATAATACTTTTGACCCCGTGTGGCCTGAACACTAACATGCTTGAGGAAGGAAAAAAAGGAGGGAAATGAAAGAGAAAAACATGAAGGAATATCTTATTAGGGGAGTCAGGCATGTTTTGGCCCTGGTTTCTTGATGGCTGCTCTTGGTGTCGCGACCTACTGGCGTCTAGCTAATACGACAGTGTACGCCATGCCATTGTTCTCAATCAATAACTAATTATCAAAGTACTGGCTCCGACTTGTATTGTCCGCTTTGCTTGGAGCCCCTTGTTGTGGACTGAAAGACAGAGAGGAGGAAGAAAGGGGAAAGGAGGGTGGCTTTTGGCTGCACAGTGATGCTGCCGCCACAACATCCTCGCAAGCCTTTCAAGATACACTGTGCCGTCAGTTTGAATTACCCTCGCCTACTAATTGATATGAATTAGAACAGAAGAATTATTGTTGCTGCTGAATGTCATAACGATATCCTCAAAGTAATCACGGGAGACAAAAAGAGAACAGCACAAAACACACAAGCAGACCAAATATGAAAAGACAAATTAAGCCGACTCCTGCTAGGGACTTTGCAAACGAGGCATTAGACAATGGGGAAAGAAAATTAGACTGCTACCAATCTGTACGTTTCATTATTTCAATCTTGTTTGCAAGTATGAGCCATGATTTTAACCAAACAGAAAGGATTCCTCCTCCAGAAAGACAGCTTAGAGTTGTGTTTTATTTGTGAGCCAACAGGTTGAAACGCAGCTCTCTCATCACTGATACAATGTCCTTTTATCACCTTTTCATTGTCCGTTGCTTTTTACAAATGAGCTGACTGAAATAGAGGAACCCAGTCATTCGTACTTGGCAACACAGAGTGGATTGTGTGCTGGTGCCTGCCTGTCTCTGTGACTCCTAATGGAGTGGCGAGTCCTGTCATCCCACGTGGCAGCACAGTTCACTACTCCGCAGTCCCGTTGGAGCCACTGGCACCAGGATTGTGGGCCAAAACCCCACGGAGCCCAGGGGGTGGCTGGTGCCCTGGTGGCAGGCAGGGGTCAGCCTAGTAAAAGTGCTGCCCTCAGGACAGCGAGTCTAATCCCAGAGCAAGAGCAAGGCAGCTGGAGCAGCCCATCCGTTCAGGCTGCGTAATGATATCACTTGCACTGGATCTGATGTCTGACCTCATTACCAGAGTTTAATTGTGTTGCTAACAGAGTTTCAGCTCTTCTTTTCTCTGGCCTCTTTCTGTTTTTGACAGCGCTCCAAAAGAATTTCCCTGTTGCTCACAAAACAAAATTGATTCCCTATGAATTTGAGTCCTGTTGACTGCCTGGTCATTAAAGTAGAATATTATTGAGTTTTGGCTATACAGGTAAAACATGATTTTTCTCTATCATTCTTTAAGCTCAAAACTGTGAAATGTAATCTTTTTTTTCTTTCAATTTTTGAAAAATGAATTGGAAAATTAAAAAAAGCATCTCCTGAACACCATGAATCTGTCTTTTTCAAACACTTGTTAAGTAAAGTCTTTAAGTGATACATTTACCACTTGAAGTTAGAAACAACACACACGTCGAAAATTAGTGAATAAACTTTTTTTTCCCGAAAAAAATCACATGTGGTTATAGATAGGGGGGTAATTTGAAATAGAAAGGAGAGTATTAAATCAACAGTTCATTAACACCTTTTAAATATACATGGTCCTTATCACATTGTGTTTATAACAGATGAGTGTGAAAAAGCTTCACTGCATATGTAAATGACAGTGGTGTTGTTCACACCTTAAATTAGGTAATGTTTTTTTCTATTCATTTCACAATTATAAGCAATGAATTAAAAGTGACAGTTTTACATTTGGATTTAAACATTTTTTTTCTATGTTTATTTCCTCTATGTAAAGCTACATGTGTTGCTTGACTACAGAGAAGTGCATTACAACTTTCCTGTTTGCGCAGGCTGTTTTGATGTTTTAAATTCAGTGAAGCTGCCCTCTTGCTCCATCTTGTTGTGAGCCATGCAACCTGAGAGTCAACCATAATCTGCCTTTTGCCATGAAGAAAATAACTTTCTTTCATGCCATGATACCACAGGAAATATGAATAACAGAAACATGCAGAGTTGTGGTTTAAATAGGAAGCTTGACTGGGGCTTGGTGCTGCAGTTAGCGGCTTTCTCCCTCCCACACAGCTCAAGAGGTAGTGACATCGCAGTTTGCTTCTTGGCGCCCAAGCTACAGTCCTCCATAACCTGAACACCCATAGGTAACTACCACTGGGTCACAGGGAACAGGCCACCACTGGTAATGGAGTTGCTCTCTGAAAACATCTCAATGCAGGTAAACATGGCACTCTGTTGAGTATTAAGTGCAGTGAAACTTTGAGTAAAAGTATCACGGTGGGTAAAGGTTACGTGCAGAAGGTATCTGAGTGTATGTCTGCAAACAGCAGTCTGTGTACAGGTGCTGGGCTGTACTGAAAATGCCTCATTACCACCCTTCCCATTTCTAGGGCTCATACAGTGTAGCAATGTGCCCTTGAAAACAGACCCCAATTTATTCTTTGCATTGTGCATGTGGCTAGATTTTCCAATATTCTCATCATGAAAGAGCAATTATAATTCTATGGTTCATATGCACACTCCATTTGAAGCAGCGATCCTCGCCTATTGTCAGTTGTCAGAGTAGAGGATAAACCATGAAAAGGCCTAATCCCGCTATGGGCAGGAGGCTTTAATGAGCAGACTGTCTCAGGCAGAGCCATGTGATACCCTGGCTGGGGCCAGACCAGTGCATCGTGGAGGTCAGCTCCTAATGGAGGGCTCCATGGCTTCCCCTCTGGAGAAGGGCGGAGCCCACTTACGTTGACCTGTTAAGTCAAGTTGCTCTCCTCTGACCCTCCAAAAGATGCCTGGTTGTGGGAGATTGTCAGGAAAAAAACAGCACAAACAGCCGTGCTGCCTGCAGGCAAAGAGTTTGCTTGAAATGAAAGGAGGATACAAAAAAAGGAACGCCAGCTCAGAACAAGAGAATGTAGCCTGTGAAAGATGTAAATTCAAAGCAAAAGCAGCAGAACTTTAACCTATGGGCTATTATGCAGCAAGTGAAACAGAGCTGCCGCTTGGAATTAGTGACAATGGGGAGTTCAGGCCAGGGGCATTTAACCAATGGACATCTAGTGTATCAGATCCCAATCTTAATGACATCAGTGACCGAAGCTTTGCAGAAACTCTGATCTCTGGTGGCATAAAGAAAGGGTCGTGGCCAGAGGGGATTAGTAAAATATATGGAAGAGAAATAAAAAAATATGAAGAAAAAGGATAATGAAAAGAGGTTATGAGAAACCAGGGTGAATATTATTGCTGGACCTCACCAAGATGCAGAGAGTAGGAAAAAGCTGCGCAAATAGTCATGGGATTGCAAAGTCAATAATACGTGCAATCTTCACAGACAGAAAGCTATAATCAACAAAAATCCATATTGAGGGTGAATGCCAGAGTTTTTCAAAATGTCAGAGGAGTGTGTTTGCAGAAGGGCAGAAATGACAGATGAAGAGCAGGGAGGTGAGTGGCAGGGACACAAGGACAGGCGGACTCTGTGCTGATGAGGTCCTGGACACAGAGACCAGGCAGAGTGCAGCGTCGGGCCAGGAGAGCACTCTGCCTCAGCCTGCTCCCTGCAGAAAAGCCAAGAGGAGTCAGCAGTGCTACTGCAATCTAATGGGAAGCATCCACTTAAAATTCAGAGGTTAACAAGACAGTAGGCAGCCTGGATTGCAAAATGGTAGTAAGAGTGATTTTTGGAGACACTTTAAATTGACAATTTTAGCAATGATAAAAATACTTTTTCCTTTCATGGCACAGTCCCGTAAAAACACAATGCTTTGTACTGCCAGGAAAAACAGAGCAGAAGGAAACTGGGTAATTGTGGAGGAAGTGCAGTTTTGGGGAATATAGGCACTTAAGTTGAGTCATTTTAGGGATATAGATATTTCCCATTTTCAACTCTGACAAAAATGCAGTGAAATGGAGGGGCCATTTTTTTCTTTTTCGATTTCAGTCTCGTAAATCCTTTTCAAACACAATTCCTATTCTTCTTTGGAGGTCTTTTAAGTCATTATAAATGTTTTCTCTCTTCCTCGCTCTCTCTCTGTTGCTCTCTTGCTCTCCCTAGCTTTAGTCTTCTTGAATAAAATAAGTGCAGATTTGCTGGAAATCAGTGGCTTTTGTGTGTGGCTGCAGGAGCATGGTGAAATGTTTGGACACTAATACCCATTCATTTCGGTAGCGCCATAAATAAAAGCTGCCAGCTATGCGGCTGCCGTGAAGTGGTATTCTTTGGTGCCCAGCAGGATGTCCTGTTCACATTAGCGCAGCAGGGAAAACTGGCCGGAACAGCCAGACAACTAAATCAAGACATTGTCAACTTCTGACAAAATTGCTATAGGGGGGAGAACCGGTTTCTACGAGGGGTTGTGCATGTCTGGTTGTGTGCATGTTGTAGATTGTGTGTGCCTATGTCTATGAAACTGAGGAGGAGAGCTAGAGAATGAGAGAGCAAGAGGTTTATTTTTTCAAAATGCTGTATATTCTGAAATATAATTCCTAACAGAACAACACCATGGGGCTAGGATGAATTGTGAAGTGTTTCTAGAACAGAGACAACAGTGATCAAGACATGAAACCAAAGCCCCCGCAAAAACATCTCCTGTTGTGATTGTTCCTCTATCTGTGCCAAACTTTGTGTCAAATGTTTGTATTTCTGTATCTCGTCATTAATTTTCATATTGCAAATGGAGCCGCTTTGATGCAAGACCAATTTCAGACTTTTTCAAACACTAAAGGACAATCAATCAATCAATCAATCAAAACGCTCCTAACATCCAATTTTCCATTCTTTAAAATTGCGATATTACGGAAACTGCCATGTAAAAAAATAGAGCATTGGACTTTGACTTGTTTTCAGATGACAGGTTATTGGCCTCAAGTCAATTTGACCCACCTGATCAACAACCAAGCATACGTCTCTTGTCTCTCTTGTCAGTACATATAAACTTTAAAAATACCTGTAAACCAAACAAATTACAAGGACCATCTAACTTACACCAGGTCAGAGCAAAGTGTGCCCATGTGACAGAATGTTATAAAGCAATCCCCTTTAAACACAGTCCAAGCCCTGGGCTAGATTTGCAGGTGGTCGATTGCCCGGTCTTCACAGAGGTTAGCTCGTAGGGAGTGCTAAAAGCTGCAGGTCTGAAAGGGAGTCCAATCATCAGAGGAGGCCTTAGTGCCAACAAGACCCAGATAATGACAATTCTGACCTCAGTTAAGTATATTACACAGCAAGAGCTCTTGGATGTGCTGCCCAGAACAATGTAAGGAAAAAAGGGAAAGTCTGTGCTGGGCCACAGCTGGGACATACCATGCCAGTGGGCTTGATGTTTTGATTAGGGGTAAGTAAGCCTTTTAACTTAGTTTGATTGAAAAAAGGGAGGGTGGAGTTTCCATTCATATCTTTATGCCTAATAAAGCCCACTTGACAACACAGGGGTTCAACACTTCCCTACAATGGGGAAATGAACCATTGCAGTGCGTGTCAGAGGCCTGATGTGTACTGCAGATTATATGACGGGGAACAGAGTGAAATGAGGTTTGGCAGTGCCACCGTGAGGTTGTGGCTGGATTTTGTGTATCTAGACGCATCCTGGAGCCCGTTCAGACAGCCCAGCTTTTAGAGTTCTGTGAACTGTAGATGAGAGCAGTGCACCCTCTTTCTGCAGGATCTAAGTTGAAGTCTTTGCTGTAGGGTTCAGTGGACCATGAGAAAACACCAGTGAATCCGTCACCATCATCCCTCCTGGGACAAAGCTGGCTGGTCACTTCTGAAGCTCCAGTGACCCAAGGCTTGAACCCTGCTGCTCTCCATTCCCTACCCTACGCAGCCACTGGGAATCTATGACCTCAAGTTCATTGAGAATCACACACTTTCATGGCAGCTTCAAAAGCAATGGCTGGGTCTGTTGTGTTTTTAAACTGTGTTGTGCCCTCCGCTGGCTCTCCGCAAAATAACAATATTGATAAGTACAATCTCTATGTTTTGGAATAATTTATTTCAAAGAACTGAAGACATATCATGAGACAAAGGTCTGTTATTTATAAACATTGATTCTCCAAATGCCATGAAAATATGAAAAAATATGATTTTGTTGTAACTTTCTGCATCCAAGCCCAGATGGCTCTTAATTGGTTGGCAAATGGAGCAAGAGGTCTTTTTCTGAGGTGCGAGTGTGTGATTGTTGCTGCTGAATTGCTGCTGTGAAAGGCTGGCTGCGTGATTTGAAGATGGAACAGTGTGAGAACAGGTCATACAATGGAGCCACCAGCCTTGCACGCAGGGGGATGTTGGGGGTGCATGGTGTGTCTGTTTTGGGGGGGGGGGGGGGGGGGGGGTGACAGCTCAAGACATGAAAGTGAAGACGTGTAAGAGAAGGAGCAAATACAGACAATCTGATAAGGCTAAGAAAGTTATTAGGACTATTTAATCCAATGACGAGTTGCAATTGTAGGCCTAGTACAATGCTGCACAGTATTAATACTCAACACGTTATCTTAAATGCCTGAATACATTTTGATAACTTTATTTGCATATTTTAAAATCTGTACTTTTAGTTTTACTGTAGTTCCAGTGAATTAAAGTATTGCACTACATTTTTAAGTTGCAACTGTGACAGATCAAAGGCAATCTTTGAAAAGTTCAACCTTATAATGCATTTAGGTATATAGTCAGAGAAAATAAATGGATTGCACAGGTTGCA
Organism: Tautogolabrus adspersus; assembly: GCA_020745685.1. Taxonomy (NCBI): domain Eukaryota; kingdom Metazoa; phylum Chordata; class Actinopteri; order Labriformes; family Labridae; genus Tautogolabrus; species Tautogolabrus adspersus. The sequence goes on from CM036539.1 coordinate 18,342,035, forward strand.
CATCTCTTATGTAGAGTCCCTCAGGGCTCTTTCCCTGATCCTCTTCTTTTCATCTAATTCTTATTACAGGCAAAAATATTCAAAAAATGTTTTGAAAACAACAACTTTGACTCCCTTTCTGATCTAATGACCAGATTGGACCCACTACCACTATGACATTTCTGGATGATATTTGATTTGACGGAGGAAAGCCAATTACTTTCCACAATTAAATGGGGAAAAAACCCTAAGATCATACTGTACCCTCCAGCACAGCTGCCCAGGGTGTCAACCAGTTAACTGATAATGCTGACCACTTGAAAAAAAACAAAAACAATATCTGACAATGTTCTGAATGTTATAGACAGGTTAGCAAATGTGTAATATCAACCTTTCAAAACCTAGAGTTATTTATGAAAGACTAGACCTTATTTTACTCCCTTGCCGACCAGTTATACATTTGGACATTTATGTACAAATGTATTTACTTATGTTTTTTTAATGATAATCTTGTCACTTGGTTATCTTATAGATGATATTTGGCACAAACTTTTTATTACTGGCCCTAAATAAATTTAACCTCGATAAATACTGGGGAGTTGACCTTTTTTAAATTTCTAATCCATTGTGTAGTGCTTTACATAAAGGTTGTTTAAATAAACCATAGACAATAAGGCCTTATGGATTCCTTATTTATAAGGCTTATTATGTATGCTTAATATATTTTAAAAAGACTCACATTACAGTAGTAGCTTCCTTGCACTGGCTCCCTATAAAATCTAGAACAGAATTTAAAATCCGTCTTCTCACTTACAAAGCTCTTAATGGTCAGGCATCATCATATCTTTTGGGAGGTACAGACTTTAGTTATCAGGCCCCTCTCCTTTGGAATTATCTACCAGTCAGGGTCTTGGGTGCAGAAACACTCTGTACTTTTAAAACTTTATTTTTTGGCAAAGCTGAGGGCTGGCTCAGGTATGGACCAGACCCAACTTTTGCTGTTATAGGCTTCCACTGCCAGGGGACCACTGAGCTTCTCTCTTTCTCTCTCTCTCTGTATGCATATTACTGCATTTCAGTGTTTGTCATAGTTGCTAATGTTATATTTGACTGAACAGACTATTATCATACTTTCTTGTGACTGCTAATACTACCTATACTTACACATTATTACTGGCATTGTAGCTATAAACCAATTTTATTTATTGTTGTTTTTTTATTGTTGTTGTTGCATTTTTTACCTCTATCCATCTCTTTCTTTCTGCATCTCCCTCTATCTCACCTTCCAAGCCCAGCACAGTCTGGCAGATGGCTGTTCTGCATGAGTCTGGTTCTGCTCGAGGATTCTGCCTGTTATAATGCTGTTTTTCTTTTCCACTCTATGTCACACTAAATCTTGCCAAGTGCTGTGTTCAAGGTGGATTCATGTTGGGTCTTTGTAAATAATAAAATAAAGAGTGCGGAGTGCTAGACCTGCTATTTTTGTAAAGTGTCTTGAGATATGATTTGTTACTGTATGAATCGGCCCAATAACAAAAAAAGATGGATTGATTGACACATAACACTTTTTGACAGCAAACGTGTTTATTTTTAAACGGCCTGTAAAATGTTAAGTTTCTCAAACGTGTAGAAATTGTAAAGTCTGTAATCATTATTATGAAGCATTTGTTAACACATTAAATCTTATTAACACAATTATTTTAATCAGCTATTATTGGGACTTATTTAGGCTTTAATACGTTAAAAACTGACTTAATAAAAGGACCACAATACAAGTTCTACTTTAGGTTGATTTGAACAACAGTTGTTCCATTTGACATACATTTAATGCAATTTATTCATTTATATTTTTAGCATTGATTTTTGAAAGTATTTTTAATAAAAGTGGATGTGGATTCACAAAAACAAATATTTTATCACTAAGTAAATCAAAGAACATTGGCTTATTAAAGCATTCTGCTTGCTCCCACAGCTGCAATATTACATGTATCTTGTGGGTCAAATAAACAAAACTGAGGTTTTTTGCTTAATAAAACACTGACAATACTCCAGTCCCTGAGAGGAGGGATATAACCATTAAAGATGAAGACCTTACACTTGTGCAACACCTTCTAACAGGATGTCTTCATGAGCAAGGGGCAAAATTAAGCTGTGTCAAAATGGGAGGCCAGGGGAGAGGTTGCAGAAGACATCAAATCAACAGCAGTCCAATACAGAATCCTATTATCAATGACACTGTAAAGGTGCCCCCGGCCAAAAGTCCCCTGCACTGCAGAAGTTAAGGTGTTGCTTGATTCATTAGTGCCTGTGTCTGAGCTGAGGTGATGGCTCCCTAGATGTCCAGAGAGGGGTGAAAACTGGAATGTCTCTCCTCTCTGTCAACACTGTGTCACTCTAATTTATTTTTCTGATGCCCAGTGTTGACACCTGGAAAGGTTTGACCAAGCATGGTAGCAAGGGATCATCGGAGGGTACTATTTAAAGGGAGTGGTTGACACTGTTGACATTTCCCTTTCCTTCTTCCTTGCAGCCTCACCTTTTCTTGTAAGGATAGAAAAAAAAAACATCCTATTAAAAGGTAGATAAGTTGTTCATCTTTGAAAGACCAGATACAGATCAGTTATAACTCACATGTTCTCTAAAAAAAATGCCAGGCACTGACACTATCACATTGGTGTTTGAAACTGATCAAAGATGGCCAGGGGAGGGATTCTTGATATTAAAATATCTTTCAGTGATTTAAATTAGAGATGGAATCTCACTCATGGCATTATTAACAAAACTCAACAGCACATTTATTCAGACAATAAAATAAAATAAACTTCAAACTAAACTAAATAACTAAACTGATTTAAAAAATGACTGAAATGCACATTATCTAGGATTTGTGTTCAAGTATTTACAGTATGAAGTCACCCATAATAGAGTATAATGGCTGTCAATGGATGCACAGTGCTAATAATGTAATGTGCCCCTCCCTAAGGGAGCTGATCTCCTCATCTGGGTCATGGTGAGTATTAAAAGGGTTAAGGGTGCACAGTAAATTTATTGTGGGTCTTCCAGCACCAATGGGCCAGAGCACTAATGGATGACCTTGGGGTTTGGCTGCTCCAGACTTGAGGAGATCATGTCTCACCACCTCCCCACCACCAGGATGACCCCAGCCCTCTCTGCCCCTGGCCTCAACCTTTAACTCACTGATCTTTGACCAAATTATTAAGCAGACACCTGCTTTCCGGTGTATGGTCGGAGCAGGGGGAGGACTCACTCTGGGTACTCTAATTTGATGTAGATGTGTGGTGCGACAGTATCTGTCTCACTAAGGATAAAACCATCTGTTAGGCTTCTGAGTGGTATGACTTGTACGCAGTGCAATCACTTTACTGTTTACACTGGTGTAATATAACTTTATGACTTAATTAGCCTTGATAATCTGTTAAAATACAACATTGTTATTTAAACCACTCAAATACTTGTGATTAATGGTGACATTATCAGCACTTAAATGTAAATAAAAAGGAAAGGTCCCCGAGTAAGGGACCGAATATTTGTGGGTGATAAAGCTGGAAGCTAAGGCAGAGGGTTCCAGTGAAATGATGTCTTGTTTTGTGTGGTATTTATACAGTATACTGCAACTTTCAGGTACTGCTTTCCTGGGCAGGGATATCCAATGCTGTCACTTACAGCAGGAACCTTTTTTTCACAACACATAAGCGGCTTAATCCAACTTAGTTTTCCGTTATTGCTTATTTTTTTTAAAGGTTAAAAAAAAGGCTTACAAATGAAAAAATGTTCCTCTCTTTTATTCATCATTTTCCAAAAAATCCATAAACTAACCCTGAAAGTGGAGGTGGGGACGGAGAATTGAACAATTATGTCAACTATATAATATAGTCCTCTGTCAAGGGCACTATCGGGTACAAGAACTAGCCCCAAAGACTGCTATATACCTCAGGGACTTGTATGTGTCAAACTTGCAGAAAAAAGGAGAAAGAGGAAAAAAAATGCCACTAAGGTATAGCCTGGAAACGACAATGACCTAGGTCTGCCTTCTCGCATTGTCCCACCATCTGCACGAATGTGAACTTTGCCTTTAAATCGTGGCTTCTCAATTAACATGTCCAGCTGGGTGGAGAATTTTGTCAGCTCCCTAATATCATTACTGCCACACCAGACCGTGATATAAATATTAAAAAAGTGCCGAGAGCTCTTTGCCTGCTTTGTGAGAGCTTCTGCTTCGGGTTATAATGATCTGCACCCACATAGCAGGGTAACTGTAGAACGCCTGGGCTTATTAGGACTCCTCCAAACAGTGAGGCAGAAAGGATAAATGTCTTGAGCCATCTTTCTTTGTGAGTTCTTATTCTTTTCTTTTCTATTCTACTCATGTGGGATCTTAAGGCAGCACCTACATGGAAAAACAACACATTTGCCAATACTCTACGTAGAGGCTCAAGCCCTTTTGAGATATTCTAGTGGTCTCAGACAAAAAGGGTTGAGAAAGCATCAAGTCGTCTTCCAAAACCCAAGCTGTGTGGTCTTTGTGATAGCCCCATTACAGCATGAAGGACTCTTACTTAAGGCTGTATTTCTGTGTTCGCTGTCTGTGTTTGCTTGTATGGATAACTGTACTTTCCAGGAAACGAGATCTTAAGAAGAAGTCTTTGAATGTAGGACATTGGCGCTGTAGCGGTTAATCTCCCCCTACGGCTTTACAGACGGCTGTGGATTTAGGAGTTGGCATCATAACTGACCAGTGCTGTTTGATTAGATAACAGGGGATCTACTGCAGGCATCGATGGTCCACCGTGCTGAAATGAAACAGTTTGCTGTCTGCCTATTCTGCTTAGAACACGATGGGGGTGATTCTTCAGCAGTCTGAAGTCACAAGCTGCCAAGCAGTGTCCACCACAGCGATACCACGATCACGGTGATACTACGGACTGCACTGGCTTGTACCAGATGTTGGGAATTAGCTGTCCCTTTGGCTGCCATGGGTTGTGCCCTGCAGCTCTCCTTGAAACTTACTGTGAAGGATTGCAGGTGTTGAAGAGTTGCCAAAAAGGCCACGGAAAGAAATTGTTACTATACTGGTAAAAGTAAAACCGTATTCCGAAATCGACATGTTTTTTTTGGACTATCGACTATCGAGGCAGAATGAGGAGCAGGATGCCCCAAATTTGCTACAAAAAATTGAAAAAACAACAAAAAACACTTCAGTTTGTATCACATAGCATTGTTCAACCAAATAAGACAAAGACATAGCAATTTTCCTTGTATACAAAATGCTCTTTGGTTTACTCTGAAAGCTGTTGTAAATTAACTTGTTGCAGAAATGACTCTCTTTGTTGTAAATGTATCTTCAATTTCAGTTGCAGAGCAAAATCCTGTTATTCTATCTTAGACTATAATTTAGGAATTGAAGTATCTAACTTGACATGGACAACTTTTATGAGTTTGCCTCTTTTATTAAGATATTAGATATATCTCCATTGAAAGCAGTGTTATAATTTGAATTATAATAACTGTATTTGGAGTTTTTTAATAACAATGAACCCTACCAAATGTTTTAACTGAGTAGGCCATTATTTGAAAAGAGTTTTCTAAATGGTTGTATGCCAGGAGCAAGAATGACTGGTTAATCCCGGCCCTTGCTGCACTGTGGTGGAGGGCCTTTGTCCCCTAAAATGAAATATACTGAGTGCATGGGGGTGGATGTCACTTCAGATACAGATGCATTTGGGTCCGCAATGGGGGGAAATAATGTGCAACAATGATATCTTTGATCATTGCCAGAACTCCCCAACACAGGAACTGTGTCGAGTGTGGTTATCATCAACCCATTTCTATTCCCCCAGCACAAATCATTTCATGGCTCCTTCATCCCATGTGCCAGAACTGGGTTTCAAAAGCAATTTCAGCTGAAAAATAAGGTGCTTTTCTTCAATTTTCAAGCCATTTGTATCAGGGTTAGTGTTGTTTACCTAGCTAGTACACTGGTATTTACATACCTCTTTAAAGGAAAAATGGCCCGGTATGATTTATGGACTGCAGCTCGAGCGCAATTTTCTATGTGGTACACCTAATCTGAGAGGGTATGGAGAAAGGTCACATTGACCATACAAATACCGTGGCCCTTCCACAGAGAGTGGGTGGATATTCATTCTCTTTAAAAAAATGTCAGTTGGGTCTGATTTATGATATGCAGAGCACAGTGGGCTCGAAAAGCACCTTTGGTTTCAGCCTTACATCTGGACTGATGAAATAAGAAAAAGAGAATAATTTGTACTAAACTACTGTCTATGATAGCACTGTGTATGCTCAACACAGCGAGGAAACAATACTGTCCTTTTTGTTTTTTATATAGTAGCAACAGAAAGAATAATAAGAGAATCAGCAAATGATGTATAATAATTACAGAAAGCAAAAAAAGACAGAGAGACAGAGAGAGAGATGCTGTCAGGTGTTGGAATCAATGCCATGTTTCAGAGTTCTAACCTTTAGCCTCCCCCTTGACTCCAGCGTGATATGATACCATGAGACTAACAGAGATAGAAAATACATTTTCATGTACTTAGCGAACACGATACTGCTACGACGACTTCTTTCTTCCCCTTAATTTCCCAAACACATCTTCCCTTTGTAGTGTCTGGCATGAATTTGATCTGGACAACAGGAAAGAATAAACCACGTTCAATTCCTCTTATTATTTATTAAATATCCATGCTTACATCCTGCCTTGGAAGATGTTTATTGGCCACAAAGAGTTAACTATCAGTGAGAATCTTTTATTATCCATTAAAACCTGACATTGTCTGTGTATGTTTATTAATATTAATACCAACTCTGTCTACAATCCTTCAGCAGGGTGGCAAGGACGCTAGTTTCTACTGGAGAGAATAAAGGGAAGAATCCGAAAAAAGGTCAGCCAATTCACAGAACTGCTGAAACACTAAGCAAAATAATAAAGGGCATCACAATCAAGATACCATCCTGGGAAAAACCAATGAGCTGAAATGACAGCAGCAAAAATAACTGTAAAGCAAACATTGTGAAAACAATGTCTGCTATATAGTTAATACAGGAACAGCTACAATACTGAGAAAAGTTACAAAAAGGATACCTAGTATATACTAAAACCCAAAAAGGTTTGGTGTCATCAGCGACAGACTTTTTTTTAATTTAAGAAACAATCCAAACACTGCCCAACTCAGAAGCTACAGCAACTTCTGTTCTGCACGTTTTTTAAGTTTTTCTTCTTTACTTGGGTACGACGACACATTTAACTGGGAACAAACTGATCCATGTAATATGAAAAAGAAAAGTATAGAGTGTCACTTCTGAGATTCTGTTTCATGTTCAGCATTACACGCTCATTATTTACAGCGTGCTCACTCCTCGCATAGACAGACCAATTTATGGGGAAGCGGAGGATCAAGTTCAGTCCTAATGACAACCTCTCACTGACCTCTCCAGAGAAAACAAATGGAGCCCCAAGGTGATGTTTCAATATCACTAACTACTTGGGTGTCCTAGGGAAAGGAACAGATGTAGCCCTGAGGATGAGGAAGGGGTGAGGTGCAGGTCAAGGTCACCATACGCCAAGGTTAGGGTCAGATAAGCACGGCTGGCTCGGGGTCTTCACATGCCCACAGGCCATAAAAGGGAGGCGTGGACGGAGACTCAAGAGCTATGGATCAAGTGTTATTCCGCTGAGGGCCTGAGGGGCGGGTGAGGGCAGGGGCACTGAGGTTCAGCACTGTCATATGCCTGGGTTATAGCTGCTCTACTCTCATCACTTGCTCTGGGCTGTTGCTACGAAAACACTTGCTAAATTACTAATGTGTTTATCTGCAGAGAAAGTGGCAAATCCTCTCAGAGTGAGTCAAATGTGTGGTGTGAAACTATGCAATAACTATTCATACAGTTTAAAAAATGGCAACAAGTTCTGCCTGATAGTATTAGCTAATTTAAATGTGAGGTAAGATGTTTTAAAGTGGCCTCAGTTCATAATTAAAACAGCTAGCAGGATTTAAAAAGAAAACACAACAGAAGACTGACACCATATCTGCTAAGCCTAAATTGCTAAATCATTTGTATATATACTGTGTAGCAGCCACCAGAAATGATCTCTAATTGGAAAAATCTAAATGAATTACTTCAGGTTATTTGTTAAGACGATGAAATGTCAGACTATGCCATTAGTTGCTGTGGGAGATCCCATGGTATTTTGAGTGAATAAATTGGCTCGAGCAGATTTATTTTGACTTAATTAATAAGATAACCTAAGTGATTTATTTGATTCCCCAGACTGTACGGCACAATAATAACCTACAGTACGAGGTAAATTTTCTAAATGTGTTCAACTAGAGAAGGACAACAGGAACAGAGTGAGGCTGCAATTACTGTCATATTCATGGGGAGGAGGATGCTAATAGGGAGATTTTCTGCTGCAGATCAAATCAAATGTAAATGTATCCTGGTGGGTTGTGCTTCTTTAATTAGGAGGTGCAGAGAGTTTGATAAACTCTTAAAGATTGTGGTTCTTCCAGTTGTCAGCTCATTACAGGCCTGGTCATTTTGTTGCTGCACTATGCACTGCATAAGACTTAACAATGTATATAGTAAACAGCACTGTGTTAACAATAATGTGCAATGTCGGGTTATAGTAAGTGAAATATAGAAAGAGAATATACAGATATCCAGTGTCACTCTAAATAAAAAATGACTGAAATAAAAAAAATCAAAGTAATGAAGAGAGATGCTCCTCTAGTGATTTATTATTCATTTTTCAGATGTGAAACAAAGGCGGACCCTGATATAATGAGGAGATCAAAGAAGCAGAGAAAACTATACTAAATCAACTGAATTCTTCAAAGCTTCTTTTGTTTGAGGACTTTTAGATGTAAGTGAAGTTTGGAAAACAATATTTTTGATTATCTTTAATAATTCAAGGAAAACATCGTATTACTTAAATAAAGAAAGTCTTTATTCATTATTCTAATCATCTGTGCTTTCCTTCATGCCATCTCTGCAGTAGAAGCACACCGATAAATAAATAGTGCTAACCATCCCCACACACAAAAAAACTTTTCTAACTTGTTCTGACACGAGCTCTCTAATTATTGCAGGAAAGAAGTCGACAATGCAAGCCTCAAGGTGCCGCTAAATTTAATAACTGCTTTTTACCCGTGTAATAAAATGCACTTTTTGTCAGACTTGGTAAAAGAACTAATGTTTGAAGGTTAGGCCGATGACAGAACATGCTGTCTGTTGAGTAATAAAGCACCTTCCTAAATATCACAAAAGTTTTCTTTTAACTGCTGCAGCGCAGATACGATGTACATTACAAATATCCATATGTTTTTTTTTTGTGTGAACTCAAATTTCACAGGACTTTCTACGATTTTCTAAGAATGCGTTATGCTTTCATTCGTCAATTTCTATAGTGATGCTTGCAAAAGTTTCTCAATATAACAATAATACTATTATATTAAAATACTCTGTCACTAATGCAAGACATTTCAATATGATCATAATAAAGTTGTAAAATAAGAAAAAATGGCAACAATGGTAGAACAAACTAAGATAGAAAATCCATGTGAATTCACAAATGACAAATATTACCCCCAAAATAATCATTTATTTAAAAAAGTGAATCCATCGCTTCTTCTTTTATCACAACAAGATTTTCTTGAGTGTTGAATGAGTGTTAGACAGCAATGTCATAGTGCATGGATTCATGCATAACTAGAATATTCCATTTCATAAAAAGACACAAGTCAGATTGGTTCCATGCTCATCATTTATCAATGATGATGTGTTATAGGCACTAGGTATTTATTAGAGCTGTTGTTTTAATGAGAACATAACAAAAGCTGTTGACAGTGAGTGTAATAACATTATTAATATAATGCATGTCAACTGTTGTCATAAAGTGTGATAAGCCAAGTTAGTCAACATACAGCTAGCATAACAGTGATGGACCCATATAGGACATAAGGAATAGATAAGGGCACGGACAGAGAGAGAGAGAGAGAGAGAGAGAGAGAGAGAGAGAGAGAGAGAGAGAGAGAGAGAGAGAGAGATGACTCCAAGAAGGTCACTCCTTTTTTTGTAGTCAATAATTGACATTTAAACACACGTTTCAAACGTCACTGATAAAATTACGTGAGATAATGGAGAGCGAGCTGCTTACACCGGCATGCAATTATAACCGTAATGAGATGCAAAAATGCAAATGTCTTTGTGCATGCTCCAGCCTCCTTTTGTGGGGTGCCGCTGCGTCTGTGCTGGATGATAGATGCCATGCTGCTGGTGGTAGACAGAATGGTGACATGTGGGAGAGGGAGCAAGCAGGGAACAGAACTGGGGCAAATATACCACACACCCTTACAAAAGAAAATACCATAACTGCCCCAGCTAATGCTTCCCTCAATGCTGCCCAAATCTAAACAGAGAATTAGTTAGGCCTACTATGGATATTACTTCTCAATAAATATCAATATACATGCATTACAGGCCAGTAATGGCTGTTTTAAAAAAGATATGAATATTTCTTTAATAATATGAAGTGAAATGATCTCCATTCCCACAGATTACATTTTGTTTATAAAGGTAAGCAATGACTCTTATAAACCTTTAAACCATAGTCTTTGTCCTCAGTCAGGGAATTGAATTAAAGTTTCAACCTTGTTAGGGTAACAGGAAATCTCGCAGTCTTTTCAAAAATACATCATTTCTGGAGAAAAAGGCAGTAGATGGCCATGAACAGGCCCTTTTTTTTTTACTTCAGGGTACACTCAATGGGCATTCAAGCATACTGTTTATATCATATTATTGTTTTAGAATTGTTTTTCATTTAAGTTTCTAACACCATGTACTGATCACCTGTGATGCTTCCTTGATCTCAAATTAAATGAGCCTTTCACATGCGACAGCACACACGTGTAACAGCATATAGCCTGTGCTTGTATTTATCCTTGAGAAACATTCACATAACAGGAGTTGTAATTCCTGCAGCCTACTCTCCTCGTTTGTGGGTTCACCCTCTCCAGACCTGTCGCCCACCCCACTACCTCAGGAGGGTGATAAGAATGGGACACAAAACATGCTAGCAGTCATGCTGTTTGTTAGAAGCAATTAATTTCTCCGAGGCCTTCATTCCATTCAGGGTAAGCTTTTGTGCTCTAAATCCCACTATTCTGAGCTTCTCTTGTGCCACGTAGGAGGGTATGAGAGAGCGGAGGATCGGAAAAGAGAGGGAGAGCCCAAGACAGAAGCTTTGGATGACAGATTATCTTGGGCCAGTTAAGCATGTAATTGCTCAAATGAGTTAAAATCCCTTCAAATATCTGTCTCTGCACCTCATCACACCACTTCATACACTCAAATATTTGACAATTGACAAAGATAAACCTAAAAAGGGGTCTTCAATAGCCAGCTGCTAAGACATTATTTTAGGCTTGAGGAATATAATTCAGTAGATTTCTTTACATGTGGAGACAGGAAAAAAACTGATGTCATTCAGGCTTCAAATTTCCTAAAACTTTATTTGCTAGATGGACTTAGGGTTTCTCACCAACGCAAAACGGTGCAGAACACCTTTTTTTTTAACCTTATATTGTGACATCGAGATCAAGATTACAATCAACAGTATAGTAACTATCAGCTCTAAAGATCAGGTAGCAGAATGAATGTGTCTTCCATGGCGAAGAGGGGGGATTGTTCTACAGAGTAACAGACACAGCAGTCCACAGATTCAGATCTAGAGAATGTGTGCTGTCCTCCTGCCAAGCCTTTTTCACATAGCCACAGTTGCTCCAGACTTAGGCGGATGGATCCATGCCTTAGAGGGAGAAACTGCTGCATGCCAGACTTCTGAGGGTCACTGAATAGACTCTTCTCTTGTGCTTTCTTTTTTTTTTTAAATGTAATCAGGAGTCTAATCGCTGCTTAACAGAGATTTTCCCCACTGCATCACATCAAAGACTATGATATGAACTGTTTTGTCTATGGTAATAAGATGCATTTGACAGTATTAAGATGTAATTATTGGTTATTACAGTATGACATAAACAAACGTGGTCTCAGAATCCACTTTATCAAAAGATAACATATTATATTTGGTCTCTCTATGTCAAGTAATCAGCTTCTGTTTTTGCACACAAAAGACTGTTTTTGTGTGCATGATGGAGGACTAAATGTGATGAGTGTGATGGGCTGGAGAAAGATGGAGACTTTTTGCCAGGTGTATTTGGCCCTTGCCAAATGCCACCCTCAGAGCAGAGAGGGTGTCCTGCATTGCTACCCTGAATGAATGCTAATGAGGGCGTGTGTGTATGTCTGAATGTTATTCACACCACATCAAACTGGGCCTGCAAAGAGGTGCAAAACTGGGGCTGGCAGCCTCCCAAACCAAAACAACCTGGAAGAATGTCAGACATTACATGTGCTGAGGACATGCATGGATTATTGTAGAGAGAGAAAAAAATACTGCCTATACTGTGGCTCAGCTGTGACAAAAAGGTGGAGCTGTCTACTGACTGTGTTAATGTTCATGCAAAATACGAAGCCAATTCATGCTCCAGGCAAAATAATGCAAGAAAAATATTAATAGAGATACGCAGAAATACGGTAAAAGAAATGCAGTTTAGTGGCTTTTTTCACATGGCTTGACTGATCTAAAGTTTATTTTATATTCCTACTTTTTGTTTTATTTAGTCACTAAATGTAATTATATTCTAATTTTGGAATTCAAATTGATTGAAGAAGAATTGCATGACAGAAAAAAAGACGTCCTGTTTTAACGGCCTTTCAGGTTTACAGACTTTCATTAACACGTAAAAACACTAACTGCTCAAAAGTGGGATAGAATTGAGATCTGAAGATGGGTCTAATTTGGATTCAACACAAAGAGTTTCAACAAAACAATCCTTAAACTAACAAGCTTTTACCATGCAAAATGCAATGCAGCACAAGACAGATCCACAAAGCAATTACAATCATTTAGGAAGGTCTTCTTTGCGAAGGTGAGACGTTCTTTGGATTGGCTTCACACTCTGACAGCTGATGGGCAGACAAGGTCACTGGATGTACAAGCTCTCATTTAAAACACAGACATGAGAGCAGAACTGGGGTTAGTTGGGTCTATCGGAGCTGTCAATCAATTAATGACAATTATTGAGCAAGGACGCCCGTGGGAGGTGAGAGTGGGAATGAGAATGGCAGTGGTGGAACAACATGTGGAACGGGACGAATTATGGAGATTGGAAAATAATAACCAAAACTGAATGATATTAGCAGCCCACACATGCAGATCACTCATTCCCCGGCATGTGTAAAGCGTGTCAATTGTGCACATGAAAGGGTTTTGGACCTTGTTTTACTGATCAAACTATAGATATAAGGAATTCAGTACAACTTACAACTTACTATTCCCATATAACACAGAGGAGTTTGTTTCACAAACTGAAACACAAATTGTTTCGTTAGGAAAAAATAGTCTGATGAAAAGGAGAGTCTTTTAACCACACATGAAGAAAGTTAGCAAACATTACTCTAAAGGTGGCATTACCCAGAAGTGACACCTCACACTGTCCCACGCTTTGAAGATGCTACCGCTGCAATCAAACACAGGACAGAGTCACGCTCAGTCTAAACTAGGAGAGAGGAGGGAGAGAGAAAAAGGAGGGAGGGAAAGTGTTTTGAAATTCTCCAGCTGGCAGGCTTTAATTTTCCGCCATTCTAATTAAAATGCAAATTAAATTTATAATTAGCAACCGCAGTATCCGAGAAACCACCTTGTGTGCAGCCCAAACATATGGGGCAACCAGCGGTGGGCAGCAGTGTCTCTAGGAGACGACAGAGGTGGGTGGCAGGACCAAGAGTGTTTGTAGAGGAAAGAGTTGCTCATCACAGACCGGGCTGCTAACATTAGGAGAGGCACTGTGCTTTGACCTGCTCCTCTCAGCTGTGAGCCCTCTCCAAGCTCTCCAGGCGCACTGAGGCAGGGGAGCACAGCCCAGTTTACTCTGCTGTCACTGCCCATGTCACAGGTCATTGCATGTGTCACTTCAGCCACGCACAAGTGCGACGACCAGCACTGCCGGGGTCAGCTCCTCTAGATCGAAAGGTTTCGGACCAAAATTAACCTTTGCTGACTCTCAGATAATTAATTTTTCATTGATGGCAACTCTCTGTAAACACAACACAGACATTTCTTTACCTAGCGCTATCCACTTGCCTTAGCAACTTCACATTGTGCAGGTGTTTTTTCTTTTTTTCAAGGATTTATTTTTGGGCTTTTTGGAGAGATAGGACAGAGTCGGAAATCAGGGAGAGAGAGAGAGTGGCGACATGCGGGAAAGGAGCCACAGGTCGGTTGTGAACCCGGGCCGTCCGCTTGGAGTACTATAGCCTCCGTAGATGGGGCACGCGAACTAACCACTGCGAAACCAGTACCCCTTGTTTTTCATTTTTAAAGGATAAAAACTTGTGTAACTCTTGCTTGATAGATAATCCAATACCAAATTTCCTTCCAACACCAGTTTCCATACCTAGACTTAGTATTAGCCAACACAGACTACTTTGTCTGATACCAATGGATAAAAAAAGATACACATTTCAGTATTATGGAACAGTTGTTCAGCTAGCCACCATCTAGGCCTGTTAAATGCACAAAGCTGAGCTAATTACTACTGTCATGTGTCAGCTAAAGACTGTCAAAGAAAACCAGATCTTTGAACAAGTGTTTTTTTAGTGTGTTTTAACCGTTTCATGATCTTAACCCTCAATGAAAAAAATACATTCTTTAAATGTTTAATGGGAAATAATGATTGCTGACATTTTGATAGCTTTAACTAACCGTATACTGTCCACTAGCACTGTGCTACAACAGAAGTTGTTTCTGACAGCTATAATAAATATCATTGATGTGTAGGCTAGTGTTTTTAGGAAGAAAAACAAGTAGATTTTTCGAGGGGCTAATCATTTTTGACATTGGATCAGTGCATTGATCGTACTTGCCAATTCCTGGTACCGCATTATATGCAATATTTAAAGGCATTCTAATACTGGTATCAGTATCTGAACAACTCTGAACTTACAACTCTTATTACAATAGTAATAAGTAGGTTAAATAGCAATAAGGGAAATATTAAAAACATTTAAGTTGTTCAAATCTGAACTGATTTTAGAATTGTGAGACAGCGACAGTTTCACATTGCCTTAATAAACAGACACAAACTGTAGCCAACCATCTTTTGTTGTTCCAACAGGTCACCAAGTGTCGGAGAAACACTATCTCAGAGTTTACCCGACTATTTCTTTGCTGACATAGCTGAAACAGCAGCATCAATCATCCATCAGTTGTCACATCCTGAAGCTAAGGTCAGAATGAACCCATGTCAAAAGAAAGGGCCACATCTCACCATGCGCTTCGGCTCAGCTGGACAGTCTCCTTGTGACACTGTGTCAAGAGGCTGCCATACCTCTCTATAGTCCTTCTATGTGACAGATCGAGTCAATGAGAAGGTCTCACATGACCTCTTCAGCGCCCCCCATCCCCTTGTCACCTGAGTTGGACCACCAAGTTCCATTACGAAGTTAAGTGTCTGAACTAAGAGACGGACTTATCTAGGAAGCTGTCAGGTGAGTTAACTCGTAAAGCTTTGGGTAGACAATTGGACGTGGCCCTGTGTCACCACTGACACCATTTCCTCTTACACACTGCTCTCTAAATGACATTCAATGCTGTGTAGAGTCAAGCATTAACACACTGTCATCAGTAATCACAGGAAGTAAGATACTTTTATTGGTACAGTAGGGACCTTATCTTGAAAAAATCTTACCATAAATAAATGAAAAACCTACCATGTTTTTTCTGCAGGGTTTCCAGGCCTTTTTCTCCTTACAGGACAAATCAAACCTTGGACCAAACATGTAGTGAGTTGATAATCAGAAGACAAGCTTTCAACTTAACTAAATTGTTGGGATGTGGCATGTTGCTGTGAGTCTGACAAGTTAGACACAAAAGAATCCTTTCTGTGAAGATATCCAAACTGCAGTGGTAGACAGAAAAGTCAAAATGATATATGGCTTAACCAATTTGACAGTCAGTTTTGGACAAAACAAGGTTTCTAAATATAATCCCTCGTTGTTTTCTCTTCTCTTAGAAATGTTGGAGCTAGCTGTTTGGTTGTGCCACCTGTTGCCTTGTTAATCACGCTGAGAAGATACTCATAAATCATAACATTCTTCAATTAATCAAGCTGTCAACTCCTAGGTGAGGGGTCATGCATGGAAGAGACAGAGGTCATCGGTTTGGTGTGAAAGGGTCATGGTTGTGTGGCATCTCTTATTCTTGGGAAGTGTCAGTAGAGGAGCCAATGGAACAAAGGAGAAATCAAAGTCCAAGGGACACGAGAAAGAAGGGTGGGGGAGGCGGCGGGGGCAGCCACAGCAGAGCCAAAGAAAGGAACCGGGGTGCGGAGCATAAAGCCAGTCAAATTGACCTGTCATTACATCAAGAGAGCCGTGCCAGGCCGCTACATTATCACACTCCCCATACCCTTTGAGATGACAGAGTTCCTGCAACTTACCAGGTTCCTGCAGCACTCCATTTGCATAATTAACAAGTCATTCATGTGTCATTCATGTGAATTCTATTCATTTGTGCGAGACGTCAGATTAAATAGCATGCACTGTATCTGGTCATTTCAACGGAGTGTCAAACGATTATTACTCTAAAAACACAAATTAAGTCTATTAGAAATGTTTCATGCCATTTTGAGATAAAGGATAGAAACACATGCAATCATTTCCACAATACACGGCATTGTGGGTACTCAGATGTCTG
Organism: Tautogolabrus adspersus; assembly: GCA_020745685.1. Lineage (NCBI taxonomy): Eukaryota > Metazoa > Chordata > Actinopteri > Labriformes > Labridae > Tautogolabrus > Tautogolabrus adspersus. The sequence goes on from CM036539.1 coordinate 18,358,872, forward strand.
GCTTGCAATGCTTCAGGTAAAAGATATATAGGAATGCCCATTCAACAATGGCATCTAAACTGTAGCAGGCAATGGACTTCCACAATACCCTGTGGCAGAACAAGCACGTCCCTGGCTTTGCTGAATTTTTCGGCACAGCATGGATCAGTAAAGAAAGAAAATGAATGTACTGTAACGAAGAGTGGAAGAGAAAATACGTTTTTTTTAAATAACTTAAAGTTGTTCTGAATTCACATTAATAGCATTAATACTGATGGCAACATTTTATTTTAGAATGAAACTAAATGACCGTTTCAGATGTGTAAGCTATCACTGTTTTAATCCTGTAGTTGGTTGACTTAAAGACATATACTTGGGTAATAAGCTCATTTGATATTTGTCAGATAACATTTTCTGGTGATTACTGCAGTGACATAAAAGTAGTCTTTTATTTCTTCTTTTTTTATGTAAGGTTTATTTTGGGGCTTTTTATGTCTTTATTTATAGACTGGACATTGGATAGAGTCAGAATCGGGGGAAGAGACAGTGGGGAATCACATGCAGGAAAGGATCCACAGGTCAGATTTGAACCGGGCCGTCCGCTTGGAGGACCACAGCCTTCGCACATGGGACGAGCGCACTAACCACTAGGCTACCAGCGCCCTCATAAAAGAAGTCTTTTAAAGGAAAAAATTTAAATTCCAAAATGTGTCTTTTTTAGGATAAGTACGAATTTAAGAAATGCATTTACCTTAAAACAGTTTTTGAATGACAGGTCAGAGTCAATGGCACATGGCAGATGTTTTGTACTGGAAGCTTTGTGTGCATGATTTCAGCACTCGTTCTTCAGACCCTTGTAGCTAACTCATTTGGCATTTTACGTCGTTCACAGTGTTGTTTTACTTACTGACCATAATTGAAAAACCTCTCACAGAACTTAAAGATGAGAAAGAGAACATGAAGGTCTATAAAATAAGTTAATTGTTCTACCATTGTTCAGTTTATTTGTGTATTAACATTTTCCAACTATAATGCCTGCTTCAGTCAGAAACCATACATACATCTACAAGTATGTTGAAAATAAGTACTGATGGGAATAACCTGCAGAACAACACACCCTTTTCCCTGTGCAGCTTCTGAAGGTGAATGAATATAACATACATTTCTTCTCACTTTGGAAATTATTCTTCACATTACTTTCTCCCAATTTACCCCGTTCATTTCAATAAAAGCATGCCATTTGCCGATACATGCCAATCTCGTTTTTTCTTGTGCTCGACATCTTAAAAGCAAAGTACAAGTACTTTAACCCAACACCTTTAAGCACAGGAGGTCGCACGTTGCTGATAATTACAACATCTGTAATTTCCCATCTTAATGTGCTATACATCAGGGTTGAACTTTCCTAAGCTCAATGTGTCAATCTGCTCTATGTATTTCTCTTTGCATTAGCGAATTTGAATGACATTTAAATCCCACAGAAGCTGTTACCAGCCTGTCACTGCCCACTCAGTCTCCACCTTAGAATTTGCAAGTGATTTTAGTCATTGATTACTAAGTGTTTGGAAGCCTAATGCAAGTATATGTGAGCACATTTAAAACATCTCTAATGACTCCATTTTGTAAAGTCAATGACTGCTCTTTTGGTTAAATGGGGGGGGGGGGGGGATGTGCAAAGATTCGAGAGAGTGACAATGTCTACATATCACGGTACATTTTGATTAAACATGTAAAAAAAAAATGTAAAAGTGTTTTTTTTTTAGCTGAAATATATTACTGTAAATGTTTCAGATCAGCATAGATGTGTCATTGAAAGGAAATAAACAGTGGTTATGTAGTATTTTATACATTTTAAACACGCAGGGCATTTATGCACCATTGCCAATAGTGCTTTTTAACAGTTTGATTAAATGCTTTAATCAATCACAATCCCAGCCTGTTTATTAATCACTTTATCAAGCAGTTGATGCATTGCTGCTTTTAATGGACTCCATTTATTTTGATTTCTCCTCTCTTCATCTTATCGAAAGGCCTCTCCCACTCTGGACAGATAAAAAGGGGGATGCGAGAACGGCTGGCTGCAGTAGCGAGAGCTCAGACGAGCCGGCCCCTTAACTTCATTACAATCACTCTGCTCAGACTTAACCAATTTATTAGTGGCAATATGTGCCCTGAGCGATGGCTAGGTAAACCACATAGCTTAGCTCAGATAAACAGGCACCCATTCATTTGTCTCCTCACCTGACACCATGGTGATGTATGATCCTAATAAGATTAATACCCCCTGGATTTATTCCCTTTTAGTCCCCGCAGGCACCTTTTAATGTTCCCCCTCAATGATCTAAGAATGTTTCTCAACTTCTATGTTGGAAGAATTGAGAATAGAAATAAAGCAGTTTGATATAACACTTTCGATATAAATGTTGGCTCTAACAGCCATTATTGCACAGAGACGTAGCAGCCTGTTCTTACACTTGAACTATGAATGAACATTTTCCCCTCCTGTGGAGGGGCTGAAAACAAATCTCTAAAACAGAAGCTTCTCTCACAATTGCATTTCAAGCTTCTGTTGTATTCAATAACGCATTAAAGTAGTCATTGAACCTGTCATGTTCTGGTCAGAAATGCCCACAATTAGCAAACAATCCATCTCCTTTTAAGCCCCCTCCCAGACAACCCCCGCCATCACCCGGCCACCGCAGCCTCTGGTTTGGATTCACGCTCAGACATTCTGTCTCATCCATGTTTCCCCCGTCTGCCCTCCAGCTTCTCCTCTTCTCTCCATTGTGCGCTAAAAAGCTATTGTCTGCATCATCTGAAACTCTGCTAGCTGTTACGAGGCAGCGGTGAAAAACATGAGAGTGCACAGGTTTGGAACACTGAATAGAAAATTGTACTTAAGTGGTCTTCTCTTGCCCATCACCTCTAGCCTCTACCCTCCTCCACATGAGAAGGGCTGCCGGGGTGGGCTGCAAGGGGAAGCCAGCAGGGCAATAGCAAACTTGAAAGCAGCCAACATTTGCAGCACTCTTGAAAAACAAGCATTTCACACCTGAAGCCTTTCATGCGGGGCCTCGAGGCATCCCCTTCAAGGCATTTAATTGGCTATTGCTTCAGAGCTCGTTCAGCGTGCCCATTATGGTGAGGCGACAAGCAGCCAAGTATGTCGAATGAAAAGGGTCCTTCTCCCAGATGGGCCTGGTGGTATTGAAAACTGCCCGATCACTTCTTGCTGTTGACTGGCAGAGGTAATTCAGATGTATGCACGTCTACAAATACAACAGTTAAGAGTGAACTTGATAAGACAGAAAACAGAGCGGCCTTCACAGTTTCTTGCAAATAAAGTAGCCAGTCACAAAGATGAAAAGATGTACAGATCATGTTTTATGTGCATATGATGTAAAGTAAAAGAACTGTATTCCACAGCAGATCGCTGCTGTTACAAATGACACTCAACTTCCGCAGTCCTTTTTATCAATGGTGACATTTGAACAAGCTGTGAAACATTTCCTCAGTTATTGTCAACTGGTGAAAACATGAAAATCCCCTGCAGCATGCCTCCACACATCAGACACTTTGATCACTTACACGTTTTGAAATGAAGACATTTGTGGCTACTCTAAACACATATTTCATGCTTTAATCTGAGCCCTGGGACGAAGGCTCCGGGATATGATGTTCCACTTTTGTTTGGCAGTTCTATCTTAAAGATATGGTCGTTTTCCCTTCCCCGTGCCATCTGCCATCTGAAGTTTCACCCATATCAGCCCGAGGCGTTGGAGCCCTCATTGGCAATGTTTTCCAGGGCACCCTGACTCCCCGTGGATGGACAGCCTTGGGGGAACCAGATAAAGTAGGTGTTTAGTCTCTGGGCTGCTGATGAGGAAGGGATTGGCTTTGAGCTAGGTTGGGGCTCATGGGAAATCTGGCGTGCAAACTAATTACGTTGTGCTGCCAAACTGCCTGTGATTACAAAATGGAGAGGCGGCGAAGGTGGAGCTAAGACTTTATCAATTGCCCTACTATTTATTTTATAAAAGAAAACAGATAAAGCTAATGAGAATATTTAAGGAGATGTTCTTTTGGTAGAATTTCTTGTTGCCATTATTTTACAACATTTGCAAATAAATGAATTAATCAAATTACTCAAACAGACCAACATCATAATCCTTTGATCTAAAAGTTCTATTACCTGGAAATCAGAATTCTCAAGATGGTTCACTAACAGCAAATGCCTAATTACTTCTACCATGTTTCCCCATCTGCCTGTCACACTTTTCCAGAAAGCCACTTAAAAACAGGTTAGTTCACAAATGATCTGCTATATTTGTATTAACGCCTCAGCTGGTGGCACAGACAGCCCCTGAAGATACGCACCAGGTAAATCATTAAAGGTACAATAGGCTTTCCTCTTCATACACCACATACACTTTTTAAGCTTTTAATCTATATATAAGTACAAAAACTATCAAAATCTTCTCGTGTTTTAAAAACAATACTTTTTCTTACAGCATTCATTATTTCATTCTAAATCTGTTCCCCTTTTCAGAATGTGTCCTTCATTTTGAAGTTGCAAAATCAACATTTTTAGTATGACTCAGAGAAAATAATCACTCCATATGGTGTTGGAGAAACAGCTATATATGCATACTGTACTGTTTTTGCAAATTCTAGTTATTAAGCAAATTAAAAGACAAGTGAAGAGATAGTTTACTTTTTTTTAAGTGTGCCAAAGTGTGCAGACTGTTGACGACATGGATACAAATGTTTGCAGCTAAAGACAATGTTCTGTTTTCAGACTGCTCGTGTTGTCAGGACGCAGGTGGAGGGTTGCAATAAAGCAGAGTACGGATGCTTACAATGGGGAATAAATCTTCCATATTGCCTCCATTATTTTCATTACATTATGTTTCATTACATATGAATGTGCTTAGCAGGTGTCTCAAAGCATTGTGACTTACATAACTTATATTCCAGCTCATAACCCGTTTATACAGTGCGGCATGTCACCAACTCAGATGAAGAACATTTGTCAAGCCGGGACTGACAGCACACAATGAAGCAATATCATCCTTTAAAATAACTTCACTCATTCTTCCTCCGTCACTCGTTCCCTTGCTCGCTCATTTCTCTCTGATAGAGGACGCGGCGTCTTGAGGGTTAAAAGAAAGGAAGTGATTTTATAAGGGAACTGTAGGCGCAGTCATGGATCTAATCATCACGGGGGGATGCAGGTAACATCAGTCAGTGACATGGAGCAACATGATATGAGACACAGAATAGATCACTGCCTGTGTGGTATACATAGCAGCACTCTGCCAGAGACCTCATCCTTCAAAGGGGCAAACTGGTTGTGGTTAGGGAACTGAACTTGGTACAAGAGGGCTGCAGGTTCAATATCTCCAGTCAGACACTGAGCAAGATACTTAACCTGAGCTGCTGAAATGAACATCCAAACTAATAAATAGATGGCATATAAAATGTCAGCGCAGGCACAAAGGAGAGCTGCAATAATAATGCAGCTCTTCTTTGTGTGCTGTTGCAAGAGTTTGCATATAACAAAGAACAGAATCTATTTTCCTATAAGCAATTGGTGCAGGAATTACTACAGGTAAATAAGGACTCACTTAAATGTTTGTGTTGTCTGATCCGTTTCATTATTAGATCTGTTTTTTTACCTTCATAGTTAAGTAATGGTTAAGCTCTTTTGTGTCATTATTTTTGTCAGATTTGGCGATAACTGTCCTTTTTAATTCTATGAAGCATACAGAGCAGCATTTATGTACAAAGAGAGTTCTATAAATAAATGGTATCATTATCTCTTGATGTTATTATCATGTAAACTACCTGTCTGACAGTTAAGCCCTTGCGTACGGTAGAGTCTCTTTTCTGTACCTTGGTTGTGAAGTTTCTGTCCGATGTTCACAGAGCAAAGGGAGAAAAATCAATAAACCAACAGGACAGCTGGTCTCAGAGGATTTCACTCTGGATTAAGAAAAGAGGGAAAAATGGAGAGAATGCAGTACTGAGATCGCATTATGACATTATTCTCAAAATCCCCATTGATTACTGATGTGTAAAAAATAAAAGGTAATCCTACAAGTAGTAATTGAAATGAAATCCAGCAGCTCACTGTTGGATGGGGAATGATAGCCAATGACATGACATTAAGCAACGTGAGACAAGGGGCAGTGGTTTAAGTGATCTGGCAGGCGGTACGATGCCCTCCTGTCAGGATCGATCAGTCCTGCTGAAATTTAGAGCAACACTCTAAATTGGTCTTAATGGTGTGTTTCATCCTCCAGTCTCCTCCACACATTGACAGAGAGCCAGTGTCCTTCATCACGCCAGGTCCCTGCCCTCCCTTTCAATCTGGGCATACCACTGATCTCTGCTCTCTGAGGAGAGGGAGCAAATCGGGCCAGGGGCACCCACACCCACAGCATCGAGTGGCTTACATCCCACCTCAGACTGTGGGGGAGGTTCCCCTCTTAAGGCGGTAAAATAGCCTGCAAAATAAGACCCTGCTGTGTGCCCAGAAATTTTGTGATTTGATCAAAATCCACCTCTTGAGTATGTGAATTATCAAACGGCATGGAGGAGCATCCATAGAGTCACCAGTATGAACTTGCTGTGAATATGCCAGTGGCTTCTGTGTCTCGATCTTTAATGGGAAGACCTATAAAGAAAGAAAAGAAAAAGACAAAAGAGCCCCCAATGCCCCTTTCTCACTCTGTTGGAAACTAATCTGCTTACATCATTAGGCTAAGCTTGCTGAAACAAATTACCAGATGTTGTGTTCCTTTTACTTTTGTCTTTTTGTCAGCATTTTAAAATATTCTCCGCCATTTTTCCTCACTAGCGCCCCCTCCTCTCCAACACCTCCACACAATAAGGCCATGTTCAAATAACAACAATCGAATAAAGGAAAGTCCCTCCCGCTATTCACGAACCCTATCTGGTTCTGTTCGCGCCTTCCATTTTCATGCGATCCAGTCATGTTGCCACTAATAACCTGAACAGAGAAGAAGAAAATACCAGAAAAAAAAGAAGAATGAACTGAAGCGATTGAGGTCCCCCACCCATGGCTGCATTGGTGGGGATTTTTGAGGGTCTAGTTGCGCTTATCACATTAGAGCCCATTTAAAGATAAAGACATGTCCCTGTGCTTATTAGAACTCTGTAGCATGCTGAGCATGTAAACACATATTTCAATCCGCCTCTCTTTAAGATATTTCTAAGAGCAGATGTAATATTAATTCCAAAGTCAATAGAAAATAATTCTACAGTGTGTGCAACGTCCTCCAAACGCTTTTAAACTATTTCATTGATATTTACATTAACGATTCTGCATTGTGCCTTAAAACTAGAGAGAAAGAAATCATGCTGTCTTTAATTTTTTTTTATAAAAACAAAGAAATTACATTTTTAAAAATCTATCAGTTCGATGTTCATTGAATAATGGAAAACAGATTTAAGTGACCAAAAATATAAAGACACTTCTTAGCTAGTTTCTGTCCCAAAAAATATATATATAAATCTTTAATTTCCATTATTCACTGTCTATATTATTGTTTGTATTATTATTATTTTTTTTTTTTTTATCACATTAAATAATGGAGTTTATTTTAGGGACAACATTATCTTTAGATTGAAATCTTAAATTGCTTTAACTTTTCGTTCTCAATGAAATGATGGCAGAAAATAGCATTTTTTTAATTGAGTGGACATTGTTGACTTGGTCTAAAATGTTTCCCTTTCACCGAGGTTGCAATGGAGGATTCAGTCTTTTCAAAACAACCTGGCCTTACAGTGTGTGGGACTTGTGTGCGCAACAAAGCCGAAACACAGTCGGCCCAGCCTTGACCTTATTTTCTCGACACATAAAAGAATACATAAACAGATATATACTTTAAAATCAAATTGCCTGTGTATTCTCCTCTTATCAACCGCCTGGCAGCAATTGTGATTCATAGCAGTCATTTAAGTGATAATGCACTCATTCACTACACTAACAAACACATACCTCCTGGTTATCTGTGTGCGTCGGCGTCGTTGCAATGCTAGTCGCCAAAAAAGAGGCAGAAAACTCAAGATGGTGTTGATTGATAAATTGACAGGTTAATTTTCGGATGGATAATGAGAGTAAGACCCTGAGAGATGGGAGAGAGAAGTCTCTGGCCCTTTGCTCTACCTTGGATGCAGTGCCATCTATCTATTACTGGCAGAACCGCAGCCAGGAGCAGGTACACTGAGACCCTGCCAAATGTTTGTACCATCCAGGTTAAATAAGGTGCTAAGCTTTATATCTCTGTGCCCTTGTTATATTGCTTCAGTATCACAGAAATTATTTTCCATTTAGAAAATGGCTTGTAAATGCAGAAATTATGTACGACTCCAAGCAAACATTTTAACATCCGATTCTGCATTAAATAGCCTCTATACATTTTTCTTAAAATAACTTCAATTTTTCATTAAAAAATGTATTTTGATTTTTCCCCTAACCTTTAGTGTGCATTCAGTAAAAGCGCATCCTTTCCATACACTTTTAGTTTGTCATTTCTTGGATTCTTTTTGACATGTTGGACAATACCATACATAACCATTTTGGACAACGCTGTCATTTTCTATGCTTGCAATTAGCAAAAATTGTATGTGAAGGGTTTAAAAAAACCTAGGCAATCCAACTGTGGAGCTTAATTAGAGGGCAAACTGCTAGAGAGAAAGAGAAGGTTTAACTAGAGGTTACAAAGGTTTCTATATCTTACACCAATTTCTACGGCTTGTCACTGCAAAGTGCTAAGTCTGCAAGTACTCTAATTAAGTCCCCACCAGCGCTACTCTATAGCCATTTCCCATGAATCAGCATACAATGTAATGCTAATCAAATGCCACTATTTTACTTTCAGACCTAATGCCCATTCATTCTTAGTTTCTACAGAACCCATTAGTGAATTTGTGTGCATCCTTTTTTTAATAAGGCAGATATGTGTGGAAGTGGTTTGACATTGTGAGTTCAGGGAAATCTTTCAGCGACATGTCAGGATGACAACAAGGACAGAAATGTATTTTCTCTGTTTGACAATGACTCAATACATTTAAGCAAAAACATTTATAAAAACTGCAAATCTTACACACAATTTCAAAACCAGTTTTGTTAGCTTGGGACCAATTGTTACTGTGGTGAATTAATGCAATTATTTGTATATATTGTAGTACACCAGAGCAGAAAGTTGACCCACTTTGATGTTTTTTTTTTTTTCACTGGCTCTTGTTTGCGCTGAGGTTTCAAGAGACCCTGGGCTCTTTTGGAAATGCCTTGATTGATTTTTCTGGCAGCTCTGTGACTTTTCTATCCCCCAATTGTGAAGCAAGGAGAAGTACATCATTTTTAATATATATTTATCTAATAATTAATCTAAGAACACAATAACTCATTCACACTGAATTTGACAAACGTCACACTTTTATTAATTTTTATCAGGTTTTTGAGAGTTATTATTCAGGCTGTTTGTTTTTTTTACATTCAAAATATAATTTAGGCTACCTCTTTTAATTTTGCCCAAATAAGTTTAATATTCTGTCCGGCCTTGAACAGAACACATGAGTAGGAACAATTTACATGAAGCACAATAATAAAGTCTCTCTCTCTGTGTAAGTGCTTCAGTGAAGCAGAAGCGGCTCTGTTTAATACAATGTTTGATGATATGACCGCGACCATGAAAGAGGACGACACTCTGGTTACCATGGACGCATAAAGAAAAAAATGACAACATATTATCAGTCAGCTTTACAATATTCAGTGGACATAACCACATTAACACATGTTCACATCGGTACAACCAATAGAAACATATGAAATAAGTAGTTATTGATTTTATGTCTAAACTTATTTACACTGCAGAGTTTTTCATTTATTCAAAAACTAAAATATGTTGCTTCTTTACTTTATAAGGACATGTTTTTTTCTGTTTTAAAAAGCTTTTCTGTTTTCTCACGCTCCATCATATTTGTACTGAGGGAATAATGCAAATCTAATCTAAACTAAACAAAAGATGAAAAGACCCAAACAAACTGCAGAATCATTTCAAAGTGCGGTTTGCACGTCTACACTGCTGATCCACAGCCATCTTCTGTAGTGTTTTGTCCCTTATTGTTGAAATCGACAGCAGTTGTGATGAGAAGAACTATGACTAAGTCTGTCATTGTATTAGCGTAAATGCGGTTGATCACTAATAACCACATGGTCACAACCAGGGGTGCTGCACTCCTCCCATTCATTTGAACAGCATTCTGAGCTCTGACAGACACCACAAGCCCAGAAAGGAAGGGTGCAGAGGACAAATCTTGTGGGATTCACCCCATGTGAGGCTCCAAAGCACCCAGCAGCTTGATCCTGTGTCACTCTGAGGGCACGGCTTGGCTCTCCCTTGATTTGTCTTTGAAATCTAAACGTTTAATTGTGGTCAATAAAAAGGGTTCAAGCAAATGAATGGTTGAAGAATATCAGCAGAGGGAGGGGCTATTTCGGAGTGTAAGGCTGTTAAATGAGTATACATAAAAAAAGCAGGAGGGAGAAAGAATCAAGAGGGAATAATGAAATTAGGGATGGGGCGAGAGAGAAAGAGAAAGCAAGGGCTGGAGAACTTGAAGCACTGACCCCTATCGCCCATGGTGAAAAGCAAGAGATTAGAAAGTGTTTCATGCTAATTTCCATGGAGATTTCTATAATTTCTCAAAAATTACTTCTTCCCGCTTTGATTTGTCCATACTGCCCAGCCCCCTGCTAGTGTTGTCGGGGTGGTCTGCTCTATCATGCCTCTGCTCTCGTGGGCCCCTCTGTGGCCCCTCGCCGCAGTCAGCCGTCGTGAGATTACTGAAGCGGCGCTGACGTCTCTATCAGCTCGCGCCACCGTCGTGCCCTCTCCCAACCCCCCACCATCACCGATCCCTTTCCCTCAGCCCAGCTTCCTTTCTGCCCACCCACCACCAACCTGCCCTCAGTGCAAACTCTCACAGATCTGTCAGATGATGGCTTCATTGCTGCGCGCTGCAAACTCATACCGGTCTTTTTTAACGCTCCCTCATCCTGTCCTCTCATCCCTCCAAGAAACCTGCAACCACAAGAAAAATACTACCCCCCCTCCCATTGTAGACTGTTTCACCTTTTGCTATCCCTCAGCCTTCTCTCTCTCTGCCTCATCCTGGTTTGTGCTTCTGCCTGCCACATCAAAGGAGAACCAGGGGTCACAGAGCCACAGGCATGGAATATAAATGCAGCCAACTGCGTGGCAGTATGGGAAATCAATCCTCTAAAGATAGCTCCATACACTTCATGAACCCATCATCAGTCTCTGATACATATAGAAATATATAGGAATTTTTATGGCCTTTTGTGCAGTGTATACTGCACAATATGTTTAGCCACAAACAACTACTGTTTGCCATTTTGTGTTTCCTCATTCCTTACCATTTTGCAATCTATAGCACTTCAAAAAATATTTAGTAAGCAAGTAAGTATGAATAATTTCATGACAAAAAAGATTCTTTATGATGACTTACTTAAGGGTAAAAATAATTTAAATATGATGCCGAGTCAACAACACTAGCTTAAATCATCCTTTCTTAAGGCCAGTCTTTGTGTTGGTGTGAGGGAATGCAGCGAAGGGAACCTGTGAAGAAAAATATCGGAGGAAAAACACTGCAGCAGAAATATGTAAACAACACTTGTTGAAGGTCCTGAGCTGATGATTCACGCCTGCATACACAGGTGATGCTTCCTGCAGTTGGTCATACATTTACTCAACTTTGTCTCAAAACACCTGTGAAGCAGCCGGGCTTGTCTGGTTTGATGGTGGTTCAGAAATATCTGGCTGAATGATAAAAAACAGACATGACACGGAGCAGAAGCAAAGCCATTGTTATGAATTCTATAAGTCTTGAGGGATGAATGGGAAAACTGGTGTGATTGCCAGACAGCGAGGTCTGCAGCAGGGTTCGATGGCTCTGTGTGGGGGCGACGACTGGCTCTGGTTGCTTAGCATTAGTATTAGATAAACACTCTGTCGGAAGATGTCAACGTCTCCATTAATGCCAGAGCTGCCACACAGGCTGTGCTTGAGTGACACAGTGTTTTGTAGAGTGTGACAGGGGTTGTAAATGCTAACCCTCTCTGGCTGTATCTCCGAGGCTGGTGGAGCCAAACGCAGGCGACACCTGGGAGCGTGGAGGCACGGCACTCTGACACTCTGAAGAGATGATACATGTGTTCCTCTCTGCCTCAGCATTTACTATACTGTACTGAATTAATTTAGACTCATTCAGATTAACTCACAACAAAAGGATGGATTCAGTACATTATTGATTCATTTAATTAACAACTCACGTTTGTTTTCAGTTCATTTCCAAATGAAAAAAAAACAAAGTGTGAGATACATTATACGGCATTAAGACGAAGAGAAAAAGCTTAAATATATTTTCTCACTTCTCGCTCTGTACCAACCACCAGCAGATAAGCCTCGTCTGGCCATGTGGCTACCCCAAAGGCTTTTCCATAGTCTTTACAAACCACATTATGGAAGCTGTGTGTTCAGCACTAGCATAATGCACTTACAGCCTGCCACAAGTACACACACCCAGCCTCACAATGAGCAGGATATGGGTTTTTCCATACCTTTAAGAGATGGACAGAGAAGTTTTCCAGTCAGTTGCTATGCAGACAGGAGGATTCCAGTCAAAAAATGTGATACTACTATCTTAAAAGGTTAAATATAGGGGTGCCGTAAAGCCTAGTGGTTATGTTGCACAGCCCATGTACAGAGGCAATCGTCCGAGATGCAGGCAGCCGGGGTTTGACTCAGACCCGTGGCACTCTGTCGCATGTCATTCCCCACGCTCTCATCCCATTTTCCTACACTGTCCAATCGGCTTTAAAAATAAAAGATGTAAAGGCCAAAAAAATACTCAGAAGAAAGGTTAAACTTCTGCATGCAGCAAGCTTATAGCTGTCGAATTATGAGAGCAATACACTCATTACTATAATAAAGAAGTCGTAGAAAGTAGAATAAAAAGGCATACAAAAATGTCCAAACAAAGACTGTGCTACAGTAGAGAAGCATGCACAATTTCAATGTTTTTTTTTACAGACATTTTCTAAGAATCACAACACACAGAAGTAGCTGTATAAAAAAAGAGGTAACAGAGAAATATGAACCAAACTCTAGTTGTACTGTGTATAAAGTTCAGAGGATAATTCATCTTTTTTTCCTCCGACACATTTTGCAGCCGGAAAAGGTTGAAATTTATCAGTCTGAGAAAACAGCACGGAGAATTAAACTGCCTGGAGCTCAATAATACTGGCCATGTAGGAGCTGCTGAGCTGTTCTGTAGGCTGGAGGGCTGGACAGTGTAGTGTACTCTTCCCCCTAATGCCCTGTCCATTGATCTTTCCCGTAACTACAGCTCCCCACAGAAACCCACACAATCTGTGCAGAGGAGTGCTCCTAGGCACCCCCCACTTCAAAGGTGCATATTTACTCTTAGAAATTTAGAGAAAGTGCAGCTGTGGATGCATCCTCCAACCTCAATCAATGATAGGGCTGGTCCTCCTGACCCCCCCCTCCTGCTGGCTAATAAAGTGCTTCTTAGGCTTGGTGGTTTCCCTGGAAGCCTTATGGGGTTGGTTCAAACTAGCACTTAGGTTTGTTTCCATTGTCTCTTCTCAAAAATTGATTTTTAGAGAAATACTTATCTTGTTGCTCAACAAAGTTCCAGAGTGAATTACTGCATACAATTCTATTTTGTCCCTATTTTTTTTTAATTCTATTTTGTGGCACTTTATAACTTCAGTAAAAAAGAAAACACATTGGAAATGAATTGCAGACCCCTGCACAGGTCAGAGGAAGTACATGATTCTCAGGGCAAAGTTTTGACTTTTTTTGGAGCAATGGTATTTTTTAATTTTGGCAGAAAACATTTACCTTAATTATATCCTCAAGCTGGGACATTATAACCTGACTGTATTTTCTACCCACATTATTTGCATGAAATAAAATGGAATACTTTTTTTTTGAATCCTCAGGGTATCTTGTCACACTAGTCTACTATCACATTGCAGTGTTCTGAACATCATTTTAGAATAAAAAAAAGTTTAATTTTCAAAATCCAAAAAAATGCAAACTAGATTGTTAAAATATCTTTAATAAGCATTTTTCAAAGAACATCCATATGCATTATGTCTACCTAACATGTCCTGTTTTCTTCCATCTTCCACTAAAATATTTCATGCTGGGATCCACATTATCATAATTGTCATTCCCAATCTTCAAAAACAAACGAGAATTAAGAAAGTAGCTAAAATAGGCCTTCTGCTGAAAATCAGACAATCAAAATCTTTGGTAATTAAGCACAGCGATATTCTAATTACCCATAATTCAAGCAACTGCATGCTGCTTCCTGTCCCCCCTCTGCAACAATTAAAAAATATATGTCAGCTGTGATTTTTCCTTCATTTGTCTGAAAAGTGGCACAGTGGGGGATTTATTCAAAAACAATGACATTTATAACACTTCTCTGGAAGAACTGGAGTCGGGTTTTTTTACGCAGCAGGAAAGCCTCAAGTTTCAAGTGACTGGAGTAAAGGTCTGCTGTGATTTGCATATCTCTCCACAGCACCGTAAAAACTTAGAAAATAGAAACTCTTGACACATATCATATACTTTGCACAATTTTAACTGTTCAGGAAAAAAACTAAAACTTTAGCTAAGTTTTATTTGTTCTCACAGTATTCATGCCTGCACATGGGTATACATAACTTTGCATGATGAGCTACAGCAGCCTGAAAACTAGTGCCCTTGTGACTGCACTGTCTGACAGTCCTCATTTCTCCATCACTCTATGTAAGTGTAACCAGGATTTTTCTCATGGCGTTGATTGCATTCTGCCATGACAGTGTTAGCTCCGAAAACAGCAGAAAAAAAACTTGTTTCAATGTCATTAATCCTAACTTGTTTGGACTCCTCTCGTTGACTCACCCACACATCTCTTTTTCTCCTTTTTTTTCTCTCTCAGCACTTACTATTGCTCTGTCTCTCTGTGCCTCGCTAACATGTTGACAGCAGTTTGTTAGTAGGTATCAGTTTTCAGCAAGCAGGCTGAGAAGGAGACAGGGATGTGGTAATCATCTCCATCTCCGGCTGCTTGGCAGCGTTCCCCTCGGCATGCTGGCAGACACTTGCCATTGAGCAGCTGTCAGGCAGAAAGGGTGTGGGATGTGGGCTCAGGCTACACAGGTCACGGTCATTTCTTTCCAAAAGCCACTGAAGCTAAAACCTTAAGTGGCATTTGAGCTACCTGCACTGTCAGTTCTGACACTCACAACACTAACAAGGAGACCACCGGTAGAGAGTCAAACTCGATTATGCCTCCCTGGTGGATTTCCTTAATATAGCTTAGCTACTGCCAGACTTGATTTTTTCAAACAGGTAGGTAGAATGTGTTTTTAACATTGTGGGAGCTGCTCTGCACATGTGTGAAGTAAAACTGAGAGCTATATAAAATAAGTAAAAAATAAATATTTTCGTTTTATTTATTAATATCACACAATAATAAGCAACTGCACTGCCCAGGAGAATGTTAATCTATTTTGATGTTTCATAAAATGTCAGCACATTGTTCATAGCTTGGTAAAGGGGAGCTAATTATGCTACTATTTCTGTATTTTACTTGGTTAAAAACAGGTTAGAGACATAGTTGATTTAGTTACCTATCTTATCTGAATAAACTGTTTTAATGATACAGTAGTAATTCTGAAATATTTGTTATTGATGCATTAGTTACATTTAACTCTGGATACACAGTCCTGTTGTTTCTGCTCTTTTATATGTAGGAAATGTCCATGTCAAAAAGTGGTGTGCTGATTCATTGCCAGGTAAAAGCAAAGTAAAATTGAAATTTTTTCTTGCATTTAAAAAAATCTATTTAAGCTCTCATAGAGGCATTGTTTTCTTACATGCCAAAATAACAGTCGTGCCCTTCATCACAATGATTATTCTGCATTAATTCCAGGCTGTCTTCGGTTCACACAGCAGAGCCCCTCAGTTTATGCTGAATTATTTGGAAACAGAACTAATCAGCTAAAAAAACAAAACAAGTTCCATAAAAAGGTTAAAACTTAAAACAAAACTGTATGGAAAAGTAGTCTGACTTCCTCGGCTGCAAACTGAATTGTGCTTGATAAGTTGCAGGCTCTCACAACCTGGACTTGTGATCTTTAGAGTGATACCCTCAAGTTCATAGCAACAAATACACGGAATCACTCAGGGAGATCCTGAGTCTCTCTGTTGGCCAATTACTGCTTTTAAAAAGCCTGGGGCAGCCAGGAAACTTTGACTCCTGGAAATAAAGACCAATCTGAGAGAGAAACATTGCAGCTATTAAAATCTTTATAATTCTGTAAATCACAAGTGATTTGTTTTGCCCCATGGCTTGTTCCGATACATCCTTGCTGCTATTGCAAAGGGCACGGGGTGACTGCAATTGAGGAGAGCAAGCTTATTTTTACAACTAAGCTTGGAAAAAAGGGATGCCTTTTTTCTTCTTCTTTTTGAGTGCAAAAGGCAAAGATCTCCTCTGTGTCATAATTGCCTGAAGTTAGAGAGTAAAGGCTCTGGACTCCTGATGTTAGTGTGGGCCTTTCATCAGGGGGGTTGGAGTCAGAGCTGCTTTAAAAGATCAGGCACTCTGGAGGATCAGACTCTGTTTTTATTTATGTAATAAAGGCTTTTAAAGGAGAGAGAAATGATCATCACTTATCTGCTGTTGCATTTGATGTTTTGCTGTTATTGTTGATGGTTACGGCGCACTATCCCACTATCCAAAACAGATTTACATTTTCTCAATTATTTCATTTTTGAACTTCAATATTAAGTATGCTATACTGATTAATTTTGAGTACGGATGCCGAAATTAGCCTGCTTATTCAAACAAAGTGGAAGCCAAAAGTGGTAGAGAGGATCATGCAATTATGAGTAAAATCACTCCAATTAAACAGCGCCATGTTAACTTTTAGAGAGCGAACACTCCACGTAATATAATTACAAATTGGGATGAAAAATGGACAAGAAAACAGCAACATTATAGAACGAAGCATTTACAGTTGATGGATTCTCAAAAAGCTCTTCTCCTCTCTGGTGCTCAGGGTTAAGAACGGCACTCTTCTGCTGCTGTGACGCTCTCCCTCCCAGCCGCCACACCCCCCATTCAGCCTGGCAGGGCCCTCTGGTGCTAGACAAGGGCCCTGACTAAGGACGCTTTGATACTTCAGTCTCTAATCACAGGAGTATCCTTATAGTGCCGGGCTGATGGACGAACAGGTCGTAAGAAGGATGTCCCAACCATAAATCAGACTCCAGGGGTGACAGCACACAAAATAGGTGAATTGCCCTTGGTTTCGCGATGCTGGCGGCATCCCTTGTGTCACTAAGTCACACCACCCTTTTTATTATTTGGGAGCAAGTCAAACGGATGCCCTACCAGACATTCTGCCCTCCCCCCTTGTGTTTTTTCCCCTGGTCTTCGAGGCTGGACCCTGCTATGAACTGTTTCCAGAGTCAGTTACTGGTGTAATTGAAAGTGCTTTGTCATCGCTTTCAGCCAAATACTGATGGATGTGAAGTTGAATGAGGTTTGGGTTTTAGTTATACGAGTGAGCCTGTGTGTGAGATTTATCACCAGAGGCTTAAGAGGCTACAGGGGACCATTAAAGCACCACCGCCTTCTATATCACAGTGAACTGTTCATTATTATTCATTAAAACAGAAAGACTTTAATGCATCTAGTTTCCCATGTGAAAAAATTATATGAACATACATGTTTTTGATGACTGTTGGAAAACTGTTCAGTTGGGCAGGTTTTGTAGTAAACCAATGCAGTGCAATAAAACATGGATTTTAAATCTGTGGATTTCACATAAAAAGTATGTCGCCTAAAAATGTATAAGCAGTAGAAGGACATAATTAGTAGTTATGCAATCTTTAGAGTTTAAGCTTAAGTGGGCCTGTTTCTTTACCTTTATGAGTTAAAAAAAAAAATGTGTCCATTATATCTTTGCTCTTTCAAAAATTACAATTGTGTACTGAATAATACATATTTTCTTAATCCAAGGTCTGTTATGTTAAACAGATAACCTCAATGTACACATAAACTAAAAACCCACCAGTGGTTTTCATATCTTTTCATAATTAGTGTGGTATATGGAAAACCTATGAAACCATTAAATTTCAATTCTGGATCGAGATCCACATGCAAAGCGTGGGAGGTGTGCTAGTTCTCATTGTCTCCCACTTATTATAGGCTGCCCCCAGCTGCCTGGGCTGTGAGGGCCTGGATCCTGGCTGGCGTCCAGCTCGGCTCTGATCTGGGCCTCTTTGTGATTTGAGGAGTACAGAGCTTTGCCGGGCTGCTGTCCTAGAGCCATGTTGGAATGCAAGAGCAGTGGTGGAGGTGCAGAGGGAAGTGACCTCACTGTGTGATGCGAGCAAGAGTACGGGGCAAGAGTTACACTCTGAGGTTGGTTGGATTATAAATAAAGTAGCATGCGGTTTCTGTGCTGCAGCCGGGAAATAGGAAAAGGTGAATAGCAGTGCTCACAGCACAGTTGTAAATGGTGCCCTATCCTAAAGGCTGCCAAGATAGCACGGCCAAATAAAGAAGATTTAATAGGAAAATAGTTTCCAATTTTTTACATGTTCTCAAATATTTGGCTACTCCATTGTGTATTAACCAGTTTTCTTAATATTTATTGTAGTGATTTCTATTATTAATTTCTGCCTTCTCATTTAATAAATTTGGCTTACTTCTGGAGGTAAATGGGTCATGAGAATAGGGAAGTAGATATCGTTTTTTTCTAATGTTTGAATATTTCTTTCACTTTCTTAAAAATACCAAAAACGAATACTCGTAACCATTTCCACAATGCCACAAATAGCTTTTTCTTAAAACAGAAATAAACTATTGCCCTTTTCCATTTACCTCTAATAATAATGTTGGTGAATGTGCAATCATTGTGAAGGAACCAATAATGCCGACTGCTGACCAGGAGTTGAAGAGAACTTGTGACTGACCTGTCTGAGGTTTGAGTGCATGTGGTTTGTTTGTTGAAGTGCAGAGGGGAGCAGAAGGAAACAAAAGACCAAGACCCTGCCGACAGCCACAAACACCTGGAAGGAGAGACGGCATTTAAACAGGAAGCATGGTGTGCAGGACAAACAGCAATCACCTACACGCAACATTGGTCTGTGAAACTTGATATGACTTCCAGGACATCCCACAGCACAAGTTTTTCTAAAGGCAGCTGAATCCGCTGTTGCTCCAAATGTTTAACATTGTATTTCCTTTTCAACTTATTTAAACACTCCAACATATTTAACGTAGGTTTCATTTTCTATATTAAGTATATCATGATGTTAAGTACGGGTAAATCTCTCTTCAAGAAATCAATAGATAAGCTGTTGCCTATGGGAAAATTAGCATGGTAAATGAACATTAACTTGCAGATGGTTGGGTACGGAGTATTGCTGTGACTCCTAAGAAACAATTGATTAACTTGTAAATTCCCATTGCCCAGCTGTTATTCAGGCTGTTTACCATAAATAAAAGAGGGGGAGTAAAGAAAGGATCCAGATGCTTTGAGTGCAGCAGAATGGCAATCTGTCATTGTTCTCAGCTAACACTGATGGATGCTGCTTTAAATGGGGATTGGTTTTAGTTAAACATGACAAAGTGAGGGATGACACGCCATTGGTCACAAAGGTCTAGAGGTCTAGTTGGTTTTTCAGCCAAGACAACCTCTTGTTCATGTATCAGGAGAGAAAGTTTGTTTGTTCTGCTGTGTTCATGCTGAAGCTGAAAAATGGGGAAATGAACAAAAACTTCCACACAGACTTTCAAATATAGCAGCCAATGTAATAAGACGTTATCTAGTTTCAACTGTCCAACAAGAACAATTTCTGAGCGTTAATATTGAAAACGCACGAGGATTCCACTGGGGTCACCATACAAAAAAAAGAAAGAATAAAAAACCTCTTTACAGCTGATACTTCGGTTTTAAATGTTGAGTGCAATGAGAATGAAGCTCATATGTAACCTCAGGAGGACTTATGAAAGTTACTTCTTTGAATGACCGTTTGTACAAAAACAAGAGAAGCCTTAAAGAAATGTTAAGAACTACTTCATCATAACAGCAGTAATGATTGTTTTCAAAATAAACCACATACACTAGTAGTTAACCAAACCAAAAGTTATGACATCAGTTAAAACATTTAAAGCAGTGTGTTATAAACATCTAAAAGACATGATGTATTTTGAGGATATTGCTGTTAGTGGACAGGAGCAGAGGAAGGAAAATCCAGTCTGAACCAGACTTTAGGGTGATGTCAGATTGTGAATGGTCCAGTAAACTCTGCTTCTCAGCGACCCAAAAATAACTGAGGTTGATGTAAAATGCATATGGGCCTCTCCTCCAGCTGCAGAAGATCACATACATGCTCTGAGTAAAGGATGACATCAGAGATCTGGAAGCAACAAGACAAGACTTTCTGTGGTCTGGAGACTGGGGGTCTACAGAGCACCACTGAGGGACAGTTTAAGTAAAGACTTCTGCAAAACTCATCACTCATTGTCAGATATAGTGGGGGACAAAATCCACTCTAAAACCTACACGCTTTCATCTTCTATCACGGACCGTTTACTTTTCCGCGCATAAAAAAGCGATCCCATAAGCTTGCAAAAAAAGGGGAGACCCCCCCCTCCCCTCCCCACACACTCACATATTATTTCACAGATGCCCTTCAGAAGAGAACTAATGGATTAGGATAATACCAAATGTTTAAAAACTACAACTCAGAGGCTGTTCACACAGCAGTTATATCTTCCATACTACGATACAGAAAGAAAAAAATTAGCTGCTGTGCAACAAAAACTATTTTAGAGATTTGAATTGTTTCAGAATAATTGCTGGAATGACTGTTCCTTTAGGTCTTTAACAATTTCTTGAGGCTAATTTAACGATATACAAAAACCCAAATGATTATCATAGAAATGCATTGGTTAAAAATAAGGTTTATATTAAGCAAATTCTTAAGGTCTCTCTCTCTCTCTCTCTCTCTCTCTCTCTAGAAAGAGAAATAGATTGGATGGATTTCATAATGGAAATAAAAAAATACAAATTATTTGGGGGGTTTCTATAGTTATACTTCTCCAAAACATTAGTAGACATTTTTACCTTCAGGCAACATTATATACATTAGGTAACAGATTTAGTAATTGATTGGCGAATACATTTATTAATTTTGCCCCACAGACAGTTTGGTTTTTTTTCGAAAGTACCTTTAATATAACCTTCAAATATTTGTTACACTCAACTAACAAATGCATTATGTTTTGTTGGCAATGAACAATATTCTGTTGGAAAAGTATTACAATGATGTCAATGTAATACACATAATCACAGTTACTGATTAGAATTTTCTGCTACTAACCATGCAGTGCCTTTCTAGGGTCAAATGTCTACCAGACAAGCAGAGTCACTCTGGGCTAATAAAGAACAAATGTGTCCTTCAACTGCACTCTTTGTAATGGAGGGGTCTTTTTAAGGAAACCCCTCACCTGATACGTCTAGCAGGGAGCAAATGAAAGTTAAGTCTGCTGGTTACAACTAACTTTTCAACATGCACACAAAGACTTACATCTCCATCTACTGACACTGAAACAAACGTCAAATCTGTGCTCATCTGTGCTCTAGTATGCAGCATTGTTTGTCTGGTTTATACAATACATTTTCCTAATGCACCCCTTTCTAATTGTGATTTATTGAGCTGTTTGTCTCAAACATTTCCCAAATGGAAAAAAAAAAAATCAGAAGGGTGTTTTTTCTCGACAATGTTGTTTTGAGGTTTACAGGAAGCAAATGTGTGTATGTCTGATCACTCAGTTGCTGTCATTTGGTTGAGTCTCATTTTGTGATCAGTGTAATGCCTGAGGCCTATCCTTTAAACTCATCAATATTATTTTTTACCCAAAAAGAGAATCTCTCTCATATCAATTAAATTAGCTGAAAATGGTTTTATATAGTTGGGAGAGCCACCTACATGTTACCATAGAACACATTCAGACAAAATAGAAGTTTTTAAAATGCCTCATAATGCATGGTGTACAGAGTAAGCTGATGATAGTATGTGGGTTAAGCAGGACAAGCAATCCTTTTAAGAACATGACATGTTGCTGTTTGGCCTTACTTTTTACATTATTGGCTGTAGTATAAAAACAGGTGCAACAGTTTTAAATACTTTGAAGAACAAGCTAGCTCACAAACCTGATGCAGTGAAGACATTGAAAATATAAAAACCGTCACGTGGCAAAGCAAAGGACATTAAATCACTGTGCAGGTTAAATGTGCATACATTGCCTGGGTATTCTGTGTTCTATGATGCAAAAATACATTTTATTTACTTCTCATTGGTGACAGACGAAAGGGGTCAAAAATGGGGGGGGGGGGGGGGGGGGCAATATTATCTGAACAATATCTAATTCCCCAAATCCGAAACTGTCACTGATAAGCGAATAACCATACTCAACTTTCATAGAAGTTGGGCCTGTATTTGTTAAGATATTTGCCCTAGTTCATAGAGTTGGGTGAAATTTTCATCAATTTCCATATATTTGGATTTCTGATGACCCTGTTACACAAATTTCTGATTCTGATTTTCTAACGACGTTGTCCAATGTGTTTGATGTTTCTACAGAATGTGTATGTTTTCTTTGATATGAAGAACTAATGATCTGCTGACAAGTAAATATCGATATTTATGTTAACCTGAATTTAACTTGTAGAGATCAAAACATTTCAAATGTTATATTTCATTATCTAAGATGGTAATATGATAGGTGCAGCACAAAAATAGAACTCCTATAAGAACACTTCCTGTCACGGACTGGGGACTGTGGAGAACCAATATGGTTCCAGTCATCGGTGAGACAGGACGTCAGATCGGCATGTTACTTGTGATGTTGCTTTTAGTTCTCTAATGTGAATCCATGTGGCCGGACTGCTCACACACTTGGCCTTGGCTGAAGCCAATTGTCTGAGTTAGGCAGCAGAACATACGACTCCCCACTTGGAGTGGAGGAGTTTTAGCAGTCAGTCTTCAGACAGGAAGACTCTAGAGAAAACACCAGAAAGCCATTAACTAACCACAGTATTATGGTGATCTATTTGCTGGAATGGGCTACACACAGCTAATGAACAAGCCTTAACCCCCTCCTACCCTTCCTTCCCAACCCAACGCCCATCACATACACGTATTGCATATGCACACACACCCTGAGAAGCAGCACACACTGAGAAAACAAGCTGAAAGAGCTCCTGCTTGTACAAAAACAGCATGACAGATCAATGCCTGATTCCTAAATCAAGGGAAAAGGTTATTCTCTGTCTCACTGGGATTCCACTTACTGCCCACCCCCCCAACCCCCAATATCTAAGACACTCGCACTCCCATTTAAACCAAACAAGCCCCTCCCCTCTCCAAAAAAAAAGAAAAAACACACACACATCTCCTAATTAAGAGCAAGGCGGAGGGGCTTTTTGTGTCTGTGGTTATGCTTGCAATGTTAGTGTCTGGAGTGTGAAAACAGATCTGATGGACTGGTGCCCTCAGCTCTCCCTGATCAGGCTCCAGCAGGTATCCCCCATGATTGACAGCTCACAGGTCACCCGCCCATCTCCCAGTCTGTTAGAGGGTGGGCGGTAAAGAGATTTGGAATGCCTGGGACCCTGATTGCTTTATTGCTCGCCTGTCAGAACCATTGTACAGCTCAGTATTATTAGGGCTCACCATCTCTCACCGTCTGGTAGGTGTCGCGTCTCGGCTCTGCATAAAGAATCACCACTCCATTCAAAATCCCCTTTTCTTTTTGGCTGAAAAGAAGAAAGCACAGATTTTTCCACAGAATCTCCTGTATTGGTTTGTCAGATAAAGCAACACAAGTGTCTCCAGGGAATGGTTTGGATGGTGCTGCTTTACACTCCAATGCAGAAGATTTGAGATCCCATTTGGCAAAAAAAATTATCACAGTGATGAACAATAGTCAATACCATTATATGGGAATTAGTCTGATGTTACAGATTGTACATCCAACTGTGTTTAATTCTTTATTACTATCTGTCCACACCCCTGAAACATAAAGACCACTGCAAGCATCATTATGCTGCTTTTCTGGTTCTCTTTTCATTTCATAACCTTGAAAATCCCTTTTATGTAAAACCTATGATATATAGAATTATTTTGTGCGCTTTGAAAGCCTACAACACTATAATAAAAATAATCCTCTGCCTAAAGTGGTTAGCATTTTGAGCTTCGTGTGCATGATCAGGCTGAAATGATTTGTTCATCAGCTACTGTTGTGATAAATGATTAAGGTATTTAAGAAAAATGTTTTACCAGAATCAGGCTGTTACTGTAAAATCTAAGGATGTGATATTTGTCCCTTTTTAATATATTTTGACCTGCTTTTAAAGTGTTGGGTCAACAAAACAATCTAGAGATGACAACTTGTAGATATTGGTTTGCTAGATTTCTTCTCAACATTTTAATATTTAATTTCAAGACATTAAACAACGCATAAAAAACAAAAGTGAAATTAAAGACTGATTTTTTTGGCATAATAAATAATGTTGCTGTTTAGCCCCTCTATTTTCCTGATTTGTTGTCGTATGAAAACAGGTGCAACAGTTAAAAATAAAACAGTTATTTAACAAAGAAAAAGGCTAAAGTGGTAAGGCAGGGCATATCCACACAGCAAATAACACAATGAAATCACTGAGTTAAATATCTGAGTTTGGGATACAACAATCTGTATGATAATACTGCGGTCTAATTATGTAAATTTACTTTTACCCTTTACCTCCTTAGCCAGATGTTTCTCTTTGGCTAACCAATCAGAAAGTAACAAAGTACGAAAGTATAGTCTGAAAACTCTTGCATTGTCCTGATATGAAAGGGTTAAACAGGAATTTTAGAATATCAAGTAAAAATGTGGTGAAAAGTATGTCTTTGTTTATAGTTCATTCCCACTGGAACAAAGAGCCTCCTTCAAAGATACAATGGCCCTGTAAACAATGTCCCCACACAAATCCCCAGCTGATTTTTCCCTTGTTATTTCCCGAGCCCAGATGACAGACTGGCAGGTTGTTGAAGGTCATCGGAGCAGTGCCTCCTGGTCCCCTGGAGCCCAGGTGATGCTCGGGCCACATCCCCAAGTGCTCTTGCTGCTCCGGGCCACAGCAGAGACAAGCCCACTGGGGTGCCATGTCGCCGTCTCCATGGAGATGAGGCGACAGGCTGGCTGCAGCTCAGACTCGCACCTTTATGGTCAGCGAGTAAGCGTCTCTGAGGAGACTTCCCCGCCGAACAGCAGTCAAACAGGAGCCGTGATTGCCCCACTTCTATCCAGTAAACAGTCACCCTCTCTTTTTGGGTGTCTACTTTGAAGCTTGTGGAAGAACGATACTGCCAACAGTGTAACCCTCTTTGCCCTGGCAGCTGCCCCTGTGAGGCCTGCTGGGAACAGTGGTGAGATGTTAGATTAGACCTTCAAGTCCGGGCAGAGGGGATGCAACGCAAAGGGACTGCCCACTCTGTCTATGGCTCGTGATCCATTATGGCTTTATCTGTGGGTGTGAAAGTATCATTCCCAAATGCTGTCTCCTGAAAGATCCTTTCACAATTGGCTGCTGAAGAAAACTGGCTCAGTTCAGCTTCCCTGTTGATCTATGTTATCATGTCTCATTAGACGGATGACGTTTGACAGATAGATGAATATCAGATGCATACTTTCAAACACATACACCACTGACAAGCAGCCTTCATGATCATATTGATTTTTTAAAGCTTTATTGTTTCTCATTGTGTACGTGTGTCCTAATCTGAGAAATGAATGATAACCTCTTCATCACTCTACCCCCTGAGTGTTCTTACTGGAAGCCATATTGATTTTGTTAGTCTGAGAGTCCTTGCATTGCCTGGCCTTTACCTCAGGGACAAATCTAATTGTTTATCTCTGGACAGACTTCTGCCTTTACTCCCTTCTGTCTCATTATGTGCCAAGATTTGTCAAGTCAAGTCTCTCCACACTCCCAAATCTCGCTCTACAACATGTCGCTCGGCAGAACACTACAGATGGCTTACTTATCAACAGACCCTCCCACATGGAATGTTACAACCATGACAGCACAACACACTTGCAAAAATATACACAAAGTGACATACAATGTAATCACACTCTGGAGACACAATTACACAAACTGACACACAAAACATGAGTCACTTTTTTTTTTTATAACAAACACCGATTTTTGATATATTTGTGTGCTAAAAATCACAAGTAGCTATTGATAGTTTGAGATGTACAATACACTCTGCGACAACAGTATCACAATAGCTACCATTCTTTACTTTATCACTGAAGAAAACTGTTTTTTACTCCTCAGTCTAATGACAGACTATTGCAAAAGAACGTATGTAAGGCTATCGCAGAAAACTCTTGATTGTTTCAGATGCAACTCCTATTTTAAACTGTTGAGTGAATTCAATGGAAAACATGACAACAAAAAAATCACTTGTGTTATAATGCAAAGACGTTTCTCCCCACCCTTGAGTGTACTTCAGGGAAAGCAGTTCAATGTCTATTATGACTGACTCAACTGTAATCACACTGTGTATAAACAACCAAGGCTACTTTATACATCAGTGCCATCCTACTTCTATTCAACATACTCTTCATCAAAATTAAAGCCTTGTAGAGGAGGCCACTGACATCTGAAGAGTAAACATGTTTTGTGAAGATTTTCAAAAAATGTGTCACATTGTGTGGTTGAATGACAAAAAAAAAAAAGCTTTCGAGACAATTCTACAAGTCTTAACTACTAGAATAAGGGTTTGAGTGCTTAACTACTACTTAAAAATAAAATCAAAGATGAATACAGCCATTTCGAAAAATATAAATAGAAAGTGAGGAGATTAAAGAAACTGCTTGTAACAACATATATTTGATCAGTATTTCTAAAAGGCTGAAACCTTTGTTCAATCCATGGATTGAAATGCAACCTTAGACAATCTATATTAAAATAAATATTTTGATTTACTCGTGACCCAAATATTACAACAATCAGTAAAACATTGCCCAAACTGTATAGACAAAACAAGCGCAACACGACAAGCGGCGCAATAATCGTTTCATTTGATCGTCTTGTTTTTATGATCGTGAGAAGCCAAAATGCTTCTTTAAATTGAAACTTAATTAATTGCGCATCACTCTAATCTATGAATCCATTTACTTATTGCATAGCCAGATTTTACTGCATAAAAAAGTCAAAATAATAGTTTGGAAAGTCACTATTATTCACTGGCTAACTTCATATGACAAAATATTTTCTCGAATTTCGCTAGCAGTGTATTTTTTTCCAATCATCTTGCCTTCTCACCGACTCTCTCAACTCCATCAGACCACTGGAAGCCCGTGGTCAGGTTTTATCACTGAGTTAACTCCAGCGAAGTAGGCCAGATCGATAAGCACATTCTCAGAGAGGAGCCGGAGCAGAGAGAGTTAGAGCGCGGGGGAGAGAGGCATGAGAGGCAGGGAGCAATCAGAGAGTTGTGGATGTGTGTGCCTTCAGGAGCGGATCGATGCGCTGACAGGAGCCCTTGCTTTGTTCTCGCACAGTGCTCAGATGTTAGGCGCGCTTAACATGATTGCTTAAAGGTTTTTGTTTGCCTACTCTTGTTTTTGTTTGTCATTTTGCAAGACTTAGAGTGTATTCTGCTGTCCTTTTTTGTATGCTGTACATTAAATAGGTGGCTAGGCTGGCTATTTTTAGCCTCATAGTTTCATAAAGGGATTTTATTTTAAATAAGCAGGGCTTTAACCAGCATTTTAATCTTTCAAATTCTGACACATTTCTAGATAGTTGCCATGGGCATTAAGAGGAAGAGATCTAAAAATATATAAATAAATTATTAACAATAAGCCAAAGTCTGCTTTTGAACTTATAGAAATAAAGTGCAGAGTAAGCATTAAGAAAGACTTTGATGCCCTCTGTTAAATACGGGAACTGTTTGCTTTTGACAAACTGGTCTTTGACATTCCTCGTCATTTCTCTAGTTCTAAGGATTTTTTTCATTACATTGCATTCTTTATCCTTACACTGCATGACCACCCAAAGTGAGTTAAGCACTCTGCCTCACTAAATACTCTGCCAAGAATTACTCCTAACAAGAACTTGGGTGTGCCGGCCTGCTCGCTGAAAGGTGTTGACCGCAGAGGACAAGTAGGTGTCAATAGATCTGCTCTCAGCGCCTATGGCAGTTGAGACGCATGAGCTCTTTTCCAAGGCTTAATAAGATAGCACAGATGCGCCCTTGTCTGCACGCAGACCTATGTCTCATTGTACTTTGGCCTCGCAACCCCGCCATTGCAAGACCCCCATTGCATTGGCTGCATGAGAGGGTCTCATTAGGACAGACAAACGAAAACCGGGGTCAAGGTATATAAAGGTAGCCACAGCTAAGGAGCATGCCTCTAAGACTAGTTGGGAGCTCCACCAGGTCCTAAGGCCACCCCTGCAGACCTCTGGCCCTCCCAATCATGACCTCCAATATCAACCATTATTTGATGAAGCAGAGCTTGATAATTATTTTGCGTGGCTGAAGAAGGGGGCACAGTGTGAAAGGAGTGACTCACTCTAAGGGAAAAGGATAGTAGGGGATGACAGAAAAAAAAAGGAACAAAAAAAAAGATCAAAAGCAGGCCTTTCGCTTTTCATGCCTCAGAGGCTCCAAAGAGGATAAGGAACAATTGGGCCCTGGGTATCCTGTCCTCTCTGGCAATTAGACTCAGCTGATGAAGTGAAAGGGATGAATGGCAGGGTTCAAGGCCTTCTCTAGGATTCACACAACAGGGTGTGTTTTTTACCTTCTTCTCCTCCGTCTTCATCTCCCTGTAGAGTGGCAGAAATGCAGCTGAAATATTTCCAGATGAAGACAATGTGATTCAAGGTGCCAAATAGTAAGCATGGGGGGCTGAAGAGACAGAGGAGGTGTGAGAGGAGCTGAGGGGCACAAACAAACCTTGATGCAGTCACATGTGCACACATTCAGTTTCAAGACATCACAAAAAGGGATCATATGTGTTTGAAAGCTTTTTTTTTTATTTCTGTCTAGAAATCTAAGTTTAAATCATGTAGTGTAAGGATCATGAAAAAATGGAACAGGTTGCCCTGCAGGTAGTGTGAAGTGCTCAATAGGATGAATTAGACAACCTGACATATGGACGATTGTTCTACGGACAGAAACAGATTGGCCAGATTGTTCTCAATGTCATCTACAGCCATTATATTCAGATAAATAGAATGTTATACAATAACATGTGTCGGTTTAAAAACAGCATTGAACATAGTCAAACTTAAGACTATGCTAACAAATGTTCTCAAAGTTGTTTGTGTGTAATACATGTGGTATGGTGTCTTCTCTACATGTAACACCATTGCTATTGGTCGTTTTTTGTTAGATTTATTCGTGAAGCCCATGACAACTTCTTGACTGTTATACATTCATTATTTATTAAACTAAAGCATTCAAAGTTAACATTTAACTTTGAGCCGAGTCCTCAGATGTGTAGGAGGAATTTTTAACCTGACACTCAAAGTGAGCTAAATTGTCAGAGCTATACTAGTAAAAAGGGGAAGGAAATATCTAATTGGTATCTGTGATCAAATACTACCAAGAGGATGCTAAAGTTGGTCATTCCACTACCAAACTTGTTTTTAGAAGCACCACACATTTTCTCAGCAGCCATATTTTCTACAGAGGTTCACCAAGCTTGGTATGTATCTAGCATTATGTTGTGAATGTAACTTAGGCGATCAAATATTTCACCTCTTTGGTACATATTTGCAGCAGTGTGTTCTTCAGTTATTCTAGTATTAGAGGCACAATCTTACAAAACACTTGCTGGTATCCTTATCGGATTTTTTTTTTTTTTTTTTAGAGAAAAGTAGTGCCCTGGCCAGTAAATGGGCCCCAGGCTTGAACGATACTGCCACACTGCACTAAAACCTTAAGATGATTAGTGATATTCTTAAAACCTAGCCAACTGATAATGTGTTTAAAGAAGCGATACGGCTTTTCCAAGCTTTGAGTTCAAAGTCTGAGAAGCATGGGGTCAGAATGCCAATGGGCTAAACAAAGAGTAGCCAAAATGGGCTTTGGGGGATTTGAAACTTAGGCCCCTGAACCCCCTTTGATCAAAACAGAGCTACGACCATAGAAATACTAAGTATCAAGTGGCTGAAACAGTGCCAATACTAGGGAATGACGAGTTTTGGATGTAGGACCAGAGACTTGTTAAATAAAACATAATAATAATATAGTATAGTAGAGAGAAAGAACTATAAATTCAAGTGTAATACAATGTTAAAGTTTCCAACCAATGACCAACATCCAGGACACTTAGAAGTAGTTTAAAAACAAAAACAAAGATTTTCTTGTTGGAACCAGATGATTTCAACAATGACGGATGTTAACTCTAACTTTAATATTCCTTACCCAAAACCATGAATACATTCTCTGTATTAAGTTTCCCATATGAGTAGCAACCCCCTTTGTTCTTGATAGAGGAAGACACAAAGGATGCTGAGTTTAGGTAAAAGTTTTTCAGATGTTTTAAATTCCAATCCATTTTGGTTAAAGGTTTCCTCTTATTTTTAATTCTATTTCAAACTAATTACTTATACTGACTAAATTAGCTTGTAACAACATTTATCCTCACCATCTGTTTAAAGGATGTTACCTGATAACTCTGGAAATATCCGACTGGCTAATTAAGATTTTTGACTCAGTGAGCATCCTGTTTTTAGTCTGTGTGCTTAATGAAACCAGCAAGAATCAAAACAACACAAACTTGAGCAGGTTTTCCCATTTTGAGCAGTAGTGAGCAATTAAGTATGCGTGTTTTTTTATCTTATTCCAATAATAATTGCATTAAGTCCTGAACAATGTAACTCTCTTCAAAGGTACTACTTAAATGACAATAAGGCTAACAATATAACCCGACTAACGCAATTAATACATGTTTTTTCTTGAATGTCAGGACAGCTGAAGTCTTTAAATGAAAATGGGCAAATAATCTAAAATCATAATCCATCAAAAACTCAATTATGTGTGTTTATTATCATCCTGTCAGTTAAAGTGTAACACCTCCAGGCAGCTACATCAACAACTGATTAGTGCTGGAGACAGCCATGATGACAAACAGAACATATGATGGAGAAACCCATTAAAATGATAGATTTTCAATTAGCCTGTGAGATGTCTTTGAATATTTCCTCGCTGGTGGCACTTGGGATTAGCTCTTACTTAAACAATTAGCATCATGTTTCTGGTTCAGACTTAAGTATACGGGAGTGTTTGGTGAGTCTGAAAGTGTGATGAATCTTCGCCTTCCTCTGTTTCAAGTTACACGCGGTAAAGGACAAAATCATTTTTTTAGAGAACCTGCATACTGCACCACATATCAGCATGAAGGAATAAATCGCAACCCCCTAGCTTTTCAGATCAACTCTTGATTATGACTTTGACTATAAAGGGTTTAAGAAACATGAGCAACATATCACATGAAGTTTCATGAGGCACATATGCAAAACAATTCAATACGTTTTTTTATCCATATAGGAGGGAGTAACAAACCTATTAAATCAACAAATATTTTCATTATCAAGTATTCTGGCAATTCAAACTCTAATTCCAACTTTGGTATTCAAGACTTTAGAAAAAAAAGAGGAAGTTGTTGAGCTCAACTTCCTTGAACCCAAAGTAATGTCGTAAAATGTCTTTGTAGAACCTCAAATCCAACCCTTATCTAATAAACTAATGCTCGGAAAGCAAAAATAAAATGTCAACTTTTCTGCCAAATCATCTTGAAAATTGCCTTGAACAATCTCTCATCAAAACGTTCTATCCAATGACTGATGAGCGTTGCAAGCCTACAAAAAAAATGGATATCATTCAGGATGAAGACACTTTAATGTGATGTTAAGGTAACAAAAAGGAAATACTCTGAAGACTGTGATAAACACCATGTTAGTCAAGTTAGGTTCCAGTCAGACAGCCTTTGAAATCTGTTCATGCTTCCTCCATACAAATCTTCTTTGTGTTTCTTTTCGCTCTGATCTTCCAATAAAGACCAATCACAAAAGAACAACTATAGGTAAACTGATAAATAACACAAGTTATATGTCATATTTTTCCTCGCTGGACCAAGCCGTTCCCTCTGCATGCTCCAAGTTTTCAAACTGATTATTTTTAGTATTAACTGTGTTTTCTTTGATGTTTATCATCAGAAAGGCTTATTCATTTATTGGTCTACACAGGAGGATCCCTCCTGATGACATAAAGAGATAGGGATCACAAAATATAATGGGCACCTTGTTTTAATTGTTCAAATTTGGTCCCTTTTTTGAGGTGACAGGGCCATTACTCCACAGTCAGCACTTATCAGCAGTATCACTGAGGATTAATGGTTTCACTTGTGTTGGTAAGAAATGTTTAAGTTGTCCCGATTATCAGTGCTAGAAAAAGAATAATGGTTATTTGTCATTGTGTTAAGCAGAGAGGGAGACTAATCTAACACAACACTCAGTTAAGAATGCGATTAACCCTTTCTGCCGAGACTGAGTGGGATGTGTGTTGGATTAAATACAGAAGTGAAGACAACATCGAAAACAAACGCTTGCCTTCAGGAGAGCTGTGTCAGACAGATTCACAGCAGAGTAATCTATCAGCAGCTATAATATTGTATGAATATGAGGTTTGTTTAGGAGAGAAAACAATACCAGATGCAGGCAGGAAAGACTAAAAAAAGATCACTATATTTTCACTCAGAAGGCGAAGCTTGCACAGAGTTAATTTCCCCTTAAACTGCAATTTCATGTTCTCTTTATTTATCCTATGAGATTGGTGAAAGAGTCAGACCGATATTTGGCAAAATAACCCATAAGCCAGAGGACAAAAAAGGTTTTCTTTTCAGATGCTACTTAAGAAACAAATGTTCATAAGCTTTAAAAAAAAACATAGTTCAAGAATCAAGGACTCCAAGGCAATCAAAGACAAGCATGCAGTGAAAGAAAAACACACCAAATAAAAAAAAAAGGAATTCTAATAGATGTTACAGTCACATGTTTTAACTAAAAATGTCCTAAAACAGCAGAAAAACGGATCATTTACAATTGCAAAAAGAAAAATATGGTTTTAAATTCAAATTGAGACTTATAGTTTGTTTGCAGCAACAGCAATTACCACCAGCAAGAGCTGCCATACTACCCATTTAACACATTTGTCTGGTGAAGGATTTTTTTCCCTCCAGCAGTACAGTCCCTAAAGCTTTGTACTGGTTGTGCAGGCTTGTTCCCGCTCCAGTAATCTTCTACATTATTTTCCTTGTCTGTCACCTTTATAGTATCTATTAGTTGCTCTCTACTATCTGTTTGTGGGGCATTTTCTCTTCCTTTTCCCCATGAATGTTTTATATATTGGAGGGAGAATGATTGTTCTTTGCAATGAGGCCAGCGCGTGGCCTCAGTAAGACAAATTGCTCCAGAACGTCTAAATGGCAGTCAATGATAACTCATTGTAAGGAGAGTAAGTGACTTCCAATGGAGTGGATAGGGGACAGAGAATAATGGCAGAGCACAGGTGAAAAATAGATGTTTGGCTCGGTGTAATTACTCCATTAGGGGGCTCTCTGTTAATCTACCAAACCACAGCAAGTGTTTTTACAGCAATGAGGAGGTGACAGGCAAAAATGGCTGCAACTGGACGGAGAGGAGCCCCTCTACTCCCCAATCACAACACACACTATGAAGTGTTTACTAATGGACAAATGTACTCTCAGTGTGCGCTCTCTGCAGCATCCCACAAGCTACTCCAGTTACAAGTAAGTGTGGTGATAGATGTATTGACGAAGTTCATCATTGAGCTGACATATTAATTACCTGCAATATGTTCCCATGCGTTCAGAGAGCTTTAACCTCCTCCGTCTCAATTGTGTGCCGGGAGATGGATCAGCTGCGGTCCTGTTAAACATGAAAATCTGGGTTAGAACAAAAAACAGGGACAAAGGAAAAACCCACCCACTGGAAATCAACGCCCCCATTCTGCTGATTTCCAGACAAACATAATGATAACAATTTTTTGACCATTTGGTGTCTGCTTCTTCCGCCTGTGGCAATCTAGACAAAAGAAGCCTGGAAAAAAAACGCTCCAATATGGTCTTAAGAGTTTATTCTGACCACACAATCTGTTTTCTTAAGTCAACTTTTAAAACACTGCTATGAGCAGTGCCCACAGCTTTATCACTGAAGCTCAGATTGACCTCTTGTGCACCTTTATACTATTTCCCATCTGTTTAGGTTCCACCCTAGAATCCATCCCAGTTGGCTGTAGGCCCACTTTGCATTGGGCTTTCTCAGTGGAACCCTGAACAAAAACCCTGTAGGAGCAAAATGCTCTCTGTTCGGCCTCTTTTAGAGAAATTTTAGCTTGCATCTAAGCATTTCTTTCAACACCCAAAAGGCCTGCTTGGACTTTTCTTGTTTCCCATGTGCAACATGAAGAATGTCAAGCAAGTAGAAGAGATTTACCCTTCTTTTACTGGAGACTTTCACCTGACTTGAATCAGTACACTCCTCTAACATATAGCAGAGTTGAAATGAGGGTCAGAATATTGTGCTTGATACTGAGGTGTGGAGTTTAAATTCAGATCCACAAAAAAGGGGAATGATAAAGAAACATCTCAATAAAACAAAATATGTATTAATTTTAAGAACGTGGGTATTTCTGATTTCTATTATTATTTTTCGCTCACTTCACTCTTACATTTGAATTACTGGTGTAGACATTAAGCTAGCTACTTCCTCGGTTATCTCTGCTGATACAAATCCTCACAGCAGCTCATTAGAGGGGTAAACTGACCTTCAACTAGATGAAAAAAAACGTTGAAAGCTATCAGCAGGCAGGTGTACATGGCTCAAAACACACACAAAGGCACCAATAGGGGAAAATACAAGGCGTCCAGCTGGACAATTTTCACTGCCCCAAAAGCTACAGGTTGCGGTAAGGGGACTTCAAATGCTAAGGACAGTGAGAGGTGCCATTATCACTCAGCGCTGAAAACGAGCACGGTGACCCGATTAAAGCGAGAATTTCTGGGTCACGGTCTTGTTTTTCAATGCTTAATTTGTCTATCGATAGTGACACGGTCCGTGGCTTGCACCTACCTGTAATATTATCCTTCTAAAAGTCGTGGTTCAGACAGGGCCCTTGTCACTGTAACCCAACACGGAGTGAGTGAGGCAGCGGGTTGGCCTGCAGCGTGTCGGCTGGCTGCCTGGATGCCTCTCTGCGGAAGTTGCGGGCTGCGGCGCCGCTCAGTGGACGCTCCGGGTCCAGGAGATCCTTCATCACTGTGCAGCTTTCATTTACGGCAGCCATCCGGGCATGAAATACAACAACTCTTTATCGAGTTTTCAAACACAAAACTTTTTTGAATGTATTCATTGTTTTTTATTTATTTAGTTATAATAGCTTTATAGGAAGATGTTTTTTAAGACCAGAAATTGCATTGTACGACAGGGTATATTATTATTGTTTTTCATTTAAAAATATAGTATTTAGGCTATGCATAATATTCCGTTCTGTGCAGCACTCCATGAAATCTTTCTTTAATACAATGTGAGTAAAATTTCTTAGATAGATAGATAGATAGATAGATAGATAGATAGATAGATAGATAGATAGATAGATAGATAGATAGATAGATAGATAGATAGATAGATAGATAGATAGATAGATAGATAGATAGATAGATAGATAGATAGATAGATAGATAGATAGATAGATAGGGTAGGATAGGATAGATGATGTCTGGTGTTGAATACTTTTAATCTACTATTGTGTAATGACGTTGGCAAATGCTTCATGTTTATTAGCTATGTTGAATTAATCAATTATAAATAATTGAGCATAAATGCTGAGATGTCAATGAGGTTGGTCCGGAGGATTTGAGGGGTTTTCTGTGATGAGTGTCCTTCTCATTTGTAAAAGAGAGCTGATGAAAGCAGTTTGTCATACTTTCACTTACAGACACACTGTAGTGATTCCAAAACTTTCCTCCATACTGCAGGCTCTATGAAGACTGTGTGATTATTAAAA
The DNA here is from genome assembly GCA_020745685.1 of Tautogolabrus adspersus. Lineage (NCBI taxonomy): Eukaryota > Metazoa > Chordata > Actinopteri > Labriformes > Labridae > Tautogolabrus > Tautogolabrus adspersus. The sequence continues at coordinate 18,395,168 of CM036539.1, forward strand.
TATTAAATCCCCATCTAAATTAGACTTATGTCTGTGAGATATTAGCCATACATAGGCTATATCAAATTCAAGCATTAGTTTTGACTTAAGTTGCAATAAGAGTGCCAGTGAATTTGCAGTAATACTATGCCCTTACACATCATGTTTCACCTGAGCTGAGACTGGTTAGCTCCTTTGGGTGGCCTTTGGTGTACGGCAACAAACAAGTTCATAGTGTCTGTGGTCCAGCCTTCTTGGGGCTTTCTCTGCATCAGACGGACTGCCCTTCATCTCATGCTAATGTAGTACAAAAAGATATCTCGCTTTAAAGGCATGGCAGTCAGTTAAAAAAGGCCGTGCTTAGTGTTTGAAGCCGTAAATGTGACAGAAGACTTCAAGAGGGAGACCCAAGACTGGCAGTCTAAAGATGAGTGAGAGGCGGACCGGCTACATGTTTTTTTCCCATCCAGAGGGATATTCTGTGGCCAAGCTTGATTATTAGAGATGAAGGACGGGCTGAGAGGATGTGGGATTGTTAAATCCTTGAATCATTTCACCAAAACCCCCTCCTATAACATTCTTCTGCACTCCATCTCCGAGCATTTATGGTGCACCCTTGATTTTCCACTCTTTACGTTTTTAAAGCTGACTGAAATTCAGATTCCCTTGTGATATGTAAAGAAGCTCAATAAATATATGGAAATATAATTTGGCACTGAACAGCATCTAAATTTAGGTATTTAGAAATAATATTGTGATATACAATTTTGTTTTATGTTCCTCACACAAATAGACCTTTTACAGGATTCATGGATTTCATTTGTTGGCAGCAATTCATAGGCTCTTCCCACCAATTACTAACCACTACACTATACATGCAGACAGCACTTCAACTGTCTATGGTGTTATGTGAAACCCTGGCTGGGGATTCAAAACCTCTGCTCCTCTTGCTATGAGAGGCTGTGCTTCATTTGATGCCCTGTCCATTATTGCCAGCATATTTGAAAAGTGCTAAGCCTTGAAACGAGTCCCATATTATTTCAGGCCGGACTGAATATTTCACGGCGGGAGGCAGAAAATGAGACCTTCCCTCAAGAGACTGCCTGCGGTGCATTCTACTTGGTGAAGCAATCGGAAGGTCTCATACTGTGCAAAACACACTTGAACAAACAATTATATATTTGTCTGCCGCACTTGTATTTTTCTTTATTTTTTGTGTGCGTACGTGGTTTTGAAGGAAAATAGGGAACATACATGCAAAATTGAAGGCTACTATAAATACTGAGAGTCTTCTAGCTTTGTGTTTTTTGTAAGATTGGTATCAGCACACACATCGGGGTACAGTGAGTAATCAGCGACCCATAAAATAAGGTGTTTTATCACCACCTTCGGAGCAGGAACACAATCCAGGGAAACTGGAGATCCCTTTGAGTTACACCCATAGTATAATAGCAGCAGGCTAAAAACGGAAAGCTAACCAGATTGATTCTTGAATCACCCGTGCCTGCTTGAAATTGGATCTGGGTCTTGTGAGATTAGCCAACGACATTGTCTGTGTTCTGGTGCATGATTCTATAAATGTGTAACAGATGAGATGGTGGACTCTGGTTACAGAGAGTTGTCTGGTAACAATGCTGTCTTTTGACTGATTCTGGAGCGGGTTGTTAAAAGAGGTTCAGCAGCAGCGTAGCTTTGTGAAATGCTTGCAGGCACTGTAGTCATGGGTTCAAAAGCAGCAGGATATGGAAAGTTCCTGAATAAGATTTTACTCATATACTGGGAAAAATGAACTTACAGTAAGGGTATATGTGTCATAATGTCATTATATTCACTCCCTAAATATGCCCTCTGCAGATTTATACTATATTACTTTTTGAGTTGTTGGTAAGCAACATTAATATTACTAAAGGCATCTCTGTATGTCTTTTTCATGTGACATGAGATATTTTCTCCTCACTGACATTTGATTTTGTTTATCCACCTTTAAATTATAAAGTTGTAATTGAAAGAAAATGACCACCCATTACAATTTAAAGTTGACATTATAAAATCTGGTTACATTTTATTCAATAATATTAAACAGAGTACTCAATTTGCACCTTAAAGTAGATTTTGCTTGAGGAAAAAAGTCAAACAACAAAGCTTTGCTTAATCATTGAAACTTCAGCTGGCAGTGACCTTTGGGAAGGATCCATATCTCTGTTCCTGGAAGAAACGATGTGGATGGCAAGCAGTTGTGTCCTTTGTGTTTTGTGAAGATATTGAGTGTTTGAAGTGTTAACACTGACACTAAGCCTTTGGGGCTAGCAGGCGAAGGAAACATGTCACACAATAGGATGGGACTTGGATCTTTGCTTCCCCTCCTCTGACCTTTGACCATTATTGGTTTTCAGGGTTGCTGCAGCCTCGGCTCCTTAGGGCCAGTGTCGGCCTTGATCATATCATCACAATATGCACAAACGGGAGTATTACTAAGCTAATAATTGGACCCTGGAATAAAGTATTAAGACTGTTTGTACAGTGGGCATGATTTGATTGAATGTTTTCTTTATTTATTTCTTTTTTTGTTTTGACCAAGTAAATGTCTGTTGTCTTGTGAGTTCTGAGGCAAAGTTCTTAATTTGAAAATTGTTCTCTTAAGTGACTTACTTAAATCGTATGTAAATGAGGGTCTGTCAACAAAATCCTGTATGAATGCACTGTAATCTACTGTACAACCCTTTTGTAAGACTGTAACATAATGATTTCCATCCTCTTTTCAAGGCCTCTTTATGCAGTCTGCTTTTGTCCTCATGGTGACTTCAGGAGTCTTGGCCATCTATTAGGCATTTGCTGTCATGGAGATGACCTTTGTTAATGAATCTTTGAATTTTGGTTGACAATGTTTTTGTGTGATCTCTCCATATTATATGCCTCCAGTAGCTTGGCTGACATAATCCATTGAGGCCACGCATAAAACAGTGTGCCATCTGCACCTGGAGCATGGCTATCAGCTCTGTTTTTCCCCCTCACACTGCCTTTGCTTGAGCTTTCTTCTGCCTGTGTGTAGCCTGACCCCGCTCTTCCCGTTCCAGGCTACAGAAGCCAAACCAAAGGCAGCTTTCAAGGGGGACTGTCTGCTCAAATCAAGTCAGAGGCCTTTTTAGAATCGGTTCAGAGATCATAGCAAGTAGAAGTCAGGGAAGAGGATGACCCTCTCCTCCAGGCTTGATCGGATCTTGGCCCAGTCAAACCCAGCAGGGCTCAGTCTCTGGACAGCTTCGTCTCTGCAGGCTTTGACTCTGTGATAGTGCGAATGAAAGAGGGCACCAAGAGAGCAGCAGTTCTGATGTGTCAGGCTCAATGTCCTGGCAGTCTCGCAGAGCAAAGTGGGCAAAGCAAAGGACACAGCCAGCAGGCACGGGGCCAGAACAAGACCCCTATATTGTGTGACATGTCATCTAATGGCTGTCCTTTTGTTTTAAATTTATGTATCAGAGACAAGTTGTGGCCAATGACCTAGGTCACAATGTATAAGACCAAAATGCTAATGTAATGAGGCTCTTTAAAAGCAAAATCAAACATATCCTTTCTTTTTTTACATGGAAAAGTCTGAAAATGTACCCTGAAAACATTATATTTAGTAGTTAAAATCATAATTACCTTCCCTCATTAGCATCATTAGCATCGCTCAATTATCACTTTTATCTTATCGGTAATTGAAACTAGGTTTTCAATTGTAAAACCTCTACGAAAGATTTAGTATTTCACAAAATGTTCTCATGCATGTCTGTCTTGATTTTCTAGGCAAAAGAACAAGAAGGTGATATGTAGAAAGTTTTGAATCAAGTTTACTGTACTCACTGTACACATAGAGCGAGCTAGCTGTGTCTTGTTGACACACAGGATTATTCCCCCTGTGTTTCTGACCCTTCTCTACTTGACTTGGGCTCCCCTCACTCCCACCTCCACAGATCTCAGCATTCATTAAGATTACGTATTTACTTTAAGCCCGCCGCCTCTTTGCATAATGGCAAGCAGGTTCCCCGGCTGGCACAGTGTGTTTCAAGTGCTCGGCGAGGATAGGACGGAATTTTAAACACGATGTGTCTTGCCTGGAAGTTGACCTTGCACAAAAAGCCCAGTGATCTCATTCTTCGCTTCAGTAGAAAGCTGCTGATTCTCTCTGTTCGAGTGTTGCTCCTGTAAGAAAGGAGACCAGTACGGCCTGCATAACACTGCAGGCTACTTCTACACACTCTCTCTGTGCACCAGAACGGGAGGGCAGGGAAAATGGACTCAATTCATAATGCTTTGATATGGAAATCTGGGTTAATTTCTCTCTCCAAAGGGAGTAAATTACTAACAGAGAATATAATCCAACTAAATGCAGTAGGAGACGGAAAGCCCCCATTTAAACCTTAGCATGGCATGCAAGCATGATGAAGCTATCATTTACATGCAGAGGCTGCTGATCAGATGATCTGGCAGATGGCTGATCAACATAAGTCTGGTTCTGTTTGAGGTTTCTGCCTGCTAAAAGGCAGTTTTTTCTTACCACTGTAACTTTGCTTAATGTTGCTTAATGCTGTGCTCATGGTGGATTAATGTTGGGTCTTTGTTAAAATAACACAGAGTGTGGTCTACATTGGCTCTTTTTTTCCAAGTGTCTTGAGATATCTGTCTTTCGCTTTGTAGAGATCATGTATCATTCTTAATATTGTATAGTGTTAGAGTCACGAATCTTTGTGTCAACACCCGTCTTTCCCACAAGGCAGTGCAGAAAGTGGATCTCGCTTAGCTCCCACTGGATGTAACTTTATCTTAGACTTACTTAAGACCAGTGAACTTTAAGGGCTTCAGAGGTCACTGAAGTACCCCTCTATACATTACGGCCACATTTCTCTCTCTACTCATAACGATTATTTTCAATAGCCCTGAGCCTTGGTGTGGCCCCTGGCAGCTTTTCTTGGCAGAACTTTCTCTTAGAGCACAAAGGACAAGCAGTGTATGAGACACAAGTCAGTAATTGTTTTAAAATATCCCCACTAAAAATAGTACTTAAATTTTATGTTTGTAGAGTCGACATGCAGCCTCGGTGTAAAGCAGTTGGGATAAGACTTTTATGAAGAGCTCCTCAAGTGCCTATCAGCATGCTGGTACCATTTCATCCATGGCTATATGTGACTGAAAGCATTTATTACAGTGACACCCAACAGTTACTCTGATACTGTGCCTGTCAGTCTCAGGCACTGGCAAGTTGTCCTGTGTGACTGGAGGTTATAAAGGTTAATATTGCCTAGTGCTCAAAATTCAAATGATGACAGGATGGGTTCATTGATGAATGACTGATAGATGACCCCATATTTCACTTGTCACTTTGTCCACTAAAGCTTTCTCAGACAAGCTTTGTCAGAAGACATTTGCAGCTTAACCCTCAGTTGTCTCTGTCTTCCCTCGCTGTCTACGCCCCAGCTGATGACTCAGTTCCTTATCACAACTCATCGTCAAATAGGATTAAAACGGAATTTCCCCCACAATCAGTGTGACGTAAAGTTAATGCCTGAAGTGTGGGATATACTGTATGTGTTTTCTGTTCACATCTATGGCTTTTTAAAAATCCTTTTTTTTAAACCACAATATATTTGGGGAAACTGTAATATTGTCTGTGTATCAATGGTTAGGTGAATTCAGAATTGTAATACTGACATAAGAAACAAGTGAAATAAACATTGTAAAATATTTCTGATGCTTCTCCAATCACTTTGTTAACATTTGCAGCAAAACTACATTAAAGTTAAAATATAAGGGACACAAATAGTAACATTATTCCAAATCCACTAAAGTTTAAAAGTTGGGGAAACTCTTCACATGGAGGTGTGGAGTAATTGAAAGGAGTGTGAATCATTTTTGATCACATAAGGATTAAATATTGTCATACAAAGTTAAGCAAAAAGTTACTCCTAAACGTGTTTGGACCTAAGTTAAAATAACACGTCTTGTCTTCTGGCATATATGCATGGTTTTACTGGGTTATAATCAATTTCTATAATCAATATTTTTAAATCGACCATGGATGACTTGTCCCCGGGGTGAGTTATCAACCAACTTAGCATTACCTCCTGATGCTCTTTTTTAACCTCTTAAACCTTAAGATAAGATAAGATTAGATAAGATAAGAAGTTATAAATCCTGTGGGAAATTTAGAAAAGGAAAGTATTTCGTGGATAAGGGTTAAATTCCAAGCAAATGTGCCTGAAAAGGATAAGAATAGATGTAATAAGTTAAGTAACAGAGTAAGATTAGTATGACAGTGAAGGCCTTTACGACAGTAGTTAGTGTCAGACAGAGCCCAATGTTCTGTTTATGAAGCTCCAGGTAGTGACCACACTGATAATACTACATGATAATAGAGAAATGGCATAATAGACAATAGTATTGTCAGTTCAGACACAGCCCAAAATCTGCTCTCTAAAAAAGCAAAAGACAGACAAATAAGCTTTGCAACAAGCTGGTTAAATCAATCAATGTTTCAAACCGAAGGCTTTCACATCTTTTTGGGTTTCTTGTATTTTCTTTTCCTCCTTTCCATAATTGATGTTCTATGAAATGTATGTTTGATCCCATTATAAAGTATCTGAAATGTCCATCTTTCAGAGGCAGGGCTTGCGCTGAAAGGCCTGGTGGTGTAATGTCTTGTTTCTTTATAATGACCTTTAAAAAGAGACACTTTTAGGCTGCAATACCTGCGTCAACCCTGTCCTGTCACAGGCTGTATGGCCATATGGCTTTCAAACATTGACCTCATCTGGCCATGTTCGGCCCATAATATGCCACGGCTTTGTTCAGGTCTTGATACCCACATCTTGCCTCTAGGTTTTGCTCTTTCAACATTTCAGCTGGAGGCCATATTGGTGAAACCTCGCAGTGATGAGGGCAGTATGTTAACAGTCAGAGGCATGACTTCCATAGCTGGTCACAAGGATCGAGATGCATCAACTGTAATTCGGACGTCATGGGTTCAAAGGGTAAAATATATGCCCTTATCTGAAGGTCAACTAATCCAAATATATTCTGATACAAGTGTGAACAAAAGTTTATGGTCAGAAATCGTTATTCATAAAACTTAGATTCTATTGAATATTATGGAAATATGTTATAAACATACTTCTGTATATATTTTTTGTATGAAATAATGAGTCACATTTCACTGTTATGTTTTACCATCCTTCAAACATGGTTGTGACAAAAATAGTTTTCCATGTCTGTTTTCTTGTCTTGGTGTAATTCATGTTTCAACATAATAAGGCTTAGCTTCCTTCTTGTGTGTGTGTGTGTGTGTGTGTGTGTGTGTGTGTGTGTGTGTGTGTGTGTGTGTGTGTGTGTGTGTGTGTGTGTGTGTGTGTGTGTGTGTGTGCTTTTAAGTTAAAAAAAGAAGAAGAAAAAAAAGGACATATATATATATATATATTATTATCATTATCATTATTATTATTTTCAACCTAACCTGATTCTTCTGATTCTGAAACAAGGATCTCGCCTTTTCATGAATACTCTAAATTTACCCATTACACAAAGAGTTTTCTGAAAATAGCATATAATGTTTATAATTTCTAGCAAAACATCACTATTAACCCCACCTTGCCCTTCTCCTTCATTGGATAGAGCCTACTGGAGCAGGCAGGATGCCCCTGTTAGGTCTCCCTCCTGCCTAGCCTCAGCACCACTGCACCACACAGCCATTAACCACCATTACCAGGCAGGGCCATTTCATGGTCAAAGAGCATTTTAGTGTTAGCTCTCCCTCGGGCAGCAGAATCAGCCAAGTGAATTTCAACCCTGCTCAACTACATATGCTCTGTTTTACATTCTCGCCCCTTTCCTTTCCTTTTTTTTTTTAGCTTATTTTGTCCCCTAACATCTCCCTGTTGTGCACTTTGACTCAGCAAGTGTGACTCAACGTAGTTGAACTATACGATGATCAATGGCACATATGTCTTCAGTGAACTGTGAACTGGACCAAAAGAAGTGTGACAAACACGTAATGCATTCAGCAGCCATAACATGACATCATGTTGAGAGCATATAGAGAATGAGCCATACAAAGTCACCAACAAAGGAAGGATTAAACTTTGATGAAACTATAAGATGGTTGAAATACATTATGTGATAGTGGTAAAATGTATGATAATGTTGTGAAACAATGGTTGTCAATTATTCCGGTGGATGATTTTTGTCTGAAACCACTAATGGTGCTCTGTAGTCAGGATATCCTCTCTTTCCGTATAGTAGAAGTTGGGTCATGTAGCCAAACATTCCTGACTCCTGCTGTGATCCGAGCCATGACGTAGCCTTGGGACTTTGCTAATCCCTTAAAAAGAATGTTTGTACGATGATGATACACTAACAGATTGCAGAGACAGGGACAAAATGGTAAGCCAATGGACCCTTGCGGGCTGAATAGCCCCAGTAAATAAGTAAAGTTTATCTATATAGATCTGTTCAAGAGCAGACTTCACAATAAAAGATTAGAAAAGAGTAAAAGACCATAGCTCAGATGTAGCAAGCCACTATTGCAGTGTTGCTGTAGCTAAGCTAGCTTGCTACATTTCTCCTAGGGGTAGCTTAATTTGATGTGGAGTAACTAGTAGCTCAGCTTACTTACATGTAGCGTGCCATCCACACCCCAACTTGGCCTCCTGCCCTCCAACTGAAAAGCACAAAATACTTAATCTATGGAATTGTGCACTCTTTTTATTTCAGCAGATAATGAGAATCTGTCATGTACTTTGCTGTCCTGAGCAATGTGTCTGCTCCGCAGGTGTGTTCCTGATGAATGTCAGGCTTATCCATGTTTCCAGTGTTGTGCCTTTCATTTTTTAGACGTAGTAATATTTTTGGAGAAGGTTTAACTAAATGGATACATTTTCAACTCATGAACAAGAAAATGTTCATAGTTCACCCTGGAGACAGAAAAAGACCACTCATCAAGTTGTATCATATCAAGAGTTGACAACCACTGTGTGCCAGAGACTGAAATGTGGCCCCTGGCATGCATCCGCTTTGCTTTTTGAAATAAAAGTCAGATTCTTTTCTCTACTGAGACTACCTTCTCATACATATACGTTTTCCCCACCCTCCACACTTCAAGATTGAGTACCCACTCACTCACACACACATACACACTAAAAAGATAAACATAGAGAAGACACTGCTGTATGCAGTGTTACATAGGAGACTGTCATGGCACATATACTATAGCAGGGGCAGAGAATATCATGTTGGAAATCCTTTCTCAAAAGGGGACACCCGAAAGACATTTTCAAGCAGTGAAGGAAACAGCTTGACTTCAGTTCCATCCCACAACATCAAACACTTGACATTAAAAAGCAGCAGCGATGGGTCTAGTGCAGGCCACTCTTCCTTTTTGTTTTCTATGTCAGCAGCAGCATGCTCTGCAGCAAAGCACTCAAGTCATACACTTTTCTTTCAGTGGAGGTGTCCAAACAACAAATTCATGGGTAATGTTCATGTGTTGTTGAGGTCTGGCCAGTTTGACATTTATCCTTTTACCTGGTAAATGGATGCACATTCCACATTCTATACTGTAGAATGCTGATCCTTTGTTAGGGCAAGTTTTCTTTTTCTTTTTTTAAAGGAAAGCAGTTTTAAAACCCTCAACTTTCAGTCATCAAAATCACAAAATACAATAGAACAGCTTAGCAAACATATTTCAAAGATAAAGAACCTAAAATGTTCATTTTATGTGAGAAAAGGTAATATGGATGTTCAGACAAGATGCTTAATGTCTGGTATCTTCATCAAGAATGAAGAACCGTGGCCTAGAGCGCCCCCTTTTTGCCCCTGCAGGTTATAATAATAATAATACATTTTATTTATAACACAAAAAAATCTGAAAGTGCTACAGAGAATAAAAAAATAAAAAAAATAAAAAAGTCATCAATGAAAGAACTAAGCAACTAAGGAAACTAATCAACAAGCATCATCTGTCAAAAGGATAAACAGGTAGATCACAGATTAACAACTCTGACAGGAAGACATCCTTACATTTACAAATGTTACAATGTTACAATTCACTTAGCAGACGCTTTTATCCAAAGCGACGTACATCAGAGAGTAAGTACAACACTAATCCATTCATACACCGCCACCGAAGCAGCGGGAGCAATGCAGGGTTAAGTGTCTTGCCCAAGGACACATCGGACATGTTGCTCAGCTGGGGATCAAACCCTCGACCTTCTGGTTGAGAGTCGACGACTCTACCAACTGAGCCACAGCCGCCCCACATTTGCAGAGTTTTAACCTCTTCAGAACGACTCAGTCAGAAGAATGAACATCTCTACCTTAAATACATTTTCTAAATTATTTTAATGACACTTTATAATATGAACTCGCAGTTGTAATGTCACTACTGTTTTATTGCCAATGAATCTATAACTGATCTGTCTTTTAAATACAATTCAATCATGATTCTATGTCAATAACATTGGATCTGGTTAAGATGCAGTTAATATAATTCAACAGTATGTTAGCAACAGGACAAGCTAGCTAACCGCCAAGTCAATGTCACCAAGTGAACATGAAGTTTTGCATGAAACAAGTGATATTTTATTTCCACAGGATTAAGTAGTAAATGTAACAGTGAGATACAGTAGTATACACAAGTGCATCATTTTATAACTGTGAACAGAGAGTTTTACAGGAACTACTTTAAAGGTGCCCAAGTGTCAGGAATAAATATATATCCTGCAGCCAATCAGAATCAAGAACTTGTCAAGACCATAGTAGTTAACATTTCAGGATACTGAAATAATTAGAAGAAAACCAATGTAAATGTGATCAGTAATTCTTGCAGTCAAGAATTGAAACAATGAACTGTCAGAATAATAATAATAAAAAGTTTGGCAAGAATTCTTCTCTCTAACAGACAGACATACAAGTGCTTATTATAAATCATAATTTATTGACAAAAAACACTGCTAATAAAATGTCTCTTACGTTACCCTAAGTGTTTATTTACTTTACCCCATGACAGAACATGGCTCCAAATGCTGTCAGCGCTGGTAGCCGCAATCCCTGGAGTGTACACTCCAACATCTGGAACTCTTCACAAATTAAGCAATCAAAGTCGACGTCAAGCTGGTAGATAAAGTTTGTTCCCAAGATCCAACAATCTGGCTCAACATCTCCATGGAGAAGCATTTTTATTAACAAATATAGTGGTGACTTGTGGTACACAGTCATGTAGAGCAGTGGAATACAGCACACAGCTGGTGCTAGCAGACCCCACTTATAAGTGCATTGCATGGCCTGTCGCTGCCAGCTGGCTATTAGCAGTGAAGGTGAGGTGATCTAAAATACAAGCATTAGACACACCCACTACTAACCACACTGACTTGCATATTCTCCTTTTCTGGAAACCATTCAGTAGAGGTCAACTTGCAATGATGTGTTTGTACTGACATAATAAGGAGGGAACAGTTCAGGTAAAGTTTGATTCCCTTGTGTTTTGAAAACAACCTGCTGATTGACGTTGGCAGAAGACAGCAATGCCACTGGGTGATTCCTTGGATGAGAGGGAGAGATACCACCCACTATCAAGACGTACACCAACTCAATAGTCCACCGAGCACTGACAGTCACCACAGCTGTACATTTTACGCTACCTGAAGCCCAATAATTAGCATTTTTTCTTCAGCAATGGGACAAAATAACAAACAGAACATGCATCCTCATACATACACGCACACATTCACACACAATATGAATTTCCTGCTAATTTAAAAAAAAAAAATTGATGTAAGCTGGAGCTCAGTATCAAATTAGTTGTGCGGGTTTTGTATTAATTTGTGTCAATGTTGCACTTGTCAGCGTGAAGTTGACAAGAGGAGCCGTATTCTTGGTGTTCAGTATGAATCCAAACATGCTGGTTCTGCCTCATGCTGCTGGCGGATGACACTCAGGGAGAGATCATTCTTGCTCAGTAGGCAGTTTCCTCTCAGTTGAACCAGCCAGCTGTTAGTTTATCAAAACTTGACTGTTTGACATATGTTGTATCCATGCTGTAGAAAATCACTCCAATTGCAAATTAGTTTATCCCAAACTGGATTTGGCTTGGGGATGTGCTCTATTTCATTTAATGGATCTTATTTTTTAAGGAATTAAAGGGATTGTTGTTGTTACAATTACTACAAAAAAATATTTCATAATTTTTTATATGATGCAGGAATTGCTTGAGAAAAAGGCTGCTTGTGTCTTGTATTTTGTCCTCAAGGCAGACCTAGCAGGACGAATCAGCAGGCCTCAGGACAAACCTGGCTGTCACCAGAGATGGAGAGCCTGGCCAACAGTGTTGACTGATTGTTAGCATTAGTGGCTGTGAGTGTGATTAATATGCCTGCCCCTCACATAGCACTCAGGAAAAAGAGAGGTGTAGCTTTAAAACTAAACAGGGAGCCACATTTCACGCTTTTAAAGAAGATAATGCATAACCTGAGCGTGGCCGGCTGTACGTGGCAGGATGGATGGCTGGGAGAGACCAGGTGCTGTTGCATTAATTCCTCCATCCTAAATCAGAGGGAGGATGTGTGCTGGCCTAATGAGCTTGTTGTGTGGGATGCTGTGAGTGCTGCTGAGACGCTGTGAGAACACACTGTGCTCCAGCCTAGTGAATTTGAGACTTGCCATAATTGGTGCATTGTGATGGTGATTTTCTTCATCCTCATCTAAAGCAGCCCCTTAGCATCTGCTTGTTTGCCTGGGCCTCCTGTCTTCTGCGGTCATAGCACTCCCTCTGCTTCCACACACAGGGCCTGTAGCACTCACCAAACATTTGGGCACTAATTTGAGAAGATTAGGTCCCCATGCTGATAAGTCAAACATTGCATCACAGCCTTTTTGCTGCAATATGAAAGGGTTGTCACTGTGTTTCAACAACACTTACTTACTATGTGCAAGTTTGTGAGATGAGTGTGCACATTTCTACTTATTTTAAGAGTTGTTGCCTCAGCAGATATGATACTGTTTTAATTAAACATATACATCATGTGATCTGAGGTTTAAATTAACAGTGCAGACATGTTGGACCAATGCGTTATAGCAAGTGTTATCCAGCACCCACGTTGCTATATTTTCCTTAAGATTGCAGTTAGTTAGACATTGCATTGAACAACAAACTAAACATATAACAGCCAGTCTCTCATTCAGCTGCAGACATGACATGATAAAATACCACCTTCAGTTTTCCATTTTTATACATATGTGAAGGCCATAAGATGGCTAAGCGATTAACCGGGTTGCTCACTCAACATCTGTAAGAGGTTCATCTGTGCAGCAGAGATCCATGGCTCAGGCACTCCCTCTGTGCCCCTATGGAAAAAGAGGCCTGCCAGAATGAGGAATGATGGCTAAGGCCCTGATTATTAGGATTAATTGTCTTTTAGTCATGCGGTGGAGCAGGAGTGCCAGGGTAAAGCAAGGTGGAAATAATGAGGGCTGCTTTTCTTTGTAAGCACCCTTCACAAAACAGTTGCTACAAGGTGCTTCACTCAATCAACACTATTTAGATGTGTGATAAGCATGAAGTCATAATAAATTGAGAAATACATTTGAAGAATGAGATTTTATGTAATGTTCTAACAAGCTGTTCCCTTGTTTCAAATAAAGAAGAGCATTTGAAATAATACTTGTGCTCTGTGGCCTATGAAAACACACCTGGAACAACACACTTTCATTAACTTTTTCATTTCATTTATTTATTGTTAATATTTAATATTCAAAGTCTACATATCTTGGAAAAATCTTCAGTCCTAAGACTGGATTTCTTGATGTTCCCCTAAGTTGCTTTATGTCCTCCAGGTGAAAAATAACTGATTTTTGGTAAAGTTGCAAATAGATGTTAGTCCACAGACAAACACCTGTCACTTCCCGGCAGATTCATTCATCACTATTAGATAATAAGTGGGGAATTGCCCCTGAAAACCTCCATTACCTTTTATGTACTCTGCAGAAGTGTGCCACAGATAACAGATGAGGCTGGACTTCATGTAAAATTAAATTACTTTTTTTCATATGGGGTACAATTAATGGGTTTTAGAAGCAGCGAAGCTCAGAGTATTTAGGGATGTGTCCTATCAATTCGTCCTGGGGATTAATCTAACTACTTTGCATTGGCCTCTGACTGCATGCAAGCAATGCTAATCTGTGCACAACCAGGCAAGCCCCCTTCAATAACTTTCAAAAACTTCTGCATTGATGATGGAATATCTGTCAGCTGGTTGTCATTAATTCTGTGCATGATTAAGTGTGCATTTATAGCACTTGTCAAGAGGAAGTTTGGAGCTGTCCCTGGTTAGAGAACTGGTAGTATGTGCCTTTTGTTTACTACCCCATGTACAAAAAACTAGATTCATGAGTGGATTTTTCTATTTCATCTCCAGGAAATGCTCAGGTTCTATATTTCCCAGAGAGGAAGATTTAGCTTTTGTGTAGTCAGAATGGTTGTCTTTTGTGTGTGTAAAGCACGGCTGGGTCACCACAAGCTTCCCTGTGGCCTTGACTATGACAAAACAGCAGCTGAATAAAAGTCATAGGAGAAATGCCTTTGATTGTGGAATACCCTTCCAAATCTTCCGTAGCCTGAGGTAAACTCATGGAACAACAACGCAGAGGTACAGTACAACACAATGGAGGCGCTCAACATGAACTAATCAGTGTTTTGGGAATATGTAAGTCTCTTTGACTTTCAAGGCAGTCAAGGGAGAGAATGAGTTTCCAAGTTGTTTGTCATCTAAGAAAATCTCCCCTGCAGCATTTCTTCATACTTCCAATAATAGTGGCTGGTTCAAATGCCAAATTATGCCTTGCTCTGACATATTGCCCACACCATGTGGTATACACTTGTGTTTGTATATGTTTTTGTGTATATGTTTGTGTATGTTTTTCTGTATGTGTGTCTGTGCGACCATTGTGTGTATTTGAGACTGTGTGTTTGTGAGCGTGTCCACTGTTTGTGTGCATTACTGTACGTGTTAGTGGAGGTGGCTGGTGGCGGTGTACCAACTAGTCATGGACCTGGAGGATTAGATTTACCATTTCAAAGATGCCTGTGTTTCTAAAGTTTACACACATACATGCACACGCACGCACGCACGCGCGCACACACACACACACACACACACACACACACACACACACACACACACACACACACACACACACACACACACACACACACACACACACACACACACACTCATACAATCACCCACCCACACACTGCTTCCCCAGCTTGTCAGTGTGCAACGTGGGCTGTGGAGGCTTGTGCGAACAGATGGGAGGAACCAGCATAAAATAAAGTTAAACTAGAACAGAATGACTATGCAAGTGGCGTGGCCGCCCTTTGTTTGCTAGGAAGGTGATCCTCGGCAGCTGGGGATGATGGAACGCATGATTAAAATTACCAGAGGGAATGATTAATATCTCCTTAAAGCACACACTTCCAGCATATCAATCATCTCATTACACAGGAAAAGTTAATTGTTTGAGGGGAGGGTTGGGGCCCCTGAACCATGAAAAAGTAGCCCACCCCTCGACATGTTTACTTACACAACAGAACAGACCCAATAACTTCATGTGCTCTGTACGATGTTTCAGGAGTTTCAAATGCTTCCCTTAAACAGGCCACACTCAGCAGGGGACACTGTACTTCACTGTGACAGCATTTCTTTTTACTGACTGACAAAACTTTCTGTCTGTGGAGAAATGATTGAGAGGTGTCAGCTGTGCTATAAATGCTATAACAATGCTATAAAAAAGCTTTCATTTCTTACTTAACAATTAAAAATTGCACATTTTCAAATAGAAATGAGCATTAAGGAAGTGCAACGGGCTCTACAGTTCATCATCTCCTCATGCTTATCTAACCCCTGTGCACACTCATGTTAAAAACACTTATGAAAATGGTTAAGAGCCACATATTAGTGTGACTTCCGTTTTAATGCGGATGTCATAAATGGTAAGGTTATTAACTATTGAGATATGTAATTGAATATGTGGAATTTCCTGGTGACCTTTATTTCCTGTTAGATGTCTATGATTAGAGGACACAGGCTGTTACTCTGTAGAGACATTAAGGCCCTGCCTGTGTTTATTTATACAAACAGGAAGTGAGTAGTTGAAGATTATTTAAGTGCTAGACCATGACGAAAAAAGGTAAAAAGAGGAATATGGGGCTGTATACTCAGGGAGATGAAGGGAGGTAGGGGTCCCGTTGCCTACAGTGGCCCAGATTGCCCTTGCCTTGCCTTCCTTTCCCCTAGCTGCCAGTGTGTCCTACTCTTTGCCCTCTCTGCTCCGCTGCTCTCGCTCCGGTCCCCCCTCCCACCTCTCCCTGCGTGCCTACGCTGCCTGAGCCAGCTGCTCCCACTTCATCTTCAGCAGCGTCACCAGGCGGGGTATTAATCATGTTTTTCGAGGGGGACACTCTGCTATTTATCTCTCTGACACTTCCAGCATTCAGAGGCCCGTTGCTGGGCACAGCCCATTGAGTAGTAAGATTACACATTACTTCGCTCCATTGCTTCTCCCTGCCCTCTCCATTGACTAGCTGTTCGACGGTGGCATCAAGCTCGCAAGACCGGACATAATTTATGCCCTACATGTATAAGAACACAATTCTGTTCCTCTGTTTTTACCCTCTCTACTTTAATTTGGCTAATGTGCAGCACTTGTGATATACTTACCTATTGGAACAGTGCATACAGTAGGGAAATAGTATTATAAAAGGATAACACCTCTGCAAACACATTGTAAGAGAACTTTTTAAAACCAGCTTCTTCCAATGTTCTATTTAAAAATGTAACAATGTGGCAAATGATTACAAGTTTTTCTATAATAATAAGACTTTTAATATTAGGGATATTTTACTTGCAGTCATTGGAAATAGTTTATTGGAAAATAACTTCTATTCCTTAGTAACATAAAGAAGGTATCTGCTCTCTGCCAGTGAAGCACTCACAGTATTCAGTGGAAATGGTGCATCTGTGAAATCCAATTACACGTGTTGACCCTTTACTTTTTCACTTACCCTGCATATCCAGGTACTTTTGCCATAGATTCAAATCTCAATCCAATCCTTTCCCAAGCTTTTCGAGTAGGCGATGAATTGCAGGAATAAATGCACCACCATTCTCCTGATATTTGGTTCAGTTTGTTAAATGGATGAGAATCCTTGGGCTAAAGTAATCTACTGCCTCTTCCCGTTGGAAGTTTCTCAAACAACTGAATTATACTGAGGATGAAAAAGGTGTCTCAGAGAAACAGGAAGCAGTTATGTTGGCTGATGGCCAGTCTAATGGGCTGATGGGAATGCTGAATGAATGAGAGATTCTCCAGGGATCCCGTCAGCTTTTGGTGGAGTTCTGAATCGAGAGTGTCAACTAACTCCTCCTCTGCTGAAAATGGAGGGTAAAAGTGCATTGAAATCCTGCCAAATAGTAAATCAAATATGTGTTCAAAAAGGAAGTGAACATTTTTAGAACAATAGAGTTAAGTGCACCCTCAACCCTCACCCTGTCCTCTCTCTCTATTTCTCTCTGTCTCTCTTTGCACGAACCACACTATTTTCTATCTTCCCAATTCATTTTGTCTTTTCATACATTGATGGCTAAATACATTAGGAATGTTAAGAATGAACAGATCTTTGTAATGCTATATATACAGTATATGGTACAGAACGAAACATAGATTCAATACAAAAAGATAAGCGAGATAGGATGAGGTATGATATGACATAAAAAAAATACAATACAGTGTG